>JAXRJS010000027.1:0-2492100 GCA_037127375.1 Dione juno
TTTTTTTTTTTTTTTTTTTTTTTTTTTTTTTTTTTTTTTTTCTCTTACCCAATGGGGGTCAGCAATGTGCCGTGGGGGGGTTGGGGGGAAAGTTTTTTAAGGGGAGGCGGGGGGGGGGGGGGGTTTGGGGCTTAACGGGGGGGGCCGCCCTTGGATCGTGCTTTGATCGACGCCTCAATTTTCTATCGACACTAGGGGGGTCATCAAAGCGGTTTTTTTCGGGGCCCCGAGTCGGGCGGGGGGCCGGAGGGCCTCAAAGGGCGGGGGCCCCAAATTGTCCCCAAATTCCCAATATGGGCCGCGGCCGTTCCCCCGTACGAGAACAGTAGGGGGAGGGGGGGCCCCCAAAGAGCCGGAGGGGGCTTTTAAGGCCCGGGGGCATTTTACTGGACCCTTAAAAGGAACACCGATTTTCCCTCCGGCCTTGGGCACGATTTAGGTCAAATAGTAGTCGCGGCCGCGGAGGGAAAAGAGAAGGGATGGGGGGGTTGGGTTAGGGGGGTTTGGGGTTTTTTTCAGGCCCCCCCAAATACGTAGCCATTTTCAAATCGGCGCCCCCGAAGAGTTTTCTTCCTGGTTCATCCATGGGGGGAAACCGCCGGAGGGGGGGGATGTTTGGTTTTTCCATTCCCCGGGGGCCGAAATTTGGGGGGGAAAGGGGGTCAAAAAAGGCACTGGGGCCCACCCTCCCCGAAATTTGAGAGCCCCTGGGGGGGGGTCGGTAGAGGGGCATACAGCCTGATGGTTGCTTTACCAAGACACAACTCAACCCCTAGGGACGGGAAAACGATGGCGTCGTGGTTCCGGAAGGGGAGGTGAGGAAGGTTTGCTTCTGACTGGGGAGGGGGAGGGGCGCCACGGGGTTTTTCCCAAAGTGTTAGGTGCAGGGGGGGGTTAGCCTGGGGATGGCTGGGGGGAATTGAGGCCGCGGGGGGAGGGTTTCCATTTATAAAGACCCAACTTTTTTATGTTTTTGTTCTCTGAAAAAGGAGCCGGAGGAATTTGGGGCTTTGTTTCCAGAGAACAGGGGGGGCCCAAAACATGTGGTAGTCGGGCCCATTTGTGGGGAAAAACCCCTTCATCCCTAAACACCCACGACCCGACGGGGGTCACGGTTCCCCTTTGGGGGCAACAAGGACGTCCGGGGAGGACGGGCCCCGACCCCCCTGTCAAGGGACGCGGGGGTTCCCCCCGAAACTGTTACACCCGGGGCTCCGGAAGGCCCGGTGCCAGATCAGGGGGCTTGGCAGGGGATGCGGTGGGTTGGCGGGGTTGGGGCAAGAAAAAAACGGGCCGTCCCCTTTTTTCCTCTTCCCCTTTAGCCCTCTTTTTAGGGGGGCCACTAGGCGACTCCGCCTTTTCCCTGGGTGGGGAAGGGGGCGGTTTTGGCCGGGCCATTCAAAGAAGAGGCCTTTTGGGGGGTCCGGGGGCAAACCATGTTGGGTGGGAAACCGGGGGAAGCCCGGGGGGGGCCCCGGGGGTTAGAGGCAGCTGTGAGGGAAAGTGTCCCAAACCCCTTTCTTATTCCTGAGCCCCTTTTTTATTTAAAGGGCACGAAAAATAATTGGGCGGGGGAAAGGGTTCCGCCCCACAGTTGGCGCAGGGTGGCGGCTGCTAAAAAGGGACGGGGGGAAAGCCCTTGCACGCGATGCTCTTCTCCGAATCTCACCGGGGAAATCTGGGGTTTGGCCCCCATGGCTGATTTGCCGGAAAGGCCGGGGGCAGGGGGGGTGACACTGTAGGGCCCCCCTTCCGGGTGCGCCAGGCTTCTTTTTTGGGGACACCCGGGCATGTCCCACCCAACTTTTTTGATGCTGTAAGGGCCTGGCACGAGGTTCCGGGGTTTGGGCCGGGACCGCAAAGAAGATACAGCCCGGCCAAAATTTCCCCCCCGGCCCGGCCCGGGGGGAAAATACTGGGCCCTGTTTACCCAAGTTCCCCCAGCCCCCTCCGGGGATCCCCCAAGGGAGTAGTCGTAAAAGGAACCCCCCTGAGGGGCCCAAAGGAAAAGGGAAAGTGGGTCGCCCAGTTGGGCAGGGTCCCCCAACAACGAGAGGGGGGTTTTACGGGGGCCTGGGGTTAAGGGGCGGGTGCGGGCTGCGGGACCCCCGGTTTGCCCCCTGCGCCGCCTGGCTCGGGTTTCCCTGCCCGGGGCGAAATCGGCAAAGGGACCGGGGCTATCAGTACGGCACCCATGGGGGGGGGATGGGGGGGTAGGGGGTTTTTGATGTGCGACAGTTTTGGGCGCTAAATTTTTCTTTTCCGGAACGTTTTCCCCTTTAAAAATCCCGGGGCGGCGGGGCGCGGTTGCGCCTTTTTGGATCGAATTCGGGGGCCTCATCAGCGGGCCTGGGTCTCCCGACAGGGGTGAGGGCTGATGTCGGCGCCTCCTCCATCCCGATATCTGCGGTTGTCGGCGCCCGCGAGCTCTCTCTCTTTATCGTTGAGGAACATACAATATGTTCAAGCAACGACTTGGAGATAGCCCCACGCTGCCGCAAATGGGACACAAGGATCATGTCCCTATGCAGCTGCGTTCTGGGCGACAGCTCCGCCTCATACCGAGACGGCGCGGATGGCGACCTCTTTTTTTTTTTTTTTTTAAATAAGAACAACATCCACAGGCTCATTTTGCCCGTGCCCTTTTTTAATTAATTTAATTTTTAATGGCTAATTATACTTTCGAGACATTTTTATCTTATATTCTAAGGGTGAGAGATCAACTGACTATGATACATATATATATATTAAGTAATTTTTTTTTTTTTTTTTTTATTAATAGGGGTTGTGTAGTGTGTTAGTATGTTAGTTTACTTATTATCTATCTTATGTACTATACAACATTTTTATATTCTTATCTGGACATTAAATTTATGTTAGTGACAGCCAAAGGCCAGCTTATTTAAATTTTTTCTAGTATTGATTTTATTACAGCCTCGTCCCGCTCCGCGAATGCCTTTTTGAGACTGTGCTCCAGGATCGTCCTCGCTGAGGCCCCCATCGCACGGCTGATGAAGTTGCCGATTGCGTCACCACCGTCGTCGGAGTAATAGACACAGGTGTTGGTGTGTCTAGTTACTGCAACGACCGCGTGAGGAATACTATCGTGAATGCAGATCCTCGCGCTTCCGACTCTGACGATGATGACCTGCTCGTATGTCTGGCCTTGCGCCTGGTGTATGGTTAGGACGCGCGACTGAGCTCCGGAACCATATCCCTGGTCCATTAATAACCTCTTCTCATCCTGCGTATGGACCAGGTATAGGGTTCCTTCACTGTCCTTTGGTATTTGCGCGCCTGTGTACCTTCTTAATGTGAGGGAGTGGACGGTGGGTTGGAGGAGTAGATTTTTTTGTATACGTTAGCGATGGCATAAGCGACGTCCATGGGGTTCCGATGCGTGCATGACAGTTCCCTTGATGTTGGTTGTCAGACTTGGGCGACAGTACCTTAGTTCGAACAGGTTATTTCTGTCGATGTAAGGTAGCTGGTTTTCGTCGCCAATGAGGATGACCACTTTTGCTCTTGATAGTCTGGCCGCCATTATGATGGCTCCGAAATGGTTCATAAGGGCTTCGTCCACCGTTAACCGGCTTATTTCGATGCCCTCATGGAATCCATTTACTAAGATCGAGGCCAACGTGCGCACTTTCTTTCCCGCTGCTTCTCCGAAGCGATGCGTTAGCCTCTTTCTCAGATCTTTGGCGGCCTCGACTGTGGTGGTAGCTATTATTTCCCCTTCCTCATTGAAGTGTCTGACTATGTGGGTTGTCTTTCCGCACCCTGGAACCCCATTTATCCACTCCATTTTTGGTAGTGCCCAGTTGCCAAGAGCCACGCTGGTTCCCAGATTGCCCGAGATGGTCTGTGCCATCCCTAGTATCCGGTCATCCAGCATCACCCTCGTGCACTTAGCCACTACCACTATGGGGTCGCTCTCCGGTGTTCTGAATTTGGGTGGCTGATTTCCCCGTTTCTCGGTTTCGATCAGTCCAACAAAGCCTTCGGTGTTGCTATATGCAGCCATGTACTCTCCCGACATTCTCTCTTGGATGACTTCGGAGCGGTCGTTGTCGTAAATAGCTGCATCGCACTCATCCAGTTCCACCTCCAGTAGGTTTTTATTGTCCCTTTGGTAGGTCTGCATGATCTTTTTGCAGGTGGCCAGGTTTACCTCTCGGGTCGCCTTGATAATGGCCAGGAACTCGATGAATGCGTTGACGGCGTGTTCTTGTGGGTTGTTGGCTGATCTCAGTTCTGGTGGTAATATTCTTGCTCTTCCGGGTCTCGTTAGGCCTCCGCGGTTTCCTTCCTGGGCTTGCGGTTTCCAGGCCCCGAAGAAGGTTTTGACCGCCCTCTCCTGCCTTTCTGTTTGACCCGGTGAGAATGAACTTTTGTGAGTATGAGGGATGTTAGTTTTTGGAGTAAGCGCCTTTAGGATGGTCGTCGTTAATGTTATCGCTTGAGTATTTTTGCTTATTGTTTCTTGTACGGGGGCTGAGGCAGCCTTTTGGGCTTCCAGTTTCCGTTGCAGTACCTCGGAGCCGCTAAGCCGGGGCCCTGTTGTGGTCGTCCCCTCGGTGGGGGAGGTTGGATGGTTCCTGGCTCTCAGAAAGCCTAGGTCCTCCCCTCTGTCCTCATAGACTACTATGTTGTGTCGAAGAGAGGCCTTGAGGCAGCCGTAGTAATCGGCTACTCCGCCCCTGTCTGAGCCTAGCCTCGTCACGTCTATGCTAATGACCCGGGGGGTCCCTCCACTTGCCTCTTCTCCTATTCTTAGAAGCAACGAGTTCACCTGTGCGAATGGCGACTTTCCCTCCCCCTCGAATACTGCTACTGCTTTATCTCGCAATCGCAGCAGACGGTATGGTGGGTCGTCACCCGTGCACACAGTTAAAGCACTGATAGTGTTGCGCTTGATCCTCGTTGTGCTTGTGCTTCCTTTAAGGAGAAGTGCAAGGCCCGGCGACATTTCAAACTTTCCCGGCTCCTCGCCTCGACAAAAACATATGCCGAGCCGTTCCTCTGGCTCACTCATGAAGAGGGCTATGTTCCTTGTTTTTAGTTCTGCCACCCCGCCGGCAGCACTATCCTCTATGATTTGTAGGATGCCGCGGTTGCACTGGTGCTGGTGTTTGTCCTTGTGGTGGTGCCATCTGCGAGGCGGACGAGCTGTTTCTTTTGGCGACTTTTGCAGCAACTTTTTTCCAGGCCTTCCCTCCATGCCTGAGGGAAATATCCCAGCCGTAGGATGGCGTTGAAGAGCCTGGTGAGTGATGATATGGTCCGCATGGGGAGATGCTGTAGTGCCAGGTTAGGTACACCATCTATCCCCGGAGCTTTTCTAGGCTTGAGCCGCGCGATCGCCTTCTTCACGCTCGACGAGGAAAAGAAGGGCGGAGGAGGACTCGTGCTAGGAAATCCTACTTTATTAGTACTATAGATGTATTCTCTCTCTCGACCCCCGAGGGGGGAGAGGAAAACGGCTTCAGGGCAGTGCCCTCTTGCCGTTAGGCTCTTCCGCCGCCCATGAATATGGGCGGATCTTTGGGTTGGGCGTTTGGCCCGAGGTAAAATGTCCTTAAGAGGGACAAGATTTAGAAGGACTGGACGAAAGGAGTGAGCTATGCGCTACCCGGGCGGTCAGCCCGGCCGAATGAGACCCTCAGGTGATCCCGGGGAGGCTCAGCCTAGGCGACCAGCGACCTTGGTAGCAGCTCAGGAATCAGAAGGAGGGGACGGATGTCTCGAGGTAGTCTTCGGGCGTCCGGCGGACGGGAGTGCCACGGAGCGATGTCTCGGATGTGTGGGTGATCCGAGGCGTCGGCTCCGTGGTAGACGCGGGCAGCTAGCTGGGTGATGTGACTCTCTAGGCTTTCGATACGAAGGTCGCGCTGAATGGTAGCGTTCCTCACGTATCTAGGAGCCTGGACGACTCGTCGGAGAGCCACATTTTGCACCGTCTCAAGGACCTTCCGAAGACTAGGTCTCGTGAGGGAGAACCAAGCTGGGGACGCGTACGTCAGATGGGGTCTGACGTACGTTTTGTACAACCCCAGCCTGGTGCGGAGGGGAAGGCGGGATCGGAATAAGGGACGCAGCAGGGCCAGTTCAGCTCGCGCTGCGTTCCTGGCTTTGGCTACCTGGGCCGACATGGAAAGTTTCCTTTCTATGGAGACGCCCAGGTAGGTGACTTGGCGAGACCTTTTGACCTGTTCACCCTGGAGAACAAGCGGAGGAGGCAGCTTGTGGAGCCCAAACGCAATCGCTTGGGTCTTGGCCACGTTAATCGTGAGCCTCCACTCCGCAAACCAGTCAGGTAGCAGTCCGGGGAGATGGTACTACCCTGGGGTACCCCTGCTGCGATGGGATGGCTGCTGGATAGAGCGTGGTCCACTCTAACCCGGAAGGTCCTGCCGCGGAGGAATTCGGCCAGAACCCTCACCAGGTGATGGGGAGTGCCCGCCCGGATCACTTTGTGGAGCAATCCGGGGTGCCACACCCTGTCGAACGCCTTCGACACGTCCAGGAAGATCGCTGCTGCCTTCTCCTTCCTGTTCATGGCGGCCGCTGCGAAGTGGAGGACGCGTGCCAGTTGCAATGTGGTCGAATGACCACTGCGAAATTCAAACTGCTCGGGGCGCGGTTGGAAGTGCGCCTCCAAGAGAGGGAGCAGTAGTCTCTCGAACAGCTTGGATGAGGCGTTCAGCAGGGTGATAGGTCGGTAGCCGTCGGGGCGCCTTCGGTCCTTCCCTGGCTTCGGAATTATCACTACCAGACCTTCCCTCCATGCCCGGGGGAAATATCCCAGCCGTAGGATGGCGTTGAAAAGGCTGGTGAGTGATGATATAGTCCGCATGGGGAGATGCTGTAGTGCCAGGTTAGGCACACCATCTATCCCTGGAGCTTTCCTAGGCTTGAGCCGCGCGATCGCCTTCTTCACGCTCGACGGGGAAAAGAAGGGCGGAGGAGGACTCGGGCTAGGGGGGTCCGATAGGAAGGCGGTGACCGCTTGCTCCAGCTGTGCGTGGTGCTCCGGTCACAAGCTGGGATTGGGTGCGAACTGACTCTCTAGGTGGTCTGCCAGGATTTCGGCCCTTCCTTGAGAGTCGTAGCACAGCGTGCCATCGGGGTGGAAGAGAGGTCGGATGGGGGGCGGCTTCTTGGTAAGCTGCCGGCACAGCTTCGTGAGAGACGCTTCGTCGTCGGTGGCGTCACGAATCCTCGCGTCCCAACTCTCGGCATTGGACTCCGCGAGCGCTTCGCGAATACACTCCACCAAGAAATTGGTTTTATAAAAAGGACCCAGGCTTGCACCCGCCTAAAGCCTTAGCTGTACTTATAGAGAACCAAATTTTAGGACACGCTTTTCACCCGACTCCTACTTTCCACCCGAATTCACAAGTTATTTGAAAGTAAAGTGGCGGAAAATAAAAACACTTTAAATATAAAAAAATCATTCAAGTAGTAATCGAACTCACACTCATTATGTAGAGTTACCTTTACAATTACACTACAGTCGTTTTTATTTAATGTGTTTATCATACGATGAATTTATGATTTTAAAAGCATTTTTCGTTTTGTTAATGTAATGTAAAACAACTAAATTTACGTTAAGCTTTTAAAACGTTAAAATTTAACCTTAACCCAATATATTTGGTAATATTTTGTAGTGTAGTTGTTTTGTGATTTAAATAATCTTTTTAAAAAGAGAGATAGAGAGATCATGGTTGACATTTGAGAGTACCTACAATAGCATAAGAATATTACATAAAAATCATGAGGAACTGACTGGAATTTCAATTGACAACTGTGGCAATACAGGCTTGACATACAGCCAGACGTTTCTGACTAATCTATATATTATTATCAATATCATTTTTATTTTTTTTTTCATTTAAAAAGCTTTATAAATTTGTTGATTTTTATTTACAGCGAAAGCTGCTGAGCTAAGTCTATTCGTCAATCCATCAATACGAGGTCCCCACTGCAACTTAGAGTAAATGGGGATCTCTTATTGATGGATTGGCGAAAAACCTTCACCATTCAAGAGTACATTGGCTTTAACAATTTTCGTATTAGGCATTCCAAATATTACACGTTCAGTTTTCATTAAGGTACGCATGTAATAGTTCAATTTAACGCTGCAACCGATTTAAAATGAGATCTACATCATTAGAAATTGTATAACATGCAATTTTGAGTAAAACCAGCAAGGTTGGTATGAGATTGATCCCTGGGCACGGGCTTATTCGGCGGTAGTTAGTTAGAACATCATTTTTACTACTTTTATTGATAATGATAACTTTGGCCCTTTTCCAGATATACGAAAGTAGTTAATACTTAACCAGTTGTTAAGATAGTTTTCAAGCAGTTTACATTGACGTTGAGTAACATGTTACCTAGAAGGGCAGGCATTTGCAAGCACTTCACACTGTTCAGTTTTACCAGACTTTTACGTTTCATCACAGTGCATCAAAGGTGGAATCATAGTGACTTGGGATTGAAGGGTTGGGCCAACGCATAATATCTTTGCACCCATTATCTACTTCCAGACTTTGTTCTTCAAACTAAATCAAAAATTATTTGCATTAAAAGAAATTTAAAAACATTGAATTTTATACATAATCTTTTCTGTTCATCAGAGAATAATTAAAAAGGCAGATAACGATTTTATTTGTTTATTAAGAAATTCACTTCTTTTTAGCTTCCTTAGCTGCAGATGGAGCTTTAGTCACGTCATCAGGATTTTCTGCTGCATCTTTCAACCTCTTAGCCCGGATTCCAACAAGTCTTGCAATAGAACGTGCCTGTGAAAAAATATATAATTTTAATAAACATTACGAACAATATATTATGAGCTCTTGCTAATCCCAATTATGGATTTAGTGATTGATCATTGCCAAGACAATTTCGGAGAAAAAAAATATATATAATGATTGATGGTATTGCATAATTAAAATCTCAGTAAATTTTTTTCTAATTGGTAATAAGCATATTTTTGTATTACAACACTAATGATCAGAGAGATTTAATTAAATCCACATATCACAGAATTTATAGAATATGTTACATTTATATTTCTCATTCAGTGCCTTCTCAAAATAATTCTATTACTAATTAAATTATAGGCAAACCCAATCATGTTAACATTAACTGTATTAATTTTCATATATAAATGTAAAGTAATAATAAAAGATATATAAAAATATAATTAATAAAGTATATGCCATACTCATAAAAAAAATTAATCATAAGTTAGAATGGTATGAGAAATTATTAAACTAATATCTTACTCCTCTGAGGTATTGGTATGCTCTAAAGTCCTTCTCCTCTTCAGTGATAACACGAGCAGAAGATTTAGGTGCTGGCTGCTCTACAGGCATTAGAGGTCTACGAAGCTGTGTAGCTACTTTACGCTCTTCTTCAGACGCTTCACCTTTCAGTACCTTAAATATTTTACAAAAATATAATATATAGAATATAATTATATTAGTGCTTAATAATCATAGTCTTATCTTATAAACTGCTTAATGTTTTTAAAACCACCACTTGGTTATATTGAATAATCAGTAATCTCTTTTTTTTTCTATTAATATTTAATCATTACAGTAACAATCTATAGTAACTTGCAAGTACACATACAAAAATTACAACACAATTTTAGTTAATAGAATAATCTCATCTCATAAATATAATTATTCAACAAATGAGTCAGTCATTGTTTTAATATATAGTTGTAAATCTTTGTATCTGCCACAATAATTAGTGATGCTCCACAGGATGTCCATATAGTGACAAGATAAGCAATAAGCTAATTCTAAAGCTTAAAATTATTGATAATCTTAAAATAATATAAACCAATAGCTAAAATTGGTTAAAATAATTGTATTTATTTGTTTTGAACATTTTATACATTGCTACGAAAGACAAGTACTATTGTCACTTCTATATCCAATAAAGGTTTACTAAGCAAATGAAATTTTATTGTGCTGGAATTCTGGTAGCACAAAAATACCAACTTTATATGAGGTGGATAAGAACTTAAAAATTATCAAAGCTGTATTTTAAAAGAATATGGTAAATACCTTCTTGCCCTTAGGGAAAAGAATGAGGCGGGCACGATATTCCTTTAATCTTTGTACATTTATCTGTAGTGATTCTACAGATTTATTGCGTCTCCTTGGGTCTACAGCGATTCCAATAGTTCTAGCAAAAGCCGGGTTTAGGCCTGAAGCCTAAAACAACATAAAATTTAAAAAATATATGTAGCAGACACGACAATTAATATTATTAATAAGTAATAATAAGTATTATTTTACTATTAAATGACATCATTAAGAAAACTTTAAGCGACGATGACAATTTACCCTAATTTCACGAAGAGTGAATCCGCGCCCGGCGCGAACTTTAGTATGGTATCGCACAGTAGGACAGCGTACAACTGGGCGAAGAGGTCCAGCAACAGGACGAGGTGCAATAGCCTTTGCTTTCTTAATTCTGTTTTGCCTCCTGCGATGTTTCCGAGCGGGTTGATTGAACCAAGTTTTTACGAATCTTTGCCAATCCTTATGGAAATGGCCATTAGGAATCATATTATTTCCCTTCCCCATGATTGCGATAACCCCACTTCACCTAAAAAGTTTAAGACCGAGAAAATATTAAAGTTTATACACAATTAGGCTCTTTAGGAACTAATATAATTCACAATTTTACAAAATTAAACAGAGATATTCGAAAATTATTCGGATTATTAAAATCACTAACCACAGGGTTAAAACTTCAAGTCAAAAAGAAATATTATACACTGCATTCACAGACTATATAAAATGTCATTGTCAAATGCTTCTACAAATTTATGAATTAACTTTATGTAATCAGTTCTAAAATCATGGATAATTTTTATAAGCTTTAACAATTTATTTACTATGCATATATTTAATTTATTTATTCGTATGTCACGTATTGTGTGTTTTGTATCATATATTATCATCGTCTTAAGTTAAATGAAAATAAAAATAAATTTATGTACCTGGCCTGGATTAAATTTTTTATATTCATACCTATTCTTATTTTTTTATAATATATATCTTGAAATATGGATAAATAACAATCTCATAGTGGCACTTGGCAAATGTTTTTTTCCCAAATTAAAGTAGAAAGTTTAAAAAATAAATATTATTTTGATTCAGTATGTATACAACCAATATATATATATATATATAGATATATATATATATATATATATATATATATATATATATATATATATATATATATATATATATATATATATATATATATATATATTGTAATATTTAGGCAGATACTATTTATCTAAGTAAATAAAGAATAATAATAGCGTTAACACGTATGACTTCATTGCGCATTAATGCTTACCAAACAGTTACGTTACGTACGTATAGTACGTTTATTTAACATTGATATTTACGTTATATTTACGTTATAAGCCGAGGCTCGAGACCAATGAATAGCGTAAGAAGTGATAAAAGAATCACCAATATTAGTTACTCATTACTGTTGATACATAGAATTACTATTTATCATAAACTCTTATCTGTATCATTACATTACTTTTTATTAAGTGTTACTTGGAATTAAGGCTATGAATAAGCGAGTTATCGATTATTACATTTTACTTGATTAACTATATAATAGAGGTAGAGACATGTATATTTTAGGAATTACAATAATCATAATACAATATCTTAATTTAGAACCAATAAAAGTATGTTTTGCACATATTCATATATAAATTATTGACATAATTGATTTAAAATATTTGATATTAATATTACAGATTAGATTCCATATTAACATAGTAAAAAGTAGGCTAGGTAGCGAGGAATTTAGTGTCAAGATTAAGGCATGACAGATCATCACAAAGGTGGAAATGGTGATCGTTGCATTCCTGTCTTTTAGGGCAATTTTTTAATTGTACTTTACAATGCTTTTAGCCGTTGCCTTCCGAAATAACCATTTACTTTTTATCACTACAACGGTCGCGCTGGCCACACCATAAGCCTTATGAATAGTCAGCAACCTTCGAACCTGTTTCCCCTCCCCATCCCCAGTTGCTCAGAGATTCTTTCTTCTCCTGTGTAAATGTGAGGTATAGGGGGTTTTTAAGATTACTGGCGTCATGTCCTCCCACATCCATGGAGTCTGCTTTCCATCACTGTGGCACCAAAGTGAGTTATTTAGGCATTGTGATTTGTCTGATACTCCCGTGCATTCACTAGCATTGAAGCCATAATGTGGATTTTATTTGTACCAAAATCTCTATATACTTGTAGTTTACTTCTCACGCGGCTCATTAGCTACTTCCGTAGTACATGTAAAGACTAAACCTTTACCTAAATTATATTGTGCTACAACCAATCCATATTGACTTACCACATCCGAGAACACCGTTGACCCATTTTATTCGCACCTTCCACGTTCAGAATGATATGGATTTCAGAGAGCTATCTAGGTATATAGCTCTTTCATGCGTTCTTTCCTCCAATATTATTTGCGTGCATTTGACAAAAAAAAATTCAATGGTGGTTTTTAGTTTATATTCTTATTTCATGAAAGCTAAGTGTTACGTTCCATGCATAAAAAAACATAAATGTTAAGCTCCAACAGCTTTTACTATAACCATATAATAAAATAATCTACCTAACCTAACAACTTTTAGGGTTACATAATCGAATGGCTAAAGACAGAGCCCTTATAGTTTCATCATGCCTCTCTGACTGAATTCCACTTTATTCTAAAACTATTAAAACTACACAGTTTTAATTAAGTAGGTAGATCAATTCTATGACACTTTAAGATATTAATGCAAGAATCAAAATATAGGAGAAAATTCATTTCATACAAAATAAGTATATCTGGTACTCAAACCTAAGTTTGTCAACTCGGTTTATATATATTTTCTATGTAATTAGTATGAAAACGAAAACGGTATGGCTGGTGCTTTTTATTAGTACCACAGTAGAGAAACATCACTTCCTGATAAATTTCATCCACAGCAATGAATGCATAAAAAAATGATGTATTTTGGAATATAAAGTAAAATAAAACAATATTTCTGGAACATGGAGAACTAATAAATAGATGATGTGGTGTAATACTATTATTGTCATTGCCAATGAATTAGATAATGTACATATAAAAATTCATAAAGCTATCTATATTACAATATAAATAAAAGATGTGGACAAAATATTTATCAGTATTCATATAATTTATTCTTTCAATTAATTCTATAGTTCCAAATAATAGCTACTACATGTTGTGAAAAATACAAAATTTTATGAATATTATTCATAATATTTACTATATCACAAATGTTTCACTGGAGTACCAAACCTATTTTATTAGGTGTTATACTTGGACACCGCCAATTATATAAATAGTATTGTAAATTTCCATCACCAATCCCAAATTTAAGTGGTTCTAGAAATTCCTTATTTTCCATTAGATCTAAAGCATTGAACACATCAAAACCAGAATTTTTTGCTGTAATCAAAGCATCTAACATTAAGTCAATCCAAGGAGTTTTAGTTGAAACATTATAAAATGAATAGGCAGCTTTTAAAGTTTTATGTGTAGGATGATATACAACCGTTGATGGTAGTGTATAATAACTAACAAAGTCAGTGATAGAACCATCAATTGCTTCTACAATGTAACTATCAATTATACCAACTTGTGGAATAAACCAATGCTTAAAATCCTCTTCTGAAAATATTGGCACCAAATCAAATTTTTGTAAATAATCATTAAGTAACTTAACAACTTTTTCAGAATCTTTAGGCTCCATTTTGCGAAAGCCTGGAGTCTTTGGTAAGTCAGGTAATTTAAATAGCTTCAAAGTTCTTTGCATTGTCATATTGCGTGATAAATGACTAAATTTAATGTCAATCAATTTTTTTGGATTAAGTGATCTATGCCAATAACGGCAAGTACCAATAGGTTTAGGTAATACAATTCCAGCTGTATATACACCTTGAAATATTCCTGTCAAATTGACTCTTCTAGTTATTTCTCTTATTAATACTGGTGCAACACGTTTTGAACGAAGTTTCTTATGAACGCACAAAAAGTTAATTTCTACTACAGTTTGGACATGGTCATATATTCTCAGCATAGCCGGAATAGCAGAGATAAAACCAACCAATCTGCCTGATTTCACTACACGCACTCCACAATGCCATTCCATTCTCCATCCAGGTGGTTGGAGAGCCCACTTTAAAAAATCAGTTTGATAATCAAAACGAAACATACAATCATCATCTTCAACATAATTTTCATTTAACAATGTGTATAATTCTTTAAGGACCAAAGGTTCATTTAAATTGAGCGTATCCCATTGAAATCCATCAGGTAAAGTATAAGGTTCTGATCGTATTTCATCACGAGATTTGGGTGGTTCAATTGATTCATTTGTAACAATTTTCTCATCCCATTTCGGTACAGGTTGAGTTGACCAAAATTGATAAGATTTATGCAAAGCCTCTTCAGTAGTCTTTGCGGGCTTTTGTTGTAAATTAAGAACTTCCATTGCCATTTTCAAATCCTTAAAAGAAATGTTCTGAGGAACATCACCGGAATTAGGAATAGCAATTCCGTCGCTAGAAACCGGACCGCGATTATCGCCATCTCCGCCACTACGTTTTTTTTTGTTCTTATTTTTTTTCTTAGGGTTCTTATCATCAACTGATTTTGCAAACTCTGAAGATTGTGTTATTTTATTATCTTCCATTTTAATATTTGGCTAAATTAAAAAAACCCGAGATTTACGGCTGTCTCTTCTCCTTTTTGGATAGTCAAATGATTACAGATTATATACATTATTGTATATATTCATTATTGTGACCACAGATAACTAATAGAAGTTGAAGTTTGAACGCTGAAGTTTGCTTAAAATAACATATGTGCTTCCTGATAAATTTAATTATTAGATAACGAATTTCATCTCTATGAATTTCATCTTTCTTATTTTAGAATTAAATTGGAAATAGAAATTGGCTTTCTGATTACATTTGAGCATCATCGTTTAAAAGAGGCCATATTGATGATTTGGGATTTGTAAATAAACGTATATTGAAAATCTTGATTGCACGGGTACAATCAAGTATGACATATATTTAGCTCGTAATTCACTGTGGCCAGAGCCGGTAGTAATAGTTTATTATCAGTATATGATAAACTCGGAACTGCGGAGGAGCAGAAGCTCATTTATAAATTGGTGCGTACTCAGCATAAAGCGACACAAGATACCGAAAATTTCTTTACATTAGAGATTCCAAGGGCAAACTGCTTTGTGGTCATCCTTCTGTAAAAAATGTAACAAATACTTTATGAGGCAGCACTTCTCAATTATGGACTTATGGCTAAAATAGCCTTTGATGAAACTTGAAATTGCCTTCGGCGTATGAAGAACAGGAAAGCGGTAGGACTTGATTGTATTTCCGATTTAAGTTTGGAAGAAGCAGCAAAGGTTCCAGATTAGGGTAATCATAGAAGCATCAAGATTATGAGTCGCTCCATAAAACTCTACGTAATATTACAATCGTACTGGTGAGAACATAATCTAACTGTAGGTTATGTTAGTTGCGCGGAATTATAATCCTACGGAATCTACAGCCATTACGGTCACATATCTGTTAATACGGTCCATTACGGTCATATAAATTACACACAATATTTATTCTATCAAATATTTTTAAAACTAGTTAAATATGGGGTGAATATGTAAATATCATTATATCTTTCATTGTACATCTCACAACTGCGCCTAATAAATTTTTACTCTCAGAACTTTGATGGAGGCATACAGGGAAGAAGGAGAGCTTTGCATGTAGTCCTTCTAATCCTACAGAAGGCCTTAGACTGTGTGTCATGTCAATGCATCTGGTAGATAATAATAATATTCTTTATTATACACCACAAACAAAACAATAGAGATAAAACTCATCGTTCTAAACGATCTCTGCCAGGCAGGTGCATGTAGGAATAGCTAAAACGGGAGGCGGTGTACTGGGGTCATTTAATTATATATACATACATAAACTCATATGTAAATACAAACATCATAAAAAGAATAATTATATAAACTTATCCTTATACAACACAAATATTTAAATATACATAAGCGATTCACATATACATAAGCGATTCACATATACATAAGCGATTCACATATACATAAGCGATTCACATATACATAAGCGATTCACATATACATAAGCGATTCACATATACATAAGCGATTCACATATACATAAGCGATTCACATATACATAAGCGATTCACATATACATAAGCGATTCACATATACATAAGCGATTCACATATACATAAGCGATTCACATATACATAAGCGATTCACATATACATAAGCGATTCACATATACATAAGCGATTCACATATACATAAGCGATTCACATATACATAAGCGATTCACATATACATAAGCGATTCACATATACATAAGCGATTCACATATACATAAGCGATTCACATATACATAAGCGATTCACATATACATAAGCGATTCACATATACATAAGCGATTCACATATACATAAGCGATTCACATATACATAAGCGATTCACATATACATAAGCGATTCACATATACATAAGCGATTCACATATACATAAGCGATTCACATATACATAAGCGATTCACATATACATAAGCGATTCACATATACATAAGCGATTCACATATACATAAGCGATTCACATATACATAAGCGATTCACATATACATAAGCGATTCACATATACATAAGCGATTCACATATACATAAGCGATTCACATATACATAAGCGATTCACATATACATAAGCGATAGAAACATAAATTAAAATATTTAAGAAATAATGATAAGAGAAATATAAAATTAGATATAAAAAATACGAGTATACATAATTTATAAGTAAATTCTAACTAAACTGGAAGGAAATAAAATAACAGAAGAAAATAAAATGTATTATAAGTGTGTACAAATATAAAGCAGTACATAGAGGTAAACTATGGGAGAATTTTAAAGAGAAGTAATATGCTTTTAGCACATTTAATAATTTAATTTTAGATATTGCGCTCCAAAGGGATAGGGATACCATAGCTCATCTGTTAGTCCCCTGTTGTTTAATGTAGTACTAGACACTGCCTCGGCTAGCATTCAGGATCAGCCTCCACGGCTGAAAATATATACCGATGACATAGCACCCACTGACGCTAACTAAACGTGTTGAAGACCTAGTAATTATCATGTAGGAGGCCGGACTTTATTTTAAGCTTAATGTTTTGTTATAGTCACTAGTTGGTACCTGTGACTGAAATTTCTATTCGAGATGTCAATGGATTCATTGAAGAAGGTCGCCTAATAACATTACCATGCTTGAATAATTTTTTTTAACGAGCCTACAAAGACAACCTTTAAGGAGATAGGAAAGAAACAGCCCTCAATCAAGATATATAAAACATGTAGATTTCTCAAGTAAATATAAGACTCAAAAAATTATTAATAAGTATAAAAAAATGTTATACATCTTAGAAGTTCAAAAACAAGCATGATGGGATCGTTACATGTTGTATTCCGAAATCATAAAAAGCTTCATCTTTATCAGTGCTTTGTTGGGTGGTTTTGCAGTTTATATTTGTATGATGATTTGATCCTTCTTGAACACACACATTTCTACATTACGCATAATTTAATATTTGTATTTCCTATTTAACAAATGTCTAGATTCTTAAAAACCTTATTCGTCTTTGATCGGTAGATCTTGAAGATCTTTCAGCTTCTTGTGCGATAATTCGACTTAAAATATGGACACAGCATGCGGTTACGCAAGCAGATTGACCGATTCTCGGAACTACTAGTAGAATCAATTTCCAAGTCTACTTTCATTCCTAAGCACACGTGTACACATAACTTGGTTTGAAATACGTAGAATCCGAGAACTCCTAGAAAAGTCATTCATACTTTTTTTATTGCATTCACTCTAATTGCAAAAGTAAAATAAAAGTAAATTTGCTTGTGATCAAATTCCTCTCCTTATAATTTCAATATGAATTTTTCGGCCTCCTTTCACTAAACTATCCAGAATATTATTCATAAATATTATAACTTATGTGACCGAGTTAGTACATTGTTTTGTAGATATTGTAGATATGTTTTCAAATGGTGTGGGTTTTGCTCATTAAATTACGATTATTATGTAGATGTTATGGCCTTATGTCTATAGGTGTTCTTAAAGGGAGAAATAAAACACTAATGAGTATTGTGAATATTTCAGAATATAATGTGTAACAATAGTACATCTTACAATCAGTCATATTAGAGAGACCAAGTTTACAATACAAGGTATGCCCTACACATAACTGATAAGAAAATAATAAGAAAGATACCGCAAGAAACTAAATAAGCCAACTCCATGAAGGGAGAATAAAAGAAAGATTAAAGACTAAACTTAAATTAAACTTCTTCAATCAAAGGTCAATATAGAAAGTCAAAATTGCTTACTAGCATAACTGTTTCATATATAGAAATGTTGATAGTTGCTGTTTTTGTTTGCAGATATGCACCACCAATATTATTATAAAAGTAGTAGAAGTTGGACTAGTGCAATCCACATTTTTATTTATTTTTCAATTTTTATTCATATACTTTTTAAATAGACCGGGACTCTTATTAATATATATAAAGATGTTCAAAGCATAATATAAAGAATATATAGGAGAAAAAAGAACCCTCTGTCAATTTTATCAACTTAATCCTTCTTTGTGGCTTGCTGTTTAGCTTGGTGAGCTTGCAAAACAGCAACAGCCTCATCAACCTTAGCTTTAAGAGACTCTCCATGCTCTAACATGTGAAGCAGTTCAGAGTTATCAATTTCTAAAAGCATTCCAGTTATTTTACCTGCTAATTCAGGGTGCATTCTTTGAATAAGTGGGAATAGACGTTCACCTAGCATCTGCTTTTGCTCCTGCAGAGGTGCTGCGGCTAACATTGTAGCTGTGAGTGGCTCCTGTCCTTGGATATGCACTGCAGGTTGAGGAGCCGGTGGATTGCGCATGTTAGCAGTGTATTTATAACCACCTGGACGTCCACTTGTAACAAGTGGGGCACGGATAGATGTCGCTGCAGCAACACCTTGTTGTCCAGTAATGGGCCTAGCCCCAAGAGATGTGCGTAGAGTGGTTTGAGTTGGGCCTCGAGGTGTTGGACGGAACTGTGGCTGCATATTAGGATAAGCAGAAGCAGCAGTTTGGGTGCTTGGTCTAACAGATGGTTGGGCAGTCCAGCGTGGAGCTGGTCTTATCTGAGTCATTTGGGCAGGCCCATAGTATCTTTGAGCTGGAGGAATAGTTGGTACGAAATAGCCACCTGCACTTCCTGGTTGGAAAATTTGTCCCATTTGTTGCATTCTCATACTTGCCATTCTCTGCATATATTGAGATGTCAAGTGAGCTTTGCGATCTTCTTTACGTTGTGCCAAAGCAACATATAAAGGTTTTGTTCCAACAATTCGACCATTCATTTCAGTAACTGCTTTAGTAGCTTCTTCAGGGGATGAGAAACATACAAACCCAAATCCTTTACTGCGACCATCTTCTAACATCACCTGAAAAATATTATAAATACCATTATGCTAAATAATTGAAACATGATAATTTCATATAATTCATAAAAAAATGGTAACTAACTAATTTATTTATAAATAAAATGTCTAAAAAAACCAAAAATATAATCAAGTTACCTTAGCAGAAGTAATAGTGCCGAACGGTGTAAATTCCTTGCGAAGTCTTTCATCATCAATAGTGTCATCTAAGTTCTTAACATACAAATTAACACCTTGGTAACGAGTCAAACGTTCAGACTTCAATTGTTCAAATTTCCGTTTTAGTTCTTTTTGACGTTCAGCCTTTTTCTGAGCACGTCCTACATATAACGGTTTACCCTCGACAAGTTCTTTTCCATTAAGTTCAAGACAAGCTCTTTCTGCAGCATCAGGATCTTCAAAAGCTACAAATCCAAAACCTCTAGATGACCCATCTTCCTTATACATAACCTTATGGCTAGTTATTCTGCCATATTTTTCAAACATATCTCTAAGCATTTCATCTGAGAATTCTTCGCCAAAGTTTTTAACGTATACATTCGTGAACAACTTAGCCTTTTCCCCGAGTTCCTTTTCACGCTCCTTACGGGGGATAAACCGGCCTACATAAACTTTTTTACCATTCAAAAGCATGCCATTTACTTTTTCAATTGACTTATTTGCTGCTTCTTCAGTTTCAAAATGAACAAAACCATATCCTTTAGATGCTCCATTCTCATCTTGGGCTACTTTACAACTTAAAATATTACCAAAAGCTGTAAATGTGTCATACATAGCCTTATTATCTATGACTTTATCAAGGTTTTTAATAAACACATTGCCTACACCAGACTTGCGGAGGGATGGATCTCGTTGGGACCACATAATCCTAATAGGCCTGCCCTTGATCATATCAAAATTCATGGAGTCCAATGCTCGCTCCGCTAAAACAATTCAACAACATTTTATTAGATTCAACAATAATTAGAAAATACCAGAAAAGAATCTCTGAAAGTGTAATATTTATCAAAATATATAGAGGTTCCATTTCATTTAAAAGATATAAAGAATGTTAATAGATTACAATACAGAATGCAGATTACAATTTACTTCAAGGCCAGTCCCCACTATCTGTCTAAGTTTTAGAAAGTAGCCATTGCGTTATATTATTACATTAGTAATTCTTTTATCACATACTTATATTAATATATGTAATTTAAATCACTTATTTTAAATAAAAATGGAAATTAAGTAATTTCCTGAAATGACTTCATCAAATAAAAATTTTCGTAATTTTAAAAAAAATATTAAATAAAAAACTTACCATCGGCAGGCTGTTGGAAGTTTACATAAGCATATCCCAAGGATCTACGTGTTATCATATCTCGACAAACGCGAATGGAGAGAACCGCACCAGCGGTTGAAAATTTTTCAAACAACATGGCTTCAGTAATATCGGAGTGCAGATCTCCAACATACAGCGAAGCCATGGGATAGTTTGGCGGTCCAGGATTCATTTTATTATATTTATTGTGACCGACTAACAAAACTCATTAATTAATAAAAGCTGCTTCACTTTCTCTTTACGATTACCTATCGCATTCCTTGAGACCACGTTGCACGCTTACGTACACTAACTTAAAAGCGAGTGATTCCCGTTATATTTTAAATATTTTACTATTTTTTTGGATTTTTATTAATTTTGTGATTTTTTTTTATATTTTACAAGAATAATTCACGAAATTCTGAGGATTGTGTGACCTATTTCCGTGACCACACAACCTCACGTGAACACACCTTGCTCACCAAAGGAAAGGTGACGTTTGGGATTTGTGACTTGTAAAAGACAAAAAACAAAATGGCGTCGCTTGTGTGGCCCATTAGTAAAACTAATAATGTCGACGTACTTTCTTCAAAATATTTTAAGTATCAATAAAGATAGAAATATGCAGTGAAACTAAATAAATAATGTCTTATACGCTAGTAAAGTACGTAAAGTAAGATTAGTAGCTACATTACTTGAAAATACAGAATTTTAACATTCTTAAATTATTTATTCAGATTCCGCAGATAAAAATATAAAAATATATTGATTGTCTATGATTATTCCAGTAATAATAAAACACTGGTATTAATTATTAGGTAGTGTTAAAAAACAATAATATTAGACAGAAATTTAAACTATAAAATAATAACTACTCCAAAATTGAAATAAAAAAGAAGAATAGCAACATAAAAGGATTTCAAATAATTTTGATATATTCCAGTTTCTTATGTACATGCTAATAAAAACGTTATTTTATACTCTGTTTTCCAATCTTTCCACTTAAATTATAAGTTTAATACTAAGTTAAATACAATGTGCTCAATGATAGTGTTCGTTGTACGAGAGCTTGTAAAGTAATCAAAAAATAGAACTACGAATTTTCCCTGACTGCATGATGTATAAATATTTATTTTATTGTTCTTTTACATAAAGTTTTATTTCTGTCAAAATAAATATTTTGTTAGTTAATATTTACTGACAACATATTTATTTGACACAACACTCAACCATAATTGTATGAAATCTATTGTGGTAGATAGCAGATAAAATTATAATAAAACGCCATAAATTATTAGAACAGGATATTAAATAAAAAAAATATATATTTCTGCTTTGTTACTACTACGTCCGTAGTTGTTGTTGTTCGCTGAGATTTTAAATATTTTGCATATTTTTATGGTTATAATCATTTTTAACCCAGCACATTTGTCTCTGTTCAAAACTGCTTTATCATAATCACTGGCTACACTAGTGACAATAAATTACTATTTTCAAAACCATAAACTATTTTGCTTTCAACTTACCCCGTTTATGCAAGTAGGACCTACTTACTTTTACTGTCCCTAGTTGTCAGCACTTGTGTAAATTTGTTCTGTGGTTGTCAGCTATTAGTATTGTCAGAAAAATGTTATAAAATTGTTCATATTTTTGATGTTGTGACTTGTAAGTGATAAGAGTGAATATTTTAATTTTCAAAAAAAATTACCTTGATTAAAGTGTAAATTGTTATATAAACGTCGTATTAATTTATTGTTTTCTATGTGAAAGAAATAATAAAACTTATTTGTCCATAAACGATGGCGAAACAGATTTCCCTTTGCATACGCAAACTTTTCTAACTATTTAAAGAGTAAATTTTAATTTCTTACAGATATATTTACGTTTGAAAAGATTCATGCTGGAAACTGTCATGTAATTCGTCTCTGATTTTGGATCTACCTCCAGAGAGGTAGAATATTGCTGACGAATACATGTATCAAGTGTTAAATTGGTATATATTATCACAATATGGTCTTCTTTAAGTTTACAATACATTATAACATCTAATTTAAATGATATAACAATATTTTAATTTATATTTTTTTCTTATGCAATTATGTAAGTAAAATTTAAATTTAATACATAGTCAACAATACAAAGTCGTAATTAATTTCAGAAAAGAAAAAATGGCAGATAAAGAACAAGTAATACAAGCTTTGAGAGCTACATTAATTTCAGTGAAAGGTGCATTAACTATAAAACAATGTAACCGTAAGTATTATATGCAGACATTTCTATGTAGATGTAATACCTATATATTTAACACTTACGCTTTTTCATTATCATTATTGTCTTGTATTTTGAGGAATTTATTATACTAAAGTATTTAATTTTCAACAAATTTGAACTTTTGGGTAAATGATACAGTTTACAATTTACTCTATCTATTTTTACTTTACTCTATCTATTTTTACTCTATCTATATTTAGTTACATACAATTTCAATAAATATATGTAAATTTAATTGTAAAATTCTATTATAGGGGACTATAAAGAATTACAAGGAGAGTGGATTCCATATAAAAAATTAGGCTATTCTACCCTTGAAAAGCTATTTCAAGATGTCCCTGGGTTTAAAATAACTCAAATAAATGGTGAATGGGTTGTTGATGCTATAGCAAGCCAAGATACTCAACATATAGCATCCATGGTGGCACGGCAAAAAACTAGTAAAAAGCAAACATTGAAGTTAAACTATTCTGTAAGATAAATTATTATATTGCATTAATTATGACAAGACATCTGTGTTTTGTAAGCACTTCAGCTTCAAGAGTACTCTTGTTGTTATATTCATCTGATAATATAAAGTGCCCCACTGCATATTTAAAGTGGAAAAGCACAGTGACAGCGTGTGTCTAGATGATCATATAGTAGGACTGAAAGTTTCACATTGTACGATTAACTTAAAAATTATTGATATGCATTTAAGTTCATGTTCAATTTAATCATTTAATTTTAATATCTTGTGTTGTTCATATTACATTTTATAGAATCGGTTTCCAAAGAAACAAGGGTCTTGGAGAAAGCCTGCACCTTCTTCAAATTACCAATCTAACTACAATAAACAATACTCCAATCAATATTATCAGGTAAAAACGAAAATCTTGTCTCAATAATAACTACTTTTGTAAGGTAGCATAAACACATGTACATAAAATTGGGAAAAATCTATATTTACCTTTATATTTATAATTTTAGTTTAATAAGCAAAATAAATCTAATGACACAAAGACATCTGCCTATTCTGGGAAGACAACATCAAAGATAATAGATTATCATGATAAAGGAGGGGTGAACACAACAAAAACTTTAAACACAATTCAATTAATAAGGAACACTTTACCAGATGAAGTTAGTATTTAGTTATTGTTGGCAATTCTTTTTATTGTATTTTGGTAAAGATTATTTTAAATGTAATTTTGTTTATCAGAATAAACATTCCATAAAAAAAGAGAAAGAGACTGAAGGCAGGAGCATTAGCAAGGTTTCGGCATCTCAACGACTGTTGAACTTACGTGATAGACTCAGTACGGTTGATTTGATACCGTTGCAGCTTCCAGCTCACAATGATTGTCTGGTATGGCTGTTTGAATTAATTTCAAATTAGAAAACAAAAGTTACATTTGCATTTAAACTGATATTTAAGTCATATCATATTTAAGTCATATGTGCAGGACACAAGTCAGCTTATAACTAGCATGGTGCCGGCGCACAGCCTAGAGCCGCCGCCCGACTCCACGTCGTCCATAGAGAAGCTGGAGTGGACGTGCCGCAAGCTCGGCCTGCCGCAGCCCGAGTTCAAGGTGCTCGACCTGCGCCCCAAGCGCGGCCCCGTCACCTATGACTGCAACGTTAAGGTTACAAGCTATAATATTTTTTTTAGTAACTAAGTGATTAGACAAGCCTTTCTACACTTTTAGCTTATAATAAGGAGAACTGAAGACTGAGGTTATGAGAATAATAATTTAGTGTTAATCATTTTTCCATTATGATTGATTCCCATCACCATAATTTTTTCATTACTAACACACATCATTTTCAAAACTATTTGTGATACATTAAATATATCAGACAATATTAAAACCCTTCCAGTAGAAAAAAATTGCTGTTGTATCCACTCATTTTGTATGAGATGAACTACAATTATAAGTTTGTAATGGTTTCTTTCTGTGTTAAGCTTATAAATTCTCAATTTTAGGTTTTCTCTTATATGTATACTATAAGATCTTACTTCTTGTTAAATTTCATAAGTCTAGACAATAAATTACAACTGATATGCACTGATGTTGTATGAAATGAAGTACAGTTTAAGTTTGTAATGTTTTTTTTCTGGGCTATGCCAATAAATTTCCAATTTTTGGATATTTTTCTTTTTTTATAGTATAAGTTCTAACTTATTGCCAGATTCTATAACTCTAGGTCAACGGAAAGTACCCTGTAGGTTTTGATTACGTGGCGATTTTCATACCAAATGCAAAAAAGCATAAACGCTCATATCTATTGATATAGAAGTAAAATTATTACTGTACTTAAAAAGGTCATTGACTTGGATCTTCTTCCACTTAGCATTATCCCAGCCTATTGCCAGGGTCTGCTTTCCTACTTAGTCTACTCCACTTTGCACGGTTTTGAGCATCCTTAGTGGTTAATCCATTGGCTCTCATGTCGTGCGTCACGACGTCCAGCCATCGCTTCCTTGGGCGTCCGGGGGGTCCGGGGGGGATGTGAGCCGTGACAGTATCTAGCACTACATTAAACAAAAGTGGACTAAGAGCTAAGCCTTGGTGAACCCCTACTGTAATTGGGAAGAGTTTAGTATCGCCAACAGCGGTCCTAACTGTAGAAACAGACTCGTTGTACATGTCTCTGATAATAGCAACATAGGATTCAGGGATCCCTTTGGATCGCAGTGCCCACCAGATACTCTGACGTGGCACACAGTCAAAGGCCTTCTGCAGGTCTAAGAATGCCACATGCAGAGCTCTCCTCTTTTCCCTGTGTGCCTCCATCAAAATTCTGAGGGCAATCACGCGCTCGAAGAGCTTCATGGTGTGACTCATAATCTTAATGCCCCTATAACTACCGCAATCTTGAACACTGCCCCTTCCTTTGTAAATAGGGGTAATAAAACTGTGCCGCCATTGATGTGGCATCGTCCCAGTGTTCAAAATGCGGTTAAAAAGATCAGTAAGCATGAGCAAACCACGAGAGCCTAACGATTTCCACGCTTCGATCGGAATATCGTCAGGTCCCACCGCCTTGCCGTTCTTCATGCGTCGAAGACAATTCCGAGTTTCATCAAGGGTTATTGGAGCAATAAGTCCCAGGTTAGGAGGTGGTTCAGACGGAATACTACCCGGGTGCTGAGTATTCAGCAGCTCCAAGAAGTAACTTCTCCACCTCTCCTTCACAGAAGCATGACTACAAGCAGCTTGCCCTGGGAATCTCTGACGCAAAGACATTTTGTGATATCCTTCCTGCGTCGCTTTATCGAGAGCACGTGCCAATTTGTAGATGAGCTTCTGCCCCTCCACAGTTTCAAGTTTATCATATAGAGGTAATAAACTTTCACTGCGGGCTCTGGCTACAGCTCTTTTGCTGGCACGTTTCGCTGCTATGTACTCCAGTCTGCCTTCAGGAGAGTTGGAACGCTGCCACTCCTTAAATGCAGTCTTCTTATCATGAATCACCTCTTGTACCTTGTCATTCCATCACCATGTCTCCCTGTCCATAATACGTCCTCCCTTTGAAACGCCAAGAACATGTTTACCAGCCGTAATAATTGCTGACTGAGCTCGATCCCAAGCATTCTGAGCAGTTTCGGTGTTAGTTGTTAAATTTTGACTGTTAACCTCCGCTAGAAAGTCGGTCTGCATCGGTCCATTCAGCAACCACCACTTGATTTTAGACTTACGCGTCTCGGCTAATTTCTTTATCGGGGTAACGACATAATCCATGACAAGAAGACGATGTTGGGCCGTGAGGCTTTCACCAGGAATGACTTTACAGTTAGTTACCTTGCCAATATGACACCGCCTGGTCAATAGGTAATCTATTTGGGTTGAATGGAGTCCACTCGCATACGTAATAAGATGCTGCGGACTCTTTTGGAAGAACGTATTCACGATGGCCAGATCAGATGCAATACAGGTTCTTAGGATATTTTCGCCCTCTATATTGCGGCGACCGTGACCAAAACCACCGTGGACACGTTCATACGTATCCGCAGCCTTACCCACGTGACCGTTAAGGTCTCCCCCAACTATGATCACCTCTGTAGATGGTATAGCGAGTAGAACGTCTTCATATTGCTCCCAGAATGACTCCTTTTCGGCCCCGCTACAACCAGCCTGGGGAGCGTAAGCACTGATTAAGTTGGCGATAGCCCCTCAATCAGTACCCTCACCCGCATCAGGCGGTCGCTGCGTCGGTCAACTTCGAGGAGACCATTCCGTAGCTCTTCAGATAAGACTACTGCTACACCAGTTTTACCCAGGAGACCCAGTGTATATGAGCTGGTAACCCTGTCCGATGATACGGGACTTATTGCCCTTCCAGCGGGTTTCCTGAAGGAAAGCACACTGGACTCGACGCCTCGTGAGTACATCTGTTAGTTTCCTGCATCGTCCGGTTAGAGAGCCAATATTCCACGTTGCAAAGCGGAGTTTCCTTCTGGGTACTTTCTACTTTTGCCGTGTCCGTACTTGACACGGTAGCCCCTGCCCATTTAACACAGGTGTAGGGCGATGTGCCTGCGCGTCGTTTAGCGGCGACGCCGTAGCAGTACCCAGCAACATCTTTTTTCTTTTCATATAAGTGGCAGGTGGCGGCTTTTTAATGGAGCGATTGCCATCTGACCTCCAAAACCCATTTTTGTGGGAAAAGCCAAGGATGAGAGGGGAAAAGATTAGTAGAAAAGGGGGGGGGGGTAAGGACACTTTCACGGATTGGGAAGGAGTATGACAGTGGTGGCTCGAGGATCCGGGGTCGCGTACCCGTATGCCCAGTACCAATATCGGACAGATATTTGGCCAGACACCCTCTGGACAAGGCCAGACACCCTCTGGTATTAATTACAGTTAAATTTTTCACGTGATTTAAAGAAAATGGCCTTGACAGACGAACAACTTTGGTTCTATAAGAGATCCTTTTTTTCTTTTGAGATACGGAACCCTAATATACGAGCTTTCGTTCAGGAACAAGCCCCGATCGGCGCAACAAGCTCTTGGAAATTGAACACCAAACACAGCGTGTAAAAGGTACACGCTATGTGTTTGTGGACATTAACAGAGTCTTATCTAGGATGGAATGTATTGGTCTATAATTTTTTATAATAGTAAAAATGCGTGATGTAGGTTGGTCAGTACTCCGCGGGGTCTTACCCGCAGTCGTCCCCAACGGAGGCGCAGGCGCGCGATGTGGCGGCCGTGAAGCTGCTCGCCGTCATCGAGAGCTCGGACGTGGGCGGCCTGCCCACGTCGGGCGCGGAGCACGCCGTGCGCGGCCTGGTCGACCTCGTGGCTGACCACGAGGCGGGCATATGGGCTAGCACCGTGCCGCATCTGTACAGGTTACATTTGATTTTTTAAAAGGATTGATTGACCTTGGAGAGGAGATCGGTATTCATTAACCAAGCAAACATGTAGCTCTGTTTAATGAATGTTATAATTTTTGGTAAGTTTTATTTATTAATGATAGGTATATAGTACTCGCTCATAAAAACGCGAACCTGTAGTAAAACTTTTATTTTTAATAATTATCATTCGTTTAACATTCATATTTATATTTTCCACATTTTCTTCAAACATGTTACAATTTTTACATTTTAATGTAATGATATGATTATACTACAAGACAATTGTTACTAATTTCAGAGTAAAATTTAGAGAGAATTTACCAAACAACTGGTTGGAGTTGGTAGAAAATTGTCCTCATATTGTGAAAGATAGAGTTGTGAATGGTCTTTTAGTACTGTTGCCTAGTAATGAGGTAGGTCTATTTTTGTCTATAACTTTATTATAACATAGATATATAAATATAGATTATTATTATTCCTAATAACTTTAATTTATTTATAATTTTAGGAGGTAAAATTACCGTTGATCCAGACCATAGCACTTGATAATACAATAGATAGTGAATTACCACCATTACTATTTCCAGAAAATGACTTTTGGAATGTTTTTATAACTGTGGCTAACTCTACTCTTGAAGTATGGCTTAGAATTATAGGACCACAATATAGTGTGAGTATTTAGTTATAGGTTACATAAACCATTAAGATAATTATTTTCACCATTATTTTCTGCATTTGTATATTTATAGTTTATATAACAATATGTTTTATACTTATAGTTTATAAAACAGATTTATCTTTATTTTTAACAAAGGATGCTTTTGAAGTCCTCTTGGCAGACATGGCTGCATATTATGATCATGGTGGTACCTCAGTGCACAAATCTATGATTATAAAGAATGCATGGTAATTATAATTTTCAGAACTAATTGTAATATATGTTTTTATTAATAAATTAGATATTTTGTTAGTGTTAATATTAGAGAAAAAACACCAGGAAGATTACTCCCTTATATTAAGATTTTTGAAAATATTCAACAAAATAAACAGTTAAAAAGGAAATTCTAACCTGTATATCAAATTAAGATGTTATGTGAGACATTTCTAACCTACTGATTTTCTTAAAACTAATGTAAGGTACGCCGTAAATTTGGATGACGGTGGATGGCAACGAGCGAAAATATTAGAAATCGACGACGAAAAAGCGACCGTGTTCCTTGGAGACCATGGAGACGACGACGGCGTTCCCTTTGCTAAGATCAAGATACTGGAGCCACAGTTCCGCAAGCTTGCGGCGCAGGCGATCCTCTGCCGTCTCGACGGCTGCGAGGAGCTGGCGGCCTGCGACGCCGGCGCGGCCCTGGCGGCGCGGCGCCTGCCCGGCGAGGTGCTGGTCGCGGCTCCCGGCCCGCGCGCCGACCCCGCCGACCCAGCTGTCGCCGTCGTGCTCTTCGACACCTCCACGCCGCGCGACCTCAACCTCAACACCGAGCTTCTGCACGACTTCTGCATCTCCGGCGCCTTCTCCATTACTCAGAAGCCCTGCGAGGTGAAGGTGGGCTGCGTGACGGAGGAGGGCCGCGTGTGGGTGGCGCGCGCCGGCGGCGCCGAGACGGTGCGAGCCGCGCTGGCGCTGCTCACGGCCGGCCCCTACCGCCGCCCGCTGCCCGCCGCGCCGCACGTGCCGCCCGCCGCGCCCGGCGCGCTCTACATTGTGCGCACGCTGGCCGGCGACTGGGTGCGCTGCGCCGTCATCAGCGGGCTGGACGGCGAGGGCACGGTGCGCACGCAACTCGTGGACAGCGGCCTCATACTGCGCGCGCCGCTTTCCTCTCTCGTGCCGCTCAGCACCTTCTCACCTGCGCTCAACTCTTACCCGCACCAGGTGCGAAATATTTATATGAGCAGTGCGTGAGAGTGAGCTCAGTCTCGTTTAATCGACTCAGTTGTAGCTGCTAAGTGTTTTTCGATGCTTTGAAATTTTAAAACTAAGTCAGGTGAGTGCTACGAACTCTTTTAGAAGTTTAATTTACTGGGGTGTGGCAGGCGATGCAGGTGCGGCTGGGCGCGGCGGAGCGCGCGGCGAGCAGCATGGTAGCGCGGCTGCGGGAGATGTTGCTGGGCGTGCGCGTGCTGTGCCGCGCGCAGCCGGCGCCGCCGGGGGCCGCCGCTGGCGCGCCGCACGTGGAACTGTTCGTGCGCCTCGGACCGCAGCACATTCTCACCTCTGTCAACAACTCCATACTCGTGGAGTATGAGTGCCTACAACTGTTAGTAAATGATTTAACTATATATCTTTACAAACGAACAGTATTAGTTTATAAAAGACAACGCCACTCTTGGCTATATAAACTGATCTTCGAATGACACTTGCGTCCACACTCATTACATGCATATTAATACTGAGGCTCTGCCCTGGTAGAATTTCTCCTGGCGGTTACATCACATATAGTATAAAATATAACTTGACAGTAGTATAGACTTAGGTTATATGTTACTTTTGTTAAGGATAAGGATTATCTCATGAATTTTTGTGACATTTCTTTTTCGGTCTTCTAATTTGTTCAATTAGGATATATTTTTATATGTTTCATCCAAAAAATATAGTTTCATCTTACGAACAAGATGTTGACAAATAAAATAACACTGAAAAAAAATATACATGTCGAACATAAAGCCTTCTCCTTTTTGGAACTCAGTTAAAAATGTAACTAAAAAGAGGCAATATAAACTGGGATCTTTTCCTGTTATTACTTCTATTATGTTGGTCACAAATCTTTACTTTAAAACAAGGTCAATTTCGTTTAAATTTACTGAGGATTATTGCACACGCACACGTGAATTATTGTAACCTATTTTATCAAAGAAAATAAGCATATTAGTGAAATCTATTTAAAATTAATGTGTTCATTACGCATAGATTTATATTCATGATTGGTTTCAATACAACGGATTTAGTTTATTTAGAGCGTGACCGCGACTTTCACTGCGCCAGCATGCACGTGTGAACAGGGTCAGTGAACTAACGACCAAAGACCTCTAGCTGCGTGCTATATACTAATTATGTTTATATTGTATTTACTAATTTAGATGTAGAAAGATAGAAATATTTTTTACATTATATTCAGTATGCAGAGAGTATGCAGTATAGAAACGTATGTTAACAAATTAATACATGGCACTTGAAATCATACGTGATTGTGTCTTTAATCCAATTTGTCGGACCAATCCCAAGCTATTTAAGATATTGGAGTCATTCGCGTAACTTTCTTTGGTTTCCATTGGTTTTCATTGTTAAATTGCAGATTTATATATTTTTTAAATTCAAAATAAACAGAAAATGCAATTCTGTTACTTGCCAAAAATACTCAATCGTCTTATTAAATTTGTCGTGACGAATGCTTACACATTTATTTAAGTATTAAGGTAATTTAGATGAACTCAAATCTAAGATAAAAGCTAAATATTTCAACAAAGATAGGCTCATGATTAGTAACTTGCATACTAATATGATTTCTAATTGCGGTCTAATAACAGAGGCAAAGTCCAAGAGGAGGTAAAGGAAAACGAGTCGTCCAAGCACCTGGAGGCGTTGCACAAGAAGAAGGAGCGCATCTTCCGCACGGCGTCGGCGGGCGCGGAGGAGCGCGGCGCCGCGCTGCCGCCGCCCGCGCTGCCGGCGCCCGACGCCTGCCTCGACGTGTACGTCGCCATGGCCGCCAACCCCTGGAACTTTGTTGTGAGTGCGGCTTTGTTGTGCCGATTGACTGGGGGATGATGATGTTCTTAAAATATTTTTACAATTTTAGGTTAAAAGCGGAGAATTTATGTATTCAAAATGCATTAAGCTAATGCATCATGCATGCATTTATGTGAAAATAAAACGAACGTTATTTTACTCCTTAATGGTTTCTTCTGTCTATACTGTTCTACAATTTTATGGATATATTAATTAGGACTAAATATTGACTAATTTATTTTTATATTGGATACAACTGAACTGAGCTATGCCACAAACATGATAACCTTCAGACGAACTTTAAACTAATATAAAAATATGGATCGACTTATATTTTTTCTACCTGGAGTGAAAGGGATTCTGGAATATTGTATATATATATATACATACAATCATTTTTATATATATGTATGTATTGTTGCTATAACACTCAAAAAAATCTTCAGTGTTTTATATTTTTTTCATTCCCACAAGCAAAGTGAGCGAGCACAAAGCGAACCCCTACTATACTAAAATCTTTATTTTGCTTCGTAATTTAACACGTTCATATTTATAAAGATAATATAATACAAAATAATATAATTTAATAATTTTTATTATTATAAGGTGCAACCAAATAATACGAGATACGCTCTTCAAACAATGATGGCGTCGTTGCAAGTGGAATGTCCCAAATTACCAGAGTCCGATGCTCCCACCAATCCTAGCAAGGGCGAGCTTTACACAGCTTATTATGATAAAGACGACTCTTGGTACAGGTGAGCTTTCATAATAATTATGTTGTGACAGACAAAATAACTATACTTTTAAAAACTATTTCACAATGATTGTTTTGATTTGATTGATGAGTTTTTTTTATGGAACTTAATTTTAAGTTTCGGTTCATATTAAAATACCGTATATAATGTAGATGTTTTTTTAAATAAATAATAGTGTTGGAATTTACTTTCTGATAGACCATTTCAGTGAATATGGGTGATAATCTCTCTAACTCTTGATTATGTCAAACTCTATTACGAAAATTAATTTAATCATGTTAACTTTTACAATTTAATTATTTTAAATCAAACGTTTCAAGTGAGATAAAAGATAAATTGAACTCAAAATTTAACATACTAAAATTCAACCTTTTGAATTTTGATTAGATATTTTTGATTTTTACATGAATTGCTTTGATTTCCATTAATTACAAGTCCACATTGCAGAGTGACGGTCGCGGGCGCGGTGTCGGCGGAGACGGTGTCGGTGTACTTCTGCGACTACGGCGACCTGGCGCTGTTCGCCTCCAAGCAGCTGCGGCCGGTGCCCGCCGCCGCGCCGCTCGCGCGCTCGCTCCCGCCGCAGGCCATCAAGGCGCGGCTATATGGTCACTGTTCGCTTTTTTGTCCTTTATCCTTCATCACGTAGAAGTGGACGTAGACACTCCGTTCTCTGCTCTTTATCCGTATCCGAGACATTGCGAGTGAAGAAACTCAACTTTTCCTTACCAGAGAGAAACAGTAAAATAATTTCTATTATAAAAAATTTTCCCATTTTTCTATTCTGTTTTTTTTTTTCATTTTTTTTACAGAATATAAATTGCAATTTTCATTTCGAAAAAAGAAGTTCATTTAGTTCAGTTTAGCTAAAAATACATTATTCAATATCAATATATATGATTGTTGCGATATAATTCTTACATTTACTTCTATAAATATAATTTATAATTATAAATGGTGATAACTTAATGGTGATAAATGGAGTTAAGGCTGGGAGTATAAAGGATAGGCGAGGTTGCCCTATCCATATCGCCTTCACATGTAATATAATGATCTTGACTCATAATATCAATAAAACAACACTTGCTATTTGCAAATTATATTCACACAGTTCAATCACTAACACAAATTAAAACAGTTTCACTAAATTGCGTTATTTCAATTAAACGCCTCAGATAATTACTTTAACTTTTCAATTACACTTTATATGTTTCACAACACTGAAGTAATGCCATGTAACGTCGTCTGTGCGCTCTTTTATAACCAACTGAGTTGGAGGGGTCTCTGGTAAAACACCATTAGCTTCCGGTCATGTCATGTACCTGTTTCCGTTTGAAAAGGATCTATATTCATGAATTTCAGGCTATATCTCTATTTTCGCTATCGCTTCATAGACTGCGACACTGTGGCATTACCAATATTAATGCTCGCGCCGACATATAGATTAAGTATAAACTAAATGAATTATGTTTTTAATTTATTAAAGAAAACAAATATGATATAATAAAATATTTATCAATTCTAAAACTTCAGACGTAAAACCTCTTCATCAAGACTGGGCCGTTGAAGACTGTATAAGATTTCAAGAGCTCTGCGTTGAACAACAATTTGTGGGAATCTGCAAGGAAGTGGGCAAGGACCCTCTGAACCCCAGCGAGCCGCTTCTAACACTTGACCTGATCGATACCTCCACTGATGAGGATATTTACTTGAATAAGCAGCTGGTGGCAGAAGGCCGCGCGAGTCTCGCCTCAGCGGCCACTTCCACTTCTTAAACTAAGTTTTTACTAACTGAGACTTGATTGTTTTCTTTCTATTCTTTAAACATCAGAACATTTATGCTGTTGTTTTCGATCCATTTAATATATTATTATTATTATTAGGCTATACTTGTTATTTATTTATTGAGACAGTTTGGTAGTTATTGTTGATTTCCATTATAAAACAGAGTATGTTTTAATGTTTATATTTACCAAAATTTTATAGATATGTTCATAAAAGTAATACTCACTTTCGATTTTCAGATCGAAAAATATATCGAAGTGCAAAGTTGTCTTATCGCTATCTTTACGTGTAGTGAAGCATGACACACCATTGTATTACTAATACTAGTTGCATTTATTGTAATCTGTGAAAGACTTTGTCATATATATGATGTACACAGAGCACAGAGACTGGGCAGATCTGATCTCACAATGACATTATTATTTTAATAATCAGTAAAAATCTTTAATTATTCCAGTGGCCAATATTCCTAAACACTATTAATTTTTGTTAACAACTGAGCTATTTAGTGATTGATATGTTTGTATTTCAGCTTAATGTAGTTTAGATTAAGCAAATTGTAATAAATACATATTGTTGTTTCTTTATGTTATTTGTGATATTATAAAATCTTTAGGGACTATCTGGTTTCTATTTAATCTTAAAGACTTTACCTATTTGTTATTGTAATAAAAAAAAACATAAAAAAAAATAAAAATAAAACATAATAAAATGAGTATGGTAAGACTTATATACGCTTTGAATACAAACCATGATATTTCATTTAATCAAACTTAAAATAGAGAAAAATAATATTAGCATGTAAAACCATATTTACACAATTACATTGGTGATCACAGTTATTATTATCTGTACTTTTCCTGCACATATAAATAAAAATACAGTTATCATTAATTATTTCTTTTATTTTTTTCTCAATAATATATCATTAGAGCTCAGATATCAAAAACTACTACTTGCACAATGCGAAAAACGAAATAAACAGCGAAGATGGAAACCAGAAACTACAGGCTAATCTAAGATACTATTTATCTTTCAATTTATCAAAAAGACAATTATTTCTATAAATTTTGCCATGCACATTGAAATGATGTGAAAATATACCGTTATGTGTGTAAATTATGCTCAACTCAAAAAGCAAAGCTAAGTGGAGATGGGTTCTGTAGCTGAAAGCTTGCACGAAACGAAACTAAACAAATATGATATTTCTAACACTCATTTGGAATCAGTAATGAGTTTAGTGTAATAGGGAGACTTTGCAGGATATATCGATCGAATATCCTTAAAATTGTCGTTAGTCAAAACGAGGAGTAGCGCTCCGCGAGGATGATAAATTATTGAATTACCCAAAGATGGCAATTTTCTAGGTATTTTAGAATTGCTGGCGGAGTGAACCAACCTTGGAAATACACTTAAAGCGCCGCGGAAACCAAGCCAGTTTCTTGGTTTCGTTCACGTTTATAGTTTCCGTCTAAGATTTGTGAAGAACATCAGTTCTAATTCTATGAATGATTCAAGTGCTAAATGATCTCATAGCAAGGATTGAAAAATCTAAACATTTGTTTTCAGTCGACTCTATTCCTGATAAATCGATTAGCTTACTATAATTGTTTGAAACCCTTACTTTTGCAATAAGAACGACTCCTTACCTGCTTTCTAAATTTCGGTCATACTGTTAAAGCCATATCAAATGCTTTACTACGGTTATTTAGGTCACCGTCAAATTAATATCCTCAAGGATATCGGGCGACAATGCTGCGAATATCAGTGTGGCAAATACAAAAGCATGCAAACACTTATTTGTTTATATTTTGCAGGAAAATAATTATGCAGCGTTTGTATCATGTTTGTTCATCAGTAAATATAGATGGAAAGATAGTTGCCAACTCATGTGCATTAACAGTGGAGATCATTGATTTTATCCTAAATTTATACACGTTTTTAGAGCAAGTACATATCAGTGACGAAGTATGTATGTCTGAAAAATTTTCAGAAAAAAGACTAGACCGTCGTAGCTTTCAAAAATTTCAGTATTCTACTCTTTAGTAGAGTTGCAATGACATAAGCCATTGTCATAGTATATCCTGAAATCATAGAAATTCTAAGCAGCATATTTTCAGATAAGGATCAAAAAGATATAGTAAAACACGAAGCAAAACATCTTTTAGATAAGATGACTGGTCTTGAAATCGGTTTATATCGAATTTTTGAACCTACATATTGGACCACTACAACGTAACAAATAAAATTTTACAGAACTCAAAAATTACTAGTGTAGTACTATCCGGACTACTAAATTACATGGAAAAATTTAAGATTGTTTCCAGCTCACAATATGGCTTTAGACGCAACAAAAATACAGAAGATGCTATTGTGGCACTGACTTCTCATATCACTGAAGTTCTTGATAAAGGCAAGATGATGTATAAGTATCTTTTTAGATCTTAAAAAGGCTTTTGATACCGTATCCATTCCAATTCTCTTAAAAAAGCTAGAAAGCATAGGCATTAGAGGCACTCCACTATTGATATTTAAAGACTACCTCAGCAACACAACACAGAGGGTAAAAATTGAGGATTACGTATACAGTGACTCTTTAGTAAGTTTTGGGGTCCCACAATGAAGCGTCTTGGGGACCACGCTGTTTCTACTTTATATTAATGATTTATTAAGTCTGATCATTGATTATGGTGGAATCTTTGTCTGCACAGATCTTCGGTTTAAGATCGAGCTGCATAGCTATCTGTTTTTTTTGCTGTGAGCTTAATGCTGTTAGCCCTATTGGCCTTGATAGCGACACCGGTTGGAGAGGGAAGAGGATACTCTGTCCCTGAGAAGTAGCAAGCACTATCGTGTCTGCTTCCCCTCTCTATCTTTGGTTTCCCTTTAAAACATATAAATCTTTCGCCTTTTAGCTGTCTGTATGATAGCTCTAATAATTGTGATTGTGCTCCATTGATTGTAAGTAGAGTATCTACTACCAAATATCTTGATATTATGTAAGATCAACGACTATCTTGGCACTCACATATTTTTTAAAGTATACACAAAACAAAATAGTATACATAAGTACTAGTGCTATACTAGTAACTTACTGGGTTGGTTTCATTACTTCGCATTTGTAAATGTTAAAACTGAAATAAATATACTTTTTTTTTAATTGTCCGAAATTCCCCTTCTGTACTTTTCACTTTAATCATATTGCCATATCACCAATAGCAATAGTTACAGAAATCCTTTTTATTCGTATTTCATTTTCGTATCTATTTTCTCTTTCGTCTACGCCAAGTGCTATGGCAATGCCAGCCATCTATGGAGATGGACATTATGGAATGTGAAACGGGACATAACCATTAACCATGCGCTACACTCCGTGTTCAGTTACTAACTGGTGCCGCCTACGGCAAAAGGAATCCCGATTTAATAATATTTTGCACATGTGTGTAGTTATATTTGTTAAGCTGACATTTAATCAAACTTATTTATTTTGTCCTTAGTTACAGGAACACATAAATGGATATACAACGCTATATCTCACATATAGCATGGTAGGCAGAGGGAACCTAGTATACACTTGGTTCCTCAGCTAAGTGTCTGATGTGTGGAAAAAGAACGCCGCGCTTTGTCTTCTTACCACGAGGAAATGAAAATAATTACTGAATAAAGTATGAAATACGAATACCAAGGAACATGAGTACTTAAAAATTATAATCTGATAGACATGCTATCCAAATTATTCAGCCTTTGAAGCCAAGACATGAGTAATTTGAATGTAAGACGAAAATTGAAAAAAACATTATCGGCATTTTTTATGGTCTGGGTTTTAAACAATGCAAAATACTTAATCAAACTTAGACCTTCTTTAAGTGATAGTACGCCGAAACAAGTGGAAAATGTACAGAATACAGATTACCTACATTCTATTAAAGTGAAGACGTCAAAAGGGTCTTTTCAAATATTATAATAACCTGCAACTTTGTTAGCGTGGATTTTATGATCCTTGCCAACCTTCAGACTGCTACCCTTTTTCATTGAGATTGTTTCACATGTTAGATTTTTACATGCCAACGAAAACTACTCATACGCTCAATAATTATATTAAATATACTTTTTCTTATTTTAGTTAATCTATTTTGGTTCTACATCAAGTGTTTCAGATCATTGATATTATAGTAGTATATCAAAACTGAAATGGAAAATGTCACCATGTTTAATGATTTATGTTAAGGGGCCATTTTCATATTTCATTTTGTTTAGCTGGACATAATGTTTCTTTATGTGATATTCCACATCTTTGATTTTTCTTTTCAATGAAGAATATTCATCATGCTCAACAATATTTACTAAAGAGCCATGTTACAAGACTATTCATATTCTATAAGTGTTTTTTACATCTCCCTACATCACACACAAATAGCTAATGCCAAAATACTTAATATTGTTTCTGATCACTTAAAAGGCTCTTATAGCTAAGATTATGCTTATATGAAGATATTCTCTAATCTAGGTACCATCTATCTTATTGCTTAAATATATTATATTTACCTCTTTAGCTATATAATAAAATCTCAGGATGTAAAAAATATAAGCAAGAAAGTAGAAAATATTTATTTATGAAGCTCATCAGTTGAAATACCATATTTTTTCTTAAGTGTGTCTAATTCTTCTTGTTTCTTTTCTATATCTATGCCCTTAAATGCTTTGTTTGATCTATAATATAATACAACTAAATATCTATTGCAAACATTGAATCCAGATAAATGGTCACATGCATTTTTTGCATCAAATATATCTTCATAAACAACAAATGCAGTTCCTCGAGTTTCAGGAGTATTTCCGCTGCAAGCAATAATTAAAACATTAATTTTATGTTCACATTGCTGTTATCTTATGGTAATAAAATAGAATAAATTTCAGAGAATTACTTACACTCTTATTTGACGTATAGCTCCATATTTTCCAAAAATATCATACATCTCTTCAGCAGAAATTTTGTAAGGTAAATTTCTGATATATAAAATTCTGTTGACCTCCGGCGGTAGTCTTACCTATAATAAAAGCAATACTTAATAATTGTTCTATGTACACACGATTTATAAATACGGTTTTGTAAATTAAAACAACACTTACATTTGCCCTTCTTTGCAGTGCAAGTGCCATTTCGTTTAGTATATGTTATATAATTTATTTTTATATCCTATATACTTTGATTTATGCAATTGTTTTTTAATTCCCAAGCGTGTTTAAATTATAAGTTTTTAAGAACGCCAGTTTTATAATTCACGGTAACAAAATTCAAACGTCAAAACTACAGAGACTATAGAGATACAGATTACACATTGTTAGGTAGTGCACAGATTGCGAAATTTCGTTTTTAAATAAGACTGTGACAAGTGGCAATAAATTTACTCAAATATCAATTTATTCTTTCAAAAATTATGTTAGCGTTAGTTCATAATAACAAATTGTATATTTTCACTATATTTTTCTTTATGTACAGAAAAAACCCGTTGCTCTAATTCTTTACTTTTTCCATTTAATTTAAAGCCAGTTTTATCAAGATTAAGAATTTGCTTAACAACATTTTATTTTTTTTCATTTTTTGCCATTGGGCGAGGGACCCTGCCCAATGGCATAAAACGAAACCATTATAGATTCATCATGTCTGTCTGTCTGTCCATTTGTATGTCACTGCCACGTTTTTTCAGAAACTATCAGATCTATATCTATGTATAATGTGAACCGCATTAAGATTTTCAAATGAAAATAGCAAAAAAAGTCATTAAATTTTGGGCCTTCCACATACTAAGCTGAATAGTTTGCGCGATTGTCACGTTGTAGCATTGTCGACTTCATAATATTGTCGAGTATAACCCGTAACTGGGTCCACCTGATCCGGATGAGATTTTTTTACTCCCGATTCGGATCACCCTTTATATGTTAGAGAAAACCGTTTCTAGAAAACGTAACAATGTGGACCAGAACATATATGGCTTTAAAAAAAAGAATTAAATAATTTATTATATTCAATTAAAAAATATATTAAATTATATTTTATTAAATATCCATTCAAAGTATTTAAACTAACCCATTTTTTGATGAGTTGCTTAACTTTTATTTTGACTCAGAGAGACAAATTCATGTATCAAGATTAAAATAACCATTAGTTGGATTTTGTAGGTGGCCTCATTAAATTAATGATTTTTTGTATAAGAATTAAATTAATAAAAAGTCCGCAAATATAAAGCCTTTATTCCAAATTTCAGTGGAATGCGTATGGGTCTGACGTGGGATGTGTCAATTGGCTAGTCTATCAGCAGGGTTTCACAGAAACTTCCCTCAGGATGTAGCCTTATTTTTAAAGCCAGAAGGTTAAACAGGAAGTATATTGGGGATAGAGCCACAAATAGGGTTCATACAGAATCTGTTGTTTAACTATGTTTTTTAAAATTAACGATGGTTCGCCAACACGTATATTTTACCCTCATAAGAATAGATTAAGTCAATCGCACTCCTTTGACTCTATTTCTATATTTTGGCTTCTTTCTTAAATTGAGAATTCTCTCGTTTTCTTTCGGTGGTGACAATTTTTAATTATTACTTTTCTTCGTTAAAAAACATCACCATCTTTTACTTGCCTTGCCTGGGTTGAAAAGAACAAATCGGTCGGAAAATGACGAATATTCCTTAGCCTGCTATGGAAATTTTAGTAGTGTTGTACATTCTGCGGCTGATAACAATATTCCACATTCCTCGAAGCGAGGCGACTATAAATTGGTATCTTCTCCTTCTTGGTATGATGAAGAATGTTCTACTATCATCAATATGGTAAATCAGCTGAACGCAACTACATCTGTTGCATGCATTCCTCAAATGTAATAATTTTGAAGAAAATAGCAACCCAAATTAAGACTCTTTAAATCCAAAAAGTAGTTAAGTTGGTTATGTTTTTGTTAATCATTACTAGATATCGGATTATATGCACTATCAAAAGGCCAAAATATGCATGCAAATATGCACTAAAAAAGGGCAAAATATGCACAGAATATACACAATCAAAAATACATTTATTATAAGAATTTACGTTTATTTTCCCATTACATTAATACATTATATATATTTGTATAGATATATTAACCGTAATTGTATTTATTATAATTGACTTGATTACGATGGCGTCTGATCTATCAAATTTGTCAACTACTTTTTTTATGGATCCTAAATTGTCAGAGAGATCAGCGCGTATTTCACTAACTACTTCTTTGTAGATAGATGACAGCAAATTTTTTCTAATTGTGGATTCTTTCGGAATTATCTGATTTATCCAATATTTCTTAAGGAATTTCCGGCATACTTCGATATTTAACTGACGGAAACGAATATTGCAACCAATGAATAACTCACATAAATTTTTGTTGCATTAAATTTTTTGTTTTTTCTAAAAACTTTCATCTGAATTAAAGAACGAATTGTGAGGCAGTAGTTGTTGTCGAAAAATCACAGTGCCTTGAGTCTTAAATTGGCCTAGGTAATTTTTTTATCCAAGATGCCATTAATTTTTGTATAAAAATAAATACAGACAAAAGCAATTGATGCCTTAAGTGAAGCAGCGAGTGGCGTAAGCCCCTTCCTTATACCCACAACGCATTTCACCAACGGGTTCGAGAATCAGGTTTATATTTAGTTCTCTCCCTGAGTGTTTGCAAGGTGGATGTGCGTAAAATATGCACTATCGATGAAAATGGACCAAATATGCAATAACGCTATAAAAATATAATTATATGCATTTGCATATGCAAACATGCAAATGCATATAATCCGATGTCTAGTCATTACATACCTGCACTATATCCTCAACAGTTTGGAAATCGATCAAAATGTTCCGCCCCTCTGTTATTGATTTCTCGAATAACATTTCGTCTAATGACTCTACTTCGTTAAAAAATGCATGTAATCTAGCTTAGAAAACACAAACGTGTTACACAAATAATATTATTAATTTTAGTTTATCAACTGTTTATCACAATTGAAATCAATTGCAATATTATATATAAAAATGCCGAAAGCGATGTCGAAGAAGAAGATGGTGAAATTAGTTGGCATTTTTTAAATGTGTGAAAAATGGGAAGCTACTTCTATTGAACTAAAAAGATAAATCTTATATAACTTACGAAGAAACACAATAATACAGGATACTGATTGTTATAAGTTTTCAGATGAAGTAATATTTTTCACAAAATATTTAAGCGTTATGAGTAAACAGTTACATCTTCGCTATGGATAAACGATTTTATAAGATTTGCTCTAGTTTTTTTTTTAAATTATTATTTTCATTTCACATTACAAACCTACTTTAATATTGTCAAATAACTGGGATCTCAATCAGATCACGTGATGTTTGTATGTGCGAAAAAGTTGCACAGAAGGCTAATAACGACGGAAAATAAATTTTAAAAATAGCAAACCGGTAATTCTTCAAAATATGACATGTCAAAATAATAAGAAACAACAATATAGGATATTTAGTACTTTCATGAATATATTCGTAATCTGGGCACTTGATAACATATAACTACTAATATGAGACGTTAGTTGTTAGACGATATTGGTTGGTGTACAACTGTGATCTTAGTACTTATAATCCACTCACTTCAAGCTTTACATGCTATATATAATATACAGCTTATATAAACATCTATAAGGATATATAAAAATACCTACATATTTGTATATGAAGAATAATAATAGAGAATACATAAAAAAACAAGAGAAAAGTAACTTAACAGACTTACGTAGACATATTACGTACATACACGCATATGTATATTTGCATATACACAAAAAATTAGAATATTATAGCCATAGGAAGAAGTTTTTAATACGTTTAAGGGTAAGGGTACATAGCACACATATCAACTCTGAAACGAATCGTAAACGTATCAATTCACCGTCAACCAGCGGAGGGCGAGCCGTAAACGCGTCGTCGCCACGCCTTACGGCTCTCCGTTCGCTAGTTGATAGCTTAGCGGCGCAAGTCAGTTAGTATCTGAACGCGTATCTGTAATGTCCCAATATATATCGGGATATATCAAAGTAATATCGTACTTTAATAAATTTATTAGTAAATTATTTAATAAACAAATTATTTAATAAAAAATTGGAAACATCATTTATTTTACTTTATTTAAACTACATTATGCTTTTTGTCTATTTCTTGGTATTTATTTACTTAATATCTAAGAAATATAAACTGTTTTTTAGTATTATATCAAAATATCCATGTTATCTATATATCGAACTTCGATATTGATATTTTTAAAGTATCGACATATCGAATATCCAACATTTTAAAAAATATATCTTATATAAAATATCAACATCCCTATAGTACGTTCCGCAAATTGAGGTGCGGGACGTGAAAGAGGAAACGTAAGCTAGCGTACGATGAGCCGTGCGTTACGGCAAATGGACGGCGCACCGCATCGCCGTTCGTGAGCTGGTCCCGAGTTGATACGCTTACGTTACGATTCGATTAGTTGTTTTTCATACAAAGATTACTGAGTGGCTCGAGTTGATACGTTTACGTTCCTCGTCCGAGTTGATATGTGCGCTATGACCCTGAGTATGTTAACTGAAGCCTCACGAATTTTCTGCTGGAGTGAATTCCAAAGGACTGCTTTGATTGTAAAGGAGACCACATATCTTAAAGTAATATTACAATAATTACTATTTCTTAAAATTTATTCAGTAAAACATAAATACAGAATAAAGTAAGCATATCCTTAAGCCAAGCCTGATCTTTACTAAAATCAAGTCTCAACATAGGCAATTCCAAAATAATAACAAATCGTCATGGATTTTTTAAAACAATGTAAAATTAATACAGTCTCCCTAAGTGCTCTCCAAAAACACGAACACAATTCAGTTTTTTAGATAAATAATAATGTACTTCTAGCAGGCGAAGCTGCAGGCGTCTCACTGGTTATTCATAAAAAATATTTTTATGCTCGATGATTACATAAAGTCGTCATTTCTGCAATATTACTATGACAATAATTTCACTGGTTCTGTACCAAGGAACACTATACTCTATGGAGAGTTTTGTACGTACCTAACTGTGAGATGTAATTTTTTTTAAACAAAAATACTATAGTTGATAGACATTAAAACCTCATTTTTTTCATAAAACTGTATTTTCAGCATACTATAAAATAGTAATTTTGTATTATTGGATTATTTTGTAGTATAAAATGAAACACTTGTAAATAATTTATGTTTTATTAATCATGTATGTTATTTCCATCTCTATAATTTAGCAACATGAGTGTCTATGTCTAGAGGTCGACGAGTGCGCCATTTATATATAATTGCAATGCTGATAGCTAAAAGTAATAGAAGCATAATCGAAATCCCACACATTGCAAGTACTCCACCACGAAATCGGCTGTCACCTATAAATAATAAATTAAATTAAATAACTTAATTTACAAATGCATAAACAAATAATTTAACATTTTCAGTGCGGGATTGATTTTAGAAAATTTTCATCTGGTGAAATCTTTTTAGTCTCGTTTTTCACTAGTTTGGTAATGTTAATTAATATACATTGCCAGGTCAAGAACATTATACTGTGTCTGGTTTTGCTCCAAATACTTATAGGGTTTTGTTTTAACTATAACTGGATTTTTTCAAACCGTTTTTGATGAATTTCTTTACGAAAAAAAAAATCATCAATCGACATGACTTGACTGATTACTGTAGGTGTGACTATGATATGATAAAAGATATATGATACAATATCGACTGAATTCCTCCCGCACCACCCGCGCCCCTAACAGCTTGAGGGCGAAATTGACCTCAACCCACCAATCATTTTTATATTCTAATGAGTCCAAGATTCTAAGACATAAAGAAAACTTTATTTGTCTTTTAAACATTTTGAGTTTTGCGCACCGCACTAGCGTAAAGTCTGGCCAATAAGACTGATGAAGCCGATTTCGATCTTAGCCGCAGTGAATTTGTTCTTACGCTTATTAATTCAATAAAACAAAAATATATGTAAATTAACGTACTATTCGATGTAGTAATTTTCTCCGCTTGTTCATTAGAAAGGAGTTTGTTAGACAACCGAGGCAAATACTGAAGCCAAAAAGCTACCTCTTTTACACTTCCACCTTCAATACACTCCAAAATTTGGCTACTGCATATTTCATGAATGTATGAGTCACCTACTATATACTTTGGCCATTTTAAGCTGCTATCTGTTGATCTATAATTATAACTTTAATTATATTGACATAAACATTTGCAATTTAATGAACACACATATTTCAAAAGCTTGTGAGCGGGAAAAGGTTTAAAAAAAAACAATAAATTCAGATTACACCTTATTAAAGCTCACATACTTGTGGCAAAATTAAAAATTAGCCTGCTTACCCAAATTTAACAAAATTTGTTATATATTTTCTAAATGTGTTAGACATATCTTTTTCATTTTGAGTCATAGGCCGACGGGCGACTTGAAGCATTAAAGAATCACCTAGTAAAGCAATTAGGTCAGATCCATGCACCGCTCCTGTAAATGCAGTAGAATTAGTTCTTAAAAAATACCTCAAATAGTTTTTTTTCTAATTATGAAGATAATCATTACTGATAATGTTTAACCTGTAAAGTTAAATCTTCGGCCACTTAAATCCACACTCGATGTATATGAGTAATGATAAACATATAATTGTGAAACTTTTCGGGCAAGTCGAGCTGCCAGAAGCGCTATTCCTGCTCCCCATTTTGCTGATGTTTCCATTCTTGCAATGGCTTGGATTAAATTCAAATTAACTTTTTCATTTGGTGTGTATTTTTTAAATCCCAAGAATTCCCATTGAACTACTTGTGTAAGCTGAAATAATATGAAAATTATAAATTAAACTTTACTTAATATTTATTTATATATATGTAGAATTAAGATAGAAATATATTTACAAGTGCCGAATTTTCTAATCGGTCAAGAGACAGTAAGTTTAAAAGATTAGGAATAAGAGTGGAAATGGTATTATCGAAAAAACTATCAATATCTTCTTTTAGGGAATCTTCGTAATTGTACCCTGTAATAATAAATAGTTTATATTTAATATTATTTGTTATATAGAGTAGTATTTCAAAAATTAAGAGAAACTATAAATCACCTTGGTTAATAGCTTCTAAGTCAGTCGTTCCTAAAAGAACGTCAAGCGGAATTACAGAGTTTGTTGACGCTAGTGTTGATGATAGAGTATTAGGTAAATATTGTTCAGATTCTGACAGAAAATAATCAGGACTGGGTTGAAATCCGTTAGTCCAATTATCCTAAGGCACAAATAAAACTGTATTAACATAACAAAAAAATAATTTCCATGAAAATGAGTCATTCATACTATACCATACTATATTTATGTATCAATCATGCAGGTTTTGTATTCTTATATAACCTCAACTTACTTAAAATATATAATTTTAGGTAATTTTTGTAAAAAGCTTTTAAAGTATAAGCGCTTTCGCAATAGATGTAGCAGAGTATGCAGGGACGCCCAGCGTATTTATAATCATTTAAAGTTACACAACGCATGCCCGCGTAAGTCGTGGAAGTTTTTGGAATCACTGGGTATAGGACGGTAACGTAAGGTCTTCAACTGCAATCTGGACGTAGATGCCTTAAATAAACATTTTGCATCAATTACACCAATGGACAGTATATATCTAAAACAATTACATTGAATCACGTTAGTTCTTTTCCATTTCCCACGATCACTCCTTTTAACTTTTCTTCGATTACTTCCAATATTCTAGCCATCAAATCGGATGCGTCAGGGTATGATGGCATTAATCGTAACATGTTAATTTCACCCTTGAAAGTGCTAGCTCCAATTATTACTCATATTTTCAACTTTTCCATCTCTTGTAAATTCTTTCCCAGTGCATGGCGTGTAGCGTGTTTTGTTCCCATACCCAAACCCAAAGATCCTAGGTCCTTCTCACATTACCGCCCAATTTCAATACTTCCCTTCCTGCCCAAAGTCTTGGAACGTATTGTTTTTCAGCAATTGAACTAATATCTGTCAGACAACCAAATTTTAGCTGAATTTCAGTCTGGTTTCCGTAGTGGCCACAGCACAGTTACTACTTTAATCAAAGTATGTGACGACATTAGAATAAATATGGACAAGCAAAATCTCACAGTTGTTACATTGTTTGATTTTAGTAATGCTTTTAATACTGTCGACACTGATCTTTTAATTGCTATTTTACGCTTGATAAATATCGCTCCTGATGCCACAGAGTGGTTCAGTAGCTATTTATGTGGTCGACAACAATACGTGCAAGCTAATGATAAGTCATCTTCTTTACGCTCCCTTTATCAATTCAATTTCCCAAATTATTTCCTCTTCCTTCCATCTTTATGCTGACGACTTTCAAATTTATCGAGCCACCCCACCGAACAATATAAGTGAGGCTATTTGTAAATTTAACGAGGACTTGCAGAATGTTAGCAGTTGGAGCAAGTCTTTTGGCCTAATGATCAACCCTGACAAGTCCCAAGTGTCTCTTATTGGTAGCACAACGCAACTGAAAAAAGTTAATATTAATAATCTTCCAGCAATCAATTTTAACGGTGTTAGTTTGAGTATTAGTCCATCTATTAAGGATCGTGATGTCATTCTTGACAATTCATTCACTCTCTTGGTCACCATAGATAGCCGAGGTTAGCCGAAAGATTTTTGCTACAATCGGATCCATTAAACAACTGAAATATTTCCTACCAATTAAAACCAAAACTACTCTAGTTCATTCACTATTGTTACCGATTTTAGATTACGCTGACTCATGTTTTCAGACTTATCTGAAGATCAATTAAATAAACTAGAACGTCTACAAAACCTATGTACTCGATTTATTTATGGTTTACGCAAATATGATCACGTTTCCGATCACCGTCGTCAGCTTGGATGGCTTACTATCCGTCAGCGCCGTAACTTCCGCATGCTATTACTCCTATATTCCACCCTCTATAACCCTCTTACTCCCTCTTATCTGAAAGATCGTTTTTGTTTCCTTGGTTTCGATTTCCTTCTACGCCTCGAGCTTAGGTCCCGTGGTGACAATCTCCTCAAACTACCTTCCTCTCATACGCATTTCTATTCCAACTTCTATACTGTAAAATCTGTGATCCTGTGGAATGAGCTTCCTTCTGAAGTCAGACCTTCCAAAAGTTGTTCTTATGAAAATCGTCTTAATAAGTACTTATTTAACTTATAAATTATCCTATAACACTATTATTGGAATAAATGGAAAGAATGTATATATATATATATATATATATATATATATATATATATATATATATATATATATATATATATATATATATATATATATATATATATATATATATATATATATATATATATATATATATATATATATATATATATCTTATAATATCAATTATATTATGTTCATATATATTTGTAAAATATATTTTTTTTATATTTTTGTTAAATATATATTTTTTGTAGTGTATTTATGTATGTATGTTTTGTATATAATTATATAGTTTTATAGTATATATTTAACGTATTTTATTATTCATATCATTTATTTTATATTTGAAAATATATTTGTTTTATTTTAGTATACATTGTTTTGTTCTTTTTATATTATTATTATGTTTCTTTTTAAAATTTTAATTTGCACCGTGCCTTATTCGCTATTCCTGTATCAACTAGTCCTAGATTTGCCAAAGGTTGTCTGTAAGAGATTGCTTGAAGCAATAAGACCGCCTTTGCTTTGTTTTATTCTTAAGTTTTGTATGTGTGTGTTTTTTTTATGTGTGTGCAATAAAATATGAATAAAATAAATAAATAAATAAAGCTTATATTATCATTACTGTTACTAAACCTAACATTTTATGGCAACCCCATGCCATAGTTGTTAGCCAACAAGAGCCATTGTCCATTTAAAAAAGTTAAATACAAAAACCGATAACCGATAAAAACCGGTAAAATATATAGACAGATTACATTTATAAATGTAAAGCTTTACAGAGTATTAAAGTATTTACATACCATGTTAAATGCCATTATACTTGCTAGAGGTTTTATTTTCATACATTGAAGGACATTATTGTTGTTATTGCTCGAACAACCAAGATTTTCTACTATTCTTTGCGATAGTTTATCAGCTGTAGAACTATTGCATGCACCTTTTTTTTCAATTGCCTTCCAAATGTTTTGTGGGGACATTATTATCGCTCGGTGGAATAAACCTAATATTAAATAACACGTTTAAAATTGTTTTAATACGGATATAAATCCATCAATGTGGAATCTAAGCTCCACATTTTAGTCTAGTCTTCAAAATGAATTTTAGTAGTTACAATCCCAATCCTTACAGTAGTTTTGAAGCCGCGTTACGTTATTATACACCATAAAAAAAGTTAACATACCAATGGCTCTGGGTGATGCTATATGAAGGAGAACACTATCTGCACCAGCGGAATGTCCCAATAAAGTTATAGAACTAGGGTCACCTCCAAACGCTGCAATGTTTTCTTTAACCCAGATAAACGCCATATATTGATCTAAAAGAGCAAGATTGCCACGTGCTGCAATGGCATTAAGCGTAAAAAATGATAAAATATGAAGTCTGTAAGCCACTGTTACAACTACGAGGCCGTCTGCAGCCAATTCTTGGCAAGGTAAATTAATACCATTTTGTAACCATGATTCACTATACAATATAATTACGACTGATAACAGTTTACCCTCCACTTTCTACCTAGAAAAAGTAAAATGTAATACTTATTACATTTATTTATTTTATCAGCAATTAATTCGAATTCAATAAAATTCCTAACCCTAGGTGTCCATATATTAAGATAGAGACAGTCTTCGCTGACGTCAGTATCATTACCAGAGTAAGGACAGCGTGGCCGCATACGATGAGCAAATAAAGTTCGTCTCCAGCCTGGGTGGCGTTCTGGTGGCTAAAAATACAACATAATTTTGTTATTACTAAAATGAAACATTTTTTGGATTAACTTTATCAACAATATATAAACATTATACCTTGTTGTGGCGTATACTTACAGAAAATCGCAGTCTTCCAACTGGTGGTGCCGCGTATGGTATTCCAAAAAATGCGTCGATTGATTTAAATGAGTTCTCGGTGAAAACTTTGATCTGAAATAAATTAAATTTTGCAAAATCAATTTGTCAGTTGTATATATTTATATGTAAGTTGTAGGTCCTTACCCCAACAACACGACCTTGAGGTAAATTTGCAAATGGATCCTGAGAGTTTACATAACTTAAAAAAAAAAACCATTAAATAAAAAAATTGCACAACAATCATGGTAATTTGAAATATTATAATAAAATATAACGTAAAAGTTTACATTAACCATAAAAAACATGTGAAAGTTAGGGCTACTGTATGCTAAATGAGTGGACATCTCGCACAATAAAAACAGATCGGGACAATGATTACGCTTTAGCGCATGACGAGTAATGTAATGGCAAGCCGATATATTGTTCTAAAATAACTAACATCCTTTCATAATTAGATAATACTCACTAGATATGTTGCTATTTGAATGACGCCTTACTTATATGGTTTTGTTACGGCAAAATTCTAAATGAATATAATATAGGAAATGAAAAAAACATTTATAGTAATTAGTAGGTAAACATTGGTTATATTAAACAGACAATTTTTATGTAAAGTTACACTCCTAGCAGTATATAATATAATGTGTTAATTTTCTTTCTGGAAGAGTTGAAATAATTTTATTAGTATAAGGAATATTTATTTAAAAGATTTAAACTTATGATAATGGCGTTGCAATTTTTTTAAGAGGTATCTAATATAATAATGTTCTTTAAAAAATAATAATAATTGAATTGGTTTTAAAATTATACATATTTTATTCTCAAAACAAACAATTGACTAAAAAACATCACACTTTCACATTGTTTAAGGCCATCTCCAATTTCTTTAGTAAAATTTTGTAATAATAGTTTATTGGTTGATTATTTGCAAATCCAATGGTGGCCAGCATTAGTCCGTAACCAAGAAGTATCGAAAGTAATTTATATTTTGCGAGCCATTGTCGTACACCGCCAGCTGTGAAGGAGATAATTGCTATAGAAATGTCCTAGAACACAAAGAACTTTAGAAATAGCTTAAAAAAAGCTTTTTTCTATCATACGATTAGACAAGAGTGCAACGATGCAATACGCAACGTGTGTTAGAGAATGACCCCGTCGAGATCAGACTGTCGTTGAAGTTATAATATATTTTATTTAAGTATAAGTTAATAGATATAAATATCTGATAATTTTAAATTTGTAATAGGGTAAAACCAGGATAGCTGTGTAGGTTTGTGATACTGTTTCGTCGGATAACATATTAATTTTTCCGATTTCACCATTCATTTCCTCGACGTGCCCAATCCCCGTGAAAACGTTTTTATTGATTCTTACTATGACATCCTCGCTATTACCTTCTATTCTGTGTATCTTTTCATTACCGTTGCGTTCAGCCAATCTGCATCTCCAATCTTTTATCTCTTGCGAAGAGATCGCAGAACGGTTACAAGTAAGGAGAAGAGATGTTTTGGGATATATTATTAAAAAAAGTGAAAAGCGACCAGTCCGAATATAAATCATTAATTCGAATAAGCTGCCAGCGACCAAACAGGTAATTGCGAAACCAGTCACCAATTACGTTTGGTGATACGTTAACAGAAGCCATTTTCCATATACCATTTTATGGCATAACGTCTAAATCGACGGTACCAAAAGTATTAACTAAATTCTATCAAAGCCAGTATTGGGACCGGTTGTGCGTCCATACCTACACGAATATCATTGGTAATTTTTATAAATGCTGTATTCGTGCTATGACCACGACGGAGACCGGCTTGCAAAGGATTGCAAAAGATTGCATAGGATTGTGAAGGTTTTCTTTGGACAGGAAATGTGTATGTTGACTTTTTACTAGACGTACTAGGATTTTGGATAAGAAAGGAAGAATGAAAATAGGACGATAATCGACACCACAAGTAGGGGCACTTCTTTTTGGCTAAAAGAATGATTTGTTCCTTCGTTGTTTGTTCCTTTCCGGCTGAAGCGAATACACAGCACTCGGCGGAATAATTAAACATGGAAGTCAGAATAGGGCATATGATATTAAGTATGGAGCGGATCATTTTACGGTTAACAGGATCAGCATCAACAGTGTCAGATTTTATAGCCATAATATTCTTCTTAACATGACTTTCCGTAAATCGTTTAAAGAAAAAATTAGGAACGTTCGCGTAGAAGATGCACAGGCATCTTTTTACATCATTTCCATCCTTTTAACAAATCATCCTTTTAACAAATCAACAATAAAAATACAACACACAAGATTTATGTATTACTTTTCTTATTATTCATTCTAGGTGTATTGTTAATGAGCTTATGTATTAACCTGATTAAAGCTACAAGCTATTATAACATTTATATATGTGCTAAAATATTTACAGTTTACATTTTAAAAAATTTGTACCGTCCCGTAACAATATACCAGGAATACAAGTAATCTTCATACAAAGAAAATCTTTCCAGCAAAACAGCGTGCAACAAGGCATTCGCAGTTGATTTTTGGGTGGGTTTTATAAATAAACAGTCTATCACAGTTACGCATCAATTCCGATTTTACCCTATATTCAAAAATATGGTATCATAATGGATATCATGATATATATATATATATATATATATATATATATATATATATATATATATATATATATATATATATATATATATATATATATATATTACAAGTCTTAAAAATACAAATTGCAACCTTAATTATATCCTTAAATATATTATATTGTAAGATTGTACATATTTTTTTACCTTCTCTCGCAGCACTCGTTGTAGGGAAGCGCATGGAAGTAGGTTGCTTAGCATAAACCAGCAAGTAGCGTAGGCGTATTAAATCGGCATTAGTAACAATATAATGTACAGCTCTGGCACCTATGTTTTGTTCTGATATCATTTTAGCCTCATCATCATTATAAACACCATCACCTTGTGATATAACGTTTTAAAATATTATACATAAAGTATTTTTTTTACAGTAATAATTCAGATATTTTAAAAATAATTTTTATAGTTGCGCTTTAGTAGGTAGTTTCAAGACCATTAGATGAGATTTTTTGTAACAATCGTGGATACGGATAGATTTAGTATTACGTGTTACATGTAGAGTAGTACCCCCACCATATGAGAATGATCTCGATCGACTTCGAGTAAATTCGAGTAACTTCGAGTTATAATAGAAGTGGCCTTATTATTCCAAAAAAAATAATAAGACCACAGATATTGTCAATTTTAGAGGATACTCAAAGTATGGCATATTCGCAAATGAAATAAGTTGGTCTGTCTGCATTTCTTGCATTTCAGTGCTTTGCACGCAAGGTTAGTGTGTTCTAAAACTTGGTTCTAAAAGTTCTAAAACGTTTTTGGAACAATGACTCGTTTTGTAAACCTATAACTCGAAGTTGCATCTGAGAGCAGACCGAGATCATTCACATAGTTGACTAATCTACAATACATAAAAGTGATCGCTAGTACTGATTGTCCACCGCAAAATAATTATATTAAGTACTTTACATAAATACATACATTTACCAAATGGTAATTGTAAAACAACAAATGTTTTTTGTAGCTTTACATTATAACTCGCATATTTAACAGGTTAGGCAGACGGAATCTAGTAGTGTCCGACTGAAAGTTCGGTTTCGGTTAAGTTTCAAGAAAAAAATTAGTTTTGGTTTAGTTTCGGTTTCGGTGCAAAACCTGCCGAAACTACGACCGAAACCGAAACTGCATTGGGGGGGGTTGCCGCGCTGTGCTAGATCATGATCGGTGTGGTAAATTCCTAATCATCTCGTGACTTGTTTGTGTTCGCAATGCGTTTTGATTGTTGTGTGTTTTCGTGTTTTGTTTTAAATTAGGTATGTTTTATCATGTGATAAAGTATAAGTTAGAGTATGTAGTAAACATCGAACCAATATTAAACATAACAAGTTTAACTTAACTATCTAAATATTTTGTGGTTACTTTAACTCATTGGCTAATGCTACACGTAAACAAGCATTAGTTAGGTATATTTTAATGATTTTTAAAGTATCCTGGGAATGGGACCGGCGCTTCATGGATACAAAATAGCGCTGTGTTAAAAATTTTATATATTTTGTTTAAATATTGCCAGGCCTATTGCCAGGGTCTACTTTCCTACTTAATTGACTCGCTGTCGTAACATTTGCTGCCGTATAAAAGAACTGGTCGGATCACGTTCTTGTGATATACAAGAGCCTGATCCGACCAGTTCTTTTTAGCCCCTAGAGTTTGGGCGGTATTCTGCGATCGCAAATCACACCAGTGACCTCCCGCCATCGCTAATCCGGGCGTGGACATCGTGGTCGATCGACCTCCGTACTCGTGCATAATGGATCCAAGGTACCTGAACTTTTCTGATTTAACAGGTGGTTCAGGACCTATATGTTGTGTAGTGTTGTGTGTTGGACTCCGGGTACAAGCCATGTACTCGGTCTTCAACACATTTAACTTAAGACCACCGTTCTCACACATAATCTTCCAGACGTTTCCTTTATGCTCCAGCGTCAGTCGGCTCTCGTCAATGGCTGTTATGTCATCGGCATACATCATCAGCTATGGAGAGTCCTGGATGTAAACCGTGACAGTATCTAGCAATACATAAAACAAAAGTGGACTAAGAGCTGGCCTGAACCCCTACTGCAATTGGGAGGGGTTTGGAATGGACAACAGCGGTCCTAACTATAGAAACAGAGTCGTTTTACATGACTCTCATAATAGCAATGTAGGAATCAGGGATCCCTTTGGATGGCGGTGCCCACCAAATACACTGACGTGGCATATAGTCAAAGGCCTTCTGCAGGTTTACGAATGCCACATGCAGAGCTCTCCTCTTTTCCCTGTATGCTTACATCAAATTTCTGTAGGCAAAAATGGCGTCCATAGTGCCCGATCCTGGCTGAAATCAATATTCACACTCAGAGACAGTATAGTCTCGGCGGAGACTTAGAGCGTTCACGCGCTCGAAGAGCTTCATGGTGTGACTCAATCTTAATACCCCTATAACTACCGCAATCTTGAATACTGCCCCTTCTTTTGTAAATAGGAGTAATAAAACTATGCCGCCACTAATGTGGCATCGTCCCAGTGTTCAAAATACGGTTAAATTTCAGTAAGCATGAGCACATCACGAGAGCCCAACGATTTCCACGAATTCTTTATATCTTTAGTGTGGATTAACACTTTAAAAATCCGTAAAATATTTAATAAAACTCTCATTAATAAAACTCTCTTGCGCAATGATTGTTCTTTGCTACAGAGATGCTAAAAAAGTAATAAGTTGTATAAAGCGTATAAGAATTTCGAGCGTGAGGAATAACGCATGACGTAGTGGTTGGTCAGAACGCTTGGGTGGTTTCCATGAGGCGCGGGTTCAATCCCGCTGTGCTCAAATATTTATATGTTTTCTTTAAGTGAGTTTTATTAGTTAGGTACTTGATACTGACTATAGTTCATTAATGGTGATAATATTATTGCTCCAACGTTGAATTTAATAATTATTACCAATATAACCAAGTAGCAAGTTCAGTTAAATATTTGTTTCTCTTGGCAAATTAGCACGCTTATAATGAAATTAGTGGTGGGTGCAAAGGTACCATTATAGAAAGGTATACCGTATATACCGGTATATACCGTATAATGATACGGTACCAGGTATCCATTTTATAGGTTTTGTTTATCACTTCAATATTAAATACCTACTTATAACAAGTGTGATATTAGGTAACAACTTAAAAAAGTATTTAAGTTTTTATTTAACGCAAAAACTATTTCATTTAAAAAAAATATCAAAACTTACGCAAAACATGATACTGTTAAGGAAGTTTCAGTTTCGGTTTCAGCCGAAACTGAGACCGTTGCCGAAATTCGTTTTCGGTTTCGGTCATAAAAATCAGTTTCGGTCGGACACTAGAATCTAGTGTTCGTGTAGACACTTCGTTGAGTAACGGAACTCAACACCGTGCTTTACCTTGTAAGCTTAACCTAACCAAAGCGAGGAAAATAAAAATAGTTAATCCTTCCTTAGTGGAAATCGAACCCACAACCATCGCGTTATCAGTCAATGCTGTGTGCTGCAAGTATAAAAATGGAGATATGTGGCATTCTGTTCAGTATTGTTGAAAAGTTATATAAAGATAACATTATAAAAAATTAAATCTGCTTAAATAATGAGTTAAGTAGGAAAATTGAAAAATATAAAAGAGTAAAACTACATTTTAATTTAAATAATTCATTGTCAACTTTATATTAGAAATGTAATAGCATTGCTATTAACGACATATTATATTGCAATTGATTTGGACGTTGCTACTAGTCGTAAAGATGGAAACAATCAAAGTAGTAATAATTTTCATTATTTCTACTATAAGTAGAAGAAGCGTAAAACTATGGCATGGCAATGGCATTGTCTCGCATTAGGAAAAACTAAAATTAAAATTTACAAAAAAAGTATATTGATAACTAAACATAAAACTGCGATTACCTTCATTGGTAATGGGTTTTTGATAATTTATGCCTTCAGGAGCATCAATTACTTCACACATGGCTACACAAGAAAGATGACCTCCGATACAACTAGCTCCCCATCCAAACCCTCCATGACTGTGTGTTAGGCTTATATTTAATTCAGGGGAAAGACAAACTCCTTTTCCCATTAGCGATGTCTAAGTAACCAAAAACATAACACATTAGCCTTTAACAGAATTGTAATTCATTTAGAAGTTGCGATATAAGTAGTTAAATTTCAATGTTTCTGAAATATACATTATACTTTTAAAGTTCATTATAAATTAATCTAATTACCTTCAGTGTTACTGGCATTTGTATCGGAAAATTTAGGTAATTTTAAAATTGATATTTTAAGATTTATTGAAAAATTAAAAAGTATACCTTATTTAAATGTACTTGTAAACCAAAATTTATCATTGCATAAAAATTTTCCAATCTATTTCCATGGTATCCGTAGAACACTTTGTGATCTTTAGATAGTTCCTTCCATTTCAATTCTGCGCCAGATTTACTAGAACTAACAACTTGAAAGATGTACTGTGGTTTAGGTGCTGGTAGTAGCGAGTGTGCATTTATTAAAATCTCTTCATGCTAAAAATATACATTGCTTAAAATTATTACATGTTACATTTCATGAATTTTATTAAGGTATACAATAAAACATACTGCTTCTTGGGGTACAGTCCTTAAATTTGGTTCCTTTAATCTGACAAGTACGTAAAATAATAAATCAATAATATCACTTATATTAACTAAATTGTCGAGATCATCTAGTTGTTGTAATACTAAGTCTAGAGCAGGTACGTCGGTAATAACGCTCAGCTGAAATCAATTAAAATAGATAAGTTTAAGAATATTTTCATTAACACATTAGAAATATATTCTTAAAATACAAATTATGTATACATACTAATTCATCCATATTTTTTATTCCATTCTTCATAAAAACAGGTGGAAATGGCCTAAGACAGCTTTCATATCTGAAGCTAAAGGCAGCTGCCACAAATAAACTCCATTTTATATCAGCAGCCTTAAAGTCTTTTTCTAAAATTAGCCTGTAAGGAACCACTATTATATTACAAATGAAAATTTGCAAATGCCCTGGATAAACGGAAGGTTTCAAAATACAAATAAGTCCTGCGGGATGAAAGTATTTCAAAACAATTTATAAGTACCTAAATACGCTTTTTTCGTACTTGTGTTTGTTTTGTACTTTAATATGATTATAAAATGTATAATTTATTTGATTACCTGAGATGAACGGCTTTTTTTTCTAAGCAATCTAACTTGGCTTGGTAGTTATCTGAAAGTGATTCTGAAGTGGAGGCTAAGTTACAATTTGTAGCTGTGTCAGATAATAATTCAGACTCTCCGTCCATTGCTTTTTATAATTTTATACCCAGTAGTTTATGTAACAATCATAATTTTGAAAAGCAAAAAAAGAGGTAGTCAAGATTATAGGACATATATTTGTCAAAAATTTCAAACAACCGTGATAGGAAAATATAACCAGTAATAAACCAGTATAAAAAGTATATATATTTAATATAACATATACCAACATTATAACATCATATAATAACAATATTTCTGTTTCAATACCTTTAAAATAACTTTTCAATTAAAACTAATTATATCTCATGATAAATAAATATGGGGTAAAGCTAATAAAGTCTTATTATATCTTAAGTTTATTGATAGGGTGTGGGGTACTTCTTAGCGGTCAATGCAGACATGTAATAGAGAAAAATAACAAGCAACACACGAACAACAGTGTTTGTAAAAGTATTGTCTAGATAAACGCCTTATTGGACTTATAGTGATGAACAGTAGCGATAAGTGTTAAAATGCTATTTAAAATAGGTTCCTTAAACCTATGCTTATAAATATAGGTATGCCTTTATTCGTGGAGGTACTCTGAGACTTTTATCCCTCCTATCGCTCTCGTCAACACTCATGGGATTCTTCAATTATTCACACATTACAAATGATATTGGCCGATTAGTCGGCTTCTTTACAATCGACTAGTCGGCTAGTCAGCCAAAGTTATATGTAGTTATAGTCCGGGTCGGCACATTTCTAATATTTATGAAAAAAAAATTGGTAGCACAGCGGTATAACTTATGATTTATTTGCGAACCATTCGTATCTGAAGTTCTTGGACTTACTCTAATATAACGTGCATATGTATTGTACATATAAATCGTTTTACTTTTTCTTTTGAATCATGAAAAATATGTGTATATAAATGAAAATCATCGTTATGTCTGCAGTAATATATATTTCGAAGGTACTTGAACGTGGTAAATACAGTCCCATGTCTATATCCATCTCGTGATAATTTCGGGATACAAAGATATCAATATATTCATCATCACAATTTCTTTTATCTTCCTATCAAATTTTCATAAAAATCACCTCTGCCGTTCCGGAGATTAGGCTGGACAAACGGAAAGACAGATAGACAGACAAAAAAAATTTAACTGTTATTTTATCTTTTAATAAGGTATAAGTAGCTATATATGCAATTGAAAAAACACAGAGTTTTATAAAGTCACAAACAGACACTTCAATTTTATTTAAATGTATGTAGATTAAATCTGTAATGTTACAATTACGTTTATGAGGAAAAATGCACAGTAGAATTCTTAATCATCGCCTATGCTATATCTTAAATAATAAGTACAAATATCTCTATAAACTTTAACCTTTTAAACCTTTAAAACCTTATAAACTAAACTTTAACATTTTTTGTGATTGAACCTGCTTATAACAGTACGCTTTGAAGGCCAAGGTCTTGAGAAAATTTGTTTTTACCTGGCAAGCTTTAAAAAAAGATATAGAATTTACCCTGGCAAGTTTTTAAGATACTGTGGTTGGCAAGACAATGTCATGTCATCTAATAAATGAAAAATGGCGCCTGTGTTTTGTTGAATAATTACAGTAAACATACTTTGTGTTATATTTGTACAAAAGTTACTCTTAGTAAGAAATTTGTGTTAAATTTTATTATAGCCTAGGGTAAAAAATCGTGGACTGATGATTTTATTGACCGATGTCTGCCGTGGCTCCCACTATCCCCGGTTAGTAATATTTTACTTGTTGCAGATTATTAGTCCTAAGATTTACCTAAATGAAACATTTATATTTACATTTCATAATTTTAAGAGCGTAGTATTTCACTTGTCTTAAGTACATCTTAATTATGTCAAAAAGAGATTGATGGTGCTACCGACCTATTTTCTATTGACGTTGCTCTTGCGTTGCTCCGCGTGACGCGTTGCTAGCATAATTTGACTACAAATATTAGCATAATTATAATACCATATAGGTATATTATAGATAAAACTTTTGATACAAAATTAAACGCGATTGAATTAGCTCATTATTATAAATTTTAACATTTAATCATAAAGTGATTCGATTTTTAAGAAAAGCAAAAAAAGTACTGGTACTTTTTTGCATAAATATTTTATAATATTCTTTGTTATTAAATTTCATTGTAAAGGTTATTACATGTATAACACCTGTAATAAACTTTGGAAATAATTTTGTTGCAATTATAGTACACTACTTTTCAATAAGTACTTAATTATATTCATAATTTTATTTATGCATGTATTGTTTTTGTATTTTAATAATATATAATAATACAGTAGTTAATAATATTATATATTATTTATGTGTGAGACATAACAGAATATATTATAATATTTTAGGGGCTGACCCAACCAAGGACATACAAAAGCGTCGCGCTGGGAGTATTGGGTAAGAAGTAATAAGCAATTCTTATAAATAAATACTATGTTTATATTATTCTTATATATTTAATAATTTATTTACAAAAATAGTAACGAAATATATGATAACAGCTCCGATGAAGACGACGCAAGTGGGGGGAAATACACTAGGATGGAGGAGGACAATATTCAAGACAAAGAGAGATTTGCAAGGTAATCTTTTATAAAATTTAAATATTTTTTATGGTTTTATTTCATTACCATGCAGAAATGGTCTGTACTTATAGTAGATCTTAGCATTGGGTTATGCTTTGTAAATCTTTATAAATTCTTTACAATTAATTATTAACTAATCAATTTTATTTCTTTTCTAATCATTCTCTTTGTTTTTATTTCTGGGTAAATAAACTGTGTAAAGTAAGGTAACTTTTTATATTATCTTAATTGAATTTATTTTTCTTGTCTTTTTCAATGTCACACCAGCTTACCTTTATAAAATTACACTCTGCCACTACACTTACGTACAGTCACATAGTGGAAAAAAACATACATGCTTCTAATGTAATATATTATATATACCTTAAAATATATTATGATTAGTTTAATAAATATATAAACAGATTTTATGACAAACTAAATAAAGTTGTGGAAAAATCGGAAAAAAAAATGTGAGGATATCTAAGTCCCAAATGTTAGAAATTAAATAAGAGTGCATACTAAATAACAAAGTGCGTTTTTTGGTTCACAAAGCAGAAGTTCAGGGATACCAGTTCAATTTAAAATCTTATTAGACAGGTTTGAGCTTTTTGTACCATATTTAATTTAAGAACCAAATTAAATGTGACAAATTTCAAATAGACCATTTACAAGCCAATAGTTTACACGAAGTCTCAAGTTATACTGAAAGTATATAGTACCACAGATATGATAAAAGAAGTTTATCTTGATATTAATTTAAATGAAAGATATATAAGACTAGCTGCGCTCACCACATTGCCTATGTAAAACAGTTATTTTATAACAGATTCGTTAGTTGTACAAATAAAATAAATGAATATCGCGTTTTTTATTTATGATCCAAATGATGTAAAACATCACTATTATTAAAGGGAAGCTTACCAAAATACAACAGATAAATACAGCTGTATTTCAATTGGTTTAGCAGTTGAGCTTGGTGTGCCCAAACACAGAGACCAACGGACACAAATGATCAAAATCATTATTTTGGGTTCTATTATTACATTGATATGGGCACATGTAGTTTTTTTTATATATCTACAATGTACAGACAGCGATCAGTTACTTTTATAAGTATAAATATGTATAGATATATATATAAGAAAATAAATTTAAAGAATTTATAAGAACACAACCAAACAAGCGCAAGGAGTCATATTTATGTATAGAAACTTTATAGTTTCTATAAATAAATATGAATCCTTGCTCTTCAATTTTAATCAATTTTATAATTGATTGAAGATTGAAGGAATTTGGTTGCAAAAAGGTAGAAAGAAAATCTTAATTAAAGAAATCTGGATAATTTTGAGAAAAAACAGGAAATACAGAAGAAATGCTGAACATATGCTTCATAGCGCCAACCGTAACGATCATGAGCAACTCCCATCTATCCGCTCCCAGCCACCTTCTTTATATCGTATGTCCATCTTGCTGCAGGGCGTCCTACGCTTCGTTTGCCTAAACGTGGTCTCCAGTCTAACACGAGTCGGCTCCATCGACCATCTGATCGTCTGGATGGCCGACATGGTCGTCGGCAAATCGCAAATGTGGCCATCGATATTTATGCCTCCTGTCTTACTTCGCGATGTAATGAAATTGGTCGTGTGGTCTAGTTTTGTACTTGAACGGCCATGGTCGCAGTTTCGTATAAACTATTTATGACCTTGACATATCGACAGTCAATAAGGCATCTCTGCAGTGATTCCAGAACAGCCCAGGTCTCAATCATGACGAAAGCTTTTTAGTAGTCCACAAACACTAGGTATAGAGGTTGGTTGTATTCCTCGGTATTTTGGATAATTTGCCTGAGAGAATGTATGTGATCTACGGTGCCAAAACCTTTTCGCAACCCAGCCTGTTCCACAGGTTGAAAGTCAACGAATTTTTGAGCAAGACGAGTCGTGATAAACCCTCAAGAACAACCTATAGACATGGCTCAAGGTGAAACAATAATGTGTTAATGTACATATTACATTATCATGGAGATGGGAAATGTTTCCCAATACTGACATTTAGTATCAAGTGTATTTAAGTGTCATGAACAATTAAAGTAATAGCTCAAATAACCAAACAATGATCACAGTGCTACTAACATTTATTACTATTTTATGTTTTTAACATGACACTAAATTTTATGCCATTCTTTTGAAATGCATGTATATTAATTTTAAGTTATATTCGAGAATTTAATCATATCACTGTGTGTTGTACTATGTATAAATATGTATACATTAAAGTGAGTAATAATGACTTAAGTTTCTAAACATCTAAAATTTTCCCATGTACCCACCATGTATACAAATAATAAATGAACAATAGCTATTAATGATGGACGATTATATCCATTTGTAAAAAAAATCTCATAGCTATGATGTCATTGCTATGGGATTTTTTTTAGTAAAATGTAGCTTTTTAATAAATTGACACAATTTAATAAAACGCGACATTATGGTGGAAAACGTGGCCTATCGATACATATTACGCTCACCTCATTATTTCTGATATTTAATGATATAAAATGGGAAACCTGTTATAATATGTTAATTTTATGATCTCTTGTCTTGTAAATATTGAGTGATAATTGAAATTTAGTCGAAAATGGGTATACAGCGAGTACCTTGTAATGTACATCTATATAGATCAAGACTATCGTGGCGCAGTGGGAGAGATACTGTTGAGACCAAGTTTCCATTACCTCCCAGAGTTAAAACAAGAAATGGTAATATATTAAAATATCCAATAGCTTACTTAAGAATGTCTTACCCTAATTTTAGTCGCGAAAACCATTGTGAGATCGAGAGACGTCGAAGAAACAAGATGACAGCATATATCACGGAACTATCTGACATGGTTCCAACATGTTCCGCTCTTGCCAGGAAACCCGACAAGCTCACTATACTGCGTATGGCAGTAGCACATATGAAAGCACTGAGAGGTAATGTGTTTTTACGTGAAATAAGAATAATTTAGTAGTACAACTCAGAATTTTCACACATTCATCACATATTTTGAATACAGGTACTGGCAACACATCAACAGATGGAACTTATAAACCTTCGTTTTTAACTGATCAAGAGTTGAAACATTTAATTCTTGAGGCGGCTGATGGATTTTTATTTGTCGTCAGTTGCGACACTGGTCGAATTATTTATGTCAGTGATAGTATAGCCCCAGTTCTGAACTATTCTCAGGTATGTGTTACATATATAAGCTCTTTATTTTATTAATATATTAAGGATCAACGGTAACAGATAAGTTTATTATTTAAACATTTTAGGGAGAATGGTACTCATCATGTTTGTATGACCAAGTTCATCCGGATGATGTAGAGAAAGTGAGGGAACAGTTAAGTACTCAGGAACCACAAAACACTGGTCGTATTTTAGACTTAAAAACGGGGACTGTAAAGAAAGAAGGCCACCAATGTAAGTCCCATATTTGCGTATTATTCGACGGTAAACAGTTTTGCTCTCTATATTTAAATTGGCATTTTCTCTCTCATCTAAAACTTCACAATTGCGATAGCATCATAAGCAAACAAAATGTTAGTTTTATTTTATAAAATAAAATAAAGTTTTAAACTTTTCATCTTTATATTTACACGCGTTGAACAGCATCCGTAATGACATCATATTATGGTCTTGTAAAAAAAGTGTCAAATTATCAACACAACCTTTCTTCATAGTCCATAAGTCATTACAATGTCAGTGTCGTTACTGTTCACAAAACCGAAAAACCAAAAACGAAAACGTGGTATTCAGTGTGTCCATCAAAATAGCGCAAAACTTGAATTGTAAAATAGTAGTTATCGATTAAATAATGACACTTCTGGTCTGTTGAAGATACCACATACTATTTGAAATAGCGATAGGGTATTACTATGAGTTACATTGGTCGGCATGTTTGTGGGCAGCGTCCATGCGGCAGGTGATGGGATCGCGACGCGGTTTCATCTGCCGCATGCGCGTGGGCGGCGCGGCGGAGAGCGCGCACCTGGGCCGCCTGCGCGCGCGCAACTCGCTCGGGCCCTCGCACGACGGACACAACTACGCCGTCGTGCACTGCACCGGCTACATCAAGAACTGGCCGCCCACAGGTTCGTATAGCGCTATGTTGGTCACTCTGACTTTACATTGAGGAAAAATTCACAAATTTTTCTCGACATGAAATACATGATTTTATGTGTTTTGGGAAATCAGATCTGTTTCCAGGTATGCAGATGGATCGCCCAGTGGAGGATGAGCTTCACGCGTCTCATTGTTGCCTCGTCGCTATCGGTAGATTACAGGTGAATATTAGACTTTAAAAAAATATATAATACTAGAGACCCGCCTGCGGCTTCGCCCGCTTGAACTACATTGTTACATATTTATTTAATAGTAAAGTGAATTGCACTATGTTATCTTAAATTCTAGCCAATATATTATTCTAATAAAAAGCTGTATTACTGCAAAATTCATCTGAATCCGTTCAGTTGTTTTTGATTCAAATCGGAACAACCTCTCACATTTATAATATTAGTCGGATATATAAAATCAAGGTAAATATATCCCGTTTATCTTGTTCCCGTGGGATAAAAATACCCTGTGTGTTATTCCAGATCATAATCTACCCCTGTTTCAAATTTCATCCCGATCCCTTCAGTTGTTATGACGTAATTGAGTAACAAACATGTGTATGTACCAACTCACTCACATTTATAATATTAGTAAGATGTTTAATTGACGTCACGGGCGTAGACACTTTTTAGCTTCCCGTTATATATCGTGTCTGGTAGGGTGTCACTCCGTCCCCCGTTTGCTAGACGTTGCGTGGCCACAATTTTCATAATTCATATCGAGTAATAAACGGCGGTGTCAGGTGACGTCGACGCCGAACAACGCGGAGGGCGCACTGTGCGGCGGCGGCGTGGAGTTCGTGTCGCGTCATTCAGTGGACGGGCGCTTCACGTTCGCGGACCAGCGCGCCGCGCAGGTGCTCGGATACGCGCCCGCCGACTTGCTCGGCAAGCTATGCTACGAGTTCTACCACCCCGAGGATCAGCAGCATATGCGTGATAACTTCGACCAAGGTAAGCGTAGTTATAAATGTCTTATTGTGTCAAAATTATAAAACAAATTTAAGGACAGTTAATTTATATAACTTAAATATAAGCTAAATATTTAATATTTAATTGTTATTATGAATACTTGGTTGATTTATTATGTTAATAAATATTTTATTATATTTCAGTTTTAAAATTAAAGGGCCAGATTATTTCATTAATGTACCGGTTTCGGACGAAAAATAGAGAATGGGTGTGGCTACGAACCTCCGCCTTCGCTTTCTTAAATCCTTACAATGATGACGTAGAATATATAGTGTGCACAAATACACTTGCAAAGTAAGTGTCCTTTTTATTATTGACTAATATGAAATTTAAAACTTAAACATACGAGCCCCGTCAGATAATTTCTAGTGTACCAAGTTGCCAACCTAATATACTGAACATCCTAGACGGAATAAAAAACCTTAGACTTAATTTCAAACATGTATGTATGTGTTAAATCCGTGTAGCCGGACACTGGGAGGTAGCGGCGGCGAGCCCGTGCCAGATGAAAACTATGACTACCACCTGCGTCAGCGCGACGTGTACCAAGCACCGCCCGCGCTGCACCAGCAGCACCACGCGCCTCCAGGCAAGATATCTTTTTTCCGCTTGACACTTTATCCCGCATATTGTAAGATTAGCACAGGGCAGGAAGAGAAAATTTTAATTTACCATGGATATAAGAAATTGCGGAAATCAAAACCAAGGTGCCGTCCCTGCCGGTTAGTTCTAAAATATGAGATTAATTTTAATAACTTATTAGTACTTATTTCATTATGGTAATAACTGCTACTGCTAAAATGATAGTGTTTATTTTGAAAATTTTAATAAACAATCTTCAGTTAAGTGCAAGTGCAAATTTTAGATATTATTTTTAGGCCGCTCACAATTTCGTTTCTCTGGACCGCTGCTTCTACGTACTACCCATTGTCATTGAAACTTGCAGCAGCAGAGAGGCCCAAGTGTCAATACAATAGTTCCATCCAAATTCAGGACATTGCATGTTGAGTTGCAATTGCAGCAGGCTTTGTTTAACGGGGGAATATAAAAATATTAATAATACTTTATTAATATTAATAATACTTTATTAATATTAATAATACTTTATTCAAATAGGCACTCTTTATTCAAACATTTAGACATTCTTTATTCAAACAAGCACTTTCGAATCGTCAATTAACATAAGTGTCAGTATTGTCAGTCCACTGACACACATCACACACAGTCACACACATCACACACACTGACACACATCACACACACTGACACACATCACACACACTGACACACATCACACACACTGACACACATCACACACACTGACACACATCACACACTCTGACACACATCACACACACTGACACACATCACACACACTGACACACATCACACACACTGACACACATCACACACACTGACACACATCACACACACTGACACACATCACACACTCTGACACACATCACACACTCTGACACACATCACACACTCTGACACACATCACACACTCTGACACACATCACACACTCTGACACACATCACACACACACATAAAATATACGTAGGTACTGCATTCTTGTATTTTTTATGTTCTATTATTTCTCACAATATACATGTTGCATTCTTGTATTTTTTTGTTGTTGTTTAGTATTATGGGTGCACATACCTATATTTAAATCATTTTAGTGAGTACAGAGTGAGTGAGTACTAGCGTCAGTCTCACATGACTGTAAATAATATCTATGTATCCTAATTTAAAACCAATTTTCTTGTTATGCTTACATTATGTGGAGGAATAAAGTTATTTATTATTATATATATTTTAAACAAATTTAATGTTAGATGACTCATTGACGCGGGCTTTGAACGAAGCAATTAATAGAGTGGTACTGTGTTACTATGTGGTATTAGAAAAAAATTTACGGACAATTCGGCAGGTATTAAGTATGGCAGCTTTCTGAACATATGTAAGTGGGGCTATACCTAAAATTCGGAGACTTTCATGTAATAATGTTGGTATGACACCTGTGGATGCGACTATTATTGGGACCGTTTTAACATTATTAACTCGCCATTATGTTCTAATTTCTATTGCTAACTCTTTGTATTTTGCTATCTTTTCAGTGTATGTAGTTTGTAAATTATGGGTGTTTGGAACAGCTATGTCAATGAAGTATACAGTTTTTGTAAGTTTATCAAGAAGTGTTATGTCGGGTCTATTGCAATATATAGTCTTGTCTGTTATTATAGTCCGATCCCAATACATTTTATACTTTTCTGAGATTTTTCGAGATTTTGATGAACAATAGATGCAATCTGATCATGACGATGCTTGTAATCAGTTTGTACTATTGATTTACACAGGAGCCTGTGATATGTTGTATTGTTTCTGATGCGGTATGGCATTGACTGCAAGTGTCTACATTTGTATTACGCAATATATGTTTTCTATAATTTTTTGTATCTATAATTTTATCTTGTATAGCCATCAGAAATCCTTCCGTCTCTGGAAATATTTCCCCATATCTTAACCATGCATTTGATGCGAACTTATCAAAATTGGGGCTCATAAGGTCGTGATGATGTTTTCCATGTAGAGATTTATGTGACCATTCCTGTATTTTTTGTTTCATCCCAATTACTTTTTGTTTTGTTTGTAATTTTTATGTCATCTACGTACATTAAGTGAGTAATGATAATGCTAGGTGTCAATAGGGGACTCAGTGAATCTCCCTGAAAAATCCCGTTTCCCGTTTTCAATTGCAATTTCATCAGTTTTAATTATGGTTTGATTATTATTGATATACAAATTAGTTTCCATGTTTTCATTATGTTTTGTAAGAACTTTATAATTACTGGGTTGATTTTATATATTTGCAAAATTTTAATAAGCCAGGAATGGGGTACACTATCAAAAGATTTTTTATAATCAACATATGCTAAATTTAAGTTTCAATGGCGCGTAGTTGCATGTTTCAAAATTACACTGTCTATAACAAGTTGTTCCTTGCACCCTCTATGATTATGTCTGCATCTCTTTTGCTCTTCAGATAGGATGTTGTTATGTGTTACGTGGTTATTTATCTTTAATTTTAAGCATGAAGTTATTATCTTGTAAATAGTTGGTAAGCAAGTTATAGGTCTGTATTGAGTTCTTCAGTTACTTTTATTTTAGGTATCATATATGTAATCCCTCTGGTAATGAAATCAGGCAAATTTTTATTGGTCCGTATTAAATCTGTGATAATGCTCGCCAGCGTTTTGTGAATTGTAGAGAGCTTTTTTTACCAAGAGCAGTGTACATTATCCACTCCAGCAGCTTTCCAATTTTTTGTTTTGGTTAAAATATACTCTAAGTCTGCAGTTGTTATTTGAGAGAAGTCCATTTGTTGTATATGTTTCCATTTTTGTTCTTCATTTTCTATCCAATTGGCTTTGTCATTGTGATTCCCTTGCTTTTTCCACACATTCATCCAGTATTTTTTAAATGCTTCTTGGGGTATGTAACTCTCTAGAAGCCTCTTCGTTTCTAGGTAATTCATTTTTTAAAGTTCATAAAAACCTGTTTCGTTACTTGAGAATAATTTGTTGTCAAATTTACGTTTCAGAGATTTAGTATATCTTGCTAATCTGTAGGATTTGAGTGCTAACTTTTGCTTTAACGTGTCTAAAAATTCTTCCGGCTTAGCATTATCTTTTTCATACTTTGAGTGATTTTTTGTCCTTTTAAATATTAATTCTACTTTTTTTTCTAATTTTCTGGATCTATTGTTGTATATATACCTTTATAATCTGCTTATATCCGCTCTAAGTCTGCCAATATCTTTTTCTATCCTAATCTGCCACTCTGGCTTTTCACGAGTTTTTATTGTATCCTTTCTTTCATTATGTGTTTTAATTTTATGTCCTAAATTACGAGAAAAAATACGTATGCAATTCCGTTAACGTTAAGTCCAAAGAGCAATACTTATCTAAAATATCATTATTAAATATATGAACTAATTTATAAAGGATTTTATTTTCTTAAACGCGGTAATTTTGGTCTAGAAGTTGGATCTGATCCCCTATATTTGATAAGTGTAGTTTCGAGTTCGTTTATAAGTTTTTCCATGTATTGAGAATCTACTTTGTCGGCTGTTGTAACTTCGTGTTCTCTTGAGATATTTGGAGAACTTGCGGCTTGTGGTGTAGTATTGACATGTGTAAAAATATGTTTAATATTATTGGATATAATATCATTAGTGTGAATATCTGTTGTAAGTTTGAATACTTGTCTATTTAAATTTTGCAATGAAGTTTCAGGGTTTTCTTCAGGTATGGCTGGTAAGATTAGGTCTAAATTATTTTGTTATTCGTTGTTTTCTAATTTTAAAAGTATCGCTATTTCACGCTTTATATTTTCTAGAACACTTGTAGTTAATAGTTTATTTCTAATAATAACTCGTCTTTGGTCAGCAGTTCTTTGGGAAGATATTTTAAAGTGTGGGTATTTTTGTGCAAAATTGTCATAAAGTTTACTACAATACATAGTTTTATTCGTCCCAAGTTTAGTTATATAGTAATATGTGCGCATGATAAATATATTTGTTTCATCATCCCATTTCATACGCTCCCTTGGTTTGCCAGTCTTAGTGGTTGCAAGTTGATTGGCTCTTGCCTCTTGCAAAACATCATCAACTGGTGATACTGCTTTACTCCTACAACTACGTCTCCCGACTGTAACTTCTGAGGACCTACGGAGGCCCGTGGTCAGCTGCAGACGTGCCCCGGCGATCACCCCGGGAAGCAGCCCTATACGTGTATTCCTATTTCGAGTCTCCATATTGATGGGTTACGTTAACCTTGTTGGCCGTGTAAGTTTCGATTGTACACGTTACCGCCCCCGACGTTAGCAAGATGTTCATCTAGGACGTAGGTAGGATTTTAGGGGGCTTATTATTATTATTATTATACTAACATCCGTATAATGTACTTTCCCTAATAATACTTTTTTAATCTTGACTTTAAATTTTTCGAAGGGTGTCTGTAAGTATTTGTAGAATTTTATTATATATATATATATATATATATATATATATATATATATATATATATATATATATATATATATATATATATATATATATATATATATATATATATATATATATATATATATATATATATATATATATATCACATCAATCATTCGTCTTCAGAAATCATTGTGGTATAGGTGACGTGAAGATCTGACGCAGCTTGCCAAACGCTGCCCAACCTAACTGTATTATTCGATCAGCTTCTCTCTCGCAATTGTTCTTACCAAGCTGAATAGTTTGCCCTAGGTAGATATATTCACTAACAGCTTCGAGAGAGGAGCCGTCTACGTATATCGGGCCCGGCATGACGTGATTGTTGAACATGACCTTAATCTTGCTCAAGTTCATAACAAGACCGACACGCCGCGAAGATTCACCCAGGCTTTTCAACATCACGGCTAGCTGTTCCAGGGACTCTGCCATGATGATAATATCGTCAGCGAATCTGAGGTGCGTTATGTACTCGCCGTTTATATTGACTCCAAAGCCGGTCCAATCCAGGGTTTTGAAGACATTTTCCAATGCATTGGTGAACAGTTTTGGGGATATAACATCCCTCTGCCGTACTCCCCTGCGAAGTTGGATCGCTTTTGTTTTGCACTTCTGGATTTGAACAGTCATTGTAGCAGCGGTATATAGACATCTTAGTACCTCAATGTATCTCCAATCGATATGGCATCGCTGCAGTGCGTCCAGAACTGCCCAGGTTTCAATTGAGTCGAAGGCTTTATCGTAGTCCACAAAAGCCAAACACAGCGGTCGATTGTATTCCTGTTTTCTGTATAATCTCTCGATTAGTATGGATGTGGTCTACGGTGCTGTAGCCTGATCGAAAACCGGCTTGTTCTGGCGGCTGGAACTCATCAAGTCTTCTGGCGAGACGGTTCGTCAAAACTCTGGAAAACAGTTTGTACACGTGGCTCAATAGTGAGATCGGTCTGTAGTTCTTCAATAGAGTTCGATCTCCCTTCTCGAAGAACAGTACCACGTCACTCTTGCTCCACGATTCCGGGGTCTTCCCATGTTGGATGACGGAATTAAACAGATTTGCTAGCTCTTTTAGTACTGGGGTTCCGCCCGCTTTAAGCAGTTCTGTAGTAATTCCATCACTACCCGGAGCTTTGTTGTTTTTAAGTTGCTCCAAAGCCATCCTGATCTCGCTGAGATCAATGTCTGGGAGCTCCTCAGTGTAATGGCGCATTAGAAGGGCTCGCTGGTCAACGATAGGGTCGCAGGGTTTCCCTGATTTCGACGAATACAATTGCTCGTAAAAGTTCTCAACTTCCTCGAGTATCTCAAGCCTAGAGGGAACGATTCTTCCATCCGCTTTTTTGAGTTTCGTCAGATGAGGCTTTCCTAACTTGCGAGCGAAAACTTTCGATTCCCGATTCTGCATGATCGCATCCTGAATCCTATTTGAGCGACGGAAATCGCGTCGCGTCAGCTTTTTAATGGTTAGGTTTAATGCCTTCATCTCCGTTGAAGACGGTGGTGGTAGTTCTCTTCTCTTTCTCATTAACTCAAGAGTCTCAGCTGATAGTTTCGGTGCATTATCTTGTCGCTTCGCAGGAAAATATTTAGTTTCCAGTGCGTCAAATCGATTTTGAAGTTCAATCTGGAACATTTCAAAGTTACTAGTAACTTGAAACGTCGTAGGTCGAAGAGTAGACCTTATCATTCGCGTCCTCTCAGCTTTCAGGTTGATATTTAAGGTACCTCGTATAAGTCGGTGATCACTCCCGGTATTGAACCTATTGATCACTGAGATATCGCTAATATGTGCCGTTTATTTGATAAGATAAAGTCTATCTCGTTTCTCGTTACATTGTCGGGGCTACGCCAGGTCCATCTCCTTTGGGGCTTCTTTTGCTTAGCTTGAGCTTGAGATAGCTTGAGGACAAGGTAAGCCACCCTGTTCGACACACTACTGATTTCCACAACATTGCTTATGAGAGACTTGTGGACCAAAAATCCGACTCCTCCCTGGGAGATTTGATCTCCTTCACGGAAGTAGAGTAAGTTGCCTGACTCCAAGGTTATCGTGTCTTCCCCCTTTCTTCGGACTTCGGATAAACCAAGAATATGCCATTTGATGTGACTTAACTCTACTTCTAGTTGGGCGAAATGTTCGTCCAGTCTCATTGAACGTCCATTATACGTTGCCAAATAAAATCGTCGTTTATGGTAGCCTTTTTTTTTTTTTGACGCTGTGAAAAAATTACATTACGCATACCCTCCCCGCCGGGGGCCGGGAGAGGGGTATGTGGGACTCCCCGGTAAAGTCGTTCCCGGTATACCCACTAAAAATACCCAGCGACACTCCGACCTCACCTAAATGGAGAGGGCCTGGGAGTCCATAGCGTCCAGGCCCTCGCCGGTGACTGCCCGCCCTACGGCAGGCCCTTCACACCCCTCTGGAAGGGGTCTTTACAATGGCTGGAGTGCACGGCCATTGTGGTCTGACAAGTGGGGTGATCCTTGAGGTGCGGGCGGTGACGCCCCCACGCCTGTCGCCCGCTGATCACCCCCTGGGGCGGACGAAGACGGACGTTGAGTCCGCCGCCTTCCACCCCTTCTTCGTCTGCGGAGCGGCGCTGCGAGAGGGTCATCCTCCCGCATGCGCTCCGCCGCCTCCTTCTGTGACATGACGTCCTCACAGAAGGAGGCTAACCGCCACAGATGCCTCCTCCCTCCTGAGCATGGCGGCGATCACGCTGGGGAGCGTGAGGTCCTCCCCGACGGCTGCCACCAGGGCGCGGCGGGGTTCGGCCCACGATGGGCACACTACTAGGGTGTGCTCCGCTGTATTCACCGCGGCCCCGCAGTGGTGGCACGCTGGCGACTCCTCCCTCCCGATCCGTTGCAGGTACGATCCGAAGCATCCATGCCCGGACAGCACCTGCACAAGACGTAGGGAGAGGGAGCCATGTCGCCGATCGAGCCAGTCCCCCAGGACGGGCCCGATGGCATCCAGCAGCCGTCGCCCGAACGGCGCGGAGATGAGGTCCTCCGCCCAATGCTGAGTGGCGGCGTCCCTCATCTCCCGGCGGACGTATTATGGACAGGGAGACATGGTGGTGGAATGACAAGGTACAGGAGGTGATTCATGATAAGAAGACTGCATTTAAGGAGTGGCAGCGTTCCAACTCTCCTGAAGACAGACTGGAGTACATAGTAGCTGTAGCCAGAGCCCGCAGTGAAAGTTTATTACCTCTATATGATAAACTTGAAACTGTGGAGGGGCAGAAGCTCATCTACAAATTGGCACGTGCTCGGGATAAAGCGACGCAAGATATCACAAAATGTCTTTGCGTCAGAGATTCCCAGGGCAAGCTGCTTTGTAGTCATGCTTCTGTGAAGGAGAGGTGGAGAAGTTACTTCTTGGAGCTGCTGAATACTCAGCACCCGGGTAGTATTCCGTCTGAACCACCTCCTAACCTGGGACTTATTGCTCCAATAACCCTTGATGAAACTCGGAATTGTCTTCGACGCATGAAGAACGGCAAGGCGGTGGGACCTGACGATATTCCGATCGAAGCGTGGAAATCGTTAGGCTCTCGTGGTTTGCTCATGCTTACTGATCTTTTTAACCGCATTTTGAACACTGGGACGATGCCACATCAATGGCGGCACAGTTTTATTACCCCTATTTACAAAGGAAGGGGCAGTGTTCAAGATTGCGGTAGTTATAGGGGCATTAAGATTATGAGTCACACCATGAAGCTCTTCGAGCGCGTGATTGCCCTCAGGCTCCGCCGAGAGTGTACTGTCTCTGAGTATCAATATGGATTTCAGCCAGGATCAGGCACTACGGACGCCATTGTTGCCCTCAGAATTTTGATGGAGGCACACAGGTAAAAGAGGAGAGCTCTGCATGTAGCATTCTTAGACCTGCAGAAGGCGGCATCGGCCCTGAATCCTATGTTGCTATTATCAGAGACATGTACAACGACTCTGTTTCTACAGTTAGGACCGCTGTTGGCGATACCAAACCCTTCCCAATTACAGTAGGGGTTCACCAAGGCTCAGCTCTTAGTCCACTTTTGTTTAATGTAGTGCTAGATACTGTCACGGCTCACATCCAGGACCAGCCTCCATGGCTGATTATGTATGCCGATGACATAGTACTCATTGACGAGAACCGACTGATGCTGGAGCGTAAAGTGAATGCCTGGAAGGGTGCGCTTGAGAACGGTGGTCTTAAACTGAATGTGTCAAAGACCGAGTACATGGCTTGCGGGAACCCAGACTCGAGCACCATCCACATCGGGCCTGAGCCAGCCGTTAAGTCGGAGAAGTTCAGGTACCTTGGATCCATTATGCACGAGTCCGGAGGTATCGACTACGATGTCCACGCCCGGGTTAGCGCTGCTTGGGCCAAATGGCGGGAGGTCACTGGTGTGGTCTGCGATCGCAGAATACCGCCCAAACTCAAGGGGCTGATATACAAGAGCATGATCCGACCAGTTCTTTTATACGGCAGCGAATGTTGGCCAGCATTATCTCGGCGCACTCAGGAGCTTCACGTAACGGAGATGAAGATGCTGAGGTGGATGTGTGGCGTTACTCGGGCTGACCGCATACGCAACACATTCATTCGAGGTAGTCTTGGGGTCCGTGACGTAGCGGATAAGCTCCAAGAGCGTCGTCTGAGATGGTATGGCCACGTTTTGCGCCGGCCTAAGAACTACGTCGGAAGAAAATGCCTTGATATGTCTGTCCCTGGAGTAAGACCCCCCGGACGCCCAAGGAAGCGATGGCTGGCGATATATTTGTATTTATTTATTTTTTTTAAGTGACAATCTATTTTACATTCGCAATTACGGTCAAACAATGTCCCAATGTGTTACAATGGCTTTGACCTTTGTTTCTCATAATGTAGCTGTACTATTATAGTTTTAGATAATATCTATCACGCTGAACAGCTTTTGCTAACGCAGTATTTCATAACCTCGCCTGTACCGTGATCCTGTCCAGTACTATACAGCTAAAGCAGGTACATCCTAATCCGTTTAGTAGTTCTGAAGTAAAAGTTCACAAAGTTCAGTAAAGAGTCATAGTACACATATGAACTAATCACATATCAAGGAACGTAAACTTATCAATCGCCGTCAACCAGCGGACGGTGATCCGGAAGCGCGGCGTCGCCTCGCCCTAGCCGCGTTTACGGCTCGCAGTCCGCTGGTTGATAGCTAGGCGGCACAAGGTTAGTTAGTATCTGAGCGCAGAGTAATGTCCGGATATATATCGATAGTCGATATTTCTTTAATCAATTTATTTAATCACCAAAAATATTGGAAACATTATTTATTTTACTTTATTTAAAGTACATTATGCTTTTTCTCTATTTCATGGCATTTATTCACTTAATATGTAATATATATATATATATATATATATATATATATATATATATATATATATATATATATATATATATATATATATATATATAAAGAAATATAAACTATTTTTTAGTATTATATCAAAATATCCATGTTTTTTTCTATATATCGAACTTCGATATGGATATTTTTAAAGTATCGACATATCGAGAATCCAATATTTTAAAAAATATATCTTATATAAAAAAATATCAACATTCCTATAGTACCTTCCGCATACGTACGCATTCGACATTCCGTTACGATTAGTGTGCAGTAGGGAGTATCATACAAAGAATACTGAGTGCCTCGAGTGGATACGTTTACGTTCCGTTTCCAAATTGATGTGTGTATGACCTTTAATTTTACCATAAATATTGTTTTAAATAAAATCAAAATTTTTTTCTCGTACGTAACATTTATTACAATTATAATGTGCTAAACATTAATATAAAACAATTAAAAATATTTAAAGGTTTTTCGTAGTGACATGAATGACAGCCGGTCTCCATTGGCTGTCATTATATATAATCATATCAATTATATCTATATAACAGCCCTTTAAACGCTGAAGCCTGTTATAAATAGTAGCACACATTCTTCTATAGGAAAATTCTTCACAGCCAATAATATGGATTGGGGCCAATAGTATGGATTTAATGGGGCTCCAAATTATCTTATATATATTATCTTATAAATTATAAATTATAAATAAATAAATTATCTTATAAATTATCTTATATATATTATTTTGTTTATTAAAATATTGCTCCTAGTCATTAGCATTTGTTTTGATTTCACCACCCTACTCTTTTTATAATTGTCAGTTAAGAAATTGCCAGTGCGTTTTTCATAGGCATGTCTTAAATAATCTTTCAGTATACGCGACATGGTTCTAGGTGTTTCATCTTCATCTCCTGAGATAAAATATTTTGTTTTCGGACAGGATTTCTTAGAATTCTTATATTTTTTCAACATAAGAAGCTGTTTATTATAATATATTATATTAATTATAATATATTTATAATAAGAAAATTGTAAATAATGAATTCCAGTTTCAAAATTAATATTTAGTTTATTCTAAATTGTAACAAACAGTATTTATGGCGAGACTAAGCATATAATATATAATAGCATATAATATAAACAGACAGATAAAATTTTTTAAATTCATTACCTGCCATGAAAAATACAAAAACACTGTCTTTTTCTATTTTATTATGTTATAGAAATCCATTTGGAATGGAGATATTTTTATTATGTAACTTGTCGTTTAGTGTGTCTTTTCCAAATTTGCCTTGTAACATATACTTAATACTTGTAAAAAAACTAATAAAATTGGCAATCTTTAGAGGAGGTTTATGCAGTCACAATGCCGAATAAAAGCATTTTATTTTATTTTGATCACTTGTACAGGTGGTGGTGTTGGCGGAGTGGGCGGCGTGGGTGGCGTAGGCGCGCGCTCCCCGGGGGAGGGAGGCGCAGGCGCCGGGGCAGGTGGCGCAGCGCCGGCGCCCTACGCGCATGCGCCGCACTACGCACCTGAATACTCTCCTCACCGCCCCGCCAATACGCCGCCGCACACCACATGGACCACGCTACGACCAGTAAGTTTTTCTGACAGTTGTTTGATTGTTATGGTGCATTTCTATGTACTAAGCAAGCTTGATAAGCGTCCACAAACGCAAGCGTGTAATCAGGTTGTTTTGTCTTGACTTGCGAGAGCTTGCAGGGGCTTTTCCGACTCCAGCCAGTGTCGGTTTGTGTTCCTTGTATCAAATTAAAGAGAGCTTGCGACGTATTTATGCGCCAGCGCTTGGAGCTTTTGGGGGTTAGGACATTGCATTTCTGGCTAATTATCCAAAAATATATCGATAACACATGTATGATTTTTTTTTACCTAACAATTATTTATTAAGCTTACTTAGATTTTAATACAGTTTTATCAACTATTATTAGTATACATTTTTAATAGTGTTATTTTTTGTGTCATTCGACACAAACCGATATTACATTATAATAATTGAAGTAAATAAACTGGCGTTACAGAGTGCAGCAGGTACGACGAGCGCCGGTACAGCAGTGGGCGCGGCGACAAGCGAGGGCTACGCGTACAGCGGTGAAGGCGCGCCCAGTCCGACGCGCTCGCCTCCCGCGCCTTCCTACCTGCCACCAGCGCACTACCACCACAACCACCACCCGCCGCATCCAGCGCCGCACCCCACGCACCCGACACACCCCACGCATCCCACTCACCCCACTCACGGTAAGTTTGAAGAGGATGACAGAACGTTGTATGAAGACCGTTTAAAGCGGTCTTACCACATAACGGAGTAATATAAAAAAATATATATTATTATTCCACGTGAAGCTCATGCCCTAATCATTACATGACGCCACTGCCTTGGTTAAACCATTATAACCTCAATACTTTTAATATATCTATAAAAATAATTCGAACATAGAACGACCTACGTATATCCAGAGGGTGTCTGGCCAAATGTCTGTCCGATATTGGTACTGGGCATACGGGTACGCGACCCCGGATCCTCGAGCCACCACTGTCATACTTCTTCCCAATCCATGAAAGTGGTGTCCTTACCCCCCCCCCTCTCCCCCTTTTTACTATTTTTTTTTTTTCCCTCTTATCCTTGGCTTTTCCCACAAAAATGGGTTTGGAGGTCAGATGGCAATCGCTCCATTAAAAAGCCACCACCAGCCACTCATATGGAAAGACCAAAAATGTTGCTGGGTACTGCTAGGGCGTCGCCGCTAAACGACGCGCAGGCACATCGCCCTACACCTGTGTTAAATGGGCAAGGGCTACCGTGTCAAGTACGGACACGGCTAAAGAAGATAGTACCCAGAAGGAAACTCCGCTTTGCAACGTGGAATATTGGCTCTCTAACCGGACGATGCAGGGAACTCACAGATGTACTCATGAGGCGTCGGGTCCAGTGTGCTTTCCTTCAGGAAACGCGCTGGAAGGGCAATAAGTCTCGTAACATCGGACAGGGTTACCAGCTCATATACACTGGGTCTCCTTCCGGTAAAACTGGTGTAGCAGTAGTTTTATCTGAAGAGCTACGGAATGGTCTCCTCGAAGTTGACCGACGCAGTGACCGCCTGATGCGGGTGAAGGTACTGGTTGAGGGGGCTATCGCCAACTTAATTAGTGCATACGCTCCCCAGGCTGGTTGTAACGGGGCCGAAAAGGAGTCATTCTGGGAGCAATATGAAGAGGTTCTACTCGCTATACCATCTACCGAGGTGATCATAGTTGGGGGAGACCTTAACGGTCACGTGGGTAAGGCTGCGGATACGTATGAACGTGTCCACGGTGGTTTTGGTCACGGTCGCCGCAATATAGAGGGCGAAAATATCCTAAGAACCTGTATTGCATCTGATCTGGCCATCGTGAATACGTTCTTCCAAAAGAGTCCGCAGCATCTTATTACGTATGCTAGTGGACTCCATTCAACCCAAATAGATTACCTATTGACCAGGCGGTGTCATGTTGGCAAGGTAACTAACTGTAAAGTCATTCCTGGCGAAAGCCTCACGGCCCAACATCGTCTTCTTGTCATGGATTATGTTGTTACCCCCGCTAAAGAAATTAGCCGAGACGCGTAAGTCTAAGATCAAGTGGTGGTTGCTGAATGGACCGATGCAGACCGACTTTCTGGCAGAGGTTAACAGTCAAAATTTATCAACTAACACCGAAACTGCTCAGGATGCTTGGGATCGAGCTCAGTCAGCAATCATTACGGCTGGTAAGCATGTTCTTGGCGTTTCTAAGGGAGGACGTATTATGGACAGGGAGACATGGTGGTGGAATGACAAGGTACAAGAGGTGATTCATGATAAGAAGACTGCATTTAAGGAGTGGCAGCGTTCCAACTCTCCTGAAGACAGGCTGGAGTACATAGCAGCAAAACGTGCCAGCAAAAGAGCTGTAGCCAGAGCCCGCAGTGAAAGTTTATTACCTCTATATGATAAACTTGAAACTGTGGAGGGGCAGAAGCTCATCTACAAATTGGCACGTGCTCGGGATAAAGCGACGCAAGATATCACAAAATGTCTTTGCGTCAGAGATTCCCAGGGCAAGCTGCTCTGTAGTCATGCTTGTGTGAAGGAGAGGTGGAGAAGTTACTTCTTGGAGCTGCTGAATACTCAGCACCCGGGTAGTATTCCGTCTGAACCACCTCCTAACCTGGGACTTATTGCTCCAATAACCCTTGATGAAACTCGAAATTGTCTTCGACGCATGAAGAACGGCAAGGCGGTGGGACCTGATGATATCCCGATCGAAGCGTGGAAATCATTGGGCTCTCGTGGTGTGCTCATGCTTACTGATCTTTTTAACCGCATTTTGAACACTGGGACGATGCCACATCAATGGCGGCACAGTTTTATTACCCCTATTTACAAAGGAAGGGGCAGTGTTCAAGATTGCGGTAGTTATAGGGGCATTAAGATTATGAGTCACACCATGAAGCTTTTCGAGCGCGTGATCGCCCTCAGGCTCCGCCGAGAATGTACTGTCTCTGAGTGTCAATATGGATTTCAGCCAGGATCAGGCACTACGGACGCCATTTTTGCCCTCAGAATTTTGATGGAGGCACACAGGGAAAAGAGGAGAGCTCTGCATGTGGCATTCTTAGACCTGCAGAAGGCCTTTGACTGTGTGCCACGTCAGTGTATCTGGTGGGCACTGCGATCCAAAGGGATCCCTGAATCCTATGTTGCTATTATCAGAGACATGTACAACGACTCTGTTTCTACAGTTAGGACCGCTGTTGGCGATACCAAACCCTTCCCAATTACAGTAGGGGTTCACCAAGGCTCAGCTCTTAGTCCACTTTTGTTTAATGTAGTGCTAGATACTGTCACGGCTCACATCCAGGACCAGCCTCCATGGCTGATGATGTATGCCGATGACATAGTACTCATTGACGAGAACCGACTGATGCTGGAGCGTAAAGTGAATGCCTGGAAGGGTGCGCTTGAGAACGGTGGTCTTAAACTGAATGTGTCAAAGACCGAGTACATGGCTTGCGGGAACCCAGACTCGAGCACCATCCACATCGGGCCTGAGCCAGCCGTTAAGTCGGAGAAGTTCAGGTACCTTGGATCCATTATGCACGAGTCCGGATGCATCGACTACGATGTCCACGCCCGGGTTAGCGCTGCTTGGGCCAAATGGCGGGAGGTCACTGGTGTGGTCTGCGATCGCAGAATACCGCCCAAACTCAAGGGGCTGATATACAAGAGCATGATCCGACCAGTTCTTCTATACGGCAGCGAATGTTGGCCAGCATTATCTCGGCACACTCAGGAGCTTCACGTAACGGAGATGAAGATGCTGAGGTGAATGTGTGGCGTTACTCGGGCTGACCGCATACGCAACACATTCATTCGAGGTAGTCTTGGGGTCCGTGACGTAGCGGATAAGCTCCAAGAGCGTCGTCTGAGATGGTATGGCCACGTTTTGCGCCGGCCTAAGAACTACGTCGGAAGAAAATGCCTTGATATGTCTGTCCCTGGAGTAAGACCCCCCGGACGCCCAAGGAAGCGATGGCTGGACGTCGTGATGCACGACATGAGAGCCAATGGACTAACCACTGAGGATGCTCAAGACCGTGCAAAGTGGAGTAGACTGAGTAGGAAAGCAGACCCTGGCAATAGGCTGGGATAATGCTAAGTGGAAGAAGAAGAGAACGACCTACGTTCGAATTATTTTTATAGATATATTAAGAGTGTCTTAACACTACCCTGCTATATGCAAAAATGCGCGTGAAGCTATTTTTAATATTCATTTAAGTTAAATCATACTAACATTGAATATTTCCCATATGGCAGCAGGAATGTGGTCGTGGCAGGGCGGGGCGGGCGCGACGGGTGGCGCCGGCGCAGAAGGCCCGCACGCGCCACATGAGCTATCCGAGATGCTGCAGATTCTGGACCAGGGCGGTGCATCCACTTTCGAAGACCTCAATATCAATATGTTCAACTCCAGTTTTGAATAGTGATTGCCACTTACTTTAAAATCTGCAGTGTAATATTGTAAACTTGTTCATGAAAAATTAAGGCATGTTTGTTATGCTATGTATAAAATGGTGTTGACATACTTATACTAGTTTGTGTTGTTGATTGTGAATATTTGCTGGCTTGGACTCGGGAAAATGAGGTGGGTAAAAACTGCGTCATGTAAAGCATTGTAATTATGATGTTGTTAAAAATATGTCTATTGATTCAGTGAATTAACTACCGTAATTTATAGTATGTAAAGTAAATGATAATTATATACAGATATTTCAGAAGTAAATTAGCCTTGAAATATTTACTGTATATAAATTATTTTTTTAGTATATTAAACAAGTTTGAGATATTTGCTAACACAGTCTTTTTCACACAGCTTATATTTACTACAGCATAAAGTATATTGTGTTTGTATGATGTATGTTTATTTAAAAATCATATTGGCAGTAAATTTTGTTACATCAATATACGAACGGGCCTCATACCTTAAATATAAATTATCACAACAAAATATAAAGAGTATTTATATCCCGAAATTACTTAATAAAAATAAAATACTTATGCTCATATCTATAAAAATTACAATTCATTTTTAACGTTATAGTAATAAAACTTACACTTAATATTGCAAAATATTTTTGCATACATTAACTGCCATATCGAAAACAATTGTCATAAGTTGCATATAGAACTAAATTTTATCTAAAAATTTAATACTATTCATAATCGGAATACTTTTTTACCTTTATTTTTAGTGCAATTTTAGTAAAATTATTGATGTCCCAATTTTAAACATCTTTATTTAACTTTGAAAAAATTAAATGGTTGGCAGCTGTTATTATTTTATTTTGTTTTATTTTTAAATTGACAATTTAAATATTAAAATAAACACATACTTTAAATATACCGTCATATAAATTTGGTGACATATATAAATGTGTTAAGATTAAATTTCCAATATTTTTATTTTTTAAAGTTGTTAGTGATATGATGAAATGTGCTATTAAGATTATTTTTAAGTGATTGATCATTTTAAGTTTACATTTATAATAATTATTAGAATACATTTAGCTCCATAGTTATTGAAATTTTTAAGCACTTTCTCATACATACTTTTTTATATAACACAAAATAGCTTTCAATTTGGTCACGCGCTTAAAGAGCCTATGTTAATTGGAATGTTTATTATTATATCGCGATTGTGGCATTTTAATTGAAAATCAAATCCCACACACCTTCAACAACCACTTCTGCTTTTGTATATTCTTAGTACTTAATTTTTTTTATAAAACAATTAAATTCAAATTAATCATATTAACAAGGTATAAGATAATATTTTCATTTACCATTTATAATTAGAAGTTTTTAAATTTGAATGGACTGGAGCGAATAAAAAAATATATAATTTTATGATTTACAAAAAGAAGATATAATGTGTGATGTGGGTGAATTTTTGAATCACATCATACGGTAAAATTTTAATGAATTTTTTTAAAAAGCCATTTATTTGTATCCAAAGTCTGTAGATAGATAATTCACAACATTATTTTAATATTTTTCAGTGTTAGAAAGTGATCTTATAAGCAATCATTATTGTTTTAATATTGTATAATTATATTAGTTTCCAATTTAATTTTTTATACAGAAAATTATTATTAAGTAAGTAATGCATTTAAGATTTTCTTTATAATTACGATTATTTCATTTAATTCAAGATTAGGTATACCAAAATTTTGTAAAAGATTTTTTCATTAAATATAAGCAACATGCACTTTTGTTTTTACTGTGTACCTATTCATTACGGTAATTATTGGAATCTGCACTCAAAATCTCGATTAAAGTGACATTATAATAATAGATAAAATGAAAAAAGGAGAATGTAGTATCTTGAGACTGGATTCTCTGTGCCTATTTTGCTTTGTCACAATAAACGTGAAAGTCAGTCTTAACAGATAATTTTTATCCTCTCTTACAATTACAAAACACATACACGACACTCACACCGCCGTCGACGGAAACGACGACGAAGTCCAGCATATTTGATGGCCAGGCCGCGCGTTGGCGTGCCTGGGCCCAGCGGTTAGGGACTGCTAGATCCCTGCAGATTAGTCTAAGTTTCTTCAGCTGCGTCTTTAGGTCGCGGCTGGTTTGCTAAACGTCCCCCAGCCCTCTCGTCGGCCGCAGGCCGAGGCTCGATTCTCGCAGGGGACACCCTTGCCGCCACCGACGTTTCCTCCCAAGCAGACACGATAGTGCTTGCTATTTCTCAGGGACAGAGTACCCTCTTCCCTCCCCAACCGGTGTCGCTGTCAAGGCCAATAGGGCTAACAGCATTAAACTCACAAAACAAAAAAAAAATCTTACAATTAACCATATGAAAAAATAATAAATTTAAGATTTTGTTGGGGTATGAAATTGCACAACATTAACAACTATGTTTTTTTTCTACATTTGCCAATTCAATAATACTTAGAATGTTATCTACACTATAATAAAACCGTAAAACAGAATTGTCTATACATAAAATATTTTCACGAAGAAATTACGCAGTTCGATGTAAAAACAATATAAGTCGATGATTTTTAAACTTTTGACTGTTGTTTGTATACGCACATCTTCGGATCTCCTGGACAGATTTCATTAAAACTTTTTTTGCTGTGTATCTGTTAGTTCAGGGCAAGATATAGAAAAGATTTTGAAGGATCGCATACCTGATGCAGAACCATAGTAGACCAGCTGAATTGTAAGAAATAATGAAATGCTGCCATAACAGAACGATTGAATGTGATAAGCTCTTTCCAATAACATATAAATATCAAGAATCTGGAACAAATCAAGTAGAACTACAATAAAACATCTAAACTACAAGACACTAGAAAATGGCTCTATAGTAAAAGTTGTAGAACGTGATGAGCATTTTTCAGTCACATATTAATTTTAATTTATTAATTAAATAAATTTTCAGTTTTATATTAAATGAACTACAGTATAAGTTTATAATGATTTTTTTTCTGGGATATATCTATAAATGTTCAATTCACGGAATTTTTACCTTTGCCTGTATTGTAAGTTCTAAATTATTGCCAAATTTAATAACTCTAAGACGAATGGAAGTACCCTGTTTTGAATACATGGCGATTTCCCAGCAGAAAAATTAAGCACAAATGCTTTTATCTTTTGATTGCGTTGACTTAGAAAGTTTGATTTTTCTTTTTTGAAAGGTTGATTTTTCTTTTTTGAAAGTTTGATTTTTCTTTTTTTCTTTTTCTGTGCTTCAAGAAGTCATCGACGTGGATATTTGATATTAATTTCAGCTTGTTTCTTCCAAGTGATTTGAAGAAAATGGTCTTGACAGACGGACAATAAAGTGAATCTACAAGGGTACCGTTTTTTTTCTTTTTAGGTACGGAACCCTAAAGATGAGAAAAAGTATCTTTAATATAAATATTGAGTGTAAATACATACAATCTCATGAATCTCAAAGAAATAACAGTCCTATGGACTGATATCGGACGATGGCAAGGATCAGAAATGCCACGCCAACAAAATTACGGACGTCATTAGTACATAATAGTTCTACATTACTAGGAACAAACTTATAATATCTATCGATAGTATAAGTATAACCTGCTCTCTATGTAACTGCTGAGGAGTAATCCAGCAGGTTGTTTAATAATTTGACTTCAGAAAAGAATAGCATTTACCATCTGCTAGTTGAAAAGAAATAGCTAGAACAGTAACTTCTAAATTTTGAATGATTAAACTACTGTACTGTATAAGCGTGATTGATATTTTATATTAGGAGTTCTGCAAATATATGATTTATTGTACGACTTATCTTAAGCTTTACATCTTGACATATGTATAACTTTAATATATATATTTTTAAATGAAATATTTCTTTTTTAAATATGAATTTGATATTTAACAGGGAATAGCTTGTATATGGCCATAATTTTCGGCAAGTTTTAGTTGATCGTAATGATTAATAACGACAAAGTATTATTACCAAGTATGTTTACGATCTCATAGTCATAGAGTTCTTAGATGATTGTTTAAATAATTACCTAAATATATTCACCTACTTTATATTACTTAGATCGAGTATGAATCTTAAAACCTTTTATACTTATTTTTTGACTGTTTTATATTTTATATGACAGGTCTCAAATCAGTCACTCTACAAATCAAAAATTACTCAAATATAGAATTTGGGATCAAATGTATGTATGTATGTATGATATTATTATGTTCTAAAATGCTTCATAAGGCAACCGCAAAATATCGAATGTGTGAATTAATTGTATACATTGATTCTTCTTCTTCTTCTTGGCATTAGTCCCGGCTTTTGCCAGGGTCTGCCTTCCGACTAAGCCTACTCCACTTTGCACGGTCTTTAACATCCTCAGTGGACAATCTATTGGCTCTCATGTCTTGTGTCACGACATCCAGCCATCGCTTCCTTGGGCGTCCGGGTGGTCTAACTCCAGGGACAGACATGTCAAGGCACTTCCTTCCGACATAGTTCTCAGATCGGCGCATAACATGGCCATACCATCTCAGGCGACGCTCTTGGAGCTTATCCGCTACGTCACGGACCCCAAGACTACCTCGAATGAATGTGTTGCGTATGCGGTCGGACCGCGTAACGCCACACATCCATCTCAGCATCTTCATCTCCGTGACGTGAAGCTCCTGAGTGTGCCGAGATAATGTTGGCCAACATTCGCTGCCGTATAAAAGAACCGGTCGGATAATGCTCTTGTATATCAGTCCCTTGAGCTTGGGAGGTATTCTGCTATCGCAGACTACACCAGTGACCTCTCGCCATTTGGCCCAGGCAGCGTTTATACGGGCATGGATTTCGTGGTCGATGCCTCCAGACTCATGCATAACGGCTCCAAGGTACCTGAACTTCTCCGACTTAACGGCTGGCTCAGGCCCGATATGGATGGTGCTCGAGTCCGGGTTCCCGCAAGCCATGTACTCGGTCTTCGACACATTCAGCTTGAGACCACCGTTCTCAAGCGCACACTTCCAGGCGTTCACTTTACGCTCCAGCATCAGTCGGTTCTCGTCTATGAGTACTATGTCATCGGCATACATCATCAGCCACGGGGGCTGGCATTGGATGTGAGCCGAGACAGTATCCAGCACTACATTGAATAAGAACGGACTAAGAGCTGAGCCCTGGTGAACCCCTACTGTAATCGGGAAGGGCTTGGTGTAGCCAACAGCGGTCCTAACCACTGAAGCGGAGTCATTGTACATATCTCTGATAACCTCAATATAGGCTTCAGGGATCCCCTTGGATCGCAATGCCCACCAGATACACTGACGTGGCACACAGTCAAAGGCCTTCTGCAAGTCCGAAAAGGCCACATGCAGAGCTCTCCTTTTTTCCCTGTAAGCCTGTAAGTATACATTAATTGTTTTCCAGAATATTTGACGAGTTCCAGCCGTCAGAGCAAGCTGGGTTTCAATCAGGCTACAGCACCTTGAACCACATCCATACTGTACAGCATATCAGGAACAGTCGTGCCGTCTCAAGAAGATGATGACCGACGTTCAAGATGGATCGTCGACGCCTAATATTACAGAAATACACGCTATGCATTGAGGGGCTACCGTTAAGTGAACGCCTCGTTTGCCTTGATCAGTGCGCGCCCGCACTAGGCATTACCTAGGCCGGACGAGGCTATCCTGATTTGCTACAGTTGATCCAGAACCCTTCGGTGTGCAAGTTCAATTCGTACCTGACCGTTTTTTTTCTCTTTTTAGAGCTGGCAGGTGTAGGTGCTTTTCACCTTCTGTGAGTGGAAGTATCGGAATATAGAATTCTTAACTTCTTAATCTATATATAATAGAAGGATAGAATAGTCAATTCTGTACATTAAAGATTTAAAACAAAGCATTGATTGGGTTGGTTAATATATCGATTATAATATAAAAATTCCACTCAGCAGAATTTTTTTCTTTCTGCCTCCCTGTCTGTTTATTTGGCCTCCAATCACGCAAAAAATACTGGACAGAAATGAATGAATGAATGACAATGGTTTTACTAGCTGTGATGAAGAAGTTGCATGTATTTAAAAAAAATTCTTTGCTGATATTCTAGTTTCCACAACTAGAGCTCTTATATCTTCTACAACCGTCGCTGAATCATTACTTAAGAAGAGCGTACAAAAATGTAGTATAGATTTTAATTTAAATCAGTCAACTCAAGAGACATTGCTAAAACATTTAAGTCTGTAGACATTAAGAAAAGCACAGATCTATGGGGTATCTCTGTTAAACTAATTAGCTATATAATAGACGCTATTACACTTCACCTCGCGACTATATTTAACAATTATATAGAGTATGGTGTGTTTCCTGACCTTATGAAATTTAGTAAAGTCGTACCTATATTTAAATCGGATAGTACATCAGATCCCAATAATTTCGGACCTATATCGGTGCTGCCTGCATTAAGTAAAATTTTTGAAAAAATAATTTTTAATCAAATATTATATCATTTTAATTATTATAATCTTATGCATGAGAAACAGTATGGCTTTACTAAATATCGCTCTACTACTGACGCTGGAATAGCTCCCATAAAGAGTATATACGAGGCTTGAGAGGAATCACATGATGCTCTTAGCATGTTCTATGACCTGTCCAAAGCGTTTGATTGCGTGCAGCATTCTACATTGGTCATGAAGCTACACCATTACGGCATAAGAGGACGTGCACTCGATCTTCTGACCTCCTTTTTAGCTAATATGGTTCAGAGGGTTTATGTGAATGGCAAGAAATCTCCAGGGTCATTAGTCAGTATGGGAGTCCCACAGGGGTCTATTCTTGGTCCTTTCCTCTTTTTAATATATATAAATGACTTACCATATTTAGTTGGAAGGAGCCATGAGATATTATTGTTTGCTGATGATACTTCATTAATTTTTAAAATGAAAAGACAACAAAATATAATTGACTATGTAAACAATGCGCTCTCGAAAGTAGTACATAGGTTTAGTGCTAACAACCTACTATAAATAGTACAAAAACAATATATATAATTTTTCGAACACCCAACACAAAAATTGTTAAAGCCAATGTACTATTGGGCCAGTGGGGGCCTCATATTGATGGATTGGCGAATAGACTGAGCTCAGAAGCTTTTGCGGTTAAGAAAATTAGATCGTTAACTGATGTAGAAACACCTTGTTTTCTTTAGCTACTTTCATAGTATTATATCTTATGGCATTATACTTTGGGGTAATGCAGCCGCGATCAATACAGTTTTTGTCCTGCAGAAGCAAACTATTCGCTCAATCTAAAAGTAAACCCCTTAAGAATCTTTAAGAGACAAATTTAAGGAAATTAATATATTGACAGTTGCGTCTCAATATATCCTCGAAAATGTTTATGTGTAAAAAAAATATGTATGCGATGTACACAATATTAATACTAGAAATAGGTTGAAACTTACCGCGCATGTAACTCGATTGCACCGAGTCCGCAATTCTTTCATGGGACAGTGTGTACGCTTTTACAATAGGATCCCAGAAAACGACCGACAATGTTCTATATCACAATTTTAAAAAAATGTGAAAAGATGTTTGTGTGTTAAAGGTTATTAGCTAATTAATGATTTTGTAAATGATAACACACCTTCGGAATGAAATGCTCGCTCCAGTCTATCCCAAGCGTCATTGTCAACAATGAATAATTATATAATTGTAAATGACTTTATAAAAAAAAAGTTCCGCTAAGTTTCTTGCGCCGGTTCCGCTTAGTTTCTTCTCAGGTCTGGAGCATTAACTGTAGTGAACCGGTGGTAATGTTTTTGACGTTCAAAAAATTAATCATGTAGGATCAAAGTCAAGTCAATAATTTGGATCAAAGTAAGAATACTTTGAATCAAATTATTTGAATTTGAATTTATAGTAATATTTTATATTATCTGTAAACAGATGTCGTTATTCATTGAAATAAAATTTCCGCATCTCGCTGGCGGGATTTTTTCATTTGTATTAATGTCGATATATCTTAAATACACCTGCAGACCATAGATGAAGAAACTATGTTCATAAAAGATTTTAAAATGTATTAATGGGTGGATTTATATATTGTTAATCTATATAAATATAATCACGTAAAAGCTACTGGCCAAAAAAATGGGAATTGATGAATTTCAGCATTTCAACAGTTTTCCTAAAAAAAAAGGACTTTGATTACGGGTATGAATAAATTTTAACAGCTTAAAACCTAAATCAATATATAGAATAGTTGTCATCCTGGAGTTCAATGAAGTATCCGTAGAAAAAAAATATTCATATTTTAATTACGTCAAGTGAAGCTAAATTATATAATAGCTTTTACCAAAGAAATTACTTTTTTGCGATATGAGCATTGTTTATATATATATATATATATATATATATATATATATATATATATATATATATATATATATATATATATATATATATATATATATATATATATATGTATATATATATATATATATATGATTTTGAAGACTGGCTGCTGACTTAATAAAATGATTGAACTTTAGAATTTTTTCCTTTGACTTATAAATATGAGACTATTTTTCAGCCATGTGATATGGTCACACGATATGATCGACTAATCCACTTGTTAAACTATAGCGACAATATTTTTTTTATACAATTTTCAAACAAGCAATGGTGAATAATCAATTACACTTACCCGCTCATCATATGGTTCTTAATTATTAACATATTGAACAAATTAAACCTTAACACATCATGGGTCTCAGCGGTGTTAATTTTTATTTTATTAAATGAAAGAAGAGTTCACTAATACATGGATTTATTTGGGTAATTTAATTTATGTTCTAAAATAAATTGTGAAATTCGTCACTTACGTACAGTTTGGACAATATGCATAGGTACAGAGTGGTAATTAAAGGAAAACATTAAAAATAAATTAGTTAAAATAATATTAATTATAAAATAAGAATATCAATATCTACATAAATCAATATCTTAATAACAAGAATATCAATATCTACATTGAAGATTTAAACCTATTAAATTATTGTAATCGTTCAAAGGTAGGACTCGAGTACTCTTTGAATTTATTTCATGTATTGGTATATGACGTTAAGAAGTGACAATTGACAAGTGACATTTCTCAGTAATAAGTAATAAATATCAATATTATTAAATATTAGAAAAAGTTTCACCAGGAAATTTCGTTTCCTACTATAATCTTATTTAAAACTTTGTGTTAAATATATTTTGAATTTATTGAAATTTATATAGAACCCTTCACACTGTGTAAATTAAAATATGCAGCATATTTTTATTTAGCAAAATGGCTAAGACAGCTCAAGAATTCATACAAAGTTCATTTTCTCCAATAATTGCTACGCTTTGTAGTGCAAAAGTTGAGAATATAGTGTTAAAAAATAATTTGTCACTACCTGAATTATTGCAACCATTTACAGAGTTAGATTGGGAAGGTATTTTATCATATTATACTATAGATAAATTGTACACATAGTAATGTTACAAAAAACGTAAATTAGTACACTACATTTTTGTTTTAATTTAACAGGACAATTTCGTGAACCAGGAGGCAATTCTTGTACTGTGAAGAATTTTAATTTAGTCATAAGAGATGTAAACTGGAAGCCTCTTCAACCTACTGATGCAAGAAGACAGTTAAATAATGCTGTATTACATAATTATGAGGAGAAAACTGTTCCACTTAATATAGGTTACATTAAAACATTCATATCATTTCAATATTTACCAGGTGCTCAAAAGAGTATACAATACATGTTTTTTACAGAAGGGCATAAATTTGATATACCACAAGCAACACCATGGTTTGATGCTTGGAGAGAAACTTATCTTGAAGTGCAATTTCCTTCTGATCATGAATTTACTAAACACTTCTTGGCTTGTATTATTGTTGCAACAACGTTGGATGAGAATGTAATTGATGTTTACAATAGCCTGAATCAGCAATATGCTCAGCTTCAAAATGTTGCTCCACCTAAATTACCTAAATGGTTTAATAGTTCAGTTCTTAAATCTTATCTCCTATTACATGATGTGTCAGCAGTTCCTAAGGAGAAGTAAGTCAGTACATTTTCTTTTAGGTTATATTTAGAGTAACATAACAAACTTTTTGAAAGTATATTAAAACATACATTCCTATATATTGATGTTACTGTAGCTATTACTTTGTGGTGCGTGTGTAGATGTATTTATATAAATGATCACATTTTCAAATTGTATAATTTTTAAATAAATTTTACAGAGCAGATAAGGCTTTTGATACCTTAAAACAGACCTTTGGCGCTTCAAATTGTTTTTTGTTATCCATTAACTCAAGGCAACCTGCAGACCCTAAAATACCAACCGATTACTGGACTCATTATCTCAAGAGACCAACAGATCTCCAGGTGTATACATATATTTATTATTTTTGTTATAATTTTTTATATTTAAAAGAATATTTAGTTCTTCACACTTTAATTTATAAGGTATTTTTTATACATTATTAACTTGTTCTATACTTTGGAATTATACTTTGTTGCTATAGTAGGTATACTAATACCTAGTAAAGCTGACATAATATTTTTTAAATGACATTTCTAAACATATATATATAAAAGTTTTGAAAATTTTTAGTTGTACAAATATATTAAAGGTAGTGAAAACTAGAGAAAATTATTTTATATATTCTAAGGTAAAGCAAGTTGACCTGTAACAAAGCAAATTGATTTCTATGAGTATAAAATGAGCTTCTGGCTAATATTTTCGTTTTCATATTGTACCTGCTTGATTTTTTATTTATTCTTACAATAATATTCTTAATTTTACTTTTATATTAATTACGTATATTTTTTTCTAGGCTGACTCACAATCTGTCTCTGCTTTTTCAATTACACCCCTTGAATCACAAGTAGAACCAGCAAATGTTACTACACCAGGTAATTACTCAAAATACATTCTTTACGATGTTTTTACTTTTATTATAAAAAAAATTAATTTGTATCATTATTTAATCTAAAACAAAACAAATTTCAGAAGAAAAGCAAAATACTTTAACTGCAGTAAACTCTGAAGGTCATCCCCTCACCACTGAGAATGATGTTTATGATAATGCTAATAGCTTACAGGTTATTATGATATTATTTGACTTTGTTGCATTATTATAATAATAAGAAATAATATCATATCTTAATATATTTTTATACATTGTATATTTTTATAAATATCACTACCTATGGAACTCGAAATCAAGCATCAATATCGCTAATTATCATTGCTTTTTATTTTTTTTAGTTTTATTATTAATATCATTAGGCCGAGGCACGGTCATATCGTTTCCTGTTAAAACAAATTCTTTTTATGATTATTTATTTTAGCCTTACTCATTCTCTGGGAGCTCAGAAAGTGTTAATGTATATGGCAAACAATATGACAGTATGACTGAAATACATGGAGCAGCGTTAAATATGAAGGACATTGAGGCCATAAAAACATTCTTACAAGAATATGTTTCAAAGGCTCTTATTTTACACTTGGAGAAACAAATATCACAATTATCTGAAGTTGTAAGTAAATAGATATTAGTTGGATTATTTTTTTCTTTGCATAGCTTCATGGTGACAAATAAAATGATGCAGCCTAACCAACCAACCTATGGTGCTCGGAAAACGTTGCCCACACACGCATCACCGTTGAGGACGTCGGTCGCGGCACCTGCAATGACCTGCGTCCGCCTAATTTGAAGTTCCGCTACTCAACATGCAACGCCTCGAATGGCGGAAGGCGGGGAACGGAATGTCTTAACTCTAGGTTTCTACGGTTCCCTCTGCCTACCCTGCCATGTGAAGCTAATTTAATTTATACTTTCTTCTTACTCAGGTTGCAAATAAAAAAGGTGTGAGTAGATCCCTGTTGTCAGCTACAAAAAGATGGTTTACTACTGGAAAGACTGGGAATACAGCTGTCAATAATACTGTTATGTATGTAACACTTTTTAAACGTATATTTTATTATTTATCTGTCTAAAACATAATTATTAAATTTATAATCTTCATATCTTTGAGTAAGTGAGTAAATTATAATATATATATTATGTATATTTAAAATTTATATCAATATTCGTCATCATAAATGGATCTATTTTTCGGTAGATTTCCCGCTTGTGATTTGACGAAACCAGTTTCATTCATCATCTTAAGAGTAATTATAAATATTGATTTCTTTATAAATCACCACAAAATAAGTTAAAACTATTTTTCTTACAAACACTACAAACACACCATGTGGACGCGGATAAATCTAATATTTTGTCTTATGACGTCATATTTCGTTTCGGCCAATTTTGCGCGTTTTGTAACATTGGTTTGTGTCAATTATTTAACAGTTCTTAGATCTAAATAATAAGTAAATAAAAAAATTTCTTTTAATTATAATGTGAAAAATATTCTTCCCTAACCGGCTAAACCACAGCGTCGAATCTACAAGGATGTGTTCCATACTCGGGGGAATAAATGATTTCCATTTCCTCGCTCTGGTTAAAGAAGACAAAGTGCGGCGGTATTTTCATTCAACACAGTGTTTCGAAAATCGGACAGAAATTGGTAAACGGAGTGTCTTAAAACTAGGATCACTATGCTAATCCTGCTATATGCGGGATACAGCGTGAAGCTTGAAGAAAAAAGAGGAAATTAAAATTATATTAACCATTTATATATTAGCTATTCGAGCGACTGTCCAGAGCTGCAGCTCCGGCGTCTAGGCGACGTGTTCTTCATGTGCGGACAGTGGCAGCGCGCATTTGACGCGTACCACACGGCAAAGCGAGAGTTCTACGCGGACAGCGCGTGGTTGTGTTACGCCGGGGCATTGGAAATGGCCGCCATCAGCGCGTTTATGGCGGGTGACTCGACGCGCAAGACATTTGGTTATATGGAAGAAAGTATTGTCACATATCTTAACACGTGCAGGTCAGTTCATTATTTTTTTTGTGTGAGTCTGTTTGTCTGGTAATAACTAATATACATTATACATGTATAAAAGCTTATATAGATAATTAATAATTACATATTCTTTTAGAATTGTTATTTTAAAAAAGAATACAGACCAAATTTGATATGAAGCCATTTTAACACTTGCTATGTCAGTAACGTCTTCCAACTTAAAATAAATCCAAATTATGTGTCCAGGATGGTACAATACGCTGTAAGAGCAACATTGCTTTCCGTGCCATGTTTAATCAATGCGGGCTTGTACGGTGAAGCTGCTAAACAATTAATACGTATGACGTCAGAGGATAGTGACCTGCGCAGTGCCATGCTTCTAGAACAAGCAGCATTGTGCTTTCTCAAAGGGCCAAGTAACAGGATCATGTCAAGAAAATACGCATTCCACATGGTGCTCGCAGGCCATAGGTTCTCTAAAGCTGGACAGAAAAAACATGCTTACAGATGTTATAAGCAGGCGTACCAGGTAATTTGTGCATGTTGTGTAACTCTTATAATTTTCGCTGAATATTATCAGGGCTGCTTATTAATATAACTTTATGCATTTTATGATATTGTGGCTCAAGATGGTCGTTTTGTCATTTAAGCGAGATATTATTTTAAAGAATACAATTTATAGTGAAGTAGGTGCTTTGCTCTCCACTTTCTACTTGAATTAGAGACATTGCGTAAAACGCAATGTCGGCGGAACTCAACACTGCGGCTTGTCTTGCAAAAGCGGTGAGATGATATTAATTTAAATATAATAATTTCTGAATGGATGAATGGATTGACGCTACGGACTCTACGGAGCGAAAACAGTCAGTCTTATCGGTCGCCATACATGATTCAGGTGTACAACAACAGCGGCTGGCGTCTGTCGACGGACCACGTGCAGTTCGCGCTGGGGCGGCTGGCGGGCGCGCTGCGGACGCCGCGCGACGCCGCCGCCTGGCTGCGCGCGCCCCTCGCGCCCTCCTCGCCGCAGCCCGCCGCAATGCAGGACGCCTTCCTCAGAGAGTTCATGTTGGCGCACCAGGTATACTCCTCCTGGCTCCTCTTACATATTTATTGCATGCTACACATATGCCATGGCATACACAGCCACCGCACACCACGTCCACGTTACGTACGAATGCTTATTGTTGAATATTAGATGAATAAAAGAAACCCCTCGTGTGCGGACGCTTACGTTATTACTAATGGATATATTCATTATCCTCATATATGAATTGTAAATAATCCATTAGTAATATTTTAATGAAGATAAAATATAACCTACATATCATTAAATGTTTTAAACTGATCTTTATAGATTGAAATATAAGTAACATACAAAAAATATTATTACGTTTCAATGCCTCTACAACTCACGTAGTCAACAATCACTATATTGTGTGTATATTGTTATAGAAAGATTACACTTAAGTAATATAATATTATAAATGAAAATATTAAGTATTTTTTAGAAGTAACTTCAAGTCTTGTTAAAATATTGTTCTTGATTGCATTACACCGTATTTTAATTTCCTTTAATTGTATTTTATATCAACATACATTTACTACTTTATTACCTATTATAAAATTACCCTTAGTCCTGCGTAATCTATATAAGTACATAATTAACTCTTAATAATAATCAAGAGTCGTGAGTTTTTTATTTTCTTTAATTTAGTTCTATACCTGAATACCTGATGTTATAACAAGTCAGTTTTAAATTGTAATATTAGTAACAATCATTTATAATAATATTTTTTACTGGGTAATTGTAATAAATACATTATATTGTTTTTTGAATATATTGTTTTAAATGTTTAAGCATAATATTAAAATACCTACTTGTTATATTTAACTATTGACAGATACATTGTATTCTATAATATTTAGACATTAATCTTTATTTAAATGCATTTATTAAACTCTTTTGAATATAATAATACTGATCTTATTGTACATTTTAAAAACATGTATATATGTACATGCATATGTTTTAATAACTCGAAGATGAATTCGACTTTTACTAACAATACAAGTGGACGAAGACGCAAGAATAATTTAGCCGTATATTATTCAAGCATACCCAATCCAAATTGTAAATATTAATATATTTGGCTGTATACTGGTTACAGCAATGGGTAGAGACATCAGAGGAGTTTATAGAACGCCTTCCAGAATTGCCGGTGCCTTTACTATCTATAGAGGATACGGCAGTACTTTGTGTGGGCCCTGCGCCCTTATCCTCCCCGGCCCGGACGCCCGCTACCTCCTTGGCCTTACCACCGTTAGATACGAGTGAAGACGATCCATACTGGTACAAAATGGAAGAAATATTATTGCAAATAGCCCAAGGAAGTGTACCAATGATTTTTAAACCTACGACGGACTTGTACACTCGAAAAACCGACTCCAACCCAATTGTCCCACAAGGAGGTGAGGTCATGTAATGATTTTATAAATAATATTAAATTAACAATAAACTTTATATATTAAATTACAGTGATTTTATGGTGTCCGGATTTTTTTATTTTACTCTAACATACTTGTATGCATTTTTCAGAACCAATACAAATCTCCATCACTTTGTTCAACCCGCTTAAAGTTTCTTTACTTTTAAAAGATGCAGAACTATTATGGCAATTTACTCACTTACCCAGTGAAGGTGCTGAGGAGGCTTTCAATGGAGTATTAATGAACGAGCCGTCGTTAGCTGCGAACAAGAATTTGAAGAATAATGTAATTATTGGACAAAAGATCAAGTCACTACTCTTAAATGGTGATGATAAAAAAACATTGAATTTTACCATTACGCCATTAAAAATTGGCCACTTAATTATACATGGATTAGCCTTTAGGTAAATACTTGTTGCCTTCATTAAACAAAAATCATACCTTTTTACGCACATTCCGATTTTCTATCCCCAGTGCATTCTCCGATTAAAACGGGACCTAACACGAGTACATTTAGTTAGATCGACATAACATGTTATTATAAATTTAAATATAATCCGGGGTAGATAGGAAGCACGTATCATTCTATACTTACTTATTCCATACTTAACAATATATTTCTCCTCTAGTCAAGGTTTATTAAATTGTAATTACCTATGTATTTATGTTTATTATGATTTGCTATTGTTATTATTTGCTATCGTATTATATTAAAGTTTTCTATATGTGTTTAATATATTATATTATTTCTATATTTATATATCAATTTAAAAAAAATACATGTTTTAATGTTTATATTATATTTTAGGCTTATCAATATGGGTGAGGGCAAAGATAATGAAAATGGCGTCGCAATACTTGGGAAGTTAAATTTGCAAAGTAGTATTAGCAATTCTGATAAGCTATTAAACATAACTGTCATTCCTGAGGCACCTTGCTTACAGGTTAGTATTATTCTAGATGCAATGATTACATAAATATGTACATAGCTTTACGCCTTAGCCAGATAGAATGGAACGCCATACGCTAAGGTCCCCACATTGCTCTTTCGCCTCGTCCGCTGTCATTAGCTTGTTCATACATGGCCTTTGGGGAGTTCTCATTTCTTTTCGCGTGACCTTCTCTCATAATATTCCTTCTTCGACACTATTTTCTCGAAAGTCAACAGAGGTCTCCCTAAGCTATTCTCATTTGACCATGACTATAAAATCTAGTCTATAGTATAACTATTTAAAGCAATTTATTTCTAAATGGTAAATAAATATATATTTTTTTTAATATTTTTATAATAAGTATAGGTATTTCATTTATACTAGCAAGTCCCTCTTGCTAGTAGAATTCCTTTGATTTTTGAAATTTGAAATATTTGTTATAGATGACCCTTTCTGAAGTTAGTACTGACGTAATAAGTGGTGAAATTTTAACAGTGGATCTTGATTTCCGTAACGTCGGTCCAGTTTCTTTGAAAAATATATATATAGCAGTTTCCCATCCTGACTGTATGAGCGTCGTTAGCGCGATTGATAGTAAAGATGACTTGAAAGTGCTCTATGAAGAAAAATATCTTGAACCGCCTGACTCCACTGGTAAGACTACGATATTTATTATAAATAATAATAACTAAATATTGAATACTTGCAGCCAAATACAATCTATATTTGCTTGACGGTTGTTGCTTAATAGCATTGGAAATACTTTTATAAAGATGAAAATATACTATGAAAACTTAAATAAAAAATCGGTCAAGTGCATTTTTGTAATAGTAGGTCAAAGACGAATGCAACTTATAAAGTTGACAAGCGAGATAAAATCGCAGGCAATATGCACGACTTTTGTAAGAAATTAACTACACATAAATTTGTAATAGTTTTTATTGTAAATAGTTGTAACTCTTTACCATGCGCGACGTATCCTATAGGTTTTGATAACGCGGCGACTTTCATACAAAATGCGTCAAAAACTAAGCATAAACGCTCTCTTTTGATTGCATTGACTTAGAAATTTTATTTTTCGGTGCTCCAGTTCTTAAAAGACACCCGACTATCAACAACAAGTAGACAGACAGACGGACAAAGAAATTATATTTTAGGGTTCCGTTATTCCTTTTGAGGTACGAAACAAAAAAAAAGGCCAGATAAAACCTTTAAATGCATTTTTCTATATTCATTGATTGATTCAGTTAAATGAAGGAAATTTTTCTTATTTTACAGCTATATACATACATATATAACTTCATTTCATTTTTTACTTCAAAATAAAATGTTTTCTTGCATTTCTATTGCAACATTTAGTTCTCAAAGGTGAACCTCAAAGGTCAACCTGTGAAGGCTGTGGAAGCGCATGCGTGATAAGTAGTGGATGTGATGGACAGTTGATGATTAGACATTATGTACGAGCTTTTATGGATAGTTTTGAGGAGTTTTTCCAGAGACATCTATGAACATTGTTGAGTATGGTTCAAGACGAGCGGGCGGCGCGAGCGGCGGCGCGGGCGCGGGCGGCGGCGCGGCGCGTGACGGCGGTGGGCGTGCGCGGCGCGGACGCGGCCGCCACGCTGCTGTTGCGGCCGCAGGCGCGCGCGCCCCGTCTGTACCTCCTCGCCTACTACGAGACCGGGCAACGCGCGAGGCCCCACCGCCTTCTGAGACACGTCTTCCGCTTCAATCCCATTGTCAGTATTACGTCTCATTTTTGCTTTCTTAAATGATCACCGATAGCGATACTTCTAATGCATTAAGTTAGGTAACTATAGTGGGACATTTCCGTTTGCATGTAGAACTCTAGTCTCTTATTCCTAAATATATTTTCGCTGCTTCTAGTGCCTTACATGTAGTGAAGTATGATTACTGCAGTCCAATTGATATTTTATAATTCATATAATATAATTTCTTAAATATATTTTATCTATAAATATAACTGATAACATGCTACTTCGTTGAAGTAAACTTTATGACCCTTGCCAAACCATTTTTATTTCGCAAATGTTTTTGTCTGTGATATATCTATAAATTTCCATTCTCCGGACTTTTTTCCTATATTTGTACAGCAAGTTCTCACTTCTTGCCATATTTCATTATTCCATGTCAACGGAAAGTACTCTATAGATTTTGATTACGACGATTTTATACAATTTGAAGCAAAAACGAAGCTCTATCGCTTTTGTTTACTTAGAAGTTTATATTTTTTCTGTGCTTCAAGGGACGGTAAACAATCCTGTTTATGCGATGTTACACCTTGATACCTCCTCGGGCACTTGAGAAAAAGGTCTTGAAATACGGACAATAAAGTGTGCGTAAACGGATACCGTTAATTTTTCTTTTGATGTACGAAACCCTAAAAAGTAGTCCAGTTACATTTTATATTTAGGACCAGTATTTATAGCTGCAAGAATGATTGAGTTACATAACAAAATTTCAACTACTATTTCGTCACCTTGGGTATAAAAAGTATCGAAATCCGTATTTATTTAATTTTTATATGTAACCCAAAATAAGCAAAGTTTCATGGTTCTAGCATTAAACATAATGGACTTTCATACAACAATGTACCACTTAGGAGTTGATTTTTTTAAACCTATCTTTAATAGGTATTTGGGTAAGTAGGAAGGTAGATAGGTGGATAGGTAGGTATGGACGAAAGATGATGAGTCTAATTTTAATAGTTTACACTTGGCTACGAAACATCAGTCATTCAGTCAGTCAGTGACTCAGGTCATGTTATTTTATTGGTATAAATAAATTATGATGAGTTATTTCTCTGTTTTGAAGTGGCACGACATTAAGAACATTACTATTTTATTTAGCAGAACTTTACTAAATTTTTGTAGCTGCTTATGAAAATGTAAGCTCTAATCTATATGTTGAGCGTACTAAAAGACTAAAATCTTTGTAAAATTATCTCTATAGGGAAATTTTATAAGAATCATGTCTAATATTTGCGTTACAGGAATCAATAGAAATTGTAGCTACACCTCGACGTGGTATTAAAGTTTTTGGTGAAAACGTTATAGAAAATATGCATTTGTCAGTGGAGGTTAAGAACATATGCAATGAAAAAGAAGATGATATTAGTATAGAAATGTTAGAAACTTCTATATTGAGCCGACAGTGGAAATTGACAGACCTCACTAATGCATTAGAAACAAATAATAACCTTATTTCACGCGAGAAAGTTCATTTTATCCTGAAGAGCGTTAGAATAACCGAAACTTTATCTGAAGGCCACATTGAGTACTCTTGTCTCAAGCTAGCGCAACATTTAGCGGAGAGCAAATTAAATATCGATAGTCCACCATATTCAAAGTTTGTTACAGACGAAATATCCTCCCTATTTGATACACCAGATCCCGGATATAACACTGAAAAGAAAGCTGGCTTGATCCAATCTATGTTTGTTTTGAGATGGAAAGCCTATAATAAAAAATCAGGTCGTACGAGTATTGGACAAAATTGTCTTTGGCTTGATTGTTTTACCAAAACGATTTCACGACAAAGAGAAAAACTGCTTCTGGATTTACCGCATTCTATCCACATCGATGACATTGATAACAGATTAGATTTGCACGAAAATAAAGGGAAGTCTGAAAAGAGTAATTTCATTATTTTCAGACTAGAACATTCAAATTATATTGATCATAATTTTAAAACAAACAAATTATGCATGATACCGGTTATAATAAATGTCGTGAATTGTTATGGATCTCCCGTTTCTCTATTTATAGAGATGTTGAAACAAAAAAACAGGTAACTTTATGGAAGTATTCTTTTTTTTCTTTATTTTTCTTTTACTATTAAGGTTTGTATTTCACAGAGAATCTTCAGGAGAACTTGGATGGGCTGGGGCCTTAACCAGTGGATTAGATTTAGATTCCAAAGAAATAGGACTTCATGTTACTCTGGAAAAATTTGAATCCCGTCGCCTTCAGGTAAAACTATAAAACAATTTATTAAAAACTCTGTTGTTCTATAAAATTAAATAAAAACTGCGAAATAAACAAAAAAAGGATCAGAACATTTCAGTTATACTCCAGTTGTATCTCATAATATGCTACAGTAGAATGAAATATAACAAATTGTTTTGTATACACCATTGAAGCTGCTTTTATATTAGAAATTCAATTTACAATTTACCTCGTAAAGTTAGCCTGTAATTGTGACAAGCTATATATCATATGTTCATAAATGTATTTAACACAAACTTATTCTTAATGTTGGCTTCCTAATAAATAAAAATTTTACAACTACATTATTTTTAAATATTACATTTTAATTAATCTTTATTTACATTTAACTTGTCTTTTTGTTATTGAAGATATTTTAAAGCTTAATATTTAAAATAGGTAACGGAACAGTTGAAGAAATTTCAATGGTAAAAATATTTATATCTATTGTTTTATAGATTTCATTTAATTTTTATGGTTAATGTTTATAATTTTTTTTTTAATTTAGATTTTCTATACAGGTCCGTGCTCTGTGTGCCGTTCCTGGGACATATTTGGTAGGTTCGGCTTTCTCCATAACTACAATTTGGGACATGAACAAAAGGGCCACCACGCAATTCCCTAATTGCACGTCGTTATTAATTGTGAAACAAATATAATTATAACAAACATTTAGAAAGTGTTACTCTATTAAAACATATAGCAATGTGATATTTTTATTTCTTTAAACCAATCTCAATATCATTACAACCATTGACTCACTAGCTTTTATTTGTATATTGAATTAAAAGTTGATTGAACGTAGGTAAAATGCAGTGATATATTGATTTAACGATTTGTATAACAGTGTTTTACGATTGTTTCTTTTCGTACATTTTTAATATTTTACGAACGTTTAATAGAAAAAATCAAAGTAATTTTCTGGAAAAATCTTGATCTTATGCAATCGTTAAGATTTTAGCTAAATGTTTTCGATATCTGTCTTTTTTAGTAAATTCATATTGGGTAAGTGATCCTTCGCTATATTTATTGTCAGTCTAGTACTAAAATATATATTTTTTAAATGTATTTGGTAAACAAGCGTGAAAAAAACAATTTTTATTGAATTCTCTATATTCTATTTTTTATTTTCTGTTAATAATAATTTATATTTATAAAAACGTTTCGTTATAAAAATATTCCTTATGGATGTTAAATAAAATATATAACAATACGAACATGTCATAAAAAATATTTTTCATCATGACAACGAATATGTATACTTGAATGACGTCACTGGCTATCAAATATAGTCATCAAAGTTTACATCTAGTTGAGAATAAAACAATCTAGAATATTTTTATTTAATAATGCTCGTAGATTGTTTCGTATCTTGTTGAAAATATACATTCTCTATTATTTAAAACAACCGTTCAAGTAAGAGTGTATACACAGATATAAATGGTAAAAAGTAGTTAAATCGTGAATACATTTTTTATTTGACTACATATACAATAAAACCTAACATAACCTAACCTAACTATTTATCTTCATTTTACACTTAGGACAATTACCATGATAAGGACTAAGGTTAACAACGGTAATTTGAAGCGACGTTCGAGGAAGTTTGCTTAAAAATATCTGGGTTACTAGTTGTAATAAAGTAAAATAGAAATGTAGTTTAAATGAAATTTAAAAAATATATTTATAATAGTTATTTTTTTCTACTTTGGGAATTCAAATTATTTTAATTACTTTGTCTCGGTAAGACAAAGTGCATCGTTGAGTTCCGCCACTCAACACACAATATTCCAAAAGCTGGACAGAAATTGGCGAGCAGAGTATCTTAATACGGTTAACTCTGTTTTAAATGGGTTGAAAAAAAGTCTAAATTATTCTTAAATTTATTTAATCATATTCAAATGCAAAATAAATACTGTAAAATATTTCACCACGAATACTAAAACATTGATTAAAAAGATACGCAAAATATTTAAACAATAGAAAAATATCTCTTCTATTTGATTTGTAAATGTTAAACAGCAAATTATAATATTAATCGATATTTTTTTACATAATTTGACCATAATCAAAATTTATAATTTTTTTTGTATACAATGTCAAACAAACAACAAGTCGACAAAATGGTGTACCTATAGTAGGGGCGGGAGGGAGAGAGACCAAGACTAGAGCAATGGTAGATGGATGGATGGGCGTCCATCTTGAAATTTGCTGAATTTGTGCCGGTTGTGTGATAAAAGTGTAATTTGTATATTAAACCCCCAGTTAATTGTTATTTTTCAAGAAGTTTATGTATGCTTATACTATTTATTGTCTAAAATAGGATAATCTACAGGAATGTGTTAGGTATGAGAATGTGCCTGATTCATTTGATCATTTGACGAGTAATGGCGTGCGTTTTTCTCTGAAGACTTTCAAATTTTATATAAAGTCATTTTTGTAGCTTACGCTAGAGGTCTTATTTAATTAGAAATTAGACATCATAACCTTGAAAATAATTAAATAATCATAATACTTGAATTAATAGCTCGCAATTTGATTTCAAATGATTGAGTTGGATGTCGTTTTTAGGTTATATATCAATACAAGCGACTCGTAATCGTTCATAATAATTAGTAACGAATCCCAGTGACGATTTTAACTATTAAAATTACAATAGTCAAGTGTAATAGTGATTTTCTCAAAGTGACGTCGAAAATATTTTTATTCACAGTATCATTACTCAAGACATATGCGATTTCCGGTAAGAGTGTCGTCGACAAGACCTTAGGTTGGCAAAGATATAATACGATGTCAGTACCTAGTAGAGCTCGTGTATATGCCGATGTTAACTCACAAAAGCCTAGAGAATATTGGGATTATGAGAGCTATGTGGTGGATTGGGGTAACCAGGAAAATTATCAGTTAGTTCGGAAGCTTGGGCGCGGAAAATACAGTGAAGTATTTGAAGCAATAAATGTCATAAACAATGAGAAATGTGTAGTTAAAATATTGAAGGTGAGTTTTTGGAGTATGGTATTATAAGATATCTTTACTATTTTCAATAATAGATCAGTAATTTCTAGATTAGCTGCAATTACAATATATACTAAGTTAAATCGAATATGTTTTGAATATTGAATAGTTCATTGAAATCTTTGTAGTGTTCTTATATTGCGACATGTTCTTCGTTTTACATAAACCTTTATTACAGCCTGTCAAAAAGAAGAAGATAAAACGAGAGATAAAAATATTAGAGAATCTAAGAGGAGGCACAAACATAATTACTTTACAAGCTGTAGTAAAAGATCCAGTATCTCGCACTCCAGCTTTAATTTTTGAACATGTGAATAATACTGATTTTAAGCAACTATATCAAACATTGTCAGATTATGATATAAGGTATATATATATGCCTATTTATTTTAATTTTAAAAAATATTAATTTTTAAGTATATTAGTTTAAAAGTTCTTAAATCATAATTTTATAATTACTATTTTAGATATTACTTGTATGAACTTTTGAAGGCTTTAGATTATTGTCACAGTATGGGTATAATGCACAGAGATGTTAAGCCGCATAATGTCATGATTGATCACGATAATAAAAAGCTACGTCTTATTGACTGGGGGTTAGCTGAGTTCTATCATCCAGGACAGGAGTATAATGTCCGTGTTGCATCGAGATACTTTAAGGTTTGTAAAACTAATTGTAAAATAATTAAAATTATTTAAACTGAAATTTATATTTTAAATAAATTACTTTTCAGGGTCCTGAACTTTTAGTGGATTATCAAATGTATGATTATTCATTAGACATGTGGTCGCTAGGATGTATGTTGGCCTCCATGATTTTTCGTAAAGAACCATTCTTTCATGGTCATGATAATTATGATCAGCTTGTACGTATCGCAAAAGTGCTGGGCACTGAAGAACTATTTGAGTATTTGGATAAATATCGCATAGACTTAGATCCTCGATTTAACGATATACTTGGAAGGTATTTTATAACATATATTAAAATTAAACCAAAGTAAACTCTTTTATATTTTACCAATTATTTGAAGATTATTGTTTTACCTGTATACAGACATTCTCGCAAAAGATGGGAGAGATTTGTACACTCTGAAAATCAACATTTGGTTTCACCTGAGGCCTTAGATTTTCTTGATCGTCTTCTGCGCTATGACCACTATGAACGTTATACGGCTCGTGAAGCAATGGATCACCCTTATTTTTGTAAGCTAAAAAATACCTTTAAAAATTATACTTGTATACTTAATAGTTGGAAATAAAAAAAGATACATGTTATTTATTCAACATCTAGCAGGAGTACTACTAAAAGAGTATGCTAAAACATGGATAATCTGTACTCATATATAAATTTTGACAGTGTCATTTATAGTGTTTGTGATATACAATTTATTTATTATGTAATTGTAAAATATTTATTAGAATAAGAATTATTTTTGTATACAATTTTGGCTTCATATTAAATATTTGTGGGGTATAATTTTCATTCATTACAACAATTTTCATTTGTCTGCTCTGATAAGGCTTGGTGTTTAAATTTTGTCACTAAGCATGTTAGGGCAGAATAGATAAAAATGTATCTTGACACTAGGTTTTTTGTCTACTCTGCTATGCAAGAGATTGGATAAAGGTTTATTTAAGTTGAAAGTTGCATTTTAGCATTACTGAAATAAATTGTTTATTTCTGTTATTTCAGACCCAATTGTAAAGGAGCAAGGCCGGATGGTATCTTCTAATTCTCCTAGTCCTAATGCATTGGAAGGACCAATAAATGCAGCAGAGTAATTATTGTTAATTTCCATAATGCTCTTTATAACTATATTGAAGTATTTACCTATACAAGAATTCCTGACAAAGTAAAGAGAAGCTGAAAGAAACACCAAATAAACTGTCCATTGCCAAGGCAGAAAAGATACAGCTATAGGAGTAATTCTGTTCAATTTAAAACTATGTATTTCCAATGTTCTACTAAATGGGAATCATTTGGAAAGACAATATAATTTAGTGTTTAATATTAGTAAAATCTGGTTTATTAATTGTTTTTAAAGTGTTTTATCTCTGGTACAAACCACCAAGTCCATGAAAACATTCATTATTGTTACTTTTAAGTATCTAATGAGTTTAAAATTTTAAAGATTTTAGATTCAACATCAATCTTTTATGTAAAGTTCAATATGAATTATTGAAATAACAAAACCTACCTGGAGTTTCATTGCACTTGATCTTTTGCATTTATTAACCTATGGTATTGAATATTGTAATTACTTGTATGATATAATTGATAACATCTATACCACTTGCAAATACTGGTTAGCAAACTTTTTGTTGATACTTCTATTAAAATTTTGTATTTATATTATAATAATAAAATGTAGATATGTGTGATAAATACAAAATTTTAAGATGTAACTGTTTTTTCTTTTTTTGATTTGAGAATACCAGTAAAAATAACAACTAGATATATAAAATAAAATATTGCTTCTATTAGTATATTTTTAGTATGCTATGTTACTTTCCCATATAATTTAATGAAGTTGGGTCTATTTCATGCTATGGTGGGCCTCATTGAATATAATTTATTATTAGTGTGATAACTACAAGTTGTTGCATCAAAATTTTCTTAATAAAAAGACTAACTTTGCCTGGATATCTTTTGGATTTTTATATTTAATAAGTACTATGTTTAGTGTACAATTGGATAATATCCTTTACCTACTATTAAAATTGAATATATAATAGATACTAAATAATGTTTTTGCATATAAGTGCTTAGTGTAAATTATTGTTTTGATATTTTTGTTTCAAATACAATATTTTTAAAATGAAAAAAAAAAACATTTTTGAATACAATTGGACAGTGTGATGATGTTGTATAAGATGCATGGATGAATGGATTATTGCAACAATTCATTATTTTTAAATACTCGAGAAATTAAAACTCTTAGGGTTAAATTCAGGCACTAATGCCTTTTGAATATTTTTTTTATATTCATGTTCTACTGTCATGCTTGATTTAAAAACTAAAGTTTGTAGAAGCTTGGTTGAATTAAGAAACTCAAAAATTAAGTAATTTTGTTTTAAAGAATATGCATATCTAATTATAAAGCAAAATAATTCATTACGTTATATGTACTATGAATCTTCATTTCTTTATATAATTAAAAAATTGATATGAAAAGACTTTATAAATTTATACTAGGCGCAATTGGTGCGTGATTCCCTAGTATAAAAAAGAAATTTTAAGTCTAGTTTGTAAAATTAATAAAGCCTTACATTTTATTTAGGGCATTCTTTTCTCTTCCATACTGTTGACTAGGTATTACAACAAACTTAAAATATTAAAAAAGTTAATATGATTATGACTCTTAGTAGAGATCTAACTCTACAGTCTAACACTGCGCCACTGCAACTCGGTGACGTTAATTTTCATTTTTTATTTGACAATTATAACTGCTCACTATACTGAACAACTTTTGCTAAGACGGCATTTCCTTATTATTTATCGCTTATCTGGACTAACATTATATTTCATCAGATGTTGCAGTTCTTAATTTTCTATGGCAATGGATAATCCCTATAATAATGAACCATTAATGCTAAAGTAGCATTTCCTTATAATATTATTTACTTATATATTTCAGACCTTGAATTTTTATAATGTAAGAAAAACCAATTAATCAAAAAAGAAAGGTACAAAATACAAAGAATCTAGGACAGACACGGCCGGCACCCCTACCTTAAGGATGTCCTTAAGCTAGCTAGTAAAAATGTGCAATGTGGGACGATATTGCATCTTCAAAACGTGGAATAGTTCTCTTTAACGACATTTTCTAGTTTCCAAATTTGGCGTGTAATTTGAATAAACGTTCGGCTAACGGCTATTGATGGGAGGAAGGCGAATAATAAAACGCTGCATGGACAAAAATGTTCATTTCTAGGGCTAATTATAAAGGGGAGTAGTAGGATTTTACATTGACATTTAGTACCTATATAATTACATAGAGTAGCATTAGTTCCGTTCGCTTGCTGATGCAACTTAACTTTTAGCAGGATAGGCCGAAATAATCTAGTGTATGATACTCTTATTTTCCGCTACCAATTCCAAGAATAATTTGCCATTTCGAAGAAACCAAACTAATTTAAATGAAGATAAGTAGGTTCCAGTGGCGAAGTGTCTATATAACACATTTTTATCGGGTTACCTTTTGTAAATCTTAATAAATAAATTTAGAAATAGAAAATAACTATAATCTAATAAAAAAATCCACTACAAAACATTTTTTTCTGAAATAAGTTAAGTTCGTAAACTAAGCTCAATTTTTATATTATCTTGGTTGAATACCTATATTGATTTTGTGTTTATTCGACGCCGTCTATTGTCATATTCGAATCGAAAGAATGATAAAAACGCAGTTCCAAAAGCGCTCTTCGTCATAAATCCAATAGACCTTACACATTTTTTATTTCGAGACATTGTATGTTGAGTGGCGGAACTCAAAGTCGCGCTTTGCCTTGTTACTAGAGTGAGGAAATGAAATAATTATTTCTCACCTAGTGTGAATCTCATCGAACCCACAATTGTAGAAGTTAAAGTCAGAAGCTGTGCCGCTGGGCTACGACGACCCTAAGGAAGTAAGTTAGTGACCTAAGTAAGGAAGTAAGTTAGCGACGATTGCAGCTTTCCTATATTTTGAAACGGTGATTATTTCTGAGATATTTATATAAACGATATGCAGTACAAGGCAATTATAATCTACAGTAAATATACCAACACAACTATCTAATATAGTACTTAATCAAAGGAGGACAAAAGTTGGTACTATTTAAAATACTTCCGGTTAATCTGTTTATTTTAATTTGTAAAACATCTAAAAATGTCATTCTTATGTTTAAATGCTGTCACATATTTTATTGAGAACTGTTTGAAGGAATCAATTCTGTTATATGTATTTGATTTAAGCCGTTTCCACAGCGCACGTTTTCTCTGAAGCTTTCGTTTGCAACATTTTTTATCGTTACCTACGATCTTACATTGTTTTTTTTAATAATTATTTATTTACGTTGCTGATTGACTGATTTTGAGCTTTAAAAATAGATTAGTTATCATCGTGTATCTATGTCAACAAACAATGTCCATATGATTGCTACATTTCGACGTTTTTTATCAAAACAATAATTGAATTGACCGTTGTGGCGTCGAGAGACAGCGTCTGCCTGTAAACGCGACGGCTTGTGGTGAGAATTAATTATTTTTATTTTCTTCGCTCTGGCAACAAAGCAAAGCGCGGCGTTGAATTCCGCCACTCAACACGCAATGCCTAGAATGGCGGAAAGCGGGGAACGGAGTGTGTTAACACTAGGTTCCTTCAAGCTAGGGTTTCCTTTGCCTAGCCTGCTATTGCGGGTTACAGTGTGAGGCTAAAAAAAATAATGATTCCGTTCAATGTACATGTTAGTTTTTATTTTTATATGTTTTACTAAAGAAATTATGATAAAAGCTTTTTAAGAAAAGGAAGTTTACTGTTTAATGCAGGCAGCGGTCCAACCATAGTGTCGGAATCTGAAATTAAAAATGTTGAGATTGCTAAATCAAATCAGACCCCCCTAGAAAACAACTCAGGTTATGTCCATTCTTTGTGTCCATTAATATGAAAAATATATGTTTATTTTTGTGACATAAGTAATAAATATGGATAAATTTATTATAACTTATACTTACAACTTATACTTCTAACGTATTAAAAGTTTAATGACTTATAATTTAACATTATGTTATGCGTATCAAGATTCGTTAGTACTATTTGTAGTCAATAGGTGGCGTTTCATATATGCTACATGCTGTTTCAATTTTTTAAAATGTTCAAAATCAAACTTGTAGATTTAACTTTTTGAGCACTCCACTCGATATAGTGATCATTAAAGCGAAACTCCAGAGTTATGTACGATTTTTATGTTTAGAGTTATTTACATTAGTTTTGTACTTTTTACATGATGATATTGTGTCACTGTGATAGGACTAAATAGACAAAATATCGGAAAATGCTGAAAATGCATAGGGTATATAGGGTATATTTTAACACCCTAGCTATGTTTTCTTATTATTATAAATGTTCAGAAATGACTCGTCTACAGATTTATTATATGTATAGATTGAATTTTCGATTCACTTCCTCTAAAAGACCGATCTTTCAAATGCCTTAAAACGTTTGATAATTTTTTGAAACATCAGAAAAGCATCAATATATATTTGAAAATTTAATGAAAATAATTAATATATAAAATTTTCAAAAAGTAAGTATTATAGCACAAAAATGGTCTATAAACTCAGTACAATTTGTATTTTCAGTATAGTCAATCCCATTTTATTAAAACTTAATGAATAATAAAGTACATTCATCTAAGGTTTACCTTGATATATTTATTACATTTTTTACAATTATTTAAATAGCAATTTATTTACAATTTTCTAACTCAGCATAGTTTCGACTACAACAATAACACAAAGTTTCATATATAAATGGAAAAATTGCATTGATTTCTTTATTATTAGGTATATTGTCCATATTACTTTCTTCACCATATTTTCTGTAAGATACTTTTTTGGAAAACATTGTAGCGTCTACAGCACTTATATTAGAAGGGTTGTAATCAATTTTACTCTGAAACAAAGATATTATAAATCGCTGCTATTCTGTATTAAGGCTTATGGAATATATTTATAGCATTGTGGTGCTCTCTTAAAGACACCTCAATTAGGTCATTTTTGCCAGTTGTCTCCAATATTCATAATAAATTATAAAAAACTTTAAAAAAAATAGCAATGAATTTCCAAGATTAATACACATACACAATATAACATATTTTTCGTAATAGATAACATAACCTTTTAGAACATTTTAACAAAGGGGACAGATAAATGTTTTTTTTTTGCACTTAAAATATATTATATATATTTTAACTACTCTCCATTTTACCTTACATATAGTGCATATTTTTGGATTATCAGCATTGTCATGAGAGCTCATTTTGTCAGCAGTTTTGCAAATTGTTGATATTGTAGCAGGATAATTTTCTTGTAGATTCAGTACAAAATTTTGAATAACTGATTGCAAGCTATTATCTTTTACATGTTTCATATAAGGAGGATTTAAATTATTAATTTGCACATAGTGTCCTATTTCTTCATTACTTATATCTTTCATAGGTCTTAATATTTTAATACTTTCATCACGATTGTCAGTAAAGCCCTGAAACATAATAAATAATTATTTTTGATTGATATTTTACTAAGATTTATATTATGTATACAAATATGTTACTCACAGTGTCGTGTTCTACTTGGGAACCCCGTCCAATAGATATATCAGAAAGTAATTTTTTTGCTAATGATGTATTTGTTTCAGCAGTAAATATTATTTTACAGTGCATTTCTTTGGCAATTTGAAGAAATATGTATCGCTTAAGATTTTTTTTAATATCATATTTTATAGTAGATGGATAATTTATGTTATCCAAACAACCTGACATCTTGTTTTTAACATTGTTATTTTCTAAATATTCATTCATGTTCATTACTTTAACACTAAAACCATATTTGTTGCAATAATCATTTATTATTGTTGTATTTTCTGTAGTATCATTTTCTGTAAAATGAAAGCTAAATTAATTTCAATACATATTATTAACAAGCTCATAACAACAATAACGGCTATGTATGGTTATATTATATGATTTACTTACCAACAATATGTAAGAAATAAGGAATGATTCTTAATTTTTTGTGGTTATTTAAAGAAATACCTATGTGAACTAAGTCAAGCAAGACCACAGAATTAGCATCTCCTGATAAACAAATTAAAACGTTGTCATTTGCTGATAATATTTTATTTTTACCAATACATGCTCTGAACTTGTGGTTAGTGTTAATATTGAAGCAGTCATTACAATAACAATATTCTTTTCTTATTAATATTTTCCCAGGCAAACCACATTTTCTACAAGTCATTTTCAAATGGAAGAAATAATTTTTTTTCTTTCTGAAGATAGCAAAATAAATAGGTTAAAATTATAACATGCCAAACACAACAAACTAACGTCAAATGCCAATGTGGCAATGATGAATTACACAGCTCTACAAAAAAAAAAATTTTTTGTGTTGCCTTGGATATTTTTGCAAATTTTTATGTTTTCGAGTACCTAAATCACGAATATATTCATGAAAATACTGAATGTGCTCTTTTTTTTAATGATTTTTACGTCTTATATTTTGAACAATTATCAGCTTGTTAGTACTAAAATTTGTTTTCCCAGTCCTGATTAAGCTTCTGCGCAACTTTTTTGCGCATACAAACATCACTTGATCTCCACTCTCAGAGTCCTTGCTCCGCAAAACAGCTGATAACTCAGTTATTTGATAGTATTGAAGTACTTACACGTGAATCTGGATAAGTTGTCATATGTTAATATTTTGATTCAATTGCTGAGTGTTCATTCTAATATATTTGTCTTGTCTTTTTAAACATGAGTTCGTCACGAAGAAAGTATAAATATAGTATTGATTTATTTTGTTATATTTGTGGTATTTATATATTAAAAAAACAAAAATGAAATATCACAGACTTTGTTAAGGAATATTTCGGTTTTAAAATGGACAAATTAGATAAATCATGGGTTCCCAATAAAGTTTGTAAGTCCTGTGTTGAGTCTTTGCGGTTGTGGAAAAAATGAGAACGTTCTGGATTAGACTTTGGTATTCCTATGATTTGGATGGAGCCTAAAAATCATGTCGATGATTGTTACTTTTGCGTAGTAGATGCTAAAGCTTTAATCGAAACCAAACGTGGAGATATCCAGACTTACAGTCTACAAAATGTCCTGTTTTACACAGTGAAACTCTCCCTCGGCCTGCTTACGTTTCAAAAGTGATTCGCATGCCCTCAGAAACAATGATGTTGCCGAATTCACAGAAATCGAAACAGTCTACCAGTGGAAGTGAATGGGAGGGTGAAACATCTACGCCAAAATTATTTTCTCAAAATGAACTCAGTGATTTGATACGGGATCTAAATTTATCAAAACAGGAATCAGAACTGTTAGCCTCAAGATTGAAAGAAAAAAATTTATTGGCACCAACAGTAACAATTACAACATACAGAACGCGAGAAAGTGAGCTATTACAATTTTTTGATGAAAATGAAGGACTGGTATACTGTACTGATATTGCGAAGCTGCTTGTAGACATGGGCTTGAAAGAATACAAACCTACTGAGTGGCGTCTTTTTATTGACAGCTGTAAAAGAAGTTTAAAATGCGTCTTACTGCACAATGGAAATAAATTTGCATCAATTCCAATTGCCCATTCAACAAAACTCAAAGAAGAATATGAAAATGTAAAATTAGTTTTAGAAAAAATTAAATACTCGGAGCATCAATGGCCGATCTGTGTATATTTGAAAATGGTTAATTTTTTACTTGGTCAACAAAGTGGATACACGAAATACCCTTGCTTCCTTTGTATGTGGGACAGTAGAGCAAAGCAACTTCATTGGGAACAAGATGTTTGGCCTGCAAGAAATTCTCTAATTGTCGGTAAAGCCAATGTACTAAGGGAACCGTTGGTGAACAGAGACAAAATCATACTTCCACCATTACATATTAAGTTAGGAATGATAAAGCAATTCGTTAAAGCTTTGGACAAGGAAGGGGATTGTTTTAAATATATTTGTCGAAAATTTCCGAAGCTTAGTATGGAAAAGTTGAAAGGTGGAATATTTGATGGTCCTCAAATACGGCAATTGATAAAAGACGCAGATTTTATTAAAGTTATGACTGTTCCGGAAAGTGAAGCTTGGGAAAGTTTTGTGTTGGTAGTCGAAAATTTCCTAGGTAACCATAAAGCACCAAATTATGAAGAAATTGTACAAAATATGCTGACAAACTTTCAGACTCTAGGAGCAAATATGAGTATCAAGTTACACTATCTCCGCAATCATTTGGATAAATTTCCAGATAATTTAGGAAATTATAGTGAGGAACAAGGAGAGCGGTTCCACCAGGGTCTGAAAGTAATGGAAGAAAGATATCAAGGTCGATGGGACTGTCATATGATGGCAGATTACTGCTGATCTTTAAAAAGAGATTGTCCCCGGTAAAATTATAAAAGAAAAGCTCTTAAAAGGCGTTTTATGGAAGTATAACATGTTTTCCAAATTTTCCTCTCTATTTACTTCGATATATCATATTTTTATCCCAATAAAACTGACATTATAAATATATCTGTTATTTTGTTTCTCGTGCTCCGATTTTTGTAATGTACAATAAAAACAAGTATTTAAAAAAAAACGAGAGCAAATCTTACAAAATCATTCATAATTTCATGAATTGTGAGTATAAATATATCCAAAATCAATCTTTTATCTAGGGCAACAAAACCACTGTAGACCAGTGTTAGGAAATGTAGAAGTAAGAAGGTATTAAGTGGAAATGATATGTATAATGAATATAGCATATAGCAGAAGTAATTATGCTGAGTTGAAAAATCTAATATTTTTCGTATTTTGTGTAGTTAAAAAGTATGCAGTATTTAAATTTTTACATAGTAGTAATAAAGCCAAGTACAAAAGAAAAACTTTTGTATTTGGTATACGGCGCTGTTATTAAAATCCTTCCATTTGCTAATATGGCGCTGCCTTAATTTGCCTTATATTTTTCAGCGGACACTTTAATATATTGATTTAGTATTAACGCTTACGAGTGAAATTGACTTTTGTTATTTATTTACTAAGTGAAATGTCTATTCTCTATTATTTCTAATCATCCTCAGGGCTGCCAGCATCGGTAATTACTATAGTTTCATTGTGCTGCCTCTCGTGGGTTTTCTCTGTATTATGTCAGATTTAAAACCACGGTAAATCAGTGACTTTAGTCAGTCATTAGAAAATTCACTTGCCAAAACTACTCGGTTATAGAGAGAAATATGAATATATTTTTACATTAACTTATTTCAATTGATTACTAATTGATGACAACCAACATCAGGTCTAAGTATAATTCTAATGTGTGTGACCTATTTTTCTAATAACATTAAAATATCTAAATTTCCTAGTCGTAGGATTAATATTTATTAGATCAGGATTTTTTTATATCCTAAATAAAATATCTCTTGTAACGTTTTTACTTGTGACGTAAAACAATTGTTTAGGAATAATATCAAAATGAAGTGACAAATTGAGCATATTTTAAAACAATTTATTTTTTATGGTCTCTTTTTATTTTTTATATCTTTCAGTTATAAATGTTTAGTGTTATAAGTCCGACCAGTTCTTATATACGGCAGCGAATGCTGGCCAACATTATCTCGGCACACTCAGGAGCTTCACGTCACGGAGATGAAGATGCTGAGATGGATGTGTGGCGTTACGCGGTCCGACCGCATACGCAACACATTCATTCGAGGTAGTCCTGGGGTCCGTGACGTAGCGGATAAGCTCCAAGAGCGTCGCCTGAGATGGTATGGCCATGTTATGCGCCGATCTGAGAACTATGTCGGAAGGAAGTGCCTTGACATGTCTGTCCCTGGAGTTAGACCACCCGGACGCCCAAGGAAGCGATGGCTGGATGTCGTGACACAAGACATGAGAGCCAATAGATTGTCCACTGAGGATGTTAAAGACCGTGCAAAGTAGAGTAGGCTTAGTCGGAAGGCAGACCCTGGCAAAAGCCGGAACTAATGCCAAGAAGAAGAAGACAGTGTTATAAGTGTAATTTTAAGTGTAATAAAAGAAATTTTTTGATTAAATAGGTAGTAAGTAGGTATTCCTTGAATGTAAAAGCATAACCCATATGTACATAATTATGTTTAGATATAGTTTAAGATTTAGTTTGTAATCCTTCTACACTATTTTCACTTATCATCCGCTTCCACCGGAATATGGTTCCAAAGTAATACTGCTTTTATCACGTAGAGGTACCTTCAATTATTTTTATTAATATGCATAACATTATGAGTAGGTACAATAATTATTTCTAGTTCTACATTATGTTCCAGATCTTTGATCTATGCCGACAAAAAAGCTCGTCTTAACGACATTTTAAGGCTTAATTTAATAAACATAGCAGGTGTTTCAGAACTCCGGACGGTTGATTTTATTTTTTCTCGCAATGATGTTCTACGACTCCGTACTGAATTATAATCTGTTCACACTGCGGGTAACAAATCCAAAATCATCGCGGTTACAGCCAAATTTTGGCCCTCTGCACCATGTCGGCCTCAATTTTTTTTATATTTCATTTTTTGTGGTCTTATTGGATCGCTTAAAACGAGAGCAATTCGTACAAAGCACATAGAATAAATTTTTCTCGATATTCTGAGCATAACAATGTTGTATTGCAGGCCAATGTATTCGCGCACTACGCTTCGACTATGCAAGTAATGGCGTATTCGTCATAATTTGTATAATATTAAAATAAGGCAAACGAGCCGAAAGGCAATCTCGGAATGAGTTGCCGACCTTTATGTTCATTTAAATTTATACACACAACGCTTGAGAACTCCCAAGCTAAAATGCTGAAAGCCGTAGGAGGTAGATCTTTCCATAATTTGCATGTTCGCGGAAAAAAGGCCTACATGCATGCATGCATGCACGTTGGAAGCAAAAACATGTAACTAAATGGTGCAGATGGTGTTTACTCCTGAAAGGAGGTGGGTGGTGCGATGGTAAAAAGACGATGAAAGGGTTTACTTTTTTAACTTCACGCTTTATCTTTAATGAGATAGCCAGTGAGAAAGGAGTCAAACCTTATGTAGATAAAATATTAAAAGCCGAAAATACAACTTATAAAAATAGACAAACTTAAATTTGCGGTACGATCCACTAATTTTATATGAAATGAACTACAGCTAGGGTAAAACCGCGATAGACGCCCCAGGGGAATAGTTGCCTCATGTTCTAAAAACCTAACTTTCCGAACTTGCGACTAAGAATTAATTGTATTAGTAGAAGCACCAATAATCCCGTACCTTAATCACCCCAAAATAGTGGTGTGGCGAGGGCACGTTTTCCAAGTAAGTGTAATTATTTCCGCAACGAAATTCATGAACACGTAAAATTTTTAAAGATCAGTATTTGTTATTGTATAACTTTATAACAAGTAATAAATTCCGTTATCTTTTTTATTACGCCAATATATTGGTTCAATGGGTCTGCATCTAGATGTAAATATTTATCTATTTTGCTTATAATTTATAAAAATGTACCTGGGCACCTATACCTATCAAAAAGGATTGTTGCCTTGATTTTTCGAGGTATAGGTGCCCCTAGGGCATCTATAACTTCGTACACCATATACGAAGCAATTCTAATGTTTAAAATAATATTAGTTCTGTTACATTTTTTCAATATTTACCTATTTGTATTTGGCCTTTATAGTTATTTTAGCAAAACTGTGTCACGAAAATATCAAAAAAAGAATTTAGAATGTTTTTGGCACTACAGATGTATGCATTACAGATAATGTGGTACAGAATATTCCAAACTTTTGTTAAACTAAAAATAAAATATTTTTTAAGATATCAAGACTGAATTCACTAAAAAGGCAAATTTTTAAAGTTCAAGCAGCGAAAATGAAGACAATCCACTTTATTATACAATGAAAGGAAATAAAATAAAGGCCGTAGAAACTAAGAGAGATGGACAGGATAACACTAAAGACATATATGTAAAAATAACGGCATGTCAGGACAATCTATGTGACATGAATTGAATCGAATCAAGATGTGAAAAAATAAAGGCATTATCCAGTTAAACTTCAATTAATTTGGTTAAAATATAAACTTAAGAATTTATATTTTAGTTAAACAAATGCAATACTTAAGCATTATATTATAATCATTTGTGTGATGCTAACATCATAATTATCTCCTAACGATAAAAATTTAAATATTTAAAAAAACACAAAATGTTTTATTATGGCCCATGCTTCTTAGAGACAATTGTTGTTTCAGGAGTAAAACTACTTGTCATTTTGTTTGGGTTTATCGTTTACAAAGTGCTTAAATTATAAAGGGCATCTATCCTTCACACAATTTCATGGTGGGGAACTATCCATATAGGTAGGCATCTATCTTCAAAAAAGAGGTTCTACGAAAAGCCAGTTTCTGCAAAATCAGTATTTGAGAGGTTAATAAATACTAATAATAATAGTAATACAAGGTAAAGGATTGAGTTAGATATACCTATGGAAATTATGCGTATAAAATTAATATCTTCTATATCTATCCCGGTTTTACCCTATAAGTTTGTAAGAGTTTTATTCTGTTATAAATGCTTATTATATTAGAGTATATCAGAGAACTTCGATCAAGCGGACAAAGCCTCGAATGGTTCGCTAGTATTTTATAAATCCAAGTCTAGCTTGTCAATCATTATGCCTTGAACAATATGGCTGGCTTTCGTCCCACTACATCCTTAAAATATCATTGTATACAACTTTAAAATTTCAACAGTAAGATTTTTATTCTAATTCGTCCAGAGGTTCCGAGGATATGCGTGTAAAACAGAATAACTGACAAATAGTACTAAATAAATAAATATTACTATTTTTTTTCATAACTAAATACAATAGGTATATTTATTTTTAGGGTTCCGTCCTTCCAAAGGAAGAAAAGAAAACCCTCCCTTTGAAATGTAAAGATCATTTTTTCAAAATGACGTGGACTAAATTGATATCAAATATTCAAATCGATAGCCTCTTGAAGCACAGAAGCTAAATCAAGGTTCTCAGTCAACGCAAGCAAAAGATACGAGCTTTCTACTCAATTATATTGCATTTTGTATGAAAATCGCCACCTAATCAAAACCTACAGGGTACTCCTAATGTCCGAGGAGTTATGGGAATTTGAAGATAAACTAGAATTTATAGTACAAAGAAGGCAAAATAATACTGTGGTTAATTTCTTACAAAATCAGTGCATTTGACCTCTAATTTCAATTTATCTATTTATCATTAGCTGTATGTCATTAACCTACCATTTGTATTACATTAGTATATACAAATTACCGAACAATTTACCAAAAGGAGAAAGCCTTATAAACTTAATTTGTAGTTATTTTCATAAAAATGAGTAGCTACAATCTCAAATTTGTCAACTTTTATAAATTGTACTTCCCGTTGGCGTACAGTTCATAAAATTTACATTTACTTAGTAGTTTATCATAGTATATATAGATTAAAGAGACGTAAAGTTTACTACCAATATTCTAACCTGAATCTGATACACATAAAATTTGTTTATTTTGAAATTCCATCTTTTTTATCACCCTTTTCTTTATTCCCTTATATTTTCAATTAGCTGTATCCCCCACATAGGTAGGGTAGGCAGAGACCGAGAGGTGGACACTCTAACCCCAGTTACCGACTTTCGAGACATTATCTGTTGAGTCTTGTTACCAGAGCGAAGATTAAAAGTAATTCACTATGCCCTAGCGGGAATCGAGTCGGCAACCGTCGCGTTTACAATCAGACGCTGTGCCGCTGTGACGCAACGGCTGAAATAATATGAAAGATATGTTACAATTTGATATGCGCAAATTGTTGCTTGTCCTATAATTTGGTTCAGCTTTGACATTTCAAATAAAAATTTTCTTCTGGTTTAAATATAAATCCTTCTTGTAAAAATACTTTTGTAACTGTGGAACATGTTCTTTTCTTTCTCATTCATAATAAAAAATGTATATGAAAATAAAACTAGATCATTATGGATTTTTAAGTTTATTAAAACAGCATCTTTATTTACATAGGCCCACTGTTACACTTTATTAAATGCAGCAATATCCACACTTTGTACCTGAAATTTTAATTGTTTTTGTTTTAGTCTACAAAGAAAGTTTAGGTCCTGCTATATAAACCATTCACAAAATTTTACTTTGTAATATAATAAAATATTCTTATTAATACACTTATTTCAAGCAAAATTGTATTACAGTATTTTATAAATTTAATATAATAATCATCCTGAAGACCCTAGTAAAAGCGTCTCTTGACTGTGAATGATGTGAATCTAAACATGTTACATATGCTACAAGCTTGGGAAGAAATTAAACCTTAAATAATTTCAAAACACTATGTAGCATCTTATAACAAAGACCAAAGCAAAATACAGTTTTCACACACTATTGTTTAATGCCCAATTGTCACTATGAATAACATAATGATATAATATATAATTTTTAGCAGTTTGGTAATTTATACCCCTTAGAGAATTTTTTGATCTTATGGTGTAGTTGGGGAATCTCAACTAAACTTATAACATTAACTTTACTTATTCATTAGCATAGCAAGAATTCAAATTATACTCACAAGGTCCTCAAATTTTTCAATTTCCTCTATCAGCCAATCAACTGATATTTTGTCATCTTCTACAACACTTGATATTTGAAGTTTTTGAATTCCAAAAGCTAAAGGTACTAATTTAGCAGCACCCCATAAAAGACCATCATTATTGATACTTCTTACTGCATCTTCCATTGCTTTCATGTCAGTTTCATCATCCCAAGGCTTAACATCCAATATAATATTGGATTTTGCAATGAGGACGGGCTCTAAAATATTAAATGATTAACCCATTGCTGTATATTAGTAATAAAGTGACTTGTAAAACAAATTTGTCTTTGTAGGGTTCCCATAACTAAAAAGAAAAAGACAGAACCCTTATAGGATAACTTCATGTCTGTTTGTCTATCTGCCAAAACCATTTTCTCAAAGTCACATGAGAGGAATCAGGCTGAAATTAATATCAAATACTCAAGCCATAACTTCTTGAAGCACAGGAAATAAATCAAAGTTCAAAATCAACGCAATCAAAAGATATGAGCATTTATGCTTAATATTTATGCATTTTGTTTGAAAATCACTGCATAATTGAAACCTACAGGGGTACTTCCCATTGACTTAGTGTTATGAAATTTCACAATAACTTGGAACTTATAGTATATTAAAAAAGTAATATCGTAAGATACTATAAGTTCTAAGTATATTAATAAAGTAATATAGTATATTAATATTATAATATGTTAATAAATTATGTTTAACACAGAAAGAAACTTGTTTGTAGTTTATTCATACAAAACAAGTGGATACAATCACAAATTTATTAATTTATTAATATTTTCTTCAGCAGAATACCTACAATCATGAAATAGATATGGAACCTTCGAATACTACTCATACTTATTTTAACCATTTACATATTAGCGGCAACAATATCACAACTTTGTTCTACCTAGAGTTTTTAATATTAATTAGAATACAAATATTTTAACATTTATGTTAATTCACAAAATATATATATATATATTTGTGGATAATTACTTTTGGACTTTTTTGCATTATATGCAGCAAGACGCTCTTCTCTTATCTTAGCTGCCTCTGCACTTTCTTCTTCATCATCTGATCCAAATAAATCAACTCCATCGTCTGAATCGTCTTGAGTTTGAGGTGCTGGGGTTAGTGCTGCCTGTAAAATTGTTACTATAATATAATTTGATATAAAATAAAAATATAATTTTTATTTTATATTTAATTATAATATTTATATCTTTTATTTTATTTAAATAATGATAGTTTTATATATATTTAATATCTTCTAAGGCAATTCTTATATATAAAATAAATGGGATGGGAACTTACCTTAGGTGCTTCAGCTTTACTTCCAGATTTACCTGATTCAATTGACTCAACTCTGGCTTGTAGACTTATAACCAGATTCCGCAAATCATCAACAATCTTTTTTAATTCAAAATTTTCTTTTTCAAGACTGTTTAATTTATTGTTGATTTCTGTATTTGGAACACCAGTTAATGCCGCAACACTATCCATCTATAAAGTAAGAAAATATTTTATAATTATTAAATATTTAATTATTCAAAAAATATTATTTACTAAATTGCCTTATATATAATTTTCAGCTTTGATTATAGAGACTTCTACTAAGATGAGAGAATAAATTACTTACACATTCCAGGGAGTTTTTAATGTGTTGTCTAGCTTTTGCAACTTCACTTGCTAATGATGAGCTAGCTAAACCTGTCGTCCATTTCTAACGAAAAGTAGGACAATACTGTTAATAATAATATATAAGTATTTTCTTTTCTTTTCTTTTGTAATAAAGTATTGTACTTACTTTTGATAGAGATTCATAATAAACTCGTTCGGCATCATTATAGATATTTTTATCAAGCCAAACTTTTTCGTGGACTAAGGCAGACATTTTCTGCAATAATTATAAGGATATAATTTTTTTATAAATTTGCAAAAATAAATCGTGCAATATAATTCATAATTTACTTATTATAATTTATTTTTTAAAACAATTACGACCAAAAATTTATTTAATTGAGAATTAATGATTGAGATACAGTTAAAATATCCAAAAATTTTCAAAAACATAGGTTAGGAATTCGTTATAAAAATATTTTAGCAATGCAAGGTTAGTAGCCTACAAATATTTGAACAAATATTAAATACGAAATTATAAGACCGATAGGTGTTTTAGAACCTTGAAAGCTATCTATCTTTAGTTTCATTAATATTAGTGAAATTTAAAAATTACCTTCGAACCAAGGAACCAAAGACCAAAGAAAAAAGAGTTGTCTATAACTTTTTTTGAACCACGTAGCTCGATTGTTGGTCAAAATGACAGCAACTTTTCAACAGATTACACAATCCTATCCGTAGATACATTATAATACACAAAAATTATTGCTGAAGAGAAGTCTCATTAAGATTATTTACTTTTTGATTTATATATGTGTATTATGTCTTCTGTGTGTGTATTGTGTTACATAAATATATTTGTAAAAAATTATTTATCACATTACATTTGTATGTATAATATGTAATTTATGGTGCGCTTAAAGATTTGCTGTTTATTGTATTGCTACAATTACATATAGTAAAAAATAATATACAAAATTAAATATTGTTCAGGCTAATACCTTTTTGCGAAAGGTTAGAAATATAATAAAAAATCTTCACTACCAATACTGCATTCCTGGGTTTTTTTAGTTTTAGTTTTAAAAAAATCTATGTCTATCTTCACCAGACGAATCTCGTGTGGGCTCATGTAGAGAATGGAAATTATTGCGGCGGAAGCTGTCTACGTTTGACCATAGGACCTTATTGAAACATGAGGCTGAAAGGCCTCAACCACCGTATAGGGTCTGTTGAGCCTAATGCGTCTTGTACCGCACCAGCTAAAAGTTCTCCAAAATTGGTCCCACAGTGAACGTGTTAATGGTCTCCTAAGAAATACCTTTTAAATCATTACTGGTACTTTCTATCTAAATATTTTTTTTACTTTCTTATAAGTCATGACAGCACTTCTCGAATTGCAGGCTGACAATAAGATTACTTCTAAAAACTATGTGTGTACTACACACTGTTTTTAAATCACTTTTGCTGCTACAAGGTATTATAAGTATTGTGTAACACTTTTACAAGTTAGCTTTCTTGCCTTCAAAAATTTCAAAAATTCCACTTCAAGAACTTCATCTTCCACCATTCATCATCTATCTATACCACAGTAGAACAGTAAAAAAAATATTTGTATAACTAACAATCTGGTGCATAGAGTACGCTAAAATATACTGCTGCTGTGAAATAAAATATTTCCAAATCCATTGTTTGTACAGGGAACCCCTGTCTTAAAACGGAACCCTTATAGAATCGTTTTGTTGTCCGTCTGTCAAAACCACTTCATCAAAATCGCGTTGAGATACCAAGCTGAAATGTATACGGAATATCTAAATCTGTAGTAGAACTTACAGTTAAAGAGTAATTAGAACTTACAGTTAAAATCTCACCATAGATGATGAGAATAGAGACATAGAGACTATCAAAAATTATATAATATGTAGTTCAAAAATTATATAATATGTAGTTCATTTTATACAAAATTGGTGAATTGGCCCGCAAATTTAATTTTGTCAAATTTTATTAGTTGTTAAGCGCGTGAGTATTTCCCGCATTTGACCGATAATTAGTCATACAAAATTAGTGCATAGAAATTAGAGTTTATTAACTTTTATAACTTTCTGTTGAGCAAAACCTTCGGTCTGCGACTTGAACTTGACCGATTTTGTTTAATTTAAGGAGATGAGGGTGACCACCTATAATAAATTATTGTGTTATTTCTTATAGTTTGGCTAGACTACTCTGCTTCATTGTGCAATATTTAGGGTCCGTAAGATAAACATTTGTTATATTAAACATAATTTATTTTTTGTTTTATTTTAATACTATACTAGTCAACGTGGAGAACGTGATAATGATAACTTCACGTTTTAGCGATCACAAAAAAAATTATGTTTTGACATATTTGATATTCTGGACATTAATCGAATATATTATGTAAGAACCTATTATACGTATAAATCTTCCTCGGTTACTCAGTTAAATGACATTAACCAGTATTTAAATCCGTAATTTCAAATATGGGTTCAAGCTACTTTATTATATACAAAGTAAAGACTGTAAAGATTTTATTCAATATTCTCATATAATATTACTTTACTTTACCTGATTAAATTTAGTTTGTTACAGATTATTGCAATATTTCTGTCACTGAGAATTGAACCTCACCTCACCCACATTACTACTATCCATACGGTTGCTATATTTAATATCTGACTTTGTTGTATATATGGCGATTACAGTCAAACGGTGTCTGACTGCATAACGATGGTCTCAATTTGGACATGGGGTTACAATTACAAATATTTTTTATCTATAAATAGCGATATATCTCAATGATCTCTTGATGATGAATCTAATGAGATGGCCCTAAATTAAGATTTATTTCGTAGAGCTCCCGTATTTCATATTGTCATGTCACTAACAGTAACAGCTTAGCCGGATTTTAACATGTATGAAAATTACTACACACTACAGATACCAATTTATTTAACCACTAGTTGATACCCGCAATTTCTTTATGATGCTTTACGAATCTTGCTACACGATTTCCATTGATTACTACTGATTTATTGTAATCTAAATTCCCAACAACTTTCACTAATGACATTTTTCCTTATGTTTTATACTTAAAGTATAAAGTAAGTTTATCTATTGCACATACTTAGTTCTACATTAAGTGCTCCAGAATATCAATGTTCCAAAATATCAATGAAAATTGTTAAGACTCTATTTCATCTCGTATAGTTTAACTGGACATTATGGTTCTTTATAAAATATTCCAGATCTCAGTTTTTCATATGTTAACGAAAACTGTTCATCACGCCCAACGATATTTATGAAATATCAATGAAAAATGTTTATTACGCCGAACAAGTTTTGAAATCACGCCATTTCTTTATCTCATATTGTTATGATTGTCCGTGACATATCAAGGTCTTAAGTTTATATGTCAAAGAAAATTTACTACAGAGCCATTTTCTTATTTTTTTCCAGATCGTTGATTTTCATATATCAATGGATTATCATGTTTTCAAAATCCATTATAGCCTTAGATCCTACACAGACCTAACCGCTATACAAGAAAAAGTTTCATTCGAATCCTTCCAGTAGATCTGGAGATCAAACAGACAGATATTTTATTAAATTTTTAGATTTATTGCTTTTTAAATATTATATATAGGGCTTAACGCTAAAAACATTTTTAGCCTGGTTATGTGGGAAATAAATGTAAAGGTGTACAAAAAACAAAACCGTTTAACAATAATTTAAACAAATTATCAATAAACATATATTGCACATATACTACTTACATAAGCCTAAAATCCATACACAAAGTAATATATACTAAATGTAAACAAATTATACATACCAAATAATATATGTACATAGAAATATATAAAACTCAAGCAATTACGTAACTATATTATATTATTTCTCTATTTAATAAATAGCTATTTTATGTCTCAGGGAATTAATTCCATAGCCTGTCTCCTGCGAAAGCTAACGAATCAGATATGAAACCTGAAGTGTGGCTCAGTGTAGAGAGCATGAGATTTTCCTTTGATTTCTAAGGCCTGTCATTTTAGGAGGAAAGGAAAGAGAATTCAACAGATAAATAACTCGCGGAATTGGGATCAAAAAGCATGGAATAGAGTAAACAAAGTACTGTAGAGATTCTATGATCAATCACCGAAAGCCAACCAAGCTGCCTCCTTTATGCCTCCATATATCTTATATGGTCATACTTACTGTATTTCAGTGCACTTATACTTTTGATAGAGATTCATAATAAACTCGTTCGGCATCATTATAGATATTTTTATCAAGCCAATGTTTTTCGTGGACTAAGGCAGACATTTTCTGCAATAATTATAAGGATATAATTTTTTTTTAAATTTGCAAAAATAAATCGTGCAATATAATTCATAATTTACTTATTATAATTTTATTTTTTAAAACAATTACGACCAAAAATTTATTTAATTGAGAATTAATGATTGAGATACAGTTAAAATATCCAAACATTTTCAAAAACATAGGTTAGGAATTCGTTATAAAAATATTTTAGCAATGCAAGGTTAGTAGCCTACAAATATTTTTATTTAATATAACAAATGTTTATCTTACGGACGCTAAATATTGCACAATGAAGCAGAGTAGTCTAGCCAAACTATAAGAAATAACACAATAATTTATTATAGGTGGTCACCCTCATCTCCTTAAATTAAACAAAATCGGTCAAGTTCAAGTCGCAGACCGAAGGTTTTGTAGAAATTTTGTAATCAACTCAACAGAAAGTTATAAAAGTTAATAAACTCTAATTTCTATTCTTCTATGCACTAATTTTGTATGACTAATTATCGGTCAAGTGCGGGAAATACTCACGCGCTTAACAACTAATAAAATTTGACAAAATTAAATTTGCGGGCCAATTCACCAATTTTGTATAAAATGAACTACATATTATATAATTTTATAAAGCTTTTTTGGTGATACATCTATAAATTTTCAATTTTTGGATTTTAACTGTAAGTTCTAATTACTCTTTAACTGTAAGTTCTACTACAGATTTAGATATTTCGTATACATTTCGGCTTGGTATCTCAACGCGATTTTGATGAAGTGGTTTTGACAGACGGACACATAGACAGACAACAAAACGATTCTATAAGGGTTCCGTTTTAAGACAGGGATTCCCTGTACAAACAATGGATTTGGAAATATTTTATTTCACAGCAGCAGTATATTTTAGCGTACTCTATGCACCAGATTGTTAGTACCAGAAATATGACTTTAGAGGAAAACGCAGCCATTAAACTAAGAAGAAAACTGATTAGGTATAGGTAAAATTGGAAAATACTGTGTTTGAGTATATTTTTAGAATCTGAAGCATTTTTGTTTGCTATGAGTTTTAGCTGATATACATAATAATATGTTACTTTTGTTAAAAAATCCCAGGAGCATAGTTTTTACTGTGAACACCATTTATATCATATGCACAAAAGATAAAGCGATAAGTTATATAAAGAAGATAAAACAGAAAGGTGGAAACGATGCATAGTTTTCTTTCTATAAAGGCCTGTTTTGTCAAGGCACCCGAGGACAGAAATGGATCAAATACTTCTTATACTGGAACTGCATTCATGGTGATTACTCTAGATTAACATTCGACACCTACTTTGTTTACAATAATTCCCTTGTTTATGTAGATAAATATTCTTATAGTATCCCAGAGGATTTAAGGTAATAAATCTTACATATACTAAATTGCATATATTTTTGCAGTATTATAGGCCGCGGCGTAGGACATTAGAACAGCGTCTCACTGTAAACATAATGGTCCTGAATTCAATCTCCACTCGGAGGAATGATTATAATTTTATTTCCCACCTCTGGTAGACAAAGCTCGGCGCTGAATACCGCCACTCTTTACGCAATATCTTGAAAATGTTATCCTGAATGTCTTCGCCCTAGGCTTCTCCTGCCTACTTTTTACTATTACTATACTATTTTGAATATGTATATATATATATATATATATATATATATATATATATATATATATATATATATATATATATATATATATATATATATATATATATATATATATATATATATATAAATATAGATATATTAGAGAAACGAGGACGGAGGACGAGCGGGCTAAGGGATGTTGGCTATTCTTAACAAACTTAAACTTGGAAAAACTTAGACTAATTTGCAGGGACCTAGCCGTCCCTAACCGCTAGGCCCGACCACGCCAGCGCGCGGTTGGGACGTCAAATATGCAGGACTTCGTCGTCGTTTCCGTCGACGGCGGTGTGAGTGTCGTGTATGTGTTTTGTGCTTTTTACCTACGTATGGGGCATTAGCAACTGTAATGGGGTCGTCTGGGTCTAATAGAACACTACGCGGGCGTAGAACACTACGCGGGCGTAGAACACTACGTTAGTTTTAGCGTACGGGGTGTAGTCACCTGTACGATAAAGGGGTTCGCGTGAGTACCTGCGCGCTCGAAGTAGCGCCTGTATAGGCCTTTGCAGTACTCTTGAATCGATTCCAGTTCGAAGTCTCTATGTAGGTCGACATAGCGGACGAACCAGGGGCAACCTGACGCGATTCGCAAGAATTTATTCTGAACTATTTGAAGGGCATTCAGCTAATATGACATTATAAATATTTATAATGTCATAAGTATCGTATTAACAAAATATCGACCAAGTTTTAGAGATGTTGACGCACCAAGGGATCCACACCAATTTCATGAAGGTTAACGGAAAATACAACTTTAAATAAACAGTCATATGCACTAATTTTGTATGAAATGAACTACACAAATAGTTAATGATTTTTTTCATAAAAAATTTCAAATTATTGAATTTTGTTCCATTGTTTCTACTTTAAGTTCTAAATTCTTGAAATTTTATAACTCTAGGTTTTGGAATTTTATAGGTCTAGGTAGGAACTATTCTAAAGGTTTTGATAGTGCGGTGAATTTCACGCAAATGAGTAATATTGGTTACGTGCAAGTAGTACTCTCGCACTGAGGATTCCATACCTATTTCAAGATTGTATAGTATTGTATTTCATGAGTGTATTCCGCTGACGAAATATTTTGTTGTTATAGCGACAACGGAAATACATAAGTTGTGAATATTTCAGCTTTCTAGATGTAAAAGTTTATCAGATACAACGTGGTGATAGACAGACAGAGTCTTGAGGTCCCGTATTTACCTTTTAGGTACGGAACTCTAAAAACGAAGCATAAAGGCTTGTATTTTGTGATTGCGTTGACTTAAAAGCTTGATATTTCCTGTGCTCCAATGGTCTACCAATCTGAATATTTAATTTCATCTCGATGAACCTCGCGCTCTTGAGAAAAATGATCTTAACAGATGGACAGACAGACAGACATACAAACGGTCAACACAGTGATTTCTATAAGGGTTCCTTGTTTTACCTTTTAAGGTACGAAACTTTGAAGATAGGAACAATGTCAACAACGACGTTTATATATGTATATAGCACTATTTGTAAAATGAATTTTCACTTCGTTATTGTAGAAAATTATAAAATTTAAATACAAGCAATACAATACAAGTTTAAGTACAAGATAAATACTTAATGAAGTATCTTTTTTTATCATTTAACTGCATTTCGAAAATTTACTTTCATTTGACATTATTAAATTCTATTTATGTACCTTAGTATAGTTTCCTTAGAAAGAAATATGAAAGATCAAGTATACAAGTAAAGTAAACACTTTAATTTTTATTATTAAGCACATATATGTTTTAAAAGATAAAAAAAGGTCTCAAAGGGGGCCCTCAAAGCCCCAGGCACTGCTCTAAGCTCTTCACCATACGCGATGAGCCCGGCATGTGCACGGTGAATCCGTCGAATGCTTTTTCTCAATGAGAAAAGACTTGTGGTGTAGTGTAGTCAGTGCTATGAGATTACACATTTTTAACTTTTTACAAAGCATGCAGAGAGAACCTTATAATCATTTCATATTACTTAAAACGTTTCGTTCTCCAGTGTTTGCGAATGTTTTGTCTTAGTAGACTAGGAATGCAAAGTTTCGATATAAGATAGAATTTAATCTAAAAGTGTTGTCCTATTGCGCCAAATGACGATACATCGAAGGTATTGTAGCATTTACTGATATTTATGTTATGTTGTAACACATGCTATATACTGTAAATATTTTCTTCTTAGCTTTTCAAACACCTAAGGAGTAGTCACAAAAGGACACCATAAGTTCATGTAAAATAAATAAAAACATTTTTGAAGTGTAGGTGTACCTTTATTCTGGAAATTCATATTATTAACAGCATCTTTTTAAAGTGTATTTATAACGCTGATAAATTTTTATGATTGAAGAGTTAGCTGAAAAATGATTATGACTAGTTTCTATAACAACTGGCATCCTGGGTAACGTCCCTATGAGGACGTTAAGAGGAGTAAGAGGGCCAATATGCACGGAAGATAAATTCGTCGTTTTGGTGCGTGCGAGAGCGAGGCGCGGGCGGTGCGGGGAGGCGCGGCGGGTGGCGGCGCCGGCGCGCGGAGGCTGTTGCGCTCAGAGCACCTGCGCCCGCGCTCCGTAGCGCCGCTCGCCGCGTGCTCGAGTACCCGCGCCCGCGCACCGGCCCGCGCCGCCGCAGCGTCGTGACGCCGCCCACGGTACGTGACACCCCAGTGGCGCGTCGGGGTCGGTCGGCTGCGCGTTCATCACTGCGCCGCGTCGCTTCTTGCCTCTTGGCGCACTCGCTTGAGCTGCCCGGCCGGTTTTGTAATATTGCCGGGCGGGCCGTGACGTCACGAGACTAGTTTAACGCGCGTGCGTGACGGTCTGCGCCAGGACGCCCGCGCTTTGCCGCTGCCGCCCCCGACCTTAGTTCCAGTACAATGACGTGCTCGTTTGCCTTTTTTCGGAAGTGATGTAATTAATTACAACGTATAACAGTGATTACACTTAGGTCGATTTTCAATTTACATGTTTAGCGTGTTTATTTCCTTTGTTCCGTCAATACACCGTTTATACTATATAGAAAATGTGAATTATTATTACATGCTTTAAAATATGCGTATATATCAATTCACACATATTAAAAGATAGCACACTAAGATTGCATTTACTGTGTGAGTGAATTACGTGTGTTACTTCTTGTATCGATGTATCGAACGAGCTTCATGTGTCGATGTGTGTAAGTGTACACATTGACATCCCAGCTTCGCGGTAAAGCCTTTTTTCATTTTATTTTTCCCTCTCCAAAGCAGCAACAGAACTTGCAAACATGACAAGATTGTAGTTTTTAGATCTTATTTAAACATTTTTCTATAGGCTTACTAAATAACATTATTATCAGTTGTAAAAAAAATATTGTTTAACCTTATGTTTATTTCTACCTTCAATCTGTTTTATAGTTAATTTTAAAGTGTATTCTTCATCTACAAGTCAAAACAATTTTATATAAAAACAGTGACCTCATAATCGGCTTTATTGTATTATAAGTAACGATAATAACAAATTTATTTCTCTCCTTTTGAAACAAAGAACAAGCATAAAATAAGTACCTCTTAAGATATCGAATTCTTGTATGATCTGAACAACTTTATATCGATCCTGCTTGCACTTATAAAATGATATGCCCAAAGAAGCTTTTCAATCTGCTGTCTCTTTTATACAATCCTCGCAGCCTCCGCTACTTTAATGACCGCGTGAAAGCTTTAAAGTATGACAGGAAAATTTAAATTTACTTTGTTATTTTGAGGATAAATTGAAATCGATAATATCATGTAGCCATTTGTACATTTTTTTTATGTTCAAACAAATTATAAAATAGTTTAGTTTAGCAATTGAGATTATTACTTGACTATTACTTTTTAGGATTTTTTAAACATAAATAGTTCCTAATTATATGTTGAAGATAATATTTATTGCGATCAATCTGAGCGGACACGTGAGTCTTACAATGTGTATCCAGTTTGTACCGTTCGGTGGTGCTTTCTGTATGCCCGCGTCTTAGCAGTGCAGTTCTTGAACAAGTTCGGGCACTTCTCGCCAATCAGGTGCCACTGGATACTTGTTCTGTTCTAACAGGACTTGGATCAGCTGATACTATTGTTAGCATCTAAGATATATTTTATTATAATAGCTTATAAAATACATTTAACTCAATGCCATAATAATATTTATGTAATAGGAATTGTATTTCATTAATTTTCTTATTAGAAATATTATTCCATCAATGCAATCCATTCCAATCATCACATATATTGTTATTATTTAAAATTCGACAAAACGAGCACGTCATTTAAACGGAATAACTTATTAGCTTATATATACGAAATATGGAATGTTCTGAGGAATGTATATTTCAGTTAACAAAGTTGGAGTATTCAAGAGTAGTGCGGGGCGCTCTGTAGAGGCGCCTCCGCAATCCTGAAAACGTCACTGTGGGAGAACAGTGCGGCGTCATGTCTGCGTCGCCCCAACCTACTGTATGCGAGGAGCGCGCGCGCACCCCCAGAGCTGCTGCGTCGCCGCCCTCTGCACCACGTTCACCTGCGCCCGCTCATGTTCTTGCTACGATGACCCCAGTTCAACCTGCACATGATTATTATCCCCATAAAGTGGAGATGGATTCTGACGATGGGTATCCACCGGAAGCTCACTCTTATCGCCACTCTCCTCATGAGCTGTCCGCTTATGCTCCTGATAGTAAAGTCCCTGTACAACCGGATGTATATGATCAAGGAATGGAGTCTATTGATGAGAAAACTCCAATAGATCTTATTTATGAAGATGATAAAGAAACTGTCATATATACCACAACACCTGATCAGAAGCGAGTAGAAATGATAAGCGGTCAAATAGAAGATGGGCAGTTAGTTAGTGGCGCAGGACAATTAGTGGATGGAGGCGTCTCTGTTGTAGTGGGCGCCCCTGGACAAGGAACAGTCTTGGTGCTAGCTGATGAACTTGGACAAGTCATTACAATACCCAGGTAACAACAGCTTATTAATCTGATACCTTTCTATAAAAAACACTAATATATAGTGCAGAATTATTCAATGTTTTTAACAAATATAATCTTAAAAATAAATAAGTGCTAAATTACAATGTAGCAGTAAATAAGAATTTATATAATAACCAAAAAAATTTTGTATATTGCATGGTATTTTAGCAGACGATTGTTGTTACAATTTGATTGTTGTGACAATTGTTGGTAGTTGGACCTCAAAGATATTCAACATAATATAAATAAGCCGTTCGTAGATGTGAGAGATATTCTAGTTAACCTATGTGTATATTTTATGATTCGTGTCGGAGGTCCATTCTGGCCGTGTTCGATGTAACGGTTGCGGGCTCGCTAGGAGCGGCGCGTGTGGGTGGAGCGACGTGCTCACCTTGAACTTGCCGCGAGAGCGTGTCCGGCTAACTCCGGTAACTCTGCACTGTGGTTACCATACTTTTAAATCGTCGTCTCCAGCCATCAAATTTTATAACGTCTATTTTAAAGTTCTAATAATCTACTTTATTCCGTTTACTATATTAAAAGTCTCTATTTAAACATTACAAAATGGTAATTTTTAAAATATAAAATTAATGAGTAGGTATATATTTTTTTCAGAAACTACAATCTATCAATCTAATTCAAATTTATTATAACGTAAAACGTTATTATATCATTTTTTTTATTACACATACATTTCTATATCATTGCATTACAAATACAAGACAATTATACATATTGAATATTTATTTAAATCATTATGCAATTATAGAAACGCTCTGTAAATTCTTTCGTACTAGTTACCCACAATTTTTTAGCCGACTGCGAAACACAAAAGAGGATAATATGTTTACTTGTCTATGTATATATGTTTGTAATTATTTGGCGTTATAGAGACCAAATGTGCTGATTTATTTTAAGGATTCAAAGGCTCAACGTTGTTTTTGAAGATCCAATGTGAGTCATTACTTATGTAAACATTATTTTATTAAATATATTTTTGAACAATCTTAGTAATATATATATAATAATTTAAATTGTGTTCCTAGAACCATTTTACCTATTTCTCATAAAATCTGAAACAAAATACATTTAATTATCATTATTATTAAATAATACCTCGTATTATTTGTAAGCAATTAAGGACAAATTTAATAGTTACTGTTAACATTTTTAAATTAACATAAATATCCATTGTAGGAAACGGCATTGTCAATCTTCACTAGCAGATGGGAATTGTGCCAATTATACATAGGTACAGTGACAAGCAACAATTTTATATTGTAGCCATTTACGTCATCAGTGAGCATAACAAATTGTGTGTTTAATTAATATTTTTGATAGTTATTATAGGTTATTGATTTATACATAGTTGTAGTTTCATCTATTTTATCATAAGGCCGTTCCATCCATGTCCAAGGCCCCTGACCTAGTGAGGTTTCCGAATTTACAGATTAGGGGCCATGAAATAATATATTTCACTCTAATCAAATACATACATGTTACGTGTGTTACACTATCTAAATTGATAATATTTATATTTTATTTGTTCCTAATTATATTAATTATTTCACCAATAAATTTAATTTAAACAGTTTAATTAGTTTAATATATAATAAATAGCTTAAAGCGCCAAGTTAATCCACGCTGTAGATTCCACGTGCTTGTCATTCATAATTTGAGGTTAATATCACTTACGACTACGCAAGGTAAATACAGAATAATGAACCACTCTTGACATTACTAAAAGGTTGTTGTTACACGGTAAATTTACTGTGCTAGCAGAATTTTTAGATACTGGACCTATATTTTAATTACTAGTGTAAAAATAAATATAAAAATTATTACATGTTCATTGTGCTAAATCATTATTAATTTATCAATTCAGAATGAATGAAGTATAATTTTTTTAACAAAGATATTTTAATAAATACAAATTATAATCGTAGATTATAAATCGTCTACAAAATAATATAAAAAGATTTAGTGAAATATTGTTGGTAACTTTAGGTCTATTATTATTTAATTATAGTTAATTATTATTTATGTTTGTACATATGTAAGAATAAGCATTACAAATTATGCTGATAATAAGGAACAACAAAAGAGTTCTTTATTAAATTAATCAACAACATATGTCAATATTTCTAAAAAAAATCAACTTAGAAAAGGTCGCATTTGCGTTAACACGTCAGAGATACACGCCAGAAATTAATTATGACATTAGTGCTAACTAACTCTTGAGTTTCTAAGTCATGAAACGTTTTTGTGAGCAGATTATTTTCTTTCTGTTTCTAGATATTTATTATTATTAGACATTAGTATTTAAAATTAGGAACACAGAGAAACTTGGACAGTAGAGTAAACCGTTGATACGCATTTAAAAGGGGTTCTATAATTATCCTATTCTTAGGTCACAGATACTGTTCTGAGCTCTTCATACTACAACGTATGGGCCCGGTACCCGCACGGTTAATCCATTTATGGCTTAGTATATTTAATATTTAGTATTAGAGAAATAATATTTTTGTTAAGAAGTAAAATATATTTTAGTATATTTATTTCTAAGTGTTTCCATTCTGGTGAAATTTATTAATGACCTTGAGATAGATTTGAATGTTGACTATAAATAAATACTTTTTAGTATAATTGGAATATTGTGTAGAAATTTATTCCATTAAGATAGGGTAGAGCTATAACTGAGGTAAAGTTAGATTACTGAAGTCATAATTGGCATCCAACTAATAGTATTATACGGCGTGCAGGTATTAATGATAAGGATGTATAAAATAAAAAAGGTTCTTAGTAAAAATGTATAAATAAACTCGATATGGATTGGTAGGTAAGTGATAAAAAGTCGACTGAATCGTTTAAGACGCAGAGCGAGAGGCTGTGCTGCCTCACCCGCCGCGCCTCTGAGACTTTAATGATGAGTTTTTGTTGATCAGCGGACCCGGGCAGGAGATATAAGCGGATATGCGGAATGCACGTAGTTTTGTTTTACTGTATGTGCAGCTATATTTTCATTAAAAAAAAATAGTTAATATATTTTTATAAAATAAATACAAACATACATTACGAAAATGCATATAAAATAAACAATTTTTATATACAATTTTTTTTTTGGATTCATTATGAAACTTCTGTTTGCGTATAACTTGAGCCGTTGTCCAGCAACAGCTCCCCGCTTCCCGACGGAGTCTTATTTTATTGCCCCGCATTGGCCGTAGCAAGCCCTCGAAATGAGTTTACTATTGGTTGCCTTCTCGACCAGATCATTATTTAATGTTAATTATTTAGTCGGCAATTGACTTTTTTTTAGAAATAAGCCGTTACACAAATTTCACTTTTGTAATTAGGTTTTTGAAAAGTGTAATTTATGGTTAGCAGGTTAATAATTGTAAATTACCGAATTATATGATTAATAGCGACTAAAATCATTATATTACCGATTAAAAGGGAAGAACGCAAGGTATAAAAAACTTGAACAAAAGACATCAACGCGCTCGACTAATTCCCGTAACAGGATGGTTGCAGATTTTATGAATATAAAATATATATTATATGACACCATCATGCAAATATAAATAAGAAAATAATAGAATAAAATATTTAAAAACATGAGATTTGATGATCACTGATCGTGTAGGTAAACACAAAGTTCAGTGTGTCCTTTAAAAATTAACGATCATCCTTTCTACCTGATGCCGCTGTCCGAGTGCAAATAAAAAAAACGGTTTCCCTCACGTAAAGGGTTCATTTCCCATCACATGCTTGTAGCACACTCACATACGTCCTCACACACACACACACACACTAATATACACAGCACATATTGTAGGCAGCGACGCGGCAGCGTCCGACAGATATCTCAACGGGGGATAAAATTTCTTTAGAACGTAAGAATAGCATGGACTCGTTTGAAATATTAAGTAAAAATATTAACTTTACATAGATGTCTCGTTTGTATAAGTATTGACCCAAATATAGTTTTATTTAATATAGGATAACAAGTGAAACTCATTTTAATGTAATTTCGTATCGTAGGTTTTTAATATCCTTATTACTTAACGTGAAGATCTTAACGATAACAGTTTGCTGCTACAAATATTTCATATTAATAATATTTACGTATAAATAATAAATTAACATGGCATGTTACTTAAAAAATAACCTGTGAACTTGCTAAGTTATAAACGAGTAGTCTTTAAATATATATTAAGAACTTTATAGTCATTTAAAAATATTTAATTCTTAATGTTTTGTATTGTTAAGTAAATAATTATTTACTGCGGGAATAATTCCTATTTTTTTATAATTCTATGTAATAAAAATACTTTTTTTATAAGAACCACATAAGAACAACATATCCATTTTATTATCTTATATCGAAGCTTGGGATTGTAAGGCATCACCATTTTATAAAGGAGCCTCTTTTGTTCAGACATTTGAAATTCATTTTTATGTTATACAACACTACGTCTCAAATTGCGTGAGCTTTAATCAAACCTTATTAATTATTCATAGCGATATGCAACCTTTTTTATGTTTAGGTATCTCTGTGGTCAGAATCTCATGATAATCGGCGCCTTAGATTTTAATCCATTTATCTATTATTTTATATTATTTTATGCTTACGCTAATTTCAAATAAAATAATTTATTTTACTTGATCTTTTTTATACTTATTAGACATATTGAATTAAGCAATTTTATAAATTTCTACATTATTAAACTCTCATTAATACTTGAAAAATTGTGCTATATAAAACTTTTAATATTTGAAAAAAAAAATGAAAAATCCATTACCTTGAAATTGGAATACCCCAAGAATACAACAAAATATTTTAAATTGATATAATACAATAAACTGATTTAAATAAAACACTAAATATTATGTGAGGCTTACCATGATACAATACTGAAAACTGCATTTAAATCGGTTCAGCCGGTTCTGCGATTAGCGTGCACAAACTCACTGATAAACAGAGGTTTTGGTTTCCCAATGATAGATTTTTTAAAATATCTTCCATGTTCAGACAGCGATATTACTTTAATATATATGTTTTTATTGTAATAATCAATATTTTATATAAATATTTGTTGTAGATTGTGTTGCACTATATTTAGTACAAGTGGTTGGCTTACTCCAGATAAAGTTTTTATACAAACGTACAATAGTGATTCGTTTTTACAGTATAAGACAATTATATAAATAGTAATAAGATGTTAATGTTATTTGGGTGTTTAAAATTTTTAAGAAACTATGGCAGCAATAAAATGTATGTAAAATATAAGTTTCTAAACGTTTTTAAAATAAAAATTCTTCAATTTATAAAAATAGTAATTTTAAGTAACTAGTAATATTTTTGTTGAGCGAAATTAGATTATTAAAGTATACATTTTAATATTCCAGATATTTGATTAATTGATAAATACGTTCTAGGTAGAAAGGTATTATTAACATATTTTTTGGTTACTACTGAAAGAAAAACTCCATTATTTGAAAGATTATTTCATTTTATTTGAAGTGTAACACACGACAGCACTCAGCAGTGTGTTTTTCCTAATTATTATATTTTTCATTTAAATTTATATAAAAATATGCTCGTTATGTTAAACAGCAGTTTCTGTTAACACAAAGAAAATTATCTTTCAGACCCTCTTTTGCTGTGCGAGGAAACTTACTTTTTCACAAATTTAAATTTTATTATTATTTTGTAATAGCACTTAAAATTTCAAAATCATTAACCAACTTTGCATAGATAGGTATCAGTAATCATTGAATCGTAAAATCGGAGAAACTGTTTATTCATCGCATTGACATGGTCCGCACACTTACATATATTCGTGTCAGTGTGTGCGTGTCTCATGTACGTATATAGTGCTTATTAGTTAGATAAAGACAGAGAATACAGATGTTATCTGTGGGACTGAGACAAACAGTCGTCAACAAGGCTAGCTTAGCCATGTACATATGTATATTATAAAATTATGAATGTTCAATTTTATAATTTGTTTCGATATATTTACTGCACAACATTTTAAGATTAACTTTATCCGTATTTGCCCATATGTGTATTTATATACGACTTGTAATATATAAGGTACTATGTAAAACGATTATTGACAAATATTTTAATACCTCGAAATTTTATTATATAATACTTATTCCATATTGAATTATAACGGATAGAAGTTTTGATTTTTATCGTAATTTTTTTTGACTAAATTAAATTCCTTTAATGTTAATTTAAAGATAACAAAATAAGCAAAAGTGAGATAAGAGACAAATGATTCATATTTTGTCGCTCAGAAAAGATTGGTTTCATAACGATTAAGCAATATTATTAGCATTTTATTCGTGGTTTTTGTTAACATGCTTTGAATTGATCATGATATTTGAAATTCAAATTATAGTGATTTTTTTGACGAAGATACAAATTTATATTTTATACAATGTTATAATCTATTTATGATTTTTTTAAAGTACTTAATGTAATATGGAGGACAAATAGGATATTATATTCAATATTGTTTTTAAAATTCAGTTTGTAGTCTATGTATTTCGTATAGCATATCTAATGAATTAAATAAATTTAAGATATTCTTAATTATCAATCAAAGTATATCGTGTCCATATCTTAGAATTGATGATTTCATCAGCTCCTCGAGCATATTAATACCAACATATAGTTTCATGATATAGCTAAACGTGCGACTATTTTATGAAATTGACGATCTTATTAAACCAAATTATGAAGTAATTTATATTATTTATCGATAGAGGTGCTAAAAGCCCCTTTCTTACATGCCAATATGAACGTTTTATAGCTTTTTATGAAATAAGAAATAAATTATTATTTTACTACTTGAACTAAAAACCGTATGTATATCAAAATATAATGTTTCTATTTTAAGTAAAATTTAAGATGATACATAAAAATCAAGTTAATACGTAAAATAAAGGAGATCTGGGTGATCACGTAAGACAAGTCTTCAGAAATCTAGTAAATATATAATATATAAATATTCTATAAATTAATATTATAAAAACTATTCCTTAAATACTAATATCAACAAAATACAAAACGTCCAACTTAACCTTAACAAATTTTATCGGTTAACACTACTATTCTTACTATTCAAGCGGAATAAATAAATCGAAATCACGGAAACAGAGCTTTTTTGGTCAGGATAGATCACACTTTTTAATTTAACTGAATCCCTAGAGGTTCCTATTAATACCTAGTAATAATGGAAGCAACGTTTTAAAGAATTTATTAATATTTAACTAAAGGTGCGGAACATATGTCCATAGTGATATATGAAATATTAATAATAAAGAAAACTTAATACCTATATTAATTATTGCCGCCGTATTGATTTGCGTTTTCCTTTAGATTGTGTTTTTGTTGTATTAAATAGTTCAGTTGTAATATTAAATGTCAAGGAATTAACTATAAATAAATATACGTCAAATTTCTTAGTCAGTCAAGTTAAAGTATGGCTACTTTAGTTTCGATCAAATAGGATTTCTATATAATCTACTAAAACAAAGCGTTACATAATTCTTGAACATAAAGACAGACACTATATCATGTACGTTGCTTACACGAACTGCGTAATTAATTCTACATCCAAGGCGGTCGTTGGTCTCTTTACTCTGCACATTCACTAGTCTCGCAGGGTGCGTGGACGACTGGACGGGGGCCGAAAACGGCGACATTGTGGCAAGGACTGCTGCCACAAGGGCGTGCCTCTCACTCACGTCGCACCAATGTTTTCGGATGCCAATGTAATTATTGCACTTAATCGAAATCAACTACCTACTGCAGTTGCAATAACAATACTTTAATGAATGCTTTAATTATTTTTAAATCGATAACCGCATACAAATTTTGTTTTTCGTGATAGCTAGGAGCGAATATATTTTTATTTACTTCATTAAGTATTTTATAGGAGACGCGGTTTTAATTGGTCGATATACCCAGATGGTCAGGTTTACGCTTGATAAAAATAACTCTAACCTTTTATTGTTTCGAACGAAGGATTTTGGTGTACGTGGGATAAATTATATCTCGGCATCTCATAATTATCTTACGTTTTTTTTTATCGAACGTACTGCGACAGAATAAACAGTTTCTTTAAGCGTCCACTCGAAGAATTTACTGTTTATACTCATATTAAGAAAAAGCTTGTACGATATGGTATGTTTTTTTCGTGACACAGTAAGTGCCGAGCGCGCCACTGACTACATACAAGGAGTCACAATCCACCACGTCTGCTGCACTGCGATGTAAATGATCCCCTTGAATAATGTATCCCATTCTTGGTCAACTCTTCTACCATCATATAAGGCACAACGTAATTAACCGTTATTTCAACTTCTTTATATTTGCATAAACTTGCAATGATATACGTTAATTACCACAGCCGTTGTATGGCTAATTTTATAGGTTTTAAGTAATATTATTATTATTATCACCTATTCATTTTATTATTATTTTAAACAAAAAAATATTAAATCAAATTTAGAATTGAATTATTTTTATATAATCAAATGATATAAATTTAAAAGATGCTAAAGTGAGAGGAAAAAGAGGATAAAAAACTTAATTAAGTGTACAAAGCTTAGTTAATTTTTATAGATTGAATTAATAGATTTGAATAAATGATAAATATTTAAAGTGTTATTTAGAATTATAGGATTACTATAATAAAGGAAAGGAACTCAAAAGCTCTTTGTACTCAGATGCTTAATGCAATTTGCAAGCAATAAAGAAAGATTGCTTTACGTAAAATGCTATATAAGATTTAAAAAACAACATGTCATCGTGTTTGGTACTATTATATTTTAAATTTATGTGTTTAATTAAGTTTAATTTGCAACTAATAATTAATTTTTAGTTTATGTTTAAGTCTTTTTCCTTCTAATTGAAATAAAGTTTTTCAAGGTTGATAAAATGTAATACTAAAATTTGCTATTATGGAATGTTAATTTAAATAATAAATTTTATATTTCTGTGAAGTTCTGTAAAGTTCTATTTACATGTCAACTATGATCTCAGAGTAATGCTATTCGCAGTAAGCGTGCGGTGCAACAATTCAGGCTTAAACTAGATACTCTACAAGCTCTTTATCGAAATTATTGCAGGCCTGTGTTCGTATATAATCAAATCGCATCATATAAATGAACGTTAAGACTTGGAACTACGATGTTACATTGTATAAGACAGTGTCAAAAGAGGTTACAAATGATAATGAACTCTAGAATCACTTCGTGTGGTGTGAAATTTGCGTTATTGTGGTATTGTAGTACGCTAGCAGGTCACGACCGAGTCGCACGCGCGTTCGTGACCTTGCTTAGCGCGCCGAGGATAGGTCACAGTTTTGTGATGATGCGCATGCGCTCGCATTTTAGACCAAACCTTATATTCTTGTTTCACTAATATTACCTATATCACGTATAAAATCCTTATGTTCACCTTTTTTATTGTCATACTTAATAGGCTTATATTTTGTTCTAGAAATGTTATCTTAAATGTTATGTAAATCATGTTGTTAAATAAATTTTATTATATATCAATTTTTAATATTTAATAATTTCATTCTTTTATTTGTGTAATAAAGGGAAAAGTTTACGAGGAATGAGAAACATCGCCATAACAGGGCTTGCTGACTTTCTCTCGGTAACTCGCTCTTGGGCGCGGGCTTCAGTTACGAGTATCTCAGTCGAACCTTTAATAAAATCATTAAATTAAAAACATAATCTCTCTTGACGTACATATTCTACACATTTTGTATCAATATTATAAGATTTTTAAAACGGTATAATATTTTTGGTAAGCTTTACGATGAATTATTAAGAATTACCTTCGTTAACTTATAAAAATACTGTGTAACTCTGAAATTTGCAGTATCTACTTCATACATTTTAGTCTTGATTATTATAAAATTTCTCCCCAGCAATATAAATAGTACATCTACATACATAATATTATTCTTCACTATATGTGTACAACTATATGTGTACAAAGAAACTGCAATCTTAAACACTAAATATACCTTTATATTAGGTAATTATAAATTAATTAGAAAATGTTGACCATACCTAAGAAGTACAGTGGAATATTAAGATCTAATTAGAATAACAACAGATATAATATAATAAGATAAGTAACCCTTAGCAATTGTGAAATTTAATTTATATTTTAGTAAAATATATGAATGAAATAACATTTGAAATGATTTTACTAAATAGAAAATTACTTCCTTAGTGATAAATGTTAACTATTGAGTTTAATTGACCAATTAAGGGGACTGATTTTAAAATTACTAAGCTGTAATAGATTTTATATCATCTAATTAACATAGTATTTTGAGGGAAATTCTTCTCTTACGTATGTGTCACAAAATACTGTAGTATTTTTTGTTTCTTGATTAGCACGGTGTTAATAATAACGAGGACCCGTTATATATAAAAAATATATTTTAAAAAAATATATATTTTTGCTCCGACAAATAAAACGCGGCGTTGGACTCGGCGTTCCAACTCAACTCACGATGCATCAGAATTGAGCAGGAAGAGTAGAACAGACTGCCCTAACATTAAGTATCTCTGTCTAGATATATTTAGGGTAGATAGCACGTGAAGATCAATATAATACAAAAAATAAATTTTTCAAAATATAAATTGTGTCCAACAATTGAATGTTTAAATACAAGTAATTCATCATTTGTCTGTGTATAGATTTGAGATCTAACGTTAAAGGTTATGTATGTCAAATGTGGTCATCTATTATGGTAATTCGTTCAGTAGGCATGAATAACCCTCGCTATAATATATTCATTTATTTTTTTGTTGAGAGTAGCGCTTTATGGTCTTAGCAAAATATTGACAAAAATAACAAAAAACCTAATAGGTATATCTTATATTTTTATGTTTTAAGTTTATAGTTAATTTGACAATTATTTTTCTGTGACGAATAATTCAAGATACTTATTTGTTTTTGAACCAGAATAGCTTATTATATTTGTTTCGAAAAGAGCAGAAGATTTTAGTTTAAAAGCTTACATAAAAAAATAATGAATAGTAGTAAAGATTAATTTATATGTACCTACTATGCTGATGATATAACGACTGTATTGTTATTATCTATATTAAAAATACCCTAGAACTAAATATTTCATATCACATAGACCTATTTTATTATGGTCATTAAGTTAATGACTCATATGATTTCATAATTATTTATTTGATAATTCAAATAAATATTCCTAAAAAGTATTTAACATTAACAAATATCTATAATAAACTATTTACACAAACTTAATGTATTATTATTCATTTATAACGTGAAATGTGAATATTATAAAATGATGGAGACTGTAACAACTAATGAGAAGTTATTATTTATCAATTTCGAGTTTATTATACTAGGATTGCATTTTCTTTAAAACAATAGGAGACGTGCTTGTCATACAGTTTGCGGGCGGTTACACTTGCGTCTGTGACTGCGACTGTCCTGTCCGGCAATTATCGATGGACCCAAAAGATAACCACTTTAGTTATTACAAACTTATCCCTGTTACTTAAATTTACCTCACATTAAAATATATAAAAATATATAAAAATGTATATAAAAATTGACATTTGGATATTATAATATATTCTAAACATTTAATTTTATTTACTTTAATACTTGCTAAAGTAGAGCACAAGACATATACTAATTATCAAAAGATGTCGCTGACGACTACCGCTAAGTAAGCAGGCGTCTGTCTTGGTAATTTTGTTTGTTGCTAACAGATGGCGTTAACTGCTCTGTAAACCTAATCACGCTTTATAAAGTAATTTTTTTTACTTAGGAAATTTCATTAGAGAAGACTTTATAAATCTAAACAAATTAACATCTAAATGTTTATCAAAATTATGAGGTGTTCTTTATTGTTGTTATTAATAATTCGGGGTCTGTCCTAATCTAGATTCAATGGTTTTTTAATTTATATTCATGGCCGTGTTCGTGGTCGACCGTGGCCGTAGTTAGAAAATTCTAAAATTTACTTTAAAATATAAATTCCTTTACAAACTTTTAGTATAGCTTAGTTTAATGAGGTTTATTATTATTAGAGATTAAGATATATTCAATATAAATCGATAATAACATAATGTAATACTATAATCTACCTTACTATATTGTATCATTTAAATATATTATATATTATATAGTATTAAAAAAATCCAAAAAATAAGAAATCACACACCTTCACTAAATAAAATTAGTTAATCTCCCATATACCAGGGCAGAGAACCTAGAGACAAGAGTCAAGACATTCCGTTCTCCACTTTCCGGCGGAATTCGAGAGATTGTATGTTAAATTGTAGTAATCAATGTTGCACTGTCATTTCCTCAAAATAACTTGTTCTTCCGAGTGGGAATGGAATTCACAAACATCTCGTTTACAATGCGACACTGCCCTATGCTACGATGATCCCAAAAGTAAAATCAAATATTTAGTTTAAGTAATTTCATTAGATTAGAATACAAAAAAATAAAGGTAGTAGTTTCATATTTGTTGCAATCTGTAATTTTTTTGAGAAAGCGTACAGTTCTGTGTGTTATATTTCGGAACGAAAACAAATTCTTTAAAATATATACTTATATTACTCAGGTAATTTGATAAGCAGTCAGCGCCGACGTAATAACAGCTGTAAATATACGATGAATTTGCAGTCGCAGCCTGTTGAAAATTTTGTTATTTTTATACAGCCTCATTGAAGACAGTTTCAATTTGATATTTGTTTTAAGATAATTTACATTTGTATTGCTTTGGCATTTACTTACCGTGTACGCCTACCGTTAAGACACAAGGAAGGCACATATTTGCTTCTTTCTGAAAGCGGCAGGGGAGAGAAGTGAACGCTTTTATAATAAAGCCAGTGAGATCGCTAGTACGGTCACGTTCCCATTGTTCGAGCGGCTGATAAAAAGTTCACAGAGAACTAATAATTAGTTTCAGTGACTATAGAGTTGATTCGCGAAACAAGAAGTCTAATTAGGGTTCATAAATTCTCATGGCATTGTTTTTACTGTAATACTGATATATAATCGTACGATACGATACTTGAGTTAAGCTTAAAATTTATAAATATGGTATATCACATATTAATTTGTTCTTAATTAAAGTGTTTTCCAATGAGTACCAAAAGCCACGAAGTACCTACTTGTTATTTAAAAGAGAAAAGTACATATATACATCTTAAAATAAAGATGGTTTTAAAATATATAAAACTACAACAATGTACGGACCTCGTGTCCCTTGCCTAGTTAGACAACAGGAAGGGGTTACCACACTAATTGGCACTATGTAATAAAACTCTAGGTGTGTAGAAAATGGAGTCTAGCACGGTGATTCACAATCGGTAAAACGTTTGTCGGTAAAAAATATGTTTTTGTATAAATAGTTAAGAAAAAACGAGTAGCAAAGTATTATGACGCTGTGATAAAAAAATGAGGCTTATATCAATCACATTTATATTTATTTATACATTGCATGGAACCTTAGCGTAACGCGTTCATAAATATCAACAATATTTATAAATATGTTATATTTATATTTATAAATATGTTAATTTTATAAATATGTTAACTATTGAAAAATCTTGGAACATCTAAAAGGAGGTTCACTCTCTGAGGATGAGGATATTAGTGGTGTCGTGATTCAGACCAGATACTACTCCAGAAGCCTAAAAGAACTTAACGTAGCAAATATTGCAACCGCACCTCATAGAAATCATCAATGCACTTTGACAAATGCTGTACCTACGTGCTAATCAAGCTATGTTGAAATTGTTCTACGCTTGTTACAACTTATTTATGTTGTTAGAATCTCTGTAGAGATTGTATATATTATATTATTATTATATTTTTACAAATTTACGATATCCAAAACATTATTACTAAATATATTTATCTGTCCTCGGTGTGGAATAACATTTTAAAATTCTAGAACTTAAGACCCGAAATATCATAATTTTAAAGTGTACAAGTAATTTAAACTTACCTACGAACTGAGCAGTAATAGGTAAGAATTTAATTTGCACGCGGTAGAAGTAGGAGCGAGAGGTATAGTAGAATCTAGAATACATAGTTCTAAGCCGGCACTAGTAAAATTATTTCGAATTTGGTTAGGCAGAGAGAGGAGTTGGCACAATGAGTGTTAATGTTCATTTCAAAGGGAACCCTTAAACTAGGGTGGCGAGTCCCTCTCAGGCTAGGTTATGCTAAGTACTTTCTTCTTTTTGATCAATGCTAAAAGAAAAGAAAATGTCTTTTAACACAAATATTTTTGTTCCGTTTAAGAATATTAAGTGCAATACAGATTTAAGGGCAACCATTACATGTTGGTTTGTGGGCACACGATATTACGTTTGTCTATACATTTACTTACAGACACTAACTCCGCCCTTCGCTCTAATATATGCTGTTGATCGTAAATCTCGTTTCACATGGTTGTACTCTAATGTTATTCGTCACCGTTGTCCAGCTGCCATCTGAAAACCGAACGTGATTCGGTTATTATAGCGTACTAAACATACTGTTTAGATGCTTCATTATTGTAAATGTACTCCGCTTAGTCGTCATTCGATGCGATAGTAAATCTTAGAACAGAATTAAAAGTTGAGGTATGTGGCAAATCTTGAAGAACAATGGACTGAGACGATAAATGCCAGATGCGTTTTTCTGTATTATATTTATTTTTTTATATGAAATTGAAATAATATCATACCTTTCTACTGGTCGACAGTTTTAGATAAACTATAATTTAGCTATTAAATACTTTTATTGTTTTTAAAGTCTTAATCCACACTAAGGATAGAAAAATACTTAAATACTTACTTACTTATCTTTCTTGCCAAATGAGTAGCCGAAAATAAGTAAAAATCTCCTATCTCCAAACAACGTAATAAGTTGTAAAAATCGTACAAGAAAGGTATAAGTGTTTTGACGCAGCGTAAGGCAGAACGCATGGTGGTCAGAGCGCTTCTACGGTTTCCATGAGGTGCGGGTTCAAACCCCGCTGCGTTAAAATTTTTATAAATTATAGTTTTTTTTCTTTAAGTATTTACTATTTAGCTTTTACATATTTGACATTTTGAAGCCGTCGTGGCGCAGTGGGATGGCACCTGATTGTAAACATACTACTTACTAACTGTTGATTGTGGGTTCGATCCTAATCAAAAGAATGGATTAATTTAATTTACCGACTCTCGGGGAAATGATTATTATATATAAATTTTTCTTGTTTCCCTCTTTGGCGAGATTCAGCGCAGCGGTCCGAAACTCAATACGCAACGTATTGAATACGAGCGGAAAGCGAAGAACGAAGTACATATTCGCTACATAGGACATGTATTCGAGGACATGTATGAGATGATCATCGATACTTCAAATGACGTAATTTGCTTATAATTCTATTAGGTAATGTTAAGCGATTTCAGATAATTAATAAACAAGTTAAATTGTATTTCAGGAACAAATTAGTTCAATCATTATTTATATATTGACTACTGTGTGACTATATTTATGGCAATTAAAATCTAGATACTCAAAAGAAAACTTTAGATATTTCCTATACAAAACTTATTAACGTATAATCGTATATATGACAGTAACTGTAGATGCCTTTATTTTGCTTACTATTTCAATTTTATTGCTCTCTCACGGTAGAAGCTTTTTAATGATCATCACATTCTTAATTTAGTTTAAAATAGAGCCTTCATAAATTTTATAGCGATGTCGAGAAAATTGGTGTTAGGTATAGGTATAAATGAATTAGTTGCTAGGTTGTTGACATCGGCAACTAATTTCTAAATATTTTATTGGCCACTATATAAATTTATATGCTTTGATTAGTTCTTAATTAATTTTAGACGTAATTGATTTTTTTACCTTATTGGGTTCACGGAAACATTAAAGGTATATGTCTAATATCAACTACATATAAAATAATATAAACATATCATTGTTAATTTCAATTTTGATCTGTTATTCCTAAAATATATTGAAAATCATAACATTTAGTTATTCACTATCTTTAAATAATTAATGTAATAAAATTTGTCCCATTTTATTGAAATAAATAAAAATATTATATATTTCAAATAACCATACCATAAAGATAGGTATGTTATGGTATAGGCAATTTTTTACCTGCTAGTTAAAAATATTGAACATTGCAACAAAATCCATTATGTATATAGGTACTTTGTGATTAGCAGGTCCTATTAAAAAAAATTATTATTAAAAAAAATTATAAATATTAGTTATATTATTAAATAAATAGATATATAACATTATAAGAGGCCATCGTAGCGTTGAGGTACAGCATCTGGCTACAAATGTAGTGATCGTGGGTTCAAACCCCATTCAAAAGACAATTCCCCTGGTAGACAAAGTGTTGTAGCGTAGTGTTGAGTTCCGAATATCGACACACAGTTTCTATTATGCTATATTCGGAAAAAAATATATAGCAATATAATACAATAAAAGTTTAAGGTAAAATATTAAGATATTTTCTTAATCCAATATAAGACCAATCAATTGTGATAAATGACAATTTTAAATCTTAAATAACAAATAATTCTAATCTGTAGATCGTTTTTATTTAGTTATATAGTTACATAATGTAGGATTGTTACTTTTTTCTTAATTTTAAAGTTACCCATGATATTTAATGGATAGTCCAATTTGGACGATATTAGGTAAGTTAATATATTATTTTGTCGAGGGCCGTTGATATTTAAGTATCTTGTACAATTACAGTTCAAAAATAAAAACGATAAGGATTTCTATCTCTTTTAGAAACTAATTGGAATTTAAACTATAACAAATTTCTTATAACTTCATACACTTTCAAAGTGCAGCATTGAGTTCCGCCACTCAATAATAAGTGTCTTGACATGAGTGTTGTAGCATTTCCTACTCCTTTATACTCCTTTCACAGGGAAAAATAGTAAAGATTAATTTTATTAACTTGCGGAAGCTCATAGATATTAACTACAAAAGCTGTATCAATCGTATAAGAATTTTCAAAAAAAACTTTATAAAAAATTGGCTAATCTAGCCGATTTACTTACTTGGATTGTTTCTAAGAAAGGTGGGCTTAGCTTTTCTAATTTTTAGCTATCAGTTTATTTTATTCCAGCTAGCAATGTGTAAGGTGACGTGATGGAGGTCCAATTTAATAGAATTCTCTCTAGACTATATACTCAATATTAAATGTGGTCATGATACAGAGATAATATAAAAATATCGTGTCAAGAAAAAAACATAAAAATTTTATTGCATAAAATAAATACTATAGTATTTATAAAATAATATTTGAATATCGTAACGTTATAATATCGCCTCATGATAGGTAACGTTAAAATATTTGAAAATTACCTCTCTCTCACCATTTCAATTAGTTTATCAACCTGTGACTTGCATTGTATATCATTGTTTTTTATTTGACTATTTTAAGATAAATTACATGGACATAAATAATTTAACGCTTAGATAGTGCAAGTGCATATTGTGTCATCGAAAATGGCCAACTGGATCATTCACTAAGACCGCTAACTGGAGCAATGTTTATGTCTACTTGTTTAATTATATTACTACATTTCAACTGCAAGTTTAAGCGTAAACGAGGTATGCAGTTATGAATTTTCTTTGTTTCTTAGAATACTTAGATCTTTGATATTATTCAAATGTTACATTCCTTAAGTATATCACAGACTATTATTTTCTTTGACCTCGGCCTCAGTATCTTTCACGGATATAAATTATGTAGTAAAAAATATGTTTATATCGCTCTTGCATCTTACCATATAATCCTGTTGTAGCCATTATGGATATACTATACCATCTTCAAACTACCTCGTAAACGTGTTACACAGCTACTAGAAACGTAATTTAGCGGTACTAGGAAAGGAATGATGACTATCTTTAGATGAATGAGCCATAGCTTCTTACATTTATTTGTTAAAATGTAGGGAAAGCTTTTCTTTTATATTTATAACACACGCGGTATGTATTTGTTTACATATGTATTTAATATATATTTTATAAATATATGGGTATGTATATACATATCGAGTATTCAATTTGTTTTATTTGATTTTTTATTAAACTCGATGCTAATAACTCATCCATTAACTACCATAGCATTGGCTGGAAGAGATAAGTAAGATCTCTTATATAGATAAGCCTTTGTGAACTATGTTTTTAATAATTTGGTTCCATGTATATTTTTAGTACAATAAAGAATATACATAATTCTTATAAGATAAGAATAATTTTACTATAAGGATTATAAAAAATATACATAGTGACTAAAACATAAGTTTCACATTAAGTAGACGAATTTATTAATAGAATCGTTTTGTACATACGTAGAGGTACTTATATAATATTACTTGCTACTTATATTCAAATATTATTCAAAGTATACCTAATACTTTGGATAGTGTAAATTGTTATGTATGTATGTATATATGTACTTACTACAATCAATTAAGCAATCCATGTCTATAATAATATTTAAAAGTGGACAAAACTAGGGCGGGCATCTAAAGTTTAATTAATTAAAAATCTTATAAATTTATTTAGCATAAGTGATATTAATCAGAAGTAATACCGGCAAATTTTATTTATTATACAGTTTATATATATTTTTATTTCAATAACAAATAAATTATAAAAATATAAGAAATCCGTGATAAAAATAGTAAAATTGAAAATTTAATTGCTCCACACAGGAGTGACATTCGAAGTTGTCAGATTTAAGTCGTGTTCAAGGTCTCTCTCTCTCGCGTTGCGTTAAAATGGCGTCTGAATTGGCATTTAAATGCCATACATTTTTAAATTCACACTACGTTAGTAATTAACAATTCTATATTGACTAAGTACTAAATAAAAACGTGTATACGTTGATTTGCGCGTGGCAGTGTTTCATTGAAAAGAATTGAAACAGTCATATAATATACTAATTAGTTTATATTGATTATAATAAAGTTTATATTGATAATAATAATATGTTATGTGATAAACTGATATAATTAGTGATAAAACCAGTATTAAAAGGTTATTGGTGAAAGTATTATAGAAAAAAATCTGTTTGTCTAGACTATCTTAAGGTAGTACAGGTAAAATATACGACAAATAGACATGTGTGTCATTTTCGCTAGGTGCATCGGGTCAATTTATCAATGCTTGTCAAATGACATGATTTACTGCGGCACGCTCGAGCATGAGAGGCCGTGTAGAAAAATATAATTATGTATGTTGTTTTATGGGCACACCCATCAAATGTTATTGATATTCTAACATAAATACAAAATGTGGATATTATTTTTAACTTCTATTAAGCTTTTTAGATGTATAAATAAAAAAATATTAAACCTATTTGTTGTTTGAATATGTGTAGCTAATTATATAAGTAGGTAATTTGTTCCTAAACCGGACATTAAATTAATTCCTTATTTTTGGCCTTATTATTCAAAAAAAAAAAAAAAAAAAATATATATATATATATATATATATATATATATATATATATATATATATATATATATATATATATATATATATATATATATATATATATATATATATATATATATATATATATATATATATATATATATATATATATATATATATATATATGTTAGTTTGTAATTCTTGTAAATGTATAGGTAGTACATTGAGAACTTCTTTCTATATGTACCAATCCATAATTATGAGCAATTATTTTTTTAGCTTCAATTTTGTTCGTTATTTTCTCGATAAGGGTCAAATCGATTTGTCTGCGGCCTCAGGACATATAAGCAAATTACAGCATGTCGCGGGTTTTTGGTATTATTTTCACTGAAATGCAAAAATGTATGTTTATAAAACTTAAATAGGTTTTTTCAGTTAACAATACTTTCAATTGAAACATCATCCCTTAGATATTTATATGATATAGATATAAGGCTTTACATACGTAAAATAATATGTCTTTTGATAAATCGTTCGAAAGAGACAAAGGGCACATAAATTTATTGTCAAGGAGAGCCTTATCATGATCATGATCATTTCTACTTTCTCCAATGTCGATAAACCTTCTGTACTAGCTATTAGCATTGTGAAGTTTACACAGTAACAATAAATTATTTACATTTGCATTTTATTTTTCGTAAATATAATTGTTTTTAATTCCTTATTAATTAGTAGTTAGGTACTATGTTACTGTACACAAATGAAAACTATGTTAATTTAATCTATTAAAAATTTTATTCTATTAAATGATTTATATGACAAATAAATAAAAAAAGTAATACTGTAAATGCGAAAGTTACTCTGTCTGTGTGCCTTTATGCTTTCATGCCTAAGCCACAGAATCGGTTTTAATAAAATTAAATACAGATATAGAATTGACCTTGAGAAAGAATTGAACTTGAAAGTTTGTATATAAGTCGCTTCCTAGCAATATAAAGATATATAACTATATGGAATTTATTAGATTTTCACTCAAAGACAAAGTAATTCATGAATAAGTTTAATGTTTGTATATATAGAGCAAGGATATTATATTTGAGTAAACATTAAAATTGATAATGTACGTAAAAACATATTTTTGCACGTTTATTTTGCGAACACTGGCTTAACTCTACATGATAGATAAATCTTTTTCTTTTGTAAAGACCGAGCAGCCATCGTCGCAAATTTTAGAGTAACCTCTTAAGAATTTATATTATGTTAATTTTGTGTTACTTTGTCTAGACTTACTGTATATAATAGATATACTCTAATTTTCATTTTGTCAATTATTAGCGTCATAACTCAAATGTTTGTGTACATGAAACATATAGGCACACCTGTGAGATTGGCTCACACAAAGAATAACCGTTTTACTCACTTCAAAGGGGTGTCATACATTTAAGTTGTGTCTTTGAAGGTTTTTCAAAAGCCAAAGGGGTTGTTTTTTGTGCAATAGACAATATTCGAACAAAGCGTTTGATGACCGTCGATGACCAGTGCTAAGGATAGCTGACCAGTGTGGGAAGAAACTGTTTTGGAATAGTTGGAACCCATATTTATAATATTATAAGTATTTCATTATAATAAAGGGGTTGATTTATACAATGCACATTCGGTAGCTTAGTCATTTATCTTTTTTGCGCTTTGCCAACGGTTAGGTAAAATAACAAAGATAAAAATCCTCTCCGGCAAATTTCCCATGAATTTATTTTTCTACCTATAATTAAGTGCACTCGGCATGGACTTGAGATATTTTCGTGCGCACGACGCGAAGGGCTTGCACAAGAACTGTTCAGGCATTTCGGAGAACAGTGATGTGATAAATCGGACCCTCCAATTATTATTTCATTCGGTACGCGAAAGTACTCGGTATACTTATGGTTATTACTGACCAAATTCGGTACCTGTACTCGTTATGCCAATCATAATATAGTCACAGTTTTCAAAAGGCTAATTTATAAATATGAATGTGCTTTTTTGTATCAAATGTAATACGAATATGTGGCATAATTTTAAAAGAACATTTTTAAAGTGTTCTTAGATCACATATTCCATTAGACATTTTCATGACTTCAACGATAATGTATTTGATTTCTTAAAAAAATAACATGACATATTATCTATGACAATCCATCTCGGTCAAATGCGCTTCTCTGATTTTCTTATTAGCCGCTAGTGAGTGGGCGAGGCAGTGCAGGGTTGACAAAAATGTTTAGTTATTTTGTAATTATTTTAGGTTAATAATATTTAAAAAAAAAGATAACTAGATAATTTTATTTTAAATATTAATAAATATTTTAAGAAACAGATCAGCGACTTTTCTTTTTGGCAGCTAGTACCCAGTTAGGCAATGACAGTAAGAAAAATGTACATTAGTTCTATAATCATAAAAAGGACTAAATAATAAAAATAATCAAACAATTTATAAATAAAAAATAATGGTAAGCAATTTATTTATATCCGTCAGTTTATTATTTTACAACCCTAACATTGCTGCGTATTCCCGGCATATAGGATAAGACATAATTTTGTAATTATGTAAAGCGGTAAAAAACAAGTTTAAATGGTTTGCTATCAGTAATGTAGTAAACATTAAAAAAATTTGTAATAAACCCCAATATTTAAATTTTCTAGCAATAATACATAGCTAATATTATTCTAAACTCGATACAGACATAATTAATCGCTTTATTTTTATGATGTTAATACTAAAAGTTATATTTTTACTATTTGATAATTTTGTGGTGTTGGAAATAATTAAATTTTATTAATCAAATCTGAAATTTTGTTTCTTTAATTTCATGTTATGTAGTATTTGTTATATATATATTATTTGGCATTGAGTAACATAAGATGTAGATAATTCACGATTTTTATTATAGTACCTAACAATTGATACATAGTTTTGCAAGACTAATAAAGAAGCAATATACGTATATGTAATTTAGTTTTGAGTCGATAATATATATTGACATCCTCGTAGCGTATTAGGACAGTTTCACATTCTAAACACGATGGTTGTGGTTCGATCTTCCTTCGGGAAAGCGATTAGTATTAAATTATATACATATCCTTAATCTCGTAAGAAAAAACACGGTGTTGGGTTCCACCATTCGAAATGAAATATCCAGGCTAGCCTAAAATGTTTTATTGCTGCGTCCGTATTCATTTATTCTCGTTTAATGCTGAACTAGTTGCGCTTATTTAGTTATTTTTGTTTCAATCTATAAATAAGTAAATTATCATAAGTAAGACGTTTTAATTAAAGCAATCTATAATAATACTTGTAAGAGTGTCAAGTGTTCAACTTTCACTTGGTACATATAATATATTTTGGTAATACATATATATACCTAAGTGAATATAATCAATTTTACGTGATTTGTACAGGAGATAAATATATTCTAAAATTTTGTCTTATTAGATGTATGTAATATAAGATGTTTGTAATCATAAAGTAATACGCAATAGTAATATAAAAAATGTCTTTATTTGAAGTGTCAGTGTACGGTGGTTATATTCTTGTAAAAGGTCCTTCTTACAAAGATTTCTTTTATCTAACAATCTGCACCCTTTCGGCCATGGAACAATTAGATGAACTAAATTGTTACCCTTCTCCGGTCTCACTAGCTGCCGTGTATGATAGCGGGTTGCGGGCAGTAGTGAGCTATACCGCAACCGAATCGCACCGTCACCGGTTTTCAACTAAACGATAGTATAGCGAACTGATGTGAACCTGTTTAGACCGGGGACACTCGGACAAAAGGCTGGGCCGGACATCCCCATTGTGAGCAACCCCTTTCTTCTGTTGACCGACGAGTGACCAGTTCGATAGTAACATGCAAAACGCCCTCGAATGCTAATTCGGGGTGACCGAGCTGCCCCTTCCGCGGCCGGTTGTCAACCTGTTTCGCAAGTATTTTCTATTATTATTGTTTAATGATCATCACAAATACCAACTTTTGACCGTAACGAAACTTTTATTAAACATATTTGTAGCAAACATTTACTAGTATTTTATTTATTTAAAATTGAAATGATCGATTTAATCACGATTTTCCATAGTTATTGATATAATGTTTCCGAAATTACTTTCCAATTATTTCCAAATATTCAGATAGTAGTTAGATGTTTTATTTTTATGTATTACACACAATAACAATTGAATTTATTTAAGACATTTTATTTTTACGAGTATATGTTAGTTTATACTCTTTTGAGTATGTGTACTGTCTTTGAAAGTAATTAAAATAGCTTGTAAAGATTCATTATGATACATTTTTCAAATATTTTACTTATAGCGATTAAAATGGAAGTAGTACTAACATCACGTTTCCGCATTGTGGCTCAATCTACACACTTTGCGCTCGTTAACGAATTTATAGCGAGTTTGACCGTGAGACCTGAAGCGTAGCTATTTTTTGCTTAATGTGTTATTTATTAAAATGTATATGTAAAAAATCGAAGTTAATGTTGATATCATGTCTACGTCACTACTCAAAAAAAAATAATTTAATTAATGTAAAACAAGGGTATTTTTAAGTATATTATGATTATTTACATATGACAAACCGCTAGCTATTATTTTAAATATCTGAAAGTCGAAGTAAGTCCATGCAGGTAGATATGGTGGTCGGTTTTCCACGACACACATTGAATAGTATTTTAGAATATCAAATATTAGTAATGGCGGCGGTCGTTATGTAAACAAGTTATGTTTATTCCTCTAAAAACGTTGACATCGGCTACGGCCACTCACATTTTTGTTTAGTTAATAATTATTTTTTGTTTACATCTCTGTTTAACCATACAGAATAGTATTAATATCATACATTATTATTCATTTTAATAATCTATTATAACTGATACTATTTCTTTACTTTGATTATTTTTGTGTTAAAGTAAGCTATCTCATGATGTTAATTTTAAAGTTTTACAATCACCGGAGAGGGCAATAAATAAAGCTTCGTCGAAGAACGGGAGCAATTAATGTGGGTGCGCCCAACTTACGTGAAAGTAGCCGACTTGTAGTCTACATGTGTGCACTAATTGACCACACAACATACACGTGGTCGTGTATGTTGTGTTTGTATATGATTTATATGCTATACTTACTGTTTTTTTCAACAAAAAATGAGTCAGTTTTACTCTCTAAATTAATTTAATAATAACTTGAACGAAAAATAATTGTATTGGTTATATTTTTAAAATTTACATTAGATTACAAATATTTTACACATTAGTATTTTAAAATACTTATTTCTTGTTTACATACAATTTTATTTATTTATAAATCTTATAAATAGTTTAGTAATTTTGGACCAATAAAAAATTGGATACAGAATAGCTGGCATATAAAAATTTAATTAACATAAATGGAAAAATATAGGTACAATGTACAATAACATTTTTTGATAAAAAATATGTATAAATACTTATGTATAAGCAACATATTAGTAACATATTGCTCAGTTTTTGTATTGGAACTCAGCGTCTTTCTGAGAATCTAATACTTGCCATGTAAAGTTTTTTCAATTACGCGTGAGTGCGTTCAGAATGTGGTTTTGAAATCTATGCTTTGCCATGTTACGTTCAACTCTTAAGTAAATGTCTTTCTATTCAAAATTTATATACTAGTTGCTGTTTCATTTTAATTTTAATTAATTACTTTTTATTGCAGTTCTTGCACTTGACTATATATCAATGTGGAAAACTTACTAAAATTGAGTCATTTTTTTGTGCATCTTACGAACGCAAAATATGTAAAGACGATTCATAGATATCTACTGCATAGTAGCTACGGGCTACGCGTCGTAGATCATAATCGAACAAGTGTTATTTATTGGCGCTCAGACTTTCTAAGGCTTGCCCTCTAGTAAGAACCAGTCGAATACAAGCTTCAGGTGACACACGTGGAGCTTAAAGTGCTTAACTGTTTGTATAATAATCGATTATAATTTCATAATCTCACATTTTTCGATCATAATCGTATTGTATTCTACTTATGACCAAAAATCTAAATTTCCTTCGTTATTATTAGCATGTAGGTCAGAATAACGAAATATTTATATTCCCAACAATAAAAATCAGTCCCAACATATTGAACAAGTGTAAATAAAATTTTAAAATGTTAATAAAAAGAATAACATTTTTTTACGTTGCATAAATAGTAAAATATATACTTATCTTTAACGCCTGTAGTTTATATAAAAATAATCAAATCAAAATTTAGGAGGAGATAATTTCATCGTAATGGTAGATGAAGATTGTGCAACAACTTGGAATGTTAATTTATGGCGTTCTGTTAAGTTTTCTAAATGGCTTTCAATTCCGAAACATGGCGTCGGTTTTAAGCGGACCCACTAACATATACCTGACCTTAAAGTTGTTAAAGCTTCATCTTGCTTCAACGCACAGTTAACCATTGGTATATAGGCGTCGATTAATTAACGGTATAAATAAATCTCGACACAGCAGGCATAAAATTATTAGTTTCTTTTATTCTTTTTATTATTAAACAACTGAGGAGTTATGACTTAGTCATAATGTAGTCTGATTATTTAAGTTTTTAGAATAGTAGTGCAAAAAGATATCAATTAGAATACAAAATTGTTATTATTAATACAAAACGATGCCTGTACTTAATATAGCTATTAGTTGTGAGCACAGTTACAAATTGCAATTTGTTGTTACCATTCATTTATTTCGTTTATCAAAATTGCTCAACAATTTACGTTCATTTACAAAAGAACCAACTAATAATAATCATATTATTAGCGATCGTCTTGCTCAAACGGTGCTGCGTGTAGCGCGTCCGTCAAATAGCAAGCTAAACAAATCTTGACACTTGCGTTTCTGATATTAGCTAATTTGATCTACCATGACGTATTCTAAATAATGTAACATACGGACTCTTTTAAATAGCGTCATTCACGTCCGTTTAAGGTATCATAAATAATTTATGTATCTGATTATATTAGGTGTGTCGGTTACGACACTGTTTATCATATGAGTTTATTTTTTAAAGTGCATCGTTATATTTATAAATGTAGATGGCAAGATTTGTTTTTTTTCGTGCAATTTTGTTTTTAGATCAGAATAAGTTATTAAACAAATTAATAAATATTTATTTTCCGTAAGACTTTTTAAATTCATAAATTTTTAAATACACAGTGTAATTAAATTGCTTCGACAACAGTCAAAATTGTTTATTGCTGTTAATACAAAGCGCCAGGGTGAGCGCGGACAGGGGATGTCGCTGACGGTACCTGCCGGGCTCAGGAGCGTGTGAAGTCCGGCGCAGGCAGGGGCTCCTCACAAAGGCGTATTCAAATGCGCTCCTGGACGTGGCTCGCATGAATGTGCAACCCTATGACCATATTATTTTTAACATGTGAAGATAATGGCTCATCGGGTGATTCTTAATTTTTTGCCGCTTTCTTACACTCTACCCTTTATTAGGGTCTGCAATGATTAAGGGTCTTTATGCAGCCGGTGTCGTATGTTGTCATTAACGAATATTTATAATTATCAAAACAGTATGTAAAATTATTTTTACCGCAGGCCATTTTTAATAATGGCGAGTTTGATTTGAATTTTTCTTGGTAAAAAATTGTATACATATATTATATATATATATATATATATATATATATATATATATATATATATATATATATATATATATATATATATATATACATTTGGGTCGCTACAAAATTTCAATCAATATTTAACTGACATAGAGATCAAAGGTATTAAATTCAAAGTACCTTTAAATTAATATATACAAAGGTTTTCTTTCAGTTAATACATATTATGGTTTAAGCATTTACCCTCTAATTTGACAATTAAAATTCACAACCTTGCCACCCAAATTTAACTCTATTGTGAAAAGCGGTGCTCGGATTTGCCTGCTGTGAGTTGTGACCAAGAACCTATAATTTTGCGGTCGTTTGCAGGTATTTATTACTCACTAGTGCTCACCTTGATGTTATAATTTATTTAATATTTAAAAGCGTGTATTACATTTTACGGCGTGCAATCAAATAGCCACTTTTAGTAAAAGTTTTGTAATGCAAGGTTTCTTAGGGGGTCGGTCTGTAAATAAAAGATTATACTTAGCTAGGTGCTGACAATTACTATTATAAAAAAAATTGACAAATACGGTTATAATTTTTTATACTATCAACTTAAATATATTACTTTTACGTTAATACTTTAACTTTTACTTAAATCTTGATTTGAATATATCAGAAGGTGACACTTGGACATTTTATTAAAATAATACTTAAAATAGAATATGCAACCCTCATAGTCGTTTCTATTTCTACACCCTTTCTCCTTCATCTTGTGTCCATAAGCGTTATACCGGCCTATATGATAATATCTCACAACTTCAATAGGGAGATACGTATTGTTTCGCAGACTCCAAGGGTCCTGCCGCGAATTTATACTCGCCTGTCATAACAGAATGAATTTACGCATTGTGATTCAATATTGTGATTTGATCTATAGGCAGCTATTGTTTCTGAGTGTCGAACTTACACAACGTATTGGAATATTATTACAAACAAAAAGATGTATAACCCTTTAGCTATTATTTACAAAACTGAATTGCCCGTTATTTTACATATTATACATTATAATAAAAATAGTTTATTCTTCTTATATTGCTTTAAGGAATTGACATAATCGCGCGTTTAGCTCCTATCAGTCCATGCTTGCCCTCAATACTGTAATTTCATAATTCAAGCGTTTAAGTGCATAGCTTTCTGTAAGCGCTCCAAAAAAATGCAGAGACTTGCTGAGGCGGCCATTACGGTCCTTAAAATAACATCGTACGTTTAAGTTAATGACAGACACACCGACAAAATGCATTTATAATTGCATATACAAAGAATTTCGTAAAAATTATTATGTACATGCTTTGGCAGTTTTGTTGCTGACATACGATTAATCGAATTAACATTTCGGAAACGTAAATACGACAATTTTAAAGCATTGGGTTTCTTATCTTAAAAAAATGAAAATCAGAAAAATATATATAGTAAACAACCAGAAAAATATATAACATAAATTTAGTAGGTATCACCTTCGTTTAAAAATCCCTTTGATTTAATTGCAAAATATCAATGCTATAAGACCCTTTAGTACAATTATTCGTATAAAAAAATAAAAATTTGCTTATTATTCTTAATTTATCAAATAAATGCAATTAATAGTATGTTGTTGAGAAAATTCATTTGAGGCTACTGTGGATTATAAGTAAAACTATAAATTCTTGCAACTAGTCTGTAGTTACTAGGCCATAATCGTCGTTGTATATTTGCATAATTGTATCCACTAAGTGTCCATATCTACATAAAATTGCGAATTTTTATGAGTCTCCTATATTTAATCGTTATGAAAATCGATTACTTTTAAGGTCATTTCATCTTTTGATTAATATCTATTAATAGACGATGCAGCCAAAGGTTAGTCATGAATATATATATATATATATATATATATATATATATATATATATATATATATATATATATATATATATATATATATATATATATATATATATATATATATATATATATATATATATATATTCATTATTATTACTATTCTACATAGTATTATCTTGGTAGATATTATCTTTGAAATAAGCTTATTTTATTTTCTTATCAAAAGGAAAGTAAACACATGTTTTTATGAAATAATTAGCTTATGGCTGAAAATATTGTGTTTTATTATTCAAAAGCCATTTTAGAAATCAATGTTATACCAAGCTTCACCGTTATTGGTGCAAAGATTAAGTTACTAAGCCGTATAAATATTTATAATAAACATAATTAAAATGTAAATTAATGTATAGAATCATTAATGAAGGTACGATCTACATTAAACGAGAATATGCTAACGTGTTTCTATTTGTATCGATTATACTAAGTAACATAATAATCCCTAGAAAATACAGCCTTCTCTTTATAACTTTATGTATATATAAGAGAAGGCCGGAAATTAAATCAGCAAATGACATTTTTGTCAGGTAGTGATTATAATTTACTGTAGCGTTAAAAGTTTGAAATAAATAAAAATTTGAAACCAGTATTTTTGTCTTCTTCTGTTCTTTAGTTATGGTATATCAAGCATGTCCGTCATTCTTATAAGTTGCCAATTACGCTACAATACATACATTTATATTACAATATTTTCCCATATATATTATATATACACTTAATTAGAAATTATCCTACTAGATTCTGATCTAAATTTACATGAAGGCTATAAACGTACCCAATAAATACTTACTGCTTAGGAAATTCTAGTTAGAAGTACCTACTATGTTTAATATAGATAAACCTATATATCATTATGAAAATGAATATTTTTATACGATAAATCAATATTATTTAAATTCAAACATATTATGCAGGTATAATACAAGTCAAAAGTTATTTGTCTATAACGTCCCAATAAAATTTTGCACAATAACTTTAATTGAATACCTGCGTTTCTTTTCTGTAAAGATAAAGTAGTGATGATGTCTAATACTTTTAAAAATTTGCACTTCACACAACTATGTTTAAAAAAATATTATTACACCCCATCGGTACGACAAAATGTGCCATTGTGTTCTATTAGTTAACAAAATTTCAGTTACTTGCTTATATTCATATGTATACAAGCAAGTAACTGAAATTGCAACTATATATAAAACCTTCAACGATTTTTTTAATCTACGAGAAATACAGCAGCAGTATAAATAAACAATTTTTAGATTAGTTATAAAGATGATATTTTTTGAAATATAATGATTTTATTTTATTTAATATATATATTTATATATATATATATATATATATATATATATATATATATATATATATATATATATATATATATATATATATATATATATATATATATATATATATATATATATATATATATATATATATATATATATTTAATCAATTTATGAACGTCTCTTATGATTTATTGAAATAGGTCACATAGCGGTGTGTGTCACGTTTATCATAAGCATTCATTTACTATAACCACAAATTCATTTGCAATAGATATGAAAAATCTGTTTTGTTTTTTGAGAATTCTCTACATGTGATGTGGTCACCATGTAAAATTAATGTACATAGGCTTATTATTAATATATCTATTAGTTAATACTTAATTCTTATATCCTACAACGTTATAAATCCAATTAAAATAAAAATTTGCTACATTGATTTGATTTGATTTACTTACATATTCGAATACATTAGAAGAATTATATAATTTTTAATTGTGTTATTTTATATGTGTAAATTTTTTTTAAATATATGTTTCATTTGACTTTGTGTCTAGTTTGTCACCAAATCAGGGGAATTAAAAAGAATTTATTCCCCCGAGTGAATCTCGAACCCACAACCTAAGTGTGTACAATCAGACGCTGTCCCACTGTGCCTTGGCGAAGAATATTGTAATTTATTTAGGGTTGATATTTGATAGTACTAAGTTGTGCCAGTGCGTAGCACAAGGCGCGGCGGAAGGCTGATGGCGGTACGCAGCTATTCAGGCTGCTCATAAATTACCGACCTCCGCAATTAGCAGGCGCCGATTTGGCGCATTATACATCTGGGTTCCATAAGATCTAATATTCGAATCTAAATTAATTTATTTTAATGTTGCTATCATTGGCTTTATTTATAAATATTATAATTTTTAGTATAGGCCGTTATTTCTTTATATATAAGTAGTTTCTCTATTTCGCCTACTTACCCAATGATGTTTTATAAGTATATAAATAGACACACGTTGCTATTTACATAAAAAAATATTTAAATATCCTTATGAATTAGAATTATGACATAGGTACGGTGTGATGATAAAATATTGTAAAATGTTTCTTCTTCTGCACAGCAGAATAGCTTATACTATAAGATAAGAAGTAAATTTTATTCATTTAAAAATTTTATTCCAAGTCTTCAACACACAGTGTAATTTCTAGCTCTAAGTAAGTAAATAAATATATCTTATAACATATATGGCAGACGCTAGTAAACAATTTTAATATATAGTAGTATAAAATTACTAATTTGCAAGTTAAATGTTGATGTAAATTTTAGTATGAGGATAGGCATATTATTAAGTGGCCTTAATATTATGTTTCTGAATATTTTATTAAACAGAAATCAGACACACAGCTCCGGTGCTTAATCTCGCCGTCAAACAGATGTTATCAGTTGCAGTGAATGAATGAACTAACATCGATGTATAAAAGGAAGACTTATGCAGCCTTAATTGCAAGATATCCGTCAATACCTTCTGCAATATGTAAATAGGCGTCGAAGGTAATTAAAACTTATCTCGCGCCCTGTTATCGCAACGTTGCCATCGCTGCATTGCTGATTGCTTCGTAAGATGATTGACATGCTACTTTAACTACGAATCGTAATGAAAACGTACTATAGTACGAGTAGTTAACTCATACCGTATTTATTGTTGACAATTACGAATTGCAAAGGAATAATTGATCGCGTTCTCACAATTGTCAGTACATTGACGAGTTGTTTGCAACTTTTGCGGTATTAAAAGTTTGTTTTATTGTAAAGCATTGCGTCCCGTCAGAGATACCAGTTACCGTTCGTAAATGAGAGACTTTTTGTTTTACACAATCGTTTTTCATAATATGGGTTTCTATGAATTATCTTAATGCGACAAGTATTTATATTGTCTTGTAGTTTTGTGTTTTTACATACATATTAGCATGTCTTGCAAACATTCTGTAAATTTTATAAGTTCTTACTTACAATAACGATTAAATAAACGGTATTCAAGTATCGGGTGTGGAACTAAAATGTTTCTTTTTGTAATTAAATAAAATTAAAGTGAAACATTTTTTAAAAAACTATTTTCTACTCTCAATGAGTACCAATGTTTATCTTAAATTGAATTTTTAATCAAAGTGATATCGCAGCTGGATGTATTAAATCATTCTCGGCTCGTAACCGTGGGCAGTGTCGCCAATCTTTCGGGCATACCTAATAGTCTCGCGATTTAATTATAGTCCCCGGAGTTCAGCATAATCGGCTATAAATCACACTATATAGATACCTGTCACACAACCTGTTTCAATTCGCACGGCACAAAACGTAGTATAGCTGAGTTGTGCATTGTGCGGACTTCGCATCTAATTTATGCCTTCATGCTCATTTTCAGATAGCATTCGAACGCTAAAATCAGAATTATATTATTTTTTTACGGCCTACCCTAAACGTCACTCGTGGTTATTATTATTTCCTTTATCTATTATTTAAATAATTTATACTGCATAGTTTATGATTTTACCGTTACTATCATTTCACACGACGAAGACAGCTGAAATACCTATGCGTTAAAAAAATAGCCTATTTATAAGCCGTTTTCTATTATTTATAGTATTTTTTGTTAGCTTTACGTTTTATCCTATATACAGCAGGGTATGAGAGAGCATTTAGAGTTAAAATTCCGCTCTTAAGTTTTCTCCTAATTTTCGAAATATTTATGTTGAGTGGTGTAACTCAAGGCTGCGCTTTGACTGCCAGAGCGAGGAATTGTAAATTATTTAAATATAGCCATACCCCCAAGTGAGAAAAGAAACCCCAACCATCGCGTTTACAGATCGCAGTCGATACGCAGTCGCACTGTGCTTCGACGGCTTCAGCTCGATATGGCTTCTTTGTTTTTATTAACCATGTTAACGATGAGATTGTTATATTAAGTAATTATGTAAATTTTTTAGTGTTTCAACTTTTAAATAAGAAATCACACAAGTTGTGTTTGAAGTTGTGATATACATACATATATGTAAAGAGCTTAGTTACTTAAAATGTGTATCACGAACTTATTTAGCTATAGGGACCTGTTGGGTTAATTTTTCTTTTATTTTGATGAAATACACATTCTCACCTACATCTTATACATAAAGAAACCTCATTTTTATAGTTCCCTACCTAAAAAGTAACAACGGGGCCATATTACTAAGCCACCGCTGTCTGTCTGTCTGTTTGTCTGTCACCAGGCTGTATCACATATATCGTCATCGCTAGAAAGCTGAAATTTTCACATATTATGTATTTCCGTTGCCGCCATAACAACAAATACTATAAATATAAAATATGAAAATATTTTGTCAGCGGAATACCTACACTCACGAAATGGTACGGAACTCGGTGCGTGAGTACGACTCGCACTTGACCGATATTTTTTTAGGAACAATATCTTATTATATACTGTAATACCTTTATGATAGTATAACTAAATAAAGACTAAAAATAAAAACATCATAGGTATATAACTTTACGTATATAACGTATATAACGTAGGTTAGGTTAGGGTATATAACGTAGGTTATATAACTTAAAGAATGTATTATGTTATGTTATTATATTTATTACTTTAAAAAATGGGCACAACAGGCGTCCCTCTATTATAAATTAGAAATTTAGAATAAAATACATTTTACGAGCTTTATATATATAGCTGATATATAATAAAGCTTAATATCGAACAACATCAATCATAGGTTCTTTGCATGATGTAACTTTGAACTATCGTTTCAAGTTTCATAGATGCCTTAAATACAAAATATTATCAAATAATAATAATACCGATAACTTTTGATAGCGTTTACTTCAGAAAATATATCTTGTGAGATCACATGATAACAATACACTAAAAACAGACGTTATAGAAATAAAAGATATTTACCAAGTTAAAATTTTAATAGAATGGGCAGCCTTTTAATATAATTTATTTAAAATGATCTATGATAAGTAATCGTCTTGTAGTTTTTATCGAGCTTACTCGTTGGAGTAATTGCAAGTACAATAAGTGTAAAGAACGTCTCGGCGACGGCGGCCATTCAATTTCGATCAATAGACAACGAGTACAGGCGACCTTCAGTTACTATTGTATTTCCTCTCTCTCATTCAATATTGTTATAAACAAAACCATATAGATCAATTTATTGGCTTAAAGTGAACATTTCATGCGTTCTAAAATTATTTAATTTTTTAAGCGTAATATTTATAAAAATAATGTAATTATATGATTTCAGATTTAAAATATATAGGATTATTGAAAAAAAAAACATTTCAAGAAATCTTTTGTAATTTATTCCAAAGAATTATTGAAAACTTTACCGATGACAAGACATGACCTGGGTATTATTCAATTTATAAAGAGCTCGAATGCCTACCTGGGTTAAGGATTCGAAAAAAATTTACATCTAACTGTCCTCGATAATGTAAATAAAATTTATTGACATGATGTCAAGATCTCGAACAGTGTCAATCAATGGTCAATGGTTTTATAATTTTGACAAAAGTATCAAAATGCGAGTTTTATAAATTTTTATAGGTGATACACGATTTATTTAACTGTTATGACTTCGTTGAGATATGAACAATGTCCTATTCCCATTTTATTGATTACATGAAATGCTTAAGAAACCTATGATTGTAATTTGTTTTCGTCCCGCAATTTAGCTTTATTACTTAAAGTACATATATATGTATTGTTACATAGATTTATATGTAAATTTAGGATTAAAAATAGCTACTTATCAATTACGTTTAATATAATATATCTTAATAATTTGTTTTATGTTAAAATATTTAAAAACTTTTAAGATCTATTAGTTATGCAGACAGACGCGTGACTTATTTAGAGCCCATGTAGTGTTTTCATTTTTAATCTGCGTGAGCGCATATTTCCAAGAAGCCATTTCTTGTTGTCCGTACATAATGCTGGCAAGAAAACAGTAGTAATAATGTTAGCTATACTTATACGGTGAAGATGTCCGTAAATGAATCATCTTATATGCGTTCCACATCATAGCACAAAAAATCTTTGTCGAAAATGCCTCTCGCTTGGTTTGCTCTGTGCTCGATAATGTCACGGATGTACTGATCCCTTATTTATTTATACTGGTCAAAGGAATTCGTTTTTTAGCCGGCTCTACTCTGTCTGACTTCAATGTAACCTCAATTCTTAAAATAAAACGTTTTTAGTGCCAATATTAAAAAGCTAATACCTAATATTCAGATTTATCTTCAAGCTCAACTGTCTATCTTTATTCGTATTTAGAGATTGTTTGTTTATTAAAAATTATTTTGTAAAATTAAGAGTAATGAATTGCAAATAAAACATATAGTTACATTTATTGAAATTATATATATGTTACCTACTTTCATATGATCTATGTTAAAAAGAAATAACCAATAACATAACATGCAAATTATGCATGCTTTATAACCAAGTTTTAACATTTAATATGTGAATTATTTTATTAAAAATGTTAATACAGTAAATATGCTATATGTTATTTGTTATTTGTAAAGTGGGAAGGCACGAAACAGATTGCTTAAGACCAAAATAAAATTTTACCATAGCAAAATGTGGATGTCCTATATTGATTTAAAATTAAGCTTTCATTAATACTACAACTACGATTTATCTCAAAATTGAAATTGTTGTGAATATATAAAACGATTAAATTACTTAAAATAATAACTCATTAATGGATTGACTGTAAGCTCTTATCACAAATGATAAAACGAGCGTAGATTTAACCACTCCCTATACTTTCCCTCGCGCCTGTTGCACCTGCCGCAGCGTAACTGCTTAACCAGATGAAGCTGGTTCCTACTGGTACTAATGCGATAATTCAACTCAATAAACTAATATACAATTTTCATTTATTCTTTGTTCTGTAGTTTAAAGTTCGTAAATTTCCGTTAAAATAAATCGTTAAATATAATAATATGTCAATTAAAAAAAATATCGTACACCTAAGCTCTTATACGAGACTAGTAATTCAATTTATAATTAAAGAAAGGTTAAATTATTTTTAATACTTATATAATATATGTATATCGAGACGGTGGTAGTTTTAATTAAAAGATTAATAATGAAGCAATCGAGTTGCGTGGCAACGACCGAAGGAGGATAAGCACGCCAGGCGGGCGCACGCAACCCTACGAGACATGCATGTCGCTCCGTTACGACACCTACACCAAATTTTTCCACATGCCCGAACAGTGGAGATAAGCAACGAACAACGCCAACGTGTTATTTATTAACGAACCGAATGATCGATAGTTGGACGCGACACCGGACGTCGACGTGGACGATCGCCTTTCGAAACACCGCCGCGCCACAGCCGCTGAGCGCCGACACTTGCTTACAGTTTGTTGCGACCTCAGATAAAAATGACTCATGCTTCATTAAATTCAGAAACTGTTGTTTCACTTATTTATGAAAACGTTAAGGGTAACAAATTATTGTCATTTTTGAATGTACCTATTATTTTCCTTCTCTTAAAATCAACTAGGTACATTCAATTTAAGTGTTTGACTACTTTATGATAATTTCATCCGACGATGGTTAAAACAGTTACACAGAAACCATATACAGCTTTTGTATAGATGTATTTATGCTTAAATGATGAAAACATATCGAAAGCTCCATATATATCTCAATATAAAAATTTGCTTATATTTGAATTGAGTGTCGTACGCATTGTCACTATAATGTTAAGAAACGGCTTAAGATGTATGATCGTAACGAATGCTTTATAGACATTACGGTGATTCCTTCAACCCTTCGTACGGAGCCATCCGTTCCGCTCAAACATGCGTCACGTATTGGTGACAGCTGCGAGTCATACTTTCTAATCGCTTTATACAATAGTTAACCCAAACAAACAGACGAAAAGGCAAATTGCGAAATCTAAATGGCATGAACAATTGACAATAAGATAAAGATTGATCAATTATTTCTTTTAGAGATTGCATTGGTACGAATATTTTATACGACAAAAGTATTTACAAAATCAATATTTTTCAAATAACAATAATCAAATTCAACTGTGCTTATGGCTTATCGCTTATACGTAATTATTATGGGAAACGATCAGAATTTTGAGGTTCATGTGCACAGGGCAGGTTAGACCAGTCCCGATGGCCTCGCAAGGACCCCAGCAAACCTGTTAGATTCGTTGCACGATTTTTACGTGCGCACCTACCGGAATCTCATTCACGTGGTGCAGCCGCGCCGCCCGCGCTCGTAGCCCCGCTGCCAGTTAACTCGTCAAATGACTCACGCTTTGCTTGGTTAAATACCAGAAGCTGGCTTTTCCAGTTTTGTGGACTAATTCGCATACTCTATTTTTATTTAACATTCTTAATAAATTTACATCACATTAGTAAAGCATCGCTTTTAAGAAAAGCTTTTTAAGGTTATAGTCCAAAGATTTGTGTCATCAGCGCAATTTATAACGGCAATGTATATATAGATACATCTTTAACCCTTTGTAGTGATTTCGATTCTCAGATACGTAGACTATGTAAATACGTAGACCTGAGCAACCAACTATCAGTCAATATCTTGAGCAATGATGTATAAAGGTTTTATTTTTTAATTAATATGGTTATAATCTGAATAAGATTGGTGATTTGTAAAAATTAAGCGCACTGCGTAAATATTGCAAAACATTTTATGTTAATAAATAGAGCTGTGAGCTTATAAACAACTCAATACTAGCCTACTAAATTTTGAAATTTATTATCCATTTTGTCTACTTACTAATGAAATAACCTCAATTTGCACGAATAAGAAACATTTTGCTTTGGACCGAGAAATCAATTTATATATATAGCTTTAAGTATGCAATTAATTAATTACATCATGTTTTAAGATTTTCTATATTGTAGGTTTTGTAATAATGTTTGTTTCTTTCTTAAAACAAAGATAAATTAATAAATAATGACCTCCAGTGATATCAATAAACTACCAGGAACAGAAATCAGGTAGAACTACGATCCGGTAAAACTCGTCTGACGCGTGCTTTCAATATTTTTTATTTATTTGTCTGCATCGTCAGATACCGCTGGTTGTGACGTCAGACAACCTAAACTGGTTGGTAAGGGAACAGGGATTTGCCTCGTATCCTTCCGGTTCTGCAAGTGGTTCGGACCTGTTCTACATTCAGGTTGCGCAGAAACAAGTGACCAAAGTCGTTTGACGAATTCACATCCAAAAAATCTGTAATAGGTGTGCAACTTCTGAATTAATCGCAGGGCCGTTATAGTATCTAATTATTTAGACCTGCCACCCGGTTTGCTGAATCACGTTTGTGTACAACAATTAGCGTACGTATTGTATCGACATATTATGCGATGACGACCGCAGATGAACACCATCAAAGGTCAGTATCCGTACCAAAATGGTCACGCCTAATAACTGGTTCGTAAGATGTAGTCGATCCAGTTGTAAAACTACAGGCTTGGGATACCAGTATCTTACGTTTACTTCATTGATACAACAAAGTCAATGAAAATTGACCTTTTATATCGCTCGTCGTAATTACACATAGTGACTAAGTACTATGAATTCAAAATTTTTAGGAGTAGGAACTTTATTTTACGCTTAACTACTACTACATTACGATAAATTTGACACACAAACGCTGCTATTATTTAAACTAAGAACATAAAACTTTCATCTTTATGACCAGATATAGTCTAATAACGTTATTTCCTTTCACTTACCAATATTTTGTAAAATCTTTATTATTAATGAAAATATATTAGTATAATTGTCTACAGGAGGCGCAAAGAAGTAATGGAAGTTAGTGGTGAATCTTGGCGGGCTTACTACACTGGAGGAGCGGAACATCCATTGAGCGCAGCTACATCAGCTGTTCTAGGAGTCGCAGACGACCCTCAACCACAATCTCTTGTTACTGAATACTACAAGTTGCCTCCTTTAGCACAAGAATCTCACCTTAACCTTCACAAGGAAGTTTGGTCGTAAGTAAATAATAATGATAAGCCTTGATTTTATTGCTACTTTATTATTATACCTAAGTGAGGAAAAATATTTTTACTAGAAACGATAAATAATAATTCCAATGCGGAAAATATAAATATATCAAGGTTTAAAAATCAACACAAACGTACATAAAATTTTATAAGTTTGATCATCATCTGAATCGTTGTCGATTCCGGAAAATCAATCATCGATTCTCACGGCCGTATTTTACGTCGAAGTTCGTGTATAGAGTCAATTATCATTATAATCGACAAATATCGAAGCACTGTGAATACGGAATGAATTCGCTTAAAATTTATTTGTAAACTATGATAATATTGGGTCTGCTATTTTTTTTAACAGTACAGACGGGGTGTTATTTTAGCGAGTCTCACGGCCGAGTACCCAGAGACAGAGGCCGCGTGGCTTCCGCCCTAAAGAAAGGTGTAAGAATAACAAATAATAAAAATGTTAATGTTCCACTCAATAAATCATAGGTGCTCATTTGAATATGTATGGCGGGATTATCGAAATGAGAGTTCGCAACTGCAGTGAACGTCTTATCCCTCGCATCCACTTCTGTATACCTATATAATTTATAAATTAGCATATTTTTTGCATATATTTTACTTATTAATATTTTTTTAAATAAAAATGTTTGTGCATGTTTTTCATAAACAGTAAATACTTATAAAGCATAATAATTGTGATTTATACAAACTAGAAACAAACAGTTTTAGAATCATATTCTGACACATAGGTAGTACCTAAATATATTACGAAAATTGGAAAATGGTTATAAAACATTAAATAATTTAAAATGTAAGAAATGTATTACAGTATTGAATATATTACGTAAATGAAATTCTTTTATCCATCACGCTTATCTTTTGCCGTTAAGCGTATAAGTTCAACCATAGAAACGATATTCCCATAGAAATGTGACCCTGATCAAATTATACTCGCTCTTTGAAAGATGTTGTTAACAGCATCCTTTGAATAGTGGCACAAAATGAACAAACGCTCTGTCACATGCTCGCCGGAGAGAATACATATATGTATGTAGGCAATGTTAACTTTATATTGTTGCATGCTATCTAGTCTTTTGTAAAAAAATAATAAACAGATTGCCATGTATTAAATTAAAGGGCAATCACGGCAGTATTATTTTTATACTTTTAGATATTTTTATTAATATATATTGTTATACATTTGTAAAACATTTTATTAATTATTTTGAAATTTTAATACAAGAAATAAACTTCAGAAAATAATATAAAAAAATTTCCTAGTTCTCGTATACCACCTATTGTTTGGTATGCCTTATGTCACTTTTCTTAAATTATAATAGTGTTAGATAATTGTATAATAATTTTTTACTTGTCATGCCCGTCACTGTTTACGGGAGTGCATAAACACAAATACTGACAATAGACGGATGTGGCTGGAAGTCGCTCACATTGACAAGGACGCCCAGGACTTGTCTCGACATATTGTCGACACGCGTCCCACGCGCCTGCTGCGACGTGAGCAGCTATTTCTCATTCATACATTCAAAATTATAACGAATGCACCAACTCGCCCGCACCCATCCGTGCGCACACTGTCGCCGCTCGCGTTTGTATGCTAATACAATATATAGTTCAGTGCCATAGTATCGTCAGTTTCGTAGCGTTGTGTTTGTTGTCTAAATCGCTCGTAATATTTGAATTGAATGCTCGATAGATGTAGAAATTAACTAGTTCAGTCTCTATATTATGTTGCTTTCGATTCGTAGGCGTTGAAATATTTCGTAAACGGTGTACGAGTGCGGGTGTAAGTCGCTATCTTTATATAGCGTGGAAAATACTAGTATTTTAATTAAATATACACAGCCCATAATCATTAATAGTGGTCAGTCCTTTTACAAGCTAGGTTTTATATTAGCATAGAAATGCGCCAGGATGGCTTCATGGAGGGCCTCGACCTCGCGACTTTATCTTCGCCTATGCTGCAAAGTAACGGGATAATTATTATTGCTCCTATCTTCTTTCTATCATTTACTATTGCAAAATTTAAATTGATCGATAAAATCCTATGTTTTCTAATTACGTTATTAATTGCTACTAATTATATTACTGAATGATAGAAGTTATCAATGACCCAAAATATTTCAATTATTTAATTTTTTCGACTAATTTGGGCTAACTTAATATCGCTTCAGCTTCACGAAGTTGCTCAACAAAAACCGTGTGACCCATTTAGGACTAGAACCGGTTTCCTCTAGAAAATATATCTGCATTGTTAATGCCACAAACAGTTAATACTATTCATTTTCTTTGAATACATCCGACCCTCTTATTAAAATAATGCATAAAAAGACAGTAACTTCGTTATGTTACTAAGCCTTGGCCATCACATGGCGAAATATTAAATTGGGGCTTAATTCTTGACCATTCTTGACCATCCTTTATCTATAGCACATATCACATTCAAATTTCAATTATAACCGGTATAATGGATCTTGCGAATTATTACTTTCAGCTGTCCCTTATATTATTTAAATTCAGTTATTTGATAAGGATTAGAGTATAATAAAAATAATTATGTGTTTGCTGTTGATGATGTACGCAATCAGCATTTTAATGACTGAGACAAATGGCGAAATCGCTTTCAATTAAAATGTTTGATAATGTATTAGTTCCGTGAGAAAAGTAGTAATAAACCTACATTTAGTCGAATGATATATTCAAATAGAATGGAATAACGTTTCTCACATCCGCTGCAAGCGCCTTCTTCATCTCGCTTTAATGCTCGATAGATTTTAATCTATTCGTCAAATGATGTATAAACTGTCGTCGCCTTTGATATTAGTAGCGATAAGAGCAACCAACTTTTAACTGTGTCGCGCGTGAATCTGGAGAAAAAGAAATAACTATTTTAAACGATTTTATCTGGTTGTGATATGAGAATAAGAAGAGGTATACAAATACCATATGGCCATTTTACGTTCGACCAACATGTGTATGATTGCCGTATTTGTCTTTGCCTTGCCAGCTTAGAAAAATAAACATAATATAAATACTATAATTCCCAGCGATCGATACACCAAACTTGCAGCCTACATGTAAAGTTTGACACTGGCCAACTGCACTATAATGCTGTTTATACCTATTATTAGTAGGTATATAGTACTTTATTTATGTATTCACTTAAAACAAGAAATATAAAAACAAAAAATCTAGAAGATTTACAATATTGTTTATATTTAAAATACGTCTTAACTTGATAATTTTTGATCTATAGTATCAATTCCTCAAGCACTGCGTACCCTTCCAGAAGTGCATTGTCGATGTCTCATCACGTGTGAAAGGGTGTTAAGTAAACATTGCAAATAATTACAATACGCTCGATGGAGAAGGATATTCAGTATGTGTACTGATTCTAATTTTTGCATTTAAATGCAAATATTCATTCGGAAGCTCAAAATGGTTTTTTTTCAAGCCATTAATACTAACAGTGTTATGGTAATTTTGAGAAACATGATACTGATATAAGATTATAGATGGTTATAAAGACTGATTTAATATTTACTCAAGGATTTTTTGAATAGCATAGTAAAACATATAACGTTATCCATTATATCAGTTTAATTAAAGTAATAAAAAATTGTTTTTATACAGTATACAGTATCTTTACAATTATTTATCTCCCACATTTTGTATAGGCTATAAATCTATATTTATATCGACGAGGAATTGTGATTTGCCCTGCGTACATTAGATAATATTTGAAAGAATAATTTCAACTGCACATCTATCGCCTAGCATAACGCGTTTCACATCGTAACGCTGAGGGCGCAAACAATGAACAAGCAATCGACATGTAAACAAGGCATTGTACTTTGAGCACATGAATATCTTCTGAACCTCGCCTCTGGCAAAATATAAGTAGGTACTCAGATTAGTACGTCTCTTTTTAAGATTGCTTCTTTAATCATAATTTAAAATTTACTAAAAAAACGTTTAAAACGTTTCTAAGGTTAAGGTTTCTATTTTATCACTTAATGAGGAATTAGGAACTAGTTATTTTTTTTTTAGCAAATCTTTCGATTTTATTTAAAAATTTGCATTTTATATTTTGGAAAATTGGACAGAATGAAAATTATGATTATAATACGACGATTAATAAAACATTACGTATTATATTTATAATAGTTAAAATAAATAATAAAAACTGATATAGGTAAGGTAAAACAGAAAATACCTAATTCTGTTATTTATTTATCTTTTTCTTTACCTAATTATAAAGTCTGGTTCTATGGTCAAATTATAATTAAAAGTAATATGTATTAATGGTGTCAAATTATGATATATTTTATGATACATATTATTGTTTTTGCATAAATGTTACCTGAAAGTTTTGTGAGAAAAGTACATGACGTGAGCGTTGACGCTAAAAGCTCACGGGAGGTCGCGTATCATGACCAATTCAGACGCATAAAATAGTGCCATGAGAGGTTCTTATCTAAAATAAACATCTGAACGCCAATGAAACATGTCTTCAATTATCATAAATCGGCGTATACTGACACCGAGCGATGAAAGCCGCGCCTCGCGCCAGTTGCGGAGGTGGTTGTGTTCATTTGCACTTGAACAAATATTTCTACTCTCATACATTTGTAATAGTTTAATACATTTTCAAATAAATGTTTTTTTACTATTGGACAGTCTTTATATTTATGAAGATAGGATGCCTAAAGTAAGGAGGGTATAATTTAGTTCGTATCTACTAAAGAAATCAACAGTCTCTCATAGAGTACCTACTCTCCTACCTACTTTAAAAGCTTACGTTTGATGATGAATTTTGCAAGTATCTGTGAATTTTTGATCTATAATAGTTACCTACAATAATTTTAAGTGTTTTTGATATTTAACTGTTATCATGACCGCGTCAACGAATCGCCAGGGGAGATAAGGTAACTGCGGTAAAAATTAAGATTGCTTTTGGACTCTTAGAGAGTTTTATGTACGTGTTTGTAGTTGTTGTTTATATTTTGTTATTGTTAAATTACATAGGTTGAACATAGCAAATCTAGTAAAATTTGCTATGTATTTACCGTATTCATGAAATGATAATTTTATAAAATGACTTTATTATAATTTTTGATACATTTATATATTTAAGTATACTTATATTTATCATATATTTGAAATTTTTAAAATATTAATTATTTAGAAGAGAGGAAATAATATGTGCTAAATATGGTGATATCTTAATGTGATTAGATTTTTAATAAATGTCTCATGTTTATGTACAGTAGAGGGAGAATGATAGTGTAAAGACATTGCGCGCGCACAATGAGGTCGGTTGTAGAAATAGCGGCGCGCGCGCATTGTCGCCAATCACGCCTGTCTCCCCTCCGCAGGGCCGGCGGAGCACTAAAGGCGGCCAATGGCGCGCACGGGGCGGAGCTGGGCGAACTCTCGGGCCTGCTTCACGCGGGCCTCGTGAAGCGCGAGCCTGAGGATCTCAGCCGCAAGGTGGTCGACGAGCCCGAGCCGCACGCGCTTAAGCCGCCGCGACACAAGGTGCGTCACACGTCCGTTCGCCGCCGTCGCGCGCGCACGCACTTACACACTTTCCTTACCGGTTATTCATGTATCATTTATCGCAGTTAGCGTACGATGTGCCGAGCGTCTCGCTCGAGCCTCACTAATCGCGCCCGCCCGCGCCCTAAAACGGCCGGTCAGCGCTGCCCGCCCAGTGTATGTCGCAGGTTAACCGCAGGAATATACAAACAAACTGGATTTATTATTCTCGTATAGTGATTGTGTTATAAGACCGACTTAGTGTACTCGAAGCTGTTACTGTGTTTTGACGCGGTATGTACGCGTCGACTTTGCGAAGCGGACAATTGTCGTGGGAGAACGCGTGTAACAGACGCGTGTGTCCGCAGGTGGCGGTCGGTGAACCTGGTGAAGCAGCATCGCCGTCTCCGGTGCCATCACGGGCGTCCTCAGCTGGTTCTCTTCTGCCGGACGCGGCAATGTATGCAGCGCAAATGTTTGCGCCTCCAGGCACGCCCAGCCCTACACCTTATGGCGAGCAATATCCACGCCAAACGGCGTCTTTTGCCAGTGAGCCATACTATCGTGAATACTTCGTCGGTGAAAGTTACCAGCAGAGAGCTGCGCCACCGTATAGTGACACCGAATCAGCTTCAGCATCGGCTTTCGGGGATCGGTACTCGGCTCCTCGTTACCATAGCAAGAGTGTAATCGCTGCTGCTGGTCTCACTGTGGATCTGCCATCTCCAGACAGCGGCATCGGAGCAGATGCTGTTACTCCCCGTGATCACACCACCGTTCAGCAGGTCGGTTCTACGAGAGACAAGGGCGCGGGCGGGCGGGCTTCACGTGTAACACACATGCACACTAACAATTTATTTAAAATAAGTACCAGCTTTGATGTAAAGAAGGTGTTAGGAACACTTCAAAATACATAGTGAGAAAGATGATAATTAGTAGTTTTGAAGGGACTGAGTACTTATTTTCACAATAATTCATTATATTCTATAGTAATATCAACACTTATCAGGTTCACTACCGTCCATATTGTTATTTCTATCTAAGTACCTATGGACTATCACATAATGTTAAAATGTTATACCTACTTAGCACTGAAGCCCTCCCGCGCTCTTATCTTTTATCTGTAGAAGAGTATATCTCTTCATATTTAATATGTATAACAAATAAAGTCACAAATTACTTACTTAACATTGCTATAGTATATTACATGGTTTAATGTACCTACAACTTAACACGATATTAGATTCTATTGGTATAAAAAAATAGAGTAGTCAAATAAAATAAATGATGTATTAAATATTAGTCACATAAAAATAATCACTTTAGCCGGTAGGTGATTAGTGTTACGCTAATTATATTCCATTAGATTAATATTATTATAATAACTATTTTGACGCTATTAGAACAAACGACGATGATTCAATAGGTTTATTGCAACAAGATTGTATAATTATATTGATTTTCATTGATACGATTAAAAATGTACATTATACATATATACAAACAATAGACGTGACGCAATACGTATAAGATATAACAAGGAACAGTTTTCATTTGTTTTAAAGTTATAACTTAGCATATTTAAAATAACAAATTGACATAACTCCTGTATAATCAGTCTTAGAATTAAGTGCGCTTGAAGGACTTGTCAATTTAAGGTGTGGCGATCACGAGCTGGTAGCCGTTGTCAATCTAATTATTATATCTCTCATTGTGTTGCAAATAAAATGTAGGTATAACTCAGAACGCAAGAACTGCGTAATTAGATACTTGGTCTATTAGAAATATGAAATCAACATTTTATATCTTAAATTCATCTTAAAATTTTAATATCTTTTATATAATTATATTAAATGTATAATTTAAACTAACGATATTATTTTTACCTTATGAACTAAGCGAGTTTATAAAATTTGCTATATCAATTTACATTAATTAAATGTAATTTATAGTCTTATTTATAGTGTATAGCACTAAAAAATTCATATGACAATATATAAAGAAGTAGGTACAAGAAATCATCAGTTTTATTAATTATTATTGTCATAAAGTTAAAGAATTTCGTCACATTATATGTAGGTACTATTTCCTTATTTTAATATTTATATAATTATAAATATGTAAAATGAAGAAATATAAAAAAATAAAAATTTATACATTCATATATTTTTGTACAAATAAATCCGCTTAGAAATTTCTGAAGTATTTTCTTAATACTAATTGAGACAACCGTTCGGGGTTGTCTCAAATCCAATAGGACCACAGGCAGATCTCTTTATGATTTAAAATTTTATATTTATGTCCCAGGTATTATGCGACATATAATCAATGTCAATCTCAATTAAGCAAACTGTAACATTTGTATTCGTTACTACGAATTACGAATATTTTGCTGTTATTTTTAAATTAATCTATAATTAATTGTATAATGACTTGTTAGTAGTAACATAGTACGTGTAACTTTAAACTTTGATCGGTTTACTTCCTCAGTTTTTACTAAGCGGAGATCGATTTATATATATGTATATGTAGGACTAATATCAACCCGTTCAAATAATTATGCAAATTTTAAAACACGTGTCACGGTGATGATCTCTGATTGAATTCAACTTTATGTACATATATCTAGCTATCAATTTTACATGTTCATTATCCGTTAGCTTCCATTATTTGATATACACAATAGTTGTTAAAATATATATATAAATTTAGAAATATATTTTTATTATTCAATAAACTGAAAGTATTTATTAAACTTTATATTTAGAAAAATAAGCTTTCGGCTTCTTAGTAACAAACACAACGTAACAACAAGAAAAAGTTACTATGTAGTATACTAATATATTATACATATAGGTACATATATATACGACATATAGAGCTTAATATATAGAAACTATAATAAATAGAAACTACATTAAATAATTCATCAATATTATGACTGATCTATTAATTCTGAAATACTTTAGAAAAGATTTAATTGTTAAATTTAATTTTCTAAGCAGTCGTTCGAGTACACAGTAATATGCCAGCAACCTGGCGTAGGTGAGGATGGACGAGGCACCCCAGCGGCGCATCACTCTCCTGCACAACCACCTCGTACTCGTCCTTGGCATGACTTCGGCCGCCAAAATGATGCGGATAAAATTCAAATAGCTAAATTGTAAGTAAACCAATGAGCAGATTTAATATATATATATATATATATATATATATATATATATATATATATATATATATATATATATATATATATATATATATATATATATTCAAAATAAATTAACTATATTTAACCTAACGGTCATATTTACGTAAACATTACATTTCATATACCTACTAACAAATATAGCCATTCTCTCGCTATTCATATCTCGTAGCTTGTTTGTAAGGGAGGTGCTAAGTTAAATTTCGTGATTGTTGAATACAACAGAAAGTGTGTGTTAATTGACAATTTCCTTTTTTTAAAAGTTAATTGCCTTGTAAAAAGATACATTAAGTAGTTTTTAAAGGTACACAGTATAATATCCGTAACGGTTTATATCGCATTAATCAATACCCACTAGCAATTGTTTTCATGAATTTGCATCTAATACAGACATAATTACTAACAACTATTTACAATACTCCTTATAAAGATGCTAGATAAATATTTTTCAAATTCTTGAATCGGATTCATTTATTCGTATATATTCTACTTATATGACTTAATTAATTGGTTCCACTGCTACCGTGAAAGCTTTAACGAATACCTTTAAATGTACTATGAACGTTTCATTAATAGAATTTTTTACTAAACTAAAACCAGATTCCGCCAGCTGTTAAGACATTTTTATAAGTTGTAATTCAACAGTTACTAAACATGCAAAGAACACAATTATGTTTTTTGATATTTTTAAATATTTTCCTATATGTTTAGAATTTCTCTCAATTTAGAAAGAATATTACGGTTTAGTGATTTAATATGCTATCGGAATCCAGTAACGATCGCTTTGCACGCACCTTATTTGGTAACTATTGAATAATGATAAATATTTTATTTCCACGTTGGCTCATACCAAGGAAGGCGTTATAAAGTATGTAAGTATCATAGTTAGAATAATATATTTGTATAATTTGTTAATAGAAATAATAGTAAAAAGTTAATATCTTTAGATGTACAATCTTATGTTTAAATTTACCAAAACATATTCGTTTTTTTATAAAGAAATTACTATTTTTATAATAAGACCTATAAATAATTTTATTTCATTACTTTTCGATACGAAAATGTCTTGTAGAACTCAACGGAAAGAGTCGTCAACATGATAAGTGCATTAGCATTACTATCTCGATAATTACTTGCTTGCATTTGGCCCAAAAAACTCAAACGTTTGTACGTGTTATTTGGTATTCAGAGCTCAACTATACTCTCACTACCAAAATTTTATCAAGATATCATCCATAAACGTATTTGGTTTTTCAATTATCATTTAACCTGAAATGCTTGTTTATATGTTAATTGCCCCTAAAATACATACTTTACCTACGAGTCCATACAACGTTCAAGGTAACATAATCAGATAATGTATATGAGTACGTTTGTTATTGGTTTGCTATTTTCGATACAAAATACTGATCAGCTCTTTATACATGTAAATTTTAATAACTTTGTATAGGCACCTACTATGTAAAGATTAATAAATATTAAATTAAAAAAAATATTGTTTTGAAAATATCTTTATTATAAAGTAAATAAAATATTATTTTCCAACTTTTTAGTTTTTGTTCTAGTTTGCACCTATAGCTAGGTTTGATTTTCTAGTAGTTTTTTATAATTTTATACATAACGTAATAGAAGATTTTTTTATTTTACCCTACCTATTGGACGCTTCGTACAGCTGATTCTGACAGATACGGAGTGTAAATTGTAAAACAAGGTATGCTGGATTGTACAATTACAGACACACGTAATCTTATCACTAGTAGGTTTTAATAGTATTTGTACAAATAAAAATTATATACTAATTTCCACACAAAACAAATCATCAAATCACTACACAAGACAATCATCAAAAGTATTAAGTTCAAGTAAAACTTAAACGATAGGGTATATCTTTGAACGATGTATAGAGTATAGGGTAGGTACTATATATAGTACCCTATACTTTTTGTTTTTATGGTCTTATGAATCACAGAATATATTATCGGTATCGGTATTCGACTCGAAGCACAATGGTTCTTCAATTTACATCAGCGATTGATCCAATGGACGTGCGCGTACTTTTATCCATATAAAGATCAACATTTATTTTATATATTACCATAACATTATTGACAATAGCCTAATGTACCTTTATATATATATATATATATATATATATATATATATATATATATATATATATATATATATATATATATATATATATATATATATATATATATATATATATATATATATATATATATATATATATATATATATATATATATATATATATATCTGGCGGTTATTTGATCTAATATAAACCTCTTTTAACCGATAGAATTGATCAATAAATTATTGAATGTTTTACAATTATGATTTCAAATTTTAGTTAGGTGTATCACTAATATCAAAGGTTAATAAAATATTTGAATTCAGAAGTCGTTTATTAAATAAATAATAAGTAAAATATGCTAATTTCTATCAATTAATAACTGCCCATAGACAAGAACAAGCATTTATCATTTACGTTATTTTAAATTCTTAAATGATGTAGTTAATTAATACCTATATATATTTAGTTAATGGCAACGTGTCGTTTAAAATGTATTTGTAACATGGTGTTCGTAGTACAAAGAGCAGTGGCCAATAATAGTATTGTAAGTATAAAGGGTCAGATTTATGCGCATATAATTTGGTGGCGCACTGCATCGCAAACTCCGCGGGACGTCGTCGTTCGTCGCCTTATCACGGCTTGCGTTTTTACTGCCATCATTTTGTTGTCGCTACGTTCCGAGGCTTTTTGTGCACTCATCAATTTCCGCGCCTCACCGATTGATTTATTCATGAAAGGTTCTCTCTCGTCTTCACGCAGGAAGTTCCTTTTTTCGGATGCTGTGCTGCTGAAATTTGTAATGAAGCTCATTCGAAAACAATACGTTATTTATTATTGAGAAGTGTATTTCTTGGTGATATTTTTTTTCAAGCAAACTAAATACAAAATATAAAATATAAAATAAATCCCTGCATACTTTGAAACAGCTTTGTATTACTTAAAATTTTATATGGATATATACTTAGTAAACGCACATAGGTATATTTATGTTTATATAAAAGTAAGGATTTATGTATAAGGATTTATTTATATACAAACATAACAATATCAATAGTTACATACTAAGACTTTAAAATCAAAAATAGTATATAAATAACTTGACCAAATCAGATAGGCGAGAACCGTTGCAGCCCATCCGTCAATGTCTGTTGGGTTTGCATTACGTAGACTTTATCTGCTCATGCTCGCTTTAAATCGCCAGCATCAGCAGAACTGTTTACCAAATTGTTTTCAATAGGCTTTAAGTAATAGTCAGAGTACAAATCGAATATTAAGCTGAAATCAATTCTATCTACATTCCACAAAGAGATTTATTAGTGGATTAAATATTCTGTAACGATTTATAGCTTTTTATCTCGCAACATAAGTAAACGTCGTAAGTAACAGTCGAAGTGAAGGCGTGCTACAATAGAGTGGTCTGATAATGACGTTTGCTATTTCCTGGTTTTGCTGTATATTTGTAGAGGTGCGTGAATTTGTCCGGGCGTGGGCCGAGATCGGCGACGACAAGATGTAGAGGCGCGCATTGGATCGTGTCTCGGTGTCGCTAAAGTCACGCGCGTGTCTGTTAACGAGCCTCAGCACGCAATACATAAAGTAAAATTAGTGAAATTTTCCTTCCGTTAATCCCGAACGCAGGAAATCACTAGAAAACGCCGTTTTTTAATGTGCGCAACGAACTGGATTTCTACGCCTTTATGTAACAACACTGGTGACAAGCTTTACTCGCTATGCAATTAAGATTTCCACTTTTTGCACATTTTATTACTTTACTTCATGGAAACTCCACCGTCAAGACCATGTACCTGTAGATAACATCAAAGAAATAGCTTTTTTTTAAAGTGTTACGAAATACGGAGCACATCACATATTTATACAATCTACACTACATATTATTATGATGTATTTAAATTGTACAGAATAGATAATGGCATAACTTAATAATTTCAATTGTTTTATAGGTTTTCACCGTATGGATTCAAATATCACTTGGAAACGGCCAGTAGCAGTTCACAAAGACGTGAAGACGATCGTATTACTTATATCAATAAGGGTCAGTTTTATGGCATCACCTTGGAATACATTCATGATCCGGACAAACCACTTAAGAATCAAACAGTTAAGGTAAGTAAACGGCCGGATGCATTTCTAACATGATTAATGTAATAGTTAAAATGATGTATATGTCTAAAGGTTTATTATTACATGTACGACGACGACTGCATGTCTGTAATGCAATCGCGTCGTATATACATACGCCCTTATTAATATGAACATATATGTATATATCTACTAATAAATTTGGTTCTTAATATAAGCTGTATAAATACATTTGCTTATATTATTATCTTTAAGTACATACCGCGTTTAGCGAGACAGTCCGTTTTCCAGTTTCAATCTGTTTTATGCCAGATGCCGGAGTGTTACGCCATGCTTGACCAGACCTTGGTGATGAAAGTTAATTTATTATATGCATATCCTCGGGTTGGAAATGAACCAGTCACCATGGCGTACACATTTGACAATCCGATTCTTTTTAACGGCGCCAAAAATCAGTCAATCTATATTTATATATAAAACGTATTCTTATATTTAAATTAAGTCTCTCTTCATATTTATTCTTGATATCAGATCTCGAAAATTCTTGGTTATAATTAATTTATTTACATAACATTTTTTTAAATGGTATTCTATTTCTTATTTCAAATGAAATTTTTTTAACATGTGTAATATAAGATGATTAGCAAAGTTGTATCGGACGAAATTAATTATCAGTAATCAAGACGCAAGTACAGGGGATTTGTATATGTTTGATTTAGCTGCAGCATGCCGTAAGTTAACGGTTAGAGACCGGATGTTTACTTCGTTCAGACCTTAGAAAGCTCAACCACGTACTTTAAAGATCGTAAAAGACGCGCATACACGTATATATGTTCCCATAACGACTCTATTTAATTTGTATTTCCTTTTAAATGGTTATAAAATATACAAGATTATTGCGAATGCACAAAGCAATTGAAATCTATTTAATATTCTGAAATTTAATGAAGATAAGTTGTGTTTATTTTAGGAATATTATTCTAGTGTTATTGTTATTGCTCAGTTTCAACAAGTTGGTGACCACAAGATTCCTGTGTAGGTTTCATTACACGCAACTCTCGGTTAATGTCTCATGTTCTCCTTCTAAAGCTTCACTTTTGTAGTATTTTTATTAGTTTTTAAGGTAAGATCTTAAAATTCAATTGATGGAATTAGGTTTTCTATAGATATTTTTCATTTCGATAAAATATCGTAGTCATATCATAACATCAAAGCGATAATGTACTTATTTACTTGATAAGTACAACGTCGTTATATTAATAGTGACGTTTATAGAATAAGTCTAGCGTGATGTCTATCTATTATTTTCATCCTCATGGGAAACTAATTAAATGAAGACAACAAAAGACAAGTCATTATGGTTATACCTACCATCATATTTCTTGTTAAGTAAATCGGAAATCCCGTAAAATTATACTTCCCCAGAAAAATTACATAGTAAATGAGTTAATGGTACAATAAAATTGGATTAAATTAATAATTAATTAGAATATCTAGATTAACTGGAAATTCAGGCTCTTTCGATCAGGTTAGTCCTGCTAGGGACATTAATAGTAAAAATTAAATGTACCATTGTTTAAAGTGGTATTTCCTAGGTTTGCCTAATGATGTGTACCTAGACTTGCACTAAGTGGATACATTATTATACTCCTTTTGTGTTCGCCGTGTTATTGATAAATATAACATTGGTAATATTATCCCATTTACGTTCTTTATTTTAAGTTGCAAGCAACATGAAAACATGTCTTATCTCTATTGAATAGCCTTAGATCGAAATAATCAGAAATACAATGCGACATACGTTTGAAGTTATTATTAAGGCAGTAAGTGGTCCGCGAGTCCGGCGCGCATTCAATACCACTTGGATAGATATAGAGCGCTTATCTCGCCGCGATCGAGTCCGCATTGTATAGCCGCACCCGATAATTAAGACGACGCTTTTGACATTCGCCATATAGGAACACAATGACCGCCGCTAGAACCCGGTTCGCTCATCGGATAGTATCGTTCTCTATAAACAATAAACCTTACTGTATAACAAAAAATAATTTAATTAAAGTAAATTCTTTTCTTGACACATTTCTATGCAAACAAGATGCAATTATAAAATTCAAAAAAACATATATTATAGATATTAATAATTGATATATTTTAAATTTAAGGTTATTCTTTGCATGAAATAATAATAACCATTGCCATGTAAGTCTATAATGTCAGATATGATCATTTGTTATACACCGTGGCTGACAGCTTAAAATTCACACGCGATACAAATATGTTTTGCGTGCCATTAAGCGGTTGAGGATAATATGAGAAAATTTTGTAAAAAGTGAGATTTGGTATATAAGAGCCGTGCAAGGCGAGACTGTAATTACAAGTTTGTACCGCCAGTTTAACTGAATTTTACCTTCCCGAGATATCATCTATCTTACGATTTCCGTCCACTCCATACATGTATTGGAAATTTTGCACTTAATTAAGTATCATTTTACTGTATCAAGTACATTACATACATACTCCAAGTTCTTGTTAAGATGTTCACACGATATACTTGCTGTGAGAGCTATTTGCATTTGAATTTGGTATGACAAATAGCTTTTTAAAATATTCTCTTTGTTCACTGCATAACGTCTTATGCACATAAATACCTCTTTGTGTAGATGATTCGTTTTACAAAAAAATCGATCATAGAAATAAGTAGCAATTAATCATCATCATCCAGATAATTTTGGGTAGGTAGTTTATTTTTAACTCTTAACTGTGACAGGGTCTTCTTATCGTATACCAGCATAGAAGTATTGTATTAGCATAAATTTTAAATCATTTTCTTATTAAATTAATATGTCTAATACTAAAATATCCTATATAATTAATTGCAGAATGATACTCAGTTATGGAAAGTGTTTGAAGTAATGTCATTTAAAGGCGTAGGTATGCCATTTTATGCCTTTAAAATATCTCAGCTGCTCTTTTTAATTTCAAATATGTAATTTAATTTCAATTCAAATATTTAATTTCAATTTTATAAATAAAAGAAGCATGCACATTGTTTTTATCTGTATTCCTTTTTCTACATCAATATATAACAAAGTAATAGAAATACCGATCTTCTGTGAGAATTTAACAATTTTTTTATTAGTGAGGTATTTAAATTGTGTTACACTAATAAAAACATTAACAAAATAAACATATGCGCTATTCTGCTTTTAATTTTCATAACGTTCACTACTTGCATTGTGTTCACTTTCGTAAAAACGGAGACTCGTGTAACCTGCTCTGCCGTTGTTTTATTTATTTTTTTTTGCCATATTTTGCGAATTTAATGATTGCTCCGGTTAAACTTTTTAAGGCAATCGTTAATGATGCCTTTTACACTTAACATGTTACGCTTGATGAGGGATTATAACGGTCAACATTCAGAACGAACAGACCCTACCGATATAAGTACCAACGTCTCGACCGACATCGTGGACGCTAGCAAGTGAAGGGCCGTCATATGAGACACGTTGCATATTTCTCACAGGGTGCACTCGTCTGGAATGTTCTTAATTTATCACTAAAAAATATTCACTAAATAATGTCTTACAATTTCTTTTTACTTAAAATTAACATATATAATTCATTAATAATTGGAAGTTGCCAATCATGTTAGCAATCAATCACATGTAGTATAGCTTTATTAGTCTTGCACCCTCGTTTACTTCTCGCTGCACCCGGTTCCCTCGGTAACGATACATAATACATAATATATAATGATTATAAATTGCTTATTTATACGTGCCTTTAGTTCTCTAACTTTGGCTTAACATCTTTTTTTAGCAAGAATAGTTAAGAGGTAAAATAATATTTGAATAATTTTGTATGCACATAAAAAAAAACATAACGTTAACGTTACTTCGGTTTAAACTTATTTTCATCATAACTTTAGTAACTTAATAATGATATATAACAAAAAGTTACTTACTCACTATATAGAAACAGTGAATAATGACTTGCTCCTCTGCTGGATCTTCAATAATGTATTTTTTATTACTTTCTTTATTTTCAAAGTAATTTAATTTTTTCTACTCAGCTCACTTCGGAGTTGCAATTTTGTTGACAGCCGAAATTGTAGAGACGGTTGTTATATATATGTACTTTTGAAAAGATTTGATAACTTCTTTTTATATTTAATTGTATATGTTTATGTATTTTATCGTCCATATACACTATTAGCTAGATGTATACAAGTATACGCTCGCGCCGCTCGACGGAGCGTGAATTTTCCACATTCGATTTCAGGTTCGCGTAACGTTACTCGATAACTATTATGCTTTCGAAATATTACGTATTATTCGGTAATATTAACGTAATGCTAAAATCACTCGTTGCATCATGATCACAACAGTAATTTTCATGCTTTAGATTAATTGCTCTTGGTATCGATGCGAATGAACATGAAAATGTATTGAATATACAGTAGGTATATTATGTGAAATATTTAAATTAACTTTCACTCGGATTTAAATCCATCAATGAGAGACAGCTAGCTGGACGCAAACAGCGTTACGTAACTCAAAGTTCGTCATTGTTTCGATATTGAAACTGTCACAGCCCGCGCGTATTTAGCGTCAATCTTCGATAGCATCGGTAACGGACAGAGAACCGTAATCAATGACATTAGATGCTTTTGGTCCAATTGTGTAACGTTAAGTCAGAGCACAACAATAAATAGAGATTTTGTACCTATATAAAATTTTCCAAACTTTACAGTAGATCAATGCGAATATAAGATAACCAGCGTATTATGATGCATATTTTACTTGGTTATAAATAGCTTCTTTATCTTAATTTTATGCTTCGTTCTTGCGAGAAAGAAGTGAAGATACCATTTCAGTGACTGTGGTTCTAAGCCGCCTCACCTCATCTTGAGCCCTGTATTTTACAATCTGACATTTCCTCTCGACATTTAAGCAGATTAGTGCAACGTGACTTTGGATGTTAATCCGACACTGGGTGGATGCGAGAATCACTCCATTTAATCGAGGTTTTGTAGTAACTGACTGCCACTGATAATACAATAGATTTATATGTTCGCTTTGACTAATGATTGTATGTTATTTTTGAGTGACATATTCATTATTTAAACAATAACAATTTTTATAAATAAAAATGATACCGTTTTAAGGAACTGTTATTGAAAAATTACGTTTATATTTTTCTATGGAATATCACGTATTCTATGTTACTTTAAGTTATAGTTTTAAGTCATTTTATATCAGTCTGTGTGCTTTCTACTGAAACTATTATTTAGCTTCCAAATATTATGTGAATAAATACCTAATTTAATAACTGTTTTAATCTCTCTCTTACTTTAATATTATTTATAATATCGGCGCGTATACGATAAGTAAATAAACTCCAGTTACACCCACCGCTCAGTTCAGAATTTATGTTGAAACCGACATTCACTGCAAAGAACGTTTGAAGCAAATAACCAGGGTGTTAAAACAACTGGCACAAACAATTGGAGCACTTAACAAACAGACATATCCGTATCAGATATAGCAAATCGAAACGGCAAGGCATTACTTCTACGCTATCGATAAAGCTCAACGGCGAGTGAAATAGTTTTGCTACGCCATGAACATAAATAATTGTCATAAAGTAGATAGGGCTGATGGATGAGAAACTGGCGCTAACGAGGAAATTTCCAGTAACAAAAAGCGAACACAAAGAAATCTGGACTAGCTTTTTATGCTACTGCGTAACTTATTATTCAATGAGTTATGCCTATTATATGCGTAAACAAGTTCACAAGCAGATGATGCGATACGTGCAATTTCGTTCTGGTATAGTTGTTGCTGTTAAATTATGTAATGGATTACTCATATTGTATTTAAAGTTACAAATGCCTAACAATATATTATATAAATAAAATGTGATGTTCATTCATTTTCAGATAGTAGATAAGATAATTTTGTCACACCGCACTTTTTTATTTACAATCATGTATGACAAAAAGTGGTTTTAAAAATATAAAACATTTCACATTAATTAACTCCTTAATTAATTAATTAATCCTCGGTTTGTTGTATTTTAAATAATACTATTAAAAAACTTAGACGCTGAGAATTAAATTGACCTAAATAATTATACTGTACATTCATATTGATTTAAATGGAGTGATGAAATAGTTTTGGAGTGGTTGTCACAACGCAATGGGCGTCTTTAGCAACTGAACTCGAGCACTCACGAACACTCGGTCAGTCGTGTGCGACATACGCGCAGAGGTAAGAGAAAGCGTGCTTAATCAGATAAGTCAGATTGTCAACCAAAGTTGGGCTCCTGAAATCGGGTCGAATGTCGGTCGATACATTCCATTAATTAATTGACGGTCCGAAAAGTTGGAAGTAACTGGTCCAAAAATATATAACTGTTATGAAACTTTGAAAACCTACCTATATTAGAATAATTAAAAATATATTTTAAAAACAAAATAAACAAATATGGTTATTTACTTCAACATTAGAATAATACAAAAAACATTATAAAGCATTATTTTTAGTTCGATGGTGATTTGTTTGAACCGAGGCTTGTGTAATTGTTGCTTAATTCAGACGTTTAAGATCGTTGATTATAGTAATGTATCTCTGTCGGGCGACAATAGCTACATTGTTCATTATCAATCGCAACTTTAAAATAGATACTAAATTACGTAAACCATTACCAGTCTGGCTGTAAATTACTTGCTTAGTATTATGAATCATTTATTCGACGTTGAAATGTATATTAATTCAAATAACTTATTTTATAATAATGATTACGTAATGTAAAAAAAAATACGCCAATAATCCTAATTATGATATTTCAAATACCTACAATAACCAGACAACAAGCGTCCGGTAGATTTGTATTTACAGTTATATATGCATTATGTATAATCCAAAATACTTATGTCTCATAGGAATTCTTCTAAAGCAGTAAATGTTTATATTTATTATATTATCGAAGCAATGTGTTTACGCAGAGGTGGAATACACCGTTATAATTTTACACTTGGAGTATCTATTAGTATGCGTGGTTCCGTTGAGTTTACGCGTTCCTCAATCTATGGAGAAAGCCCGTGTCCCCCTTACTAGAACGTAGACTATTCGCCGGCACAAATTACTTATAAATTCATTCATTCACAGTAAAATATTGTGTTTATTACCCGTTGCTAACACTGTAAACATGAATCCTTGCAATTTTAATTGCTGCGTAAAGTAATAATGTAATTGACTTTTTTTCCAATCCCAAATGACGGATATATTTTCTTCGATATATACTGTCTTTTTGAAGTATTAAGCAGCCAATTTTATTATCATGAAATATATATACTTTGTATTGTGTGATAAAAATAAATGGTAATTCATTACGAATACGAAATGTATTTATAATAATGTATTGTACGTAAATGACTGTGGTGTGGAAGAGCAGGGTGCGGCCGACCGTCATCGAACAACGTACCGATACATCAATCAGAGACGACGATCGAAGGTGCTTTCTCGTCGTTAGCCCTATATGGCCCGCCTGGCACCACGCCTGGCATAAACCATTTCTTTTTCACTTAATTTTCTAACCTGTCTGTAGAAATCGTTCTAACAGCATATTTCACTGAACATCTAAACGGAAACGTATTATATCAAAGTGTATACTTTGTAACTTACCTATTCACTTTTTTACATACTTCGTATTATATTAAATTATATTATATATATATATATATATATATATATATATATATATATATATATATATATATATATATATATATATATATATATATAATAAGTTTAATACACTAAAAACTATGAATAAATTAAAACTTAGCTCATAAATTTCGAATCAGCGCGTCTTCGGTGGACCGCTCTATTTATCGAACTATAGGTATGTTCATATTCGGCAAAATCTTTTATACGGTTGTCACAATTTTTATGATACACGAACCCCTCCCTCTGTAGGAACATATTTATTAACCATTGTAAAAATAATATTTTCATTAAAAAAAATTAGAATTAACATTTGGCATTTTGGCATTTGAAAATGCTTTGATGGTTTTATAATATGTACTTCAAAATAATAATGAAGTAAAAAATCTATATTTATCAATTTAGTTAATGCTATATGTAAGTTTATTTTTTATAAATGTATAGTAGTTGTTTTATATTATATTTATTATTTTATTGTAACATATTTACTTCAGTGTATATGAACTTAAAATGTGTGTATTATTATATACTTATTATTTTTACAGAGCGTTGTCATGCTCATGTTCCGAGAAGAAAAATCACCAGAAGATGAAATAAAAGCATGGCAGTTCTGGCATGGCAGACAACATTCTGTAAAACAAAGGATTCTAGATGCTGGTAAGTTTTACCTATGCTGTTTTCACAGCATTTATTTCATATTTTTTTTATGTAAAACCTGTATTTTATTCTAAATACATTATTTATTATATAGGTAAAATGTAAGTATTTTAAATTATATTTTAACTAGAATTATGTGTAAAGCAGTAGCTTATATATTAATGCAAGCTATTTGTATAAAACTACGCGTATTCTTGCTTGAGGCTACTCAGACACAGGCAAAAGTTGCGTGCGACGGGTTCAGAGGCGCGGGCGGTGGAAGTCGCCTGGCACGCAGAACCTAATTACCGTGCTGCGAGGCAGATAGCCGCAGAGACGTAACTGCGCACCGCTACCCACTATTATATGTCGTTAGGACATTTGCATAAATAACGCACAACGTGCACATCCTCCACACCCTACGCCGACCTATCAATTCTCACAACTAAAAATAAAACCAGTGGCGCCGCAACAAATATTGCAATTCTAGGTACATATTTATGATACATATGCATTCCTTCTTTAGAGCATTAAAAATCTTTTAATGATATTTAATTAAAGTAAAAAATGATGTTTATGTTTCCTAGTAATATGGCTATGTAAAATGATGTATAATAGAGATAGAGCCTAGTTTATGGACTTTAGAAGAGATTAACAGGAAATCATAAAAATTCGTGAGAAATCTTCATTCTAGTAATGATGTTGAAGCACCTGTTGAAATTGTCGGCACAAACTTTGTATATAAATATATATAATGACCGTTTTAAGACGTCAGTTGTATTGATTGCATGATATCTGCCGTGTTGTCTAAAATGAGGAGTCAAGATATAAGTAAAAGTACGATATAGACGCGCGCGGACATAATTACGGCGATGATATCTGGGAGCGTGTTCATTAGCATGTTAATTGCGCAGTGCGCCGCCCTTGCGCCCGCGCACCACGTTTAGCCACGACGATAATATTATGTTCACTTTAATAATATATAAATATTTAGTAGTTCCTTTCATCAATTAATACTGTACTATTCGCCATAGCTGTATGCAAAAATTTACCTAAATTCCAAAAGTATTGCGTCATAGACGAATTATATTATTAATTCTGAGACACTTATATTGAAATAAACACCGTTGATATATGACACCTAATACAATCAAACATTACTTAACTAAGACTCGTAGCATTAGTAATGAGTGACTCTACGGCCACAAAGAGTGCCTATAAATTTAATCTCGAGGAAAATAAAACATGGAAACCATTAATTCGCGCGGCCAGGCCAAGTTTAATGTCAAGGTTTCAAGCTTATCGCGATGTTAGTCAAGTTTTATTTTTTACTTTGTTGTGTTATTATGTACAACGAAGTATCTAAGCTCAAAGTTTTTTTAAAGTACTTTTTATTTAATAAAATTTATGGGGAGTGGTGCAAAATAAAAATTAAAATTGTGCAAATGTTAAGTCTAACGTTAATATTTTAAAGTAGGATGCGAATATAAATAAAGTCTAATTCATAAAAATGGATGCAGAACAAATGCAACGAACTTGGAATTGCGTCAAGGGCGATATCGGACACCTGTGCGCAGGCGTGTGAAAGCGCGGAGACTCACAAACTAAAGGCATGGGGTAAGGGGAAGGAGGGGGAGGTCCTGTGCCGCAACGCACCGCGCTTCTATACAATACCTTCTCCGATTACGTTCATGTCTTCTTGTATCGCGTGTCCACTGGTCGTTTCGGTGCAGCGCTGCTCCTTGGTTTACCAATTTATTTTTTAGTCAGTTTTCGTTACACTCCGCATCAATGATTGCTGATAAGGCCCTTAACATATGCTATTTTGACATAAACAAAAAATACGCTGAGCGTCGGTTATTTCATTAATGTGTTTGACATTAATTATTTATTATTTTTATTAGAGTTTATTGGATTTAAGTATTTAGTATTAGAGTTACGTATCCATTAGTTAGAGCATTACATATTTTATTAGAGCTTAGTCTCTTATAATATTTATATTACACTATGATAGATATTTCGTGGCACGATGTGGTCGGTTGTTCTTTTTTTTATATTTTCATTTTCACACGTAAATTAAGAATGCATGCGTGAGGGCGGGCGGCGGTCCTCCTGTACCTCATAAACACGTCAGCGGGGAGCGCGCCCGCACGGATTGCACAGCGACTGATAGCGCGCCCACGCGGCGTCCGACGCATCGCTCTATGCTAGGCCGCCCCACGCCACGATTACTCACTAAACACCGCTGTCGTTTAATGTAGCCTTCGTTTCCTAAGTGTAACGAAATGTTAATATATTAACATTTTGACTTATTTAAGACTGTGTAGGGTACTTATTACAGAGAACACGTTCAAAATCAAAATTTAATATATTTAGTACTACACGAATGTTTTATGTTAATTTTATAACATAAAAGCATAATAAAAACGTAATAACATGATGACCTGACTCATTTCAATAAATGAGTATGCAAAGTAGTGAGAAAATGACGTCTTATTATATTGAATAAACAATATGCACAAAGCGTATTTATTCCATTGAATATTTGTTATGTAGAAGCTTGTCTGGAATGCATGTCCGGGCATACTGACTACTATCAGAAATGGAAATGGAAACAGCAATCGTTGATGAATCGATTCTATCACATGATTATTCACGCCCCGCAAATAAATATCCGTCGTCGATGACGTATTATGCGTTGATATCTTAATCGAAATCTCCGCAACCATTAGTACACAGTTACCTGAGGACATGATTAATGAGTATTTGTGGTTTTGTTGCAGACACTAAGAACAGCATTGGACTGGCGGGATGCATTGAAGAGGTAGCTCACAACGCCATAGCTGTCTATTGGAATCCGCTTGAGAGCGCTGCTAAGGTGAGACTTAAATAATATTTATATGTATATACAACATTGTTATATCCTAAACTTAAACAATATATAATATTCAGTATTATAATATATTTAAAATGTGCAATTATTTAATATATATATTTTTTTGTCTCTTACTATTCGAAACTAATGCCAACATTATTTTTAAATTATTATAACAAACATTGTGGGTTCGATTCCCATACGGGGAGAGTGAATTGATGACAAGACCAAGCGCGGCGTTGCGTTCCCTCACTAAACAGGTAATGTTTTGAAAGGTGAAAAGCGGAGAACGGAGTATCTTAACACTGGTGGGGTCCACCTTGCTATATGCTACAGCATCCTATTTCTATGATATACCGTCAAGTTATAAAAAACTAACAAACACGAACACTTTCTTCTCAAATAATACACAGCATTTTTGTTTAATTAGTTCGATCAAAGTAATAGCCTGTGTTAAAATTTGGGTACAAAATATTATCAGTATAATTCAATATATTATAGTATAGCTGTAAATACAAATTATAGCTTTAAGGCGTGAAACGGAAATTGTATGTGTTCGTCGTGAGCAGTATAAAATTCTAAAATTGGTTTTGGTTCTACTTGGACATATTATTTAAGCGTGAATAATCGGTTATCGATACTAATAATTATTTACGATTGCTGAGAATAGCTGTAGCGGATGCGAGTAGTTTGCGACATATAATATGGGTACTGACAGTGATCGGTAGCAGCGTTGGCGGCTCGGAAAAACGCAAAGGGTCATTTGCATAGCGCGCTATAATGAGTACCTATGCGTACCAACGTACTCGAAGTACGTTGGTACGCATAGGTACTCAGTACTTAAACCAGAAATTTGTTTAGTTAATACTGGTTCGAATTCTTCTTGTATTGAATATTCCATTACCTGTTTCCATTGTTTCTTTAGTCAGTGTTACCTCGTGCACTTAGAATGTATTATGTGTCATATGCTACCCTTAATTTGCAACTCTATACGACCACGAGGGCGAAACCGCGGTTAAAAGCTAATATATAAAGTTGTTTACTTCAATATTAATAATCTTTATTACTTATTTTTAAATATTATGATTAAAACGGCGTATTTTCATTTAAAAATGTATAATAAAATTAATTATTTACAGCTTAACTATAAGTTTTAATAAAATTATTTCTTAATTTCAGATCAATATAGCAGTACAGTGTTTGAGTACAGATTTCAGCAGCCAAAAGGGTGTTAAGGTTGGTACTACCTTATCTATAATAATAAAAAAGTTACCTCTCATAATTGATATATATATCGATAATACTTAAGTGTATAGAATAATGACTTAGAAATATAATATGTTTACAAAGCAATAATATGAATATGATAAATATATTAATGTAAATATCTGTGATATTTACATAAATATTTCATTACTATATTTTATAGATTTAAACAAAAAATAATTAAAATATATATATCTTATCTTCTATTGAAAGTGGAATGTTATTACTAAAATATAAAAAAATATATATTTACTGAATTGTAAAATTTAATTGAGTTTGTCGCACTGAAAGTACTAAAATGAAATTTACTATACGCTGATGGCATCAAGACTCGAGGTCGGTAACCGCGTTGTCACCTGAGACTACCCGATAACCAGTGGATGACGTAAAAGCGTGTGCCTCGTGGAAATTATTTAGTTTGATATGACGGCGTATATGTTACTTGGTTGAGTTAACCCCTATTCTCGATCATAACAGTCTATTTAATATAGTAAACTATAATATTGTGACGCCGTCTTCACGTCGATGGCCTCGAATCCACGCAATTAAGACGTTTTATAGCGATTCGATGCAGACACGTGCATATTTTTCCTTATTCGTGATTTTTTTGTAATTATCCCTTATATACGTTTATTAAAATTGTTTTTTGCTCTAACACAGTTGGTCATAGATTTCAAGCGTAAAATAGCATTGGTAATTTGTTTGTTTTTGTAAATGAAAGGTTTTACACGCAAAAATTAAAAATGACTTTAAATACGCCATGAAAATATTCATAACTAATAATATACTTTATAAATATTCTATTTATTTTTACAGGGTTTGCCACTTCACATTCAAATTGACACTTTTGAAGACCCACGGGATACTCAAGTTTATCATAGAGGATATTGTCAAATTAAAGTGTTTTGTGACAAAGTACGTTTCTGTTTATTATTAGTAAATCTTTTTGTTTGATTTTATGGATAATATAAAGATATTTAAAATATATTTAATTATTTAAAGGGAGCAGAGAGAAAAACAAGAGATGAGGAAAGAAGAGCAGCAAAAAGGAAAATGTCAGCTACAAATAGAAAAAAATTAGATGAAATTTATCATCCTGTCACGGAAAGAAGTGAATTTTATTCTATGGCTGACTTAACAAAACCACCAGTTCTATTTAGTCCCGCTGAGGACATCGATAAATTAGCAGGCATGGATATACAGGGATTCTATGGACATGATGAAGCAGCCTTAGCAGAAGCTCATCTGAAAGGGGCTTCGCCTTTCCTTTTACATGCTGCCAAGCCTCAGGCACCTGCTCTTAAATTTCATAACCATTTTCCACCTGATGCCCCAGCGTAAGTACTATAACCCCCATTTATTTAAATTTACACAATGCACGTACATAAACATAAGCAATATCTCCTTTATACTGTATTCTGAACTACAATACTGTATAGGGGAGGTAAAAGATAATATGAGGAATAAATGATTATGAGAATGAATGATTATTACAGGTATCGATCGGACGTAGGTGGATTATCTCCGTATAGTGACAGAAAGGATTCATTGGAGTTGGAAGGTGTGCTAGGAAAACGTGCGCGCGCGTCTACGCCGCCGCTGAGCGAGCGCGTCATGCTGTACGTGCGCCAGGACACGGACGACGTCTACACGCCCCTGCATGTGGTACCTCCTACCACGCAAGGCCTCCTGCATGCCGTAAGTTATCCTCACTTGCTATTCAGTAACATTGACACGTCACATTGACCACGAGTTAAAGTTACGTGTCAAGGAATTCGGTGAGCACTAGAATAACCTTGGTGATGTCAGCTAACCGCAAATTGCGAGCGAGCGAGATACGTCTCTCGTTTACTCGCAATTCGATATTCGTTTATGGAGATATTCAATTATAACTATAAAATAACCTAAACGAAAGGAATCGAGACGCTTCGTCCGTGCCACGGTCGCCTGCCGCTCTCGGCCGGCGACCGGCGACCCGCGACGCGCTGTAACCGATGTGGCGCTTCATAACCCCGTCTAATCAATCCACACGATCATCATAACTGCATGTTGTAATTAACACCCGCGCGGTACCTGCCACCGCACCGGACCCGCAATATTCGCGCGACTTACTTTTTTGTTCTTGTGAAACCACTAGACCGGTTACGTGCCATCGTTCGATCCGTTAGACGAGACGTCTCGGTTTAAAGACAAAAGGCCCATTGTAATTTGTTTTGTTTTCTCCTCATTTTCAGATTGAGAATAAGTACAAAATTTCAAGTTCGGCAATTAATAATCTTTATCGAAAGAACAAGAAAGGGTAAGTGGTTTTCATTGGCCTATAAAAAAAAACAGTAGGCACTTACCGGGCGCCACGCGTTAGTTATTACCTCGCTTGTTTAGAGGACGCGCCACTAACTTCACTTGCTTGTAAAATAAAAGAAACATCCGAAAGGCCCCAATGTTTGCTTATTAAAAAATGTCATCACCCGTTTCCCTGGCGAACCTAAAAACCCGTAATTTTTGCAGGGCAGTTGTAATATTCCCTACATTAATTATATTACACCGAATACGATATTAATCCTTTAATTAATTAGATTTGTATTAATTTTATAACATAATAATCATAATATACTTTTTTATATAAAAATTATAAACATGTTAAGTATGTCGAGTAACGAAATACATATATTTTAGGATTACGGCCAAAATTGACGATGAAATGCTGGCATATTATTGCAACGAGGACCTATTTCTTCTGGAGGTGCGACCGGCGGGCTCCAGTGAAGAAGAACCTCTCTATGATATAACCTTTGTCGAATTATCTCTTGAACATTAGCTAGTATATCTATTTTTATTTTTTCTTCCTAATTCAGCAGTAATCCTACGCAGATTAAAATACAACTTATATTTATATTATTTACATTACATGCATAATTTCATTCAATTTGCGTTTACAAATTTTATGTTTTTATAAATTGGTTTGATTTTTATCTGCGTTGGATGTTTCACCACGTACTTTATCATATGAATCTTTCCTTATAAAATATATCTTTCAGATAGATAACTGTTTTCGTACATGTCTTGTTTAATATTTTCCGTGGTGATTGCAAAAAACCCGTGTCATAACATTCCATATTTTACGCTCAATATTTATAATTAAGGTTGTCTATGAAGTGTCGATCTCAGATTGAAATTTACTATTAGGGAAAACATGAACGTACATTTACTTTTCTATAAAATGTCACAAACACGTTCGATCGTTTTATAAACGACGGCGACAATGTTGTATATATCTCTTAGTGCCTTACGAAACATTCAGATAGTTGGTGATGGCTAAGCGGAAAGATTGTCTTGTTTGCTAGCAAGAGAATGTGACTCCTTTTTATTATGGTTGTAACGAATGTCTTGCACTTCTTAAAGATTTTTTAAAAGTAAAATTGAAATATGTGTGCCATTAACTCGGTTATATATAATTTAGTTATCGTTTTAACAGGTACCTTTTAATCTTGCCATGATCATAAAGTAAGAAATTCTTGTCACAAATGTACTACTGTAGATTAATAGTATCTAAAGTATGAGAGAAATAAAGTGCCTTTATCATAATTATTTTTATATCTTAATATAAGTGAGTTAAGTCATATGAAATGCCATCCAACTTGTTAAGTTTTATGTGGATAAGTTTGCTTTATAAGCTCGCTCAATTCATATATCTAGTAAAGTTGATATTAGTTTTAGGATCAGTCACAATCGCATCATTTTGTAAAAATTGTTTCATAACATTTTACTAAAACTGTCTTTTTACAATTGAGAATTTGAATCTTGTTACAAATTTCAATTAGTATGAAAACTGCTCTTGATCAATTATTCAAATTGCCTTTAAAACCCAAAATGGAATTGATTTATATAAATGTTAAATGAAAGCAATAAATATGAATTATAATTTTAAATGAGATACAATTCTTTGTATAATGTATCCATAGTTAAAAATTTTTAGTTTAAATTATAGTCACAATGAAAAGGAACAAAAAATTATCAATTTACATTATTTTGATGAGTTTTTTAATAACCATTTTAGATTTTTATAGGTTTTGTTTCGTAATATTGTATGTGTTTTTCTACTAAGTTTATGCCCATGACAATTTAGATTAATATGTTCAACTTAGTACATATATTACGCTATGTATGATTTTGAACTCGATCCGTTCCGACTTTTATTTACTTGTTTATGGACCGTAATTTGACACTATCATAGGTTGTATCCACCGATTATCGCAAAATTCAGAACGAGGTTCTGGCCCTTATTAGGATTGTTTTAGACAAAGTCGCCCAAGATTATTATAATTTAAGTGCCTAGTGCGGACGGTTCGAATAACTGCCATATTATGACATAATTTAGTTTATTTAAGTTTAGTGTAAGAAATTTTAATATAAGTCATTTAAATGTCACAATACAAATAGGACTCGTTTTAATATAAATGTAAAGCCTTTTACGTAAAATATATATTTCTATTTACGTATATTATGTAATATGTTGTTTTTATTGTTTTTTTTATGAAACAAACAGCGCTAGCGAGTCCTGCGCGTTTTTGATATCTTCCATATAATGTTAATGTTTTTTACTCACTTGTTGATATCTTTCCACTTTATATTAAGAAATTTGGAATCTCTATAAATGTTATAAGTGTAGAAAATTTCATTGCTCAAAGTCTGCATTTACCTTGGAGTGGGAGCGGACTCTAAGAACTTGTCTACATTGTACTTATACGTCTCGATGTAATGATATTTATTTATGTACTTATGGTATAAATTTTACAGCTTTAATTTTACTCACATTGATGTTAGATCGTGATTCTGAATCTCGTCATAAGTCACAAACGTCAGTAGCAATAAAATACGTAATTCAGTTTAGTAGTTAAATGACGTGGGCTCGGTAGGTCGCAGCCGGCGTGCGGCGTTGTTGTGCAATGCTTATGTTTATCGAAATTACTATAAAATATGTGTATATTGAAATAGACGACGATGTAAATCGGGCTAGTAGTGTGGTATGCGTCTACAAATGATATCATTAATAAATAACTCGCTGGTTGTTACTAATTTATATTAAAAAAATAATATGATCTTGTTCGATAAATATCAATAGAATACCAGTTATTAGTAAAACAAAACTTTCTTCCAGATTAATTAAAATTGCATACAAAACCACAATTCGTAGTCGCTTACCTCTTTCTAGAGATAGAGAAAATAGAAGGCGCGCCGGCGCCGGAGGACGCGGCCGAGCCTCCTCGTGGATATAGTCACATTAGTTATTATATGCATCCCGAAAATGGTAACACATTTTCTTTATTAAATTTTAATCTACTTATGTTTAAATTGAATAGATGTTACGTTATTCTCTTATATTATTTGTAAGTTGTCATAAGAATATTATTAATATAATTATTTTTATCAAAGTTTATAATCTAAATAAAAATGTTTTTCTTCAAAACATTCGAGTGGAATTTTATTAATCATTTATATATCTACCCATATTTATTTCCCAAATATATTTAAGATAACTATATAATTTTATAAAAACATATGTACATATTTAACAGTTACCAAAATAAGATAGACTTCAATCTTTTTCTTTCAATTCTTCAATTTCTAAGTGTATTATCCCAAAAGTAAAAATAATGTGCTTAAATGTTGACATAAACTCGTTTAATAGCTATATTTTTATTGCATTTAGACACAAGTAAGCCACAAAAGCGTAAAATTGAAATAGATTTTTAATTACATGTTAATTACCTACATAATTTCACTATCGACTAAACCATTTATAAGGAAGAACATTTAAAAATTCAAAAAGAAAATAGGAAAGTACGATAGCTCCACTATTCTTTGCATCTATTCTGAAGGTCAGTCGAATCATTGTTATTTAACTACAACACATCTCCTTAGTTCTTATGATATTATTCCTAAAATGTATTATATAATGCTTGGACAATGGCAATTTGTATATAATATGGTAACTTTTCGAAAAACATTACGCGCAAAATGAAACAATATACCGGCATATCAACATTTCACACCTCTATAATGTTAACAAACAGACATTTGAACACTATTCAGGCACTTAATTTGTCAAAATATTATGTTGATTATTAAAGACACAAATTAGGTTATAATTATTGCTTCTACACTTAAAGCAAAGCATTATGTATTTATTCTTATACATATAAAAAAGAGCCATTGATATTTGGAATCATTATCATCAAGTTATAAACGATATACGTTATTAGTAATTCGACTTATTCTCGTAAAGGGTATTCTTAAAATTTCTATATACATTTATTAAATAGAATATTCAAAATTAACTTACCGCTTAGGTATGTTGTTATCGTATTTCGCTGTAGTTTTGTAAATATTTTATATTATGATACTTCGTAAATTTTATTGATAATATTTTAGAGATCTTTTGCAATTTTGACAGAGGTCAAGGTAATTTTGTTTATATACTCTAAGAAAAAAAAATTATTTAGTATAAATATATCGTAAGTAATACGACAATCCAAATTTCAAATATCTCAAGATCAGATTTTCACACCGGCTGATATGAGATAATCAGTTAGTAATGACCTCAGATTACATCTACATCATCAAAATAAAAATCTAAATAATTTTAATTCAATCAGGCCACAAGCAACTGACGGGGATAGGTCGTATTACCAATAACCCTATTTAATTATGGGAATTCACAATTTTTTTTACTATATATTAAGTAATGCATATTTAAAAAATTAAAGTTATATCACATATTATGATGACTCTATTTTCGTATACTAATTTACGAGAACATTTATGCGTTTATAATGATTAGTTATTTAGCATTAATCTAACTATCAGATATTGTCTAATATATATATATATATATATATATATATATATATATATATATATATATATATATATATATATATATATATATATATATATATATATATATATATATATACATATATATAGTAGACACAATATTAAATGATATCATTTTACCCATTTCGGTTATTTAAAATAATAGATAATGTAATAGTAGTAGGAAATCTTTCATCTTTCTTTACCTTTGTTAATAGGAGGTTGGTCGAACGGAATAACCTACATGATACCTACTTAAAATATTACTTTTAGTAGTATCATAATATGAATAAAAATAACTTCATTTTGCATTAATAGATATTAAGTTAAATATGATAGTATCTTTGTCTATCGCAAACTCTAAATTATATTTTACACACAGATATTATCAAGATTTTTTTTTTAAATATTAATTATTATTTATTGCTGAAGGGTACACATACACTTTGTGCAACAACATTTACATCCAAATATGTAGTTATATTTCATTTTTATATTATTATCTTTTCTGTTATCAATTTACCCTCATATTATCTATCGTTTAAGACTTCGACGTGTTTTAGATTTCGATTTAACCCTTTTTAAGAAAAACAAAAAGTAACTACTTTTTTAATTATATTATGGGCTTAGTAACGATGCTTTTAACATGTTTTCTTCACACTAATAATAAAAAATCTTTATGTAGTTAATTTAAAACGAAAAGCTGAAAAAGTTAAACCTTATGATAAGATTCAAACGAATTATATTTTAATTTGGAACCGTTCACCGTCGGAACAGTTCGAGACTGATGGCTATTGTATGAGCGGTGAGCTCTGACTGTCACTGAAGTCAAGAGTGTAGTACATATCGGTGGTGTCAAGCGCTGGAGGTTGGAAAGCTGCAGGAGGGGTACGCTTGTCTTGCAACCAGTGATGTGGCGGGCCCGGCTCTGTTACACGGGAAAGACGGGACAATATGCGCGAATAGGTTTTGTTTACTCGACAATGACACGCCGTTACCTGAAAACGATAGGAAAACAACTTTTTTTAAATTTTTGTTTGGAAAATTATTAGAAAAAGCAACTAAATATTAGTAAAATTCATTCAACAAGTGTTAACAGCTGCTTAAGAATTATCGACTTATATAACAAAAAAAGATATTGTACTGCTAGAAAAATGAAATTTAGAACGAGTAGTTTTATGCAAGCTTCTTACCACAATACCAACGATAGCAATGGCGGCACCAAGAGTACCAGCTGCAATGTATACATTGTGAAGACGGTCGTGGTAAAGGCCCAAAGGCAAACGCATTTCGCGTACAGACCCGCCTCCGCGGGAGTCCTCGCTGCTCTCGCTTTCACTATCCACTACAGATTCAAGGATGAAATCTTCTGAAAATGTTAAAATATAAATGAAATATATATTACAAAAAAGAGCGTTATTGAAAAATTAACAAACATTCAATTAGTAACTTCTTTCGTTGTATAGTTGTTACAATTTTCAATTGTTAATAATATACTTTCTAGGGTTCCGTACCTCAAAAGGCACTTTGTTGTACGTTTGTTCGTCTTTCAAGATCATTTTCTATAAGTCGGGTGGTGCTACCAAGCTGAAATTAATATTAAATAGTTTTCGGTGTGCAATTACTATTTGCACTTGACCGATATTTTTATTCGTCTACTCACTGAGCTTAAAAATATTTTTTATAATATTTTCAAACCAACACTTTGAATAGTTATTCAGTTTTATTCATTATCATATCAGAAATAATATCAGGCGAAAAGTAAACTACAACATATATATTCTTAGGTAGAGTCGCAACTAAATAATATTATTATTTTTATTTTCTGCTTGTTTTCATTTATCCACTTGTGATCAATTTATTATTTATTATTTTATATCTCTACAATATACTAAAGGTAAACCTCAACTTACTTCGTTTTAAGTTATTTCATCAAATTTTCAAGTTTTCACAGTAAATAATATCTAATAAAATTGTTTAATCAAACCTTCACAAAGTCTTCCTGTATATCCCGGCCGACACGAACAGTAGTAAGAATCTATGCCACTCCAACATGTACCACCATGAGCACAAGGGTTATTATCACAAATCTGCAAATAAAATACTTGATAAAGAAATTCTAAACAATAACTAAACGAGTTGTAAAATCCTTGGTATTACACGAATTAGGTGGTAATAAGCTAATATGGTAGAATCGAACTGATCTTATAATGGAACCCGACGGTGAATTTGAAGCTCTGAGATGCCTCTTATTAAAAGCATTGAGTTTGGGCTCGTTATATATTCTCTTTACATATAATACTATAATTTTTTTCTGAAGACAAGAATTTAATGATGAAACTGTAAGGTAAGACTAATGGAACTCTAATCTAAAATTATATTTTATTAAAGCCATCACATCATATGTATAAGATATTAAAAATATTCTTAGTATGGTATCCCATGATAAATGCCGTGTATAAATAATATTTGTATGCCACAATAAATATTCATACATTATTAATACTTAAGAGTAATAATGGTCGCTCGTTAAATCTTTTTCAGTGGCTACGTACTCAAAATGTTCTCTCAGTTTTAACAACGTCAATTACGCAGGCTTGCAAGCTAACTGTATCGAAAAATCGCCGAGATTTTACTGACCCATTTAACTCATTTTCAATTCCACATTTCATTCGAATATTAAATTCTTACATACTTATATTTATATATATCACATTATATTGACGCGTACAAAGATATAATATATAATTTAAAAAAAATACTGATATACCGCATGGACCATGGTGTAAGTAAGTATTATATTATATATACAAGTATTATACTTGCCCTATGTTTAAGTAAAATGTAAAATTACAATTATTACAATAACAGTTTTTAGATGTGTTTATTTAGTTCTTAGTGCTTACTTACTATTATAATAAAAGCAAATATCCAACATTTCTATAATTTTAAGATCAATTTGAACTTACCGACGAAGCTGTAATATGACATTCTTCTCCACCGTAACCATTAGGACATTCACATGTATACGTATTTCCATGATCAACACAATACCGTGGTGTCTGACAAGGATTGGACGAACAAAGGTCAACCTAAAAACGTATCTTATCTTTTTATTCTTACAATATTTTAAAATTAACAATATTAAATCGAGTCTTTCTTTTAGTTTCTATTTATTTAGTAAATACAAATTTAAATTAGATTCAAGTTTTTACATAAATAATAAGACCGTGACAAGTAAATAGTGTTCTCAATAGCTGAATAAAATTCTTGAAATGATTTTCAGCGACACTCACATACCTATCTACAAACAGTATAGTTTATATATCAAGTCCTCTTGTCCAGATCTTACCTTTAGTTACTGTACATTTCTCAGTTTTTATTAACTTTGCGACCTCTAACACAGGTAAGCAATACTTACTTCTTACTTTTTGATTTCTTACCTTCGATTGACAAGTATTACCCGTGTATCCACGTCCGCAGGCACATTCAAATCCACCAACTCTGTCGGTACACGTGCCGCCGTTCACACAAGGTGACGATTCACACTCATTATACTCTAGTTCACATCGGTCTCCTGTATATCCTGCGTTCAAATTGTTATGATTAAAACAACTTTATAATTAGTCATAGGTCCTAGGAGCGAAAGCGATATTGTGTTACCAGCGTAGTTAAAAAGTTAACGAGACAGACCGTTGAGGGTTCGATGCCCGCTTAGAAAAATTTATAATTTGTCATTTACTCATGACGTTGAGTTCTACGCAATGTCGCATAAATTTCGCAAATATTGGGGAACTGAATGTTTAGCTAGGTTCCGTCTACCCTGATATCTTACTTATTTATTGAAGTGAAACTTCTTTGCCCCCATGAGGGTAAAATTTTTACAGATGATCACAAAAAAAATGTGACACAAACGATGTGGGACGTTTTTGCAGTGGTGAAGTATCCATATAACACGATTTCCATCGGGTTACATTTTGTAAACTATATAACAATTAACAATTAATTATTAACTAAAACCTATAAATTAAATAAATTTTATTTATAATTGTACTAAATTTCAATTTTTTGTTATATTAATAACAATTAAATTCATTAATTTTCCAAGACATCTTGGTAATCTAAAGCTTTAAATTAGTATAAATAGAAAGGAAATTATAAATTTGTTTGCCAAAGAAGTTTCTTCTAACATGTGTACATTGTATGCACGCAATTTATTTTTACTATGTATATGTTATTTAAAAAAAACACCTGAAATCAAATAATATTTATAGTAATGAAATATTATATTATATTATTCTTATAAAATATTGTAACTTAATAAACTTGAATATAAGACATATGTTTCTGTTCTCTTTGTCGTTCTTTGGCTCGAACTCATGTAAATGGAAGCTTAAAATATGGCAATGTGCCAAAAGTAAAATAGAAGCGCTGTATATTGATTAACTGAACAGAAGAAATATTGAATATTTTGTAAGATTTAGTTTTTGAAAGAAATTTTATGTCATATTAACATTTAAACTGCACTTTCTATAAATTCATAATATTTTTCCAAACTAATAGTTACAAATTTTGTTATTCGCTAAAGCTTAAAATGACGCGGGATTTAATATTTTCGTTACAAGTATGTTTATCAAAAATACTAATTGCATTTTATTAGGTTGTGTTTGGACGAAAGTCGAGGAATACGAAATTATTTAACACTTGGTTGTATCTGTTCTAATTTGGGAGAAGCAAGAAAAATAATCTATAGAAAAATAAGCTATATTTGATCTATTTCAACCAGATTTTCTACTTTCGTCTAACGATAAGTGAAGTACCAACGGATATTTCTAGGGGAAGATTAAAATATATTAAACTTAATGTATAAAATAACGGAATATGAATAATAACTTTCCGTTCCTCTTTGAATATGTATTAGAAGAAACAACAATTTTGATGGATTTACCCAGTTTATTTAGCAGCATTAAAGAATTTAGTTGTCTTTTGTTAAAAACATTAACAATAAATACAAATATTCTAACACGTCGTTTATTCTAGATAAAAAAAACAGCGCAATGCAATTAATATTTTGTTTATAATATATGTTCTAATTCTAAATAAATATCTGTAATACATATATGTAAAATAAATATATGTCATCTTAATTACTTCGCTAACATTTAAGTGTAATAGTAAATATATTGGGGCTTAACTTTTAAGAGTGAAGCAAACAGGATCAAGAGCATTATCCCTATAGCCTACCAAATTAATCATCCAAATAATTTTATACTTGAAACTGTCATAGGCATGACTGCCTGACTATAATTAAGTAAGTTTATGATGATTTATTACCCAGTCGTTCCCTTCAGGACAGTTTGCTTAATAAAATATATTGTCTTACGCAGGAATGATCTGAAATTCTATGAAGCTACTAAAAAAGACATGACTTTGTTATTTAAAAAGTAAAAATAATAAAAAAAGTGTTTGTATGGCTAGTACGTTTCTGGATTAATAGCCGTAATTAATAATTTTTCGTAGTGGGTCTAGAATATCAACTTCCTTTGCATACTTCACCTAACGAAGGAACCACAATCATATAAAAAAAATAGTAAATAGTAGGTAGGGTCAAGGAACCTAGTATTAAGGCACTTTGTTCCCCGCTTTCCGCCTTTGGAGACATTGCGTGTCGAGTGGCGGAACTCAACGCCGCGCTTTTACCTTGTTGTCAGAGTGAAGAAAATAAAAATGTTTCATTGTCCACGAGTGGGACTGGAACCCACATACAGTCGCGTTTACAGGCAAACGCTGTGGCTGCGCCACGACGTCGGGATAGAAAAATATCATAAAAACATTATAACATTATTACCTCATGTACCTACTCATATTTATGTGGGTGCGCAATAAAAGGATTGCATTTGAAATACAAATGAGACCTTGGAACGGTAAGAATATATTTTTACTTTACTTCTTTCTTGATACTTATTCATGATTGAATAGCTTGGAACTTTCGACAAAAACCAATGACCGACACATTCTTTTTAATAACCGAAAATAAGGATATATAAAAATTTTTTTAGTTGCCAATACCAAATTATAAGCTATAAAGATGTTGAATGGAGAACTGAAAGGTATATTGAGTGAGATTTGTAATGTAATTATTTGCAAAATATTACTCATTATTATCTTGCTTATTTTTCAAATAGCTCTATAGGTAAATTATATCTTTTTTTGGTACGAATTAATGCGATGGTAGCTATGATGATCCTATAAATTGCTTTTCTCCGGTTATCGATATTACTCTACTACTACTACGGTTACTTCGATAGAAATTTTTATTTATGAATATAATACTTTTTAACTGATTCTAGCACTTGTGTTGCTAATTAATTTCAAAGAAAATACGGAATGCATATGTGATACACACACTGTCGACAATTGGATTAAAATTTGTCAATTCATAGTCAGTGTACATAAGTTATTATTTTCCTTAAATACAAAGCTGTTTTCTTTTAAATCAGCAATAAGTATACTAAAATTATATTATTATTTCTTTAATTAAAAGAAAGCTTTATTCCCTAGCTTTAGAATTATGCATTTGGTGCAACTATATCGCGATATAAATATATCGCAACTTCTTACTTTAAATAAATAAGTAATATATTTTATACAGAGATCCTACCTGGTTCACAAAAACAACGATATGTTTGGCCTTCTTCGTTATTAACATCTTCAACACAAATTCCTTTGGCACAAGGCTTAGAATCACAAGCGCCGCCACTGGTAGGCACTTCGCAGTTAGATCCGGTCCATCCCTCAACGCAAGCGCAATGAAAAGTAGTCGAACCATTCAATGCCATACTCATACACGAACCTCCGTTAACACAGGGCTCCGAAAAACAAGGATCTTTTTCACATTTTCTGCCCGTAAAACCTGTTCCCATATATTATTATTATAATCAACTTAAATTATTTAAGAAATATTAATGAATAAGAAACTAAGAACTATAAAATAAGAAATAAACACATAAGTATTAAAGAATTTAAAGTTAAGATTAGAAAATCTGTGAAATAAATTGATATAAATATTAAATTTTATTTGATGTAGACGTCAGTCCCATACTTTGAATTTTGAATAATTCCCATTGATATAAGAATTAATGGCTTGGCACTACGATATAAATCGTAAGCACAATTTAGAAAACATTATACGATGTTTTATATAAAATTAAAAATAAACAATAACAGAAAACTAAATATGTTAAAAAAAAATAAATATGTTATTTAATTTCAAGCCATTTTTTTAAGTTTTTTTGTGAGTGACAATCGTCAAAATACTGTGTATAATGTTTCTGATTATTTATTTATTTCTTTAATTTATTTATTATTATATCTTAAGTGCTTGCCAGTGCCGAGATTGAAAAAATCTGTAATTTTCAATCCTCTTATACATTTCACTTGCATTTTGTATGTGCAATGGAAATTGCGTATCGTTTAGGATTTCAAATCATAAAAAATATACATAATTTAGGGCACATACACTGTATATTTTCCTCGTATTCCATTAAGCTTGCATAAAAAATAAATCAAGCAGCTCCATTTATTGTAATTAAATTTAGTAAATAGAAAAGATTGGTAAGAACAAAAATATAAACTGTTTTAATTAAATCAACTATATTAGATTTGCGTAAGTTTTATTGTGTGCCATATTTTTAGGTAATTTTTTTTTCTCTTTACCAAGTAAGCAACTGGATTGAAACTGTACGGGGTAAAATCCAGAACTAGGTACTTGGTTTTTATAATACATATGTAAATATATAAAGGAGCGTAAATATAAACACTGGACCATGGAAGAACTTGATGATTTCATTATTAAAATATAGGATTTGTTATAATATTTGGGCTCGGTATATAAATCGGGTATAATATAATTTTGAATCAGGCATAGATCAAAGCCTTATAAAAATTGTTTTATTATATTTAATTAATCATTAAAAATTACGTAATCTCTAGAGATTACGTTATTTTTTATACGTCTTCTCTAGTCTCTTGTCGTCCATATCTTTCAATGGTTTAAAGTGCCCAAAATATGCTATTCAAATTAAGTGTTTTCAAGATAATAATTTTAATAGAATGTAGATATAATAGATAGATTGACTATATTAAAAATAAACCATAAAACCATCAGTTAATATATGAAATTTCATACCGTATGGACACAAGCAGTGATAGTTAACTCCGTTGAGAGGTTGCGTGAGGTCGACACATATGCCATTATTCAAGCACGGTGATGGATTGCACGCGTCTTTATCCTCACAATGGGGCCCAGCGTACCCATGACAGCACTGACACTCGTAACCTTCCTATGTTTTATATTTTTTATTTTATTAATATATTCTATTATATTACAATTTGTTTGCATGATGTATTATCATTTATATGACGATGTACGAGTATTACAAATTAATCCAAAATAGTAGAAAGTGATTTTACAACCTCAATATGAAATTACAACACACATCCACACAGTGCAGTATATTTAATTATTTTAAACAAAATATATTAATATAAAATAAATCATGTATATGACTCTGAGAAACATAATATTTTAAATGGAAGATATTTTCTTTTTTCTGATCGATGAAGTGTTGTTTTTAAAATATTAGATGTATGAAGTGTACAGTAAAAATAATAACGTAAATCAATATACTATATAATTTTTTTAGTAGTACCGTACCATAGAAACATTTGTAAAACATACACCTTTTCCGGTGCAATCTTGTAATTCTCCACAATTATCAGATTTCACGGTTACTTTTAGCCGGACGCATTGCGACCCCCAGTTCTCAGAAACAACTGTAAATAAACATTTTATTGGTGTCGGCCATTATCCTGCAATTATGTACTACAAGAGTGAAAGTGCTATATAAGCGTTATTTGTTGTTTAAAATACGTAAAAAGTATTTCATGTCGAAATAAGTATAAGCTAATTCTGAAGAAAGTAATATAAAATATTCCATTAATATTTTTTATATGCACGCATGTTCTCGCGTGTATTATTTATTAAAAAATAAAACACAGATTCATTCCGATTATCATTTAACAGAGACCCGCCTCATATACCAACTATACTGTACGAACACAATAAAAGCCCTGCTTCCGGCGAGAGTTGATATATACTGCTCATTTCTCACGCAATGCCGTTCCAAAGCTTTTTGTGATAAACTAACAACATAACTGTTTTATAATGTAGTGTGGGTTATCTTTGAAATTAATAAAATATAAATATTAATAACATTATGAAAGTAAGTCGAATTATAAAAAATATTATTACTTAAAATAAAAATAGCTTAGTCATGAAAAATGGAGAACATATAAATTAATAGCCAAATTTAAGGACTCGGGAAGGACTGAAGCATAAATCGTATTATATATGTATACTAATTTCTTATAATTTATACAAAAAATTATAACCTATTAATAAATTTACGCCTTCAGTTAAATCTTTGTCGTAGAGCGTAAAAATTTTTGTTCCATTTTCGTCTAGCGGGGTAATATCAAGTAACATGCCATCAGTGACATCACAATGCTCGTGACCCTGGCGCGTCACTTGATATACAGCTGGCTGAAGTGAAGTATGGTGTGACCTGAAAATAAATCTCGTTCGAACAATTATTCAATGAACCCTATGAATGTGCAGCTATTATGGGTCAGTGAGTAATCTCCGGTAAAATATCATATAAGGGTTGACCTATATAAATAATAGTAGGTACACTAAGCTTAATTATGAAAGTATTATACGAGTATTAATGCGGTAAGTGTAAGTAATACGTATGAAAGATATGAGTGAGTTGAAAACAAGAAAGGGCAACATCATAATGGACACACGACGCTTAGTTAAGACTATTATATATTATATATTAAAGAGTATTGTTTTGAGTTTCCATCTCAAACAACATACCAACTAATCTACCTAAATAATTTATACGATGTTTTCTTTTCAATATCCAGAATTTAATATTTTTGATGTTTATTGCATATTATACCTACTTTACATGAAGAAAAACAGTATTTTACATTTTATTATTGTTTTTACTTTGGGATTTTGTTGTATTTTATTTGTCAATGGTTAGGTATAAGAAATAGATATTTAATCTACTAATATTTAAATATGACACAAACATATTTTACCTCTTAGTTTGTGAAGATGTGTTCGTACTTGTAGTTCCGTTGGCTTGGAGATGAACAAAGTTATCTAATGATGAGTCTGCGATGCGGACGATAAGAATATCTCCGCTTTGGATGTCAGCAGAACCCTCCCATGACACGATGACCGGGGGGCATTCCCCCCCGTCTCCTTTAGCCCCGGCACATTCCTCCGATATCCACAGGGCAAAATTAGATACAAATAAATAAAATGTTTTTATAGTTAAATAACACTGCATACATCATACTGTATGTGTTCATAATGTAAAATTTAAATAAAATAAATAAAAAGGTTTCACGATTTTTCTGCATATAGCAGGGTAGACAGAGGAAACCTGGTGTAGACAACTTTCGAGACATTGCGTGTTGAGTGGTGATTTAAATGCCGTACTTTGTATATCAGAACGTGGAAAATGAAATAATTCATTTCCTCGAGTTGGAATCGAATCCACAGCCGTCGCTATTACAGTCAGAGATCAGTCTATTAATTATAAGCATTATATTTGTATATTTATACAAAATGAGTGCGTATGCCCGTAAATTGAAGTATGTCAATTTTTACTACTTTTCAAGCTTGTATTTGCCCTTGACTGCTTGATTTACATTTTTAATTATTATTGAACCCTCAGTGCGTGAGTACGACTCGCACTTGACCGATATTTGATTTTCTTTTAAATAACGCTCAAATATTTTCATTAGTATATAGGTAATTAGGTATATGCTAACTTATTGTTAAGGCTTAGATTCACCATAAAATATCCATTATTATATTACTCGTAGTAGTATAATAGTTGTTCTCCTGTGATATTAAATTCGGACCAGATATATTGTTTTTATAAAAGTAATAAACATAGCTGAAATACTAAGGCAGAAAACCTTTTTCCTCATTTTTGCGCTAGGAGGATTTATGGTTTATGTATTTGACCTCGTTGTATTCTGCTTTCACGATTAATGTTATAGTGGAGCACATAATATTCCTTTAAAAAATTCTGTTCGTAACGTCTCTGTTATTCATGGAAAACTGCTCTCAGATTGCTTGTACAAGACAGCATAAAAGGTTATTGTTATGCAAAATATAAAAAATACCTACAAAAGATCATGAAAACTAAAACTAAATAGTCTTTATAACGATGCTCATTCGTAGATCTACTCTTGCCACAGAGGAAGGCGGAGGCTAACTAGGCTAAAGGGACCGATAGGTATAAAAAAAATTTGAAAGGTTCGATCTCATTTTTTTTAAAACCAATTACATGTTTTTTCTTCAATTGTTCTTATTACGTAATTTATAAAATTATCGCATTATAAAATTACTTAACAATAACTTTCATTTTGAAATTTAATAAAACTCCAAAATTATATAACCTCGTACATCTTTTTATAACTGTCGTAGGAAGGATAGAATATTCTCAAGCTTTCGAAAAAACAATAATATACTTAAACTTACCGTAACGGGTAAATGCAGTTCATGTGTTTCATTACCGCGCCACAAACGTGATTCTCTTGGGAGTACAGGCAAATCACAGTCTATAGCGCCTAGCCGGTCTTGTAGCCGTGTCAAAGAATGTATAGTACTCCCGGGTGCACTAGATGTAGCGTTAAACTTCTGCCTTCTTGCACTTTTCAGCAAGCTTTTTGTGCTCGTGGAGTATACTTGAGTGGTTGTTTTGCGAGTGGTAGTCGTAGACTGAGTACTAACGTACCTTTTAGTTGTTTTAAAGGATTTTTGTGTAGTTTGAGTAGCTTGGAGAGGCACTGTAGTTTGTAATGGCTTTAAGCTAAACTTTGTCGTGTGCATAAAGTCTGTAGTTGGTGTCTGCAGCGTAGATGAGGTTTTAATTTCGTTCGTCTCATTTTCGTGCAGTTCGCAAAAGCAAACTCCGACAGCAAAAATTAACAAAAACGTTTGCATTAAATGCATCTTATTATTTTTGTCAAAACTTAAAAGACTAAATTTATTTCATTTTTAAATCTTGTACGTCCTTGATTTATTTGGCACTCGTTCAATAACAACGTATTTCCTGCCAAAACAAAACATGAATTTATATGCTTTACTATATTGTATGCATATCATTTATTACTATGTATTTATTACTCAAGCAAAAAATTAAATAAGATTTGTTTCAAGTAAAGTGCTTTAACAAACAATGGGCTGCAATTGTCCGTATCGGAAACGTATCTGTTGACAAGCACTCTTATCGTGAGATTTTAAAAGGTGACCCAGAGCTTTTATCTCCTATCTGATAAGTGCTTCTTGACGAAAACATTTATAATTGGAAAGCTGTAGAGTCCTCCCTGTCAGTGGCGACCCTCTTAAATTGTCAGTATTTCCTGTGAATATACGTTACTCAATTACTTATAAAACGTATACAAACAATATGTTACATGTAAAAATTATTTTTACAGTACTCGACATGTTTATTGTGAAGTTATATTTTTAGTTTTGGTTTCAAAAAGTTGGATTTTTATTTTGCGTTATTAACTTTTGTTATACTTTGATTACTCGAAATAAAAACCAGAATAATTCTCAATAAAAATCATAATCCCTCTAATAAATAACATTAAATTTACATAAGAAAATACTGTAAATGATTATGTCAGATGATAATATAACACAAAACAATTTATAAAAGCTACACCAATAATAACATAGTACATTGTTTCCTTCAAAAGTAAGAACTAAGAGCGTTTATAATGCAGTACTATTTGTAAATATGATTTTTTTATCTCCTATATTACAATATACTACGAAATAAAATTTTCCTTATGTATTTTGGAAGTTAACAATTAATCGTGATTCGGTAAGCAATATTACTATATAATAAATAAGACATAAACTTAAATTAAACACAAATAAATATAAAATTATATAATAATTATTTTTTCTTTAAAAAACTGATATTATCACTATCTCACTCACTTCAGTTGCACAATATCGTTATTATCGTATATTAATGTGCAGTAATATTAAAATAACAATGAGATAATGTAGAATTGCTGTGAAGAATGAAAGCGCGGAGCAGGGCGGGCGGCGTCGTTGTCCGCAGCCTCCGTGGCACTGAGGGCGAACCGCCTGCGTCCGCCCGCCGCGTCCTCACACCCCCGCTTCGCCTCTATCTTTACTTAATTCTTCTCCATGCCCGTAATATCAACGATTTCTTTAACGTGACATAACTCAAGGCCATGCTGCTACGCTTGGGTAGCCCCAAAGTTGATTTCAAACTTTGTTTGTGACTCCCGCTACGTCCTATACATAATTAATCTTTCTCGACTTACGAATGCGCTTTGACTCTCCAAAAAGTATTTCTGAAAAATAATAGTAACGAACATCGAAAAGGAGCTATGATAAAACATGAATTTATCCAACGAATTTTGTTTAATCGAATGTACCTATATTAGACGTACTTCTTATATAATACCTTACAGTATGGTATTATATAATTCGTAGAACAGGGATAATAACAACATTCTTAAACATGTTGTTATTATCCCTAATATATCTTTAGTAATGTATTTATGAATTATACTGTGACTGGTGTCATACTATATTTCATAATAATGTAGATAGGTACTATTGGCTATAAGTAATCACCTAATTTATTTATAAAAATTGGTACAGGATCTAAAAATAATTATTTTGTTAATATTTTATATCTTTAAATAAAAACTGAAAGTCGGTAGTCTTAAAGAACTTTATAAGTTCCATTTACTATGGAGCTCTATATACAGCTTTACGTTGTAAGAAACTACATACAACTACAAACGTAGGTTAGATGTCTATTACGTCATATCCGATTTCACACAGTTGCTTTGCAGTGACTATCAACAATAGAATAAGAATATACTTTACGTTATGAATTCTCACAGATGGATACTTTTTCATGTTTATTGGCAAAGTACAACAATTCCATAAAAAAATCGCTAATTATTACATGTACAAAAACGTACGAGTCAGTAGTTAAACGCAATTATATCAATTATAGTATTGACTTAGTCTTGATATTATTATAGAAGTTATTTTTAACTGATTTATTATTTATGTATCTGTATGTTAAAAATTGGCTTTAATCATCGCATTATAGGTACGTGACAGTCACATTTAACTAGTTTCATTGAATAAGTGTACGTAATAATCGTCAGAACCAAGGAACTTCCATGCCTATATGAGGCTAAAAAATTGTTATAACTGGGTTAAAATTTTATGATACATATTTACATTTTATAAATATAATATTGAAAATTTATTTTTGTATTACTATATACCTAATACCATCTGAAAAGTAACTACAATAAATGTTTTTATAATGGGTCATTTAATATTACCAAAGTCTACCAAAAACAGCTCAAATACTAGAAATTAACGTGAAATTAAAACGAATTTTATGGGTGGGGAACATAAAGCCTGTGTAAAACTTCGTGTCGTAATGTATCGTTTTTACGTAGTTACGTAATTTGTTATACGTAGAACTGGGGAGGTGCGGCTCTGACGGAAATTGGCTAAACGCCAACTGTCAACCACCCTTATAAAATCATGGATCCGCTTAAATTCTCTTGCAAAAATTAGGTTTTTTTCACTTTAATTCTACTATACTTATAATATCCCACATATTTGGCGTCTTTCCAATATTACACGAATACACTTTATATCACTTCAACATATTATCTTAAGTCAGCGAGTCGCTCTATTTTGTAGAATATTTTTTTTATGAAGGTCTCATAGATTAATGATGAAAATGCTTTTTTAAAAATTGTTTAATACTCTTACATAATTTTAATAGATCCGTACATAATTTTAATTTAATATAATAAATAAGATTAGATGTCCATCTTAGAAAATACCTTATTTAGAAATAGTAAAGATTCAGATATTTTCACGACTTTTTGATTCGCAGAAACATAATGATATTGATGATATAAAATATTATTACTGACGCATGGTCATACAAATTTATAATTTTTAGATAGTAGCGGATAAAATAATAATAAACTTATTTACATTTAAAGAAACTAATATCTCTACAGAGAACAATCTAAGAAAACTGTTATTAAGATATATATATTTTTTTAAATTTTTATCAGATCTTAAATTTTTTGTTTCCTATTATACCTGATTCATTATTATACATCGATGAATAAATTTTGTTGTAAATAAATGCCAATGGGAAGCGCTTATCATGTTCAATAATTTTTGTTATATTTATATAGCATTTCTTTATTTTATATATTACAGCTGGATAACTGGATAACTATAATTTACATCAGCATCATTCAATTCAATTATAGCCTAGATATATGAGCAGCTCAGACCTATCAGCTATACAACAAAAAAAGTTTCATTAAATCTGTCCAGTACATCCGAAGATGTGCGTGTACAAACAGACAAACAGATCAAAACTTAAGAAAGAACCATACATATATTCATATATCTCTTAGTTTTTTACTTCTCCCAAAAAATCTCCTTTTTCGTAAAAATTTTCAATATATAAACACATTTTTCTACAGTTTTATTATAGTACCGCCTTCGCCCGCTTATGTTAGCTAGATCGCGTTCGTTTTAAAATTTTATACCAAAATCACAATATAATATCTATTATTGATTGATTTTTAATAATATCTATTATTAAAGATCAATGTACCCGTATATTTCCGTACCTCAAAAGAAAAAAACGGAACCCTTATAGGATCACTGTGTTGTCCGTCTGTCTGTATGTCTGTCCGTCTGTCAAGACCATTTTCTCCAAATTACGTGTAAGAATCAAGCTGAAATTGATATCAAATATCCAAATTGATAACCACACCAACCACCAAAAGATATGAATGTTTATGCCTAATTTTTTTGCATATTTTATGAAAATCGTCGCGTGATGAAAACCTACAGGATACTTCCCGTCATTCTAGAAGTATGAAATTTGGCAATAAGTTAGAGCTTATAGTACAACCAAAAGAAAAAGACCAAAAAAATTTTATTTATAGATATTTCCCAAGATGAAAACGTTGCAAACTTATATTTGTAGTTAATATCATATTTTTCAAGACAAACAGACAGACAAAAAATCCACTGTGTAGTTATTTTGGTTCATTTTTACAACAATAATAGCTTCACTATATATACACTGACCCATCAATACATTTTTAAATCTTTCATGAACATAATTGACTTTTCTTTACTTTATTACTACGACAATTTCATGCAAAGAAGTTATTTCCATGAATATCTGTCAACAGATGTCGTTACATCTGTTGACAGATATTATAAAATATTTCTATACATTTTTAAAGACATAATATTGATTTTCGAAAATGATTATAAGTTCCTCATCTACCTGCCAATAGATGGTATTTTATCAAAAACTACTAAATTACCTTCTGACCGCTAAATGTCACTATAGTAACTATAAATCAAATGTTTTGAAACTATTACGGTGACATCTTGGTAGACTGTGGAATTAATTTTCAAATGTTTTTATATTAATTTTAAATTTTAATTTTAAATTAAAAAATCATTACCATTTGCCACGTTTACTCAGTGAGAATGGAATAAAACTACCTTTAGTTGCAAGTAATCGAGGTAATTTAACCGTCTCTGCTTGTATTTTACCTTCAATGTTTGCATTGCACATCAGACTCAAAAATATTCTATTTATATTGTTTAAGGCTAAGAACTGATAGCATGCCAAATCTAAATTCTTTTCGGTAATTTAAATTTCTTTTCGCTTCTTTTCAGTAATTTAAATTATTTTATTACTTTTTCATTTATTTTCCGGGAACAGCATAGAATACCGGGATAAAAACTAAAATTTATGCGGGACTGTAAGTTATTACTATACAAAAAATCATTCATTTCTGTCCAGCAGTTTTTCCGCGAATGGAGGCCAAATTAACAGACAGAGAGACAGACAGACAAAAAATCTGCTGAGTGGTATTATATATATATTCAATATATATATATATGTATATATATATATATATATATATATATATATATATATATATATATATATATATATATATATATATATATATATATATATATATATATATATATATATATATATATATATATATATATTATATATATATATATATATATATAGAGCAGTATTAAGCTTGTTGCTGGCTGTCTAACGCTGTTTCATAACAGCGTCACTATACAGTAGAAACAGCTTAATACGATCACGAATTATATGATTATCAACAACTTGAAATCTCTTTTAATATACATATTTCTTAACGCTCAATACTATCGTCTTATCGAAGCCTTATAAAAACCAGCACGCGCTAAAATTGTAGCGGCATAGTAATATATTGCTATAGGCCTTTATAGGCCTGAAATCATTCCAAATTATTTTAAGACGAAGATTCCAATAATAACGTGTTTGACGTATACAACGTGTCAGACAAAGAAACACTCGTGATACTAGATATTCTTTATTCTAAATTTTATAATTGTAAGCCAACGGGAAGTACCATATAGGTTTTGAATACGTGGCGGAATTCATAAAAAATGTGTCAAATGCTTCGTATCTTTTGATTTTGTGGACTAAGAAGTTTGATTTTTTCTGTGCTTCAAGAGACAATAGTGGATATTTGATATTATTTGCAGCGTGATACCTACACGCGATCTTGAGAAGAATGTTCATGACAGACGGACAACAGCGACAAGTTCCAAGAGTAAAGGGTTACCGAATCCTAAAAAGGTGAATGAAATGAAGAGGTTTTACTGTATATTATTGTGTATAATATTATAAGTAACAAATATAATGTATCTACAACAATATTCATTTTTTAAGCTATTTTCTTTTCTATTTCATTTGCGGTATGCGTATTATTTTCAAGTAGTACTTCACCTATTATTGTGTAGATGCTTCAATTCTACTGAAGTATTTAATTTGATTAATATTAGTATTCAACATCAACTTATTACCGCTATTTTTTCCACTCTTAGGACAGAAAATTACTTTATTATACCTTATTATACCTTAGCGGTCCGAGTGCTTTTACGGTTTCCAAAATCCGCGGATTCAAATCTCGCTACTTTAATTTTTTATGTTGTTTTTAAAGTTTTATTTTCACTATCCATACTCAATGGTCAATATTCTTCAATAAGTCTAGTCAGTAGTTTTCATAATACTACTATCGATTATATACTATCTAATAATTATAATTTTTTATAACATTATCATAGATTGATTATTTACAAGTTAAGTTAGTTAACTTTAAACCAATATTATTTCATTTAACGTTAGAGTCACGGCGACTATTTCAGGAAATTAGTTAAAACAATTTATTGATTTGTTCCATCCTTCAAAGCTTCGTAAAAACATGTTTCTTAAAAGGATCGGTCTTAAAAGGTAGAAAATTTTTATTTTTTTCTGGCTTTTTTTACTAACAAAAAGACATTTTATTTTATGAAATAGATTTACTGTCGTAATTATGATATTGTAAAATAATAAAAATATTATAATTTGGTACATTTAATTTTATAAATGTCAAATAATGATAATTATATTTAGAAGACAGTACGATTTTATACGGCGATGACATTATATCGCTTCCACGTCGCTTTTGGAAGGAATCGGATCATTTTTAATGTAACCCTGAAACAAAATAAAATAAATATTTAACGTATCATATACATACATACATAGCTGTAATTAATATTTAAAAATTTTAATATTTTCGTCCTTTGTATCTATTTAATACCCACTAAAGTTCCTACAATATTTTATTCAATTTTATTCATATGTATCCCACATTTGCAGAGTAAAGAAAGAACCTACCTTATCACATAAGGTATTCGACATTTTACTTAGCTTAAAAGTGAAAGAATGTCGTCTTAGAATTTTGTTAAAAAAAGCAATACTACCAAGAACAGTAGGGCATACACAGTTCGACTTTTTTTTCTATGTATTTTTTCCACTTACTTTCCGAAGTAATATTCTATTCTATATTCGGGTGTTTCTTCCCTGTCTAATAGGTAAATTGTAGCTGTCTATAGCACTTTCAAGTACACGACGTGTGTGTGACACAAATAATGAACCAGGAATCACCTCTTGCATGGACACGTGCGCGTTATAGCTGGAGTACTGCACCGCCATCTTGTCGGGGTGGCAGCGCAGGCGGTGCGAGCGCAGCGTCGACGCATACGAGAAGCGCTCGTCGCACCACTTGCAGCTGAGCGGCTTGTCGCCCGTGTGCGTGTACATGTGGACCTACATACGATACACCTTGACTACATGTTTAATAGATGACAAATAAACATGTTTTTAGTGTCCGACCGAAACTGATTTTTACGACCGAAGCTTCCTTATAAGTATCATGTTTTGAGTCAGTTTTAATATTTTTCTTTAAATCCTTAAATATATTTTAAGCTGTTACCTAATATCACAATTGTTATAAGTAGGTATTTAATATTGAAGTGATAAACAAAACCTATAAAGTGGATACCTTACCTAGGTATCCACTTTATAGGTTTTGTTTATCACTTCAATATTAAATACCTACTTTTGTAAGTACCCACTCATTTCATTATAAGCGTGCTAACTTGCCAAAAGAAACAATTATTTCATTGTACTTCTTGTTGGTTATATTGGTAATAATTATTAAATTCAACGTTGAAGCTCTAAATCCTTAATATTATAACCACTTATGAACTATAGTAAGTATCAAGTGCTTAATAAAAATACTTAAAGAAAACATAAAAAATTGAACACAGCGGGATTTGAACCCTTTGGCCACTTGTTCAGCCATGCGTTATTCCTCACGCTGCATCGAAATTCTTATATGCTTTATATAACTTATTCCTTTATTAGCATCTCTGAAGGGAGATTTTTACAAATTTCCACTATCAAAAGATTATTGCAAAGAACAATAATTTAGCATTCGAGAATTCCATTTTTATTAAATATTTTTATGATTTTTAAAATGTAGCACACTAAGAATAGAAAGAATATTTAAAGAAAACATAAAATTTTTAACACAATGATTTTTTGTTTCCATGAGGCGTGGGATCTAATCCCAGGATACTTTAAAAATCATTAAAGTATACCTAGCTAATGTTTGTTTACGTATAGCATTAGCGAATGAGTTAAAAAATAACCACAATGTATTTAGATAGTTATGTTAAACTTGTAATATTAAATAATTTTTCGATTTACTACATAATCTAACTCATACTATATCACACGGTAAAACAAGTTGTGAACACAAACAAGTCACGACATGATTAGGTATTTACCCCACCGATCATGCCCGAGCACGGCGCGGCAACTCCCGAATGCAATTTAGGTTTCGGTCGTAGTTTCGGCAGATTTGCCACCGAAACCGAAACTAAACTGAACCGGCAAAAAAAATGATTTTTGCCGAAACCTAACCGAAACCGAACTTTCGGTCGGACACTACATATATTTTATGACATCTCTTTTGCATATCCCACTGTTTTAGTAATATTAATACTAAAAAAAGTGTGACTTTTTTTAGTATTAATATTACTAAAACACACATTTTCAGCTTTGATTTGCTCATATGACCAATAGTGATTTCTCGAGTGTAACAGTAACCTAGGTGCCAACAATTGTAAATTTGTATATCGACCTCTAGTGCTCATAACATACCTTCAAGGTTTGCCGTCGTTTAAACGCCTTATTACAGTACGAGCATACATGTCGACACTTGTCCTCGTGGACCAGCAGGTGCTTGCGCAGCGTGCGCCGGCTGTTGAGCACGCGGTTGCACACGTAGCACGCGTACGACGTGTCCTCGTGGGTGTCCATGTGGGTTTTCAAGTTTGAATACGTTTTGAACCTAGATAAGACAACGATAATAATGAATATTGAAATAATTAGCTTTAGTATATAGAATATAGGTAAGAAGCGTTTTCTATTTTCCTCATCATTAAAATATATTTTGTGTTCTGGGGTGACAACGTCTCGTGTAGCTTTAACAAATTAAAGTAATTAAAATAGTTTAAAAGTAATACCAAATATTTTAAGTGAGTAGCAAACTAAAAACTACTCGTGTGCAGCTACATACTGCAAAACGTACTACATGCAACAACATTTATTAATTTTGCGTGTGCATGCGTGTGCATGCGTGTGCATGCGTGTGCACACTCACGGCTTAGAGCAGGTGCGGCACACGAAGGGCTTGTCGTCGCTGTGGATGGCGCGGTGCTGGCGCAGCTCGCCGTTGGTGCCGCACGCGTACCCGCACAGGTCGCACACGTAGCTCTTGATCTTGTCGTGCACCACGCGCTTGTGCGACGACGCCGAGGAGCGCGTCGTGAACCTGCCATTCACTATCAGCTTTACGCATTGTGCGTTACGTAGGGTAGGGCAAGTGTATGAAATTTAAATGTTGATCATAGTTGGAGCGGTAAAATTAAAATAATTCAAATATAATAATTTCCTGGACTAAATTAATAAAGAAAACTACTGTTATTTTATACTGCCTATCCTTTAATAGACGGTTAGCTGTGTGAGTATTCTATGTAGAACAGCTACATGTTAATTAAACACACACATTTTATAATTAAATTTAATGAATTATAATGAATAACTTAGTTTAAATATAAAAATGACTTACTTCAAATCACATATTTCACAACGGTATATCTTTCTTTCTTCTATTGGTATATGTGAACGTTCGTGGGACTTTAGTGTGTCTTTAGAATTGAACACTTTATCACAGGAGGAACAGCAGAACTTTCTTTCTGACTTTGGTACATGTCTCATTTTGTGTTTAATCATTGCTGCCATTGTTTTTGTTATTCTTGGACATTTATCACAACTGTTAAAAAATGTTGGTCTATTTAAAATAGTATATTAAGTAAGTATAAAATAATATTTTAATAATTAATAATCATACCCCTGAGTCATATATGAGTCATATAATTTTAAAGTATTACTGATCACTTTATTAATCCGTAACAAATTTAAATTGATTTAATAATCTAGGATTTGGTACATCCTATCACTCCTTTAATTACACGATAAATATCTACTTACCATATAACATTTGGATTTTTATGATCTTGCACATGTTTGTATAAAACTGATTTAGATTTAAGAGTAATTCCACAAACACAGCTGACAACTGGCATTATGTTATGTTCTTCTTCGCAGTGAGCCCTTAGACTATACCAACTCTTGCATTGCTTTTGACAAGTTGAACAAGTAAAACTGAAATAAAAATTATTTTAATTAATTTTTTAAATTACACATAATTATATAAAATTTTAAAAAATACATCATAATCAATAATTATAAATATTCCCACAGGGAATTGCACCCAACGCTATAAAAATCTCTAAGAAAGGTGTACATAAAAGTGTCTTACTATTTTTACATAACATTATATAATAGTAATTATGTTTTATTTTAATTATTATAATTATTTTATAAGATGTGTATGCACATGCACAAACACATTTGTGATATCTGAATGGATTGAGCTCTTGGATACACAGATTCACCTGTTTGTAAAATCCTATTACAATCAGATTAGTGCATGGAATATAAGTATTTTTTCTGTAATTTATACTAATCATTATCAAAAATAAAACATACTTGACAAAGTCAGCAACATTTAAGCTTGAATATTTCTCGTCCTCTTGCTTGTCTGAATCTGAATCAACGGACTTCTTAAGTTTTCTGCTTTCCACTCTATGATCTGATACATGTTTGTAAAGAACACTTTTAGATCTTATAACAAATCCACAGGCACAACTCAACATTGGTTTACATTTGTGAAATTTTGCATAATGTGTTCTTAGTCCACTCCATGTTTTAACACTTTCTTCACATAAGTCACATTGCAATCTAAAAAAGGTTTTATTAAATAATGAATATAATTGAATAAACAAAAAATTACATTGAAGAATATCTTTGTACAATATAAGAAATATTCGTCAGATTTAAATAGTCCTTTTATGTATATCTCTACCTCATTTTTGGGCACACTTACTTTACGAAATCTTTAACATTTAAATTTGATTTTTTTAATAATTTTTGGAATTCATCTTCTTCCTCTTCACTTAATACTTTTCGTTTGACCCTTTTTGCTTTAGTTTCCTTTAATGTGGCTAATGTTACATCACTCAAGTCCCCATCACTGTCATGTTTATCATCACTGTTGTAGTCAAGAGCTTCAAAACCAGACATAGATTCATCATTGTTTATTGCACCTAAAAATTTTGTGAAAACAAAATAAATATGTAAATTACATTGTGTTAACTTTCTAAAACATTTTTAATCACTCTGCCTTGATTATTAAATTATTAAATAAAAAAATATCAAAGTATTTTCTATATATTATTGATATATTCTTTGTATTTGTATCATAAGTATCAACTAATATAAAGTATACTCAACTAATATATCTACTACAAATAAAATACTTACTCACTATGTCTTCAGCCAATAATTCACGTTTAACCTGAAAATGAGTAAGAAATAAAAATAAATTATAACTTTGAAATAATACAGATGAAAAAGAAATTTACCATGTAGCTACAACAATTGTACTATTTTATAAATATTATTATTGCCTGTTTATGCTTGTGACAAAAAAGAATCACAATTTAAAAATAATGATAGAGAGATGAGATATCACCAAGATAACAAAGAAGCAAAATTTAACAAAATATTTACCTCAGACTTTACTGCTGCAATTGTTACATCAAATTCAACTACATCTTGTTCTACTTTAATGGGATAGTTATGGCATGTATCTAAATACATTTTTCTTAATGTTTCTTGTACTTTCAGACATTCTAATACAAACATTTGAAATGATACCACTCTATCTTCACAGTTTAAGCATACTTTTGTTGGTAATTCTTCACTTTCAAGAACCTATTATAAATAAAAAAGAAAATGTATAACATATTTAATATCTTGTAAGTATAAAACCATCGTTAAAGGAATAAAAGTATATAGCGATCAGCACATGAATAATTACATATAAACAAATAACAAACTTCAACTTTTAAAGAAGCTAATTAGACAACTAAAATTACCGGTATTTGTATTAACTCTTGTATCATTTTAAGAACATTTTTATTGTTTTCGTCAACTAAATCCTTTGAAAATTCATCCTTTTTGGCACATAATCTACATAATTCTTTTATATTAAGAGCCATTTTTAATAAACTCAGTAAATAATCATCATGAAAAGCCCAAAAAATGTCCAAAATCAAATTAAAATGTAGACTCCTACTAAAGTCTAGTCAGTCTTCAAGGTAGTAAAAATGTTCAAGACTCAAATAAACAATTAACATACATTATAAGAAAACATACAGTCAGCGTTAATCAAAATTATTAAGATAAACAATGTCAAAGACTCACAGACACAGTCCTGAGTCCACAGAGTAATTAAATAATGAATTGAATAGTGATGTACAGCGCTGAAACAGATATAAACTTCTTTGAATTATTTTATCCTATATAAATTTAAATAAGGATTTTTACTAAAAAAAAATCATTTGATTTTAATCTCATACTGATATAGAAGATAAATTAGTAAATAATAATTATAACGATCCTTTTTTTTTAATAATTTTACTATGGTAAAAAAATTGTGACATTTTTTTATGAAAATACTAATATGAAATAAATTAGAAGAAAATTAAACACAAACTACTTCAATGACAAAATTGAAGCGTCAAGTGCAAATATTTTAATAAATTTATAAATATAAAACCATATATATTCTTTATATATAAATTATAAATATAAAACCATATATTTACCAACATTAAAAATATTAAGTTTGATATTTATCTTTTTTTAAATATTATTTTGTCTATGGACGCTTGTAGCTTGTGCATAAATGTCATAGCGTATGCCATAGGCAATTAACTTGTACATAGCTTTAGTTGATGTTTGTAAAAGTGTGTAACGTAAATACTAAATAGTTGCGTATTAGATACCTTTCAACTCTTCATAAAATTTAAGCGTTGGATTTAATGATACAATTAAATACAGCTGTCTAGCTTAATTCAATATAGAGATGGATCTTAGTTAATCAATTAAAGTGAAGGTAAATTTTCGAGGGCTTTAAAATTTCCGTTTAACAACAATGGACATTCATCCAGAATTGAAGGAGCCTCTTACTCCAAAACTGGCTTATGAAAATGTACATTATTGGAGGAGCGAAGACAGTGGCTATCATACTTCTTTTACACCTGAATCGTTAGAATGCTCAGAAATATCCAATTCCACTATATTTGCTCATAAGATACGTTTTGCGGAACATCTTCAACTTGACTACTATGGTATTTCAAAGGAAATCACGTATGAGCCAACATGTAAAGATAATAATGGACATATTAGAACTATTGATTATAAACCGTCAATACAAAATCGAAGAGGAATTAAAAGATCTTTTCCAGAAGAACCAGAAGACGACGTAAATATTAATGACACTATCAAAACTCCTACCTCAGCTATATCAAGTGCTATGCGTAAAATGAGATTCAAATCAATTGAAAGTAATAAAAAACATAATTTTAATTCAATAAAACTAGGTAGAGATCTCTATTATAGCAATGAAAACATACCAACAACACCAATAAAAAAAATTTGCAGTAGTCGCAAACCATGTAGTCCTTTAGATGTAAAGAAAAAACTTAATCTGGAGATGCATTCTTTGTCTTGCGATAAACAATCTTTGCAGCCCATAACACAATGTTCTGAAGAGAGTTCCAAAAAATATAATTTTAAACCTACTCAAAAAATTGACATAATAAATCTATTATATAATAATAAAGTGGTGCCCCCAATAATAGAAATATTTAATTACTTGTTACCTCAAGATATTATACATTTTAAATCTGTCAGTCCATCTTGGAAAAAAATTTGGAATCATCTAAGTATCAGGCAAAAAAAAAGAAGAATATCAGAATTTTCTAGAAACTGTTAGAGAGAATCAAGAAAATAAGTCTTCTACACCTAAAAATATCAGTATAAGTCATAAAAGACCTCTCATGGAATCAAATAATATAAGTAACCAGAATCAAAAAAAATCACTTAATAGTCCTCCTGGCACACCGAGGACAATGAAATTCAGAAAATTTGCTAAAGTAAGTAAATGTATTCATATAATGTATAAATTTATACAGTGTATAAGAATAATTATTAAATAAATAAACAAAGATGTATCTATTAAATAAATTTATCACATAATTAATGAATTATATTCATTTCTAATTTAAATTTTAAAAAATATACTTCATATTTAAGAAGCCTATAATTTTATAGTAAGAATTTAAGAATTTTATTTATTAAGCCATAAGAATGAATAATATATCTCATATTCTTATGGTTTTTATGAGATTGTTATGTTAAATATATAAACAAGTCCAAAAGCCATAATCTAAAAAAACTTCACTTATAAAAGGTTTCAATATAGGTTTACCTTAAGTGTTAAAGTATGACCTTTTTGTGTTAATAATATATTTTATAATGTACAATTATAATTAGACATTAATTCATTTTAGGCTGCACTGTTGGATTCTCGCAAGCAATTATCATGTGTGAGATGTTGTCAACCAGCCAAAGTTACAGAAGAAACTTCAGGAGAAGAGTGGGTGGAATGCACAAGTGACACATGTTCTTACCAATTTTGTAAGTTTTGTAAATGTGAACGTCATCCAGATAAAAACTGCTTTAAGTATGATTTAGATGGTCCAAGTCCTTCTAAAAGAAAAAAAAATTCTTGTGCTGTTGGTTCAAAAAAGAGCAGGAGAAACTTGAGGAGACTTCTATGATATAAAATTCATAGAAGCTTATAATTTAATACCAGTGACTTATTTTAGGTCTAATATTTACATTCCAAAGATGTGATGATTTTTAAAATCATCATGTATAGGATGTATGTCTGAGATAGTTATCTGAAAAGTTAAGGCTTTGATATTGTGCCATGATATACATGTAATTAATAATTTTCATCGCAGTCATTTACAATTATTGTTTACATTCCTCTATCACAAAATATTTCTAAAAGAAGCATTTTTTTTAAACATGTAATTACAACTTAATTTAACTATTATATTATTTTTAAATTTTGTGACTAAAGAGATTAATTAAAGTTTTTTATTCATTTTTAAATAGAATTTTAAATTTAAGTAAGGAAAAAAATCTCTTTTAGAAATTTTTTGGTGTGTCAAATATAGATTAATTGAAGGTAGAATAGTAAAACTGACTGATTTTTTTAGTATTTTTAACACAATTTTTGTGCAAAAGTTTTCAACTGTACCAAGGCTTCAAGCGTAAACATAAATCAATATATGTACAAAGGATAATAACTGTGATATTCCTACTAATGTCCATAACAAAACTGTCATATCATACCTATGCATTACAAAATCGACTAAAGACTAGTAATAAAGCTCTCTGATTAATTTAATAGGTACACTTAATTTAAATATAATATCATTTTAATAACATCACATTTAATTGAAATTTTTACTTTTATAGTTAACGTTTTATAAAAAAAAAATTTGCCATCTAGATAGATAAACTGCCATATATATATGTATGTATATATAAATATATATATATAATAACTGTGATATATATATATATATATATATATATATATATATATATATATATATATATATATATATATATATATATATATATATATATATATATATATATATATATATATATATATATATATATATATATATATATATATATATATATATATATATATATATATATATATATATATATATATATATATATATATATATATATATATATATATATATATATATATATATATATATATATATATATATATATATATATATATATATATATATATAAGATATAACAACTATTGTTGAAGTTAACAATACTCTTTCTACTTTCTAGTCTCGTAATATAAAAAAATGTGCCGTATAATTTAATATATGTACTAACTATAGATAGATACATTCAAGTCACAATTTTAAATTACTATAATTATAAATTTAAATGATGCAAAGTATGTAAGCTGTTGTTTCAAATCTTTGGTTGATATTCAAGCTTTAAGAATGGCAGAGAAACCAGCTTAATGACTTGTGCTAATTTCTAGATACGACAGCATTCAAAACCTGTTCTTAAAACGGCAATACTTAACCAGTACAACGGTTTCGAATTATATTCAACAACTGAATCAAACGCTGTGTAGTTGATTTTTTTTAATTTGAAATATTTTTATTGTTTTAATAAATAATCATTTATATTTGCGAATATTTTCAACAATTACGAAATAAATTTGGACAGTATTAATCTATCCATATAGTATACATTTAATATTAAGTCTTTTTGCTGATTATGATACACTTGACTTGTTTAAAAACATACAATGATCGTCGTGTATTGCTAAAATATTGTTAATAAGGCAACTCAATTTTTAATTTAACTGGAAAGTTTTTATTTATAATAAGACTCCTTCAATTTATTTATTACTTTGATTCTGTTTCAAAGTATATTGTAAATATAATATTTATAAAGCACTTGTCACACTGATACTTAATAGTTGTAGGGATTTCAAAGAGAATTTAAACTTAGTTTATTAAGATTGCTGTCACCTAACAGTTTTTGGGGGCCTAGAATGTCTTCGTAATTACTCATTATTTTAAAGTGAAATTGTTATTAACGAAATGTCATTGATATATTTTAAATGAGTGCCTTTGAACTTTATGATTGATGATCCATTGTATTGGATTACACGAATTTGGTAACTTACTACACATGTAGATACATAATAGTTAATATTAGTGACTAGCTTAATATTAAATCGTGAGGATAAAAATGTGGGTAATTTTGATTGTCCGTTATTATTATGGTAATCTCTACCTCATAATAACTTAATAGTATTTTTAATTTATTAATAACACTCAACAATCTCAAGTTTTTAATTTACTTTATTGTAAGACACTTATTTTAATAATTTGGAGCAAGTAATAATTTGAGTTTTATAATTAATATGTGTATAAGTTTGTATATACTATGATTGAATGTAATTAAAATGAATCCTTAGAGAAGCTCCATGACTCATTATTTTTAAATAAACATTAAAAATAAAACACTTGTTTATTATTTAATATCTTTTAATGATATAAAAAATACTTATAGTAAATAGATTAAGCCTAAATAAAAATGTACAGAATATATTTACAAAAACCTTATAACTGATAAAAATTAATGAACCAACGGTAAGTATAATTTAACAATGGATATTTAAGTGTAATGTTTTATTACATTCATATATTTTTAAAATATATTTGGTATTATTATTGGGTATGTAGTTTTTTCGAAAAAGAAAAACTAATCTTATTAGTATCCGGTGGTGCAGAGTATTTAATCTCGGCTCTTCTATAAGTGCCTGACTTTTCATCCGAGACCCATTACGAACTTTGGTATTTGGTATGCGACTTGGGGTATTTGCATTAACATTGACATTCTGCAAAATAATATTATGTTAGTAGTTCTTTATATCATATTCAAATGGAAATAGCAACAAATACTGTACCTATAGCCATCTTAATAATAAAGAGGTCAGGAATGTAAGGAAGCTATCAAATCTGAAATATATACATAATATACATTAAACATGCACTATACTTATTAATTTAATGCTTATTTACACTGAAATATAATTATGTATTTAATATTATGTCCTTCACCATATTGATCAAAATAATTTCAACTTTAAAATATTTTATATTTTTAGTTATTTTTAGTTTATTTTATATCTTATCCATAATATATTTTTTCTGTTCAAACATATCTATCCAAGTAATCTTACTTCAACTTGTATACACCTGGACTAGTCATTAAATTTACGCGTACAAATATCTAATCAACTTTAAAATAGAGGTACATTGAATTTAAACAAAAAATTAGAATATGAATGAATGAATCAATAAGTGTATACTCTCTAATACAAAAAGCCCATGTGACCACTACAAGGATGAGGGGAAGTTAAAAATGTATGCAACTAGCCTAAAGTGCACCAACCTTTTCTCGAAGCATCTAAAAGAATTCCACCACCATTAAACTTGCTGTACAGAAGGTCTGTGAGGTATAAGATAGTATTAATGTTTTTTAATGGTCAGTTCAGTTGTATTTTAATAAATTTTATTAATTATTTACATACAAGAATATTATCAAATAAGTATTCAATAAAGCATAATTCGTAATGTTTTTCTTACTAACAACAAACCGTTAACGACCTTAAGATTAGAAATGTTTTGATTTTTTTTACTAATTGTAAAAAAGTAATTACGAACAAAGATGTTTATTCGTTTTAGCAATCGAAACATTAATTCTTTATTTATTGCCGCGTTATAGTTTTACACTGTAGTAAAGTTGTCTAGTAATAAAGCAGCTTATTTAAGAAAGTCATCAAACTTTTATTTTTCAACGTTTTGAAAGCTATAGATTTCTAAAATGTTAGAGTTCAAGCTGTGCATATGCGTATTTACAAATGTTATGTCAACTGATTTGTGGCTCTGGATGGTACTAGCGATACTCACGAGACAGACAGGCCATTGTATAGCCAAGCGCGCCACGTTTGCGGCGTGGGGTTCGCGCCGTCTATGCGCGCCTCTATGTGCCCGCACAAGGCGCGCCGGTCGTGGGAGCGGCCTGATCGCGCGTCACATATCAACCGCTTCCGGCATTCCCCATCGCAAGTACCTCGACGCGGACTATTTTTCCAGTAGTGTCTGAATAAAGAACATTCCAAATTTATATGTAACATTTTAAAAGTAATAGCTAACATAAAAGCTATTCATTAATTATTAAATTACAGTCTGAGTACAGATATGAAATTATAAAGAGAATGAAATTAATAGTAATAAATACTTGTGATATAAGTTGAAAATGTCTTCTTTGGAAGTCATATCATCTATAAGCTTGTCCCAGTCTTTCGGACGCAGTGACGGCATCATGTAGGCAGAGCGCGCCGAATATAGTTTATACCAAATAGGATATCCAAACAGATTTGCCTCTTTTAAATTCATAATCCACGTTTCATGGTCAACTACTAACTGAAAATATAATTACATTAGAAATGTAAAACGTATAACCATAAATATATAGATATATATTTTCAGTATTTTGACACGCAATATTAAATGAAATTATCATTATAAAATTGTAAAGTGTAATATGAAAATGTTCGAATTATATACTTTATTAGATGATTTATAATTTAGCAACGTGTAAGAATTATTAATAATACTTATAACTTCGCCAACATTCATCGTCAAGATTCACACAAATTGATTAATATTTTTGTTTACTTACTCTAGTTGTAGCATCATGATCCCCGTCTACATAATATATACGATATCCTAAATTTAAATCATAGTACGGAGAAACTGAAGGTCCAACATACGCTATGCTTGTTGCTCTACCTGTAAAAAATAGAAAAGTATTTTTATATATGGAGTGATTTTCTCTATCATTTTAAAGTTTTCTCAAAATTTAAGTTACAAATAACAAACCTAAATCATTTGGATCGTAAAACACCTCAAATTCATCAAAATGTGTATGCCCGAAAAATTGTGCTGTTATTGTAGATTCATATCGATTGATTATCGCGTAATAATTTCTGCTCCACACTTTAATACAATCAGAATGTCCTGGCGGTATGTGTCCAATAATATGAACTTTTTCTCCACTGAACTCAGCCGACTGTAACTCGTAAATAAGCCACTGTAATTCGGTTGCTGGGTCAGTGCTATTTAATAAAAGCCACCTATAAACAAAATAATAGAAACCGTTAAAATGATAATTAAATATAATATTTTTAAATATTTTTAAAATAGAATATTTTTTGTATGTTATTTTAATAGTATTTGTAACGAAAATAGTCAACAGATCTTCATTGTTTCGGTACTCGGTATGTACTTTAAACGTAAGGTGTCCTTCTAAATAATATAATTTCATATAACGCTAGTTGCTACGCATGAGATGAAAGTGATGTAATTTCACACTTGGAAATATTGGTATACCTTTAGCTTTTACATAAGAAGCAATATAAACTACACACATAGCAATATGTATGAGAATATTAGCCAACTTAGAGACCTCGACCTGGGCAAATTCTTAAGTAGCTACAGTGTAAATACGACATACTAATAGCATTTTAAATGATTTTAATGATTAAAATGTATTTCAAGTCTTACCAGTTTTTATTATTACAATAGTTCATATTAAGTGATATTATTCGAAAGCCTGGACGAACAAGAACAGAATAAAATGCACCGCGGCGAACAGTGTGGGATACGCCAGCGGGTAGCCACCGACGCCACTGCGCATCCAACTCATTGTAAAGCCACGCAATGTTTGATTCTGGCGACGAAATGTATGGGGGTGGAAAACTGCAAAAAAAATAATATGCCATGATTAATTATTTAATAAATATTTATTGCATATTTAATAATATATTTGTTTAAGTAAAATGGTAATTATTTCATATTATAATCTTAGAAGCCGTTATGGCGCAGCGCTTACATTTAGCGCACAGCACCTGTAAGCGCGACAGTTGTGGGGCGGATGAATTGTTTTCTTTTTGTCGCTGTGGTAAGAAGCCACGTTGAAAACGGAGTGTCTTAACACTATCTTTCCTCTGCCTACTCTGCTATACCTACTGCTTTTATGATAGTAGTATCATTAAATATTTATTGTGTTTAAATGTAGGGTTATCGAAAGACATAATAAATGTCATACCTAAATATTGATTTATTGATGGATTTTGGTTTTACAGAGTATGGTAATTCTAATATATTTAAATTGTGCTCAAATTATTGCTTCATCAATTTAAAAATGTATCTTTTTCTTTGCCGTTACGTTAAATATCCTTAATTAGTGACATTGATAGAGTGCAAAACGTTGCCTTGTTATTACGTAAATTGAAACAGAAATTAAGGATAATCATTGTAGAAAATACTACGAGAACAAATAACAATGAGGATAGTTCAATAAACAACGGGTATTATTATTAAGGATTTCGAAAATTACCGTTTTAATCAAAATTATTTGACGGCTAATTTATTTCTTTTAAGTACATGCAATTGTTTTGCAAGCAATTTTCTTGGTGTTTAAAAATTTTATGTATGTTCTATAGTAGTAACTAGTTATACTCTTTTAAGAAAAAAAACATTTAATTTTTTTAATGAGATATGCAATCGATTTCGGATCGATGTTTACTGATTCATCTGTTAATTATTGTGCTTATATAAATATAAAATTATTTAAAAAATAATATACTTATAAAAAATAAATATATAATTTGTTTAATCTAAAACTAAAATTACCAATTGCATACTTCATATTTACCTCTAGACGATTAGGTGCTTAGAAAATTGTAAGTACCATAATAATATATATCGTATGAGTTTCGTAAATCCATCTGTTTCAACTTAATAATAAAAGGACGTTATAAAAACCTAAATGCACTAGATGTCATACAACATTTTATTTTATAAAGAACACCTAAATGGAACAACGCAATTTTATATATATATATATATATATATATATATATATATATATATATATATATATATATATATATATATATATATATATATATATATATATATATATATATATATATATATATAATGCGTAAATGCTTACCTGTTAACTGGCGATGACTCGTGATTTCCAAGTGCAGGGAAGATAGGTACACCTGGAAACATATCTGACATTTGGGCTACTGTTTCTTGTAAAACTTTAAGGTTTTCCTCTTTAGTTTGATTCCAAACATCATGTGGTGGTAAATCTCCTGTCCATAAAATATAGTCTATATCCTGAAAAAAAATATATATACGTTACAATTACAATTAAGTTACAAATTTTTGCTTAATTAAATCTCAAGCTTACAATTAACTGAAATACTAACAGTGTGTGTATCTGCGATATGTTTCAGCATGTGGTCAATAGTTCGTTTCGGTGTATCACATTTCCTGTAATCTCCCCATCGGCCTGCACCACCACCTGGGCTAATAACGGGACCGCTAGATACCCGACAACAAAGAGGTTCATTACATTCAGCATTTGCACCTAGAATAATTGTTTTTAATATTTAATATTATTAGGTCATAATTTATCATAATATAGCTTGCTTATGTAATACGATGAAATTTGAAATCACCAAATGCTAATTTTATGATACTAAAATTTTCTGTTTTATTTTGTTTACACATTAACAAAATTACTTCTCTTCACCCTTTAAAACTACGCAACGGGTTTAATGCGGTTTTACCTATATTAATATATAGGAGAATCCAAGAGGAAATTTATGCTTTGTATTAATATGTATATTTGCGTATATGTTAGATTAAAAACTATTATATATTATATATTATTGATATTAAATATTTGTACAGTGTATACATATTTCTCTGTGCTTATCCTCATGAAATAGCCTCAAGTATTACACGAGAGAATCGAGCAGAACGCTAGTTAAAACTAATATAAATTTCCTAGTAATATTTTAGAATTTTTCCATGTAGAGTAAATATATGAAGATCATAAATAAAGGTAAGGTCAATGTAAGGTATATAATAGTGAATTGTAAGCTAGTGAGCTGTAAGATATTTAAAATATGTTAAGATAAAATATTATATAAGCTATAAAGTATTACATTACCTTCTGCATAGTAAGGATCAAAATGCGTGTCAGAAATTTGTAAAACTTTAAAAGTCGCAGCTTTTTCTACAGGTGCTTCGAGGGCGCGTACTGTTGGTTTTGGTACAGGTGGAAATGCTACTTCCCATTCGTGATATGGGTTATACACGTCGCCACAAGCGTCACCAATTACAAAACTGCAAATTTCATCTGGACCAATCGTTATACGTTTTAAAACATACACTACTTCACTCTGAAAGAAGAGGGAAAAATTAGCCTAGCAATTAAACAAAAATGTATCAAACTTTGCCGTAAATTAAATAACATCTCACCCCGAAAAGTCTTGTTATGCCTTCACAAACTCTGGCAGACTGAATATTTAATGAAACACAAAATTGGTATATCATTTTATTTATCTCCTCTTTACTTTTGCCAAGTCTCATGTAGTGTTGTAAAAGACCAGCACCAGCCTTACACGCGGTACAAGAAACTTTGGACATAACTGAATGTTCAACTTCATAATAGACCTGTTTTAAATTTAATAACTTGAGCGCCTTATCCACGAAGAGAGGTAAATTTGAACTTTTATCACTGTCCCATAAAAGTCGGGAGTAGTTCCTTTTAAGAGCAGCCATGTGTGCAATTAGTTCTGTTTCATTGGCAGATGGTGGTAATTTATGGGTAAAATTTAAAGGCATGAAAAAAGGTTCATCATTGCGAGGTGTTTCATCCCAACTCCATGTATCCGTTTGAGGACTCCATTTAATTACAGGTTTAATATTTCTGCTAGATTGTTGTAAAAATAATGGACTACCTGCCAAACAAGAAATAATATTTTATAATTATATGTAACGAAATTGAATTATATAAATTGTATTCCTTATTATATTTATTTGGTAAATGTTTCTATGACATAAATTCGAATATTGAATTCCATATCAAATTCTAAGTCAATACGAAATAAAGACAAAGTTACAACAAATTGTGAATCCTTAGGTTAAATTAATATTGTGATTTTTTATTGCATATTTAAGGAAACCGTAGACGCAGTTAAATCAAAAAAAGGTTTTATACTAACCTGATGTCATCGTTACTGTGATTATTGTAACTATTTGAAGAAGCCATGGTATTCTTATGATCATAACTGTGAGCCGCGAGAATATCTGCACAAAAACAAATTTTTTAAATTATAAATATTGAATGAATTACATATTTATTTATTCGTACATTTTATAAAGAGATAAAAAGGACATTGTCCCCTGCTCAATTCCCTTGCTAACCCCTTCTTGCTTCACTGTAATGTAAAAAAATCTCTTTGATGGACAACAATGTAAATTATTCTGGTATTATGGCATTTATGACACTGCTTAAAATCTCCGACTATTTTATTAAATCGATCTTTTTTGTAATAATATAAAGATTATAATTATTGTTTATCTTGCGTCTTTATAAACACTTAATGTACTAATAGTGGGTATATCACAAAACATTCTAAAGACCTTTAGGATAATATTGAGAATATAATAATACATAATCCCTAAATAAATAATTTATATATTTAAGGGTAACTCGGTTATATTTTTATATTTAAGGGTAACTCAAAAACTAATACAACTACAGACCGAAGGATTCTCATATTATAATGAAATGGTCTTTCACTTTAAGAATGCTTATTAAATAACCATATGTAATAAATGTATAATAAATTGTACACCATAAAAATACCATAAACTGCTTCATCCACAATCCGTTCATAAAAGTCTTGTATGAGGTGCTTTTCAATAAAAAATTTAAAACTAAATTTTATTTATTAGATATTGAAATAATCCTAGAGAGAAAGTAGGTTAATATACGCAGTGGGTTCAAATTTAAAAAAAATAAATGTGAACATCTATGCTGGTACTTATTACGTAAGAAATATCTTGCATATACGTGGAAACTTTATGCTGATTGCTTAAATATTTAGGACATATGCTTTTAGTTGTTGCGCAGCCTTACTTTCCTTTTACTACTATACCTAAATATTCACGAAGGAGTTTATAGTAATATATATATAATATCAAGAAAAATAATCGTCGGAGTGAAAATTATACGTCGCTAACTCCTTTTCTTATTAAATTTGTGTTTCTGAATCTCACCGCAATCTATTTTTTTTAATAAGAGATCTTCGTTTTTAAGTTTGAAAAATGTTAAACTAAAAGAAACAGATTAATGAAATTATTTATTTTCTCATTATAAGAAGCCAATTAATAGAAGTTAATTTCTCAGGTTTTAACTGGCTGAATAATATATGAATTAAAACTGAAGTCTGAAGTCTTAAATATCTATAAATAATTATTATGCCTATCTTGAATACGGTAAAATTTCGTTGTATATGTAATTTCGTTGTATGGCTTCCTCTATCATATTTCAATTTGTCTATCGCTTTGCCAATCATCCTGCATTACGCCAGTGACTATTGTATAACAAATGTTATATAATATTGTCAAGTAAATTACGAGTTTTATCATATATAATAAATATATATTTCCATAATAATTCCAAAATAAATACATCTTCCTACAGTCCTTTTATAATGCTTTGTATAATATAATGAGTCAGCGGGATTTACAGCCACAGTGAGCACGCGGACGTGGAGGTCGTCACTTTCTCTGCGCTTCATTGACTTTGTTGGAAAGAAAGTGACGGTGGTATTGCACACATATTTATGTACATATCTTTTGCACAGTTTCTTTTATAAGTGTTATTAAGATTTGTAAATATGTTTAAACTGTAAACCCAACGTGTGTGTCCAACTATGAAATATCTTAATAATAATTTTGGCTGCAATAAAAAGTCAGATAGTTACCATCAGTAAACAATTTAGCTTTTTTATTTAGCTAATAAACGAAATAGTACATTGTTATTTCTAATCATACCGGAACGTAGATAAAAGTTAGTTTAATGATTATAATATTAAATACAAAATATCGATATATATTTATTATTAAGATTATTTTCCCACATGTACAAATGAGCTATAATTCCTTTTTCGGTAGCATTTATTTAAATGATTTCTTTTGTATTTTCTGCTTAAAAATTAAATCTTAAAAAATATAGATCTCATTACTAAAAATAATAAATAGTTTAAAATTATTTTGTGTCTGTGGCAAAAAGGAAGAAGAGGATGGTTTGCTAAAACCACTTTCATCCGGCAGCTTGCCAGCTCATACACAAATCGTTTCATCTCATCCACTTTCACTAGATTGTGCGATGTCCCTAACGGCGAGAATTCGTTTGTTGAGATATTAAATGATGCGATCATAAATGAATACATAAATAGATGAAGTAACAAATTAAATTTCTAAAATACTTGTCCCAGGAGATAATCTAACCCATATTAAAATATTATGTTAATTTTATAATACCTTTTACGACCTACATTTTTAATAAAGAAATATAAAAGTAGGTTGACTCACTAGTAATAATATTATGTACTACATATAAGTTAGGTAGTATTACCTAAATAAGATATTTCACTATAAAACCACAATCGTACTTGCTTATATTTCCGGTGAAAATGATTTTGTTTCATTTCCCACTTTAGTTTAGGTAGTTTTAAGATTTCTAAAATAGGTTCTTGAATAAACGAGTTTTCAATAATATCACTAACAAACCAGTAAACATGTTGCCATACTATATACATATAACTGGAATTGTATGTATAGGTATTTTCCATTACTGCAGTAATTTTCACTCTACTTCCATGTGTAATATTAATCATTTTTTTTAATCTCAGGTATGTTTGTGCACAAGTATGGATAAATAGTCGTAAAGAAGGTAAACATTTTGTGTCAACGGTACAGTAAAGGGGCCAGCAGCTTATAGTATAACGGTCCAGGCTGTATTCTAGACCTTGGCGTTAACGTACAAATAACTTGCTGCACGTATCTCTACTTAACACTTTTGTTAACCATGGATTGTCGTTAATTGTATAATTAATAAACATGTATTACCTACCCGCTGACAAACCGTGTAAAATTCGTGCATTGTTTGTAGATTATATGTCGATTGTTGATAGTAGAGAATCATTATTTGCAACCTCAATTCTATATTTACCTTGTTAAGCTAATAAGTAAAGAATTAACATGAACTAAATTAAATTTTTACAATGGTTTTTTTTTAATTTTTGAAGAATTAATTGACAAAATATAAATTGAATAAAGAAAAAAATAAAATAAATTGAATAAATTGAATAAATTGAAGAATAAATTGAGACAGCAGATAGATATTATATCTAATTACTACTTACCTACTAGAGTAGATTTTAATATAAGTTTAACTGTAGGGACAAAGATACTTTATAGGTATAGCATAGCAATGCACTTGCCCATGAGACAATCATATAATTAATTATTATTACTAGTGACACATTGTAAGTGACAATTAACATTAATGTTTACGCAACAATGTAATAAGAATTAAAAAAAATATTTTGATATAGTTAATAATTATAGAATTGATATAATATTACACCTATATTTATATACATTTGTCTATCTATCTGTATATACTATTACAAAATTAAAGAGTCTGATTGGTTGAATAATCGCGTCCATTTATCGAAAAAGGATATACTTTCTTCGATTTTACTTATATAACGTTAATCTTTTTTACTGTAAACTTTCTCAGGCACTTATAATTTACCATATGTAAGAAAAAGCTTTTAGTTATTTTCCTTAGATCACGGAAGCAAAGCCACTTTTATTATTTCATTATGAAGTGTAGCAAAAAAAGTATTAATAATCCCTTTTTGTCTATTCCCCGAAGCAGATATGTTAAATATTGCTTAGCAAAAAGAGAGCATATTTTCTCAAGGAAGCAGACTTAGAAAAACATGTGTATTTAACGTGTAAAAAATGTGTGCATTACTGAGTATCATATAACCACGACGGGACGGCCTAAATATTAATATATTAATATAATATAACTAAATAATAATTTAAGAAAAATATAATACATTTATATTTTAATAAACTCTATTATCTGCTACAAATTTCATGCGATAAATAATATATTTAAACACTCCACACAAGTCACTTTGCTAAAATAAACAATATATAGATTTGATGTTACATTTATATATAATCTGTTGACATTTTTATTTTGCATATGTTCTAGACATTTTGCTTTTATTAGGACTTTTAGTCACAATCCAGACTCCTTTTGTGCTGGATAATAAATAGGTATCAACTTTCGTTTGGTTCATCGAACTCACTTTCACCTGCTTACAAAACTCCTTTGTCGTATGCTCTCATCGGAATGCACTTCTATTATATTCGTTAGCAGCTTCCACATGTTTCCTAACGTAATTGAATACAATACGCTATACCGTTCACTATTCGAATACTTTACAATGCTGTTTATAACCCTGCCACTAAAGAATATAAAAATTATATTTGAAATTCCATCCAACTGATCCTTATTTATGGAAATTATAAATATTAACTAAAACATAAAAATCTGAACTATACTATAAAATAATGAAATATTCAATTGGTACAAAGTATGTCTTTTATATGTTACCTAATGTGTTGCTTTAATATACTTGGTTAAGGGGCAAGGCTGTTCACTGAACGTGCGTAGATTTTCTCATTTGATATTTGCTACTCAGGACGGTAAGTGCAAGCTATCTATAACGATTGCCTCTAGTGTATTAATAGTGTTAGTTGTCGGCCGGGACGACAGGAACATTTTTTAACGTTGATTTAATTATATTAAGTACTTAAAGTTAATAAATGTTCGAAAGAAGATTGACCGGTACAGCTCAAATATTGAGGTAAGTCTACTATTGAGTGTAAGTTACCGAATTATACTAAAGTATAAATACTAAAGTATAAAAGTCATGACAAGATATTAATATTTAATGACATTAGAAGACAAGCACTGCCGCGTTCTTTTTACGGTCGAAGTATATTCAATGTAAAGCGTGAAATGATTTTATGTGTGTCCACCGCTTGTTAATATACAAACGTACGGATGTACTTTCACTTGATACACATTATAATTTTTAAATAAAAATTTTACGTGGACGCAATATTAAAATGGAAGTTTTACCTTTTATTTTTTATCCGATTCACTAAGATACACCAGAAGAGATATGATGTTAACTTATGACATTTGAAAATACAACTAAAAATAAGTTACTCGTATAACAATATGTGTCTATTTGCAGATGAATAAAAAACAATTATAATGACACTCTTATGACGATCTCTTATGAAGTATATGAGACGATAATTGACCTCAGTGGCCCACAATAGTGATAAAAAGTATCTAATGACATCTGCTATACATATGTACCTACCTAGAAATACTAGATTAATTTTTATAAACAACATTTGAAAAAATAGATGTTTACATTTGTGCTATTATTTCAATAATAGTGAAAAAGTAATGTTTAAACAACATTGTGTGTATGTGTTAAAAGTCAGTTGTTAGTTGTACCTATTTGAATTAAACTTTTTTATTTCAGAGTTCAAATTCAGGCGTAATATATAGGGTAGAGTTGGAAGTGAAACAATCTGAATGGATTAGCCGCGTTGATTTTAATGTCCCAATAAATAAATCAAATTTTGGAAACTCATCGTTTCGAATACTTTGCACTAGTCCGTGGTCTCGGGTAGAGTGAGGGGGCACTCGTCTGTCATTTGATGTGTTTACTCACTTTTGTCAGTTGTTTTACTTAAAATGTGTAAAAATAGCAAAAAATATTAAAGATTATTAGGGCAAAATTGATTTTGAAGATCGTGACGTGAGACTTAGATCCATATAGATCTAATAATTGTGCTCATATGTGAAATATACCGAGCGTGCGCTCGGAATGCCATAATTAAAGAGCTAAACTGAACTAAATCAAATGAACTATTAGAAATAAAGAAATCTCACCTTAGGAAATATTGCTCGGCTTAACTGACATTTTCGATAATACATACAAATTAGCAAAATAGCACTAGGATGTCGGATGTAAAACTAAACACTCATAACGTAGGTAGGTACTAGTATTCGCTCACTCCGCCTGCGTGGACTACTGAGTAACGACTACTTCTTTATTTCTCGTTCTGGCAGTCAGTATTATAGGCACAAACATTCAACATTATGAACTATCAGCGTTTTAGGGTTCCCTACCTCATAAATAAAAAATATTATCAAGTTATATCTGTAGTTCATTGCATACAAAATGAGTGCATACGTTTGCAAATTATAGTTTGTTGGCTCTTATATACTTTATTGACTTAATAATCATGAAATTTGATATATATATATATATATATATATATATATATATATATATATATATATATATATATATATATCTTCTTCTTCTTCTTGGCATTAGTCCCGGCTTTTGCCAGGGTCTGCCTTCCGACTAAGCCTACTCCACTTTGCACGGGCTTGAACATCCTCAGTGGATAATTTATTGGCTCTCATGTCTTGTGTCACGACATCCAGCCATCGCTTCCTTGGGCGTCCGGGTGGTCTAATTCCAGGCACAGACATGTCAAGGCACTTCCTTCCGACATAGTTCTCAGATCGGCGCATAACATGGCCATACCATCTCAGGCGACGCTCTTGGAACTTATCCACTACGTCACGGACCCCAAGACTACCTCGAATGAATGTGTTGCGTATGCGGTCGGACCGCGTCACGCCACACATCCATCTCAGCATCTTCACCTCCGTGACGTGAAGCTCCTGAGTGTGGCTGAGTGTGAAGCCCGATATGGATGGTGCTCGAGTCCGGGTTCCCGCAAGCCATGTACTTGGTCTTCGACACATTCAGTTTGAGACCACCGTTCTCAAGCGCACCCTTCCAGGCGTTCACTTTACGCTCCAGCATCAGTCGGTTCTCATCGATGAGTACTATGTCATCGGCATACATCATCAGCCACGGAGGCTGGCATTGGATGTGAGCCGAGACAGTATCCAGCACTACATTGAATAAGGACGGACTAAGAGCTGAGCCCTGGTGAACCCCTACTGTAATCGGGAAGGGCTTGGTGTCGCCAACAGCGGTCCTAACCACTGAAGCGGAGTCGTTGTACATATCTCTGATAACCTCAATATAGGCTTCAGGGATCCCCTTGGATCGCAATGCCCACCAGATACACTGACGTGGCACACAGACAAAGGCCTTCTGCAGGTCCAAAAAGGCCACATGCAGAGCTCTCCTTTTTTCCCTGTAAGCCTCCATCAAAGTTCTGAGGGCAAAAATGGCATCCATAGTGCCTGATCCTGGTTGAAACCCATACTGAGACTGAGAGACAGTACATTCTTGGCGGAGCCTGAGGCCGATCATGCGCTCGAAGAGCTTCATGGTGTGGCTCATAATCTTAATGCCTACCGCAATCTTGAACACTGTCCCTTCCTTTGTAAATTGGGATAATAAAGCTTTGCTGCCACTGATGTGGCATCTTTCCAGTATTCAAGATACGGTTAAACAGGTCAGTAAGTATAAGCACACCAAGAGAGTCCAACGATTTCCACGCCTCGATTGGGATGTCGTCAGGTCCTACCGCTTTTCCGTTCTTCATGCGTCGAAGACAATTACGAGTTTCATCACGGGTTATTGGAGCAACAAGTCCGAGGTTAGGAGATAATTCAGGAGGAAGACTACAAGACTGCTGAGTGTTCAGCAGCTCCTTAAAGTAGCTTCTCCATCTCTCCTTCACAGAGGCATGACTACAAAGCAACGTGCCCCGAGAATCTCTGACGCAAAGACATTTTGTAATATCCTGCGTCGCTTTATCTCGAGCACGAGCCAGTTTGTATACGAGCTTCTGCCCCTCCACAGTTTCAAGTTTATCGTACAATGGCGACAAACTTTCTCTGCGGGCTCTGGCTACAGCTCTTTTGCAGGCCCGTTTCGCTGCAATGTACTCCAGTCTGTCTTCAGGAGAGTTGGAATGCTGCCACTCTTTAAACGCAGCCTTCTTTATATATATATATATATATATATATATATATATATATATATATATATATATATATATATATATATATATATATATATATATATATATATATATATATATATATATATATATACACACATATATATACACATATATATACACATATATATACACATATATATACACATATATATATATACACGTCGCTCGACAACCTCTTACATCTTCCAGTAAGCTGAAAGCAAAAATATAAAGCTGTTCCGGAGATTAGCCCGGATAAACAAAAAGACATATAAAACTTGCAAAATTTGCGTTTAAATTTTAGTGCTATTTGCCCTCGCAAAATCAAAGTTATTTTTAAATAACAGACGTAAACGTTAACTTTATTTATGTACCTACAAACGAAATATTTAGGGAGTATATTAAAATATAAGTGATATACTTATTAGTTATAATCAAATTTTCAATAATTAATTAAAATGTAACATTTCCTCCCACTTATTTATAAAAAGATCCATATGCCTTATTTCATATACTGCCTATTGCTAAAGGCATGTGAATTTAATTATATTATAATTCATGACTATAACTAGCTCCACATATAAGGAATGATAATGAGTTTATTTTCCATGAAGACAATGAATGTATCGGACATATACGGTACCTACCTACTGCACAATTCTATTATGCGAAAGATACTAGTTTATTTAAAATGTATAATAGTTGTTAATTTCAACTTCGAGTATCGAGTATTAATAATTAGGTAGAGTTTCTTTAGGGCTTAATTTTGGATATATCGTTTCACATCCTATTTCTCGCGTTTAGCACAATAAAGAATTGTAGGTAACAAAGAATTAAGAAAAAGTTTATAGAATGTTTCATTTACAATTTAGTAAATGTAATAAATATAATTGAAGGTATTTAAAAAATAGTTTACATACCATCGCCTAATACTCAATGCTAAATATTCAGAAAATCGATATATTCAACATTTTAAAACGCCTATAATTTTGTAGAATATTTATAATAACATCTCGGATCTATTACGCAACAGAGAAAATGTAAATGAAATTGGTTTGAAAGTATTGCTTGATGAATAGTCGGACAAAAATGTTGTATTTGCTTAGTCAATTTTCCTTTCTATATAAGAAATTTTTGAAAGTTATCCGTATTATATTATCTTGTATGTATGAATCACACTAAATAACGGATATATCCTTGTGTATCCGAACATACTTTTTATTTCTCCAATAGATGTAGGTACTTTTGATTCCCTTCAGATATATTCAAGGAAAATATAAAACTCATTTATGAAAGTACAAGTACATAGCGATCCCATTTGAATTTAGGTTTATATTTTAAATTAGTTATTGCCCTCAACTTCTTTTGTTTGAGCTTTGTGACCCTCACCATGCTACTTCCATTTACACTCTGCTATCAACGAAACAGCAGGTGTGCAAGGTGTGTAACTTCTAGTCTCAAGACACTTTATTCTCCGTTTCTCTCCCGAATTAGAGACGTGTTGGGTGGCGGTCAATTCTAAGTCACGCTTTATTTTAGCGTAATGGAGCTTATGAAGGTGGAGATCGAACTCATAATCATTGCAACGATATAAAACCTTATTCTACTGTACCAAGATAGCCTTAATCTTTAATGTTTATATTATTGTTCAGTTTAAACTGGTTACCATTTAAGTGATACATACTATATAGATACTGAAAAAGTCTAGCTAAAGCTGAATGTTCTTATTTCTTAGACTATTATGGTCCCTAGTAAGATATTTCAGATGTTTATATTTTATAAGATAATTACTAACGCCTGTTTATTTTGATTGCTTAACTGGGCTATATAATGAAGAATAATTATGTTTTTTTTATCTGATAATTAGATGTTCGAGATAAAAATGCCTAACACGTGTTCCTTATATTACTTATAACCTAGATCTTACCCGCGTTGAATACCTGTACAACAAAGAAAAACAAAAAGAGGGACAATTTTTTTTAATTCTAGTGTTCGTTTACTATTTCTTTATTATATAATAAAATATTCACTTGTTTATTATAACACAGATTATCATCAACTTAAATTTATAATTTCATCTGAAAACCTATTTGTGCACAGATCTAAAGTTACATTACTATTATTAGGCCGGAACGAAAAATATACTGAGTTAGGTACTTGATGTATTCACCTCGTCGCTTGACCTCCGCTTTCCTTTACTGGTCAACGTGATAGTTACATAACATAAGCTTATTAAAGAAACCTTTGTATGTCTCGCAGTTCTCAATTGTATTTTATATGAGAAATTATGTCGACATATACGTTTAAATGGAGCTTCTAGCTATAACACTTATGCAACTAGAATTTTATGTGTAGTGCTAATAGGCCACCGTTGGTTCAGTTGGGCACAATGGTTTAATAACAAATAAATAAGTAGTACGAGTTTTGATCCATTTGTTTTGGTTTGATCTTCATTTGGGGAATAAGTATATTTAAAGTATTGTAGTTTTCCTATAAGATAAGACCACCGCTTTATTCGTTTAGAATTTTAGATACTATATACAAAGTTATAGGTACTACGCGTCAGGGCTTTAACTTTGTCATGACTACTTATTTCACAGTCTGTCTCATATCATTCCCTTGAATTTAGTTCGAACACAAAACCATCACAGTATTATATACAGCATTGTTGTTATTCAAAGAAAAAGTATTTAATTTGAGCTATACTCAATAGTGACTTCCATTCCATGTTTAGTTTTAAATTAATATATTCCCAATAAAAAACTACTTTTGGTTATAATTTTAATATTTTATAGGGGATTGAATAATATCTATATGTGTAATTGAGTATTAAATTAAGTGATAAAATGTATTAAGATATATTATAAAAATCCCAATAATCTGGGAGCATTTATCAATGTAATAGAACCCAAAATGGAGCTTTTAAAAAATTGTCTGTTTGTCTGTGCGTTTGAGCACGCTAATCTTAGCAACGGCTTAAACAATTGTTTTATTGAAGTGGCTGAAACTTCAAATTTCATTTCCCATGTTAACAAAGTTGCGTAGTAGGTATAGGCTGATCGAATAAAGGGTAGTGTTACAATTATTCGCATAATCGTTACAATCTGTATGAATAATTGAAAAACTATTATAAGTGAAAAATTGGCAGATTAGGTATACATATGAAAAAATATATTTTGAAGTTACAAGTATACATATGTTTCAAATATGACTCACTTAGTTTGTTTTGATGGGATAGCATAATTATACATATTAGTTAGAAATAACCTAAGGGTTCCATCGTTAAGGGTGAAGGTGACGAATCACCAGGAATAATGAACAGAATATGTATCTTCAAATTTTATGTCAATAAACAAATTTGAAGTGGGTATAATTAACCTTCTTAAATGTTATTACAAAATGTGTTACAGTCTAAAGGTCGCCTTAATAAAAGAGTGTTAAATTTTTTTTGGAGATTTATTTTTTATATAATAAATTCTATAAAACAATATATTCTGTATCTATGTATATATAATAAGTTCTATTTCTGAAATTTCTTATCAAATATATCCTTAAAACATTATTATGCGATATAAAGTCTAGATAAGAATTGGCTTCTACTTGTAATTCTACGCTCATCGAAAAACGCCGTTAACCTGCTTTGGACAATTGAAGAAAGTAGGTCCACCAAAGGATGGCACGGCACTACTTTAGCTAAACTACAAAGAATTTAAAATTCTTACAGTTAGATATATATAATTGTAAGAGAAAATTAAAACTGTGATCCATAATCCTAATGAGGCGTCTCTACCAGTTTCACTTTTGCAATTAGTACAATGTAATAATAATATAAAGTGTATTTTTTATTCTAATTAACTTTACGTTTCATAAATAATGTACAAGACTAATAATTCAATAAATATCTATATTTTAATCCAGTAATAAACTTATATAGTTGAGTATAAAGACAATATACTTCAGAAATCATATTTTATGCTCATTTTGACAATTATAAGGTACAACACCTACGAGTACCCCTAAGAGTAAGACTAAAATAGGTATATCTACTCAAAGTTAGTATTGAGCTTGGCATCTTTGAAATATATTGTAACACAAATTGAAAAAAAAAGTTATAATTGAAATATTACATTTTATTTATAAATAAAACGATAATAGGTAGGTAACTAAGTATTATCGAATATGATTTGCAAGAATATAATTCATTGATTTTCTAGCTTCTAGCTTCTTATTACTAGCAAGCAAACAACCGCGATAGATTTGGCGTATTCTCTTAAATAAATGGAATATGGAAATTAAAAAAAATTGTAGTATTGTTATTTTTTTCTTTTTTCTAATATTTATAATATCATAATAATCATAGTTTAAATAAATGAGTAACATTTTCCAGTTTGTATGTGACAAGAATACAACAAATTTATGTTACAAAAATTAATAAATTCATATGATAACATAACGTACAGAGTGTGTGTTTAGTATTCAAAACATATTGACCTAATCTATCTACATTTAAACAACAGAGACTGATTTATTTTTATTCATATTAAGTAGTGTAGTCCTTTCAATCATCCAAGTTCAACCACCCAATTCATTATATTAAAAAAAAAACACGTCTAATCATGACGTTTGAGAGAAATCGACGTTCCTATCTAGGTTTCGTGTAAACGACTCCACGTGAAAACGATTTGCTATTTAAATGAACGCAGAGAACATATTTTATGGATTAGGTAGGTATTAAGTATTAGTATTTTAAACGAATAAACTTCCTATGATGTCGATATACAATAATAAAAAAAAATCCTAAAAAAAAAGCCCTACTTTATCACAAAATGCCCAAAAACTTAAAATAAACACATAGCTACGTCAATAAGAATAATAAAAATAAAAGTTAAATAATGATTTGACTTTATTTTTATTGTAACATACACAACGTGACTACATTAATTATACTAGGTACGTAGATACTTAGGTACTTCCTGCCTCTGTATGAGCATATGAACGTAAACAATGAAGTTATAAATGAAATGAACTTGGCCCTAATTTTATATCCGAACTGACTTGCCCTAAATTTTTTTGATAATATTTTAGTCTTTTAGATAGAGGCTAGGGCTGGTGTTCTGGTGGTAGCAAAAAAATATTTAATGTAGGTTTGGTATCTACAGCGCTTAGAATGTGAACTTCAAACCTGCAAAAACTGTGAACGATAGACCGACACGGAAAACCTTCACTTCTACATTCGATGTCGTTCGATTAGTATCCAAAGTAGGCCAGAACTCCACTGGCCTACTCGCATTTCGATGACATTAAGTAGACGAGACAAATAATAAAATATTAAAACCATTCAATTTAAATAGATTGTTTGTAAATGCAGTTTTGTTGCGTAGCGACCTGAAGACTGAGGAGATATATTCTATATTAATTAAATAGCATACTTAGTCACTGGTACGGTTATTAAAACAAAGCTATGTTACTCTTAGTTGTTTGAATATTACAATATAAACTTTTTACTCTTCAATCTTTTCACGACATATATTATTAAGAAATATTTTTATGCATGTACTTAATGAAGATCTAGATATCTAGATGTCTAGAGATCTAGAATCTTAATCAAGAGAGCACGATAAAGAGAAGACAAAGTGATCAACCTACACATAGTACATATTTCTCTACATTTATACAGAAATGGCAAATATAATTATTTTATTCATTTAAAAACATGAAGATAGCCGTTTTGTTTTTAAGCAGTATATTGTTTACGTACGCAAGTTATTTACAATAGAAAGTACCCACATATTGCTTATATTTTATGGAGTTTGCAAAAACTATGCATACTTCTTTAAAGTATAAAATTATAGAATAGAATAGAATAGCCTACTTTTAAAATATTATCCCAAATATACATATATATATATATATATATATATATATATATATATATATATATATATATATATATATATATATATATATATATATATACATATATATATATATATATATATATATATATATATATATATATATATATATATATATATATATATATATATATTCGTGGTTATGTTATTAATACTTAAGAATTAATTAGGCTTACCTTAAAAGAAAATAAACAATCAATTCCTCATGAAGGTTGATCGAAATGGTAGAGACGAAAAGATTGTCAGTACGCCAAAACTTGCATTTCACTAATTTTCACGGATAACAAATAAAAAAATCGCATTCACATACTAATTATTTTCGAGAGAAATTGCACGGCTAACGTTCGTTACGCGCATATGGATGGGTACGTCGAAGAACACTAACTTGACAAGTCACAAATCACAATATAGCGAAGTAGGCGACCGCACGCGGCGCGCGCAGTGAGAGTTATGCCTTCCTCCGGTTGCGACTTGCGTGTCGCAGACCGCAGCCTGGCCAGTGAACAGTCAGTGCCGCACCAGTCGCATTGGAGCGATGGAGATCGCGGCTGCATCCGCGAGATGCACATTGCACAGACACTTGTGCAGTGGTGCACTACGGCCACGGTCACACGACAAACCTCTGTGTATTTACATTACGTATAAACCACCAAAGTCGCGTTATAGGTATTGAGATAAATTTTAATTTAAAATATTTCCTATTAGCTTCATATACGATTACCATCTACAGTTCGTAGGCGCGAAAACATTATACAAACTTGTATCTACTTACGTATGTTAAAACGAGGAAAAGGAGTATTTAGCAGGGATTAAAATAGGAAAATTATATATCTGCATATTTGTATATTAATTTAAACCCTTAATATAAATTACGTTTATGAATTACCGCTACTATTCCGCTGGCGGCTTCTTCCCTTAATTAAACTGAATTACGTTCATTTCGATTATTCATTAGGTTCTAGTATCACATTTTACATCTTTAGTATACTCGGATTTACTGTTATATATATATATATATATATATATATATATATATATATATATATATATATATATATATATATATATATATATATATATATATTTATATATATAATGTATTTGTTCCTTGCATGAAATATATATGTTAAATACATGTTTTCTTTTTCAATTTAAAAATAAATTAATATCATTTCATATGCAATATTTCTGTATGTAAACTAGTTTCTTACATAACGTAAATTCACTCTCACAATTGGAATTTATATTTCAAATTATTTCAACATCATTTACTTTTCAAGCACATCACCTTAATATTTTTTAACGATGCCAATGCTTAAAAATATATTTATATTAAAGTATAAAATACAAATTCTTATTTGAATGTTTTCTTAAAAAAATGGTCAAATTAAATAGAAATAGAAGTAATTAACTCGACAAGACTCGATACGAACCAAGACAATTCGAAGATAAGTAGTTAAAATTTATTAAAAAAAAATTGTTTCACTTGCGAATAATCGAAGTAATTTGTTTGTGTTTATTTTTTATTTTTCCTACGGATACTGACTAAACTAATATATTATCATACCAAATTTGATTAATTACTACCCAGAAGTTTTTCACGCACTATTAAAAAGACAGACAAAATTGCCCTTATAGAGTTTTCAGCTTCTGTGTATGAATATATTAACCGACTGAAACATATATTTAAATATTTTCATGCACAAAATTGACTTTTCTATCCTTTTATTACACATAGATATGGTTTTGTAGTTTATATATTAGATACATATAATTAATTTTCATTTCAATGCCTTTTTACCTTTGTAATATAGGTAGTGTTATAATATAGAACGCAAATAAAGCGACAACAGTAACTATTATCGTCTTATTTCTAGAGATTGAATTTAATTATTCATAAACAGCCTAAATCATTAAATATTTAATTTGAATAAGAATTTAGTATGTGGATATAATCACCCTTTATTACATTCGTATTTCAGTGGATTTATATTAAGAAATAGTATTCATTGTTATATTTACATATTATCTCGTCTATTGTATTTAGATTACTTTACCAAAAGTTACTATATATGTACCTATTTGTTCATGCTTAAGGCAGTTTCTAAACCCTTTGTATAACTGTCAGTATTCTTATGGCTAATTCCGGCTATGGAGCTTCATTTTATATCTCTTCGTATACGAAGATCATAGAAGACTGAACACTAACTCGACGTTAGGTCCCACCTAACGTTAGGTTACCAATGCAAGGATGGAGCATATCGATAGTAACAGACAAAACACAGGATATCTTTATATTTATATAATGTGTAAAGCATTTTTTCTTGAGACATGGTGTATTTTACTCCCGAAAGTGCAACGATGTAGGGACTATCCCTACATTTCAAATCATTAATTGCATAAGAAATTTTCCCGTTATTGCATACATTTTTTTATTGTTACTAATAATAATGGTACTATTCACGTATGTTGGAATATTATAATATTACATTATGCCTATATCTGGTTTTCCTAACTTACATTTTTTAAGACTCCCCGGACTATAAATAATATTTTCATGTACCGCTGTTCTTTTTATTATTATTATATACAAAAGAAATATTATTTTAAATATTTATTATAATTCTATAATTCTTCGAAAGGGACAATTGAATATAAAAAGAATTAGATCCAGTAAATCTCGAAATCAACGCGCTTTATAATATAGATCGTAGGTATTATAGACACGCACCTCACGACACCACTAACACTCAGCTCCCGTATTTTAAAACTGTGATATGTCTATCTGAAATATCCATTTTTTTGTTATGCTATGCACGTATTTATTTGGGTAAGGAATAATGCTGAATTGCTTAAAATATTTTCGTAAATATGCTTTTATTTTTTTGTAATTTACATGTTTTATGTCTGTGTAAACAGTATGACTCTAGATAGTTTAAATCAACCACATGTATATAATGCAAATTTAATGTATTTATTAAAACATTAATTATTAATTTTGAAATCTTATTTTGTTAGATACATATTATAGTCCCAATATTTTAAACAAATTAAAAAAAATCAATATTGATTATATTTATATTTAACTAAAAGTATATTTAACTATAATTAAGTTTTCTGGTGTGTTTATTACACACAAGTCTTAGAAGCTTATAATATAAATGAACCAGAAAAATATTCTACCAATGCTATGGTACTGATTAGGTATGAAGGTTGAATAACTGTAGAAACTTCATTCACCTTCAACTTCGACGAAGTTTTGTCGATAAATATTGCACAAATAAAAGAAAAAGCTCGTTTATTTTTACATTTAACAGTTTGTTAAACTTTAAAATTATGTTATATAAGAATTATAATGTTTTTGTAAATATTGCATTGGAAATATTATACATAATTTAAATGTAAGTATTATAAAAATAAAAAATAATGATAGTAGATAGATAAAATTGACTGTTGTAATTAGATATTAATAAATATATAGCAAGAACACGTATTAGCTATGTGAAATTTGATAATGATTATAAATTTTAATAAATTTGAGAGTAGGTGTTCTATAAATGTATTTGTGCATTTAAATATCAATTTTTACAACATTATATATTACAGTGGTATAAGATGATTCGTAACATAAACTTCTTTGTAATTCAATTTATATTATTGATTTTCAAATAATTAAATACCGCTTTAAATAATATGATACATGTATATACGTATATGTACGTTACAACAGGTATTGCGAGGGGTTGTGCGGGAAACAGATGCTCATTCGGTTGCAGGCTGTTACTCTTGGATGAGCACGAGAAAAGTTCGACACCGTACACTGTTAACCCCATTGCTTCTCTTTTTCGTACTTACTATATTTTAATATTGACATCTCTTTCATCGTTTTGTTACGGTACTCAGGGTGCTGGTGTTGGTGTAAAGTTGTTTAGACGTTGTCATCGGCAACGGTAGTGCGATACAAAGTACGGCACGCTTGGACATTTAGACGTGTTGAAGGTTTTCTTCTAGTTATATCGTATAAATTAGCATATGAATTTTAATAGTGATGTTACTAAAACACAGTCATCTTCAGACACGTGAGTCTCATTTATGCATATATTAAATTTTTATCTTCGTGCTTTCTAATGACTTTTACATTCGTATTTAAAAAGATCTAACATACTGAATATCATTAAAGATTCTTTACATTTTAAACTACTAAACTGTTACGTAAATATATTTTAAATTAGAGTTAATATTATAATTAGTTCTATTTTATATATTTAATACCTCGTATAGGTATAGGATAATTTGTTTGTGTGTATGCAAATTATGTTACGCAATATTGTATACTAAGGAAGTTATGCGTTATCTTAAATTAAATTAAATAATTAATTAAATAACAACCATTAATATATATATATATATATATATATATATATATATATATATATATATATATATATATATATATATATATATATATATATATATTACCCTCATTTGTTTATTTTACAATTCTTGCAAATATTACCTATTGCTAAATATTACGTATTTAGAATTACCTGTATATAAGTCCTTTATTAAAATATTGCTAAGTATTCTATCGGTGAATAGATAGTTATATATTTGAGTGAGGTTAAAGGTAGGTAAATAATGAGATGTCTATCTCGCATAATGCTCTACCTACAGGCTATTACCCTACTTTCAATTGAAAAACAATTAACACAAATATCACGCTTATATCAAATGCCATTCAGTTGTTATCATCATTCATACGTTCAGCTCAGATTATATAAAAATTAAACTAGATTATATCTACTTTTATAGCTTCTCACGAGAAATAAATGGACTTAGTCTCACCGAAGTACAATCAATTTAAATTAAGGTATTTTATAAAATTAAGAACACAACTTTTTAATTGTAAACGAACGCTATTATACTACCAACGAAACAAGGTGGATCATATTACAGAGGTTAATTAGGCTTTACATGCTTAGTACTAGTAAGGCTGCGTTCCCACTGAAGCGATGGCGAGTAAAATCGAAAAATAAACGTACTATAATTTACACATAATTATATAAACGAGGCCGTCGTGGCGGCATAGCGACTGACAGTACCCGACGGTTGTGGGCTCGATACCCACTCAGGGAGGATAAATTATATCATTTCGTCGCTCTGGTAACAAGATAAAGTGTCTTAACACTAAGTTATACTATCTATATATATGCCTAATATATACCCAGTAGCGTGATATTTTTTGTTATAATTCTATGTACAATAATTCCCATTAGTGAAAGATATTAGAAAGAAGATAATATTGTTACAGGTAACTTCATAAGGACTCTGATAGAAACATGACATTTTTAAGAAAAACTCAACAAATAAATTAGTAAATAAATATAATGACGCTAATAGGTAACTTAAATCAAGATTTAGCGCAACCAAGTACTGTGCAAGATAATTTTTCTATTTTGTATTGCTCGCACCAGTGGTCTAATAGTAATTTAAAGCAAGATAATAAATTAAGAAAATATTGTTATACGTGCAGAGGTAAAATAAGAAGTTACGGCATTACACCAACCAAAGAACATTTTTTACCTAAGGATCATTCGACTCCTAAAGTAGACACAAAATCTGAAAGAACTGAAGGATCATCCAGGTTTGATAAAAATGGTGTTAATGATCCTAATAAGTTAGTAAATAATTTTGACAAAAGAAAAACGTCAATTAATGATATAAATATTAATAGCTTGGAAGTTGCACGGTATATACCTTCAATATCTAGACAAGTCGACCTGAACACCTGCCACAAATATACTAGTGAACACCATGACCAACTTAGTAATGATGTGAGTCAAAGAAGACTGAGAAAAAGCCTGAAAGGCATTGGATGTGTTGTTAATTGGTCTCTGACTGAAAGTCCAAAGAAGAGGCGAACACAAATACAAGCCTGCTCAATAAGTGTGATGATAATAGCTATAGTAGTAATTAGTTTGGTGTTAGTAAATATTACTACATTTAATTTTAATCATATTACAAATAATACGAGTACAAGCTCAGTGCCAACAGAAAATATAAACATTAGTGAAAACTCCTCCGCTATTGTACATTTTTATACAGATCTTACAGCTCCTGCAATAACGACGTTTTCTATAGCTGATACAACTACTACTCCTATGCCTATATTAACAACTACAGAGAATAATTCTTTACTCAACAATGTAATTTTAAAAATTCGTAAAAATATAAAGACTTATCCTAAAAATGATCACAAAAGACAAGAAAGTGTTGAATCAAAAGAATTCATTATAAATAAAAATTTATCTCAAACATTTTGTTCGTGCCAAACAAACGAAGTATGTATGCTTGATGAAATAAGTGGTAAATCTGTTTGTAAGATCGCTGTGGATGTTGATGATCCCACAGGTATATTTGCTCAAATGACATATATTCAAGTGTAACAACGTAAATAATTTGAAAACTAATACGATTCTCTATATAATATCCAATTATTAAATTATAGGTTGCGGTGGTATATGCGCCATGGAAACGGAAGCCTGCCATCTGGTAGATAAAATTCGCGGAGTACGCGTCTGCCGTCTTTTGACTCAAGTGACTTGCTCCTCTCAAGACTGGCGGTGTCGAAATGGATTTTGTGTATCTTCCGAAGCAAGATGTGATGGTTACATTCATTGCTATGACCGATCGGATGAAATGCATTGCGGTATGACTTTTTTTCTCAGCTTAACATAGTATTTTGCATATAGCAGGATAGTCAGTAAGAAAGAGCCTAGTCTTAAATTACTTTACGCCGGGATTACCCAAGTGGGAATCGAATTTAAAATCATTGCATAAATAGCTAGCTACCCACCACGCCACGATGGCCTCATATTTTAAATAAAAAAAATAAACAATTATTTACTTAATATTTGCAATAAAATATATTTTTTAGAATGTGATCTAACGAAGCAATTCCGTTGTGGACACTCCATATCATGTTTTCCTAATAAAAAAATATGTGACGGGTTCATAGATTGTTGGGATGGTTCCGATGAAGTTAACTGCACTGTAGGTAAGTACAACTTATTTTTTATATTAAATAATTACTATTTATAATAAGATTCACCATATAATGTGAATTATTATTGTACCGTTGAGTAGCCCACATAGCTACATTACGAGAATCGAGCTCGCTCAGAACTAACGGGATTTTTCATGATTTATCTGTAATAATATCAAGAAACAAGATATTTTAAATTCATATTTATATTTTTTATATTGTATAAATATTTTGGATATTTTCGTAATATTTTGAAAATTGTTACATTATTTGTATACTGTTATCTTTTTTAGAATGTCCGGATAATCAATTTACTTGCACAAACGGTCAATGTATATTGTCATCGAGATTTTGTGATGGTTTAGCAGATTGTTCTGACAAAAGTGATGAACCACAAGGTTGTGACGGAGCCTGTGGTACCCATGAAATGCAATGTAATAACCATAGATGTGTTCCACATGCCGTTCAGTGTGATGGGCGAGACGATTGTGGCGATAGTACAGATGAATATCAGTGTTTGTAATAAAATCTAATTTATATATTGACTAAATTACTTCACATAAAATTATTTACTTTCATTTTTATATTAAAATAGAAAGGAAAAAAGACCATAAAATTTGTTTTATTATTTAAATATACAATTTCTTTTAATCTTTACAAATACTGACTAGTCGGTAAAGTATCCGGCCACTATAATAGTCGGCGACTAGTCAGTGAATAAGTCATACACATTTTGAAAAGAAAAACAATATTTCCTTTAAAAGTTGAATTCTAAAATTACTTGAAAAGAAATCATAACTTCAAAATGTATGTATACGATTCATATTTGATTTCTACGCAAATTTGTCATATTTCAGATTTTCGTAAGAAATTCAAATGGCTCCCGATCCGCCTTCGCGGGAATGCTCGCATTCTTCTCCTTCTTTACTGTATTCTGTTCAATCCAATTTTGCCTCCCTACCTTGAAGAACGTTTCGAGTTTTTGAGCGAGCCATCCTTTTATTCTCATCCTTTCATACACCTCATCCTTTTATAGCAGCTCCTTTACCGCAGCTGCCTGTCGGTTATGGAATTCCCTTCCTCTGGATGTCAGAAATGCCAAAACATATTTAACTTTTAAACGCAGTTTAAAAAAGCACTTCCTGACACTTTAAGTTTATTTATTTCTTATTTTTTTTAAATTTATTTTGACACTTTACAAATGTTATTACTCTCTATCTCCAATCTCAATTTTTATATTTACTCTGCATTAAGGTTGCCTGGAAAAATTGCTATTAACCCTTAAATGCTACTTGAATCGATATATATTTTTTAATATAATGTTTCGTTTTGGTGTATGTTTTCTTGGGTGTACAATAAAGGATAATAATAATAATTATTAAAACATATCAATAACGTCAATAATGATTTTTTTCTTTGGATAAAATTTCTTTTTCTGTCTTTATCGATAGAGATACTCTAAGGGCTTTTTCGCTGTTATTGCTGCAACATTCACAGAATTTTTGAATTATTCACACATTACAAATGATCGGTTTGGCGATTAGTCGGCCGGCCGGCCAAATCGGATTACCGACCAAAGTTATAGTCTGCGCATCTCTAATATTATTTTTTTCTTATTTTGTTTAAATTTTTATTGTTTACATTTATAAATACAAGTTTATCTTTAATTATATTTTATTATAGGAGTATAGCGTAGTGTTAACAAGCTCCCATTTCCACTTTCTGTAATTTTCGAGACATTCTCTGTTGAGTGGTGTAACTTTACACTCTTAACATCTTACCAGATTGAAGAAATGAATTAATTCGTTTCCTGGAATAGGGATCGAAATATCGTCGCATTTACAATCAGATACCGCCGTTTCTGCCGTTAAGCCACGACGGCGTCAACTGGTTCTGGTTCTAAATAATAATGTAAGCATTTTATGATAATAAACCCAATATACTGACATTTCACATAAATAATTATTTAAGAACATACTTAACTTTGAAACAGTTAAAAAACACAAATATCATATCCACATAGTCCGCGCTGAAACCAATGGAGTATTATTTCATATAATTTAAATTATTAAAATCGTAGAAGAAAGTTGATTTGAATTTTAAAAATTAAATGATTTACAAAGAATTGGTAATTCTGGAGTGTCAGCTTAATATCATCTTTCTTTAATAGTGAAAAACCTAATATGTAATGATTTTTGTAAAATTACAATACGGAATGTTGTTCCAATGTTGTTAGTCCTAGTCAGTATTCATATTGGAACTATATCAAGAAACATTAATCAAGAAACTCTAAAGAGCACATTCACAGTTCACAATCACTTGAATTAGGTGTCTTTATAAAGAAATTTTAACTCTTAATTTTGAAATTTACTACAAAATCAAACTAATAAAGAAAATTCAAGCTGGTATGGACTCTCTACTCTACTCTACTCTATGGACCTCAACTTTAATATTCCAACTTTAGAATATTGGCTGAGTACAAAATCTTAAAACTTTAACATTTAGTCTAAATGATTTAGGTGGAGCCTAGAAGCTAGAAGGTACCAACTCAATAATTTATAGTGTCCACTCAAAGGAACCATATTAAGGTAGCGCCACAGAAGCAAGTGGAAGGATTTTATAAACATTGCCCTAAACTATGAGAATAGCAGACTAAACAAAATAGAAAAGAAACACTTTTTACTTTATATTGTATATATATATATATATATATATATATATATATATATATATATATATATATATATATATATATATACATATATATATATGTATATATATATATATATATATATATATATATATATATATATATATATATATATATATATATATATATATATATATATATATATATATATATATATATATATATATATATATATATATATATATGTATGTATATATATATATATATATATATATATATATATATATATATATATATATATATATATATATATATACAATTATTGAGTTGGTACCTTCTAGCTTCTAGGCTCCACCTAAATCATTTAGACTAAATGTTAAAGTTTTAAGATTTTGTACTCAGCCAATATTCTAAAGTTGGATATTAAAGTTGAGGTCCATAGAGTAGAGTAGAGAGTCCATACCAGCTTGAATTTTCTTTATTAGTTTGATTTTGTAGTAAATTTCAAAATTAAGAGTTAAAATTTCTTTATAAAGACACCTAATTCAAGTGATTGTGAACTGTGAATGTGCTCTTTAGAGTTTCTTGATTAATGTTTCTTGATATAGTTCCAATATGAATACTGACTAGGACTAACAACATTGGAACAACATTCTGTATTGTAATTTTACAAAAATCATTACATATTAGGTTTTTCACTATTAAAGAAAGATGATATTAAGCTGACACATATATATATATATATATATATATATATATATATATATATATATATATATATATATATATATATATATATATATATATATATATATATATATATATATATATAAAGTAAAAAGTGTTTTGTTCCTATTTTGTTATAGATATTTTAAATACCGCATAATTATTTTACTACACAAGTCACGAAAAATATAAAATTTACCAACACAGCATACTTCAGTCTGTTTAAAACTGTACACATACATTCATACATATATAGCTTCACATTTTATCCCTAGCGGGGTAGTCAGAGAGAACGGAGCGTCTAACGCTACGTCACTTATGCTTTTTACGTACCTCCAGTATCTTCGACAGACTTTGTGTTCTTGAGGGTTAACCGAAATTATCCCCTACCTCTTGCTACATAAACTTTTCACTATTTTTTTATCTCTCATTCTCTGAACGTGCACAAACCATCTGCTATATTCACGGTAGCAAGTATCAGAGACAATAATTTGCTGTTTACAGGTACTTCTCTCTCATCTCTCTCTTATTTGTGATGTACAAGTACTTTTATCGTACATTGGAGGAATTGCCGAGCCATGTATATTGTGTGTGTGTTTGAACCACTATTGACTCTTATAATTATCAAATTCCACCGAAGCCGGATACTGTTATCCTCAGAATATAGTAAAAATCATGTTTTATTTATATGAATGTAGTAAAAATATCAACTTCACGCTTTTTAATATTTTTGCAACATTAATATTTATACCTTTATATACATTTCTTAGTCTTTGGTCAGTTGTCGTTGATATTGGAAATAGAATGACATGACGATCATCATTTGTGTTTAATCTATGGTTGTTTTCTATTGGTATTTGACCTACACTCTACAACTCTACACTCACAATTTTGCCAATTTGTCAACTTGGCTTCGTTGTACACTCTGAGTTTTGAGTGATTATTCTTGAATCGTTGGTATCTTAACAAATTTTGGATTTTCTTATTATACAAATTACTGCGGACTATTTAAAACACAGTAGTTGGTTTTAAAACATAAATTTTATATTCGTATTATAAAAATGGCTGACAGCGATGATGAGTACGATCGTAAGAGAAGAGATAAATTCCGCGGTGAAAGAGGAACAGCAGAAGGGAGCAGCTACAGAAGTAGCGATAGGCGCGAAGAAAGGAATCGTGGTCGTGAAGAGTGGACTGAAAGGTAAGCTTTCAATTCTTATTGTGTACTAGGCGATGATGTTCGGCATCAGTACCTTATAATATTCGGTTTAAGAATTATTTTCTACGTATAACCTGTTACAGAACCCTTCCACTACCTATAGAATCCTCAAAATTTACAACTCCTGCTCCTAAAACATTGAAACGCTCATTTGCTCAGGCTATGAGGTAATTATTTAGTTATTCACTATTAAAAACATTTTACTGTCCATTGAAGGTAAGTAAGAGAATTAATTACCAAAAAAAATGCTATGAAACTTTCATGTCTGTACAAAGTGTGTCTAATATAATATAAAACTATTACTTAAACTCTTTAATTAAATTTTGTAAGGTCTCGAGGAGGCCGATCAGGGCCTGACTATAGAGATTATCGTGGAGGAGCCAGTGCAAGCCGAAGTTACTCTCCAGTAAGAGGAGATGGCCCCCCAAGTAAAAGAATCCGACCAGACTGGCCTGTTGATGATAGAAGATATGGAGGAATGCCACATGATACTTATGGATCTTATGGCTGGGCACATGATCATTTTGGCCCACATCCAGCACATCAAGGTTATAGTCAGCCCATGCCACCCGTGCCTGCAAGGTAAATATAATTATTTATTCATAAAATAATAATAATTTATTCTTTTTATTATTATTCATAATACAGATTTAACATAATAAAATTCATGAATTCATGTAATAAAGTGTTAGAATATGGTGGAATATTGCAATATCAAGTGTAAAATTTGTTTACTTATTATAAATTTTTGTTACCTTTTCCTCACCAACTGTATCTTTTTTATGTAATTCATCTCTTATATATATAACACAGTATCATTAAATTTGGTCAAAATATTGAACAAGTTTTTTGATGTGTACAGTGATTATGATGTTAGGGATGCTGTGCTGCCCATGGGTCCAACAGATGGACCTCCCACAATGATGTCCTTCAAAGCATTTTTAGCTGCTCAAGATGACTCAATAACTGTGGATGATGCTATCCAGAAGTACAATGAATACAAACTTGAATTCAGAAGACAGCAACTAAATGAATTTTTTGTTGCTCATAAGGAGGAAGAATGGTAAGATAAAAATCCTAAAAGAGATTATTTCTAGTAACAATAATACAAAACTGTATTTTTACTTGCACTAAGATAAAATTATAAATACAACAAAGAATACAGATTTCTGACATAAGAATTAGAATACATTTCTGATGTAGATAACTCATTTTATCAGTTTGCTGAAACTTAAAAGATTCTATACCATAACTAATTATATTATGAAAAATAAAATGTTTAATATGTAAATATAGTATTTTGTAAGTTATGGTTAGAATCTTTTAAATGTGCAAATTTTAATAGAAAACTTTTTTCCCTACAGTCTACAGCATAATCAGATGGATTTGCCGGACATCATAAAGAGAAATAATTCAAACTTTATGCAAATGTTAAATGCCGTGTGTAGCTAGTATGATCGCGTTGACCCGTAGCGCGCAATGCTACGGGTTTCGTTTTTGTTAGGGGTAGGGCTTATATATTCCACAAATGTGGAACAGGTGAGATTATGAAGATTTTTTAAATATTTTAAAGCAATATTAGTTTGTGTATTATATTCACAGGTTTATTTTAACAGGTTTTTTAGACCAAATTCCTGGAGTGCATTGTAGATGGAACCATACTTAAAATTTTACCAAGAATCCATATCTATAATTTCTTCAATGTTTTCCTTGGAAATTGGTCTTTTCTTCACACTCTGTTTGTAGCTTTAATCCTTATAATTTTAAAATGTATTAAGATTTGCATTATTTGTTATATAGGTTCAAGATAAAATACCACCCGGATGAGTCAGTGAAGCGCAAAGAGGAACAACTTGCAGCATTAAAGGTACGTATTTCAGAGGTAGCCAAATGATAATGTAACCCCACATACATTTTATAACTACTAGAAAGAAGTATTTTTAGTTCCTTATTACATACGAGAAGTTCTTTGCCTCTCTTTTTCTCAACAACCACTTGACGCACTTTTGTCAACAACAAAGTATTGCTAATGACTTAGACTTGTCTGCACTTCACACAAAACTGTGAGTACAGAGCTGCTATAAGCTCATAGCCACTGTTCTTTCGGATTGTGAAGGAATTTTATTTATCAATTGCCTTTCTATAAATACTCCGGGTATTTATAGAAAGGTAATTGATAAATAAAATTCCTTCACAATCCGAAAGAACAGTGGCTATGAGCTTGTAGCAGCTCTGTACTCACAGTTTTGTGTGAAGTGCAGACAAGTCTAAGTCATTAGCAATACTTAAAGGTACTTAGGGTCAACACTTTTCAGCTGCTCCTCGTATATATTGGATTAACAAAATGTTGCATTGTATATAGTTTTAAGTAAAATCAAAGTTTATAATATCCATATAAGTGGAAAATATATGCATATAGAACATAGTAAAAGGCCATGCAGACTAAAATTATTCTTACTTTGCGGTTTTAGAATCGCCTTCACGTATTTCTTGAGCTTCTTGACCAAGGGGAGCTGGACAAAGTGACTGTGGATGTGGACAAGTCTGACAAGTTGATACGATTACTTGACACAGTTGTCATCAAGCTAGAGGGTGGCACAGAGGAAGATCTAAAAGCCTTGGATGAACCTACAGTTGTAGAAGTTACTAATGATAAACAAGGTATTTATTGTACCCTTTCCACTTCATTGCCATGTAAATATTTCCCCAAGTAAAAATAAAATGTATATTAAATATGTGTACAGTAAGATTATATGTAGTAAGAGTGATTGAGTCAAGTCAAGTGAGTGATTATACTTTAACTGTGAAATTATTGCTTAAACAATTATTTAAACCATTATTTTCTTAAAATTGAAATTTCAATAGTACACACATTATGTTATTAGATTACATTTCATTTTTGTTTTTGGTTGATAAGTTGCAACTATTTTGTTTAACTTCTTCCTTTAGTTATATGTTTTCCTTGTTGTTGGTGTCATTAATATTTTTGAAATATAAACAAAGTTTCAGATAAAAATGATGAACTAATTGAAAAAGCTGTTGTTATTGATGTGGATGCAGTGAAAGTGAAAGATGAAATGGAAAACCCAGCAAAAGATAAGGTAAAACAATATATATTTTTTTTAATAAAGTGTATCATGTTTGATGTGGAACAAATAATTAAGACTTAAAATGTCTATCAAAAGCAAACTAAAGTATGTACTACAATTTCCAAAAGTAATATAATTTTTATTTTATATAAATTAAAAAGTTTAGAAGCTATACATAACTATAGAAGCAAAATATTTCCTTAAACACATTTGTAGGAGAAATATGATGAATCTACAAAATCAACTGCCCCACTGACAATGGAGATTGATCCTCATCTTCGCCAGCTGCAAGAACAAGCAAAAATATTCTCACGGTTCAATTCGGCTCCTGGAACAGAACCAGAACAAACAGCACCATCTGAAAAAGAGCCTCGTTTGTATTTCTTCATTTAATAGGCTTAATGTCTTATTTCATTTTTTTATGCAAGTCCTTAATATATATATATATATATATATATATATATATATATATATATATATATATATATATATATATATATATGTATATGTATATGTATATGTATATGTATATGCATAAAAAATGTATAGGAAAAAAATATGTCAGTATAAGACAATAAAACAAATGAATCAGTTCAATAAATAAAAGAAATAATTTTTATATATTATTATTTTATATAATAATTTTTTAATTATAAAATTATAAAATGAATATATAAAAACAATAGGTGTTTAGTATTTGATAGTCATTATCATTTGTTAAACATAATATTAAGACATATTGAATATTATATAATATATGTTGAAAATATAAAAAATCACAACTAAGTTTTTATTTTAATTATTTCAATAATTCACAGCACCTCCAGGTTCATCATCAAGTTCCTCATCATCAAGCTCGTCATCATCGAGCTCGGAAGACGAAGGTGAAACGGACAAACGGCGCAAGTCTAAATCGAAATCTAAATCAAAAACTCCAGATAAATCTCCTAAAAAGAAAGAGCACACCAAATCTCCAGAAAAAGAAAGAGAAAGAGTCGATGAGAATAAAGAGAAAGATGAGAGCAATGATAAATCTGAGCGATCTAATGACGCCGTCGCCGAAAAGAAGGAGTCTCGAGCTTTACATAAGACAACTTCTATTTTCCTGAGGAATTTAGCGCCCACCATAACAAAAGCTGAGGTTGAAGCTGTAAGTCTATTACAAATTTGGGTTTTAAAGTTATTTAGACATTTTAGCTTCTGTTTTTAATTTACTAAAACTAGCAAGTTTTTTGTTTATGATCTTGATTTAAATTGCTTTAATTATAATTTAAAATAATTGAATCATTATTAATTATAATAATATATAAACTACATAATTTATGCTTTTGATATAGATGTGCAAACGCTACGGCGGTTTCTTGCGCGTAGCGCTGGCGGACCCTCTGCCGGAGCGGCGCTGGTTCCGCCGCGGCTGGGTCACCTTCCGACGCGAGGTCAACATTAAGGATATATGCTGGAACCTTAACAATATAAGGGTTTGTAATTATTATAAATCGCTAGTTAAGTATTTTAAGCGCTCACTCTCATTACAGTTAGCTTAATGTTACATTAAAAAGATATTTAATTTTGGAAGATAATAAATGCTTCTAAAATAATATACTTATTATTATGATTATATTTTTCAATAATTTTTCTTATACACTTACAAAAAAATTTGTAATATTCCATAAAAATATCTATACTCTACTAATACTATACGGCTTAAGAAGTCGACCACGCGGGCGGAGTCGCAGGTATAAGCTACTGCTATAAGTTCGTGAAGTATCATGTTGGTCGTAGCTGCGCGAATGCGAGCTGGGCGCGATCGTGAACCGCGACCTGCAACGGCGCATCCGCGCGGTGTCGGGCGTGACACTGGAGCGCGGTGTGCTACGCGCCGACGCCCGCCTCGCCGCGCGCCTCGCACACCACCTCGACACGCGCTCCCGCCTCTGGGCCGACGCTGGCGCCGGCGACGTGGCCGTGCACGCCGATGACAACATCGATGTATGTACAATAAACGTAATAAAAATAATATATATATATATAGTGACATGATACATGACAGACATGATTTCTTTCTCTCACAGAACTTCAGCTTGAATTCGAAAAACCCAGTGCTCCACAAGATCACAGAACACTTAATAGAAGAGGCATCGACTGAAGAGGAAGAGTTGTTAGGGCTAGAAGCGTCCTCGGAGTCCTCGAGTCAGGACCTACCCGACCCGGAGTTGGTGCGCGTGCTCGACCGCCTCGTGCTGTACTTGCGCATCGTGCACTCGGTCGACTACTACAACCACTGTGAATATCCTTACGAGGACGAAATGCCTAACCGATGTGGCATTATGCATGCACGGGCTGGACCACCTGCTAATAAGGTACGATAAAAATACTTTTACTAATCCTTTTTTCTCATCTTTCAATCAACTTATACCTTCATAAAAAATGTTTCATCTTTGCCCGAAAAATAAGCAAAAACTGCGCTTCCTTCGCTTGTAACATATAATAATCACTGGAAGGCAGGTCCGGGCTGCAAGCTTGCTGAGGTTGCTGCCGGTCCGCTGCCGGCGCAATGCTGCTAGTGCACGAGCGCGTTGTTGTGCGAAAGCATGAAAGCTTTTTTCTCTCGTTGATAGGTTTTTCAACTTACTTAGAATTGAAGCATATACTCTCCAGTTATGGAAACATATTTATCTTTATAATCCTTCAACAGGATCCCTTCTGAATCGCACCTAGACTGACATCTTTTAATACTAATTATTAAACTTTCATTATTTCTGGAGTAGTCACTTCGATGGGCCCCACCTAAGGCGTGGATGGTCTTGGAATGAGTCTCTACTCTATTTAAAGAGACTATGCCACTTGTGGTTATACCTGGGCAAGGGTCCCCGTAAACAGTTGCCATCTTTTTCAGTATGGTTTTAACCAACATTCTTTGCTTCGGGTAAGGAACTTTTCTATGGTTCAGACTTCTTCCAGCTTGAGCTGTTTGTCAAACAACAATCATAGTTCAAAAGTAATGATTTGATTATGATATAACTTAATATGAGTTACTTATCTTGCTATAATTCCATTAATCACCTTTACTTATAGCCTACCCTTCCATTCCATCCATATACGATAACGCCGCACATAACACTAGCAACACATTTACGTGGTATATTAATTTCAATCAATTCCTTAATATTCTGATTAGGTCACTAAATTAATATTTCACATATTTTCCATGATGAACTAAACTTACAAAAATATTTGTAAAAACATGGTATTTATAATTTTAATGCTTAATTTTTATCAACAGCCTACTCAACAAGAAATTCAGGATTACATCAAGATTTTCCAAGGCAAGATGTCAGCTTTTCTTCAAGATGTTAAGCCATTGACTGATGAAGAATTGCATAAACTTGGTATTAAGGTAACTACATGTTAGCACATTTATTTTCTTGTTAGTTATTTGTATAAATTGTGTTTATACTATAAGAATGTACTATACTATAAAAACTTATCAATCTTGTTAATTATTGAGATTGTACTTTCAGTAACCAAATTATAGTTCCACCAAAGCATATAAAATAATATAGCTTTATTAGGTATAATAAAACTAGCGTCCCGCCCGCGGCTTCCGCCGTTTGTACTGCCCTATTATTTATTTAATAGTAAAGTGAATTTCATTATTTTATCATAAATTGTGGCCCATATTCTGTTGTAATGTAAAGCCTATATTAATGCAAAAATTCAACTAAATCCGTTGAGTTCTTTTTACGTGAAACCGGAACAAGCATTCATGTTCACAAACATTCACATTTATAATATTAGTAAGATTCACAGGTAGCGCCTGAAGTAAACAGTGTTTATTTTATATGCATTTTCCAATTTTTGAGAGGTGAACAAACAATATGTATTAATTATTCTATTTTATCCTTTCCACCCATTAAAAAATATTTCTTTTTGTCCATAGGCTATAATCTAATCTATTTATGCTATATCTAATAATCTATTTTGAATAGTAAAATTGAAACCCACAATCATGTTCCCGGTACTCAACGGCGTTAAGTTAATCATTTAGTTTTAGGGTTCCGTACCGAGATCATATTACTAAGACTCCGCCCGACCGTCTGTTACCACGCTGTTTTTCATGAACATAATAGTGAGACCGTTGAAATTTTATTTATTTTAATATGAGTTCTTGATTTATTAATCTAGGATCCAGACGCAGAGGTGGAAAAATTCGTACAAGCCAATACACAAGAACTGGCGAAAGACAAATGGTTGTGTCCACTTAGTGGAAAAAAATTCAAAGGTCCAGATTTCATCAGAAAACACATATTTAACAAACATGGGGAAAAGGTAATTCTATGTTATATGTAAGATATTGCTTAGTCCAGGGTTTTCTAAACTGCGTTACTGTCCCAGGGCGTCGCGACGTGGACATCGAGCTATTGGGCCGTTCATTCTTTTATGGGCTGCCCTCCCGTGTCCTCGTGTGCTCATATAGTTTATTCTACCTGTTGTCTTGCTTAATTAATAATACTTCGTAAAAAAAGCAAAGGCGAAGTCCCAACGGCGTCACGTCAAAGTTTGGATAACCCTGATTTAGTGTATGAGCGAAGTTATAAAGGTTATGGTAGCAATTGAAATACTAGAAAAATAATTGGATAAATAAACTCATCTATATCCAGCATAAAAATTATAATGAATGCAAAAAATGTATCAAAGCGTGGTTAAACATTATGAGTCTGAGACCGTCCCGTAGCACATCGTGTTAACCGTGTTATATATTTCCGTAGATCATCTAAATCTGTAATACTGATATGATAAAAATTCCGATTATTTCATTAGGTCATTATAGTCAATTAATTATAATTAAATATTAAAAAAAATCCTAAAGTATTTAATTTTTACTATATAGGTTTATTTCTATTACATTCAATTTATATTTTCATGGAAAAAATTTAAGCTTGCTTCGTTTTGTATATTTCTTAAGTTAGTAGTACATATTATATTCATAATATATATTATATTCATATTTTCAATTCCAGACTAATAATTAAAAACTTATGATGACACTAATATATATATGTAAAATAATTTTGTGTGTTAATACACTCCCTTCACGACTTATTTATTTTCGAGACAATGACGTGTTAACAGGTGAAATTCAACGCCGCGCTTTGTCTTTCAGAGGGAGAAAATGGAAACGAATATAACAATTCCAGGTATAGATAGAGCTCAAAACCTTTACGTGCATTCAGACGTTGTCCCACTGCGCCGTTTATTAAAGGTTTATAGTCGAAGCGCAATTGATACGGATAGTTGAAATTTCAATTTGAACTCGGGGATGAAAGCAATACAAAGCGCGTCGTTGCGTTCCGCCACTCAACACGCCTCAAACAGACTCATATCGAGTGTCATTGCGGCACTAGGTGGACGAGGTGCGCCACGAGGTGGCGTACTTCAACGCGTACGTGCGCGACGTGCGCCGCCCGCAGCAGCCGGAGCCGCCGTCGCGCGCGCCGCCGCCCACTATGTACGCCGCACCGCCGCACCCGTAACTAGACTAGCATTCTTTTTGTTTCATGCTTTTTCCTTTGTAGCAGCTACAAAGATGTATTGTAGAAACTCACCGTTCTATATTTTATAACCATAATTATTTATTTATTTGCATGTCATAACTTTCATATTTACATCTTCGTTTGCGTGTAGTTTATGTTTTAATATTTAAAATCAATTGTACTCCATTTACTTTCTGGGCCAAATAGTTTCTGGGCCAAATAATAAAAAAAGTTATGTTTAAATTCGTTCATAATTCTTCTATAATACTTTTTTATATTTTCTTATATTTGAGTAAAAAGACGAAAATGTACATCTGTTATAACTAAAATATATAACAACAGATACAGTGGCGCAAGTTCCGGAGGAGGCGGCGGCGGAGGCCGCGCGTGGGGCTGGGGCGGCTGGGGGCCTCTGCAGCCGTACGCCCCGCGACACCCTCGTTTTTCACGACCCAGGTACGCTTACTATTTCTGACGCTTACATCTTCATATGTCTGTATCTATCTATCTATCTATCTATTAAAAAATCTAACGATTGCTTGCTTTTAATGCTTGATTTGCTTGAATGCTTGACTCCTGCTTAGTTGTGCATAGATGTACATACTATAAAAATATTGTATGTTTTCGGATCCGAGCCTGATGTGAGTGGTAAGCGACGCTAGGATAATAAAAAATATATATTCTAAAACGTATTTTTTGTATTCAAAGATTTGTGTTATTTATATACCTCGTATCGTTTTATATAATTGCTGTCATTTAACAACATTCTATTTGTATTACTGCGATATTTAACATTTTTATTAATCCAAAAGGTAGGAACATAAATACAATAATGTTAATAAACATGGATGATTTAATCTAGAAAATATTTTTTTTCTTTATGTAAATAAAATAAATATATAAATATATTTTTATTTAATATTTAATTAAATTTATAATATACTATGTAAAGAGCTTGAGATATTCTATTTTTTAAAAATGTTTTTATAATACCCCGCGTCTTTTTTGTTACTTTTTTATTGTAAGAACTTGTATCGTTAATTATGTTGTACCTCTTAAAAAAGCAAAGCAAAAAACTTTTAATAGATGGAGAAATATTTATCGCGTACAATTAAAATTTATTATTATTTATTGCTCTTCTCTATAGTTAAAGCATTTTTATTGGTAACTGCCATTAAACGACTTGTCTTTAAAAGTATTATAGTCAAAATTTATAATAGATTGTTCTAATAGAATTACATTTTTAACTAACATAAATATTAAAAATAACTTCTGTATCCTGAACTATTTTTATAGACCAAAATCACTTATATGATATGAATAATTTATTGTGAATTGTTAAGTTCTAATAGAAGAACCAACGTAGTTGAGACGTTATTGTATATTCTTAAAACCTACTCGAGTAAATATAATAATAATTTTAATAGGACTGAATAAGATTTCGCTGTTTTGTTACAAAATAAAAACTTTAATTAAATTCACTCAAAGCTTTGCCCATCACTGGGCTATTTTATTCCATTATTATGATAGTCATTTAAATCCACGTCGGAAAGGACGAATCTGCTTTTGAGGCAGTCCAAGAATGTACCCATTTGTCTTCTTTTACGGAATAATATTGTAAGTCGTCTATTAAAAATAGAAAAAAATTTGAACATAGTCCATTTTTTATGAATATAGCGAATGACAAAGTAGTACAGTAGTTTACACCTGACAAGTCCTCCCTCTGGTTCAATTCATACGGTACCGGTACGGTTGGCAGTATCTTGCCGGTAATTGCACTAATGAACTTGAACCTTTAAATTTAAAGTTACATATAGTACTTTCTTATCGATGCTTTATCGTTCAAAAATTAAAAGGTGAGAGAATTGCTCAGGCTGTCTACGAAACAACGAGAACTTGATCAAGTACTTTATTTTTACCAAATGTGGTAAGACAAAATATGGCATTGGACTAGTTTCAGATACGCTTTGTTTAAATAGAACATTTAAATATTATCAGTATATCGCTTATTTTTTCCCGCTTCCTTATCACTCTTTGAGATCTTTTCCTTTTAACTGAAGTGAACTAAAAAGATTGATAGGATCATTCAGTCAAAAGAGAATAATAACGTTTACGAAATAAACGTTTTGTTAAAATTGCAGGTGTAAGTTTATACAACCAGTGAAGACATTAATGCATTATATATATATATATATATATATATATATATATATATATATATATATATATATATATATATATATATATATATATATATATATATATATATATATATATAAAAGCTTAATGTGACTCATTTATATACCTTGAAAATTGAATGTGTTTTGTTCATATTTTACATGCATACTCACCGTATTTGTACTTTTATCCATTATTCAAAAGCTGTAAGCCTGTCTAGTTTATAAGTGATTAGAACGCAAAGTCAACCAAGGTTTGTCAGTGTACGTATCTAGTTTGGATATGACGCACACTCTTAACATTCCATCTCATTATTACTTTGTTTTATTCATGTTATTTTGAAATTATTACATAAAATATTGAAAATATATTTCTATATTTATATATTGTAAAAATATTTTTCAATGATCTCATATTTTTAAAGTAGATAGAAAACCTGTTGATTCTTGGTCATTCAGTTCACCACTTTTCACTAAATAAGAGACGTATCGTGACAACTGCTGGGTGACAAGGCCAACTTTATGTTTAGTTCTAATTTGAATCGAACCCATAACTGTAGCATCACTGTAGTAAAATATGTACCAACTGCACCATGGTGAAGTTATATAAATATTTTTTTATTATTTTACCTGACCTTTTTCAAAGATTTAAATAATGATATATAACTCCGTCTTTAATTATTTGCGGTCTCATATAGAGCACTAAAAAGGATCTAACATTGATTTACCCTCATAAATAAGCCAAATCTAATCAATGAAAGGTACCTAAACGTCGCTGTATCTGAGTGGCAACAGTGACCACAGCTCTGTAAAGATTTTTAATAAATATACTCGTATGGTATACATAGGGCGCTCGCTTAAGGATGTATATAAAATTAGTATTTTAAGATAAAGATAATATTTTTGTTTTTCTTCGTGACATTAAACCTAATTATAACGATTTTTGTCATTTCAAGTTATTTTGGATATTAGAGTTAATTAATAATAAGTTAAAGATTATAATATTAATGTAAAATAATTATAGTAATGACACTTGAATTACAGTGCGCATATTGCACAAAATGTACCTATAAAACTAAATTGAAATTAATTTGAGGTCGTCGTGGCGCAGCGGCACAGCATCTGATTGCATACGCGATGGTTGTGGGTTCGATTCCCACACGGGGAAATGATTTATTTTCATTTCCTCGCACTCGGAAAAACGCCAAACCCAACGCCGCGTCTTCTCTTCACTTCTCTTCAGTAAAGAGAAACGCGGTGTTGTATTCCGCCACTAAACAAGTTAAATTTGGGCGGAACCCACCCAATTTTTTTTTGTTTTATCTATAAAACTTATAGATATAACAAATATAGTGAAAATGTTGAATAATTCATTGTTTTTTAATAAATTTCAGATTATTCAATGTTTATTAAATTTATTGAAATCATTATAAAATGTAGATGTAACGATTAAATCTTTATATTAATTTGTCAAATATTTTCAAAATACCTTTCAAGGAAGAGACAATAACCCAGCCCACCATTCTCGCGTGACCTGATTTATACACGCTCGTTTTGTACTGCATGACCTTAACATTTGCCTAATCAGATGCATTGTCTATGGCATTATTTATTGTATTTCGCTTTATGTTCTTAATTCAATACTAGCATGCTTCAATAATATTACATGTGTGTGCTTTCTAGAATTTTTGTTGAGTTCGTAAATAATTTGCAGGGAAAACGTCGATCGGTCCCGGCCGATAATTGCTTACAACGATCTCGACTTCCCGGATAGTGGCGACATTTTTTAAGATTTATTTAAATATCATGGCGGACATGAATCCATAGAAATATAATAAATTAATCTGCCATGTAATTTTTGTCGATGTTTAATTAAAACCAGGTGCAAATGCTTGAATTCAATAGACAGCTATACCTACAAAACATGATATTCTAGATGAATTTTATAGTTTTTTCTTAATCACAAATTGTACAATAATAATTTTATTACTGTTATAAATTAAATAAAGAATAGATTTATTTTAAGTGCAGATGATGTAGTGCCTAAATCACAAGCCTGAAGTTTTACTTAATAAACAGAAACGTATTCAATACATAATATGTATATGATCTTTATAAAATAAAGTGTCCGTAAAATCTTATCTCTTTTTATTCCTTATTTCACATAACCTTATATCCTTTTGCTCCCGTGACTCATTGTATATTCAAGATCCCCTCAAATTTTATTCACTAAGCATCGCTTAAGCATTAAGCACTTTGCGATCTCCGGGAAGCTGAGATTTGTATCATAATTACAATCAAATAGAAAGCAAGTGTGATTGTATGAGTAGCCACTAACGTGGTCGCTTGTTGTTAAAGGGGCGGCGGCAGCGACTACCGTCCCGTCATACACTACAGGGACTTGGACGCGCCCCGAGATCCGGACGAGTTCGTTTAACTACACGCCACTATGAAAACTTTGTGAAACATCCAAAGTGTACTTCACTTGTTGTTTTGTCGTTATAAATTCTATTAGCTCCGGAACATCGTGTAACGTATTTAAAGTAGTATTATGATATAAATATTTTATGAAATTTGAAATAAAAATATGTTGATACATGAGCAGTTTGACTTTACTACTGGCCCAACAAGATTATCGTTTAATGTTTATATGTTTATACCTTTATATATTTTAAGTACAAGGTAACATCTATTCAGCTTTATTAAACTTATTCAAAATAATAATTTTACACATATTTTTACATTTTAAGGGCTTGTCGAGTATACTTATATAAATTTAAATCTAACTTACGCAAGTAATTATAAAAAGGATATTGAATTTATACAAAGAATTGTAGTTTGTGGTTATTTAAATAATTTAAGGTAAAATCCAAATCGTGCAATCTTTTCTATTAATGAGCAATAACACCTTGTACCTTCAATATTCTTCGAAATATTGTTCGGAAGATATAGAGGAAAACAATATTTATTCGACTATGAATTAAGATGTCGTTTATATTTACAATGATCTAATCTAAATGTGGCAATTATTTCCAATGATATATTGTTGCTGCTTAACTAAGAATCTGCAAATAAGATATTCTTCTTTGAACTATTTAATTATATCTCTTAAATATTATTGTTTTTTAAAAATTGGCATTGGTCCTTAGAAATTATGTACGTATTTTGTAAAAAAAGTTTATTCTCAATGCATTCAAAATAAAAAAAATTGTGCGTTTCTTACTTAACTTTATTTAAGCTCGCGTGTATATTTCTGTAATATATGATAAAAAAATATTTAAACATTTATCCAGTTATAATGTTGACCAGATGTGATAATATTGTAGTTTAAAATAAAAAAAAAACCGCCATCAACTATAAATATAAATTATTTTTTTTAAATTTTATTAAGAACTAATCACATATCAAACTGATTCAGTGAGAAAAAATGTTATTGCATCAAACTACTAGTCACCCATGAGTCGGGGCAATATAGGAAACATTAAATAGCAACAGTAATAGAATCCTTTACAAGTCAAGTACTCAGTTTTAAATCCTTGACCTATAATTAAACGTATAGCGTTGAGTTCAATCGGTGAATAATATTTGTTATTACGAATAATTTAAGACTTCAACTTAGTTATTTCTGCAATAGTAACAATATGATGGAAAATTGTGCCAATATTTTATAGCAATCATACCACTTAGTGTATATCTGGTATGATATATCTTGTAAGCACTTATATAATGGAATGTGAAGATTAAAGCGATGTGCCACCCGGATGTGTGAGTATTAGGTACACAACAACTTGCTGCATGTATGTATTTTTTTATGCTCAATGCCTTCTCACGACAAATGTATCTTTGGTGCAAATGCTACATAATATGGTTTACTTACATATGATCTGGTAATAATAATGATGATTATTGAATATTTATATGAAGTATTTATAAATATAATACTCGACTAGTAGATCCGCTTCCGAGACATTGTGTCACGAGTATTGGACGCTTTTGTTTGAAAACTTAGAAAAAATAAATAGTCCAATATTCTTTTTATACCATTTTTGAGCTAGGAATAAGAAATCACTAAGCTTATTCCAGTATCTTGCAATTGATATGTTTATTATTCTCTTCTTCACGTTTTTATTGGTATAGCAGGCATGGCAGAAGTTTCGTGTAGGGAGAAAGGTGGTGATGGAACAATTTAAATATAATCACTCCCTAGACTGAGAGTCGACCATTGCGTTACACAGTGCCAGTGCACCACAATGGCCTCTATATTTTTATGAAGAAATAATCTGTATTTGTACGTCAGAATTCATAATATCATTAAGGACGTAGGTATGTTAGTACAATTTGTTGTTAAATTAGCACATTGGCACATCAGGTATTGATATGACGCAGACTTACTAATAAGCCGAATTCTAAATTGATAAGTAGCTCAATCACATTAATAAACCACAACATTTATACCATTGTAAAATGCATAACGCGTATTAAACAGACAAAGTATTTTCCAACGAGCGTCTTAGCTAAGCTTGGCGAGAATAATATTAAAAAGCATGAGTAATAATTTTTTGGCGTGGTCGTCTCAAAGGCCATTACTATGCGTACGACTGGGGAAACCAGCGTCAAATATCTGCACGAGCACAAGTTCAAATTCGCAGTAAACGCCAACAGGTTTTTTTTGTTGAATACAGAAGTGTCTATTTGTGTATTGCTTTATAAAGGCTAGCGGCGGCAAAACAATAACATTGTGTTCGCCAAGCTTCTCCGAGATGGAGCTCTCGGGTGTAATAGCGTTTGCCCTTGTGGGCTTAGTGACTGGAACTCCTTATGGATATGGTGTTAAAAGTGGAGCATTAGCTAAAGGTCAGTTATCCTAAATATTTGCTACAATCCCTTTATCAATTAGTTAAATGTTCACATCTGTTAAGGACGAATTTATTTTTATGTATTTTTATTTTCACTTGATATTATCACTATTATTAAGTATAGGAAAAAAGGAGTTTTTCAATTGGAATAGTTATTATTATAAACATAATTCTATTTTAAAGAAGTAAAAAGTAACACCTACTCAAAAGGAAATATTAATTTGTTTTAAAATACATACTAATTGACAATCTATGCACAAATTATGATATTAATTTTTTTTAATTACCTGTGCTACACTTTCAATATAACAATTTAATTATATGTTATTTATTTTTTTAAATATAGAAATTTAACACAGATTAAGTAAAATATAAAATTTTGCTGTAATGTTCATTATTATCGTCATAGTTAGTATCTAGTTAGTAAATGATCTGCAAGTAGCTCTTACAGATTAATGATTTTGCTATTTTTATCACGCATTATAAAAGTTATTTTATTGTTACTTTAATTTATGAATTAAATAATAACTTGTCATATTTCAACAAGTGGATTTTTATCAAAAAGTAATATGAAATAATTTTAAATGTTTTTTTTTAGCTGAAGCTAATGCTGCTTCTGGTGCTTTTGGCGTGGCGCAACCAATCCCTTTAAGTATACCAAGTGGTGCGGGATTTTCGGGAAGTTTTTCAAAATCAGCCTCATCAAGCTTTGCATCATCAAGCTCTAGTGCAAGTTCCAGTTCTAGTTCATTCACTTTCAGTGGTTCTGGTTCTAATGGAATACCTGGTATTGGCTGTCAATCTGGAGGATGCAAAAATGGCGGCATTATAGTGCCCTCCTCATTACATAATTCAAATAATGGAATTCAAAATGCAGCTTTTGCATCAGGGATAGCTGGAGCAGTTGCAGGATCGTCTTCGTTGTCAAATAATGATGAAAAATGCTCATCGGGTAAATGTGATTTAAGTGGTAACTTACAACCACTGTCTCAGTCCGGCCAATCTTCTAACAATAATGAGTGTATATCCGGACAATGTAACCCATCGTTCTCGTCAGGAAATATTCCCAGTGGGGATGGATCTCATCAACAAGTTTTCAGTAACGGCGATTCTAGTAATCAAAATAATAAAAATTCCAAATTTAACGAAAAAGCTATTTACGACGGTACTCAGTCTGATTGTTCTTCTGGTAAATGTGGTTCAGCTAATGTACCTAATATGGCTTCATCAGAAAACGGCGACGATATATTTATTCCACTTTCACCTTCATCGAATTCTGCTGTAATAAAATCTCAAAAACCATCGATGTTTTTAAATACACCTAGTTTTGGGCCAGCCTGTACTAGTCATAATTGCCATCAAGGTGGTTCATATTCTGGTAGCGGCCCTCCAACTAGTTATAACGTGCCTATTCTTGGCTCAAATCCAAGTATATCTAATAGTGCGACTTCTTCATCAATAAATCCTGGATCTGACAATTTATATCAACCAAGTTCTCCAGAAAAAATCCCTGCTACATCTCCCAGCTGCACTGAACCTAATTGTGGCACGTCAAGTTCACACGCCCCATTAGTTCCACAAAAGTCATCGCCCTGTAATATTCCTAATTGTGCCGGCCATTCTGCAGGTAACAATGATGTGTTTGGCCCAAATATACATTTAGGCTCATTAAATTCGCAGGAAGAAAACCAAGCGAAGAGAATAAGTTTTTCAGAACAAGAACCAAAGCCAGAACCTAATAATGTATATATCAATTCTAATAAATACAACAGTGTACCATCCACTGATATTCATTTAAATTCACAACTTAGCCAGCCATCTTTGTCATTAAAACCTGACTTAGGACCTCAAAGTGTTTCCGCTCAGTCAGATTCTCATGTTAGTTCTCCAAATGTTCATCTTCCAAAACAAGATACTCCGAGTTATAACAATGGATTTGGAAGATTCACTGGGTCAGTGAATAACAATTTACACGGATCTTTGGCACCACCACCTCATATTGGAATATCATACCCATACACAAAATCACAACCTGATATACAAACTGGATCTCCATTCATTGGTTCGACCAATAATAATTTAGCTTTTCCTACAGCACCAAACGCAGGCAGTGGTACAGCTGCTCCTCATCCAACACATGCTAGTGCCTCCTTTTTACCAAATAAACAATTTGGTCAACATATTTCTAAAAATAATGAAGGAGATATTAATGTAGCAACAATCTATTCACCGCTTCCTAATCATAATGCTCCTGCGTATACTGGTGGTTTTGGTGGTCCAAGTGGATCTGTGTATGGAAACGTTGGATTTGGCTCTCCCGTTGCATCTTTTGGTATTAATAAACAACAATCTGGCATACGTTTGCCTGAAAAAGAAGCACCTGTTTACACTGGAGGCTTTGGGGGACCAGCTGGACCTGTTGACGCAAGTTATCCAGTTAAGGCAAAGGTTACTCCACAACCAGAAAGTCCCGAAGCGAAACCATCTAGTGCACATAATTCACAAAGCAACAGTTATGGAGGATCCACACATCTTTCAAGTCACCCTGAGCCTATATTAAAACCAAGTGTTAGTTTAACTCCTCCTGATCAAAATTCACCCTCAAACGTTCTACCAGCTATACCCAGCTTATCAAATCATGATGACAAAGCAAAGCTGCCAACATATACAGGTGGTTTCGGTGGACCAAAAGGACTGTTACAACCAAATGAATATAATTTACCAGCAAAATCACATATATCAGGACCAAGCAGTTATAATCCCTTGCCTTGTAATTCTGAAGCTTGTGGTGCTAAAGATAAAAATGCAGCGACTATTGGAAAATCAGATAGTTCCTTGAATACAGCTTTCAGTTCTGCATCTGCGTCCGCTGATGCAAAGGCAGTGGCCTACGCAGGAGGATTTGGAGGCCCACCAGGTTTGTTAAGTCCTTTCGATGATAGAAGACACTCAAAAGCAAATCATGCTGGTGGTACTGGCGACAGCAATCCTGGATCATCTGGTAGCCATGTAACTACAGGTGGTTTTTCAAATGATAAATCTTCAAGCCCTTCTTTTAACCAAGATTTTGGTGCACAAGCAAATGCAGGTGCTCAAGCACATGCAGGTGCACAAGCTAGTGCCGTGGCATTCGCTAATGCCGCTGCATTTGGTGCTAATCAAGACATTAGTATCACTGGATGCAAAACTGGCTGTAAATCCGCTTTCAATGATGAAAATGGACACAATTTACCTCATGGAAACAGTCTAGGTACTTCAGGAACAGGTGGACTAAACAGTGTAGCTGGCGCTTCAGCGGCCTCTCAAAGCATCGCTAGTGCAAATGCTGGGAGCATTGCAGCAGGAAGAAGTTTTGCAAGTAGTTCAGCGTCTGCTCATGCAACTGCCGGAGTCAAAGGAGGTAATTATATTTTTTTAAATAAGAAATTAAACTAGTATAGATAAAACAAAAAAGATAATTTATAATTGTTCTCCATACCTAAAATATGTACATTATAATATACGAATATTATTATATTATTTGAATAAGCTCATATTACATTCGTAGCAAATTATTGATTGTGGCGTTGGCTAAACAACTAGATGACGGAAAAAAAAGATGTTTATTAACATAAATTTTGAATGTATTTTTTGTTATAACGCACTAAAATTTGCCATTGTATACGATTTTAATATTCTTTATCTTTTTCAGGTTATGGAAAATGAGTATCAACGAATTGAATATAAAAAGATGTTAATGATCAGCATTTAATGACTGGATAAAAGACTTAATACAACTTATGGCCGGTGATTTTTACTTAAATACATACATATTTGTGATATACTTGATATGAGATAGATATAAGCATTTATTTAGAAAGTATGCAATAAATATTTTTATAAATAACATAGATTTATTTGTAACTTCCCATATATGAATGTATGTATGTGCAATGTACTAGTTACACAAAAACTACGAAGCTCTAGTTCAAATTCTGCTGAGCTTAAAACTTGTGTACATAGCTTCAAATATTTATCCAGTTTACTATCCTCTTATTGCATATTTTTATTTCACATGGTGTAAAGTCAAAAACAATTATGACGTGATTAATCTTTAGATCAAATTAGGTTCCTGGATAGTTAATTGTAATCATTATTCAAGTATGTAATAATTAATACTTTAATATTTTCTATACTTTTACTTTTATAAATTTCCTATTTCCCAATATTAAAATGTTGTATAAAAATTTACTTATGACTAGATGACAAAAAAAATATAAGTTGAAGATCTGATATATAAAAACATAAACGGCTCATTGTGTAAAACCTTCAGCTTGTAAAATTATAGTTATTTCGCTTACATTTTGAGAACACACTCAAAACGATGTAACATTTCTAAGTAGTGCCTGACTCGTAGGTATATAATAAATTACCGGATTAAGAGCAAAACCAGTTATACTGCTTTTATTTAGAAACTTATATTCATCATAAGTTATTATATTGTTAGTAAAACAAATGTATATGTTACTAAGGTAAGGTAAAATGTATTCTCAAATCTCACATATTAGAAATCATTTTGAACGCACCCAACAGACACATATTAACACATAGCTATCATATCTCTCTCTCTCTCCATGTACAACAAGGATTGATAACAATTAATACAATAATTAGCATAGACTGTAATGAGAGTCCCAATAAGTCACATTACCGATGAGACCTGTCTTTACATCGTTTTTGAGAATTGATGGTGTTGGTTTTTATTTTATAGCCAATATATAGGTATAGTAACAGTACCTAGCTCGTTATATGTTAGTTCATTTGATATCAAAATTATTTTTTAACTTGCTACTCACCATTGCTATCCATCCATCGGTAAGCCGTCTGAGTCAGCTGACATCCGTATTCCGGGTCTACTTGCTCCTCAATGTCACTGATGACGATCTTTAATACATTATATAAAATGTCTTTTTATTAATAATTTGTAAAATAAGCATATTTTCTATTGACTATGATTATAAGTGATTTAATTTTAGTTCATAAATGTATATTTTAAAGATATTAAAAACTGAATTTATGTTGAGTAAGTTTATGTAGAAATTTGGTTATATATTTGCACCACACCTTTCTGTAATATCACAAATATTATAAATATCTCTTATCGTGAGGCCGTCGCGGCGCAGCGGTACAGCATCTGACTGTAAACGTGATAGGTTCGATTCCCACCCCGGAAGAATAAATTAGGTATTTCATTTCCTGGCTCTGGTAAAAAGACAAAGCTAGGCGTTGAGTTTCACCACTCAACACGGCATATTTCGGGATACTTTGTGTCTTAGGAGGTATAGCAATATATGGGGGATATAGCGTGAAGGTTGTCATTTAATTAGGGTGGATTTCTACTAACAGACGGTGTCCGCATGTAATATATTAATACTTTGAAGGCAAAACGAATACCATAATGGTACCGATAAAAATTCACGAGCATTAATGTTAATTATTATAATATAATTGCTATAATTTAGGTACCATTAAAGTGATTAAAAAAATGACTTGTATAAATATTGGATAGTTAATTTATTATACAATTTATATCCGTTAATCACCTTGTCTAATAAATGCAGATAAAATCACACGACTCATCCATTGTTCACGAGCGCAAGAAGGTTGTAGATCAGAAATAAATAATTCATTGTAAAATGATGTAATATACCGCCCACATATGTTATTTGTTTAACATTATAAAACAAAGTATTTTAAACTCTTATTCACATGGGAAATCCAGACTTGCATGAGTACATGGTTGTTACCTTTGTGTGACCCTCGCTAGTACTAAATATTAAGGAATTGATATGTTTATTTAAAAATACAGAATTATATATTTCAAAATAGTTGCAAGAAACACATTTTACTTTCATACAACACACACTTTACTTAAAGACAGACTTTTTGTATTAGTATTTAAAGTATGTAAGCATCACTGCTATGGTTATAATTGATCAATTATGTAAATTACGAAATACATCATAGAGCAGGAAATATCACAATTTTGTGACATGCTTATGTTTTGAATGTCAAAATCTAATAACTTATCTTATGTCACGTATTTTTATGATATAAATATTTTAATAATAATCTCAAATACAATATAATTTTCAAATATAAATAAATCTAAGTACTCATCATCTCCCACATATAGCAGTGTAGATAGAGCAAAGTTTTTAATATACAATAGATACTCTCCATATATAATAATTCTCTATATCATAATGTACCTTTACTTTTCTTTCCGACATATCTTAAAAAGTCATATTAAATACGATGCAAATTTCGTCACACAGTTTCGTCACACATGCACGTTTGTGTGAAGTATTTGTTTATGAAAATTTCAAGGTCCTTCGAATTATGCGATTCTTATTTTATTGTTAATATATTGCTAGCTTAAGATAGATTACGCTTCAGAATTAGATAATTGGTGTTATAGATTCGGTAAATATTTTTTTTCCTTAACGAGACCACATTTATATTCTTGCATGAATGATTTTTGACAATATTGATCGTGAATTTGAAGCATCATTTCCGGATAACTTGTATTTGCTATCGTTAAAATAGGTATGTTTAACAAATATAGACTCGTAAAAGTTCCTCAACCTCTGATTTGTTACAGCGGTATAAATTTTCGACTTGATTGGGATGGGTGTTATTAACATTTCGCTTTTAATTATAATATTAGATTGTAACTGCTGTGGTTTATATGATAAATTTATAACTCTTGGAAAAAAAATGTCAGTGAATGGCTGGTAAATTTTTAATAAATCATATTTTATTGACTGCTTTAAATATATTTTTTTTTGTAAAGAAAAATATTTCTAATCTATTTATTTTTTACACTTCCTCTTCTCGGTATTAGTTTTACATGGTCGGCTGGTCGGCGATAAGAGATTTCTTTTAGAAATAAGCCCAATTTTGTTAGCTTGAATTATTAATCCTTTTTTTTGTGTCCAATAAACAACGTAATCGTATTAACAATGCAAGCAGCGGCAATTATATCATAATTGTATTCTCTGAACGTAATTGATTTATATTTTAAAGTTTTAGTCTCTATTTCATACTACAACTTTTTCATATACAATTATTACCCATTCTTTGGTATGGAATTTTGGAAGATCGATTATCCGGCTTCTTTCTTATGTTTATTTTTCTCAATAAAATGTAAACTTTAAACATTAAATGTAAACTTTAATTGCATATTTATATTTTTAATTTACTATTAGTCTCAGACATTTTGTAATATAAAGCAACCTTTCCTTTAATAATCATCAACTTCTTCTTCTTATTGTGAGTTATGGCGCTTAGAGCGTGCCAGTTGAGCATAATTTACTTCACCAATGCACATTGAATGGAGAAAACATAGGAGATTGATTATACGGTACAAAAAAGATAACGTGACACAATAGGAGAATGCATGTATGTATGTATGTAAAATAATCATCAAAGGTACCTATATAAACCATATTGAAACATTAAACGTAGTAAGTTAACATTGTTATATTTAATATATTTACATGAAATAATACATAAAAGACTAAACACACGAATTAACAAATACTGATCATTGACATGACAAGGGACAAAGAAAGCATATAAAATTTTTAACGCAGCGGAATTACATCACGCGCCTCATGGAAATCGTCCAAGCCCTCTGACCACTTTATTTTTTTTGTCGCTGGGAAATGCTTTTACGCAGACCATCCACGTGTAGGAGAAATATCTCCAACAAACGGATGGTACTGTGGGTTTCTTCGAAACTCGATACTACCCAGTAAAATCCAGCGGAAACCCTCTTCACCTATAAGAGACGCTGTAGGATCGCTCGTGCATGCCACTACAGCGCCTCGGTAGAAGGCCCACCTATTGTAGGCCACCATCGGGTACCCCAGGGTACCCCAGAGTTTCTTCCAGGGCACCCGCAGCCTCGATGACTTCCAGGATTAAAACATCCTGCTCTAGTTCCTTTACGGTGAGGGGGGTTGGAAATGCGCGTACCGCCTTCTCCCACCTCCCAGTCTGCGGCGGTGGAGCTGATCTGCGTTTGCGCTCAACTCATGCGCTCGCTCCAGACCAAGTGGGGCATTCAGCCAGAGTGTGATGCGCCGAATCGACGGAGGCACCACACTCGTGGCACGCTGGCGACATCTCCCGACGTGCAATCTGGTGCAAGTATTTGCCGAAGCAACCATGCCCCGTCAAAATCTGCACCAGCCTAAACGTCAGGACCCCAAACCCTCTTTTCAACCTGCGCTCTAGTTATGGGCGAACCGCTTCCACCGTTGCTAGTCCTGCCGCCGGTGACTCCAGGTCTTCCCTCCATCGCCGAATCAGGGTCCACTCTTCTCCTGATCCGCGCGATAATCTCTTTCGATATTTGCCCGCCTTGCGACCGCTTACTTGCACGGAATGCGTGAACTCTGGCGGCCACATCCACTTGCAACTCCCAAGGCGGATCGCCGGCTAAGAGTGTAGCTGCCGTCCACGACACTGTACGGTAACCCCGAATAGACCTCACCGCTATGACCCACTGCGCTTTCCGCAATTGGGCCCTGCTATAAGCGGAAAGAGCATTGGCTCACACGGGTGCAGCGGAAAGTGCCATGGATCTTTACACGCCGACGTACAGCCGTCGACATGGAGAATCTGGCCCACCGACGTTCGGCAGCAATCTGCCAAGGGCCCTGGCAGCGTTCACAAGCTTCGGTGCAAGCTGAGCGAAGTGCGACTTGAACGACCATCAACCATCCAAGGTCAGGCCCAGATACTTCAACTGGGTCCGCACTTCCACGTCCTGATCCTGGATGCGCTGAGTAGCTCCACGGGGTGGACTCTTGCGAGAGCCATGGAAAAGGAGGGCCTTTGTTTTAGGCATAGAGACCCTCAGACCCAGCGCTTGGACACAATAGATGATAAGGCGGGTGCCACTTTCAGCCAAGCGTGCCGCCTCCTGGTAAGTCGGCCTCCGGGCCGTGACTAGAGTATCATCTACATAGCAGATGATACTCAACCCAGAAGGAAGACGACAGCGCAGGAGCCAGCCATAGCCGATATTCCAAAGTAACGAGTCCAAAACTAGAGATAGAGACTCTATGGTATCGGAGAGCCTCTCTTAGCGTCTTAAACGGCAGACTGTTAAAGACGTTGACCGCGTCTAAAGAGACTTCGAGAAGAACATCTCTCTCTGCCGTCACGGCCAATGACTGGGCCTTCAGGGCGTTCAGGGCTTCGATCGTTGATTGACCGGCTCTGAACCCGAACTGAGCCTCCGACAGACCCGGACCTACCTCCTCTAGGTGCTGAGTTAAACGGGAGGCAATGATTTTTCCAATATTTTGCTCGTCTCTTTTAATAGCACTATTGGTCGATATGTGGAGATTCCAGAGGACGACCCTCCTTGCGCAGCAGGCATAATCCTCCTTCTTTCCATGACTTAGGAAACTGTCCAGTTAATAGGCACTGATCAAATAGTTCTCGAAGTTCGTCGTCTAAGTACTCCAGTGCGATGCTTAAAATTCTACCTGGAATACCATCTGGTCCTGGAGCAGTTTTCTTGGCCCTTAGTCTTCCGAGTGCCAGGTCCATCTCTCCCTTAGTTATAGGCGGAACGGTTAACACCTCCTCATGCACCGAGAAAGGGGCCATTCTAGGTGGCACATGCCTAGGCGGCGCTGGAAACAAGTCTCCCAGAAGACGGAGAAGAAAATCTGGAGACAGGGTTTCCGTTAGAGGAGTACTCTGCGCGCGGAGTATTTTCCGCGCAGCTAGATAAGGGCGTCCCCACGGAAATCTGTTAAGACCCGCTAGAAGCTCCTCATACGATTTACGCTTCGCCAGCCTTATAGCGAGCTGCAAAGCCTTCTATTTCTCTTTGTAAATACTCTGCAGTTGTCTCTCAAGAGCAGGGTCGAGACCATTCCTCCTCCTACACCTTGTGTACATTCTTCGGGCTCGGATGCAGGCCACTCGCAGGGCAGCAATCTCGTGCGTCCACCAGTATACTTGATGACGGACTGGCTTCCGCCGGTATCTCGGCATTGCAGAATCGCATATCTCCGTCATTTTTGCTTGCATCCGGTTTGCCGACAGATCTACATCTGTGTTAGAGTTTGACCTACTGCCCTGGAAGGACCACTTTGCGACGATCGCAGCTTCTTTGGCGCACTGCTTAGCCGGCTGATAGTCCACCTCGGAATTCTTCGAGATGGGCCCCTGTTTTGAGTTACCGGCCCTGGCTCCGTAGAGACCTCAAGCCTAATGTATAGGTGGTCTGACAAAGTTTCCGCGTCCTCTTCTACTCTACAATTATTTACAAACTACGCGACGGATGGGGAGGCGAAAGACAGGTCCACTACGGACCCCCCGTTGTACCGCACACAAGTAAATGATGTCCCCACGTTTAAAAGGGATAGTCCGGAGAGCAGAGCCCATAATTGCACAGCTTTGCCCTTTGCATTTGATGTGGGGTTACCTCACGCACGGGACTTGGCATTAACGTCACCTAGGACAATGATTTTCCTCGGCAACTGTCGACTAACTGACTCTCTGATGGAGTCAAGAAAGATCTCAAACTCGCCAGACTGCGATTAGGAGAGAAGTACACACCAACTATGACGTATTCTTTCCACTCTACCACTATATATCCCGACCCTCTTTCTAATACTTTGAGGGGAACACTGGAGCCAGACGTAACGACGTCATAGCCATCCAAATCAGCCAACCAACGAGGATGATGGGAGACAAAATAAGGCTCACAGATAACGCCAACGTCAATATTAAACTCCGCCATAGATTGCAGTAGTAAATCCTGCGCTCTGGCGGAATGGTTGATATTAGCCTGAAGGAAGCTTGTTTGTCTAGTAGCCATTATGACGACATAGCTCCTTCCTCTACGACTTGATGGCCCCCGGCTCTATTAGAGACTTTGGTCGATAATATCGATATTATACTTAATGATCTCGATCAAGTGCGAGTAGTACTCGCGCACCGAAGTTTTATGATTGTAGGATAGCAAAAAGTAAAACTTATAAAATTACAAACTTAAATTTGGGGGTGCATACACTCTATATACGTATATTCCCTCAAACTCGTTTAGTATCAAATGAACTACAATCAAAAGTTTACTATAGTTTCTATGTGATAGACTTGTAAACAACTTTTTTTTTTTTATTTTGTTTATATATTTTCTTTATTTGTAAATTCTCACTTCTTGTAAAATTTTATAATTCTAGGTCATTAAAGTACCTACAACTTAAATTTGTGAATGCGAATACACTAATTTTGTACGGAATTAATTGGCAGTTTTAAACACTTTTGCTTTATTTGTATTTTGTACTATACAGCGAATTTCATAATAAAGCACAAAAAAAAAATTTTGTTGTGCTCACAGTGAAATTATAAAGTTGGATAATGGTCTTGACAGACAGACAGACGGACAATAAAGTGATCTGAGGGTTTCGTATTTTTTTTTTTTTTTTCATTTTCAGACACGGTACCTTACAAAATCTAATATTTATCACGAACTAAACTGACTCAAGCGTCATTACTTAATTATAATAAAGTCCTAAGTGTCATCATTTAACATTCGATAGTCTAATGTAGATATAAAATTAAAAAAGAATGCAACAAAGTGCTAATTATACTATCTTGTAATTCCTCCTCTATATAGTTTTTGTTATTGAACAACACTACAATTATCTCTTGTCACTTTTAATTTAATGCAGAAGCATTAAATTGCTTCTTTATGAATGTATAAATAAAATGTATGCGTAAAGTTAAAAAAATATTCATTTTCCTTAAGATAAATTATGCATACTTACAACATTGGTATGAAAAAGACAAACAATATTATTCGACAACAAATAAAACTAAATAAATGTTAGACACTTTATTACTTACAGCCAATGCAAATATACGTATTTGCAATTGGGCAAACTTTTACAAATTGAAATAAATAAAGAATGTAAGACGTTACCGATGCAGTCAATACGATTTTACGTGAATTGAATTTAAAATTTCTTTATTAGTCCGAAAAACATACAAACGAATTCATAGTATCTTCTTAGTAGACCTCTACTAATATTATATATGCAAAAGTACCTGTCTGTCTGTTTAATGTCTGTCTTTGTGTCTGACTTTGTCTGCATTTACTGTAGAATTAAATAAATATTTTAGCAAATTCTAAAATTTAAATTGTGTGAAGAGACCCGCCATTACATTGATGTAATTTCAAGGTTAAACTCTTAAAAATATATTTGTTTATACATATTGTTTAATGAAAAAACATCTTTAAACTCAATGTAAAATTATAAAAATAAACCATGCCCGGGTTTTGCACGAGGGCTATATTTATACCAAAAGAGTAAAAATTCTCCTCTATTTAAATGATGTGATCAAGTTTGTTTCTTTCAAAACAAATTTCAAAAATAACAAAAATTGAATGAACAAACTGAACTGAAAACTGAAATGAACAAATTTCAAAATTAACCAAACATTGAATCAAACAAAAGTCTCCTTAAAATATGTTTTCTTCGCTGAAAATTTTTATAACAATGTAGGACGATTTTTTTACTATCAAAACAAACAATAGATACATATAGTAATATCGATAACCAAAAGTACCTAATAAAGTTCTCCATATTGCAAGTTGCTTTAAACATATAATAGAACACGCATGCACGCAGTTTTTTAAATAAATAATCAAATATTTCAAGCAGGTGAAGCTGCGGATGGTTTGCTAGTTTCATATAAATGTTAATTATTGCCATGCTTTATAACCCAAAATATAAATCTATAATAGCCCTTTATATGCCTTCAAATTTTTTTTCTTTGTTTATAAAACAATATATTAGCTTTTCCCTAATTTTTACGGTGCTCCTGTCGTAATCTTATACCTATTACATAAAGCCAGCTTTTAACTTACGGTGTTTCGCTTACTTAAGACACTTCTTGCACAATAAGCTGATCGAAAGCTCACTTGATAATTTTGGCATTTAATAAATAAAAAACCATCTGTGGTTTACATGGTACACCCCTGTGCATACATCGTTAGGTTACTAAACTCAGTTCGATTGTACAAAGTAATATGTGAGTTATATCAATATATGTTAATTAGTCTTGTTTATGATTTCTTCCAGTGATGTGTTAGATATATCCATGTCCGTATCCACGAGTATCTGAAGCGAGTGAAAGATGTATCCGTATAGTTATTCTTGACTTTAGGAGCGGATCGTTTAGCTTATTAATTTTTATTACATAGATAAAACTCCATGCAAGATAAATAACCCTTATAACTTTTGCTCTGGCCAGAGTGGAAGTGAAAAAAAGTCAGCCGTTCATTCAAACGACCTATTACATGAAATCAGTATGCAGAAACGTTTTTTTCCATTTTAGATATTTCTCCAAGACAAAATATGTGTGATAATAACAGTGACATCTTAAAATAATTTTAAATAATAACCCATTGACCAAGTTCCTAATTCGCTAACCTGAGTTGAACTTTTAATATTGAATTTTAATATTTTTAAGCTTGATTTTGAGATAAGAATCTGATTAATGATACGAGACAAGTCGTCTATTAATAATATAGATATATTACAAATACTCACATGTGTAGCTCCATCCCTATACATCAATAGGTATACGGTACCTACATAATTATATAAGTGCATACATAATAAAGTAAAGTAATATAGCTTATATAGCTTCAGCTGTTGCTTGACGTCATGACAGTATCTTGAAGTTTGCCCTGTATTTTTGAATTGTGGTTTCATCTCATGATCATAATTATGTTCATGTTTATTTCATAAATGAATTTCCTCGCAATAGACAATAATATACACTGTAATATAATTATATACAGGCGTAAAATAATAGATAAAAATACATCCATGTTATTACAATATAGAGAAAAACGTTACATTAGAAAAGAGTTAGCAGTCGAATAAATTTATAACCAACGCGTTCACAATTTTGAATCATTACTCCAAATCGTGAGTAAAACTGAATTGGGCAATATTTCGCAAAACGCTTCTATGCTACGTACTACGACAATACCGTGACAACTATCAAAGACAAATACTTGTTATCGTATGAATAATGCCGATTATGTTGAACAAACACACGCAAACACTTAATTTTTCGTATAGGTAAAGTTATTATACACAGGCTGTGCTAAAAAAAGATTAAATTATGATTTTTTTTATTAGAATTATAAGTTTACTGAATAATGTATATATTCATGAAAATTTACGTGATACTTGTTGTATAAAATCATATAAAGTATAACATTAAAGTTATAATGTGACTTTAATGCAACAAGTAGTTGCTAATTTCAATTTTATTTTAGCTTAAATATTTATTACTAAGATTAACTTCTTGATCTATATATTATCTTTATATAAATTACAGGAAACTTGTGTTACGTAACAATTGATGTGCAACTGTAGAAAAAAATTATGTATTGTAAAATCAACTTCATATATAATTTTGTAATAACAGTAATATTTTGATGTAACTTAAATAAATTAATAACCGTGGTATCTTGTCACTATTCATAAGATTATTTTAAGCATTGTTACATAAGTCACGCAACTGGTCCTCTCCGATTTATTAGGTACATGACAAGTTTTGCGTATTAATCAGAAAAAAAGTAGGTACATTTTGTCACAGCCTGTGCATGCAGACGGCGCACGAGTTACCTAGATGTCGCGCCTATTGTCCAAGCCGTGCCATCCGCCGACCGTTGGGTGAGCCGCTACCTCACCATACATTACCTCACACTTTCAATATTGGGTTACGAGAATTTTTCTTCAAGGTCCACTTTTAGGTGTAAACAGAGTCAGTATAAAGGCCATTACTAGCAACAATGATGCACAGTCGATGGTCAGTCACTCGTGCGAATATGTATGCACCAACAGTCGTTTTAATTTGTAGCATAATAGGTACGTACTTATTTTTAATATTAAGTAAAGTTTGTAATATTATAATAATAATATTATAAACTTTTACTTTTCAACGCAATTATGTATAGATTAAATCGTCCAATATAACGACGTTTGTTAATGTGAAAATGCAATGTGTGATTTCACTAATCTTTTTTATTTTTATTTTAGGAGTCGCTGTATGTTACAACATACAACGGGAGTTGCCTTATAATGTAGGACCAAACGATCCATTTGCGGTAGAAATAAATCCTAATTTCAGCTTTGAACCATCTCAAAAAATATTTTGGGGCAACAGTCAAGGCAGTAATCAAGTTGGTGGAAATCCTAGTTTATGGACGAAGTTGACTAATAAATTTCCGTTCTTAGAAAACATGTTTGGACGTATGGAGCTACCGACACAATATGGAGTACCTCACCAACAATATGGGGTACCTCAACAACTATATAGTGTCCCACAACAACAATACAGTGTGCCACAAAACTTTCAAAAACAATACAGCGTGCCACAAAACTTTCCACAGCAATATTATAATAGAGAGTATCGCCAACGTTTGTTCCCAGCCAGCCGCGATGTAGCGTTGACGGACGATGCCGTGATCATCACGCCTCCTCAAGTGCCCATAGTTCCACAGCCAGCACCACAACCAATATCTCAGCCTGCTTTTGAGCCGTCTCCTGGATATAACTATAATAAACCCCAGTATAGGTTGGAACTACCACGAAAATAAATTTGACACTTTTTTACGTAAAACATTGTGTTTAGTTTAAGTTATACTTGGTACTAAAGCTTTTTAAGAGTATGAATATGTTAAAAAGGCTTGTTCAACAGTATTATGATTGCACGTGTTCAATTAAACAACAAAATAATTTTATTTATTTGTGCTTATTTTATTTTATTATATATTTTTAAAGATCACTATTAACTTAACAAATTAAGATTATTATTGATTTAATATTTTAGTAGAGAAAAAAAAGCAGATAACAATTTGTTTACATTTCTAAATGTAGTAATTAGCAGTTATATAAAAAAAATCAATTAGAAACGGAGGCATATTGATCATAATATCCTTTGCCATTAGAATCTACATTGACAGATGTACTCGCAGATACTGAACGTCCTAGAGTGGGCCCAAACTGACGAGCAGATTCTCCAGCACTGAAAAATAAAAAAATGTTACATTAATTTGTGAGATTAGTTTGTGATATATACATATAAAACAGTTTTAAGTGTATGTATGTGGTGATGTGTTTAATTTCAAGCAATGCCTCTCCGCTCTATATTTGAAACTTATTTCTAAATGTAATTATTTTAATAAAAGCTATACTAATTACAAATTTTCTTTGTGTTTTTGTGAAAGAGGGGCTTATACTTAAACTTTTTGATGTAAGAACAAACATGAAAAATCGGTATATATTTAAAAAAACGCAATAGTAAGCTAAAATGTTTTGGAAATAAACTTGAATGCACAAGTAGTAAAAATATACTATTAGTGCTTTAAAGTCCTGTAGAAAAAGTACTAAGTATACAAATCTACCATAATTTTTCTATAATCTACATGTTGGAGATCTCAGGAAATACTGGTTCGAATTGAAAAATATCTTTTCTGTTGGATTGTCTATAAATCGAGGGAGCTTATATGCTATATTTCAAGTTAATTAACTGTAGTCAACGATACCGCGTACTTATATAATATGTCATGGGTCATAACCAATTCTTAATTAGATATCCATCTGTCTACGGGGGCGAATAATTATAATATATGGTAAGACTGAATCTACTTCTCAATATGAAATAAAATCCACCATGACTATATATACAGTATGATTAACTGTAAATTTATTAATTTTTAATCTTTTACAAAAAATCTACAAAAGCTTCAAACGCGTGTAGCGTATTATGTTAATGAACTCAGCATGAGAAGAACTTAAATAAATACTCGAATTCATTAATTTATGTTCGTAATGTCTTTTTAAGGTTCCGTACCTCAAAAGAAAAAAAAAACGGAACCCCATAGGATCATTTTGTTGTCCGTCTGTCAGTCTTTCTATTTGTCTGCCATTTTCTCAAAATCACGAAGGAAAATCAAGCTGAATTTAATATCAAATATCTAAGCCGATAACCTCTTAAAGCACCACCAAAATCAACGTTTTAAGTTAACGCAATCAAAAGATATAAGTGTTTATGTTTAATTTTTTTGCATTTTATATGAAAATCGTCGCGTAATCAAAACCTATAGTGTACTTCCCGTTGACCTAGAGTTATATCATTTGGCAATAAGTTAGAACTCATAATACAAACAAAAGGAAGGAAGGAAGAATCGGAAAACTGGAAATTTAACTACAAACTTAAACTATACTTTATTTCATACAAAATTAGTGCATACAACTACAAATTTAAGTTTGTCGACTCTTATTAGTTGTACTTCATTAGCCTAGACTTATGAAATTTGACAAAAAGTGAGAACTTACAGTATATATAAAGGAGAAAATCTCAAAATTGATAATTTATATGTTCAACACAGAAAGAAACCATTTCAAACTTATGATTGTGGCTACGACCGCATATTTAAATTTGTCAATTTTCATAAGTAGTATTTTCCTCAGCGGAGTACCTATAATCATGAAATAGGTATGGAACCGTTTTGCGAGTATTACTCGCACTGGACCGATATTTTTTGTACTTTTTTCGTCTGTCCTCTTTGTTGCTTTTTTTTTGTCGTTTTGTAATTTAATGTTGTTCAAAGTTAAGTTTATGAGATAACTAGAAGAGCGCCATATCTGTGTTTCCAAAGTCAATAAGATGTGCCTAAAGTCAATAAGACCATTTTCAACGAAAGAAACGTTTTTTTAGCTGTTTTTCATATTTTTTAGCTGATCACTATATCGTTAGTTGTACTGTACCTTTGGTTAAGAATTTTATAAGTATAAATAACAAGAAGTACATCGTCATATATCACAGAATCGGTCGTGTGGACCATATCATGTTGCTCTTAGTATTGATTATGTCATCATATATAATTCGTGCAAGTTTCATCCTAACCTAATACAGTGCAACTATATATAAATGGCACATTATAGTTAACACACTGAATATTCCAGTAACACGACCCAGCCCGAGCTGGAAATTGGTTCAAACTTAAACTTCATAGGAAATTTATGATATCTACAAATACAAATCTCTATGATAAAATTAACATTCAAGATGCGCATCTTCATCATCAGGCTATGTAAATAACAAAGACATTTTTTCATAATCTGTGATGTACAACATTTGTAATGGTAGCAAAACATTATGGATAATGATTGCAACCTTGATATTTAGTTATTTATATATAGTTATTTATATATTTTAGTTATTTATATATGTATATCTACATGTAGATTCAAGCTTTCAAATATATCTTTTAAAATTAATTACCAAATTTTAAATTGCCATAAAATTGTAATTCTTTCGCTTCTCTTATCTCCCTATATTTTTAACTCACTCCAGTGTAATGACGTGAAGGTGAAATTGATTCGTGTTTAACATAGTTGATTATTTTATTATGGTGCAAGAAATGAATAATAAATACTACATAACAAATAAAATACGTTTATTAGTTTAGTACAGAATATTAATTACAATAAATATATCTTCCGGCAGTTGCACGGCGATGCGCAGGCGCAAGGCGGCGCGCGCTTGCAACTGGTGGAAAATGCGTCTGAATGGATGAGCCGACACCATGGAGTTAATTTAGTTCCTTAAAGAACTATCAGTTAGTGCCTATGAAACATAAAACAAAAGGTTAAATGAGTGTAATATGTCATCATATTATTTTTATTTTTAATAACGATATTCTTGCTGCCTTTTACAAGTATGCATCTCGATATTTAAAAAAAATTTAGAACTATTGTCGTTGCTGAAAGTGGAAAGTACTTTTATTCACAATTTTTCAGTACGATACAATGTTAGTAGAGGTTGTTGTAAAGAAAATAATATCTTTTTGAAAATGCTAGTCTAATACCTTTATATGTAGGTCAGGTCAGTTACGCAATTGCCAAGCAAAAGCGTGCAAATATTACTCTAACAACATATTAATTCTACACGTACCATATATTTTTTAATAAAACTAATCGAATTCATTGCATATTTCAAAAAATATATGTTTAGAAACTTAACGTTTTAAACAACCATGACCACAGGCAGATCTGTGACCACCGACCACAATATGCTCAAAAAGTCAGATTTCTTAGATATATTTTCGGATATTAAAATATACACGATTAATCCGGCTCAAGAGTTTTTCAAACGGATCAGTATGTATAATAAACAACAAAACGATTACCATTACCTTAAAGCTTTAGGATTGGAAGCGCCATATGACCAGCCAGGTAGATCCCAACCGCCATTTCCACGTGCATTAGCGTTTGCATTGGCGTTTGCATTAGCATCTAGAAAATAACCGAGTAAAATTTAAGGACATGTTTGAGATAATGATTTCATTAAATATAATTTATGAATGCTGAGAATTTTTCCCACGAGATATAATATTTTTGTTTTACGCTATATCCCGTGGATTGTAAAAAATAGCTACATTTTTTTAACTTTCGAATTAAGTATGATTGTTAAAAATCCTACATTGCTTAAAAAATCTATTATAGGTACCTATGTTTGAGCTCACAGCTCAGGTTTCAATTCAATATTTTACTCATTAAAAAAAGTAGCTCATACAATAACTGGTTAAAAAAAATATTCATTTATATTATTCAAGTTATTTATAAATGTTCTACATGAAATTAGAACAGATCACTTGCTTGTGGTACAAATAGCCGATGACCGGTGTTTACGGACCGTTAGACGAACGGAGACGACGCCGGCGGCAATTGAACTTGCTTTCCACGTCCATTTCTACTGTTACTAAGACTTCGCTAAATTATGCAGTAGAAATGCAACATTGAATTACATTAAATCTTTTACATTCCCCTTGTTACAATTTAAGTGTATGTTGTATTTAATAATGTTATAATTTTAAAAACACATTTATTTTTATAATATTTTGATTTTCTAGATATGTATTACTTAACACTTGCGTCTGTGCTAGTAGTTACATAAATTAAAAATATAATATTAGTACAAAATGTATTTCCAACTTAAATTACCAACATATCTAATAAAATCTTTTATCCACATAGACTTCATATATTATATTACAATATACTCGTATATGTAATGAAATATATAAAATATTTTTTTTATAAGTTGGTTGAAAGTTTATTGTTTTTTTTATGAAACAATATCTTACAGTTTCGTAATTTACTTTAGAAGAAAATTAAAAATACGTTATACTGTATAATTTACCCCCATCGTTCTTTGATTTTTTTACTATAACTTAATAGTTATTATTTATAGCCAAGTGTCAAAAGTAAAACTGTAAAATATATATTTGTTAATACATCATTTCGAATTTTAAGCAGTAAAACTTGTAAGACACAATAATTCCAAAGGAAATGACTAGTAGGTAGTAACACTTTTGTTTCCGGCATATTAAAAAGAAACACAATTTTGCCTTTTCATTTCCTGTCATTATTTAAAGTTACGCTCAGTTTAATATACGTAAATTAATTAATGAAAAATAGCTTGTTTTTTTTATAAGTTTAAAAAACAACATATTAATCCTCTAGATACCTTGTTACGTTACATGTTAAGCTGTGCCCTGTGGTTTCTTATGCCACTATCCTCGATTGACTTTTTTTATTATAATTGGTAATAACGAGACTAAAAATGGTTATTTAAAATAATCAAAATATTTTAATCGATTTGATTTGTTATTAAATACATAAGAGATGCGTAGATACATCAAACACGATTATAGATTCGTTACGGAGCTTCAGCTTCACCAGGAAATATAGAATGCATGGTAATATTTAAAAGGCTTTTAACGTTTTTACGCAATTTATATATAGATGTATAAAATAAATTGATGCATTTTATTCCAATAATAATTATAAATTGTGGAAACATAACATAATGCTCATTTTTTATTTAGAATGATATTTGTTGTATATATATATATATATATATATATATATATATATATATATATATATATATATATATATATATATATATATATATATATATATATCTTCTTCTTCCTGGCATTAGTCCCGGCTTTTGCCAGGGTCTGCCTTCCGACTAAGACCAATCGGTCCATATGAGTGGCGAAGTGGTTTTTAGTGGAGCGATTGCCATCTGACCTCCAAACCCATTACTGGGAGAAACCAAGAAAGGAAAGGGAATAAGAGGCAGAAAGACTTGGAATATAGGGGAGGGACACCACTTACATGGATTGGATCGGGTTATGAAAGTGGTGGCTCGAGGTCCCGGGGTCGCGTACCCGTATGCCGGAAACCAAATATCGGACAGATAATTGGCTAGACACCCTCTGAGGGTATATATATATATATATATATATATATATATATATATATATATATATATATATATATATATATATATATATATATATATATATATATATATATATATATATATAGATCTCATTTATTTGTTTCTCTTACCTTTTTGTACAAAGAAAAATACAAATAATTTAAGTAATTCATTTGTACCTTTCGTAAATTAAAATGAAGCTCAAACTGAACTCTAGATACTTCTTTTCTTGGAACTTATTAACACCTAACAGGATGGACACCTCGACAGACACGTACGTTACTGGTAATGCAGTGCAAACAATGCGCGTCCATAATATGCGGGTCTTTGCCCTTTTGATGAGAAAGCCTTCAAATGTACTTATATAACAGACACTGACCGAGTCTCTACTGAATGACACTTTAGTAATTATTATGGCTTTAAAGTAGAGCCTACATTTTTTTATCCATAAATCTCCATAATGTGCACTAGTAAAATAACTAACCTATAACAAACTCGTGGACACCAATTCATATTCTCTAATCATATTCTATTTGTGTTTTAACATCACTCTGTATCATATTTTCGTAAAAATATTCAATGTGCAGACATTTTTTTTATTTACTATAGATAGATTATTATCTCGACATGTTCTAAGTGATCCAGAAAAAACTACGTAGCATTCGATAGATTCACCGCGCGGGTGCCAGACCCGTCGTGTAGGACGAGAAACGACCCAAAGTGAGGTTTATAGGGGCCCCTTGAAAATGTATTTACATTTACCTCCGCTGTCCTAGCACCTCCCACTAACCAATCAAATTCGAAATTATTCTACTAGTGCCACCCTGCCAAGTACATTCTAGCAATGAATTAGTATTAGATCTAGACAGGCTGATATCTTTTAGCAAACTATAGAGAGATTTCGCTGTTATACCTCTCACTCTTACTTCAACCGCATACAAATTAGTCTAGACATATTCTATTCAGTTCGTTAATAAGTTCGAAGTACTTAAGTTTAAGGGATATTGGTTTCCCACGAAACTGTAAGTTATACCAGTATTACGCGTGTGATACTGTTAGAACTTACAGTTCGCCAGTAAATAATGCCAAAATGAATAAAATTGTCTGAATTTATAAATTAATTAGAGTGTAAAAGTGCGTGTTATATTTCTGTAGGTATCTAATATTTAGGCTATAATCCTAAATTGTGTTTTTTTCACGATCTTCATAACTAATTATGATTGTAAGCATATCACCATTTATGATTAAACTATACTAACCTCCTCCTCCAGAATTAGCATTCGCATTCGCATTGGCGTTGGCATCACTATAGCCAGCACCTGAATACGCTGGATATGGTCCTACTGACCGGCGCAGCCTACGAAGCGGAACTGGGGCTGAAGCGTGACCTTCCGCATCAATCACATAGTAAGCACGTGGCACGTAATATTGGCCTTCTGAAATAATAAATAGTAGTCATCTATCGAGTACATTATGTTTAGAATTACATGTGTTTTACAGAAAGGTAGAGCCGTCATCAATAATATTTATGTTCTTTTTTAACATAAAAATAATAATCTCTTGAAAATTTTCGAATATCGAATGAAGTGATTATTGCTGAGCTGACTTACGAATATATTACTAGCGCTACTGAGTTTTTTTAACAGAATTTCAATAACAATAAATGTATAATTTTTACAATTAGATAAAACCCAAGATATGAACAGTGAACTTCTTGGGATAACAGGAAGAGGTGTTTGAGTTTTGGTGTGCACAAATCTGGACTGAACAAGCTAACAATCTTTTCATAGTAATTAAGAGTATTATTGTTCCACTGCCAAGAATTTTACAGGATGTTTGTTTCAATTTGGTAGTTTACTATTTAATACAAAATCTTTATTGAGTCTAACTAAAAAAAAAAATATTTACATGGAATTTAAACTAAAGCAAAGCTGTGTAGAAGAGTTCTTAATTTTATGTTATTAACAGCTGAGACCTGTCTTCCTGCATGTGGTATTATTGTAGATTTAAATTTGATAGGTTCAGAACTAGAAAGTCATTTAAATTTAATTGTAATACTTCTCTAACAAGAAATCAAATGAAGATCATATATAAGAACAATATCTCTATTTTAAGAAAACAGCACAACGAAATGGTACTTTAACTAACTAATCAATAAATTCACTCTGCCCATCCTTTACAATACTGAAGCTACGTCATCTTCTATACTATAATAAAACAGTATACAAATTGTGTTTGTACATTGAATATGATGCTAGGTTATGTAAGAACACTAATAAAAGATGAAACTTTGGCTTAAAAAAAATAATTTCGACTTGTCTGTTTGTGCACTTCGAATTTATACGACGGCTTTGATTTCTTTTTGTTGTATAGATGTTAAATTTAGTTAATGCGTCAAGGTTATAATAGATTTTAAAGACTAGCATACCTGATGCAGAACAATAGTAGACAAGCTGTACTATAAGAAATAATAAAATTCTGCCATAACATTAATATTCGAATATGATAAGCACTTTCCATTGACATAACCAAAACCAAGGATCTGGAACACCTCATGTAGAACTACAATAGATCAGCTAAACTATAAGACTTAAGGAAATGGCTCTTTAGTAAAAGTTATTGAGCGTAATGTGTAAAATTGGGATAAAAATGTGAATTTTTTACTGACATATAAAAATCCAAGATCTGGATCATCTCATGACAAACCATAATAACCAGCTAAATTATATGAAATAAGGAAATTGCGCCATAAAAAAGTCGTTCAGCTTGATAAAATTTTCATTAAAATTTTGATACATAAAATATCTGGAATATCTGATGTAGAACCACAACATATAAACGAAACAAACATACGTAAGTTAATTGAAGATGTTTTCAATAGGTATTAATCAATCGCCTTGAGATCATCACTACCAATAAATAATAAATCGTGATCTTGTAAATTATGACCTCTGAATATGACTTCATCAAAAATCACTATAACATAATTGAGAATTTAAAATAAACTATGAATGGTTACTCATAGCCAAGTTCGATCAAAAGCTCTATTAAGAAAATTTAACCTTTTATCATTCTCTGACCAGATCAGCATGTTATTTTATAAATAGAACTATAATTTCTTTAACACATAATATGTATGTCAATTTTCTCAACTATAATCTAAATCTTAATTACACTATACACACATTTTCTGTCATCTTCTAAATTTGCATTTTTAGAACTATTTTTACGTTATAAAAAATGTTTTATTCGTAGCAAAGCTCTAATCCTACAGCTTTTTATGTATAATTACTTCAGACTAACATTAATATAGTTTATGTTTTATATGTAGAGAACATAGATGTCGTAATATGCAACTCATTCATTCATAAAATTATCGGGATTTATATGACAAATATTTAAATTACAAGTAAAAAAAATCAAACAAAGAAGGAAATGAGTAAACAATTTTTAATAACTTTAACAGAACAAATTGGACATTACTCATACCATCCACGAATAAAAAGGGAAACAGTCGTCGAGTCAGCTTAAATGATAGCAAAAACAGGAGGGCACTAACCTGCCAGAGCCACGGCTGCGATGGCTGCGAGTACGAGCAAAATAGTGCGCTGCATATCGACGTTGTACCTCCGCAAATGCTGGGATAAAACTGGCTTGCTTCTCCATTCTAACCACTTATATACTTTATACCTATGCCGGTTCGTCAGACGTTTTGTGTGAAACACTTAATTTCACGAACAGCCGCGATAAGTCGTGTAACGGTTCAAATCGGTAAAAAGCTAATATACAAAATAAAAAATAAGTTATAATTGTTAAAGACTGTGAAATAACTAGTTTTTTACACCCTACGATCAATTTCATTAATTTAACCAAACAATTATCATCAAAAGCTATTTTATTATTTTCCCCCCTTTCTTGATAATTGATATTCTTGCGTCTTCATTCTGCACATTAGGTACAAGAATGTCTTTATTACTAAATAAATAAATATTTTTATTATACATATATGACTTACCAGGTAGGATCTGGTTCTGCTGATATACCTATGAATCTTATATATGAATCTTACTTAACTGCAAGGCATTATAATAAAACAGGGAGATGTTATTTCATTACTGGCCTGATAATGGGTCAGCCTGGCCTTGGGCCTAACAATGAGTACTTTGCGCATCATCGTTTTGCAGGTATACAGTATAGTATGGCCGAGACTATCTCCGTCTTTAGATAAACATAGATAATACTTAAATCATGCTGAATGACCATATTGTACATGTTCCAGTTAGTACTGGTCAAAACCATTATAAAGTATTGGACAAAACAGTCCATTTAAGTAAGTAAGTACTAATATCGAATCCAGATCGAATGGACAGTATGCCTTTACCTCAGTGTTTAAAAATTAAAATCTATGACCATTGTATATTTTAAGTAACCGATATTGCTCAAGAAACTGCTTTGCTTCAGTAGAAGTGGCGGTGAGCGGGACACATGGTGAGGAGAACTTATGGCCCTTAGGATTAAAATCTTCTCAAGTGACAAACAGGATCCGGCTGAAGTTCAGTGAGAACGTCCATGGGGAAGGTGACGGAAGCCGCTGGATGCGGGCAACCTACAACCAGTCGTCATAGAGATCCTTGGGGAAGCCTACACAGGCCTCCTCTTGTTTAAAAAAAAACGTTATTTTGCGGATGTCGAATTTCTTAAGTAACTAAATGCTGTATGAGTAAGATTATAATATATTTTTTACGGGCTAAGCAACAATATTGGTTATGTAGTAGTCTATAATTTTATTTATCTAACAGTCGTACAGTTCACCCGAATCCCACTTATTCTTTAATATAATAATATCTTATATTCAAAGTAAATTTAACACTTTTCACTTTATTATCGCTAAAACCATCGTTTATTATTAATTAAATTGAGTAATGTTTAAATGAAAATATTGACAATATTGAAGTAGATTAACTAAAACTGCTTGCTGAATTATAAATTTAGAGGCTTATCCAATTTTCATTTCATTCTTCAATTCAAAATATTTTGTTTTTTGAAATATTTGGTTGAACAAATATTATACAAATCAAACACCTATAAAAATAATCTTTTTCAAATTATACTTTAAAAAATGTTTATTTATTGAATGTTTTCGAAGTACAAAACATATTCTTATCCAAGGTTTATCTTAACTTATTAAGAGATAATAGAAGATACAGAGCACAATTGTTTTAAAATAAAATAGATAATTAATCTTCCATTATTACATGTGAAAAAAAATCACATTTAAGGAAATCCATTAGCTTTTTACTTCAGGAAATGAATATTTACCGTGATGTGTGTACGGTTTATGAAATTGAATTGAATTATCAATTTTTTATTGTACTCGTATTTGTTTTAAAATAATTCTGAAATGTTGAATTAAGTAGGTTTACTTATAATTTATTTTCTTCTTTACTTAAGTTACACGTTAAGTAAGAAAAGCCATAGCGAATCGCTAGCAAGAAGTTAGATTGTTTAAGTTCAATGAGTATGATAAGTCACAGATATTTAATGGACATAACATTTTGTTTGATTGCTAATTGTATTCAGAGGAAAAACCGTAAAATCTGTCAAGTGGAAATCCTCGAATAACTTATTCAATTTTAACAAACATTTTATCTCTTGACGTACTAATTCTATAATTTATTATTAATTTTCTTGTTAAATAATAACTATTTACTATCTTAGCAACAATGGATCGTAGAAACCGTTAAAACTTAAATTCATAAAGCACAATCCACCCATTAACTAGTCATGTAATACAAGTTAAATATTGAATTATCTGCATTTTTAACTTGACCTGCACGTAGGACCTTTGTGGACCACGGTCATCTCTTCAGAGTTGTTGTTTATTAAGACAATTGCTGTAATAGCTCTTCTATGGTAAGAACAGTTGGAAGAGAAGTTGAAGCGGGTAATGATATGCGCTGACCTAGCACCCCGCGATAGCTGCGATAACTAGTACGCAAAAATAGGCCATTGATGACTCGTTCCTCTCACCATTACGCATAACCTTCACCACTCTGGAGAGCTTCAGGACAGGTACTGCCATTAAGGTTTGGTGTCATGAGGTCAAAGCGTCTTCGCCTTCGGGCAGAGAGTGATGTGCTAAATCCACGGAAGCATCACTCTCGAAGTGCCAAGTCTGAATAGCAAAGCCAATTTTAACTCTACGTTCTAGGTGACGGAGAAATGCGTTTACTATTGCTAATGTTTTACTATTAAGTGCCGCCGATAACCCTAATTCCACGCTTCCACAGCCAAAAGAGTACTCCGTCTCCAAAAGAGTCTCTAGATCCGAGTGATGTCTTCCCCGGACCTAGCTTCTTGACCACATGTTCGTGTGATGTAACTCCACGTTATTCAATTGAGTTCTGTTTCGAGCGCTGAGAGAAACTGCTCTCGCAAAGTATCGTACCTTGCTATGGATTTTCACATACCAACATAACTAGAAACAACTAGGTAGAAAGAATTGAACTATTCCCTGTTGTGTGTCAACTGTATCTTTAATTTAAACTTTTAGATGATAAATAAATTAAGTGTTTATAGATTTTTGGAGATTATAGAAAATATTTCACCTGAAATTAGAAAACCACGTGAGCAAATTCATGAGCGGAAATTTAGTTCTATAAAATGTAACTATCCACGAATGGCAAGAAAGGAACACATTAATAAAAGCAAATATATTATTAATGTAGTTTAGTTTTTTTAATTCTTCTAAAGCAAACGCACGTCTTAGGAATTTTGTCAGGAATATAGGATAACCTAGGTAACTTTATTTTCCACTTCCATCCAGTTTTATGAAAAAATGACATAAGTGCTGGATGGTGGCTGATGATGTATGCCGATGACATAGTACTCATCGACGAGAACCGACTGATGCTGGAGCGTAAAGTGAACGCCTGGAAGGGTGCGCTTGAGAACGGTGGTCTCAAACTGAATGTGTCGAAGACCGAGTACATGGCTTGCGGGAACCCGGACTCGAGCACCATCCATATCGGGCCTGAGCCAGCCGTTAAGTCGGAGAATTTCAGGTACCTTGAAGCCGTTATGCATGAGTCTGGAGGCATCGACCACGACATCCATGCCCGTATAAGCTCAAGGGACTGATATACAAGAGCTTTATTCGACCGGTTCTTTTATACGGCAGCGAATGTTGGCCAACATTATCTCGGCACACTCAGGAGCTTCATGTCACGGAGATGAAGATGCTGAGATGGATGTGTGGCGTGACGCGGTCCGACCGCATACGCAACACATTCATTCGAGGTAGTCTTGGGGTCCGTGACGTAGTGGATAAGCTCCAAGAGCGTCACCTGAGATGGTATGGCCATGTTATGCGCCAATCTGAGAACTATGTCGGAAGGAAGTGCCTTGACATGTCTGTCCCTGGAGTTAGACCACCCGGACGCCCAAGGAAGCGATGGCTGAATGTCGTCGTTTTAATTGCTAATTTCGCGCCACCTTAATTTTCTCCCTTTTAGCTTTTTAATATGAGTATATTAAAAAGTTGGTCCTCCTTAGGTTTATAATTTTATATATTAATGTTAATTTAAAATTCTATAGTGTAAAATTTTAAATGAATTGTGGATTTTTTTAAACACACGAAGATTTACTCAATCTTGACGTCTATTACAGAATATTATTATGGGATATTTAATATTATATTTATATTTAATATTAATATAATAAATAAAATGACTTGACATGTTGCTATTGGTACGTGCTATCCGCTGCTGCCCACTGCTACCTAGAGGGCGTCCTACACAACGACACAGACGCAGTGCTTACTCCAGAGAGTATTTACCCCAATGGTTATAGGTTTGACTACTGCCACTTCAGCTTACTAATCCTTTAGACTACTACAACTGCAGAGGCAGAGGCAGCAGAGGACCTCAGAAGGAAGATCGCCTTTAGTTGCAAAAGGGACGCAAAAACTAAAATCCGTACGATCGCATCAATACTGATAAATGGTGTCACAGAAAAGCCCACAAGGCTGATAGCCACAAATGCGCTATATCAGTCCAAGACTTGTAACCATCACTCAAGATGATATAGATGTCCATTGGACGTGACTTACGGGCTCAACGAGGTTTACGATGGAATCTATTCGGCCCAACTTATGACTCGCTTCTTGAGCAGATCGAGATACATACCATTTCATTCCAACAGACTCCCCCAACACCCTGTACCTGGTCCATACGCAAGCAGAGAAAGCGGACCTAACCAGGAGAGGATATGGAAGGGGGGAAACCTCGCGCATCCTAACTATCAACGAGCCCCAGAGATTAAGATACGAGTCCGTAATGATCATCCAAACAAAGACCATCAAGAGTGTCATACACGACAGTGTATCCCACGCTGTCGTCGCAATAACAAGACACACCAGAGGATGTATTTACCACTCTGACGCCGAAGAAGATGCAATTGGCAGGTTCATTCGTCGGGCAAATGAAAGTTCCATGACTGATATAGTAGAGCACAACATCAAAACTGCTATTTCCTACAGAGACGAGGAGGCATTAAGTCACTAATAAGGTACAAACAAGTAGGAAACAAAAACAACAACAACGGAGACAACAGCTGAAGATATTGTCGACGACAACTGTCGGCCATTTGGAACATAGAGAATCGATTCACACTAAAACTGCTTAAGACCGAAAAACTCCAATAATGATAACACAAAAGTCTGTGGTGAACAAAAAAGAGAAACAATAAAAAATCCTTTAGACTATGTCGATGACTTTTGATTCTTTTAAAATCGAACTCAGTCACGATTCTATTGGAGTCTGATGATGACGGTGATGTTGATTGTGATTTGTGAACTTGGAAGGTTTTTTCACCTATTGAGCATACGTTTAGTGATTGGTACATGGTTTGTGTGAGTGTTTCCATTAACAAATCCGAGGCAATATACTATTCTCAATGAAAAGGGAAAGGTAAGGGTCCACCACCTGACGCCCATATCATCATCATCATCACATCATCACATCATCACATCATCAACGGCGTTAAGATCAACATCGTGCGGAGAGTTAAGTAGCTCAAATTTACTTTGGAATAGAGGTAGAACTTCCGGGATTGCTAAAGACAGGGCAGCCTTGGCGCGCCTTTTGCCTAATGGTGGTCAAGAGTCAAGTCAGGTCAGGTCATATGATTCTCTATGGTGCGCCCTAGAGGATGTTGGCCATCCTGTCGATACGGGGCTATCGGACCATCTCCGAGGTCTGGGGACCCGGTAAGATCAGCACCACAAGAAGAGCAGAATACCACGTTGGAAGTGTGGGAGTCTAGGCTGGCACCACCGTTCACGGACCGGAGGACTATCGAGGCAGTTCGTCAAATCTTCCGCCAGTGTTAGGCGATGGCGTCATGGCGTCTTGACCTTCCGCACCACACAGGTAAACCACACAGGTCAGCTTTAGGAAGCTGATCACCTACTCACTTGGTCCGAGTAGGTGCGTAGAGATTTATCCCACGCGCTACTGTGAGCAGCCCGTTGGAGGTGACTCACCACCTCTGATTCCGCGACGATCCTTGCAGGCTCTCGTTGCCGTGATTCACGGATGATTTTAGTCCCCATGTTTCACGGTCGATGGTGGTCGATTAGTTAGTTTTTAGTAGGTATGAGGACGACTTACTTCTGCCAGTCCGCGAGTCACCACTTGGGCGCGTGTCCGTAATAGGTTTTCCTCACGTGCAGTGCAAAAAAATTGTCTGTATGCACTTAGTGCTATATGCAGGAGCAAATAGTGATATTTTGTAGATGAAACCATCTTAGAATACATAATATTGTACATAGATATTCCGGGATCATCTTCATTTTAAATATTCCAAAAGTCCAAAATATTATATAGTTATTAATCATCTAAAAATCTTCATAAAATCGATGTACTTCAATTTAAGAAACACTTCAAGTGTGACTAGTTCTCGCACACCGACGGTTCCTAACAGATATATGCAAGTTAGTAACGGTTTTTTCAGTGATATATCTATAAACTTCCAAATTTATGATTTTTTCTTTTAATTGTACTGTAAGTTTTACCTTCTTGCCAAATTTCATAATTCTAGGTCAACGACCCGACTAACGGACCAGGACCAGGGTTTGACCCGATAACCGAACCCATTTAATACGAAATACGTCAACAACGAAGCATATAAACACTCGTGTCTTTGATTACGTTGGCTTAGAGATTTGATTTCCTCTATACTCCAAGGAATTATAGACCTCGATATTATATTAATATCACCTTGTTAACTGAAGGCAAACTCTTGAGAAAAAGTAAATAGTCATGACAGGTGGACAAACTGACGGATATCAAAGTGCTCTTATAATAGTTTCGTCTGTTTCTTTTTGAGGCACAGAATGCCAAAAACGATACAATTAATAAATTAATTAATATCTCTTTACTACGTAAATGATTTTTTGGTTTAAAAATACAATAACCTACATGTTAAATTCAGTTTATATATACTTCTAAAAAATTAAACCACTGGACTATTACAAAATTTTATTCAGAAATAATAATAACATCAAGCTTTTAAAATTGACAATTCTCATGAAAATTATATAATAATTTATGAGCACAATTTCATTTTAGGAAGAATAATAATTATATTAACGTCTAATACCGATACGAGTATAACAATAATCATGGCTTCATTCTCACAAATTGTTAAAAGTAAATCTTCGTGAAGTCGCTGCCTATATATTTATTATACATTATATTTTATTATAATTAGGTCCTGAATCGTTGACTACGTGTATATAAATAGTGTATAGTAAGATAGTAGTATAGAGAGATGAAAAGCACCGAAATACATCATGAAATGCAATAGAAAATGTCTATTGTCATACAAAAATAGATATGGTCAAATTGAAGTATAAAGTCTATAAAAATAAAATATTAATATAAAAAAAATCTTGGAATTCACGATACGAATACGGTGTACGAAATGCACAAAATTACATGGAATTTTTTGTGTGTACAAACACAGTACTGTAAAATTCTTATCAATATATTCATATAAACAACATTTAAACCTATAATTTTAAGATTTTTTTTTATATTTTAAAAAGATATTTTTACAACCCTGTATCCACTATACATAATGACAATAGTGCGTTTCATACTATATATCGAGTGGAACGAACCGCCATCAATTCACACATACATATGTATAACATCAATAACAATCTCCAACTAAAATTTCCATTTATATTTCTATTAAGAACTAAAAAGAATTTCTATGTTTAAATATTAGACATCGTATTATATGGTTAAGAGGAGATTTTTGCAGTATAATAGATTTTGAGAGGTGTTTTATAACCTATAGTATTATATTGTATAATATATTTCATATATTGCGATGTCTAAGCATTACATTTTCTTTTGTGCATCGACATTTAAGGAAGAAAGTAACAGGAGTTTAAGGTTAATTCTAAATTTTGAAGGGTATTTGTCATGTGCGTTTACTTAGTCTTGGCGGCTTGTCGCTGTCGCAGCGTCTTGTTTGTGTTCTGGTCCACCTCGGGCAGGTCAGAGTCTTCATTGTAAACTTTCTTTACTATAAATATTACATATATTTTATTGAAAGATTTAAAAACACAAACTAACAATGAGCATAAGATTAATTTTGTTAAGATTTACATGTAAATTTAATTATTCTTTTTACTGTCTTTAAGATAATATTTATAACATAAAACATGTAATATCTATGCTCCTTACCTTTTTCTTTCTTAGGTTTCTCTTTCTTTTCCTTCTTGGGCTTGGCCTGAGCGAGTTGACGAGCTTCTTGGCGTTGCTTAATAGCTTCATTAATATAGTTGAACATAAGGTAAACCTGTACAAAAATATTTAAGCTGAATAATTTGTTTCAACAAAAACAAAACATTAATGATATAACCATAAATACATATTAAGTCAACTAAAAATGATTTATCTCATCATTTCATAATTAAAAACAATATTACATTTTTATCATTCACTATTTTGCTTGCACATCATGCTTTGAGCAGAGAAAATCTTATGTTGACAATCCATTGTACATTTTCCACTCAAACTCGAGACAATACATACTAATGAGATTGGAGAAATAGAAATAAAGCATTGCTCCCAAAAAGAGGATAACCCACAGCCATTTTATCGATAAATATTTTTCGTTATCTTTTTCTATATATTAAACTGTGTGTCATTTTTTACCTGGAATGATACAAGGACAGACAGAGCCGCCACTCTGAGTACCAATGGGGCTGCACCGGCCACTCCAAAGTAGAAAGTCAACACACCAAGCACCAGTGAGCAGAGGCGTACAGTCACAAAAACTACGCCGTTTAATAAGCCCAAAACTAATAACAAAATACAATACATTATAAAATAGAAGTCATAAATTTAGTCCTACTCTAAACTTAAGCCTAACCAAGTTTTTGTGTTTTTATCAATTGATTTTAACAAAGATATTATATATAATAATATAATATATACTGATATAATTTCCTATAAAATATTTTAAATTTATTTTTCTCTAAGCCATTATGACCAAATATAATAATACTAAAATATGTTTGTTTTATGATACAATTCCAATAATATCATACTATATAACTTATTATTAAGAGATAAGCTTTTAGTAAACTATCAATAGGTTAATATCAAGTCATTACATATATAATAAACAAACAAATGTTTTACTTACATTTGTCAAAATAATCTTCCCTTTCTCCTCTAAGGATAGTGTTGAGACGGTAGCTATGAGCTACAAATTCTGCTAAAGAATGTAACACTACTAAACATACTCCTACTCTTTGGAATCTGTTGAATACAAAAAAAAATATACTAATTGTATCTCTAGTAATTTTGTTGAATCAGGCATTATATATATTAATTAACTTGTCTTACTTGAAACCATAGGCCAAAGCTACAAATGCAAAAGCTGCTACAGCATGTCTTATACGTCCTGACCATTCATCTTTCTTAATTCGCTGGAAATATAGCTCAGGAATGGTGTGAACCCAGTAGGAGGCTTGGACAACCCACCACAATTTCAACAAGAAACTCATTGGGTGATTTGGATATCCTAAAATATGAAATAAAATATTGTTTAGGTATACTTTGACATTATTAAGTACAAGAGGTACTTTAAATTTCACTCACCATCCCATAATTGAGAAATATTGAAAATAAAGCCTTCGCGAAGAATAGCATCTCCTCCCCAAACCAATGTAACAAGTTGGAATACTACTAGCTGGCCTGACTCATTGAGAGCACTTAATCTTGACTTGGAGAGATGAAATTTTTTTGATATTTTCTACAAAAAAATTTACATAGTCTAAGAATTTTTCTTATATATCTCAAAAAAACAGAATTGGTGCTGATAAGTTTTTAAATGTAACATATAATAAAAATACTTACGTCTAAGAAATACTCTTGTAAAATTGCATGCATCACAATGCACACAAGTGAGTAAAAGAAAACAGCACAGGCATCTTTCCAACCAGCTTCATATGAGAAAGGTTCGCCTTTAGGAACGTCGCGCGTCGGTTCCACTCCAGTAACATTATGGTGCAAGCTGATGAATAAACTCGCAATGGGACTCGTGGCCTGTAATATTTATCAAATGTATTAGTATTATTAATAAAAATCAGACTAATTAAGTTTTACAAAACAAGATTTGTTTCACTCTACGTGGCACTTAGCATTTACCTGTACCATAAGTCCCACCAAGAAAACCATTACTACACATGAAACAATATCTGCATGGTTTTGGATCACAAATTCATGGCTAAAAATTGGGGGGTTCTTGTTAGATTTCCTTCCAATTACAGGCTTAACACCCATCTTCCCGGTATTAACCTAAAACTAGAAATGATTATAAATTTATACACTATTCTAGCAATGCTAGATTCTAGTAACGTCGACAAAGTTTAATTAATTATTTATAATTTACCCGTATGTTAAATTAAGCCGACTGATAAGTATAGAGAGACGTTTCAGAAACCTGACAGCAATACTACTGACGTGACACTTTCACTTGCTACGCGGTCAAACGTCAACATCTTAAAAATCGTAGCCTGGTTTGTTGATAATGTGTTGGCACTTCAATAGACAAACATGGAGGCAATTTTTTTTTAATTGAAATGAATACATTTACAAATATTTTTTTATGTGATTTATAAATATATTATTATTAATCTTTGAATTAAGTAACCTTAAAATTTATACAAAATATAATTATATATTTAGTTTGACGCAGATAAATTCTTCAGATTGTCTATGGAAGATAGTGAAATTTACTTCAATACAAAAATCGAAAAAAAAATATTAAAAACATTAACAGGTCAAATAAAAAACATATCTTTTGGAACACTTTATTTGTAAATATTCATACTGACGTTATTCTTTACATTATAAGAAATATTTTGTCTTTCTTGTGCATATGTATAATAAATAATAAATAAATTAAAGGAGATATATGGAAATACTGTTAGTATATTTCATATTAGTTAAGAAAAATAATCATAAAAGATTATCTTTAAAACTATACATCAGATACAAATCGATTTCCAAGGTAATTTGATCTAAAAATGTAAATAATTCATGTAACAAATTTAAATCAGCCTCAAAATTTAAAAAATAAATAATTACTTTATACAATCTCATTCAAATGAAAAATAATATATAAAATAAGCGGTATTATTACTTATTAATCTTCATGGTCACGCAATAAATAATTTCTAAACACTAAAATAGTCTAGCAATAAATATAGTTACATATTTTGTCTTAATTACAAAAAAGCAAATATACTAAAGTTGATGTATGTTATAATACTCTACGTTTTAAAAAAAAAACTTACTAACTAAGCAAATTTATTTTTTAGGCAAATTGTAAAGAAATATATGGCATACAAAACCATGGCAGCCATAAGATTGATAAATTACTACTAAAAGTCTTTAAAGACTATACTACAAACAATATGATATAGGGGCAGCCTCAGCATTTAATAAGAGATGTAGATAAAAACAGCCATGTACAAATATAAAATTTGTGATAATAGCTTATGTTTTAGTTTATAATATTTTAACTGTTTAAAAATTATCTTAACAGCTGTTTTTTTTTTCATTTTCATCTGCAACACTATCACATCTATTATAGCCTGACTAGTTTTATTCTATTAAATTACATTTTCAGAGTCAATTTCTCCCTGTTCGACAGTCATGTACATGCCCTCCTCTTCGTATGTAGAGTCATGTTTGGCCAAAATACGCAAAAGCGGGCGAAGTTTCATCCACCATTGTTGTTTTGGTATTCTTTGCCTAAAATTTACAAAACATGTATAACAAACATTAAATAACCTTAAATACATATATATTTCTGTTATAAATAATATTATTAGTTAGATAACACATTTTTTACTTTATGTAAAATTAAGTACTTACGCGAAGTTTGTCTGAGATTTCAACTCTTCAAGTGGTGTAAATTTGTACTGCCTCTTTACGATACCCAGCAAACAAGCGGAGTCTGGCGCGTTTGCTGGTCCCTTATGGATGGACTCTGCGAGCCAATGCAAGCATTTAGCCGCCATTTTAGTTCCCATGTTACGGTCGAAGGGCGTCGGCGAGCCACCTTGTTGCATGTGTCCTGAAAAATAAATAAATGACCATAGGTGTTAATAACGTATTTCTACTAATTGAACGGTAAATGAACACTTGACGCCAATGACGACAACTGACTTCGCTTATGTGCGGTTACTGTTTTACTTACACCAGACCATTCATTAGTGCCAAATTTTATATTAGTGGACGCCAAGTCACTAGGCATTAAACTTAAAAAAATATTAAAATAGACTTACCCAGTACATTCATTCTAGCAGTAAATAGGCCTTTGCCCTCTTCCGAATAAAGACGATAAATAAAATCAGTGTTATAATTCTCATTGGCTTTCTCATTACGTAATATGAGACCTCGTTGGATGCCGCCGGTCATTTTAGATGCCATATGATATACGTCTTGTTGCAAGTCCTTAATGGAGAACTTCTCTTCGTAAATGTACGCTGCGTCCGCTCCTCCCGCCAAGCCTGTGGAAAGTAAAATATATATTTTAATATTAATTATTACGAAATGTATAAAAAATTTTAACGAGCTGGACTCGATTGCTCGTCTCCTGGGATCCATCCATAAGTTGGTAGGAACTCTTGGACAATTTCCTCCTGGTACTCCGGTTCTACGTAAATTATACACGTATCTAGTTTTTCTTTTTAGCTTCACGACTATTCCGCATCCAGCAGGGGCATAAGCAACCTAGTGTTAAGACACTCCGATCCCCGCTATCCGCTTCTTGAGATATAGCGTGTCTCTTTGTCTCGTCGCAAGAGCGAATAAAATGAAGATAATTTATTCTCCCCGAGCGGGAGTGGGACTGCTACCCACAACCGTTGCGTTTATTCCCACACGTTGTTATTTTCATAAGAGTACGTTATACAAAATAAAATTGCAAACTAAATATATACTATAAATTCAAAGACAAAATAGAAAAGTAAAGTTGTTATTCTATCAATTATAAGATAATTAAGAACGCAATAAATATATAAATACCTGCTAATGTGGCAAGGTATCCACAATAACCTCCCATAGTTTCAACAACGAACACACGACGTTTGGTGCCCTAATATAAAAAAATTACATCATCCGTTATAAATACAAAGATATTTTAATTTCATGCACGTTGTTCAGTTAATAACGTATCAATATTTATTTTAAAGTAAAGTTAAACTATATTATTTTAAAGAGCGAATATTAGGTCTATGGACAAATTGTAGCAAGTAATAGTATATAATTTCCAATTTTACGCCATATAGCATTATCCAAAATTTTACGCTTTTCGAAATACCTATTGACCGCTGAAGGGTTTTTTGCTTGACTTTACAGTTTGCCTGATATTTTTAATTTAGTAATTTTACGTCCACAAGTTAAAGGTTCTTGTTGAATGAAGAATGTTTACTTTCCGTAATTCTTTCTAAAACAATCCTTTATGTAAATATTATAAATATGTTCCATAGGTTTTTTTTTACCTGAGCACTCTGTCGTATACGATCACATATCTCAGTGATCTCGTTGAGTGCAGTGTCGGCGCCCAGCGAGAAGTCAGTGCCGGGTACGTTGTTACTAATGGTGGATGGTATCACCACTAGTGGGATGCAGAATTCTGGGAATTGCTTGCGTGATTCGTACAGCTCGAGACCAGCTTGGTATGCCTGTTGATTGATTGATTTTTATATCATTGAAAAAATATTAAAAACTAACCAATAAACAGATAATAAAAAGAAACAAAAATGAAGCCCATCAAATTACCTCAAAACCGCCAATGATCAATAATCCTTGTATGTTAAACTGCTTGATACGCGCCGCAATTTCGCCTTTTTTGTCTCCAGGGAGCGTGCGCTTGGTCCCCAGGAACGCGCCGCCCTGACCCACCCAACCAGTCACGTCTGACCTAAAATTATAAGTTAGAATGAATAGGCAGAGCAAAGTCAAGCCTTGCTCTGGTAAGACAAGGTGCGATTATCGGTTTTGAAAACTAAACTTTTAAATAAACCAAAGGAACACTTTACCAATCCATTCTAACGATGTTCCCGCTGATGAACCCCTCGATGCCGTCGTGTATGCCGAGCACGGTGTCGCCGCGGTAGATACCGTTGCGGACGAACGAGCGCACCGCCGCGTTCATGCCGCACGCGGGCGCGCCCACGTGCATTACCGCTAGGGTTAGACCTTCCTGCACAAATTCATTACGGTGCTTGGAAAGGCTCGGCAGGCTCACAATCTCTCGAAAGGTAAGCCAAGGCCGGTTACACACTCGATTGTGAACGCTTACCGAACCTTGCAAAGCCATTGCATTTGTACCGAAATGCTCTTCTTTGACAAAGGCCACCACGGTATTATGGTTATAAGTTTAATCCAACCATCGTCAAATGCTAATCAATAGCACCTTTACTGTGGTAAATAATACCAAATATATATGTATAAGAAATTATGGATGAACAATGCTGGTAAAGTAGAGGGATGTTCCAAAATTCAAAAATTATATTTACTTTATTCTGAACATAATATAATATAAATCAATTGTTGTTCTTACCGCAGGTTGTCCAGATTCATCGAAAGCTTCCTTAGGGGGCTTCAGGCGAGTCAACATCTTGTACGTTTCCAAGTTTCGTGCAAAGCTACGCCCGCGCAGTTGCACAGCGAGATCCCAATTTTTATCCGCCATTGCCTATTTGTTTAAAATTCAATGCAAATATTGTACTAAAACTTCGTATTGTAAGTTTTGTATATAATATTTTTGTAAATATTGTTTATTTCGTATCTCAAAAGGAAAAAACGGACTGTTTGTCAAGATGTATTCTATTCAAGAACACGTGAAGGTAACAATGTGAAATTGACATCAAATTTCCAAGTCTTCAGGCCATTGGATCAGAGAAAAAAATGTCTTAATCAACGTAATCAAAAAATATGAGGATTTATGCTTCGTTTTTGCCAATGTATAAATTGCAAATGTATAGGTCTATCACAGAGTATATTACAGAATATTATATACAGAATGAAAAATATATATCTGTAGGACATTTTATAGTAAAAATTTGCATTCGTCCGCAAATTTAAATTGAAAATTTTTTATAAGGTTCATTTTGCGCTTCCTACAATCATGAAACTGGTACGGAACCCTCAGTGCGATTACTACTCGCACTTAATCGATTTATGTCTTACGAATTCGTCGTCACTGATTAAAAGTACATGCAAAAATATGTGAAATGTCGTAATTGTTTATCGATTAAAAAAAATGAAGATACTTTTCCCAGTAATATAAGCGTAAAACTAAAGAAATTGTGTAATTGATGATACAAAAAAAAGTTCCTATTTGTTTCTCGTATCCTTTAGAAATGTTTGATAAGTTGAATAAAAATGATATTGAATTTGTTACCTGAGATACTGCTTTTGTTCGGCGTACGCATTCCATGAGAGGAAGACGCACCGCCTGGTTGCCGTCCAAGGTGACCACGCATGATTCAGTTTCAGGCGTTGCCTCCATTAAAGCCATTACCGCTTCTGCGCCCATACGGCATCCCTATTACATAATATCTTAATGAGCTGCTTATATAAAGTAATTGAACTAAACATAGAAAATATATTTTTCATCTTAGTATAAAAAAAGCTTAGCTTGCTTAGCTCTAAAACTAATCAACTAAAAACTCTTACTTTGTTTTAATAATGATTTGTGAAAAATTCATATTGCCATCAAGACCGAGTCTTACGTGGAATTATGGCATTAAAAGTACCAGATATATAAATAGCGCAGCAGATTGTCTCTAGTTCAAATTGGTATGCCAAATTAATTTCCGGTTACTAAATTTATCCTCAAATGAATCACATTGACGCCGAACACTAAACGCCGTAACAGAAAACAGAACCAAAAGGCGTGAAAGCCTGTTTGACGTAATTTAATTGAGATAAATCTGAACAATTTGGATTGAAATCGTTATGACGAAAAATTCTTTGAAAAAAACCGTTTATATAAACGCTCTAAAACTCAACTTATAGCCTCATTATACCCAATCCATATGATAATAAAAGCTTGTCTCGAGATTTAAGTTCCTATCAATATTTAAACAGCAAATTTTATATAATATAAATTAAATAAATGATTACATAAATTGGTACTAGTTTATTTACACAAGTAAATTATTTCTTATATGTATCGTTATTAACTATTCTGTCATCTAGTATATTCCGCTATATTGCATTTAGAATAACGTCACATTACGCATGACAATACACGATATTGTCATCCAAACTAAGCATGTCTACAAAATTTTAGCTCAATTGGTTGAAGATTTCTACTTCAAAATTGAGTTTAAAGATACATACTTACTTACATACATACATTCATTGCAAGTTAATTATAAAACGTCAAGGTAATTATAAATCATCATACACGAACGTTTAAATTTTATCATCTGAATGTACTGTGAAATTAACTAATAAGTTTTTGGACGTCTAGCTTATGTACCTATCTATTCAAAAAAAATCAATATCCAAAAATATTTTCATAGTTAATATTATTTCAATTTATCAAAAAAAATTGATCAAAATAGCAGTAATCTATACTTTTTAAATGAACTAAAATTAAACAAGTACGTACGTCTATCAACGCAATCAAATAAAAAAATATATAAACAACAACTAGTTTCTTGATTTTGTTTGTTATATGTAAACATTTGCTTCGTCTTAAAGGAAGACGCATTTCGCGAAAGGGGTCAATGAACGTATTTCCAATGACCTACGAGTTGTGAAGGTGACTCCAATCACGTCCATACTCAATTGGTATACGTGATTCGGTACTCGTAATGTTCACGCTTTAAGCTTTCTTCACTATTATAATGACGAAAAGGTGGTATTATTCCCTTATCAGTATATTGAAATAACGAAAGCGATCAAGCATATTTGTACACATTATTGTTACAATAATATTTTTTTATGCAATTTTATTTCGATAAAATGTCTGAAAATATTCAAACATTAACATAATAACTTTAAGAAGCAACACTAGAGAAGCAACATAAGAATTCGTAGCGCAACACATCTCCTGACTAAAGGCGATGGTTTTAGGTTCGATATCCACTATAGGAAATGAATTACTTTCATTTCCCTGCACTGCTAACAAGACAAAGCGCTTCATTTAGTTCCGCCACAATGTAACGCAATGCTTAGAAAAACGGGCGGCAAGCGGGGAACGGAGTGTTTTAACACTAGGCTCCCCTCTGCCTACTTACTACTCAGCTAAATGCGGGATACAGAGTGAAGGTAGAAAAACGATATGGTAGTAGTGGTATTACTTAAAATATATTATAATTTACTTTCGAATATAATTCTCTTTAGTAATTAAAACATAGGAAGAAAATAATAGCTAATTTATTTAATAATAATATTAATTTATTTGACTCTTATTTTACAACTTACAAAAAAGCAAAGTTTGCAGTATTACATATAACTTGTCGGTTGCATGAAAAATGTATATATTATAAAATTCAATACTTACCAAAATTCTGTCGAAGGCGGAAGGTGACCCTCCACGTTGCACATGACCGAGGACGGTAATACGGGTGTCCTGTTGCAAGTTATCCACGACGACCTTTTTCACAAGTTCCGCTGTAATCGGCTTGCCTTCACGATCTATTGCGCCCTCGGCTACTATTATGATATTCAAACGCTGGCCGGATTTACGTTCCTGGTGTATCATAATTCAAATAAGTAAATGAGCATAGGAAAGGAGGCGGGCCGGGAGAGCCGTGCCCACCCCAGAATCGTCTGATGTCCATCCTGTTTTTTTATAATACATATGTACCAAACGCGAGCTCACTGTGCTCCCCCTAGAAAATGACTCTAGAAACTCCGATGTCTTGTCTTTTACAAGTCAAAAATCCACGAAAGCTGATATCTTTATATTAAATATTATAATTATGTATTAAATTTTAAAAATAATCACACTAAATACAGCTGGTTGTGCATTGTAATAGATAACATTTACGTCGAATTTTTTTTGCGAAATATATACGACAATGTTATTTAGACTGAAAATTCGACAACTAAAATTTGTTATAAATAGTTGGGTGAGAAATATAAATACTAAAAAGCATCTGAACTTGCACAAAGTATTATAACTGTATATAAAAATTAAATAAATTACTGCACTGTTAAGTTTCATTTAATTGATTAAGTACTAGGTAGATAGTTCATGCAGTAGTAATGTTGATAGTCAGAATATCTGACTATCAACATTATGGAAAACAGGTTAATTTATCATGCATTTCTATTTTCTACAAGTTACCTCCACAAATATTATAAAGACTAGCAAAATACCAAAAACTAGGGCAAAAAATAGAAAGTTGGGAAGGACAAAAAAAGTAAGCATTTAGCAAAATTACTGTCAAATTTAAATTCTGCTGGCAATGGTCAGTAGAGCGTCTCGAATTAATTGCGCAATTGGACATATCAAGATAAATTGATTACCGACTATTATTATGAACAGATATAATAAGAAATACAACAATGTGTGTTATGTGTGAACAGTGCCACTCAATATACCTGCTGCAGGCGTTTGCAAAGTTTTTCAACCCAATTATTGGGAACAGGGTCTTCAGGTATGAAAACTTGATCAGCCTCGCTCGCCAGAGCGGCAACTAATGCCAGATAACTGCAACAAGCAGTACCCCATGATGGACCAAATGACACCAAATTTTGTACTTAATGATATATCATAAATGAAATATTATTTTGTAAACATGTTGCCACTTTAACAAAGTTGCCAATTTAATTTACAATGAGATGGAAAGTAAAGTGATCCTGCTCCCACATGAAATCAAAATGACAGACTCTTGCCTCTTTTATCTTTTCACATAATTTTTTTTCCCAATTGAGAGGCGCTGGTTCTTCACATATAAAAGAATATGTAGCGTCAGTACTGAGTGCTGTGAATACTGTAAGAAAACTAAGGAAATACTTAAATTACGTGCGAAAATATAGCAAGTCATTATGGGATGGTAAAGAATTTCACACAATTCAGGCGAGATGTAAATTTAAGTGTCTTGCTTGCCTGTTCTAACTTATCACAAAGTTTATCTTTCCAATCCCCTGATGGTGGTGCCTCTGGGAGAAAGACAAAATCTGCTTCAGATGACAAGGCTGTGACCACAGCAAGATATCTATACCAACAAACTCATTTATAAAAATCATTATCATTTGAGTTCCGCTGAGTTTCTTGTGCCGGCTCTCTCTTCTCAGGTCTGAGGCATTAACTTTAGTGAAACGGTGGTAATATTGACGTTCAAAAAATTCAATTTCATTATTTTAATTTGAATTCGAATTTGAGTTTTTATATTGACTCTTTTGTCATTATTGAATTGGCTTATATTTGCGCTGATATAAGGTGGTAGATATTATATTCATAATTTGTAAACTTTACAAAAACCTTTCATCTACTCACATAAAAAAGTTTTAGCTTACCCACAATGCCTCCCCATAACTTCCATAATAAAAGTTCTCTGATGAGAATATGCAGTACTAACAATAGCATCAATTGCTTCAATGATTCGATGCAAAGCAGAATCTGTGCCTATTGTCATATCAGTACCACAGAAATCATTATCAATAGAACCAACCTATTGAAAGAAACAAAGTCTTATAAGATGTTATAATACATACAAATGCTTAATAATTATTATTTTAAAATATATTTACCATTCCAGCAATATGCAAGTATTTATACTTTTCCCTTTGATCTTTGGTGATTTTATTATTTTTTAATAATTCATCAAGCAAACTTGACCACTCTTGTCGAAATAAGTTTGCACCAGTAAGGGAACCATCCCCTCCAATTACAACCAAATTAGTGATACCCCTTGTAACTAAGTTATAAGCAGCCTTAAGACGGCCTTCATGCTTCCTATAGAAAATTGATACATAATATATTTTAATTAGTGTGAATTGTAGATCCCTTTCTTTGTAGCTTTTATTGACACAATATTTTTGATTAAATATATTAAGTTATTTGTGGTAGCTTACATGAAATCCATGCATCTGGCTGATCCAATTATAGTGCCACCTTTGTGGATAATAGAACTAACAGATGACCAATTTGCTTCTTCAATATTGTCTCCTCCATCGACCATTCCCTGGTATCCCTCACGAATAAAGTATACTTTACAGCCTAAATAAATACCCATCCGCACTACAGATCTTACAGCAGCGTTCATTCCTTGAGAATCACCACCACTTGTAAAAACTGCGAGGCCTTTTCCTTTATGAGAGCCTCGCTCTATAAATTTTTGTGTACTTGCTACATCCATTTTATTCTAGTTAAAATATTCAAATGCCTACAACAAACAATAACAAATAAAATAACAAAGTTATGTAATGTATTATATTAATTCAATAATTAGGCTATTTGAACTACAATAGTAAGCTATGTTATATTTTATTAACTCACTAATTAATATCATCTATTCAAAAATAAACTTCAATACTTTAATACTTCTATTATTTGAATGCCGCAGAAGGTGAACTTTATCAAGGTGACCTTTAAATTGACAGCTTTGACGTTTTGTAATTATAATTTTTTTCGTTCAGAAAGATTTGTGAATATAATGAGAGCGCCACTAACATCTATATGGCTACCCATTAAAGTATGACAATCACGATTTATATAAAAAATACAAATATATAAAAATGCTCAAGTCTTCGTCTGAATATTCTAAATTCTCTAGTTCTTTTTTTTGGACAACCTCGACGACTTCGACTCGTGAAAAATAATCCGTAATTGTTTTCGCCTTCTTTTACAATATTTATTACTGTAGATGTGATGATGTGTAGATGTGTAGATGTGATGATGTGATGTGTAGATACTAACTCCTGATAAAAAATCGTTTTAAAAGATCAAACGCTGTCAGTCGGTGTATAATAACAAATATGTAAAGAAAATATCAAAATGACCTCTAACACGTACTTTTGTGTATTGTGGTTTGTATAATATTTGTACATTTAAAACTTAAATACTTGTCATTTCAATTTGGCGTCGCTAAGTTGAGACAAAAATTGTTCAACCTCACTTTCACCAACAAAGTTGAATAACATTGCAAGAAAAATGTATAAATTACTTTTCTAGCTCACCCAACTTTTCGATTAGCTAAAAATATAATAATAACTGCGAACACTTATTCATTTTAAAAGAAATATGCGGCTCGCAGATGTCGTTATAGGTATAGTCGCTACAAATTTTAGTCTGAAAAATCATATTTCATTTAATATACTGAAGCAAGCGTCAATTTGTGATATCAATATAAACTGGCATTCTTTCCACATATTTGAGTAGTAAAGTTATAATATAATCGGTAACTTACTCATTAGGACACACAAAACCAGGTTAAGGATAAATAAGCTAATTTAATATTCTCTATTATTTTTTTTTATTTTGTTACATCGTTAACATTATTAACCAAACAAAATCTGATATCCAACCTAACTGTCAATAATAAACTATAAATCTGATTTTGTTTTGGCTATTGACCTCTGTGGAACTGTGGACGGACGAGTATGGCTCGCCCATAAGGGTAGAAACAGAGCAGAGTGACACATCTGGATTATGCCGTCAGGCACCGTCACGTCGAGGCGTGAATATGCCGCAAGATAAAAGTAACTGCGTAGCGTGTTACGGCAACACCGGCACATGTGAGAAAGGTTTGAAGAGTAGGTAGCCAATTGCCAATACATTGAATGGATTCGCTTTCCGTCATATTAGCAATTGACTATCGTAATGGTGATATCGGAGCTAAAAAGGTCGCTGTGAGGCCGTCTAAAAAGTGGGTGTGAATTAGGTGTACTTGTTGTACATGTTTGAGGGGATTGGAGTAGGAATCTGCGCGATAGAGAATCCTTAAGCGATTCAAATTTTTTTTATGTGTTCACGTTGATCTTACCAGGCGCATTCAGATGCTATTCGTAGAAATTTGTTTTGGATCCTCGGAAGAAAGCCTTAGTGTATGTGATACACAAGCATGGGTAGCCTCATATTATGCTTATGTATTGCAGACAGACGGATGCAAGTTTTGTACAACGTTAGTTTGTTCAGAAATGACATTTTGCTTCGCTTACAAATACATGGGTACAGCTTGTTCATGGCGTACGTCACTTTGCTCCTAACATACGTTATGACGATCTGCAAGGAAAACTTCGAATCTAGTACTACGTCTAAGTTATTCGATCTGGGGTTACCAGGGGATATATAATAACGGCCTCGTAATGCTTATGTGGATAGAGAGAAAGCTCCGGTTAACTAATCAAAGGAGAGGACCACAAACAGCGCTCGCCCTCCAGGGTGTATGTGAGGAAGCCCACATTGGCTGGAAGCATTCGACCCAATTGTGAGGTATGAGTAGAGCGCGCAAAGAAAAATTCGTTTGTGCGTGAGCATCCAGGCAGACACTTCTCCTGTATGATTACGGGCGGCGGGGCTTGGAATTGCGGGATACGATTTGGGTTGTGCCTGAGTCTCGCGTTAGTCGCTACCAAAGGTCACGATGAAATGGTTGCTGTCAGGGAAATGATGATGTTAAGCTAACACAAAATGTATTGATGTTCATGTTTGATCTCGCAGTATTTTGTCAAGTCGATGGTAAAAATGCGTGAGATTTTGCTTGCATTGCTTACAGAATTGCAGAATGTAATTAATAGAAATAAAAGCCTTTTATTAAAACTCTATAAGCCTAAACTTCTTATTATTCTATATTTTCTCCATACATTTTTTTACGACACATGCATAACAAAAATGGGAGTTGTACAGTCGACCCGTTATTGGAAAAAAACAATTGCAAGAAGAAGATAAATTGGATTCCTATCTCCTTTTTAAGGATATCGTAATCCTTCTTATTAAAGCTTTAAGCTGAGAGAGCGTTTTAATAATGTTAATAATATGTACTTGATTAAAAAGCAGCATGAAATTGTACTTTTGATTTGCACTTTTTATTTAGGAAGACTACTTAACAATTATATATGTAAAAAAAATCCATTTTATTCAAGAAAATAATTCAATAAATAACTTTATAGTTAATAATTTGTCCAGTCTATACACATAATACATTTTTATATCAAAACATTTTTATACAGTGATAATTAGAATAAATTATTATACTTATAATATAAAATATATTAATATATACCATGCATGAGAAATTCTTATCATCATCTTAGCTTCTCCATAATGAAATACAAAGTCTGGTAAGCGGTAACACGCGTTGACATTAAAGTCTTAAATATTTTTTAATCTATATTATTTATATGTTGTGTACAGTAAATTAACTTAGTGCTTATAAAACAAACAATTTATAATTTATTTGTGTTTTAAATATAACTTTAGGCCTAATATTTTTAGGTGTATACACTATCATTTACATATAGTTAATAAATACATTTTTCGTTGTGCACAACAAGTAATCACCAAAATGTCTGCTGAATCTGATATGGACTATTCAGATAATGATGGTGATGATTACGATTATTATGGTGGACAGGACGATTGTGACATGGAAGCAATAGACCGGAGTAAGACAGATCCTGAATACTTTTTATTTTCCTGTCTTAGAGTAGAAGAAGTGGAAAAATTGTTAAACGAATCGATTGAACTATTAAGTGATAGTCTTCAAATAACGCCCTCACTCGCTAAGGTAATTTTACCTATTTTTTTGTTTATTAAGCAGGATAATATAAATATCTTATATGGATTAATAAATTTTTTATTTTTCTCCTTAGGTAATGTTACACGCTTACGGATGGAATGCTCAAGAAATAATTAATAAATATAAGGAAAATGCTAACGAAGTTCTAGTGTATAGTCGTGTAAAACCACGAATGCCATCAATTCAAGGAAATTCTAGTCGTACAATTTGTGCGGTATGTGCAAGTACTCCATCAGTCCAAAAATATAGTGCATTGGCTTGTGGTCATTATTTTTGTGATGACTGCTGGGCAATGCATTTTGAAGTCCAAATAATGCAAGGTATAGTATTTTAAGAATAAGATACGAGCGTTATATTTTAAAGATATGTCATAATCTATTTTGATAATGTATAATCTAATTTAATTTAATAAATTCATTTTGTCTTTTTAGGTGTTTCAAATACAATACAATGCATGGCCCAAGAATGTGAAGTCAGAGCTCCAGAAGATTTTGTTTTATCACACGTTGCTAAGCCAGCATTAAGAGAACGCTATCAGCAATTTATGTTTAAGGATCATGTGAAATCGCATCCACAACTAAGATTTTGTCCTGGACCAAACTGTCAGGTATAAATTATTTATATATTCAATATTTTAAATTATTTATTGCTTTATAATTTATATAATAAAATAAAAATAAAATAGCGTTTATTCAGATAATGAATAAGAAAAGTTACATTTCACAACCTTAATAACTAAGATTTACAAACTATTTTCAACTATTCTAGAATTTCCTGCTTTTTAATTCTTTGCAGATCTGTTTGCGAGTCGGCAAAGGCCTCCTCCAACCGTTTCTATTCTATTCTGTTTTAAGCCACTTTGTTCCTGCAGTTTTAGTGTCAATATTGTGTAATGTGTTTTTTAATAATAAATCCAACTCTGTATAAGCCTGGTGTCTCACCTATATGATACAGTACTCTGGGTAAACGACAATCCTTTCTTTCATTCTTCTCACTTCACTCAGGCCTATTATATCCCACTTGATAATTTGTAAAGCAAATATTAATTCTATTAGAGATTCTTGATGTTTTAGAGTAATAACATTTAAGGCAGCGTTGAAAATTTTAGTTTCTTGACATATTTCTTGATTTTTATCCTTTATAGTTGGAGGGTTGTGGTCTTTTTCCCCCATGAGGACCAGTCGGTTTGGTGGAATTTGATATTTTTTGGTTAATTTATATTCTATTTCTTGGTTTGGTTGTGGATTTCATTTGCCGGTTTTTAGTTGCTATTGCATTGAAGAAGTTTTGCATAATTTATATAAATAATGTTTTATATTTACAGTGGATTTATCAAGCCTGGGTAAGGGAAGGTGCACGAAAAGTTGAATGTCAAGGCTGTGAATTGTTAACTTGTTTTTCGTGTGGAGCCCCACATCATGCACCAACAGATTGCACAACTATTCGCCGTTGGCTCACAAAATGTGCAGATGATTCAGAAACTGCTAATTATATCAGTGCTCATACTAAAGTGTGTTCTTTGGTTAATTTTTAGAATTATTGAAAAAATAGTAAGCCGCAATTTTTTTTTTGTTTTATAAGTATGTAATCTGTGGGATTTTTTTAGGATTGCCCTAAATGTCAGATATGTATTGAGAAAAATGGTGGTTGTAATCATATGCAATGTGGTGCTTGCAGACATGACTTTTGTTGGGTATGCCTAGGTGACTGGAAAAGTCATGGTTCTGAATATTATGAATGTAGCCGCTACAAGGAGGATCCTAATTTGGCAAATGATAGTCAACATGCTCAGGTTATATTATTAAATCAAGTATTATTTGCCAATAACCCAATAACCCAAGTGATTAAATCATAGTATTTATTGCCAATAACCCAAGTAATTAAATTATATATATATATATTGTGCTTTATAGGCACGAGAAGCTTTAAAGAAATATTTGCACTATTATGAGAGATGGGAAAATCATGCCAGATCTTTAAAATTAGAGGAGCAAACTCTTGCAAATCTCAAAAGCCGTATTAATCATAAGGTATGATATTTATTTTTGGTATTTACTTTCTAAAAATGAAGACTTTTCCTTATATAATGTTATGGCTTTTATTTCAGGTTATGGCTGGAGAGGGTACTTGGATTGATTGGCAGTATCTTTGGGATGCAGCAAGATTACTTAAGCGCTGCAGATATACTCTTCAGTATACTTATCCATTTGCATATTACATGGATGTTGGCCCTAGGAAAGAACTTTTTGAATATCAACAGGTATTGAAAGAAAAATGATCTATCTTTACTAAACAAATAACTGTATTTATTTGACATATAATACACATACAATTTCATCTTACTGTTATTATCATCTTGTATTAAATGTCTATTGTATGTGTTTAATTTAGGAAAGAACAATACCTATTTAGAAACATATATTTTTTTATGTAACAAGACATGCACTTCATTGAAACCATCCAAGTGCTCTAACCAAGTAAACGATATTCTTATTGAGCTATGTCAAAATTCTTATTTCCCTCTTGCTAGGACTAAATACTTTTATAGAACTTTTTAGAATGTTGAAATATTTCTATTTCTATTTCTATTTCTCCAGGCACAGTTAGAAGCTGAAATAGAAAATTTGTCATGGAAAGTGGAAAGAGCAGAAACAACAGACAGAGGTGATTTAGAAAATCAAATGGATATTGCAGAAAAAAGAAGAACCACATTGCTCAAAGACTTTTTAGAGTTCAATACAAACAATGCCACTAGTAGCAAAGTATAATGGAAAGAATATACGAATGTTATTTCAAAATATTAGAATGAATAACAACCACATTTATATAAAGTTTAAGAAGGCTAGAATTTTTCTTTTGCCAAAGTATATTTATTAACATAACTTTGCAATAAAAATATGTATAGTAAAAAAGTTTTGTGTTTTCTTTTTATGTTCCCTGTGGTCAAATGGAAATAGCTAAGTGGTGTTTGATATCTTGTGCATTTAGAATGACACATGAAACATTTGAATAGCCTAACCCTGTATCCTTTGGTTATCAAAACAAAAAGATATTTTTATTCAAACCAGTAGTTTCAGAGTTTCGCACATTTAACCAAACAAAGTACACTTTATAATATTATTATAAAATATTTTAGACATTATAGAATTATAGAATAGTAAATTATTTTAAAATTAAGATTATTTTGATCATTAGTATTGAGTTTATTTTAAATCATATATTTTGTACTTGTGTCATACATATATCATGTACAGAAAACCTGACTAGTCACAAGAACTTATAATTTTTAAAAGTCGCTGTTAAAGTTCACTAATATAAATAAAAACTAGATGAAATCAATAATAATTAGAAAAATGTACGTATATTGTATAATTTCCCTGATAAAAAAAAAATTTACAACGTAAATTTGAACATGTAGTAAGTACAACTTTATTGTATTTTCATTTTATTATTATATACTTTTTTGATTACTTAAATTTAAGCTAAGAATATTTACTTTAAATTTTGTTAATTTTTTTCTTTAAAATGCATAATATGTTATCTACAGTAAGTATACTATGACTAGGCTGTCAAATTACGATCTTTGTCAGGTGAATTAAAAAAGTAGTAAAGATTATAAATAGGAGCTGTGTCAATGAATGACACTGGTCGTCTAAAATGGCGACCACGAACGATTCCAAAGCGCCTTTGCGCCAAGTAAAACGAGTACAGTTTGGGATATTGTCTCCAGATGAAATTGTAAGTTTGTTATGAAAAATGCTAAGTTGTATTAAACTAAAAATATATAAAAACTTACATTAGGTAAAGATAAGTAAAAATATTGTGCAAGTGCGATGGGGGAAGGCTGCGTCGTGTTGTCTATCCTGTTTATTACAATTCAGATAATGTTTACTTTGTAATTGTTATAATAGCATACAATATAATTATTGGTCTCTTAATACATTTATACTATAATATATATATTGATAATAAGTCTGTAAATTTTTAAAGCTTCTAAGTTGAATAAGGATTATAATTAAGCTCTTTTAATACATTACTCAACTTTTATAGCGACGGATGTCAGTCACAGATGGAGGCATTCGCTTCCCTGAAACTATGGAAGGTGGAAGGCCTAAGATTGGTGGTCTTATGGATCCTCGACAAGGGGTGATAGACAGAAGTTCCAGATGTCAAACATGTGCTGGCAATATGACGGAATGCCCAGGACACTTTGGCCACATTGATTTAGCAAAACCAGTTTTTCATATAGGCTTCATAACTAAAACAATAAAAGTATTAAGATGTGTTTGCTTTTATTGTTCTAAACTGCTTGTCAGTCCGGTAAATATAAACCTATTTGATGTCATTTAAATTGAATGGTCTTAATATCTGATAAAATTATCCACTAATCTATAAAATAACTATTATAGACAAATCCAAAGATAAAAGAAGTTGTTATGAAATCTAAAGGACAGCCTAGAAAAAGATTGACATATGTGTATGACTTATGTAAAGGTAAAAATATTTGTGAAGGAGGTGAAGATATGGACATTGGTAAAGAAGGGGAAGAAGGTAAAAGAGGTTCAGGCCATGGGGGTTGTGGACATTATCAACCTTCTATTAGGCGACAAGGCTTAGATTTGACAGCAGAATGGAAACATGCAAATGAAGATACCCAAGATAAGAAAATCATTATAACTGCTGAGAGAGTATATGAAATTCTTAAACATATTACAGGTATATTTGATTTTTTTTACTATACTATACACTGGGTCCTCCTTATGTTTGACTAGTTTGCGTGATTAAAAGAAGGGGCAAATATTTCTTTTTGTAATTCTATATCTTGTTTTATGATATTTAAACACTTTTATTATGCTATGCCATGGCATACTGTCACTCAATTTGGTTTTAATTTAAAGTTCATATCATATTCATATCATATCGTATCCTAATATTGAAAACATTGTTTAATACATGTATTAAGCGATGTTAACGATATTAGGATACATCAATTAAAATAAATTAATTTTATTTGAATGAACTAATGAACTTTAAAACCAAATTGAGTGACAGTTGCATTATATGCTTAAATTGATTTTACTATATAATTCAATACTTTACAAGATGATTTTTTATTTAATTTGGAAGAAAATAGTTAAAGTACATTTTAATTTTTAACATAAGGCAGCAAAGCAGACTCTTTTGAAATGCACATTAATGCTGCACACATCTACTATCTAAGCTTTTGTCTACCTAACCATGATTCTACTATTACTATCTTTGAAGTATGTTCTATTTAGGATTTGATGATAGTTCTAAAACTGGCTGAGATCTTTTAGCAAACTATTAGAGAGATTTCAATGTTATACCTCTCCCTTCTTACTTATTTTGCATATAAATTTTACACATAAATTCTACATTTAAATTCCACATATAAATTATATATTATATCACATATAATTCTACTCTAAACCTATGTCAAGTCTAATCTTTGCAAAATTTCGAGTACTTGTGAAATAGAATAGTTATCTGATTAGCCTCTTAGCCATTCCAGCTGTCCTCTTACAGTTGTAGCAATACTTGCAAATTTATAATTTTAAGGTATAGTTGAAATTTATAGTATAAAGTATAGTAAAGTATAGTGATACTATTTCTTTGTATAAATAAATATTTTTATATGTAACTTATGACCTTAATAAATATGATAAAAAATATATAATCAAGTAAGTACATACTATATTCTTAATATTTTTGTAGATGAGGAATCATTTATATTGGGTATGGATCCTAAATTTGCCAGGCCAGATTGGATGATTGTAACCGTCTTACCTGTTCCACCATTAGCTGTAAGACCAGCTGTTGTTATGTTTGGATCAGCTAAAAACCAGGACGATTTAACTCACAAACTAGCTGATATAATCAAAGCTAACAATGAATTAATGAGAAATGAACAGTCAGGAGCAGCTGCTCATGTTCTCACAGATAATATCAGGATGTTACAATTTCATGTGGCTACATTTGTGGACAATGATATGCCAGGAATGCCAAAGTAAGTACATTGCTTTAATAGTTTAAAAATATTCTTGAGCTGTAGCTCGCATCTTCGTTCCCCCACTTTATGACATCAGACGTAAAACGACTTTCCGCTTCTGTAGGTATTTCGAGAAATCCTTTATTAATGCTTGTATACTTCAAGGAATGTATATGACCATGTTGTAATAATTTTTACTGTACTACTTACAGGGCCATGCAAAAATCAGGAAAACCACTTAAAGCAATAAAAGCTCGTTTAAAAGGTAAAGAAGGAAGAATCAGAGGAAATCTTATGGGAAAGCGAGTTGACTTTTCTGCTAGGACGGTAATCACACCGGATCCCAATTTACGTATTGACCAAGTCGGAGTACCGAGGTCTATTGCTCAAAATTTGACATTCCCAGAGTTAGTAACGCCATTTAACATAGACAGGATGCAAGAGTTAGTTCGTCGAGGAAATGCACAATATCCAGGTGCAAAATATATAGTCAGAGACAATGGAGAAAGAATAGATTTGAGGTTTCATCCAAAGCCGTCGGACTTGCATTTACAATATGGCTACAAAGTAGAGCGCCATTTAAGAGATGACGATTTAGTTATTTTCAATCGACAGCCAACTTTGCACAAAATGAGTATGATGGGTCACAGGGTAAAAGTTTTACCATGGTCTACATTTCGTATGAATTTGAGTTGCACCTCGCCCTACAATGCTGATTTTGATGGAGATGAAATGAATTTACATGTACCTCAATCTATGGAAACACGTGCTGAAGTAGAAAACATTCATATAACACCCAGGCAAATTATAACTCCTCAAGCAAATAAACCAGTTATGGGTATTGTGCAGGATACTCTGACTGCTGTGCGAAAAATGACAAAACGAGATGTCTTTTTAACCAAAGAACAAGTCATGAATTTACTTATGTTCTTGCCAACATGGGATGGTAAAATACCCCAGCCTTGTATTTTAAAACCACAACCACTTTGGACTGGTAAACAAATATTTACTCTAATCATTCCTGGAAATGTTAACATGGTTCGAACACATTCCACTCATCCAGATGAAGAAGATGATGGACCATATAAATGGATATCTCCTGGAGACACTAAAGTTATAGTAGAGCATGGAGAGCTACTCATGGGTATTCTGTGTAAGAAGTCTTTGGGTGCCTCTGCAGGTTCCTTGCTTCATATTTGTATGTTGGAGTTAGGTCACGAAACTGCTGGCCGATTCTATGGTAATATTCAAACGGTAATCAATAATTGGCTCCTCTTGGAAGGTCACTCGATTGGTATTGGCGACACAATTGCCGATCCTCAAACATATCAAGAAATTCAGAAAGCTATAGTCAAAGCTAAAGATGATGTAATTGAGGTAATTCAAAAAGCGCACAATATGGAACTTGAGCCAACTCCAGGTAACACTCTGAGACAGACATTCGAAAATCAAGTAAATCGTATTCTGAACGACGCTCGTGATAAGACTGGAGGCTCAGCTAAGAAATCTTTAACTGAATACAATAACTTAAAGGCTATGGTGGTGGCTGGTTCAAAAGGTTCCAACATTAACATCTCACAGGTTATTGCTTGTGTGGGCCAACAGAACGTTGAAGGAAAGCGTATTCCTTTCGGTTTTCGTAAGAGAACACTGCCACATTTCATTAAAGACGATTACGGTCCAGAATCTAGAGGTTTCGTAGAAAATTCATACCTTGCCGGTTTGACGCCTTCAGAGTTTTATTTCCACGCCATGGGTGGTCGTGAAGGTCTCATTGATACTGCTGTAAAAACTGCTGAAACTGGTTACATTCAGCGTCGTTTAATAAAGGCTATGGAGTCTGTTATGGTACATTATGATGGAACTGTCCGTAACTCTGTCGGGCAACTGATTCAGTTGAGGTATGGAGAGGATGGTCTAGCTGGAGAGACTGTAGAATTCCAGAATATGCCGACTGTCAAATTATCTAATAAAGCATTTGAGAAGAAGTTTAAATTTGATCCAACTAATGAAAGATATTTAAAGAGAATATTCAATGAGGAAATTATTAAAGAGCTTACTGAGTCTGGTTATGTTATTGCTGACCTGGAAAGTGAATGGGAAAAACTATGTAAAGACAGGGAAATATTGCGGCAAATTTTCCCCAGTGGTGAATCTAAAGTTGTACTGCCTTGCAACTTTAGAAGAATGATTTGGAATGTACAAAAGATTTTCCATATTAACAAGAGGTTACCTACTGACTTGAGTCCAATCAAGGTTATACAGGGTGTTAAAGATCTTTTGAAGAAATGCGTGATAGTAGCTGGTGATGATAGATTGTCAAAACAAGCTAATGAGAATGCGACATTACTATTCCAATGTCTAGTAAGATCTACATTGTGCACAAAATTTGTTTCTGAGGAATACAGGCTGTCAAGTGAAGCTTTTGAATGGTTGATTGGAGAAATAGAGACAAGGTTCCAACAAGCACAAGTAAATCCTGGAGAAATGGTTGGAGCTCTAGCCGCACAATCACTCGGAGAGCCTGCCACGCAGATGACCCTAAACACTTTCCACTTTGCTGGTGTATCATCCAAAAATGTAACTCTCGGAGTGCCACGTCTTAAGGAAATTATTAACATTTCTAAAAAACCAAAAGCGCCTTCGCTCACTGTGTTTCTTACTGGCGGAGCAGCTAGAGATGCAGAAAAAGCTAAAAATGTACTATGTAGATTGGAACACACTACATTACGCAAAGTTACTGCCAATACAGCTATTTATTACGACCCTGATCCGCAAAATACTGTCATTAGCGAAGATCAAGAATTTGTTAACGTTTATTACGAAATGCCTGATTTTGACCCAACAAAAATTTCGCCGTGGTTGCTTCGTATCGAACTGGACCGTAAGAGGATGACTGATAAGAAATTAACAATGGAGCAAATTGCAGAGAAAATCAATGCTGGATTCGGTGACGACCTTAATTGCATCTTTAACGATGACAACGCTGAAAAACTTGTGTTACGTATTAGAATTATGAATAATGAAGAGAGCAAATTCCAAGACAATGATGAAGAAACTGTTGATAAGATGGAAGACGATATGTTCTTGAGATGTATCGAAGCTAATATGCTGTCTGATATGACATTGCAAGGTATTGAAGCTATTGCCAAAGTGTACATGCACTTGCCCCAGACAGAAGCAAAGAAGCGTATTATAATTACGGAGCAAGGGGAATTCAAAGCAATAGCGGAATGGTTACTGGAAACTGATGGTACTTCGCTAATGAAAGTATTATCCGAACGAGATGTAGACCCGATAAGAACTTTCAGTAACGACATTTGCGAAATATTCCAAGTGCTTGGAATAGAAGCTGTACGTAAATCAGTGGAAAAGGAAATGAATGCCGTCTTGCAATTTTACGGTTTATACGTAAACTACCGTCATCTTGCTTTACTTTGCGATGTCATGACGGCTAAAGGTCATCTTATGGCTATCACTCGTCACGGTATCAACAGGCAAGACACCGGAGCTCTTATGAGATGCTCTTTTGAAGAAACTGTCGACGTCCTGCTCGATGCTGCAAGTCACGCTGAAGTAGATCCTATGAGAGGTGTATCTGAGAATATTATTATGGGACAGTTACCAAGAATGGGAACAGGTAAATATTTTTCACTTCTATGTACTACTCATTTCATCCATCTATATCTAATCTCATTTATTAATATTTTATATTTATCAATTATATATTTGTTAATAATTTCAATACACTGGCTATTCATTAGTAACATAATTGAAAAAAGATAACATACACCAACAAACAACTGTTCAACAATTAACATTTTTAAAATTTTTAAGCATTACTTTTTTATTTAAAAGTAATAGTATTTTTTTAAATTGATACTTACTTTATTAACTAATAATGTTTACTTCAGGATGTTTCGATTTGTTACTGGACGCCGAAAAGTGTAAACATGGTATGGAAATGGGTGGCCTAGGTGTTGGTATGGGAGTTGGAGGCGGCATGTACTTCGGTGTAGGAACGCCATCGATGACTCCGCTCATGACACCTTGGTCCAATCAAAACACACCTGGATACGGAAGCAGCGTTTGGTCTCCAGGGCAAGGTAAATAGAAATACATATATACTAGTGGGACAGACGTCAAGTGTCTGTAATGTTTTAATTTAGTATTGTTTTATGGACAATTTAATCATTATTTATTTATTTTCAGTTGGTAGCAGTATGACTCCAGGTGGTCCATCATTTTCTCCATCTGGTGCCTCCGATGCCTCTGGATTGTCACCAGCATACAGCAGTTCATGGTCACCTCAACCAGGATCTCCAGGGTCGCCCGGAGCTCCTTTGTCCCCATACGCCTCACCAGCTGGAGCCTCACCGTCATATTCGCCGACAAGTCCAGTATATGCAGCTCCATCACCCAGTCTTACCCCCACGTCACCGCATTATTCTCCAACAAGTCCTTCATATTCTCCGACATCACCACACTACTCTCCAACTTCACCAATATATTCGCCGACATCCCCTAGCTATTCACCAACTTCACCTGGTTACTCTCCCACATCACCGTCTTACTCACCAACATCGCCAAGTTATTCACCAACATCGCCAAGTTATTCACCAACCAGTCCAGCATATTCCCCAACATCACCTAGCTACTCTGCTACATCTCCTAGTTATTCACCAACAAGTCCGTCGTATTCGCCAACAAGTCCATCCTATTCACCGACGAGTGCTGCGTATTCGCCTACATCTCCAGGCTATTCTCCATCTTCACCGAGCTATTCACCGACGAATCCAGCATACAGCCCAGCGTCTCTTAGCTATTCTCCGTCTTCTCCAAATTACCCACCAACAGCTCCGGCATATTCGCCAACCAGTCCTTCATATTCTCCTACGTATTCTCCTACTTCACCGAGCTACTCGCCATCCTCACCAAAGTACTCGCCTTCACCTAACTATTCGCCGACTTCTCCGTCGCTAGCAGGAGGAAGCCCTACATATTCACCAACAAATCCTCAGTACATGCCAAAAAGTCCACAGTACTCACCGACGAGCACTGCCTATTCACCTTCTTCCCCACAACATCCAGGAAGTACCCAGTATTCACCTTCTTCTCCGAATTACTCACCTTCACCAAATTACTCGCCATCATCACCAGGATATTCGCCATCATCGACAAAATATTCACCAACCTCCCCAACGTTCACCCCTACATCCTCAAACTACTCTCCGACATCACCAGCTTATTCTCCTTCATCAGCTGGTCCGTCTTCATATTCACCAACTTCACCAAACTATTCTCCGACTTCACCCTCTCATGACGATATGGATGATTAAATAATACAAATATGATAAATGACACACTATTGTTACTATTTAATCATCTTTGATAATATTATTCTTAAATAATATTAAAATTTTTAACATATAAACATATTATAAGTTTAAGCACATGATGTGTTTATTAAAAATAATAAATATGTTAATAAAACATAAAATTGTGCTTAAAAATCACAGGTTTTATTACTTTTGTGTAAGCTTCTTGACTGTAATTTATTCACAATGATAATCATCTTATAGTATGGTAGTACCAGTATTTTAAAGACAAAAAAATATAAATAAAAAAAAACTACCTTATGTGGATATAACATATAATGTGTCACATATTTAGAATAAGACGTAATTTATAGAATAATTATAAAATGAACATAATGGTGTTTTGTCTCTACCAAATTTGTTAATGGTAAATCTACATTCATCAAAATATATATAAGATTAAAATTAAAATCGAAAAATATATTTTTAATTATAATTCTTCATAAAAATATAGTTTTATTTACTTACTTTTGTCACTATGAAACTGGTTCATAACATTTTTAATTTGTTAAAGGTAATTATTTCTATAACGAATATTAATTTCAGGAAATTCTATATTTTTTTATTATTATGTATGTAACCTTTTGTGCATTTCGGAAGACGTTTTTAATTATTATATAAGTAATCTATAGATATAAGACTCCAAATAGGTGTAACTTAAAAACAGAACCTTTCGTGTCGAAAACTTTACTATTATTTATAATAATTAAAGTTAAGTTCAGTGTATCAGTTGATTATCAAACGTAGAATTGTGATTTATTTAATAAAGGATACATAAGTAAAACACAAAAGAGGTTTTATTAACAATCATTTCAAAAAAAAAAAAGTTATATATATATATATATATATATATATATATATATATATATATATATATATATATATATATATATATATACATATATATATATATATATATATATACATATATATATATATATATATATATATATATATATATATATATATATATATATATATATATATATATATATATATATATATATATATATATATATATATATATATATATATATATATATATATATATATATATATATATATATATATATATATATATATATATATATACATATTTTTTGTTTCTTAATTCGATTTATCGAAATGGAGTGCTTCATCATGTCTATTTTCAATCTTTCTACTTACGCTCTTTATATTATAATTTAATTGCATATAATCAAATGAATATTACTACTATCAGGTACTTGATGCATGTTGAATGATTGTACCTACCCCAAAATCATGGATGAAAGGCTGAACATAAAATAAAAAAAAAATTATTTAGAAACTTTAGGAACTTTATACGTACGACGTAGTTACTATAATCATCGCTTTTACGAGACCGCTGTGGGCCGGAAAATTTTCTCAAGATGCTCCCATGCTCAAAGACATTTTATAGGTTGAAATTGAAAAAATACGAAAACTGTTTAATTATCGTATAATCATAATCTAAAAACAATAATACAATTTGTATTACTTATAGTTTAAATAAATAATTATTAATGCTACTAATATTAACTACAGATTATAATATATTAGAATACATTTGGAAGATATTTGACATAACACAATTATATCTACATAATATAAAATTAAATTCATACCTAAAGATTTGAGCTGCAACATTAGCAATTTTATTACATACATCTTTTCACATCATACATCTTTATCATCATTATGATATTATTAAATTACCTGATAACACTCACTACTAACACATCGAACGTTGTTACAGATAAATAATTATAGGGTTAGAAAAATATACAAAAACAGGTTTATATCATAAATTCTTCAGCAAAGAAGTCTGCGCGGAAGCTGGTACATAGAGCAAAATCGAAACTTAAAAAGTTACAAGAACTTTAATAAAAAAAATTTAAGATTTTATTGAAAGGGCCATACATTATTGTGCTTCTACATTTTTAATTTGTATTAACCACATCCTCATAGACAAGACAATGGAGATTTCTTATCAATTACCGCATTACTTACTTCCAATCGTTCGTGGTATAGAAATAACTTAAATATATATTTTACAATACGTTCTATGGGTACTACTTTTTAAATGCTAAGACTTAGGGTAGGACTTACATTGAGTTTAATCGTTGACAATATATAAAATTATATAAAAATTTAGTTAATCCAATACTATTGTGCTTTCCATAAACATCGAACACAGCCATTTTATAATTCTATATAAATAGTTTTAATTAATCTACGCGACAATTACATATAATTTCTAATACAGGGTTTTATTACAAGGTAAATGATGTCAAAGATCTTGCACATAGAATTGGGCGACAAATAGAGGAAACTCTGTGCCGTCTTTGTACACATCGGGGCTTTATCATGACATACCTACCCTGAATTTAGAGTTCAGTTGGAACCCATTAGTAGTCAATTATTACTCTTTGAAGTTGGTTACAGATCATTCGAGGCCCCCATCACATTGAGGCTGGGAGTAAAGTATGGTGAAGACAAAATTGTATAAGCTAAATAGGTAGATTAAAAGATAGACAGTATTGGATGTGTCAAATGTGTAGGCTTTTTATTTTAAAGCATTACTTGCTAAACAATATATAATAAATAGGTTCTAATTATTGATAAGTTTTATTTAAATAAATATTGTGAGTTAAATTAAGTATCGAGATGAATACCTGTATTTTTATTATTATTTGAAGGTAATATTTCACTAATTTAAAGTATATTTCAAATATTATGCTTAACAAAGATTATTTAACAAGTTTGTTATATTTAATAAAAAGGAACTATATAGATCGATAGATTTTTTTACTAAAATTATATTACATATTCAAAATAATATTAGACACGAAAAATAATATTTCGATACTGTACTTGAAACTTATTTTCCTCTATAGATTTCAATGATACGATCCTGATCGACGTACTCGAATATATGAGGAGCATCCATTAATATACCTACAGTGCCAGCAGTGGTCACGAAAAAGAATATATATAATTGTAATCTATCTATGACCATTGCCACATACTTCCAGTCCTCTCGAGTCTGAAAAAAGATGTCATATTGAAAATTTCGCTTTAAATGTAATTATTTAATAGCGTCAATGTGTATAAGCTATATTTATTACCTGAATGTAAAGATCTTCGTTGCGTAAGTGCTCGGCTATAAATTCAACCGCTTCAGTAGCTTTGGCAGCTTCAGGAGACAGTAAAAGTGAATCTGAACTTTCAGACTCACGTCTTTCGCCTAGGCCGAGGCCTCCAAGAGCACCTAATCCACCTAGCGCTCCAACTTCTCCTCCACCGGATGCACGATTAATTTTGCAATTGGGATGATGAAGATCCGACAATTCCATTGCCTCCATTTTACTTTGTTTCGCTCCTATTGCGCTATTTTAATAAATATAAATATAAAATAAGACAGATATAAGATATCTCTCTACTTTTTTTATAATAGCGATGTATTGTTAATTATATACATACCTTATATGTTTGGGTAAGTCGTGTGGTGCCGCTGCATGTGGTGGAGCACCCATACCAGGCATCTCCATCATCCATCGCAAACGTGTCTTACGCGGACGACGCATGAGAAGAGCTGCCGGTAAATAGTGCAAAAAAACACTGCGAATCCATAAAGGCATTCTGAAATTATTGAAAAATAATTGTATATACTTCAATCTTTAAGTTTTATTTCTCAAATATATATTTTTTATCTACTATTTATATATTACCTGTGAGTTCTCGGACCTCTGAAATTCCAGTTAATAATAATTACCGTAACGAGAATACTAACTGTATTCATAATAAACGTAAAAAGGAGATATTTCGCGATAAGTGGTAGCACAAGAGAAGTTGGCGGAAGAATTTTCGATACCAATAATAGAAACACGACCAGTGATAGTAAAATGCTTATACCCAAGGTTACCTGAAAACAATAAAAAATATTGTATACCACGAATAATTAATTATTAGAAATATAATAAGTATGAGACGATAAAATGCTTACTTTTTCTCCAGCTTCTGCGGGTAAATAAAAAACAAGAACGCATAAAAATGAAATTAAAACTGTTGGCAAGATTAAGTTTACGGTATAAAACAAAGTCTTTCTTCTGATAATAATATAAAAAGTAATATCGGTTTCAGTGGGATGGTTTCCTTCATATATGTTCAAATATGCAGGTACTTCGATTATATCCCACGTGCCAGACTTCCAGTAGTCAGAAAGATCTACGAAATTCTTATTATTGTACAGAGCAAGCGACACTTGGTCGCCATTAAAAGTCCATGATCCAAATTTCATGATACAAGTTTGCTGATCAAACGGAAAATATGTCACATCTATGGTGCAAGAACTCTGAAAAAATGTGTACATACTTACGTTCAGTAAAGGCAGGTTCATATAGGTCTAGTTTATAGTAAAATTTCATCTACAAGTCAGTCAATTTTTACCTGGTAAATAGCTGGGGGAACCCATAAAACTTCGCCATTTGGATAGATTAAGACGTTGGATTTGTATCGTACCTCATAGTTTCCGTCAGCACTATAATAAAATATTACCATTATTAGTTAATTCATAATTCGTATATAGCAGATTAGTAACACATATTTAAGAATCCCTTACTTATTGAAAAGCACAATATCAGGTTTCCATACTTTGTCTGGTGGCAGTCTCAGTACACCTATACCACCATAATCAGCTTCATCCCACATAAGTTGATAATCCATCCATACCAATCGTAACCAAACATTCGATTTCATGATTTGATTCTTTTCATTCTGTAACAGACGAAATTAAATTATTGCTGGATCCCTTTTTACGATGCTTGCTATTACTACTATACTTGGTTTTTTCATCGAAAAAGTGATATTTTGTAAGATTACATTGAATAATGTTATAAGAAAACCACTTACAACATTAATAAGTTGAACAAAGGCAAGGCCAAATCGGACATCCACCTTTTGTGTCATGTTTTGAACGGGCCGGATAAGCTTATTGTATCCACGGAACAGATCTCGAACTAACCTCTCTTCGTCCTCTGAACACCATCCTGTGTGATCAAAATAATAGTTATATCAATTCTGAAAATGGATTAGCCCAAATTCCTAATATAAAAAAAATATTGATAAATTTTCATCATTGATTATGATTGAGCAGGTATTCTAATATTAAAATGAAATAACACACATAAAACAATAATTATTATATCTAAATCTATTGAAATTAATGAAAGCATATAACTTTGTACAATATGTTAAAATTTAAATTTCATAGTACAAAATGTTTAAGGAGTGTCTGTATCACGCTGATGCTGCACCTACGATCGATAAGGATCACTTCGCGAGATGTACACGTAACAATGTCGGGTCAGAAGCTTTATTATTCATTATCTACCTTCACGAGAGCTATTCTTCGTAACACAGTTAGGACAGAATTATATTTTTGGAAATTTTGTAAGTGATGAAACTTATATTTTATATAATATGAATTATCCAATAATCGGAAGAGTATTTAATAATTAATTTCTAGATGTATTCCATTTACATCTTGATTTAATTTATTGAAATTATTATTTTTTATTTAAATTATAGTTCTATACCTATTACTGTATTATTAAATTGCGATTTATCTGAAAGGTTTTAGAAATTTGGAGACATTACCGTGTTTTAGTGTGAAGATAAATAATTTTAATATATGTAGTAGCATCGCATACCTGAATAGAGTGCTGCAAGTAGAGCAATAACCAGGAAGGGTGCGCGCGATCCCGCCGTCATGGCGGCAGCCACTGCCGCACGCGGCACACACAACCCCGCGCCGCGTCACGCCAGCGCCCTGAGACCAACCCGGCCGCCCGCCTACGCTGCCTGCTTGCATTACTTATTATTACTTTGTTGTTGTATATGTTGAATATGTTGAATACTGTCAGATCGTCATATAATTACTATTAACCTGGTTTAATAATTACTATTAATATGGTCATTGAAAAATCATTGGTCATTTTCTATAAACAGTATGTTTCGTGTAAATGTATGCCTATGAAAGTTAATTACTATTTAATTAAAGTTTGTATTATTATTTATTTCATCTTGTCAAAAAAGATAATCTCAATAAAGAAATTATATATTTTTGTTATTTCCATAGTACATATATTATAATTTAAAATAGTACATAGTATAATCCAAATTATAATATATCCAACAGTTATATGTTGGTTATTTTTAAAAATGTGTTGCTTTATTTCATAAAATTATTTTATTTAGTGATAAAACATTTTTTTTTAATAATTGATTATATTTAATCATAAACGGTTACTAAATTTGTAGCTTGCTCGTCTACCAGTATCAAAGCAGTTTCAAAGCATTTAGTTTCGTCACAAGTAGAGCTCAGAATCTTTGTGTTTCTACATCGTTCGATGAGTAGGTGCGCATGTGCAGCTATCCCTCGGGATATCATCGATTGTCTACAGTTACTCAGCCTGTTCCAAGCCCAAATCTAGTTACGAAAATATAGGTCAGGGCTATTTAAGCGTCAATGCAGAACATGATTTAAAGTTTTGTAAGTGGTGCAGCACTAAGGAATTAGAAATCAAAAACGTTTAGGAATAAAGGAATTAGTAATTAAAAGCTTATATTTTCATTCGTTTATATTTAATAAACAAAGTGCAATTCAGAGTATTAACCCTAACAATTGAACAAATTACGGGGACAAACATCGTCCCAACGCCGACGTGGATGTGGCGCATTATTGCACTATCCAATACAAAGATAGTCTTAACCAACAATGAGGTGTAATGCGCCTTATCCGCCATACGGCTCTCCACCGTCCTCGCGGCCGAGGAGATCAGGTTATATAACAATAAATAAATAGAAGGATATTGGAAAACACTGATATATAATCACATTCGTTCCGCAACTTCCAACGGAACGTATATAATTATTTCAAAACAAGGCCTCTTAAAAGGAAAACTGCTTAAAAGGAGGCCTGCGAGGGTACAATCGATTCGATATTATAATGTATCCGCGCAGCTCCAATAATTTAGTTTAGTTTTACTCTTAAAGGGCTTACAATGTTTTCGAAAAAGTAACAATAGACATTGATACAAAAGATTGACGATATGACAAATTAATATACATATTATAATTTATGAATTAGCCTTTCATGTTCGTGTTGACACTTTACGACAGGTGATCTAAACAAATTCTATAGGAATTATATATATATATATATATATATATATATATATATATATATATATATATATATATATATATATATATATATATATATGTATATATATATATATATATATATATATATATATATATATATATATATATATATATATATATATATAATATATATATATATATATATATATATATATATATATATATATATATATATATATATATATATATATATATATATATATATATATATATAAACTTTTTGTGTCGGCAGTAAAATTTAAACATAGCAACATAGCAGCGTAACACGCTGCATTACCACTTTTGTAGTTTTAGATCGTAATATTTATTTAATGGAAAACTAATTAGGCGTAATGAATTAATATATTTTTAATATTTATAGTATCATTTGCTGTATTTTTTGATTGAAAAAAAATTGTAAGTTATTTCAGTGTTATGATTGCATTGAAAGTAGTACAAGGTATAAAACGTGATATCATCATGTAATGTAACGTAATTATAGGCATATGTAGTTTCAAAAGACCCAAATATGATTTGAATAAAATAATATTTTAACTACAACTTTTAACGAACGTTTTATTAAGCTATAGCTTTGGATATTTTACCATTTATAACAATATCGACCCGTTCACAACGAGGCATATCACAACCTGTACCAATTGAATCAACATTGTTTGTAAAGTTCTATACTAGCTACTGACACAAATACATCTGAAAATAAACTTAAGGATCATAACCACGATTCACGGAATCGAATAAGAAGTAAACAAAGGGCCGTTGCTTCACTGCCCAAATCCTAAGCTGTACATAAGTTTTATGATTTGAGAAAATACTAACAAAGATTTAAATTTTATACGCGACAGGTTGTTCAACGGTAAGAAGGAAGACGTCTTTGTGCTATCATTTTCTGCATCCACCGCAGTCATGAATTGTGGTCAAAGTTGGCGACTATTCTAGCGTGGATTACTATAAGCCAGGCTGTCAAAACGTTGACATAGCCATGCCACAATACTTACATTAGTTTTTATTGTTGTGATAGACCACCGCTTAAGAAGACTTATATTAACTGAAAAGTATTGCTTGCTCATTACATATATCAGTTGACTGAGTCCAGACGACATGTCATCTATGGATTAAATGACCAGTAGTTGATATTTAAGAGAGCATAGACTAAGCCGCTGAAGACAGACCTCAAAGAGTAAAGGGTAAGATACAGGATAGGCAGTATTTGGTTCAATGCGAAGGGATGGCAGTCAGCGGTAACTTATTTCTATAGGGGGGCATGGGTGACGAGGCAAATGGCGGCAACTCCAACGTCGCAGCGTCGGCACCCATACCACTTCACACATCACAACTTAATTTATATTCGCGGTATCACAGAACGTTACGCATGCGCAGCTGCAAGCGGGCGGGTCGCTACGACACCATGATGTGAGGTGCGGACAGCAGCACGGCTAGCGTGGCAATGATTGTGAACAGGGTAAAGATAATAAGGCACAGTCTGTCCACGACCATGGCAGCGAATTTCCAGTCGCGCGAAATGTCCGCATCTTCGTCCGACTTGCGCATCTGCAACAATAGATAACGTTAAAATACTCATTTAAATATTTTATTTTTTGACAATATATTACTTATTGCTGGCAAATTTAAATTTTTGATTAGCAAACCTGATCTGTGATGACTCGAATCTCTTTGAGTATGAGTGAGAGTTCGTAGTCGACACCGAAGCAGCTATGCGCCGCTAGACCCGCACCATTTTCTTCACCACTCCTACAAAGATATAATTCTGTAATTCTATATACACCGTTATTATCTACACTACAGGTTCAGCATAGGAACGTAGGGGGCTCTACGGGAATAATGCTGATTCGTGTGAAAAAATAGACCCAAGACCCAGAGTAGAAGTTTTAGAGAGATGTGGAATATTTGTAAATTTAAGATGAGCTTATTGATGTCAATGAAGCTATTCGGGTCGGATTTAACTGCGGAACGATTAAGGCAGGGTGAAGTATTGTATCCGTGCTATTTACGGCGAGTAGTGTTCGTGTAGATCGTCGAGGGACCTGTAGTATCGGCAGCAAGGCGGCTGCTGCGCCTGGGTATGCCGGAAGTCGTCATCGATGTCGAGCACATTCGCTAAGAGTGACTTTGAGGATCGCTCGCGCAACTCCAGATCTGGTGGTGGGGGCGCGCGAGCAGGTGGCGGTGTGGCCGCATCACCTGGGCGCGACATTCGAAGTATCCAAGGTAACCAGTAGAGAAATACACATCGGATCTATGCAAATGAAAATTATATTTAGTACAATGTAGATAACGTTATTATAATATGTTTTTTTTAAATAATACGCACCCAGTCACTCATTACATGGGTGTCCGCATGTCGATGGTGGTAATTAAGAATTAGAATCGTAGATACCACCGAAGAGGCCACCATAAACATGATGCAATTAAAATATGTGCCCAATAATGGAACTGCATCTGAAGTCGCTGGCATAGTTTCTGCTACCATGTTAAGAAACACAGTCAGTGACAGTAAAATCGTGACGCCTGTTAAAAATTTAATAAATTTATTGATTTATTTATTAACGTATATATATATATATATATATATATATATATATATATATATATATATATATATATATATATATATATATATATATATATATATATATATGTGTGTGTATATATTTTAACCTAATAGCACCTACCCAAAGAAAGTTTTTCTCCAGAGTCAGGTGGTAATGTGAAACCAAGTAATGCCATTGAAGCAATAAGCACGCATGGTACAATCAGATTGAAAAAGTAATACAAAGTTTTTCGCCGAATAACTACCGCAAAGGTAATATCAATATAGGGCTCAGGACAACAGTTGTAGTAGATTTCATTACGCTTGCCTGGTACTCCTGGTAAAGAAAATGTTTTTTTTTATTTGCTTAAATTTTTACTTCAAAGAAATTGCTATACTAAGAAATACATGCATATTATGTACCTATTAGTTCCCATTCTCCATTTGTTACAAAACTGCTTATATCTCCACCACCTTCGTCTTGTAATTGTAGATCCAGCTAAGGAGGAGCAAAATTATATCGAGATAAAGACGAGAAAATAATAGGTAGGTTAGGTAACTATTAACAATATAAAACATAAAAATTAACACGAATGCAACATAAATACATTCAAATACTTACTTGATAACCATCATAGGTCCAGCTGCCAAATTTCATTTCACATCTTTGATCATCAAAAGGAAACCAGGTGATGTCTATTTTGCATGTGCTTTTAAAGATTCCAGGTGGTACGTATAGACAGGAGCCGTTGTTCCGAACTACTACGTTGGTTGGGTACGTACTGTCAAAGCCTTCATCTGCACTATAGTAAAAATATAGCTTTAGTACTAGTATTTCAATTTGTCATTTATTTTCTATTTTTATTAAATGTACCTATAAGTAAATAACATAATGTTAATTAGATACCTGTTGTACATAAGAACGTCTGGTTTCCATAACCTGTGTGGTGGAACTCGTAAATCCTTGACACCGCCGAAGTCTGAAGTATTCCACCTCAAGTTCATGTCGTTCCACTCCTAAGCAAAGAAAATAGTTTTCTTCTATATATTTTTTTATTATTTGTTTTTTATCGTTGTATATTATAATTTTTAAGGAAATTGCTTTATCATACATTTTATTAATTATACATTTATACTGTAATTTTATTTAGATTATTTCGGTTTATGTGCTATATATGTACTTACTAGTTTAAGCCAGATGTTAGTTATAAGTAGCTGGTTCTTTTCATCCTGAGAAAAATATTTAATTTAATTAAAATAATTATATGTTGAATGTGAATATTATTATTTTTATTTTACAATGTTTTCGTTCTGGCTTATAGCACCGTATGCTAAGTTTTTAATAAACCGTTTTAATAATTTCTACTTGATATCTGTTCCAAATATCTTTAAACTTACAACTAATTCGTAGTGTCCCTTTTGTATATTGTATTGTATTTAGAATGTTTTGCATAGATTACTATTGCATGCTTCACCTGCCTTATGAAAAATCAAGATATATTACAATTGTACTGTTAAAAAAATATATATATATCCTGACACCTGAAGATTTGATGACCTAAATTTTAACTAGTTGTATAAATAATATTATATAAAAATTAAGGTAAATCTTAATTTATAGTTTTGATTTAAGTCGCTCGTGAAATTAAGTTAAACTTTCGTACCACTTTATACATGTAAAAATATAATTACAATGTGCTAGTGAATCATGTTGTAACTATGCACTTATTATAATCTATTAATGAGTACCTAGTTGATGCAATTTCCTGGAAATAAACTTGAATATATTGTAGTATATTCAAGTTTGAAAGCCGTCAGCAATCTTGAGAGCAGTACCATACCTTCAGAGTTAGTCTACTATTCGTCATACAATCTGTTTTTATAGTCTTTTTTTATTTTAATATATATAAAACAAATGAATCTTTTTACTACAATAAATATCAATATTTATGAATTAATTGGCTTAGTACCACGTCTATGATCTGCATTAGCGTCAGGCCGAAGGAGAGCTGGAGCGGATCACTCTCGTTAACCACGGGCCGCTCCAGTACGTTGTAGTGGTCCAATAGATGGTGTAGCAGCCGTTTCTCGTGATAGCCACAATGAGCCTCTGTTAAAAATAATTTAAATTTAGCACATCGCTACCTGTGCTACGACATTATGACAGAAAACGAAGAAAAGGAAGGTTGGCAATTGTGATTTCTTTATATTCGACTACATAACGATCGCGTGCAGTCTAGGAGATATGTAGAAACTATGTCACTATTGCAAAATATAATATCAATATAATATTTAGTGAATTTGAGTTTTGTGCAATAACACATTCATAAATTCAGTATTACACAAGTAATGTTTCCGTAGGTTATGGTGGAGTGTGTGAGTTATGTAAATGTTAATGGTAAATAGTTCAGCCAAGCAAGAATTTTTACATTTTACATTTGCATTTCAGACCTAGTCCTATATAATATGCTCGCATATAGTACCTATATCTTATTTCGAATATATTATTTCTTAAAATAAAAAAAAAATGGTATACCAAGATATTTAGGTTATCACCGTTTTGTTAATTTTGTACATGCCATATATAACATTACTTTAATGCATATATGTAGAGTATTTGTTAGCTTTAACAAATATTTTGTAGTTAATTGGGAAAAGCGAGATTTTGAAACGAAAGAATGCTAAATTTTTTGTATGATATCAGTTACTTTAATTGATGTGTTATAATTTAGATATTTGTACACAGTACACTATTTTCAGGGAAATTGTCAGGTCTTTAAATTGTTATCCGAGTACCCTTGTACTTGTTACGTTATCTTGTGATAAACCCTCTTGAGATTGCCTCCAATAAAACCCCACCGTTTAAAAGTACATTCTTTTACATAGAATTTTTAACACTTAAGTTTCAAAGAAGAAAAATCTTTAACAGTATTTCGATGCTTCTTTAAGTATTTTATAGGCGGGGTGATATGTATAAGACGTGGGTGTTGTGTAGAGCATATGTAACTATATGAAATAGATGAAGGTATATGTATTATTAAATAGTAAAATGGAACTGTAAGTTTATGTATTAGTCGAATATATCGAAATATCCCTATACTGTCATTATAGGACAATATAAGCGATCATTTTTACATAATTGGATAATTATTTTTGTTATCAAATGACTGCTAGAACACGCATAAAATCTTATTGAAAACTATTAATAAATTTAATTTTATTTAAAGTAAAATTATAAGTATTAATTACATTAATTAAGAAAATATTTGCGCGAATGAAATATTCCTAAATGTTAATGACAAGGGTATTTTGACATAGATATGGTCGCAGGGGTTGACGCAAAGCTTACCCCTCGGCCAGAACAGGCCTAGCAGCAGCAGCAGGCCCGCGGGCGCCGCCAGCAGCGAGCGGCGCGCCCGGCCGGCCATGTCAGCGCCGCGAGCCCGCGCCGCGCGCCGCCGCGCCGCCCCGCCGCGCCATCATCCGCCCCGACACCGACCCCCGCCTCCCTTCGCCGCACTTCCGCCCCTCTATTCCGATCCGTCGAATACTATGAGCTTAAAAAATAATTCTTTTACGGTTTTCATAAATTAAATGTTGTTCAGAACCGTTCGCTGACGGCAACACGTGCCGCCCTATCCTCAAGCATCGCCGACTGTGCCACCGCTTGGTCTGTTAAGTTACGTCTTGTTTTTGAGCATTGTTGTTCTGCGGAGTGCGGCCGACCGTGGGGCAGCGGAGCCGCCGGTGTGCGGACTGGCGGAGGTGCCGCGGACGCGCAGTCGCATCGCACCGCCGCGCTGTGCCGCCGCCCATTCACGCGCCGCGCCGCGCGCCTCCCGCCTCCGCCCTCAGCAGCTCTTGCAGCCGAAACCCACACGCTTTCCACACCAACACTCCCTTCACCCTTCGTCTAATTATGTAAATTTTGTCCCTTTTCGAAATCTGTCTGTTTGCGTTGCGGGTTTAGCATACCAGTACTATGTTAATATATATCTAGCAACGAAGATTTACATTTAGAATGCCGAAAAGCAATTAAAACTATATAAAAATATTTTCTGTTTATACTTATTAGATATTCCATTTTTCCTCCAGTTCACTGAGTAAATATCTATTCTATTTTAAATAATTTGTTACATACATACATACATACATGGTACCTACTATCATGTTTGAGACCATGATATTAACTGAAGAATTTGTCTGCAGATTATTAGATTATAAAAATCGGTTAAACATAAAAGCAAATAAAGGGCACCGCAACAAACAAAAACGTGTTTCCATACAGAGAATTAAAATGAAAATAAATAACGTCACGCTATATGTCGCATATGACAGGGTAGACAGAGGAAATCTAGTGTTAAGACATTTCGTTGCCCACTTGCCACCCAATTTGAGACATTGAGTGCTGAGTTCATTCAACGCTGCGCTTTGTCTTGTTACAAGAATGATGACATTAAATAATTCATTCTGTGTGTATGTGTGTGTATCGAACGTGAAAGTTCGGGAATCGAACCCCAAACTGTCTGCCGCTGCGCTACGACATCCATTCAGAAGCTTTGTATTGTTAATTATGACGAGCACATTAACAGACATACGAAACATGTAAAAATATAATGTAAGTAACTATTAATTTAGTTAGTCTGATTACTATCTAGCTTTTCTATTGCATATGAAAGGTTTGTATTACTTGGTGAGGGTGTTAAAAAAACAAAAACATTAACCACATTCATTACAATCAGTTACGAGTTTAATGGGGTTAAGAATGAGATGAGCTTTCGAATACCGACGATTGCAATTTTGAGTGTTGAATTTTGTGGTTGTGTCGAGCAGGGAATGCGGGGCTGCGGCGCGGGGATGCTGCGCGGCTTGCGATCAATGAGGGACACTGCCCTACCTCGCGCCCTCTGCCGCACTCCCCCTTACTGCAACCTAGTATCACGAACCGACTTTACTAATTCGCACATTGACTCTAAGGACGTCATATCAAGTCGATTTCATATTCATTCAGCGTTTCGTGACTTATTATAGTTTTATAATAAGCTGCTACTTACGTAGAGGATATTTTCTAGTTCCGCATTAAGATACAGATAGATTTATATTTTGTTAATTATTTTACACACTTTGAATCATTTTGAACCTATTTAAAAAAGGAGGAATTTTTCTTTCAAAAAAGAATAAACTTAATTTGATAAATTTACTTATATACCTATTACCTAACTTTTTAGTATATAAAATTCGTAATTTTTAGCAAAAACAGTCTTAATAGATAACTCTTCAAATTTAAATCATCCAAATTCGAACCGAAAATGATGAGCCAAACAAAAAATTCCTACTCCTAGATAAATAAAGACGTAACACATAAGACACATATTATATCTTAGAGTATAACATAGAATATTAAATATTACTACTCATTTTTATGCACTCTTATTTTTATTTTATGTAAATACACCATACGCCTGCGTCCCTTGAGATCTGTAACTATGTTTAGAATTATATAGAGAGGTCTTTCATCGAGTTTCAGTAATACCGCCGTCTGTTATAATTTATTGTATTTGCCTAAATAATGTGACTTTATAAATTAAATAATGCCATTTTTGGAATTCTCAGTTCACGGTCTGGTCCTAAGCGTCTATTTTTGGGAAATAATCATCAACTTACTTACTTATCAACAACTTAAATATTCTTTATTTAAATTGAGTATGAAGCTAACACAAGCCGATGTGTCAAATACTAGGAAGTTAGCAAAATTTTCTGAAAGTTTTTTAGGAGTGCACTGTTGAATGGTTCACTCCAAACAAAGGCGGTTCATTTGCTAGAAACTAGGCGAGATAAAGAACCTTCTATATAAGTAAAATGTCAAAAGCAAAGGTTAAATGTTACTGGGTAATGAGAGCTAGGAGCTTATTGCGTTAGTTGCATTGAGACATTGCGTAAAAATTAAGCGATTCAGTTAGGTATTGACAAATATAAAAACTATATTCATTATTTGATTAATTAATTAAACAGTAGATATACTGCTAAATTGTGTTCTGTAACTCAAAATGTTAAACCTTTAGTGGAGTTTATATAGTCCATCTGTCTGTCTGTCTGTCTGTCCATTTGTTAAGAGTATTTTTCTCAAGATCGCGTGGATGTGTCAAACTGAAGTTAATATCCAAGTAGATCCATAGTCCGCTAAAGCAGAAAAAAGATCGAACTTCTAAGTTAACGTAATCAAAAGATACGAGCGTTTACGTTTCCGTTTTGCCACATTTTATATGAAATTCGCCGCGTAATCAAAACCGTAACCGTAAATACTTCACGTTGACCTGGAATTATGAAATTTTGCATGAAATGAGAACTTATATATTAATTACAATTAAATACAATTAACAACAAACACAAAATTGGTACGGAACCTTTGGCGCATGACCGATATTTATGTGTTACAAGATATTCATATAATTTACATATTTAGGACATGTAAATTAAAGTCAAGTATACTATGGTAAGGTATGACTGAAATATATTCGAGGCTTAAGAGTTAAAATTTGGCACCGACTCTGCAGTGGTTTAGTTTGTATTCTAAACTAGTGGTATTATTCCATTATATCTCTCGTTTTAGTCTAAATAAGTTAAATAAGTTTGCGTTGTGTATAGACTGTTATAGAAAATATCTACACAATAAAATTTGGTACTTGTGTCATCATTTTCAATTTCATTCTTGACTATATTATTTCCCATTACTATGTTTATATATCAACAAATTGCCTAATAGTCTGAATTTACTTAAAATATAAATATAATTGACCATTTTTAGGCAAGCAAAAGTTATTTTAACGTAATGTAACGTAAGTTATTTTAATGAAATGAAGTTTTGAAAAGTAATGAAGTTGAAAATGAAGTTTTAAATAAAAAAAAATTTATTCATATTCGAAAATTATCAAGAATAAACAGAATTACACGTTAAAAATATAAGAAAAGAAATTGAGAGAGAGCCAAAGGAATAAAAAATAGCTTCACTCAATTTTCTGCATATAGAAGGGTAGGCAGACGAACTCACAGAGCGAGGAAAATGGAAATAGTCCATTTTCTCCGAGTGGGACTTGAATCATAACCATCGCGTTTACAGTCAGACCACGATTCTCTGGGTCACGACGACCTTTAAATGTAAAAATTTAAATAGGAACTTTTACTACTAAGATATGCTTCAAACCAAAAGCGATTATTAAAAAGAAACCATACTTAAATAATTAACAGATATGAATTAATTTGAAAATATTCTATTTTTGCATCAATAACATTCATAAAAAAAAATTTTTTTCTGTCTGTTTATTTGTCCTCCAATCACGCAAAAAATACTGGAATGTAATGCATATGGAACTGTAATGCATGATTTTGGTATAGTAATAGCTTACAGTCCTGCCCAGCAAAAATTATTATATATTTTTATTCTGGTATTCTATGCTGTCCACAAAAATAAATGACCAAGTGATAAAATTTAATTATTTTGCTTACTGATAACTACTGAAAAGAAGTGGCTCAAATTTGGCATGCTAATAAGTTGAAACCTTAAACAATATATAGAATAGTTTTTATTCTGATATGCAATACGTGGTCTACGTAGGAATAATAAAAACAAATACGGTTAAATTACGTCGATTAGTCGCAAGTAAGGTAATTTCTGTTCATTCTCACTTAGTAATAGTGCAAATGTTATAAGTTTTTATATGCATTTTATTATATAAAAAAATTACAAAATTAATTTCCTATTAATTTCCTAATTAGCTTGATGTCACCATAGTAATTACAAACCATTCCAAAGTTGTCAAGAAGTATGTATACCTTGGGCAAACATTGCAGTTGGGTAGAGACAACTTTGAGACTGTAATCACTAAAGAATGCAGCTTGGCAGCATTTGGGAAGTTGTGTCATATCCTTGAGTCATCCTTGCCACAATGCCTCAAGATCAAGGTATTCGAAAAGTGTGCGCTGCCAATCATGACCTACGGAGTTGAGACGTGAACCCTTACAGTAAAAGCCCACCGGTTGCATATCACTCAGAAAGTTATAAAAAGGGATCGGCTTGTGATCTCGCTAATGGATAAAGTCCGAATTGAGATTACCCGCCAGAAGACCAAAGTAACAGACAGTCTGAAATTGTAACAAATTGAAGTGGTACATTGAACGCCCCCCGCCCGATGGACCAATAAATTAAAGAAGGCGGCTGTTAGTGACTGAATGGCGGGGTAACCCTGGAAGCATGTCCAGCAATGGACTGCTACAGGCTGACGTGATGTGATACTTTAGTACTATGACTTCATATAAGGTCTGTAGAAGTATTATAAGATACAACATACGTACATATGAAAAAATCTTGCCAGCGTTTACGTATATTATAAAATGCACTTATAACATGTTAAAAATATTTCGTTCAATGAGGTGTCCGTAGGAAAAAATAACAAGAGACGCATTAAATTACATCGAGAGTGACAGAGAAATTAGTGTCTATCAGGCGATTTATCAGGATTAGTTTAAGAATGGCGGTGTAGATTAAAAATAAATAGCGATGGAATGAGTTAGATTATAAATTTCAATTATGGGAAGTGGATATTGTTTAATACGTTGTAGTAGTATTTATATGAAATTAGAAAAGAGTCTACTTACAGTCGGTATGTTATGAATGACATACATTAATTAAAAAAATATTGCATATAAAATTAACATTTTAATTTATATATAGGTACATATGTTTCATACAAAAACATACATATACATTGTGTATACTATTTTAAATAATAAACAGAGTAATTCGAAAATATATAAATCCCAGAAAATCGAAAAATTGCAATGTGATGTCGCAGGTACAAAGTTTCAGAACAAATGAGCGTCAGTTTACTTAGCTTATTGATTGGGTCGGTTAATATATTGATAATAGAAAATAAAAATCCACTTAGCAGAATTTTTGTCTGTCTGTCTGTCTTTCTGTCTCTCTGTCTGTTTATTTGGCCTCCAATCAGGCAAAATCTACAGGACAGAAATTAATAAACTTTTCTATAGTAATACTCCGTTTCCCGACTCACATCAATTTTAGTTTTTATCGCGGTATTCCATGCTGTTCCCGGAAAATTAATAAAAACGTAATAAATTTAAATTACTTAAATTACTAAAGAGAAGTGAGTTAGATTTGGCATGCTAATAGTTCATTGCCTTACACAATATATATAGGATTGTTGTTGTTGTTGTCTTTATATATGGTGTTTCGAGCGTGCCAGTGGAGCACAATTCACTTCGCCAATGTCACGTTGAATGGAGAACACACAAAAGAGAGTGTACCATGTATATAGGATAGTTTTTATCCTGATGTGAAATGCAAACGTCAAACGACAAATAAAAACCGAGATGGTTAAATTACGTCAATTACTTACAATTAAAGGTAATTATTCCATTCTCACTTAGTAAGAGTGGCAAATGACAAAAAGTTTTTCAAATTAAACATAAAAGCAATTGATAATTATTTCCAAAGTCTAGCTAGATGTCACAGTAACAGTTACAAATACATCTACGGTAAACTAAATTTATTAAACTAAATTCAATGTTCATAAAACATTTTAAAAGTGTATTAGGGGTCGATTTATGTAGCGTCAAGCTATCCTTATAGTTATTGAAATATAGGCGTATGTTTGTTTATTTATTCGCTAGTCACGTAAAAGCTATTGGCCAAAATAATTAAAATTGATGAACTTCAATATTGCAACAGTTTTCTTAAGCAAAATTCACTACCGATAATTCAAAATTAGAAGATGAATAAATTTTGACAGCTTGACAGCATTTTGACCTAAATCAACATATCGAACAGTTGTCCTGGCACTGAATGCGATTTCCGTAGAAAAAAAATTAACACATTTTAATTACGTCGATTACTAGCAAATGAAGTTAAACTATATATAACAGATTTAGTCGAATAAATTACTGAATTTTTTTGTAATATGAGCATTATTTAAGTTCAAATAATGTTTTTTTAGTATAATATTTTATTTTAAACATTGGCGATGTTTGAAATAGTATATTTGTTAGGACTAGAATAAAGAACGCGAAGAACGCGGTATATTTAAAAACATAAAAAAATATTCAATTTACTTCTTTTAAATAAAAAATAAATAGTGTTGATATGATTTGGATTATAAATTTCAAGTGTGGGAAGTGGATATTGCATTTTTTACGCTATGATTAATTACATATACGTTTACGTTTTGATATGTACATGCAAGAAACATATAAGTAAATTGATCGTGATTTTTAATAATAGACGAGTGATTAAAAAAAGACGACGAGAAAATCGAAGAATTGCATTGTGACATAGGTATAAAGTTTTAGAACGAACGCGATCTAGCTAATTTAAGCGGGCGAAGCCGCGAGCGGGTCGCTAGTAAAGTTATATAAGCATTGATGATCATAGCGCAACCTACGAAACGTGTGTCGTATACTCCTACTAACCATTTTACTACACTCATATTGATAACATCCTCGAGAAAACTCATCTTCTTTGTAAATTGTAATGGAAATGCTTCGACTAACGAAACACTAAAGCTCCGTTGTTCGTAATCCAGAGGTCCTTTATATGCGTCGCTTGTATGGAGTTTTAGAAGTGTTGCTACAAGGATGCAATGACAATAAAGCAACAACAGCAATTATTTTGTTATTATAAATTAAAAATAATCTTAAAATAGCTGTTTTACGTTGAAAATTTATTTTTTCAGAACCAATTATTGATGTAGTAGTAGGCAGTTGTGATGGTGAGCTATAGAATGAGATATTATAATTAAATACGGATATAAAATTTCCTATCTGTGCTGTTAACCGTTAAGGATGAGATTCCCTTATGTGGTGCCAGTTTCGTCTTTATTGTAAAATTTCGACTTTATACGATAAGAACAAGTGGTTCTAATTTAGTATGCTATTGCATTATACCAACCGAATAAAGAGAAAACCAATTGCATCTTACATTATTTAGCTTAAAAAAATATTGTAACTTAAAAGTGATGAAGTCATGAATCCCAAAGTCCCACTCAAACAAATAGAGAAGAAATTTGGTACCTTACTTACCATGGATTCACTATGCTGGTGCCGGACCCAACGTTTTGTAGGACAGCTTATAGCAGTGATTGGGATTCAAGTGTAGGTTTAATGTGTCTCGTAGAAAGGCGCTTTAACGCTTACCTCAACTGTCTAACTTAACCAAAATAATTCGAAATGATTATTCTAGTACCGCCTTCGACTTACGTTCTAGAAATGAATTAATTAAAGTTCCAAACAGGCCGAGATATTTAAACAATTTATCTGTATAGATTTTTCTATTATAATGCTTTTTAACTCGTACAAATTACCTCTAAGCTAAGCCTATCCTTGAGACGAAAATAGAGGTTAATTTCGAGCATGTTCCCTATGTTCTGAACGTTGTACTTATATATTCATAATATATTTTTCTCATATATACTTAATATAACTAAATATCATTTTTAATGGTTCCAACATTGATCCTATTGCGGGCGTCGCGTGACCACTTATATCAATACCCGCCCGCAAATTGCACATTACACACTGTTCAACTGCAACCAATCATTAGTACATTCCCACCGATTACCTCACTATTAAATCAACCATGAAAACTATAACGCCAATTCTTCATTTTGTAAAAAACAAAATATTAAAATAGAATCTAGTAAATATAAGAATTTAGGCGTAAGCTCGAATTTTGCCATTTTTACGTCACCGAGCTTCTGTAGTAAATAACGGAAACCACTGTAGCTTGTTGGATATAGAAATAGCAATAGAAAATGAATTTAATATTTACAGGCACACTTTCGTTATCTTCAAATGTGTACAATATTCTTAAAATTTGTTGTTATAAAATATAAATTAACTCAAAATTAACTGAATACCCCATAACTTTCAATTGGCTTCAAAACCTTTCAAAGAATATAATAAATCCGAATAGTAAAAGAATATATTAAATATTCTAACACTTTGCGTTAACAAAGTAAATTGCTATTTCTTTATTATAACGACTTACACACTACCAAAAATGGTGGCGCAACAAGAAGTTTTTACTGAATAATTTAAATTTATCTGTCTACACATATAAATAAAATTTAAGTGTCTGTTTGTGATTTCAAAATAACAGTGTTTTTCAAGTGCATGTAATCATTTATACGTTGCTTAAACAGCAACAAACATTTTTATTTTTTGTCTGTTTGTCGCTTTGTCTGCTGAGAGAAAATATTCAAATGATCATACATATTCTTTAGTGCTGTAATACTGTGTACTAAAAGTGAATCAGCTGTTCTAACTGAAATCATCAGTAATATTACTATTTAACCAATATCAAAAAAAAAGTAGTGAGGTTATCGGAACATAGAATTTTGTCATTGAATATGTATTTAAGTCGAACGTTAGATTCGTCTGTTGCAATGGTCCTTTGACTTTTTTTAAAAACGAACGAATGAATTAATGTCACCAAGAAGTGTCAGTATATTTAAATATTTGCTAAGTGGTCTAGGCAAAGGCTCTTGCTTCTGTACGTCTTGGAGACATACATATTTTTATACAAATTGCAATTTTTTTCGACGCTATACCTATTGGTGCTTCTTTTCAAATGGTGATTGTAAGTTATACTATACTAATACTTATGCAGGAATTTGCAATACGCCATAGAATTAAAATCACAAACATTGCGCGAAGAATCGGGACGCTGAAGTGAAAGTGGGCCGGTCATCTCTTCGTACGTACACACGGTCGATGAAGCCGAAGCGTGCTAGAAGGGACGCGTATGGCAAGTATAGGCGCAATGTTGCATACACATATTTATAGGTTGATAATTTTAAAACATCATATGCCATCATAATTAAGGTTTTATTTGCATTAAATATAAGATCACAATTTAAGCACCTCACAATGACGATGACCATCTATAATACTTTTAAAATTAAGAAATAGCGCTGTAATATTTAAAAATAAATGTGAAGATTTAAAATATAATGATCATGGCTAGAGCCAGCCTTATACGTACAAATATATACGTCGATACGTTTCAGTTTAGATGTATATATACGTCAGGTTATACCTAAATTATTACTTTTATATTTTTCAATATTATTACTTATTTCTGAATTATTAGTTAGGTAACTTGACGATGAAAAAATTAGACAAAATTGAAACTCAATATCAAGAGAGGTAAGAAACAATCAAATTTCATCTTATCTAAAGTATCAAGAATTCGTTGGTACATCTGTGATTAAAATTTTATATATATATATATATATATATATATATATATATATATATATATATATATATATATATATATATATATATATATATATATATATAGATATATATATATATATATATATATATATATATATATATATATATATATATATATATATATATATATATATATATATATATATATATATATATATATATATATATATATATATATATATATATATATATATATATATAACTGATTCTATCTCGTTAGTGAAAATAATTATTTTACACAGCATATCTGCAGAGAGCATATGCAGAGTCAGTTTAAATGAACGAAATCACAGAACACAGAATGGCAGACCCTAGCCAGGATATCACAATAAGAATAAAGAAGAACGTGTGCAGGTAGTTTGAGTACTTCAAGAGTATGAGTGATGAAAGGATGGTAAAAAATATATATGAAGCAAGAGTCAGGGGAAAGAGAGGTAACAAAGGTAAGCGGACACCTCTGAAGACCTTAGAGAACACAGTGCCGAAGGTGCTGATCGATGGCATGTATGAAGGATGATGAAGGATGATTCCGGATGGCATGTATGAAGAGGATGATGACAATCAGAGAATATAATCCAGGCATCAGAAGTCAGGAGAAAGAAGTCATTTCGAGCTTCATTCTCTACATCGTGAATCCGTAAATATCTAATCTACCCTATAATTTATTGCTGTTAAATAATGCTATGCTTATTATGAAGACTCTTGATACATACGAGTATTTATTATTATTATAGAATATTTTTACAAAACTCCTTTAAATATTTTATATAGTAAGGTTAGTCTAGCCTGTAGCTTTGTAGCGTGTAGCTATATAAAGAACATTTACCTAAACAATGTTCTTTATCGAAAGCTACACGTATAATATTTCCACAATATTTGTTGAGCACTGAGATTTAAATCACATTACGAGTAGTACTTATTCAAACCTTACAAGGTAGGTAAGTGAACTTCTTGCCGACCAAATATGGATTAAGGTGGTGATTTTCATTAACCTAAAATGAGAAGAATGTTGTTTGAAAGAATTTACTAATTTGTAACTAGTAATCGAAAAAGATAAGCACAAAAACTAGAAATCTATATAATCTGTTGCGCAAAAAATTTAGTTGAAGGACACTGTTTTGTTTTTTTCAATTTTCACCAATTTCTTTGTTTATCCAGAACAGAAAATTGAACATTTTCTTGATTAGTAAGACCAGCGTCTTACCCATAACGTATGGTTATACCAATGACTAAGCTAACATATACCGTGTCATCGATGGCCGATGGCATCAAGACTGTATGTATGTATATATATATATATATATATATATATATATATATATATATATATATATATATATATATATATATATATATATATATATATATATATATATATATATATATATATATATATATATATATACATTTGTATGTTTGTTACATACAAAAAAACTTTAAAAGGAAAAAATGCAAGCGATACCTATGGTTACAGTTTCTCGTCCATCTGTCTGTCTGTTTGTCCGTTTGTATAGACTATTTTGTCAAGATTTCTTGGAGGTATATGCAGAAAGTAACATTATCAGATATCCAGATCGGTAGTCCTTGGAGCACGAAGAAAATGCAATTTTGAAGTCATTGTACACTTTGCAAAAATTACGAGAAATTCGAAATTTCTGTACTGCATATACCTAGTTGCATATACCTAAACAGACTATTTTTTCACAACATGAAGTTACTTTGTTATTGTTTTGGAGTACAAAAATTATATTCATCGTAGCTGTCAAATATTTATGACTAGCTTTTGCTTGCGGCTCCGCCTGTGTTGTCAAATGAAACTAACTGAAAGCTTGAACTGCAGGTACATCGACAGTCTTCCTTCATGTATTACCTACCACAAATAATTGTTCATTTTCATTGTTCAACTAAAGAAATTTTGTTTTATGAGAAGGAACTACATAGCATTCTATGGATTCATCGCGCCCATCGCATTTTAGAGAGAAAAGGTTAAAGCAGCGCCTGGGAGGTTGCATGACCTAATTGTAGGTTTAAAGGGGTCACATTTAAATGCAAACTAACATACTAACCTAACGTAACCGAATTCGAGAGTTCTTCAAGTGCCGTCTTTGAAGTAAGTTCTAGAAATTTATTGATGCTAGTTCTAGACAGGCTGAGATCTTTTAACTATAACTATAGATAGTGCTGTTATACCTGTCGCTCCTACTTCTACCGCATACAAATTAACTTTATATCTATTCCTGGTCAGTTCGTTATGAAGTTGGAAGGACTTGAAGAGATGTTATGATATTTAGGGATATTAATTGCCCATGAAAATGTAAGTTCTACCAGTATTATTCGCTTTAGGCTTCTAAAGCAAGTAGTATAAGGGAAATAATCCTCTCTGGTTTCTGAGTGACGTAACACCAATGTCATCAGGGATTTGTACAGTTTTCCATACGCGTTGATCATAAGAGTCCAATCAGGAGATAAACCTAAAATTGAGAAAGGCCTTTGTGCGGATTTCCAAACAAGCCTTCTTTCACAAAGTCTATTGATCATTTGCTGGTTTCTCTATGTTCTTGTTGCTAAAAGACTTACCGCTTCACGTATGATTTCTAGTACTTGGTAATTGCGCCGTGTGTTTTGACCACCATCTAAGACTACCCAACACCCTACCAACCAGTGCTTAGCTGTTCTTACTGATACTTACAAATGTAGCAAGATTTTTCAATCGCTTACCCATCTTACCAAATTACGAAAGCATGTATATTAGATTTTAAGAGTGCTGGAGACAACACGAAGTTTGTGCATACGGCCGACAAGTTAAGTTTGTCGACTGCTATTAGTTGTATTTCATTGATTAATAAATATAGAATATATTCTATTTTTAACATTGTCAATGTTTAAAATAATATTATTCTTATAAATAACATTAATATTACTAAAAAACGTTCTTCTTCCACTTTGCATTATCCCGGCCTATTGCCAGGGTCTGCTTTCCTACTTAGTCTACTCCACTTTGCACGGTCTTGAGCATCCTCAGTGGTTAGTCCATTGGCTCTCATGTCGTGCGTCACGACGTCCAGCCATCGCTTCCTTGGGCGTCCGGGGGGTCTTACTCCAGGGACAGACATATCAAGGCATTTTCTTCCGACGTAGTTCTTAGGCCGGCGCAAAACGTGGCCATACCATCTCCGACGACGCTCTTGGAGCTTATCCGCTATGTCACGGACCCCAAGACTACCTCGAATGAATGTGTTGCGTATGCGGTCAGCCCGAGTAACGCCACACATCCACCTCAGCATCTTCATCTCCGTTACGTGAAGCTCCTGAGTGTGCCGAGATAATGCTGGCCAACATTCGCTGCCGTATAGAAGAACTGGTCGGATCATGCTCTTGTATATCAGCCCCTTGAGTTTGGGCGGTATTCTGCGATCGCAGACCACACCAGTGACTTCCCGCCATTTGGCCTAAGCAGCGCTAACCCGGGCGTGGACATCGTAGTCGATGCCTCCGGACTGGTGCATAATGGATCCAAGGTACCTGAACTTCTCCGACTTAACGGCTGGCTCAGGCCCGATGTGGATGGTGCTCGAGTCTGGGTTCCCGCAAGCCATGTACTCGGTCTTTGACACATTCAGTTTAAGACCACCGTTCTCGAGCGCACCCTTCCAGGCATTCACTTTACGCTCCAGCATCAGTCGGTTCTCGTCAATGAGTACTATGTCATCGGCATACATCATCAGCCAAGGATGTGATGCTGGTCCTGGATGTGAGCCGTGACAGTATCTAGCACTACATTAAACAAAAGTGGACTAAGAGCTGAGCCTTGGTGAACCCCTACTGTAATTGGGAAGGGTTTGGTATCGCCAACAGCAGTCCTAACTGTAGAAACAGAGTCGTTGTACATGTCTCTGATAATAGCAACATAGGATTCAGGGATCCCTTTGGATCGCAGTGCCCACCAGATACACTGACGTGGCACACAGTCAAAGGCCTTCGTCAAACGTTATTTGAGCTTAATTAATACTCTAGTATATAGATTAGCTTCACTTCAATCGACGTAATTAAAATATGTCTATTTTTAAAACTTCATTAAACGCCAGGATGACAACTATTGTATAGGTTGATTTAGGTTTTAAGCTGTCAAAATTTATTCATCATTTAGTAGACAACAGTAATCAAAGTAATTCAATATTATCGGACTTTAATTTTTTAAGCAAACTGTTGAAATTCATCAATTTCCATTTTTTGGACAAAAATCAAATGGATCGTTTTTTTACGATTACTATAACGATAGCTTACAAATATATCAATCAACCTATTAATATACTTTTCAAATCTTTTATGAATATAGTTGATTTATGGTCTGTAGATGTATTTAAGATATATCGACATTAATACAAATTTAAAAATCCCGCTAGCGTTATGCAGACATTTTATCTCTATGAATAACCAATCTGTTAACAGATATTATAAAATATTACTATAGATTTTTAAACAAATAATATTGGTTTTCGAAAATGATTGTGAGTTACCTACCAATAGATGACATTCTATCAAAAACAACTAAATTACCTTCTGATCGCTAAATGTCACTATACCCAAATAAAATAACTGTAAATCAAATGATTTGTAATTATTATTCTGACATCTAGCTAGACAGACTGTGGAAATAATTATTGTTTTTGTATTAAAAAAGCTTTTATAATTTGCCACTGTTACTAAGTGAGAATGGAATAAAACTTCCTTTACTTGCAAGTAATTGACGTAATTTTTTATTTTTATTTTTCATCCGAGGCTTCCATTGCACATCACCATAAAAACTATCCTGTATATATTGTTTAAAGTTGTGAATTATTAGCATGCCAAATCTAACTTACTTCTTTTCCGTAATTTAAATAATTTTATTTTATTATGGTTTTTTATTTATTTTCCGGGAACTGCATGGAATACCGGGATAAAAACTAAAATTTATGCAGGTCGGGATTGTAAGCTATTACTATACAATAATTCATTCATTTCTGTCCAGTAGTTTTTGCGTGATAGGAGGACAAATAAACAGACAGACAGAAAGACAAGAATTCGGCTGAGTGGATTTTTAGCTTCTATTATCGATATATTAACCGACACAATCAAAGTTTTTTTAAATCTTTAATGTACAGAATTAAATTTTCTACCCTATATATATATATATATATATATATATATATATATATATATATATATATATATATATAAATATATATATATATATATATATATATATATATATATATATATATATATATATATATATATATATATATATATATATATATATATATATATATATATATATATATATATATATAGACTATAAACTGCATACAATGCAGTAATTAATAATATTTAGTAAATAAAAATTCCTATAACTTAAGAGCTGAAGTTGTTACATCGTTAATAACATTTAAACAATATTTTAATATTTTAAGGGCATGAATCATGATTAGTCACTTGACATTGGCGTTGATTACGTGATTTAAAAATCTAGAGCCTTCTCCGAGTAAATCTTCTTGAATCACTGTTGTCCTTATAATGAAATATTGTAATATATTGGCAACTAAGTACGATCGTAGTAGTATCGATTTCATACATATTATGTATGAAATCATAATATGTATGAAATCGATACTATATATATATATATATATATATATATATATATATATATATATATATATATATATATATATATATATATATTTATATATGTATAGTTTTTTTGTTTGAAATTGGTTTCTCTAAAGTTCGGAGATTTTTAGTAATAGAATAAAGTAAAATCATTCAAAGTAAAAAAAAATCATGAAAAAAATTGAAGTTTTTGAGTTGTCAAAATATTGTTCCGAGATACCTAATATATTAACAAGTGACAATAACCCTTTTTAGAAGATCTGCTGATTGAAATAAACATAGATTTATTAACCATTCTAAATAAATTAGATACGTTACAAATTTATCTTTGATATTATCTAGGTACAATGCAATTACCTAATACTTTCACTTCGCTTCATTATAGTAATCGTAAATAGGATACGAAACCAGGTACAAATTACTTATACCGCATTCAATAAATATCGAATCAATAAATAACAATTCTTACACGGAATAAATCTATGAAGCCAAGTAGGTAAGAACTATGGAATTACTTAATTCAATTACAACAATTGTTTAGTCGGCTTCGTACAGAGGAGAGGCGCCATTCGGCTCAAAACCTTGGCTGTTAATCGAAAGCTTATGGATTTTTTTAATATTTTATCCAAACAGAATATAAATGACATAGAAACGTGAAACTTTCTTTAAGATCGAACGTAAGAACGCGGTGTCAAGTGCGTTTATAGTGAACATTGTGGCAGGGCGGCCGAGTCGGTGAGAGCGCGGCCCGGTTGCGACCGGTCGGCCCCACCGCCAGCGCGCGCGCACACGCCGCTCTGCGCCGCCGACGTCGCGACGCACCCGTGTGCGACACACCGGACCGCACCGCTGTTCAACTTACTATTTGTTCTTAAGAAAATTCGCGATCAAAAATCGACAAACGAAGGACTATGTTTTTACTTGTGTTGGAAGACCTTTAAAGTGAATTGTAATTTGACGGAACTGCGGTTGAAATTTGGAAGTTTACCAAAAATCACGGTGAGTATGTGCAATATTTTGAGGAATAATATGATTCACCGGATGATACAAACAATTACAAGGAGAATAAGTAATTTAGCAGATTCCCATGTTGGAAAACAGGCTAAGGCCGAGGTAGGCGCCGTGTGTGTGTAATGAGATTAGGGGCGGGCGCTAGGTTACCTGAGTCCCGAGCGTCCCGAACGTCTCGAGCACGGTGTGCCGCACCCTTGCCCCCGCACTACACACACGCACACTGCTGTTTTTCGTACCACCTGCACTTATCCATTTCCCTTTTTTCATTTGCCGCCCGCCCTACAAATGCGCGCTACTACTAACTTTATATTAAAGAACAATTTATAATATATATATATATATATATATATATATATATATATATATATATATATATATATATATATATATATATATATATATATATATATATAGTAAGATGAAGTAGACTAATATACTCTCCGGCTTTCGAAAACGATCCCATACTTCTAGTGATTGAAAAAAAAACATGATATATTATAGACCGTATTCCATTATATATATCATAACGCTCTAGATGTAAAAAATATACTGCTAGTAATTATGGTCATATATATATATATATATATATATATATATATATATATATATATATATATATATATATATATATATATATATATATAAATTATTATATATATACATATGTAGTTTAGATAAATAATAATTACTTATATATTCTTAGTTGTATTAATACTAAATGTCGTAAATAATTATTATTATCATATATAATTTAGTTCCTTACACAAATCATAATTAAGATGTACTATGCTATATATTAAAAAAATCCAATTAATGATTAAAATTCTGTTCAATCGAAAAAGGAGTGCTCCGTAGTGAAAGTATGCCTTAGTAATATTTTTATATGTCTTTATCTTAACTATACATCATGTACATACTAAGTAATAACATGATGCATTAAGAAAACATATACGTAGGTACGTATAATATATAAGTACTATAGGTACATACATATGTATATAACTACTCGAGGTTAATTCGATGAATTCTAGCTTGTTAGTCTGTCACTAATTAAGTTATGTATTTATACATGTAATTAAACTTACACGTCTATGCTCATTTTTTTTTAATTACCTAAGGAGGGGTTCTAATTTGGGGTTTGATGACCATGTGCGAAATATATTATAGATATTATATCTTTATTATTATGGTTTGGGTTTAACTTAGAAATACGTTAAATATATTTCACAAATATAAACTGTATAGATACAATTGTAAACTATAGATAGATATATAGATATATGTATTTCCATCAATAAATATGTGTTCCGTTCATTCATGCGATTACAAAAACTAGATAATTAAGAAGTCTAGCATAACGTGTTATCAAGCTATAATTCGGGCGACCATCTGGCTTTTATAGTTATTTAGATTTTGAAATCGATCTCATTGGTCAGCTGCGGAAGGATATTCACCTCTTGAGGCTTTGCAACGCAACCGTGGCAAATGCCGTCTGATGTCATGCAAAATACTCCCACGCCTCTCATAATTTAGCATTCGTACTTAAAATGGACGATTGGCAAATCTTAATATTTGACCAAAATCTGTCTTAAATTAATTTCGCTTTAATAAAATTATTTTTAGATAACGTGTAATGCTCAAATTGATAAATGAGTTCAATTTTAAGGCAGTAGAGCAAACTGATCTGACATCAAAATTTGCTCAGAGAAATCGTAGTACCTAATGTTCTCGGTTTTTCGCTAGGCAATTAGGCAATAATAGTACTTACAAGTTAGCTATAGAAAGTTATGCTAGTTATAAGGTAATGTAGTGTCAGGAATATCGTGTATATATATATATATATATATATATATATATATATATATATATATATATATATATATATATATATATATATATATATATATATATATATATATATATATATATATATATATATATATATATATATATGTATTTATACTTAGACACAACAGTACAGTAGAATATATATACATGACAAAGCACTATTGGTAAAATGTCGTAGTTAAAAGTTTAAAGAGTTTTATTTTTTCAAAATAGCGAAAGAAAAGCGATTAGGTTCGAGTTTTATTATAATTTTTACAAATTTTGTCCGCAACATCTGAGGTGCATCTTTAAATATGTTCTGCTTAAATATTATTTTTACTGGCAATCTTATTTGTCATAAACAAGAGCAAGTAACATATTTTTAATTTAATTTGGGTATCGGATCAAGGTTCTTATCGCTTTCTTTGTTGATTTTCTTATCACGTTTAGATAAAGTCTGGAGCACTTATATCTAAAACGAGATGAAATTGGTTTGTCTAAATGGTTACGTTTTTAAAAGGTAAATATCATTCACATTTCCGTTTGGAAGTAGTGTATTGATTACATATCTAATTAAACCCGTAATTCGTAATAACACATATTACGACACATTTTCTTATTAAACCCACGACCATCGAGGAATTTCCGACGGCACCTAACTCCGCCACGTAAGCGTTAGTATTGCTGTGAAATATAAACATTGTGATATTGTGAATGTTAGCGGCTTTGACACGACTTACCAAGCAGCTATGTAAATGTCGCATGCCGATAGAGTCATGGGTTCGAAAGCCAATATTAATAAATTACAAAACGCTTAGAAAACAGGACATTTTACATAATAACGGATGTGGCCATGTATTCTTGAGTCATTTGTTAAAATACACTACGCTTATGAATTTTGTACGTAAACAACGATAAGGCGAAAGGAGTTATAGAGATTGACCTTGCCCCTAGAGTAAATTAAATTAATACAATAAAAATATTAGCGATTAAGATAATATTTCAAATAAACTTAGAGTTCGTACAATTTAATGATTTTTTTTATTTCTTTAATCACAAAAATATATTTCTACAGTTACAAGAGCTATTATTAAATATATTATCAATAGGTAAAAATATTTTAAAAAAACATTCCTCGTGAAAATAATGATAATCGTGATGTTTTTAAGTTGTTGTGACTTGTCACGTTTTTAATTTGAAGACCTTTGTAGTATATACAGTATAATAGTTGATTTATTTGTAGTATATACAGTATAATAGTTGATAAAATATTTTATAGTGGTTAAAACACTTTATACTTAGACTTATCTAGTATAATTATTGCATGCTACGAGTACATCAGCTTGGCAAGTTTTGCAGGTTACTGTGTTTGCACAAGCGCACAAGGATGGTCTAATTAGTTGTGCTACACCAACTCGTTACTATTTACTATAAAAATTAATGTGCGTTACTCATAATGCTTAATTATGCACACTTTGGAAGTGCTCTGATTTGAGTTTGTTCTCTACATTTAGTTTGTACAAGAATCACAAACATTTTCCATTACTCTGATGTTTTTTAAATTACACAATATTAACTGAATAAGTTATCAAGATATTTTAGGCATAAATGCCAGTAAAGAGAAGAATGTCATAGTATGAGTAGAAGATTATTAAATATAAATGATACCTATAATCTATAAACAGAACTACATAGTAAGACCAGTTACTATTGTGTCAAACGAGATAGAGCATTTATTTTTTATTAATATAATACAATAAATATATATTTTAAATATATTTATCTATGTTGTACGATTACTGATGCTAATAAAAATATAATTAAAAAATAAAATATTAAGAAGAAAGGAAGATAAATGGTAACAAAATATATGTTAGAAAGCTATGATATTTTAAGCTATTTTACACCAGTAAAAATCGTTCCTTTCGGTTTATTCTCCGTCTCGCTAATATTATCTTCTTCACATATTTTCATTATGAGACAAATACGAATATTATTATTACTCGAGTTGTTAACGTTGATTAAATAGTAGATACAATACAATTGTAATTTGCTGTGCTCGTGATACTTAATAAAAATATTACTAAAGTGCTTCATAACTGTGACCTTATTTGTATAGAATAGATAACTATATAGTAGTAAGTCTATATGAATTGATGTCAATTTGCGTTATTAATATGTCAATGGCTAATCATCTACATATACATATATGTAAATATAAATATATACTACATATAGAGTATACATATATTATCTTGCACTCTACCTAATGAAAATAAATAATCGATCACGTATCATTTGTGTCCCTATTGTGTGACTTCATAACTGGTTTTGCCATTAGCTTAAAAGCTTGAATTTATTGTGTGGAGTGTAAATTAATAACATTATTCGAATTATAAATAATTTTCGGAATTTTCAGTAAACTTTTTATGCAGATTTTCTAAATTATTATTTATATTAGCGTACTAATAATTTCAATAAAAATTTACATAACATAGGCTGAGAATTCAAAGTAATTTAGAATACCAATAATAAAAAAATATCTATCAATAAGAAATATAACTTCAAAAGGCTATACTTAATAAGGCTATACTTAATACTTTATACAAAAAATATCAGTCAAGTGCGAGTTACACTCGCACACCGAGGGTTCCGTACCAATATCATGACATGATGAGTAAGTAGGTCATCGGAAAGAATAGTTATAAAACTTGACAAACTTACTTTGTGCAAGTATGCATTCATTTTGCTTGAAATGGACTACATATATAAGTTTGTAATAGGTTTTTTCTATGATAGACTTAGAAGTAGCCTATAGGTTATGTTTAAATGAGCCAAAAATCAAACATCTCGTATCTTTTGATTGCATTGACTCAGAAGTTTGATTTGTGTGTTTGCGTATAAAAAAATATTTCAAATAATTGAATTCATGGCGAAATATTGATTCCACCATGAACCCAATTGGATTTCAAATCAAAACGTAATATGTTTTTTATTAATAAACATTTATTCATCAAATTCGTTATACCAATGATTGAATATTTACAAAGGCTACTAATGTCGATAATCAAAAATACAGCTTAAAATTGCAGTGATATAATATATATAGTACAATAACCTATTTGTGGCTTTTCTAATTTTGGCCATCAAAGAGTAGTGGTTCACTCACCCACTTGTGCACTAACTGTGTAATTACGTTGTTTCTCATCTTCAAATTACGTAGTAATAACTTTTATATACGTTACCTTATTTCGTTTAATATGAATCTTCGCTATGTCTATTGGTCTCTGTGTCGAATGTTATGCTTTACCTTATCTTAATAGTAATCATAATTTTATAAATGGTTTTTTTTTTTGTTGAAAATATGATTTTGTATTTTAAACGTTTGGTACCTTCTTTGAATATAAATAAATAAATACTAAAGTTCTTTGTATTATGCCAAGTAATTAATGCTGTAAAGATTTAATTATATGATATAGTCTAACAATACTACATAGTACACTACAAGATATATAGGTATTTGTATTTTTCAAACTGAGCACTTATAACACAACGGATGTACAAAAGCATTACTTTTCTTTTTGAATGGAAATAAACCGAGGTCAATTATGATTTGGAATAGTGTTGGTAAACAGTTAGTATCGATTGATTCGGATATCTTAAATGCTACCTTTACGTTAACTGTCTATTAAATATGTTATTAATATTGTACATTAAATTTTCTGCATTGTCTTAAGATTATAAAATATAGTTTACAAAAGTAATCCGCTAAATCATACTTTACGAGTCAGTTACTTTATGGCGTGAGGAAGAGTGTTTTAAACATTCATAAGAATTGATTTAAAATTGTTATATTGTATATTAAAAAAAACTAGACTGACTTTATTGTAGTTAAGTTTTTTAAAAGTGCTTATAGTAGTAAGCTTAGTAAATTACAAAAAAAAAGTTTTATATTTAAACGTTAACTTGCCCTTACATGGAACTAGGGAGTAACGGGTCCCAGCCCCGGGCGTTATGTTAATGCGTCGATCTGTGCAGACGCGCGCGGGTCTGCTTTGGTGCCACTAACCCAAATCTCTGCCATCCAATGATGTGAATGTTCGTATCCGATGCGTTCTCGAACACGCTCGTTATACTTTCATATTGATCGACGAAAGTAGGTACTAAGATATTGTGAGTAGGAAATTAGCATCCACTGGTGTACTTAAACGTTATTTCTTTACTAATTAAACGTTATTAATTTTTCAAATAATATCTACTGAAGCATATTTCTAATACTTTTTAAAACAATATAGAAAGTTTATGGTACTCTCAAGTTTCAGTTAGCTATATTTCATTTTATTATAATTACTAGCGACACGTTCTCGGCTTCACCTGCTTGATCGATGTTCAAGTACTTACTCTAATATTATATGCTTGTATTGCACATATAACATTTCGAATCACTTTGTCTAAGATAAATAATAATGAAAAATGTAGATAAATAAAAATCATGAAAAATGCAATATCAATAATCAATCCGATTCTCCGGTAAATCCGGGATAAGAAGCATATTATATAAACTCTAGAAACTCTTTGTTCTTCACTATTGAAAGTTTCATAGAAATCTGTTCAGCTGTTCTGTTCTGAGCCCGGGTTAACAAGACAGACACACAGACATACTAAAATAATTAAAAAAAACACAATAGTTTTTGTAGGGATATTTAACAAGTTTATTTTATTATATATAAATGCGTTTTCGACATAAAAATTCCGTTATTGGCTCATCTCAACGGTTGGGTTGAAACAAAATAGTGAAAGAGAGAGGCCTTGTGCAGCTCTCGCGTGCCTTGCGCGCTATTCTAGACATTATTGCATTTAAATTACGTAAACTTATGACTACTTTTTGTCGACAGATTCTCATCCGAAAGCAGTCATCAAAACTGCACGGGTGTCCGTCATACCCGGCATGGAGACAGGTACTGCTGTCGAGGAATTCATTACTATAGTCGCGGTAGGAGACAATAAGCCTACCATTGAAGATTCAGCATTTGTTACAGTGCTCACTGTGAGCGCTGCCACCGCTGCTGCAGAAGTTCTCGTAAGTAGACCTCGTGGTGCGCGATTGGGGTTAGGACTCAAGTTTGAAGGTGGTTCTGCTGCAGCTGAAAAAGTGAGGCGGCTTTTAGTACAATCATGTGCTGACGGTAGTCCTGCTGCCAATACTTTCACCCCTTGGGGTAAACTTATTCCCGGTGATGAAATTCTGGCTATCGATGGAGTATCAGTATCAGACTTAACTAGAATTGAATGTGTTCGTCGTTTAAAAGATTCTGATGAAAGTCTTGTACTTCTTGTAAGACACTTCGAAATAGAAAAAAAACCAGAGAAAAATATGGAATCAAAAGAAAATGATGTAAAATTGACTAATGTAGATATACCTAGGCCCTCCATGTTGCCACCTCCAGTACCACCTAGAAAATTAGGAAAGAAAAATTCATTTAAAGATAAAACTGGTCTACAATCACTTAAGGAACAAAACGCACTACTTAATATAGATATAAAAGAGAACGATACTTGCCTAAAATCTATTAAATCACAGCATGCTGTTACAACATTGAATAAACTTTCGAGAAAATCGTCTTTTGACAGTCATATTCATCGGCAAAATAAAGAAAGTTTTGCTTATTTAAGAAAGGGATCACCAGAGGAAGTAAGACGATTAGTTCGGCGTTTGTCAGATAGTAATGGAACACCACCTGATGCTGACATTTACGTAGATTTATTTTCTAATGATTTGGAACGTTGCCTTATATTAGCTGATGCTGAGTCAGATGATACTGGTAGTTCTATTTCGACTGTCGTTGATAGATTGGGCTCAATGGCTGGTTCTGTTGACAACAGTATACCTTCGACCCCTATCATGCAACCTAAATCAATAGATATCCAAAAGGTATTAAATAGTATAGAAAATATAGACACAGATATATTAAAAGATATGACCAGTGCAAATTTTCTAAAGAAACCTAAAGACAACACTTTAGACCAAAAAAATAACAAAAATATTTCTATTAGTGAAATTAATACTTGTAATAACATTGCAACATCTTTACAAGCTGTTTTTAAACAATCAGAAGAAAATGATAAAAATAATAATGTAACGCAAAACTTAAAAGTCAATTCTATAGCAAAAGAACCATTGGCGAAAGTTGAAAGAGCTAATAAATCCGAAGCTATTGAAAAACCTAAGCCAATGCCAAGAAACACTAAAGTGGAGCGATCATCCAGTGATAAAAAACGCCGCCCAATGCCAATCCCAGAATTGATTTCCCCACCAATAACTGAACCACTGCTAACACCTACCAAGAAAACTTGTATAGAAACATGGCTTCAAAGATCTGAGGCTGAAATGAATAATAAAGAAGAGAAATTAGAAGATAGTTCTGCTCCTGAAGTATTACCTCGTCTAATTGATTTTGTTCCTAAAATGCAATTTAAAGAAAATAATACTGAACAAACAACATGTACACGTCCTACAACAGCGCCTCCACCACCACCTGTTGAGCCTAGAGAGGATGGGTCCGGCGCGTCTCTAGACACCATCGGTGAACTGGATGAATCCTGTGATGTCGTTGATAACCCGTAAGTACCTTTAAATATTGTATAATAATTATATATATTTTAAAGATAATGTATGTCTATAATTAATAACCGTTAGGGGGTTTAAGTGTACGAAGTACTTTTTAGTTGTACACTGACTTCAAACACCAGGACATTTGCATTTTAATAACATTATTTTATGTAGTAAAATTTTCGTAAAGGAAATATATGTATCATATATTTACTTTATAAAAATGTATGTGTATAATCAACTTTAAACAAAGTAGCTTAGATAAAATATATATTATCTCTAAATATTTATTAAGAGATTAGGCACAAATGAACTAGATGTTTAAATGCTTTAACAAAGAAGTGCCTATTTACCTAGCACCAACACGGCCGATAAGACGCGTTATTTAAATAAGATGTGAGTGCATTACCCTTTCACTCCATACAGTGGTCAACATAGAAGAAATTATCGTATATTTTACTTAAACAATTTTCAGTTTAGTCATCAGTTGTCATTGGACTCATAACTCGACAACTCGATTGCTTAGTTATAATAATTCACTCAGATAATAAATAAAACTTATAAATCAAAGCAACCTATATATCATTCCATTTAATATAATATAGCAAGTTATATTAAATGGAATGATATATAGGTAAAACTTATGATTAGTGGGCACTGGGCAGTCTTGTCAGTGTCAGTCAGTGAAAGAAAGTACATTTTCACCTTAGAAATATTAAGTATTTGCAATTAAAAATATCCATGCGTAAACTCGAACCAGTGCAGTGATTAGAAATTAACCTTTCCTTTTGCAGTGAAAACGAGTTTGTGTTTCTCATCAATTTCATAAGTGTACGATTCAATTTCAAATATAAAGGAAATACGAATTAGATCTAATATCTAACATAATATGTACGATGTAGCAGAGTGGTATGATTTTGGGTTCAATTTCTCCTCAGAAAAATGTATCTTGACGATTTGAAGCCTTAGTTACAACTAACAACGATAAGGCAAGCGTGCATTAATTGGTTTAAATAAATAATTTTATACATATTTTATACATTTTTTATATTCTTTATTGTACTAAAAAAAGAAACATAAGCGTAACAACATAAAAAAAGAAAAAGTAGTACATAAAGGTGGACTTATCCCTATAAGAGATCTCTTCCAGCCAACCTATGGTAGTGGATGAGTTTTTAAGCAGCGGGTAAGAATATAGTACAAATTATTCTATAATAAATTAGAAATACATATATAATTAATTATATGTCACACATAAATAAAACTTGATATATACAAATATGGAACTATAATATATACTAAATACTTACTTATTACAAATACATAAATATTCACAAACATATAAATACACCATACAAACATACATACATAGACATACACATACATACACATACATATATATATATATATATATATATATATATATATATATATATATATATATATATATATATATATATATATATATATATATATATATATATATATATATATATATATATATATAAAATAAAAAACATAATACATACATACATAACTGAGCTGAAAATAAGGTTATCACATTGATGACTGTCTGAAAATCAATTTACTCGTTAAGTGCTTTTTTAATTGACATTTGAAGGAAATGATGGTTGGACTATTTTGGATGGATTTAGGAAGTTGGTTCCACAGGGTTGCAGCATACACTGAGAAGGATTTCTGGAGGTATTTAGTATTACTCTTAGGTATGTCTAGTGTCGGTATGACACACGACCGCCTAGAGCGTGTGGGAGTGGGAAGTATGTTAAAACGAGAGCGGAGATAAAGAGGAAAATTTTCATAATTAAGAATTTTAAAAAGGAGTGTAAGTATGTGCATATCTCGGCGAAGGCGGATAGGAAGCCAATTAAGCTGAGCGCGAAATTGAGAAACGTGGTCAAATTTACGCAAACCAAAGATAAATCGTATGGCGAGATTTTGAAGACGCTCTAGCTTGTTTAATAGCTCCTCGGTCACATCCAAATAGCAAACGTCGGCGTAGTCAAGAATTGGCAGGAGAAGAGATTGCGCAAGCATAATTTTGGTTTTGTGAGGGAGGAAATATTGGAGACGCTTGAGAGAATGGAAAGAGAAATGCATAATTGCATTGAATTGAGTGTTTGCTAATATCATTAATGTGTGAAGTCCAAGACATATTACTGTCAAAAATAAGGCCTAAATTTTTATGTTTTTACAGTATTTAATTTCAACTCCCGAATACAAAATTTTCGGCGTTGAGTTCCAACTGATTCTACCTCTAATCTTATTACTACCAATAATAAGAGTTTGCGATTTTTTAGGGTTAACTAGTAAGCCAAATGATTCAGCCCAAAACTGAATAGCAATAAGATCCTTGTTTAGAGTTTCGATGGCCTTAGGTAATTCATTCAAATTACAATGTCATCTGCATACAAATGATAGGGAGAAGAAATGACTTTTGATATGTTATTAATAAAAATAGAAAAAAGAAGTGGAGAGAGAACGCCGCCTTGAGGTACGCCAGCAGTGAGTTCCAACCATGATGATGTGACACCGTTAGCTTTTACACACTGCCGACGACCGAAGAGATATGAACAGAACCAGTTGATAACTGGAGAAGAGATGTTAGCTGCGCGAAGAGTGCCCAGAAGTATATCAAAATCAACAGAATTAAAAGCGCTGCTGAAATCATGTAGTACCATCACGGTGAGCTTGGTGTTATCCATAGCACAACGTATGTCCTCAGTGATATTCAGCAACGCAGTAACTGTACTGTGGTAGGGACGGAAGCCAGATTGATAAGGACATAAGAGATTGTTAGAGGAGAGAAAACCATGAAGTTGATTGTTTACGAAGGATTCAAGGACTTTGGATAGGAGCGGAAGAACAGATATAGGACGATATTCAGCAACGGTAGTGGGGTTGGAAGTTTTAGGTAAGGGAACGACATACGCATTCTTCCACTGAGCCGGAAAAACATTACTTGTCAGTGAAAAATTTATTATGTGGGTGACCACTGGTGTAATGCTTTCCAACACGGGTAGAATCATGTCGAGACTGAGATAGTCACTTCCAATGGCTTTAGAGGAAATAGATTTGATACACTTCCTGACATCATCTTCAGAAACAGTTTTGAAAGAAAAGGGAGTTGAGTCTGGTAGGACAGTTTGTGACAAAATCTTAAGAGTTTCAGATTTAATTTGGGGGCTTATATTTAAAGGTGGAGTTGTAAAAAAATAATTTAATTTATGGATATTTATATTTACGGAATGAGTATTATTGAAATTACCTACCCCTAATGACTCTAAGAATCTCCAAACTTGTGCTTGACTGAGATTCTGGATAGTGCTATGAATGTAACGACGTTTTGCATCCCTACACATTCTATTGCAAATGTTACGCAGTTTTTTGTAGGCAGCGAAGTTATCTTGGCAAGGATCCTTTTTGTTTTTAGCTTTGGCTCTGTCACGCTTACACATAGTTCGTCTAATAACAGGTGTTAACCAGGGAGCGGGTGCATGCTTCATGCGAACTGGTCTTACAGGAGCGTGTTTGTCATAAATGCAAATCAGTTTAGTAGTTAAAGAGTCCACCATACTGTCAATATTATTAGATGACAATGTGGATGACCAGTCGATGTTACTCACATCCTCCCTCAAGCGTTCCAAGTCCATATGCTTAAAGTTGCGCTGAAGAAATGTTTTGTCTCTAACCTTAGGAGGGCAAAGTTTATATGAAAGATATATTAAATCGTGAAAAGAAAATGGCGCAGTCATTTGTCCATGAGAAAGTACAAGAAGCAGAATACAAGTCAAAAACTTATTAGACTTGGACGGGGATTCAACCTGAGACCTCACTCACACAAATTCACTCATTAGTCATAATCACTACGATAACAGGTTTTAAATTAGTAGATAAAAAAACGAATAAATTTTTAATGGTTATTTTATTTTTTGGAACTGCTCCAAATCGAAATCTCAATTCTATGATAATAGCAATTGTGATTTCTATCAAATTGCATGTAGAAGTTAATAATTTTACAACTAGTTATGGCCTGCTACTTTGTTTGTGTAGATTTTATGACCTTTGCCATACTATTTTCATATTTCTTTCTTTGTAATACAAAAAAAGCCTGTTTATCCCTTCAATGATTAAATACTGATAATTTAAATATTTACAAAGCACTTTCATCGTTTTATGCAATAATACTTTTACTAGTAATTCTCAAACAACAACTATAATGAAAGAAAACAATATTTTATTCGCAATTGTGACACACACGGAAAACTTCTGTTTCAAACAAACTAACGTAACAATGCAGCGAGAGCGGGTGGTAACGGCCAACTTCACCCCCGCGCTCGTCCTCGCCGCTCACCCTGAAAATGCATCGGCCTGTACAACCTATTATGTAAACTCGCTGACACGTATAGACATTGCATGTACGTACGAACTGTGCTGATAGTGACAGCTTTGAACTTGCAAGGTGTTCTCTTCAAACAATAACGTTACCGAGATGTTACATTAAAAGGATTGGTTCTACTCAAAGTATCCGAAAATACAAAATTACAAAGAAAATCTCATTTTGTCCGTGGGTCTTGTAATGAAATTTTAAAGACCTTAAGGAGTACCTAACCTATTACGTATTATGATAGGTAATTCAATCACGTTTAAAAAAAGGGGTAGGGAAAACAGCGCTTGTTTGTAAAAAACCACCAATGTTTCTAAGATGCAGAAGTTAACAATATATTACAGTATCTGAAGCATGAAGAGATAAAGCCTTATGTCATAAGCAAAGTTGATTTACTTAAACGTTGTTAAGCCATTATGGCGTTAGTTGCGATGATGACGCTCTAATAAATACACGTTATCTTTTTATAGTTACTTCAAAGATTTCAATAAAAAAACATGCATTTTAATAAAAAATAAACATTTTTATGAAAATACACGAGTACATAAAAAAATATATAAATTGATTTCAAATGAAACGTCATGCTTCAATGGTGTTGACGAGTAAAGATAAGTCACAAAATTTCTCTAAAGCACGATTACTTGTATTTTTTAGTCTTTTTAAGATTATCTTTGTACATTGCGTTATTTTATAGTTAATTGTACTGTATTCAATTTAAACGTAAATTAAAATACATATGTGACTTTTGGTGTGACCACGACAGGGAGTCAGTAATAGCGGTCAATAAACTAAGACATTAATTTTTATATTTTTTCTTTTTATTTCAATTGTTCCAAAGAGACGATATAAGCAAGTTAGATTTGCCATAATAACATTTACTGCCTCTTCAATTTAAAGATAGATTGCAATTTATTAAAACTGGTTTAATATATCAAATACTTACATCGGAGTGGTGAATATGTAGATCAATAGATCAATTAGTTTCTTGTGGAATACCATTTACTTATTTAGGTCGATCTTATACGTACACATGTGACTAGTGTTTTTCTCTAAATATAAATCATTATTGTCAATTAAAGAACATAAATTTGAAACCAATTAACTTTCTCTATATTTATTTGGCCACAACATCTCTGTTAAATGGTTTTAAATTAATTTGTATTATTTCCATCTCTATTCATCACCTACTTATTTATGCAGTAATCATAATCTTATATATTATGTCACAATCATCTCTAAATTATCTATTTAGAGATAAGAAAACTAAAACTTTTACATTCGTTTGCGTGGGCTTTATGACGCTTGATATGCTACTTACATTTACAATTCATCGTTATTGAAACTTGCAGTAGGTGCAAAAATAGAAACTAGTATCAAGACCCTCTGTTCAATGTTTTCCACCCAAATTCGAGACATTGGAACTTAAAGCCGCGCTTTATAAATTATACATGTTATATCCACTAATTTAAATATAATTGAATCCCTTAAGTGAATATTGAATTTATAATCATCTGATCGAAGGTCAAACACTGTGCCAATGCACCACGATGGCCACAATTTTCAATGATTTGTCAATTAAAAACTTAAGGCGTTATCTCATTATTTGTTATTGTTTAGCTGGGCTATTATGGTTCTGAATCAAATATTTCAAATCTTTTATTTTAAAATGTCAATGGAAAATTCCTAGGATGTTGAATAACTTTTACTAAGGCAGCACCACAACTTAGTTTAGTAGATCTATTAATACAGTAGTATAAGTTAATGTCCCTTTACTTTTAGTACTTATCTCTTTATTATACTCGTACAATCTTAACAAGTTGATATCAGAGTTAAAACGGTATTGATACAAAGGTTGAAGTAATATAATACAAAAATACAAAATTCGGTAAAGTCAAAGCAAATGGGTCGATTTTTAAACGGTAATTTTCTTGTTAATTTAAGTGTATGTTTTTCATAGTTGTGAAAGTATGCCAATATACTCGTAATCGTTTTTGAATTGTTTTTTGAAAAAAATAACGGTGCTTATACTAAAAAATATCAAAGTAATAAAAATATTAATGAAAGTATTGACATTATTTTTAAGATTAAGCTTATATGTACTGGATAGAAGAGGTACGGTTCAATGTTATAGATTTGCATTTACTTACTTATTGCATAATTCTAGTATTGCTGCTAAGATCAGTGCCAAATTGCATTCGAATTAAATCTTTGCAGAGTCAGAATATCCACTCAAGTTGTGTAATCGACAGATTGGTGTCACAATTTACGAAAAATATAGTTGGCTGGAGATTCTTCTGTGTGTCTGTGTGTGTAATCAATCTGGGATATTTGCATTTAGAATCATTAATATCAATGTGTGATATGGTTATAGTTTGCTATGGTCATGATTATAAACGAATAGTAACATTAAATGTGTGTTTTCAGCAGAATAAAATATATTTACACATATTTTCTGCAATTGGTAAAAGCAAAAAATGTAATATAAATGCATGTAGGATTAGTAGTAGATTTATCAACATGTTTTTATTTGTTTTGAAGTAATTATTTCAGTTGTAGTTTAACAATAAACGTGTTTTTTGCTTGGTCTTTAAAGTGCACTTGTTTTCCTTGCTTTTGATATCTCGAATTTTATTTTATTTTATTAGCTGTCATGATTGTTTCGATAAACAAGTAAACAACCACAACAAACTTCACTTCCGGGTATAAGTATTAAGACTAAATGTCTTATTAGAAAGTCTCAGTAAGTAGGTCAAGTTATATATGTATTATGTTCATATGAAAAGAAGACAATTATGGTTATTAGCACACGGTTGTATAATTTATATGTTTATTTTATATTAAAGCCTATTTGCTTGATACCTTCATTTAAGATCAGTTACTAATATAGTAAAATGCACTGGTTACAGGAGGCCACGTTTTCGTTAAAAATAATCATGGTAATGCAGCAAGTTTTGATTTTGACTTATATTCTGATCTTTCAAAGCATAAATTTTAACTAATATGGCACACAAAAACATCAATGTCAGCCAGCACGCATTCTCTATTTAAGATAGAACAGATATATTTGTTCCTGTATCAATTGTATTACTTTGAATAGATTAAGTGTTCATGCAAGGTCGTGTGGCGTTCCAAGATACAAGACACTTTAGAAGAGATGTAGATGCAACATTTGAGGTCACAGTGATGCTCTAACGGAACACCTTTTCAGTTGTATTGATATAGGTATTCTGCACGCGTACGTGAAACACTTAGGCATTACTTGCAATAGATTGCCAAGAAGTAGTTTGCGAGGTTAAATTTCTAGGACAACAAATGTATGTGATGTGATAGTCACCGTGTGTTGTCCATTATTTGTGTACGGAATATAAACATATTATTTGTAATACAAATGAATATTTGATTTATAAAATTTGCCAGGAACGTTGTCATATTTATACGTAAATAGATATTTTGGGCGATAACTTCAAATATGAAATTTATAACCGGTTTTCACGCGTCACGCACATTTCTATTTTGAATAACCATCCGGTTTTCAATAAACTTACCGCGTTCGGTACAATCGATAGCTTAATATTATCTAAAGTTATTAGAAGATAATCTCCAGACTAAGTGATCTGATCGTGTCGCCAACGTCGTGTCAACGGCATGCGGCGAGCTTCGGCCGCTAACGGTACTCGTGCGCCCGCGCCGATTGGCCCTGCAGTCCGCGGATGCTGTCTCCGTAATTCAATACATCTATTACTGTGATTAAATTTATGCGTATATATCTGAACATACTTTCTCTTGAATATTATAGTATAAGCATCGGTCACGAGCGTTGAATCGATATTTCAATTCGATTTGCTATGTACGAAAACTAATTTTACTTTTATAATTAATATATTTTATGTTTATATCCTAAAGAAAATCTGGGTAAATTGCAAGAGTAAAGTGCATTAAAGTAGCTTTACGTTCACACTAATTAAATAGTTAGGTGGAAAGCTGGTCTGTGAAATTGCAATAATGCGGCGATAGATCCGCAAAACAGCAGACGCGTTCCAACACATTGGATTCCACACATAAGATACGTAAGCGGTGAACAGGGCCTTGATCTTGCCTATACGTGTGTATGTAATCCGCACAAATGTATAAGTTACATATGTCGCGAAGTGGTAAAGAGCGAGACGTGACAATAGCACGTTTGACCCTGTTCACACGCGCGTCCCTTTCTCAAGTTATTGACTAGTTGGCTGCCCCGCTTATGAAAGGCTATTTAGCTATTTGCACATTTACGTAGATTGTTGTTTTAACGAAATTCCTGACTAATGGCTTACATATGTATGTCTTGTATACTTAGCGATGTATTATTAAATGAACAACTCACAGATTTATAAATTAATAAATGAATCAAGGAAGTTAATAAATAAATATAAGTTAAATCATAATTTATTTATAGAAAAAAACTCTGTATTTGGTATTTATTATAAAGCAGGAAATTGTCGATTTCTAGAGATACAAGTGACCAATTCCATGTTACCTTAACATTTTATTACTTTACATAATAAATATTATGTACGTGTTGATACTTTATATTTAATGACAAATATTACTTTGTTTACATTTTAGGGCTTTGTACCTCAAAAAAAAGGAACCGTTGTCCGTTTCTCAAGAATCTCGAAATCACGTGAAGGAATCAAGCTGAAATTAGTATCAAATATTCAAACTCATAAGTCTACGAAATCAAAAGATATGAGCGTTTATTCTTAATTTTTTTGCATTTTGTATGTATATCGTAATAAGCTACATGTTAGAACTTATAGTACTACCAAAGGAAGATATCTAAGAATTGAACATTACAAACTTATATTGTAGTTCATTTCATACAAAATTAGTGCATACGACTGCAAATTTAAGTTTGTCGGCTCTTATTAGTTGTACTTCAATGACCTAGACTTATGAAATTTGACGAGAAGTGAGAACTTATACTATTTATAAAGGAAAAAAAAGCAAAATTTATAATTTCTATGTTTTAACACAGCAATAAACCATTACGAACTTATATTTGTAGTTCGTGTCATACAAAATGAGTGGATACAACCGAAAAATTAAGTTTGTACATTTTTACAAGTGCTATTTTTCCCAGCGGAATAATTACCATCATGATATAGGTATGGAGTATTACTCCCCCTTAACTTATATCTTTTTATTAAGGAAAATTATTATTATTTTATACTTATACTATCTATATCCATGATATGTAATAAAACAGCAAAAAAATTGTGTCGGTACATTGAATGTTTTTCCGATAAAATTAAGTAAAGAGATTTTAAAACACTAAAGAAATATAAATCTAGGATTTTACATTTTTATCTATCTTTTTATCTGTTTGTACACGCAATCTTCGGTTCTACTAGACGTATATGAATACAACTCTTTTTATTGTACAGCTGTTAGGTCTGGGCAGGAAGGGGCACTAATTTATTTTGAAAACTTGCACACCTGATGTAGATCCATAGCAGTCCAGCTGAACTATAAAAAATAATGCGATGGTGCCACAATAAAAAATGTCGAACAAGCGCTTTCCATTGTAATATAAAATCAAGGATTTGGAACACATGGTGTAGAGCCACAATAGATCAGCCAAACTATAAGCTCCTTGGTAAGAGATGCACGACGCGTGATGAGTATTTGTGGCTGAAATATGAAAATTGAAGAGCTGGAACATCTCATTAAGAACTATAATATCTAGCTAAGCTATATGATACCACCTGCAATATTCCTGGCATTGATATCGTTGATCGTTATGCTACTAAATTTGTAGTGACTGTGGTAGTGCCCCTGAAATAAATAGGGAAATTCAGATGACAAAAGACGCTATGCTTCGTCTAAACAACATATGGAAGAAAAGAGGATTTGGTTTCAATACCAATATAACACGAGAAAGACATAGAATTGTTCCATTCGAAATGTGGTGCTGGAGATGTGTGCTGAGAATACTATCAGACATTACGTCAAAAATTATCAGCGTGATGGATATTTTGACATATGAAAGTTAAAACCAAAATCCTAATGTATGTAATGGTAAAATAATAAAAAAAATAATTGAATATGAAGGTGGAAACAGATTTGAACCACGTATAGATTACAATAAATCAGTAAATGGAAATCGTGTGGCAATGATCATAAAGTCCACGTTAACGAAATTTCGGGCATTTGCTAGTTTTACTTCTTATTTTACAATATAACAAAATAAATAAAAAGATATTAAATTGTTCTGCAATTTAATTGAAATAAAATTGAGCTGAGAGAGCAAAGAGTATAACGAATTATTATGCTAATCAGCCTGATATCATTGCCAGGACTGCTAGGACAAAAATAGTGCATTTTTTTAAATTATGAAGGCACCAAATACATAATTCAAGCATGAGTACGACCACTACTGAAAAAATATTTTATGTAACGGGACTCGAACTCACGTCTCTTTAATAGTGTATTAATAACACTTTAAAAATAAAAAAAAACTAACTCGTATCTACAGGACTTTAAGCTATAAATGGTCTCAATTATGTTAGTGATCTAATATTAGGATGCGGGTAATAAGTTACAAAAATTTAATGTATTAAGAAAAGTTTTTTTAATTTATCGCACTAATCTTTCCGTTAAGCTCAAATAAAAAAATATATGTTTCAATATAACCTATACCTGCGGTCAGTTACCTCGGACCATAAGAATGTATCTATGTCATAGTAACAATTCCTAAAATTCAAGTATATGTCTTTAAAAAAAGTTAAAAGTTGTGGCAGAATTGTGTATAGATTATAGACCATAAATATGTATAGATATATCTATTAGAAGGTGACTTTGAACTTTCTTCCGAACTTTCTTTATAATATTAAGAAAGCTCGGATCTAAATCTTTCGATGGAATAAGGATTTTTTATCATTTATACAAACGCGTTATATTATAAATGTATATAAGAGCGTATCAAGAATGTAACCATACGTTGCCGGGCAGAAACGTGTAGTGTGGGAGCGAACATATTTTTTGTAGTGGATCTGGAGATAAGCCTGGTTATAGGTAATGAAGACCGATGTGAGGTTCTGAGAAGTGTCGCCCTCTAACGGTATTTTTGCTTTGCTCATTGATGGTACTTAATATTTATACTAATATAGTATATCACAAAATGTATTCTATACATAGGTACTATCATACCATACAAAAACAAGAAACTTTAAAAGAGATGAAGATTTAACGATTTCGCAATGGTTAAATTCAATTATATAAACGATATTTCTTTTTGTATTTTTTTATGAAAAAGCTATGTTATCGGAGATATCCAAAGTACCTAATTTATATAGAATCAAAAAGATAAAGTGTGAAATAAATATAAGCGTATATAATTCGGAATTAGATGTGGTTCATAGGCATGTGCTATTGGTAATCTAGACAAGTTTTTATGAAATGTAGCGTTAAAGTAGCGAACGCACTATTTACGAAGCAGTTAAATGGACAAAAAATTAAATTCAACCAATCAACAACAGGTTAAGCGCGTAATAAAAAGATAGAGACTAGAGTTTCTATTTATAGCTTAGAGGTGGACTAAAAGGGAAGGTTGCAGGGCCAATTCTACCTATATATACATGCTATATATGTCCATAGGTACATTGCACTGAGCTTACATGTTATCCTTATAATTTATCTCGTAATACAATGATAATTTTAAATTATGTATCCCAAAAAAAAAGTTAATCAATAAAATGGGACCACATTGATTGCACATGGAACAGTGTATGCCTTAAACTCGTTGGCCGTAGATTTAATTATCACTCTAGGGAACTCTTAATATTAAATGCTATTAAATAAAAGTACTTAATATTAAAGTAAGTGAAGACCTATTATATCTATTATTTTTATAGCTTCACGCTTGTATTCCGCTCATAACAAGGTAAGCAGAGGGATCTAGTGTTAAAACACTCCGTTTCCCGCTTTCCGCCTTTCTAGACATTGCGTGTCGAGTGGCGGAATTTCAACGCGCTTTGTCTTGGTACCAGAGAGTTAATATGAAAATAATTAATTCTCCCCGAAAGGGAATCAAACCACAAATCGTCGCATTTACATGCAAACGCTGTGTCTCTGCGCTCTATTTAACAATGTAATAAAATCTTACAATGCTATTTTGATTATTGCCCTCCAATTCGTTTTAAACAAATTTACACGTGGCAAATACCTATCTATGTAGCATAGGTATACCCAGATTTTAAATATTTCAGATATTCATATAAATGAGAACAAAGAGAATTATTTCAACTTTCACTATCTATAAAAAAATAGATACTTTCAAAGGTTAAAGAAGTTATGCATTGTTTGCCTGCCTGTGCTATGAACAAGCCTCGATCCAGTATCGACTATCGATGTAATTGAATATATTCGTGAAGGTTTTCCGGTGAGCGACGGGCGACTTTATAAGTTGAACAGGCGCACGCGGCGAGAAACGAGCGGGGGGTCACGACGTGGTTAACCTAGGTTACACCACGCTCCAAAATGCTGACTTTCGCGCGTCACTTTAAATTCCCTTGTTATTTTATATCGTTTATATCTTGTATCTCAGTTATTCTATAAATTTGTTTTAGAAAATTATTTATATCGATCATAATATCATTTATAATAACAAATAACTAACGCAAAAATATCTATATTAAACTTACATTTCTATGTTAATACTATAAATAATAGCTGAAACCACGTTGATAAATGTGTTATGTTTTTGTTTAGTTGAATAAATTCGATAGGTAATTTAAATACCCGCAGGTATTCAGGCTTCGACAGAGTTTGCTGGCATTTTGATTATTGTTGTTGACACTTGCCGAAGGACCCTGACATTTTGATAAAGGCAACAGACAACTGTTGGTGTGACTGGACTCGTTTTGGTGACATGACAAACATAAATAAAGTGTACCTTACTATTTATATATATATATATATATATATATATATATATATATATATATATATATATATATATATATATATATATATATATATATATATATATATATATATATATATATATATATATATATATATATATATATATTTATTTCAGTATCAACATTTTCTTTAACGTGCGAAGTAATGAAACCAACCCAGTAAGTTACTGGTATAGCACTAGTACTTGTGTCAGGAGGCCCCGCTCTTCCATAAAACTTCATACATTTGTGGAAATAAATATCTATACAATACACTTATCTAACCTAACTTAATTTAATTTAATTTAATTATGAAAGAAATGGGCAAAAAGAGTATGTTTATTTGTGTGTATGTGTGTGTGTGTGTGATTGTGATTGTGTGTGAGTGTGTGTGTGTGTGTGTGTGTGTATGTGTGTGTGTTTGTGGTGTGTGTGTGTATATTAGTGTACCATTCTATGTGTCATCGTAGTTTAACGTTAGTAGCCAGGCAGTTAATATTATTTTGGGCTGATAAGAGCTCATAGGATTAATGTTTAAGATTTTATTTATTTTATTATAAAGAAATCTCGACTGAATTGGAAGCTGGTTATTGCCAAATTTAGTTCTCATAGGAGGAATATATGCTGTTACATTTCTTCTTTTATACTGTTTTTGCGAATCATTTGAGAAAGCAGTGATTCTATGCACTTTTAAGATACTCTGCAATATGTATAGCTTTCGAACGGTTAACAATTGGCAATAATTATAAATCCTGTCAGTAGGGAATCTAAAAGGCTTAAAAAACATAACCTTTAACAAGGATCTCTGTGCTCTTTCTGATTGGAGGAATTTCATTTTAGATGCACCACCCCATATAGGGATACAATATACTAGTATTGATTGCGCTAGGATGATATAAATTTGAGTTAACAGTTTATATATATATATATATATATATATATATATATATATATATATATATATATATATATATATATATATATATATATATATATATATATATATATATATATATGTATATATATCATCTCAGAGGGTGTCTAGCCAATTATCTGTCCGATATTTGGTTTCCGGCATACGGGTACGCGACCCCGGGACCTCGAGCCACCACTTTCATAACCCGATCCAATCCATGTAAGTGGTGTCCCTCCCCTATATTCCAAGTCTTTCTGCCTCGTATTCCCTTTCCTTTCCTGGTTTCTCCCAGTAATGGGTTTGGAGGTCAGATGGCAATCGCTCCACAAAAAAAAAACCACTTCGCCACTCATATGGACCGATTGGTCTTAGTCGGAAGGCAGACCCTGGCAAAAAGCCGGGACTAATGCCAGGAAGAAGAAGAAGAAGATATATATATATATATATATATATATATATATATATATATATATATATATATATATATATATATATATATATATATATATATATATATATATATATATATATATATATATATATATATATATATATATTTATATATATATACCTTATAGGTACCTAAATATTTTACGCGTTCGCAAGTTTCGGATTACATACATCAGCATGATAATTCATAACAAATGTGTCAAAACATGTTACACAATTAAAATTGCTTTATATACATTATAAAGTGTCTTGAAAGTAAAATGTGTGTAGTTTAGTACCATTATTTCATATTTTAAGTTTTATAATTATGTATACCTACTTAAGTCCTGTATTAAACTTTTTACAAAAATGTTTTAAAATGCTTATATACAATCAATAGAAACGTACGTTATTTAAGAAATATTTGGTAAATGTCTTTATTAACAAAAATGCTAATTCTGCATTCTACTTAGGTGCTACCGTATCGTATTTAATTATGAATAAAATAAATAAATATATTTATAAACAAATATTCTAAAATGTAAAAGGGTTATCACCTTATCTCATATAACACAATATATATTTTTTTGTTGAACACTATGGATAGATAGGTGAATTAATACAAGTACAAGTGTATACACTAGTTTACGTATTTGGTATAATGACTACTAGGTATAAAGACGCGAAATTGCACTAAAACTGTATCATGTATGCATCTAGTATTAAGCAGTTTTAAAATAGATTAGTATCTATATATGTATGGATATATATAAACATCGAAATATATACGAGGATTAAAAATATTATAGGTATCGCGACATCAACGTGACTAATCATAAAATTCATTAACTGTGACCCTAATATGTCAGTGGTTCACCTTTGATGCGGTCGAAACATAGAAGGTGTTTACTTATACGTGTTTTAATAAAATTTTATATAGCTAAATCGACCAATCAGGTTTATTTTAAGCTCAAGAGCAAAATATTTTTTCTGTTACATATGAAGTTGTTTTTAGGGTGCCATACCTCAAAAAAACAACGGAATGTCTAATAGTATTACTTTATTATCTGATCGTCATTTTTCTGAAGAAGATGTGTAGATATCAAACAAAAATTTCAGATCTATAGACTATAGTAATATTATATAAATAATAATATAATACTATAGTATTAAATATTCAGGTCTATAGTCCTGTCGGAGTCGGATCACGGAAAAAAATCAAACTTCTAAGTTAACGCAATCAATAGATATGGACGTTTATGCAACATATTTGCCGTATTTTCTATGAAATTGGCCTCGTAATCAAAACCTATAGGGTCTGGTTGATTTAGAATAAAAAAATGAGTGCATACGCCGCAAATATAAGTTTCATACTTTTTCTAAGTTGCACTTTTCTTTCTTAATCTACAATCATGAGATTGTTACCGAACCCTCGGTGCAAGAGTCCGACTCACAGTTGACCGATTTTTGTATTAACTAACTCTACTTTGAATATCAATATAAAAATATTTATATTCTCATTTTTATTCTAAATATTATTGTACAGTACAAAGAACGATTTACAATTAAATTAAAAATATTAAATGATTGTTCTTTAATTTTTCAGGAAACCAATCGAACCCGAATGCGATAAACGAAAAATGTATGGACGAAATTTTTGGGACGGTGAGTAATTAAATTTTTATCTGTCTAACACTGTTTATCTGTTATCTGTTATTACACTTTAGCATTTTATATAATGAAATACATTTATCACAACCTTGTGGCTGTATATATGGAGCTATAAAAAGAAAAATAGGAATAACTGGTTATTTTAATTTTTGTGTAATTTACCTGCTAGGTATGCTACACCACAAAATATTTACTATAACAATAAAATGTTGATGTAGGTTCGTTACAAGGCGTTTGAAATTTGAAAAGTCTAATAACGAAGTACTTGTAAAAATTTGTTATGAACATATTCCTATATAGATGTTAGAATGTGAATATTATGTAGGAAACCCTACGTGTTCAAAGTCGTGAAAGTGCACCTTGCACGCCTTGTCGCACCTGCTCATTCGTTGCACATGGCTTAACTTATGTTGATTCAAAACAATTGTTTCGATAACCACTTAATATGAAATAGGCAGATTTGTTTTTATTTTATAAGATAATATACAATAGAAATATGTGTATATTTAGATAGTATATTTTATAATATTGTTTGTTGTAAAGTCATTTACACTTATTTACAGTTATCATAAATACGTCACAGAATTGATTAGTATATTTCTTGAAAGGTTCGTTATTTGAAATCTGTGTAACGTAAATATGCACTCAGTATGCTTCTAAAGACGAAGAATGTGATAAGTGATAATTTATTTCAAAATATTTTAAAATTTAATAACCTTAATTAAAACTATCAATATTTTTGTCCAAGTAAATAATGTTAATGTTACGGATAAAATTTATTACGTAAACCATTGAATGAAAACATATGAGAATTGAGATTAAAACAAAAGTCTCACATAAAATTACGTGAGCGGATAAAATGATGTTTAATAATAGCATTCTCATGAAGCCAGAATGAAAGCTTTGTTTTCTTAAACGAAAATTCCAATTATAAAATGTGCATAAATGAATTCTCCTGAGGAAAGTAAGGCAGACTGGAATCCCGCTGCACGACCATTAAGGTAACGACCGCGACCTGCCCGCCAGCTTTCATTGTTCAGGCAGAACTTAGCATGACGCGAGTACGATTTCATGCAGACATTTTATGATTGAAAGTGATTGACAATTCTTTATACAACTCGCATTTTTCTACGCTTGAAATGCTAAGAAAATAATTAAAAAATGTTGCTCAAAACGAAAACACAGTACGTAATTGCTTCCATATAAAATGGGAGTCTTGGAATTTCCTGTAAGAAACAACAAAAAGCTCGGCATATTGTTGATTAGGTAATGTCCGTCTAAAGCGTAAGATATAGAGTCTATATTAAATGACTCCGTGAGTTAAAGGTTGTTGTAACCTTTAATATAATACGATTTGGCAGATTCCAGAGCAGGCATGATTTCAGTTTGCTTGCATGCCATCACAGAAGCTTTTATTCGACGTGAAAGCTACCTGTAATTTAGTTTTATCTTATATTAGCTATTCATCAAATTGAAAAAGTAGTTTCGTTTGGTGTCATGTTACTTTATTTTAATATAATATGCATAATTAATATGTACTCTACAGATACGTACGATATAAACATATGACATAAGAGATTTATAAACTAAACATATATATTGTATAGAAGCCTTGTGACCTTTAGATCAAATGTAAGATATAAACGTTTCTGTTTTGACCGTGTTATCTCATGAAGATTATATAAGACATGTCACTGGAGAAAGTTAAATTAGTTTTGAAAGTGAAATCGATTGAACTTTCTTTCACTTGCCCATTTCATAGTTCAATTCAGGAATTGATTTATTTGAATAATACCGATCATATATATTCGTATACACAATACAATATATAAGACTTTAAGTGTTAATATCATATTATATGCAATATTACGATATACTACCTAATTTATAAACTGTAATTGTTATTTATATTTAATAATATATAATCAATTGTACTTTTTCTTTAAAACATTGAAATTGCTATCACATATAAAGTTTTGTTTAACTCAGAAATTCCTAGATGAATGTCTTTAGGTTTATTAATGCATATTCCTGATGTTATAGTAATTAATAAAAGAGGAGAATGTAAAAAAAATGTGTAAACCACTTCACAAACACGTCGGAGTGGTTTAAAGGCCGCGTCCGGATTGCGAGGGGCGACGGCGGAGGGCATCGGCAGCATTCCAGCCTTTGCGGCCGCGACGACGTCACTAGGTACATTCTCAGGCACTATTGGCTCTGTGTAAAATCTGATGATGATGAGTAAAATTGAATTGGCGATAGAATAAGGTCACTTAAAGTACCTTTTAATATGTTTTATTAACAAAATAATTTTACAGACTCACGCTATGGTAGGAAACGAGAGCATGTTCTTTTTCAATTTTATTGTTGCCATAATACGGGAGTTTTTGTGAAATTATCAATATTCTGGTCTTATGGTGTTAAAAACATAAGATTTCAAAAAGTAATATCTATTTTCGAACTATTTTCGTAATTATAAATGTCATATATAGACAACTAGCTAACTTTGGATTTACAAAGGGGTATGCGAGGCATAGGACGGGTAGAGGGATGAGGGGAAGTCGCGTGCGCAGCTCGTTGTCCGTCCCTGCCTCGGAGCAACGCCCCCGTCAAGGGCGGCGACGCTGCAAAATTCTGCAAGTCCGAGGCGATTCAGTGCATCGCGCCCCGCCGCGGCGGCTCCGCGCACGCCGCTTGATCCATACGTGAGTTTGCACGCCGCGCCGGCGCTGTGGCTGCACACCGCACACGCACCGTCCTATGTTAAATAACTGTTATTTCGGTATTTAATGGAAATGTTCCGCATTCTGCACTCAAGCCTCTCTAATGTCGATTTTGTTACATCACTGCCGATCTTAAGCGGTTAGACTTTATTCGTCGTTACCATTTTGTGAAATGTTTTTACTCGTTTTTTAAAGACGATGAAAGTAAATGTTTTATGAATGAGCGGATGTCGAAAACAGGTTTAATAAATATATGTGGTGTGTTATGGATTGGTTCAGAAAATTTGAACATGGGAACTGATAAAACATTTTTTACAATGCTGGACACAAGGAAGCTGCCCAGGCGCTCTATGTCACTCGTCGGTCCGTATATAAAAAGTAAACTTTTCATTTAATATTCTTGTATTAAATTGTAATAACAAAAGTTTGTTTTACCCTCTTAGTTTAATATTACTTGAATACCAATAAAATAAAATAAATATTGTTCGTATAAAAAGACGTGTACACTTTGTTCACGTGTGAAATTTGTTTATTTCTAATATTTCAAACTTACTTTATATTATGCCCCGCTACGTTTAAATTTTTATACGTTACCAAACGATATTTTTACCAAGTATTGAATAATACTATAAAAATGGTTTAAATATGCTTATTATGGTATAAGTGGTGACTGAAAATTCAAAATAATTTGAATGAAAATGAATTCGATCAGATAATTTTTATGCTTGTTTTTTTATTCAACCTTTTCGTAGTATTTTTAGTTCAAATTATGGATTGGGATACTTTAAATTTAAATAAAGTAATTTTTTTCCTCAGTGGGGAATAACACTTTAAAAAGTACTATATTTTTTACATCGGTTAAATAAGTTACTATAATAAATTTTTCAAATATAAGGAATTTAACATTTTTGTAATTAAGCAAATACTTTCAATGATGTTCTAAATACAATATGTTGCTGAAAGGACACCAATGCGCCAATCGGATTGCACAAAGCAAAATTTCAGTTTTCACAGTTGTTCAAATAATTTAAAGCGTGCCATTACTGTAACAATAGTGTACATTTGACGTTAATCGTAGACATAGACACTTGAGTTAAAAACATATAACATTAATAAAATTATTATACGACTATTAAAACAATATAAAATATAATTTTCTAAAATGTATAAACAAAAAGTGCTTAAAACGGATACAAAATTTTATAGTGTTGTTAGCATTCGTCACTCACGCCATTTACATCCAATAGAAGAAGGTATTTGGAATTTAAATTATAATTTCTATAATTCAGTTAAGATTCACTTAAGCATTGTAAATGATGAATGAAAATGTGATGAATTATTTAAAAATACAATAATCATTGATATACTGCATTTTATAAAATGATCTTTTGTATGTGCTTAAACGATGGAACTTAACCACAAATGTAACTAAAACTTCTCATACATAATATCTTTATTGTAATGTATGCTCTTAAAGATTTTTTAAAATCATATTCTATGACTTATTTTAATCTATATGTTTGCGTTAGTTTACCAGTAATATGTATATAGTATATGTAACACCTGTACCATATACCTATATATATAGCTTTAGCTTAAGCTAGGAACTGTTTGAGAGAATCAAATGCTAAGATACGGGGTCGTCCACTTTCCGCACAATGTTCGACACATATATAAGGTGGCGTATATATATGGCGTATATATTACCTTAGTTAAATATACCTAATATACTTTTTACATAACATAATGTACATTTTTGTATTTTATGTATGTTGAAATTGCCAAAATAAAGTGTTAACTTTCCCCGGCTATTTTGCAATAAGCAATAAAAATTAATTTAATTTTTATTCTTAAATAATCATCAATTAATTACAAATAAGTGTAAATTATTATTAAAAACACTTTTATTCTTTGGTAATTAACGTTTTAACGATAATAAATTCTTTAATATTTTATTTTTAAAAATTTCAGATCGTGTAAATAGAAGTGACGCTGAAGACAAAAGTCTTTCAAATGACGAGACACCGATGCCATCGTGTCCTCGACAACCACCTGATGGCGTTGAGACGCCATCAGATGTTGTCGAGAAAACTCCAGAGTTGCCAAGTAGGCTGCCACCTCGACTTTCAACAGGATGGACTGGCACACGGTCTCGTTTTTCTTATTCTTCAAGAACTCAAGATGCAAGAAGTGAAGCAAGTGTTAAAGATAAGATTGCTATGTTTTCTGTTGATCTTGGGAAATCCACCGATCAACTGGATAAATGTGGAACTTTACCCGTTAGATCACATTCAACTTTAAGAAAAACTCCTAATATATATACAAATAATTATAGTGAAGTTTCATCCTTAGATAGAAGGTTGACAAAATCTCAAGATAATTTAGACGAAACACCTCGTACTTTTAAACGAAACCTGGATAGACCTGAAGCTCTAGGTGCAATAGAAATTAAAAGAAACGAAATAACACAAAACAAAAGGTTCCCTACGTCGGAACTAAATAATAAACCTTTATTTTATGGAAGTACTACCACTTTACCTGATGATGTATCACTAACTCGACCTACATACCATTTACGGAGCACGAGTGAAGATAATAGTAGTAAAAATATATCTACTCGTAAATCAAACTTAGAGTATTTAATAGAACAAAGAAAAAAATCTATGTCCAAGTTACGAGGCTTAGTCATACCAGAAGTCCAAGTACCAATAGTTGATCTACCTGAAATAAAAGTGCATGATTCCATATCTAAAAATTTCTATAGTAATTCTTTAAATAAAGATATAAAGAAAGATTTAAATAAGATAAACTCTTCCAAATCTTTAAATTTTTCTGAAAATCCTTGGAAAACCAATTTCTTACCTAACAATATACCCAAGTATTCGCCAGCTTTTAAGCGTAAATCGTTACAAGTTTATAGTGCTTCATTATCAAAGGAAACTACTCCGGAACCCAAGTATACAGAAAAAGTAAACACACTAACAAGGATAACTAATTATAATTCCTTAATTGCTAGCCCCCTTAAAGCAACGAAAGAAAATTCAACTTTAAAATCTAGTCCGCTACTTAATCGATCCCTTAATAAAAAATACTTAAACGGTAACGAGCACGATTTCAAAAACGTTGAAATAAAAATTTGTACTGCAACAGATATCGTTGATAGCGATAATGATTCAGCTATGAGTTCAACACAGTCAAGCTACCGTTCGTCAGCTTCCTCGCCTATGCATAATATAGATAATAGCATAGAGTCAGATAGCTCTCGTTTGTCACCACGAATAACACATTATAACTCTTATTCACTACTGAAAGTTGAGGCTCCAAATAAATCTATTTCAACTGAAAAAAATAATGAACTATACATCAAAAGAAATGTTTGTCGATCGGTTTCCTCGGAAACAAATATTTCACTTACCTCTTCTGCAGGTTCAGCAGCCACATCTGGCTCGCAAGCAAGTTGCAGTTCCCTCGAGAGTTCTGTAGCTGACTCAGATAAGAGAAAAGTTTCAAAAATATACAACGTTGATACCATAAACAGACGAAATATTGTCGCTTCAGCGAAATGCAGAAGTGGAAGAGACGTTAAACTTGAGTCACCCGTTGTTGAAACAAAGTTCTCCCATGAGTCTTATAACAGATCTCCTAGTCCAGTAAGCAAAACGTCTGATCGCCTTTCTACGCTCACACCAACAGTGAGTGCTATAGCGGGTAAAGGCGAAAGTAGGCGACGTAATAAAATAATTGTAGATACTGATTCTGACTCAGACCACGAAGTAAATATTCGACAGCGGAAATCTGATTTCAAAAACACAAGGTTAAAACGTAATTCAAGTTTATCTAATAAAAATAAAGTTAATGAAAGCAATCAAGAAATAAGAAAAATTGAAGATATATCTAGTTTTATCAAAAACGAAGCAACAAAAGAATGTACTTCTCATCCGAATTGTTTGGGGGATGGTGATATTAGTAAAACTACAACTGCTAAGAAAAAACAAGATTTTATTGTACACAAGACGATGGAAATTAATGGCGAAAAAATGCAAGAAAAATGTAACGGAGTACCTTCTCTAGATAATAAAAAAGAACTCATCAAAAATACAAATAATAAACAATCTTCAACTGTGAACTCCCACTCTAAGAGAGATGTGAGAGTTTCAAATGTTTCCTTAAATACTATTTCAGAAACAGAACAAATATTAAAAGTTTCTACAGATATTTACCGTCTTAAAAAATCAATTGGTTCAGGTGTGGGACTGATACTTGCTGGTGGTATCGATTGTGAAGCTAAAGACGTTACTGTAAGTACCCGCTATTCATTAATGTATCTGCGTCTGGATTGTTCAAGTCTATGCTGTTTTCTTACTAATATTTTATTTCTTTGTTTTAGGTACATAGAGTTTTGGAAGATGGTATTGCTGCAAAAGCAGGATTAAAGAGGGGATCTAAAGTTCATCGTATAAATGGCTATACAATGTCAGGATTGACGCATGCCCAATCCGTCAGCATCCTAAAGGTATTCGTATTTAATTATTATAATTTTCTTGTAGATATTTATAAAAAAAAAAAAAAAAATATATATATATATATATATATATATATATATATATATATATATATATATATATATATATATATATATATATATATATATATATATATATATATATATATATATATATATTATATATATATATATATATAATCAATTTAAATATTTCAGGAACAACGCACGGAAGTAGTTATAGAAATTGAAAATGATAATAAGGAAAATAGAAGTAGGACCGAATGCGGCTCTGAAATAGGTAATTGTGATTTTTTACCAGAATGTGTTAGAATTGATTTAGATGTTTTTATTGTTTTGACAATTCAGTCCCTTTATTTGGTTTTGTTATTTTAGCGGAGTCGGTGGGACATCACTTAAATATAGAGAAAAGTACAAATGATGATAGTAATGGTAATCGTAAGATTGTAACAGTTATTTTGGAAAAAGCTGGTGCAGGAGCAGGTCTTGGTTTTGGCCTTGACGGAGGGAGGGATTCACCTCAGGGCGATCGACCTCTGACTGTTAAAAAACTCTTTGCAGGTAATATAAAAAATATTGATAGTATTGATTATAAGTAAAACTTTTTTATGATAAAATTTTATGATTGTTTTTATACTTCAATTAAACTCCGCGATAAATATTATCTATTTATCTTAATAGGAGGTGCTGCTGCTCAATGTGGGCGCATTCTTGTCGGGGCAGAACTACTTTCTGCTGGAGGTCTATCCATGGAAAACTTTACGAGAACTCAAGCTTGGGCTGCCTTAAAAGCCTTGCCAGCTGGGCAAGTTGAGTTGGTCCTCAAAAATCCATAGATCATAAGATTTTCAGGAAAATATTTGAGTACAAGCTATTTAATTAGCAAATACTGTAACTTTTTACAACGTGTGCTCAGACTGATTTTTAATACATCTTAAAAAGTTTCGGTATAAAGTGAGTGTTGCTACATGCAATTGTGTATATAGTATTAGATTATAATATAATGTCTTGTGTGAAAGCAATGTGCCTTGTCTTGGACAAAACGCTGTAAAGACTGCGTACAGATATATTCAAAATATAATATTTATTAAAAAAAAATACTAGTCTATAAAAAATCATAGTTTTAGGCACTGTACTTACATATGTTGGTTTCAAGCTATTCGCAACAATGAAGTAAATATGTGCCATTTTAAGAATTTTGTTTGAAATTACCCAGTATCAAATTTATTAAGAATTCTACAATGTTAGAAACAAGTTATCTTATTTGTATCAATGGCTCGCTGTGTTTCGCAAATTCATTGATTTGTTATGGCAATCAAAAAATATGGGACTTATCATTTAATTTCATATCATCATGTTGTTTTATTATTTAAGCTAAGTGTAAACTACAGGTTACAATAAGTAAGAAAAAATATATATTTCACTTTCACATATCCCATTTACTTGCCATGTATCAATTAAACGCTTATAGATATAGCCTTACTACATACTAATATAATCGTAGATTATATAATTTTAAGATTTTTGTATATATTATGTAAAACATAATTCATTGTCATTAATTCGTATTTAATAATTTTGATATTATGTCGTATACGTATGTAACACTAATGTGAACTATTTTTTTATTAAATAACTCATTGAAGCTATTTATGAATACATATGTTGTTATACGTGTATGAAAAATATATCTTTACATTTCCAACGACGATATTTTTTTATTACAAAATACTTTTAATTTACTTTAAATTTAAAAATATTCTTAAAAATTTTCTCGCTATACCTACTGGTCGTCCTGGCAGGGCATCAATAAATAACAAAAGCCTACTCTAGACTACACTACACTAGAATACACTACTTGGTAGTATTTTGGCATTGCGAGTAACACATAATATAAATGATTTATACTAGTTTTATTCAACAAAATTTATTAATTAAATGCTTAGAAAATATAAAGAGGTATACAAAATTTTATGGACATGTTTTAATATAGAGGTGGTCATATAGTACATAACCACTTAAACTTAGATGGCATTTAGACAAATAAATAAAACTTAAAATAGATCAAGATATATTTAAGAAAAATTCTTTGTCTGTCTGTCTGTTTCAACGGAATGTTTCAAGCACATCAAATGGGTTTATTGGACTTTGATTTGAATTTTTTGAATGAAACTTTTTAAATTTACAGATAACAGGCTTGGGCACGATCTAGGATATAATTGACTTTAAGGACTGGAACACCTGATCTAAAACCATAATAGACTAGCCAAAGTATAAGGAATAATAAATATTGCTCAGTATGATGACAAAATATAAAAAAATGTCTGAAACATCTTATTGGAATTCTAAGAGATGTGGTTACCAACTAGTACAGGAATATAAAATTTTAATACTTAATTGGAATTAATACTTACCAAGGACAAAGTAAACGTTAATATGAAAATCACAACACGTAAATCTAGAAACAACCAGTATTTGCTAGTCACGTGAAAAATTAATGCGGTTATTCTCTTAAGAGATACAAGTATGCCTAACACGGGAGTGTAACTCAACATTAATGAGCTTTATATTTTTCTTTCCAACAATGAATTAAAATTTCCATTCTACTTTTCGAGTTTTGCTATAATTTCTTATAATCTGCCGTTCGGCGCTAGGAAAATTCCCCCTATAGTTATTAATGACAATTATTGGCAAATAATATTATAAAATCAGTCTTATTAGATGAAGTAAAGTGCCAACCAACCAACCCACTATGGGTTTCGCCATAATATAGGAAGCAAATGTCTAAAATTGTAAATTTCCATATTAAATGAGAGAAAATAAACAAAAAATATCAGTAAAGAAAAATCAGTATTATTAAGAGATGATAATGGACGCAGAATAATTTTAGCGAAATACATTTCTTTTTTTATTTTGCCTAATGCCGTAAATACATATATGTCTACTTACAAATAGGTAGGCACTTTTCTATTATTTATCAGTAAGATTACACATATTTAATGTAGCTAATACATTTAAAGTTTAAACATTTTTTAAATTACATCAAGTTAGGTAAGTTTAGTAAATATATTAAATTTATATAAGCATTAAAATAAACTCCTAAAGTAAAGTCACTTCACAATATATAGATTCAGTTCATATACTATAAAGACGTACACGCAATACCTAGTACTATTTTATAAGTTTTTTTTAATTTTAAGAAGTTTTCTATCACAGACTTCGTGTCTTTCTTTTATTTGCTATGAACGACAAACAATATAAAAATGATAGTCTTAGTTAAACAATAATTACATTTAATATTCATAGGAAAAATTATATGTTTAAGTCAAATGAGGCACGTTAGATACTTTCAATAAAATTGCAAAACTCGTTGATTCTTACATCGTGTATGAAAAAATGAAATTATTATAATAACAAATTTTCTTTTGTTAGTCAGAATACTTCAAAGTTCAAATGCTAAAGGAAAAAATTATGTTACAGGAAAAAAAAAATATAATTTGATTTATACAATTATTTTTTATACTTTCAGAAGGTTCTTGTCTTCTAATATAATTTTTTCATCAAAGTATCTCTTTATCTTTGGATTTTAGGCTTTACTTATAAGCTAAACAAAAATTAATTTATTATCTAATAATATATAACAAACTAAGTATCTTATAATATTATGTACATGTACAAAATACGCATAAGTCCGTAAAGTTTCCGTAAGTTATTTAAGTATCGATCAGAAAAATAGTAACTTATAAAGTGGAGAAAGTATTAATGTTACTACGCGCCTGCGGCGGGTCACCGCAGCAGGCGCAAGGCAGTCAGCGCGCCGGGGCTCGCCTCGTTACCCGAAGCAGTACTGGTCCTGCGCGTACGTCTTTAAAAAGTCGTATAGCCTCGCCGTGTGTCAAACCTGCTGTGCCTCTCCCGTTAACTGACATTATTTCGTCTCCTAGAAAATATTTAATAAAACGTTTATTAATTACATTCATATATTTTTGTATTAAAGTAGAAGAAACATTTTAAGGAAGATTAGAATAATAATGTAAATTTATTTGTTTTATAATATTTTGATTGTTAATTTCAGAGTCAGCTGCTTTCACTTTCGTGGTGTTATTAAGTATTATTTGAACAAATTTTGCAATTACACATATAATGTAGTACAATGTTTAGTATGTGAGAAAATTTTACTTGTTTACATATTATACAAACGTAAGTAGGTACGTGAGGAAGTTTCTTATAAACAACATTGTGAAATTTGTCATATTTTTGAAATTAAATTTCGCTCGCATGAGTGCAAATTTTTTAAAGATGAAACGCAATAATGTAACACGAACGATGTGAGACGATTTTGCAATGGCGAAGTGTCCATATAACAGGATTTTATAGGTTTTATGGAGTTGGATAAACGATCAAAGAAGTGATCAACAACAAGTTCTAGTTATATACATATACCTAGTGTTACATAAATTAAATGCCTTCTTTTTCATAATTTCATGGTTATGTAATAGTTTAACAACTTTCTGCTAGCAGGTGTAGGGAACATCGTTTATATTAAGCTGCCAGCTGGTGATAAGCCGTTGATATAAATGTCAGATAAATATATAATAGCTATAATTTTAAAGTGATGCAACACACAATTGTAGGTAAAAAATGTAAACTAAGAAATAATATTACTAAATAGATCTGGTAGGGTGTTTATGAGGGTTTTATAAAGTTTTAATAAGCGTATAACTTGAAATGGTTACATTTTTGGGATATCTTTAATTTTCTTTCCGATTACTTTAATTAGTATTATTTTAGTATAGCATATCTTCTAATATATCCCGCATATAGGAGGGTAGGCAAAGGGAATATAGTGTTAAGACACTCTGTTCCTCTACTTACCGCCTAAACTTTGATACATTGCATGTTTAGTGATAGAACTCAACGCCGTGATTTGTCTTGTTACCAAAACGAGTGGGAGTCGAACCCAGAACGGTCGCGCTTACAGTCAGATGCTGTGATGCTGCGCCACAAAGGCCTCAAAAACAAGAAATATACCTACATAAAATTGGTTTGCCACGAATTATTATTGAATCATTGAGTATAATTAATTTTATTAAAGTATTTTAATACAATACCTTCACGAAGTAAGCCAGACTCAGCCGCTTGACCATTATTAAATATAGTCTTTACGAAGATGCCCATATCGCCTCGCGGCGAGTCGCGCCCGCCCACAATGCTAAATCCAAGTCCTTTACCACCCGCTGATTTTGTGAAACGCACCTGTAAGTTAAAAAAACAATAATTAAATATATATTTATATAGTTGTAATAAATATAACATTTTTTTAAATGTATGTTGACCGTTGTGGCTCTTGTGGTGTGTTCTGAATGGTTTTGTTAATTTAACCAGGTCTTTCTGTAGATTATTTTTTTTTTAGAAATTACTATAAATTACCTCGAATGTATGAGTATCACGTGGTTCCGGTGCAGGAGGCTTCTTTATGGGTTTTTGAACTGAAGAAGGCTGTGCAAGAGGAGGACGGGCAGATCTAGGGGTCGCACTCACTCGTAGTTCAGCTACACAGTTACGAAGATGTTGTATGGTAGGATCCTGCCGAACTTGTACTCGAGGTAACCGATAAGGTTCTTCCCATAACTTTTCCGTAACATCCGATGTTAATCTATTGTATCCATTTCTATATATAGTTTCTACTTCGACGTTTTCACTGTACGGTCTACTTCGGATTTCTTTACTAATTTTTTTACGCTCCATTCCGTAGCCGTAATCAACAATATCACGACTTTCATCTTCTGGGCTTATCAGGGGCGCTCTATCGCGTGATGAAGCCTTTGCTCTATAAACATTTGGAGAGCTGCATCGCCGCCGTACGGCGGCGCTCTCTCGAGGAGGTAGTGGAGATGGTGATGCTCGCATATGGCTAGGACTAGGAACGTAAAATGTTGATGGTTGTTGTTGGGGAGGGGCAAGCACATCGTGAGCAGATAATGCTCGTCTTCTCAAGCCCCCTCCTAGTTTTCCAAGTGCTCGAAGCAAATCTGGAGCGCCACTAGTTACTCTTAAAGATGCTGTTGTATACACTTTACCACGATGTCTAAATGAAAGCTTCGATGGCGGTGCCGGAGAACAATGTGATGGAGGACGTGGAGGGGAAGGCGAACAGCGAACAGGGCTTGGTTCCCGATTACCCGATCCAGGTCGGAGTCGCGAACATCTACGTCGTAATTTTCTCCATCTTTGTGACAAATTGGCATTCCAACTTTCTTCTGAAATTTTAAAATACATCTTTATTTATAGAATAAATCAATAGTTTCTTTTTAAATAATATATTTGATTATATTGTGATATTTTTAATAAAACACTCAAGATTCCAAAAAATAAAAGATTGAAAAAATGTATCACGGTGAAAATAAATATAGAATAATATTTCACTCAAAAATTATGAACTGTTGACCCATGGATACTACCTTAATATTTTAAAGTGTAAAATCTTTGTTAATTGACGTATTTAATTATTTATGTTAGTGAAAGTGGACTATTATGGATTTTCATCCGGATGTTTCAGACTTTTATTTTATATGGTAGGTAATGAAAAACGTTTATCACTTTCAAACTATTTTGTTTAGGCAACATTCCATTATTTCTTATAAGTTAATTGAACTGCTATGACAATCTATCAGTAGTAGTGTCCAAATTCAGTTATTCATCCTTCCCAGGCTTAATGGCTATACAACAATTAAAATTTAATTCAAATTATTTCATTAGTTTTTGCATTTAATCTAATATAAAATGCACGTATTGTACTTATAACTATTTATAATTTTCCTTTCAAACCGCTTTGTCTATAAAACATTTTATATTCGATATTTAATCTGGGTGCTAAGTACTCGCGCGCGTTTTTGGTTTCGTTGAAAACTTTTTTCCGACATAAATTTCGATCCCGCGGAAATTTTGGGACAAAAAGTAGGTTATGTTAGGATAGTTAAGTGTTGCTCCGCAGTCTCTGTCTTCTATTGAAAGTTTCATAAAAGTCGGTTCAGGTGTTCCAGAGATTAGATCCTGGACATACGAAAAGACAGACACAAATTTTTTAAATGTTGTTTTATGTTATAGTAACGTGCAAGTGACTAGGTATAATGAGTGTTTAGCGTGTATAGCGTATAACGAATAAAATGCACTCGAAAAACTCTGTTATATTGAAATAACAAGCAGACACGCCATTTTTTTTATATGTATGTATATATATATATATATATATATATATATATATATATATATATATATATATATATATATATATATATATATATATATATATATATATATATATATATATATAAATATATTAAGCTAACTATATATGTATAAATAAAGCTAACTTTGTTATAAATACCTTTTTTATTAGTATCAGCATCTGACGCATAGTCGTGCGTCCTGGGCGGAGGCGCAGGGGGCGTAGCAGGTGCCGCAAAACTGTGACGCAAGGGAGTCATCCGCAGCAATCGAGGACGGTCACCGCCACGGGATCCCCAAGCCGGGGCACCCATAATGTCTCCTGAAATTTATATAACAAATTACATTATTACAATATATTTAACCGCATATAAAAATATAAAATCAAAATTAAAATATTCTTTTTTCAATTAGACCATTACAAGCACCTTTGAATCGTCAATTTACATTGGAATGTCAGTAGTGTCAGTTTTTCAGGAGGCTACCACCGGCTCGGAATGCAGGTTCTGCTGAGAGGACCCGGCGAGAAATTCAACAGTTGCTCCTTTGAAACATACTTTACAAATGAACTATAATAATCATAAGTTTCTCGAAGGATCGCATCAACAGCATTTAATTCCACGCACAACTATCATTATAATATTCTTGGATAGAATAATACGCTTTATTTATTAATACATTTTTAACGTTAACCTTAAATTGTTCAATTGGAAGATAACAACTTTTGTAGGTACTCTTTTAATGTATGAATCGGTTACATTTTACAGCTTTTTACTAATGTGATCATGGTACATTATGCGCTGTAGATATAACATATTGTAGTATTTTAGGTATGTCATGGACAGGTGTGACAATTTTTATTTTTACGTTGAGGGATTTAAAAAAAATGTGTTTCTTTGTTTGTAAACCCACATCTTTGTATCTACTGGACGGATATAAATGTTTCTTTTTATCATACAACGGGTAAATCGGGACAGAATCTAGGCTATAATATATTTTAAAGATGCGAGTCTTCATACACCTTAATAAGAATCATATTTGTCCAGCTGAACTATAATAAATAATGAAATGATTGAACATGATAAGTATGATATAAGGTGTAATGATTATAAAAAAATTGGATATATAAATAAATATAGGAAATAAGAAAATGGCTCTAAAGTGAAAGTTGTTAAGCGTGGGGGTCATGAAGAACCGTAATATCCAGCTAAACTATATGACAGGCGAAATGGCGCTTAAAAAGCACATTGTTGTCTGTCTGTCAGTCTCTCTATCCGTCTATCAAGACTATTTTTATAAAATTGCAGAACACAGAAGCACAGAATAATTCCAACTTCCAAGTCAACGCATTCAAAAGATCGTTATTGCTTTATGTGCGTTAGTGCTTTATTTTTGCATTTCGTTTGAAAATCGCCGCGTAATCAAAACTTCGAATGTTCTTACTCACGTTCATTTCGAATTATGAAATATGGCTAAATAAGTTACACATTATAGTAAACAACGAAAAATACCTAAAATTGGACATTTATAGGACATTTATATTTATATTCCAGTAAAAAATAGTTTGTAGTTCATTTCATACAAAACGAGTGCAAAGTAATTGTAAGCCATTTGTTATACTAATAGACATAAATAATCACGAAACATGTTAAAAAAAAAACATCTCTTAATAAAATATCCTACTTAATGTTATCGCTAAATTCTACAAAAACGAAATAAGTATTCAAGCGTTAAAAAGGTTAAATAGCATTCTTATCACAAAATGTTTCTTTTTGTTGATAATAATGTCTAATAGTATTTTTGTTCTTATAAGAAGTCTTCAACGGTTTTTAAAAATAAATAACATTTACAGCAAATGTTTTTAAATGTTCTTATTATTATTATAAATTATTACATAAACAATTATTCATATATATTTAAGGTAACGTAATTTTTTATTTTATTAACATTTACGAAGGTGGAATAATATTTTTAAAATGTTAAAAGTATTTTTTACAGTTTTTAAATGTAAATGGTTAATAACTAAAATGAATGTTAGCGTTATTAATGCATTTTACGTAATGGCCAAAGATGAGACCATTTTGAAAATAACAGTATTTTGAATGCATCATACAAAATACCTACTTCCATTTTTTTATCTTATAACTTCTTTTTTTTTAATGCATTTTGTATTTTATCTACGCTACTTTTTAGGATTTAAGACAAAATACTTTTTTGTAAATTTTGTAAACAACAAAAATTAATATGCTAAAGAAAAAAGTAAAGCTAAAGAAGAAATGTTTTTCATCAGTGTCATATTTTTTTTAATTAAAATGGGCGCCAAAGCGAAATAGAGAGCAAATATTGTAATTGTTTCTTGCAGAAGTGAGAAAAATTTAAAATTATCATAAGGATATAATTACCACACCTCATTCTCACAAGAAAGGTAAAAAATTATATTCCATGACGAATCAGATTCCTCAGTAGCTTGAAATAAAAAGAACGGGTATATACAATTTGTATTTAATTAAATTTTATAATGTATTTTGCACATCTCTAATAATAGCACATCCTTATAATATATATATATATATATATATATATATATATATATATATATATATATATATATATATATATATATATATATATATATATATATATATATATATATATATATATATATATATATATATATATATATATATTATTTTTTATTTTTATCTTAGCTTATAGCAGGGTAGACAGAGGCAACCAAATGTAGAACCCTTAGTGATAAAACACTCCGGTCCCCGTTTTCCGCCTTTCGAGGCATTATGTTTTATGTGTAATATGTTTCGTTGGATTTTTTGTTCCACTGCCAAGTTCCCATATCTAAACACCAGTGACCACTAACACCCACTCTGTGTGGGCTTTGATCGAGTAGGTAAATACTAAATACCAAACCAACACAACGTCCGGCAATAAAAATAAGAAACTCGTAGTTCGATTTGACGGAGGTATATTATATGCATGGGCTAGGAAATGGGCTAGGAATATTTGTATTAATTTTTTTTATTTATTATAAATAATTTTAAACTTACAATTAATTCATTAGTATCAGAAGTTTTATTTTAAGCTTGAGGTTAGTTTTACAGATACAATTCCAAAAATAAAGTCAAGCAATCATTAATAGAATCTAAGCAGCCAGCGGGTTGAATGCCGCGCACCATTGCGCTACGGATATCCGGTCGAGAAACGGCTGCGTATTCCCCATGCTGAGTAGCCGAGCATGTTCATTATCCCAAGCGTAGACACGTACCTATAATACATCTGCCCATGAAAATTAAAAAAATCTTTGTGGGTCTTGAGTAGTAGATATCGCGTGTTCAGAATAAATAACGTCTGGAATGTTTTAAATGAACGCTATATTACTTTTGAAGTTTAGTCGGTGCTGTCGTATTATTAAGGAAAGTGATATTACGAATTTAAAGCAATTGCTCAACGAATTATAAATTGCTCACGCAAGGAAAATACTTAATAAAAATATATAATATCTACACTATTGGTAAATAAACATTTTAATGGTTGATTTAACCATTCAAATATCAGTTTTGCTAATAATAACTTTAGGTTGTTTTTATGAAGCAAAGATAACCATTTTAGACATTAAGTGTTAAAATTAATAAACACCGCGATTTTTATATATATATATATATATATATATATATATATATATATATATATATATATATATATATATATATATATATATATATATATATATCTATTTTTAAGGAGAATCTTAAAAGAATATTGCCAGACAAGAAATCAAATCCACAACGCACACGTTTACAGATTTTACGACCGGAGGTTGAAGTAAGCTCATATGCTAATCCCCCAACTCCCGGCATATCCGGAGGTATATGAACCCCGGACGTCTAGTGATAGAGAACTTACAAAATCCGATTCCAAAACATCTTTTACACTCTACCTCGGAGTAAAAATTTTAAAAGCATATGTTATTAATTCATTTTATTTATAAATTGATATCAATAAAGAATAACGTAAATATACAAGATATATATACGTATATCCAGGTTAGTTTGGCCAAAAGGTTTAAAATACAAGATGAGCAGAAATCTATGGGGAGCCATTATTACGTGAACGTAATTAAATTCCGGCTTTTCTCGACAGGGGTGATCCGATCCGCATCTGATAAATCGCCCTGCGGTCAAATGACAGAGAGGGGGGAGTTTTATTGCGAGCAAATATATTATCTTGTATGTTTATGATACATAAGTAAATATAAAACATATATATATATATATATATATATATATATATATATATATATATATATATATATATATATATATATATATATATATATATATATATATATATATATATATATCATTTCTGGTTCACTTAGTTGTTCATGGTGATTTTTATTTTTTTATTGATCTTAAAATTGTTTGTAATATGTTTGCTATGGTAAAATATGCCAACATCATATCTATACTAGCTAATAAAGTCAATCTGAAAGCGTTGTTAATTCGCGTCAGCCGGTACCGTTGTGAGGCGAATTTGGACTTCGTGGTCACTGATCTTCCGGTCAATTCTATGCAAGTCTAGCTCATAGGAAGTAATTAAATCAAAAAGTGGACAATAAACAATATTTTTTAATAAATATAATCTATGAAATGTTACGTAAGTTTTATATGTACCTGTCCACTTTCATAATACTGTTATAGTACATTCAATATATTTATTGTTTGCATTTAATCTAAGGTAAAATTAGGCTTATGTCTGTCACGTCTGTTACAATTACGTAAATAATTATGTTTATTTTTATTAAATATTATTTAGTACATCCGTAGCTGTATCTATAGATATAGTATGTTGTCTCGTATGCCATTCTATTTGATTTTTTTTAAAGTGAATATAGTGATTAATTAGTTATATATATTCTTGTGTAAAATTTAAATGGATTATAATGTAAAATCCGACTCGTAGTTTAAAGTATCACTTTTCCCTTAACATACTATTAAAAAATTGGAAATGAATTTCTGTTCTCTAATCTAGTTTATACCAGGCAAAGCTGTCTTCTTTTATTGCACAAATTTTACGAGTTAAGGTCAAAAAACTTTAAGTCTTTGTAAATCATTATATTTTTATTAGCTCTTAACGTCGCAAAAATTAAAATTTAGAATTATTGATGTGACCATATTAAAGTTAATAATTTTAGCACTGTAAGAAATTTAATTCCCACATTTGAGGTTCATTTACCTTTTATACAAAAACGTGTGAATTTTTAGAACATTAATTTCCGTTACTTGTGTATCACTTAGCAGCGCCCAGAAGGGAATCCTAATTGTTAATTCAAACTATAACTGCGTTGTACCTTTCATTAAATTGTTGACTTGTAAATGTAGCACTAATTTGTTTCAATGCTATAAGGTACATGGCATCAAATGTAAAAGAAAAATAATAATGATGTTTACATTGATTTTTAAACCTAGTGTTAAGAGATGCCAGAAGTCAACATTGTTCTATGTCTTGCCGGAGCGGAGAAAAAAAAATTATTCTATCCGACTGCGACCGTGAAAATCAAACCCACAATCTTACAGGCAGACGGCCTCCCACTGCGCTACGATAGCTACAAATGGTAAGCATTATGCTTTTATATTAAAGATGCTATATTTTTATAATTATTATGTTAAGTTATAAAAATGTATAAGAAGCAGTATAAAATCTTTGAGGATATTGATATTTCATCATCCAGATCGTATAGCCTACTTCTACTCTAGAAGCATAAAGCGTGTAATACTTCTAGGACTTACAGTTCAATAGGAAACACATATCAGTAAAAATCATAGTTGTAAAGCTAACACATACTTCAAACTTATTGACGAACTGTCTAGAGATATGTTTAGAGTTAATTTGTGGGTATAAGTGGGAGCGAGAGGTGTAACAACAAAAAAAGAGGATGAAAGGATGTTTGTTCCTGTTTCACCCAAATATTACTTAATTACTACGGATTGAGATGAAAGTGCATTGTAATATAGCTTTCTCATCAGAATAAGATATAGGCTATAAGGAATTGGGAAGATTTTGTATATTTTGCCAATAGCATAACAAGACGTATCAATAAATCGAATAACTTATTTCTAAATACCTTCTGAGAGCTATCTTAGCGTGCGCTGCCTGCCGTTGAAGTTACACACGTTCGGTGATACTATTTGTCTCAAATAGTTCTCAATAAAAATCTACTACAACATATGTATTACATACGTATATGTAACATATGTATATCTGCCTTTAATGCAAAAACCATTATATCCAAAATTGTAAGCAAGAAACACAATTCAATTCGATATTATTTTTACAATGCACATTTTATAGAAATTGTTGCTTTCAATATTTAATGTTTTTATAATTTCAGAACGGTTCAATTTCGTTAGTATATTTATAGTTTGCTAGAAGATCTCGGCATGTACTATAATAGTTAATTCATTTCCAGAACGTACTTCGGAGGCGGCACTAGAAAAATAATTTGAAATTTAGTAAGGTGGAGGGAGAAACTCGGAAAATAGAGGTGAGCGTTAATGTGCATTTCAAAGGATCATCTGAAACAACCACTTGAGTCACAAGTCCCAGGCACTGCTTTGAGCTCCTCTCCCTACAAGGCAACTTGCCTGGCAGTTGACACACGAACGGTGAATCCAAAGAATGTTTCTTCTCATGTCTTCTCTCATCAGTAAAGATCAACTGCATTTACTGGGAAATATTAAGTACAAAATGCCAACGCTTTCATCACAAGTATTGAAAGAAAATATTAGATTTATCAATTTTTAAAATATAATAGTAATATCAAATAAGAAGTGTGTATAACGGGTCCGCACATAAGCAGCACCCACACCTATTAATGAAACTTAGATTTATGCGTAGCTACGAGGGCAATAGTGGCATAACAGGCCCAGTGGAATGTGACTCACGACTGTTAAATAGGTACATTAAAAATCAAAACGTCAATTTTTATTACGTAACTTATTTATTAAAAATGTTTGACAAAATTATATTTTTATTCATCGTGCAAATTATGATGCTTTAAACACAAGTGATAGTCTGAACCCTTTAAACCTTGGAATACATATTGATCTGTTAATATATAGGGTAGAATATATATTGACCTACTAATACATGGCATTCTATCAAAAACGACTCCATTATCTACTATAGATGTCACTTTAATAATTATAAATCAAATGATGGTAATTACTATAGTGACATCTGGAAATTAAGTTCAGAGTTTTTTATGTCATAAAATTTCTATTAAAAACTACCATTTGCCTCTGATACTAAGTGAGAATGTATGGAAATTCCTTTACTTGCGAGTAATTGGTAATTTAACCGTATCCGTTTTTATGTTTCCTACGGGGTTTGCATTCTATGTATTGCTTAAAACTTCAAGCTATTACGATTCCAAATCAAATTCACTTTTTTTCAGTAGTTATCAATAATCAAAGTAATTTAGCTCTTTCCCTTTTTCATAAATGAAGCGTCCGGGAACTGCCTAAGGTACCGGAGTGAAAACTATTTTTATGCGTATTTTTATGCGTTATTTTTATGCGTAGGCTATACCAAAATTCATTCATTAATTCCTGTCCAGTAGTTTAGTTACAGACAGACAAAAATTCTGCTGAGTGTTTTTTTTTGCTTCTATCATCGACATATTAACCGAGCCCATTAATATTTTTTTATTATATAATGGGGTCCTTTTATTATATAAACATAAAGCTATAGAGATAGAGATTGCAGTAGTTATCAGTTCTAACGTGGCTTATAATATATATTAACAAATTGTCAACTATTTAATTTTATATATTAAAGATTCCCTATTGAATTGATTTCCCTACTCGATCTATTCGATTTTACCTTACCTTAAATTGTGTGAGTTTGAATTCTCGACTTGACCTCTAGACCACTTCTGTTTTGTGGGAGTGATGTAATAATATCATTGCACAATTTTCCCAGAATATATCTGTTCTTTATCTCTTAGCCTAATTAAGACGTGATATTAAATAATTGTTCAAACTTTTTTGACATACTCACGGACTGATGGTCTACTTGTTCAAGATCTTTTAAAGAGCTCTATGTTTCTGTGACTATATTAGTCAGAGAAATTTTAAAGACCCCACTTCTGAAATCTTAGAAACGCTGTTACTGCCAATTATAAATCCCTTGTAGTATGAGGTATGTAAATACATTTGTTTTATGAATTAAAATTTTTAGTAGTAGTATTTTAAGTATTTTAGTATTCTTTATAAATATTTTTTTTTTAAATAAACAAGTATGTACTTAGTAAAAGTATATCATAAGTAATAATATCATGTATTTTCTATTTCATTTGTTCTACTTGCATGTACCCATGCAGACTCAAAGCAAAAAAGTATTGTTCACTTTTTAATGTGTTTCCTCTTAAGTAGGTCGCGTTGAGAGTACGGTACCGTTGTCACGGCAAATCTTTACGCTTACAATAATATTTACTATCGAACTAACTTCTCATCACTGACGCTCTAGATCATGAGAAATAACTTTGTTCTCGACATTATCTTGTTCAGTCACCTTTATTTAATGTTTCCCTGGTGAAATCGTTTGTTCCAGTTAGTTGAATGTTAACTTCTTATAGAAATCTATAGACACTTATGAGACTTAGTTAGTGTGTACTACTTCTAAAATAAATATATATTACAATCGTCGATGACTCAATAAAAGTAAATAATAAATTTCAGCGGAAAGTAATCATTGTGCGTGTAGTTTTGGTCGTATATTTGGAAATATTTTCACTAAGACTTTTTCACATTTTGAAATAATATGTGTGTTTATTCTTACTATAAGTAATATCTATTTACATAATTTGAACATGTAGTTCTTTATCAGAATTAACATAATATATATTTGTATAGTTTAACAGAATTATCAGACCAATAGATTCGTAGATGTGATTGGTTACATTTTTTCTAGATAAGTAGGTAGAAAACGTGCAATATATAAACATAACATTTCCTGTAGGTGATGTATAGAAGTTGTTAACCTTGCACTTGGCTCCGAACTAAGTTCGTGAGAAAATAGTGAAATTTACTTATATGTGTATGAAATGCATATTGAAGTAAATTTCACCACCACCATTAAACACCGCCATTATGTAATGCTCAATGTTCAAACTTAAAAATACTACATTACGTTAATATGAAATATTATTTCACTTTCAATTACTTTCAATTGTCTACAACATTGAATAGATTGACAAGAATTAAAGTAATTTGGATCAATAGAAGGAATGACCGCCAGCTTACTGTAGGGCACTGTTGAGCCTTAGAACTTTGATGTTAAGAAAACCTACATTATTAAATTTCCCTCATATAAATGTATGGGAGAAACGCTTTTGAAATAACATGCATGCATTTAGCTTATACATACTTAAAAACTCGCTATAAAATAATAATTCCAATTAAATTTAAAATGTTAAGTGTTTTGCATAACAATCTTACAAGCTACAACATTAGGTATATACATAAGTAGCAACCTACTAACTTATGTAAATATCTAATGCAATATTGTTATCACCATTTTGTCATTGCTATACTTTTTTAATTTTTTTAAGTAGATACTTATTGGGTAATTCTTGGCTTATAAATAAACTTTATGTTTTAAAATTATACTTAAATATAATTTAAAGAAGAAGCTAAAGCTAAAGAGAAGAAGAAATACAATTTGCCGCTCTGCCAAAACAAAGCGACGAAAAATGGACAATTAAGCGAAATAATATAAAATTACTAATAATAACTGTTATTAAAAAACGAAAAATCAAGTATAATTTGTAAATCTAGTACAAAAACTATACAATGCCCGGCGCTGTCAAGTGCCGGTTCAGGAATTTTTCTTCTATTCAGCACTGTCGTTGACCGCCCTCTTATGTAGTCATCTCGATACATAAAGAGTCTATTGTCCGCCTGTCGGATTTCTTATCTCATGCGAAAGACATAACGTTTACACTATTTTATGTATTTCAATTATATTTTTATCTTATAACTTTGGTAATGCGTGAACTAATATTAACATTCTTCTTGTTAGCATTCTTTACAGTTATATTAATTTTTAAGCTAAGTTGTTTTTGTGTACAATTTTTTTGGGGTAAAGTTGTTAAAATTGACTAAAACAAAACAAAATCACTCTATATATTGTTATCGACACCATGATATGTTTATATGTTTATGTGTCATGGTTTACGACATCCTTGATATTTTAGACTTAAATATTTATTCACTGATATTGTTCATTTTACATGGGTGACTTAAGTCTTTTTTTAAGTCGTATTTGATGTTTATAGTTGTAGTTGCTGTGATTAGCGAATTCGACCAAACAGACTTTTCAGCTTTATGATATTAGAATAGAAGAAGATTTACGCTTTTATAATAAAACATATGGTTTATAAGTCAAAGGACTTGTAAACTGTACTTATACATATAAAAAAAATTATGACAAATAAATATAATAATGTTATGAATATGCCTAGCGGAGATTAATCATAATATTATGAAATAGCAATACTAGTTGGAAACTTAGGAAGCACCTGAGTGTAAGCACGACGGTCGTGGATCTCGCGAGACCAAATATTTAATAAAGTTTTCATATCTTAAGTGAGAGAAGACATCGTGTGGTGCTGGATAATGGATACACTTTACATGCAATCCAATCTTAACACAAAAATATGAGATTATATACTCTCCTGCAAAAAAATGTAGTTGAAAAATTCAATTACACAATAATGTAATTTTAAATGAAACTCTTTAATTCGATTTAGTATTGGCGTATACATTTTATGACATGGAAAGCAAAGATTTGTTATATATATATGTATATATATATATATATATATATATATATATATATATATATATATATATATATATATATATATATATATATATATATATATATATAAATAAATATAAAATGTTTTTGATTAATTTTAATACCATAAATATAATTTTTAGTAATATTATTTACTTGACATTACTTATTATACAGGCGTCTATGTCGTGACATATAAATAACGTGAAAGGGTACAGAATGCACATTCGTGTCAAATGTTTCTCGATGATAGATCAAGGCCTTTATTGATTTGGATTAGATTTAACACTAGCCCCAATTTGAGTCTTGTTATTAAAGCTTGACGTTCATAGAATTACTTAAATTGTAAATATTGTGCTTGTTTTTTATCACTCAAGTTTCTATGCAATAACATATACGGTACAGAATAAATAATGTAATTTAAATAAAGAAATTGAATATAAACATGATTTATTCATTGTGGTTAAGTTAGTTGTCTTATTATTGTTACGCGTACATTGAGGTAATACTACTAGGTAATACAACTTAATGATTTTTATATGTATCACATAATAAAGATATATAAATGAAAAAAATACTTAATCAAAGTACTAGCAATATGATAAGCTATAAGTTAGTACCTATATTTAGTATATATAGTTCCACTTTTAAACTTTATAAACAAACGTTTCATTAATAATTTAACCCACACATTGCCTTAATTGGTGGATCTTATGCGTGAGCAATGACCTAACGCCTTCTTACGAATAAACCACTTATGATAAACATAAGCCAAGGATTTATTATAATGACTCAGTCATAGCTTTAGCATTGATCCCATTCAATCAAATAAAGGAAGCTCCTGGTATAAGTTTTTAAACAGAAATACATTAAATTATATGATTGTTGAATCTGCTCTACGTTCATTGTATATTGTCAAATATTAGGTAAGCAGTTAGATAATTCACAAGATATCATTTGCACAACAAAGGGTGTTATAACAATACGATGGATTAATCGTCTAATGGATTGATGTGAGTTACAATGGGCACCGCAACATGCATGCCGTATAGGTAATAAACTGAGGGTGTTGGATGAATGCACTACGAGGACTGGCGCTTGGAGACCATGTACAAAGGAATATGGCATTTATACCTTTGTTATAAGAAACCATTAAATGTATATGGAATTTTGGTACAATTGTCTACCAGAGTGTGGCGACCAAATACGAGGGCTCGACTTGCGAGGGGACGAAATACCCTACTCTGTGCAGTGCCGCCAGCTATGTTTTTAAACATTTACTTATCAAGTTTCCAGCTGACTAACGTAGTACCTATTTAATTTAAAAATAAAACGATATTCGTTTTTAGACTGATAATATTCAAATAACCTTATAAAACCAAAACCTTTTTAAAAAAAATATAATAAAATATAAACAATAATTATTGTTGCCAATTTAATGAATATTTTTTCAATTGCTATTTATATTAATATTTAACAAATTCTTAATATTATATTCCTAAAACAGATATAGAACATAATTTCATATCCTAAAACTATGTCTACCAGTGGCGAAGAGTGTAATGTTTATAAAAGTAAGCCGGCGTCAAATAAAACAAAAAAATAATTCAATTAGGATAATATAAAAATTGCCTTAGTTTACAAAGTTTACTTAATTAGCAAAATTCTATAACTTTTGTTGGATGAAATTAAATTCAATGTTATTTTCTATTTATTCATATACCTATTTAATAAGATTTACTAAAGGTAACTCGATGGAAATCGTTTTTATAAACACTTCGCCACTGATGTCTAATCTGTCACCTGCATAAGTAGCTAAGATCCACAATAAAATAAAGATCAAAAATAATATATATACTAAAATAAAATATTTTGTCCAAATATACAGTAGTAAATGATGTATAATAAACGTAAATTTAAGTATGATAACTTTTCATAAAAACAATACCTTATAACTGAATGAAATCCAAAAACTTCACTGTCTAATCATACTTATTTTATAAAACTTATAACGTCTATTTTAAGTACTTTAAACAATTAAGCACAATTAATTATATACAAATCGATCATAAATGGATATTTAACTTAAAACAAGTGCCAAGTGACATCAAGCGTCACGACCGTCTCTAGCGGCGGTTGAATTTATACTAACATAACCTTAAATAATACGTACGCAACTATGGGGTATGCGACCGTTGAAGAAACTGTTTACTGTTTAAACTCAGTGCTGACTTTATGGAGACAAGCACATTCTGATTCATAAATATGACAAATATAGTTATGTAATAGAAAAAAATGTGAATAAACTACACTTAAATAAATAATTTGTACAAAATTACATAACTAAAATTTTTATTTACACTTGTTACCAAGACTAAATCAATAATGAGTTATTATATCATGTTACTTAATTTTTTTAATGTTTCCTTACTCTTTATAAGTAAGATTATTAATATATATAACAATAACTACTTGGTACCAAATGTTTTCTTATTGACAATATTTTGTATATAGGTTGGTGCTTTTACAAATGTAACAATTAAATAGCAGCTACAAAGCCCGGTTATATAGAGTGGGGCATACAGCTCTACATTATAAAACTTTATAGCTTCTCTTATGTTACATCGCCAAATATGTTAAGTAATCGTAATAAATACATTTTTTAGATATAACATAAATTGTAATCAATTTTGTATATATGTACAATTTTTTCTTAAAAAAATGAGATATTTCACAGAAAATAGTCAAGGCAACAGGTACACTATTCTTAAGAATGTTTAAATTTTAAAAAGTTTCTGAGTTTGTGTACCTGCGCGTCTCTCGAGACCCTTTTATCATAGAAAGAAACACGCCAATGAATGATCTTAAATAGCTAACAAAAACTAGCTTTTGCTTCCACTTGTAAATAGTGACGTCGCTTTCATATAACACTTGTTGAATTATTTCATATTAAATCTTCAGATAAACATTATTAAAGTATTTAATATTTTAAATATTATTTTAACTTCTTTTATGAGGATAAATTCATATAAAAAAAACATTTTTTTTAAATATTGCTATTGAATTTATATGCCCTTGATTTAATACAGAAAGGCATGTTATATTTCTTAAATATAGCATGACGTATCTTTTATACTATGATAAAATATGGTAAAAGTGATGTAAAGTGATAAAAAATGTAGTTATAGAAGTTTATGAAGGGCCACAAAGCTTACAAAAATATATATAAAGGAGCTTTTTAGATATATTCTGTTTGCTTAAAAAATTGTTACATAACAATAATAATTAAAATCAATAATATATATGCGCTATAATTTTAATAAGGCATTTGTCATGTCCATAAACGAGGGGCATAACGTTCGTGGGTCGGTTAGCAGCGCGTGTTTCCTGCGCGCGCGCACTCTGGAAAGGGCACGCGCACGATTCTGAAATGTAACTAGCCGTGTTATATTGAAATTATATCGTGTCATATATAGGAGGATAAAAAAAATAATTGACGAATTCAATTAATAACGCGAGGAGGAATTTTATAAGAATCTCAAAGACATTATAAAAATAACATTATAAGAGAGAGAAGAATAATCGTAAAAAAAAACATATCGGTATCAATGTGAAATACGTTATAAATTATTTAAAAACTAAAATTTTATCATGTTTTAATTTCGTATACATTAAATGAGTTGTGTCGCCATCGCTCGTGTTATCTAAATTGAAACAAATAATTATCTAGTAAGATGATTTTTGAACTTTTTTTTAAGACATCGTATCAAAAATATCTCTAGTATCTAGTATTTATTCTAATATAATATACACATATTAAACTATACATTTATACATTATTGTTTTAAATCACTCTGTCTATGAAAAATCATGAAAAATGTATGCATTTATATAAATGAAAATTATAATGTAATATGTAACATTTTATTTGGGTAGTGCTCGCGTGCGGTAAGCGAAAATATTTATTTTTCCGCGGGAATACTGGGATAGCAAATGGCCTTTATGTTGTTCCACAACCTTCTCTATCATCCAGCGAAATTCTAACCTATGAATATCAGTTCAGTATCAGCTGTTATATAGACCGTAGATTAGCCCGGACAGACAGAGAGACAGACAGACAGACATACAAAAATTTTAAAATCTTTAATTTTAGTATCGTGTAAAAAACTATATGCACTTGAAAAAACACCGTTATTTTTAAAACATAGACACTTCAATTTTATTTATCTATATATACATATTAATATTTAGAGATTAGTACTTTTAAATAAATAAAGTCTCTAAGCAGTGCTATCAATGGTGCTTTTGTAATTGATGAAAAACTTGAAACATCGGTAAGATTATTTAAATATTTACAAAAAATCTCAAATACTACTAAAAAGAAAGTAAATGTTGATAAAATCATTTAAAGGACAGATCGGCATATAGAAAATTTAAAATATTAATTGTCATACATAATTTTGTATAGTAGAACAGTTTGTTGAATCACGCTGTATATATACGTATGCTTGTTTTTTAGTGTGGCAAATGATTATTATAGACGTGTACAAGTTCGAGTAGTGGTTTGTTTAGTCTGCACTTTACTAACGCATTCTATATCGAAGGTGTACAAGATAACAACATTTAATGGGGTTCTGATACGTATTTATACTATGCATTTATACGTACTTTTACTATGCATAGGAACGTCTGCAGATGTTTAATGTGATCATTTGTTTCATGTTTTATCATATATTTGGTAGTTTTATATAGTAGTGACAGGTATACCGCATATATATTAGTTTATTTCAAGATTTGAACTTACAGTTGTAAATTATAATTTAATGCGTTATTGTTCCGCTTGGCAGCGACGCAGAGCCGTTTCAAATTGTAATATAATTCCGACCAACGGTTTACTAGCTATAAGTTGAATGTACATATTATGACTCTTATATTTTTACAATAATTATTATAGCATTCTGCAAGGTTTTGTTTACCTAATAATCACAAGATATTGATGTTTCCGCATTTCATTCTGGACGAGTTTTAATATACCATGAATGCAAATATTTAAAAAATTATCAGTTTGCTTTATTACAAAATGCTCTATGTAGACCTATGATGTCTATGCAGGTTTTATAGTGTTTTTCTATTTACAGTACTATGATACATTTTCGTTATTAAAGAAGTATATATTTCAAAAGTCAAAACAGAAGCTTTCATCACCACACTTAAAGCATCGTTCATTACACTTCTCATTCTCATATAAGAGAACAACAAAGGGTTCCTATACAAACTTCTTAGTTCAAGGTTCTAAGAAAGGCACGCCTTTGGCACTCCCTTGGAATGTGCAATTACTGGTTGCAGATATCTATAAGAGGAATATATTCGGGAGTATATTTGCTGACGAGCTTTTCACATAAAGCAAAATATAATGTGTGATATATTTAACTAAGCAAATTAAAAGTTAAATTGTTTATTTATATTATGAACAAATTTAAGCGTCACTAATGCGATATAGAGAGGTAGGCAGAAATAACCTAGTGAGATCCGTTCCTTTCTTTTCATCTTTGGACATTGCATGTTGAGTGGCGGAACTCAACGTCGACATTTTGGCATTAGATTAGATGTATACTTAGTGTATGTAACTAATTTATGTACATTGTACTTAATTATATTTTATTTTATTACTAAGTGTATTGTTAAAATAAGCTTACAAAAAACTGTTACTAATACAACTATTTGTAAAGGAAGCAAATTGTGCGTTCAAGGCCTCAATATTGTTACATGACCTTCATGGTGCCTGCCTTTGGATATTTTCAATTTACAACGATAGAGTTGCTATTAAATTAGACACAATGATAACATATTTAATTATTTCAAATGAATAATATAAAAAAAATTATAACTTAAATTTTTATTTTATTTTTTTTTGTTCCTATTTATATCTACAATTATATTTAGAAAATTTTGAAAATGCAAAATTTATACAATTTTTGACTATTTAAAAAAAATAAGCTAATGTATTACTATAAAAGGGTTTCACTGATAACGTATTTAAGTAATAAGGAAACTCTTAGAGCATGTAAGTCCCACGCTGTCGCAATAATAAACGAGAAGTCACAATCAGTCTACATCTAGATGATATCACGTTTGATCCGGGTCGCCTTGATTATGCCCATTGTTTACATGTTAATTTCAATACATACTTGGTTTTGTGCTGAACACTAGATTAAGGGATTTTAGATTAAGCACATTATTCCTTTAAAGAAATAACTTTAATGTAATAATAAAGTGCATGTGATTTAATGATTTAAAAGATATTAATAATACTTTTAATGATTGTATAAAAAATGAATATTTATTATTGATTAAATTATTAATCCATCATTTACCGTACATATGAAAAATATCATGGTATAGTTAATAATATAATAGTGCTAGTTTGTTTCACAAAAGCTTATTGTCTGTAATAATAATTAATAAATGGCAGTCCGTATATTGTTATAGAATAATAGCCGAATATGCACAGTAGACAGTGACTAATAATAAAACAATGTATCATGTAAATCGAATTAGATACGCAACTTTAGGCTTGCATGTACTAATATATACTTACAAGCCGATTTCAGATATATTATTATATTATAGATATATAAATAGGTTTTTTAATAATCATTAATATCTTGGTATTATTGGAGGTGAGCGTTAGTTAATAGAAAGGATGTCAAAGGGATCTCTACATTCGGATCACAAGTCCAAGGCACCGCTCTGAGCTCATGGCCTGGCAACGCAACCGCACCGTGAATACATGGTCTGTTAAGTATTTTCTATATTTGTTTAACAGATGTCCATAGCTGTGATATATGGAATTTATTTTGATTTTTAGCTGTCATGTATTTTCAGCATTATGTTTCTATAGAGTCTAGACCGAAGTTATGCGTAAATATAAATATTTAATTGCCTCTGTGTAAGATTTTAATTACCCAGCCAATGCCAAATTGGCATAAAATTTACATTTATTTATGTTTTTTCTCATATTTATTTAGACCTCTTTTTTATTTTTTTATTTTCAGCTGTAGCTCAAATGTAGTTGGGTAGGTAAAGAGAACTTACTCTAAGTACTGACTGCCTTATTGTACTTAAGATAGTACTTTCCGCGTTCCGCACTTTGTCTTTTTAAATTAAATTTAATATATACCCTCGAATGAAAACCTAACTGAAATCCACAAATTTTTACAGGCATACGCTGTGCCAGACGATAACCTGATATAAAAGGTCAGTTTTAATGACTTTGCTATCGTTATTCGCTTTGTATAGTAAGTTAAGTAACTTAAAGTATAAATTGTGTGTATGTGTGTATACGAAGGAAACGTATAGTTTTAATATATGCAGAAGTGCTTAACATAAGTTTTCCATCACCGGTACATTTGCAACGATGTCGTGGGAAAAATATCTCACTATTGTGTTCCCTCTGACCTGCTATTATCTGTTTACTATATTCTAAGAATTAATTTGTATAGAGATAGAGTAATGTTATCTTTTTAACGGGTTTTTATTTAATGTAGTTTCATCAGCATAGCAAAAAAATGTATTATTCTGTAGGTAAACTAAAAGAAAATGTTAAAGAATTTACAATGCATAATAATGAAAGTAGCTTTTCAAAGATATATTTACTAAAATCAACACATATAATTAAATATAACAGGTAATATTAAAAAAAGATATAATAGATATATAAATCAAATCTAACATATAGTGACGAGACAAATCATAATTTTACCAAATTCTTCAAATTTACTTTCCAACATAAACAATAATACACATATACTATAATAAAACAGTAAAAAAGATGTATATATATATATATATATATATATATATATATATATATATATATATATATATATATATATATATATATATATATATATATATATATATATATATATATATATATATATATATATATATATATATATATATATATATATATATATATATAAATCGTACATCGTCTTGTTTGGTTAATTTATAAATTTAGTAAAAAAAATAGTGTAAAGCACCATGCATTAAAGCTTTTATAATTTTAAATAAGTGCGGCTACTTGACAAAGTTATAGAATTTCATGGTGGGAACCAGACAGTAGTTCCACTTGAATGATCACTATGATACCTATCGACAAGTGTCATATCACCGTTATAATTACACAATATTACGTAGCGCCCGCATCCGATTGTCATCGAGACTGTGTGAACGTTGCTTTTGCATATGAAGTAAAAATGATAACTGCCTTAGATAAAATACATTACCTGTACAGAATCTAATTCATAATATATTCCACAGTTTGCCGCTTTTTCCCACAGCAGGTTAGATACGGGCTTCGAGTTATTGCTGATTGATTGATTAGTAGCAGAACTAAATTCTACGTTTTGAACGGGTTAGTAAAAATAGGAATAATGTATAGATATATTATTGAACTGGTTGAAGGTGTTGCATTTGGTGATATAAATGTTGTTATGCCGTTATTCAGGGTGTTATTAGGATTTCCTACCACCAAAGAAAAATGGAACCCACATAGAATCCCTTAGTTGTCCTACCGCATTTCTGTCCGTCTGTGAAGGCCATTTTTCTCAAGATAGCGACAAAGTTAACAAGCTGAAATTAGCTCAGATCCACAAACCTTTCGAGCAAAGAAAAAAATCAAACTTAAGTCAATAGATACGAGCATTTACGCTTTGATTTTCCTGCTTTTATATTAAAATCGCTGTGTAATCACATTCTACTGGGTACTTCCCGTTTGCCTAGAATTATTAAATCTGGCAAGAAGCTAGAAGTTACAGAAAAAAATATAAAATTAAAATTACAAAAAAAAAAACCATTAAAACTTGTATCTGTAGTTCATTTCACACAAATTTATTGCATACGTCCGAATATGAAGTTAGTCAATTTTAATAAGTAATTTGGTTATCACATTTTTTCTAGCTTTACGCTGTACCGTGCATATACCAGAGTAGACAAAGGGAACCTAGTGTAACAACACTCCGTTTATGCCTTTCCACCTTTCAAAATATTGTGTGTTGTGTGGCAACGCCACGCTTAATTTTGATACTAGAGCGAGGAAAATTAAAATAATTTTCTTTATTTATTGTCGTTGAGAGTCATCGAACCCAAAACCCTCAATAAAATTTTAATTATTTTATTTTATTTGTCAATAGTATCTTTATCTTTATTACATAGTATTAAATAATAATATTGTTATATTACGAAATTGCAAAAGAACATAGACATTTGCCATATTAAATCGATATTTTTCTCCTTTAGTATATAAAATATATAATACTTTCGAAACCCTTAAACAAAAATAATTTTCCAGGCCTAAAGAGCATTGAAATACCAACGCAATTAAGAACTCTTGAAACAATTTACTCCTAATTGCACTTGTTCATTTCGTCCGCAGACTGTCTGCAATCACTTTGATGTGACAGATTAAAAAACTTACTGAACAAATGCTGAGGTAAAAATTTTATGGATCAGTCTATTAAATATAATTGCAGCTATATAATTTTATTTTATATTATGTTTATAGATAAACAAAATACGAAGCGAAGAGGTATGTAGGGATTACAGCGTTTGGCTCTCCTTTCTCTCTGGCTAACACGCTATGGATAAAACGTAATGTTATGTATGTATGTATGTATGTACATATATGTAAACATTTTATATAGTTTATTTTAAATTATTAATAATAATTCTGAGATATAACGATTGAATGACTAATAAATATTATTGGTTATTATGAATGACTGTCAACTTATTGATTAATAATAAGCTTATTTTAAATATTTCCTTATTATTCAGTAGTGTTACTACTAGTTCTAATTGTTAACATATTTCGTCATTATCAGTTGCGGTCACACACGCATCTAATGTAAATGTAACAATCAACTACGTAATATCATTACGCATTGTTTATTGTTTTTTTTAGTTACCAATGCAATTAATTATCATAAGATTACGCTTTATCTGCTGCATAAATAGAAATAGTGTCAAGACAATGCGTCCTCTGTTGTCTGTGACATTATGTGTGGAGAGACGGAAGTCAACGCCACACTTTCTCTTATCATAGCGGAGAAAATTTTATAAAATATATATATATATATATATATATATATATATATATATATATATCATTAACGTAAAATTTAAACACTTACTTTGTAGCCTTATAGTTAAAAAAAAGGATTTCCAGATACTGAAATTGATAGAAAGTCCTTGCTTTTACCATGTATGATTTTTTTTCAATGAAAATAATATAGTAATCTTTTCAAACTTACTCTTTCTGGGTCAGTTAAAATTTAGATGTCACTATGCCAAATTGATTATATTTACATAGACATGATAAAGATGTCACCAAGTAAATGACGAACCCTTTCCACAAAACCTCCGTGCTTGCTCGAGGAGAAAAAATTTCAAATATTTACAACCTCCAAAAAATTTTTTAGAATATATTTGACGATTTTAATTAATTGATATTAGCTAAGTATAGTTGACACCAGACGGATTTTTTCCTAAACAGCAATCCATTCTGTCACTATGCCACGTGAGTACATGTTGGTACATATGAATCATATTTACCTACATATAGGTATGCACATGCATACGTGCAATGCACATGCTTAATGTAATTGTATCAACAGTCAACATAAGTTATTTGTTTAGAATTGTTCTCAATGTTTTCAAGTAAGAATATATATAAGCATTTTTTGTTCAAGTTTAACTCGTTTCATCTTTTAGTGGAGTATTTTCACGGAATGTTAGATTAATTCTATTACTTCATTACTTCTACTCTAAGAATTGTCCCAACAAATAGAAGTGAGGGAACAAAAACAGTAAAATTATCAACTTTGGATTCTTTCATGCATAGTTCAATTGCGTCGTATTCTCTTAGTGACTTTGATGTTTCAAAGTTATCCAATAACAAATACAATCAAATCGTGAAAGTTTGATTGTTGTCCTGTTCCAAATGGTTTAAGCCAGGAAGCAATTCTTAGTTAGAATTATGATGAAATATGAGTAAAATAAATGCACAGGTCAAACTAGTTTGTCCTAACGGTTAGGGTAAGGGTTACCTACTTGACTGTAGTGGGTGGTGACCTCTCTCTTTCCAATGTGGTAGGGGCCATGCTGGATTGTGAGAGAAGCTGGTCTGCGATGGTCTCCTTTTGTGTCGCATTGAAGGAGGCCGCGGAGCTGGCACGTGAGTCCAGTGCAAATGTCCTCTACGCCGCCGGAGGTGAAGGAGATGGAGAATGCACTTTCAAGAAGTCCAACTCCCCCTACCCTAGAGTGGATACTACGGGATTCTTGTGATCCTCCTCTTCCAAGTCGTGGAGGCTCCAGATATCCTTGAAGAAACCTCAGAGAACCGTAAAGACGATGGTGGCTCGTAGCAGGCGGGTCTGTCACCGAGGCGTCGTAGTAGAATGCTCAACCGATCCTACGGCGTCTCACAGAGGTGAAGAGGATTCCGCTGGGTTGTAGTGGGTAGTATCGAGTACTGTACTGAACCGATGAGTCCCACAGTACCACCCAACCCATCACATGGATGGTCTGCGTAAAAGGCATTTCCCAGCGAAGAAAAAAAAAGGGTTACCTACTTATTTGACCAGAGAAATTAATTTTAGTCTGTATTGAAAAAGCTTAACTAGAAACTTAAGTAATCTAAGATTAAATCATTGGCCACTATTAGATTATACTAGAATCTGGTCTTGTCTAGACCAACTAATTTGGCCTGATGGATCAATTACAATATATTTAAACTCAATAGACTTTTAATCCTGATAATACTACCTATGATTCCAAAATTTATTTAATTTATAGTTAATAAAATAATAAAATCCAATTCAATTTAATATATTAATATAATTTCCTATACTTTCTGCTGAATTTTGTCACGTTTGCTTACCACTGAGTATGAGTCATACATGGCAGGTCATCGTTGATATTCTCACCGGAATATCAATCAATATGACTTATAAAGTGGCTTGATACATCTTAATTATTAACAAGAATATATATATGGGTGTTTATAGTAAATACTTACCTACAAAGCTTTATTCAACATTATTATTACTTAAATATATTACTATATATTATATCACATAATAAAAAATTAGGTTCCATAATACTTGTAATAATTCATATTACATATATTTATATATACATGTGTTTTTCAATATACCTCTAAAATACTTTTATGTCAGTTATTTATTATAGAAAATAAACAGTAAAAAAATCAGCCACCTAGTAAATTGTAACGTTAGTAAAGTTGTATAGCACTGCTCTTGTGGTGTCACTAATTATCAGTAGATGGCGTGACCTTAAATCACGTTGAACTAATTACAGCATGACTAGATGGCGCTGTAAGCATTTACTTTCAACTTAAGAATTTTTTTAAGCTTTAACATATTCGTTAAGAGGAATCGTAAACATTTTTATTTTTACCAAGGAATAATAGTACTATAAGATATAATCGACGATTTTATTATTTATATTTTTCCTTTTTCAAATAAGACATGTGTGACCCGGCGAGAGACGAGCTAAGTCGTACGTGGGAGCCTGGAGCGCTGGAGCGCGGCGCTCGGCAGGCGTCAAGCCCGCTGGCCGCAGCCGCCGGCCGGCAGTGCTTACTTATTCGTCGCGGTGGCAGGTGGCACGACGCCTTCGCACAAGTTAGTTGCGTTCGCGTGTCTCTCTCTTTTGTTTATAACACCTGTTGTACTTCCTATTTTATAATTTTTCCATTCAAAAGTTCGAAAAATTAATAGATATATAAAATGTGAGCTTAAGGTGTTGTGAAAGTGTACTTTTAGAATACCGGCTATAGAAGTACAATTTAAATGTGAAATTGTCATAAACTATGTTTGCTATACCCATGTGGATACTGTGAAACGGAGCTGACTTTCCGTTCTCAGATTCGTAAGTATTTTTATGGGACAATTCTTTTATAGTTTACATATTTTTAATTTGATCTTTATAATAAAGCATACATGGTATACAAAGAAGGTCCTGATGTATTTGGAGAAGTGGTTACCAACAGCGGTCGTGGTCAGCCACGAGTGAGTTGAACGCCCGCCGCCGCGGCCAGTGTCACCGTTCATCCAATCGCAACCACAATATTACCTCACCTTGACAATAATGATTCTATTAAACTCGATTTAGCCACAATTGCACGAATTGTATCCTATTTAACCATGATACAGCAGCGGGTATACTGTACTCTACATGACGATGTGATTCCTTGAAGTTACTTTGTTTTTTAATGGTACATTTAAATATTCTCAAGTCTGCTCGCTGTTGGTGGCTGCCAACCTTTACTCAGGCACCCATTTCGAATAACTAAGTAGTTCACTGTCGTCTTATTCAGGTGTCATTCAAATTTCGTGATTCTAATTCTAAAATTTCTTTCTTCTTTTTTGATTATTAATTTGTTTGGTAGTCTTATACGAAATTCATTACTGTTAACCAATTTGGTAGCGTTAAACAAGTTCATAGCAGATAATCTATACTATATTCAAATAGTAAAAAAAAATATTTGTACATTGAATATTTTTACAAAAAATTATGGAGGGCCATGCGAAAAATCACTAACAGATTATGAATTTATGACATTTTTTAATGTTTGTCTGTCTGTTTGTCTGTTTGTAATCGCACATCTTCGGACCTACTTGAATCTGGTTGGATTTAAATAAAGCTTTTTTCGTTTATCTGTTAAGTCAGGGCTAATCTAGGCTATAACAGAGTTTGAGGTTACGTACCTGACGCAGAACTATAGTAGACTTTTCCAATGACATATAAAAACCAGATCTATAACACCTGATATAGAAAGAAAAATCACAATTGTGTGTGTGTTGTGTTGAGCGTGATTTTTCGTTGAAATATGTAAATCTAAGATCTCGAACATCTCTTCAAGATCGACGTTTTCTACTGATGTTTTGATAAATTACATTTGAAATACCTAATGTAGAATCAAATTAGATAAGCTAAACAAAAAAGTTAAGTAAACATTTTTAAGCGTAATGAGCAGATTTCGTTGACATACAAAAATGTAACATGTGGAATACAATCTCCGCAAGTTGGCAAGGAACAAATTCCAGGCCAAGGAAGTAACGGGCGTCCACTAGTTTAATTTTTTAAAAAACAACTATCTTTGATAATTAATAAAGCTTATCTAAGAAAGAAATTAATTTAAGGTTTTTGATCAGTTATAAAAATGTTGACTAAAATCTACACCGTCTTGTACTAGTACAATACATTATTGCTTGAATAATAAGTTCTCTTCCGATGTTATATTTAGCGACGATACTAAGACAATCAAAAGATAATTCAATCGGCTTTTACGTTACAATAAAAAGGTAAAAAGAAATTGGCTATTAAGCCTTGAAAAAAAGGAAATTTACCCAATTATTAGGATAGGTAAGTGTAGAAATATTTGTTAAAACATTAGATTAGGTGGATATTATAAGCTTTTTCATATGTTAAGTAACTATCGTTTGATTTTTTTATACATTTTAAATAAAATTATCTTTGTGTTTCCCTAACAGTTCTTCTCAGTTTCATGTGACTATGGTAGCAAGGTCGAATCTCTATTGTAGACACCGTAAATATCATATCATTTTTTTTTGCTTCACGTTGTATCTCATATAGCAGGGTAGGCGGAGGGAACCATAGGCTGAAGGTACCTAGTGTTTAGTCATTTCGTTCCCCGCTTGCTCTCCAAGTGGGAATCGAAACGAACACAAACCGTCGCGCAATAACTTTCATAGGAAACTGTTTTATCTATTGGATGGTATATTGATGTGTTTGTTTGTTTTTATCATATTTTCTTTTTTCTTGCATGTTATCAATAAAAACATTACTAAGCTAACCATATTCTTTTTTTTTTAATGGAATTGTTAGCCGGAAAATTTAGCTACAAGTCGGGAAATTTAGTATTGAAGGCGGAAAAACTTAATGATTCATCAAAAACAACACATACTAAGAATGCTAAAAGACTAAGTATTTGTATATTTAAAATTTTCTATATAATTGTATAATTTTCTATATATTAATATTTAAAATAAATCTAGGATATTTCTCCTATCTCCTATCTAACACCTACATGTACCTATATTCAAAAGGAAGCAATGAGAACAAAAATACGTATACAGATTTATATAAAGTCGCCATTAAAATCAGTAGTTATTAATTTTGATCTTGCACAAGGCAACTCGGTTGGGGTCAAGCCTCCTTAACCTCGAGGAGGACAAGAAATTTGCGGTTCTCTTAGGTAACCCTCCACTTGTAATGTTTCTTGATTCTTTTGAGTTTGAGCATTTTCTTGATGTCTGCATCGGGTTTTCATGTTTTGACATTTATTTAGTCATACCCAATTAACTCTGTCTATTGTAAATAATTCCTTTGTATTCAAATATGTTACTACAAAAAGTAGTACATATAGAAGTACATATACTAATAATAAATTAATATTTTGTTCATTATTTAGAATAGCAAGGCGGATTAGAATGTTATATAACATTATCTTAAGCTTTGTTTATTGGAAATAGATGTTACAATGGAGGGACCGAGTGGTCTGTGTCCTTAGAATATTCATCCAGCCTGAAAATGGAATGAAAAAAAACCACAGTGAGTTAAAGCTAAAATGAAGAAAATTTAGCGTTGATCTTTTTTTAAATGCGAGTAGGACACTAATTAAGAACCTGGTGTGTCTTACTTTGATATCATTATAGAAATAAAAATAATTTTTTGACCTATATATCCTATATTTATACAAAATCCCATTTTCTTGAAAAAACTACTGGGTCAAACTAAATTAAATTTTTATGGGACCAAATGGCAATTATTCCGCATCGAACAAATCAACTGTATACATATGATATTTTAACTTCGTACGAACCACGTATCCATAGAGGATACCATAGCTAAACCAAAGAACAATGTCATGTTTACGATTCACTTTTGTGATGAGTGGCGACGGCAACCAAGCAAAATATGGAACGTAAAGTACTCCAGAATGGCTGTTTATTATATATCTCATAAATTTATATATATGTATATATATATATATATTTACCTCTTACTTAGTTTTATGGAAAAAATTATTATACATAACAAATTATAGTCAACTCATAAAATGGAGGTTCCATCACGAAAGTCGAACACTTGTTAATGATTGATCTATAAAAATTTAATTAACATTATACTTACTATAAATTATTAATTCTATGGAGCATGTTAAACGTTTAGCACTATGTAAATATGCATGTGAATATGACGCGGAGCAGCGCACGGGTGTGGTGCGGACGTTGCCGCGGAGAATGAAGCCTTTGTTGCACAATGCCCATTTCCGATTACCAGATTAAATCGTCGCCGTCAAAGCGTTTCGGTCCCGATGAGCGTTTATATCAATTGAAATATTTTGTCCTATCATAGGTATTGAAGAGTAATAAGAAATATCTGTATAAAATTAGCTTGATATTTATATTATACTTTTTTGTTTGTGTACGATAAAATATTTGTCTTAATAAGAAGTACTAATCATATATAATAAATTTAGTAATACTCGATATTATTCACAGCACTTATACTTATACACACATATATATATATATATATATATATATATATATATATATATATATATATATATATATATATATATATATATATATATATATATATATATATATATCTGAATAGATTAAAATAGAATGACGAACACGAACAATTTGCGGTTAAGAACTTGTAATTTCAATCGAACTAATATCGCCGCACTCGCCTTACGCAGTACGCTACGCCACAGGAAGCTCGAAGGATTCTCAAAGTTTACTTATTATTTAATTTACCCTCTCGTAATACGGGTGGGCGCTTCATTCGCAGTCTGTGAAACGACACCCACTGCTTCTGTTCATCGTTGTGAAAGTTTAGACGAATTTGTGACGATCGCGTTTCATTAAGAGGTATTTTCGTATAAAAGGAACTGCTTTCATTTTACAAAGCGAATGCGGTGTGAGCATATAGGAAGAGATCATTTTAGAGAACCTTTTCATTAGTTGCTCATTCAAAGGTAAAACATATTGGAACATGGATAGGTATGGTATACACATATCATTAAATATAATGTGTGTATAATTAATACACTTATATTATACAATATCTTGAAGGGTATTTTCGTTATTTCCACCTTTAAATTATACAGTTAATTTAACAATTCTTTATTTCTTTTTTATTCTCATACTTAAAGTTTAACAAATAAATTCAAAGCATTTTTTGCTTACACTATTTTTAACAATATATATAAATCTATATACTACAATATTTTAGTAAATCGCATATGTATGTTTTTTAGAAATGCAAGCAAATACGGGAGAAAATTATTAATTACTTTACAGCAAATTTATCACAGTAACTATTTCCATTCACGATTTCATGCATTATATCCTTAAATCAATTACATTCTCAGTGAAACACGAACACCCATTCATAGTTAATAGAAACAATTAATCTTGTACACGGGATTTGAACAAGCGCGTTTGAATCACACACTCATGGACGTCCATACACTAATGTGCTTTCGGCAAAACGGGCATTATTAAAATTCCATTTAGAGGCACCCGACGCTCGACACTAACTTAGCTGAGAATCCTTATTTAATAACTGCTACTTTTTAATTAAGCTTCATATTAATAATTCACAAAAAGTAAAGAACCGCACACTTCCTTGGTCATACGGTTTTAATAAATTTTAAGTGCTTCAATATATTTTAAAAAGACGGTTTCATTTAAAAATACATAGGTATACAAATTATTTGGTTTTAAGTGACCTTTTGAGATCATGTTGCTTGTCCAGATTATAACTATTTTTAATTTTCTTTATATAGTATATATATTGTATGATTTATATGAAGTGATTATTTCTTGAGTTGGTATCGAACGGTTATTATTTTAACTTCATTGGGATTGTTGAATAAACAATGAAATAAAATAATTAAATGGTTTACTCATTGTTTTTATGATTTTATTCGGATAAAATATATTAAGTCATGTATTTATTGTAAGAAAATACAAAAATATGAGAAGTGTTTATGGATGAACACTACATTACATTTATAAATTTCAATTTATGGTTCGTTAGAAATTAAGTGTACATATATGTAGTGGAATTAATTTAACAGTCAAAATTTTACACATGGTTCAAGTATAACTAATAGCTATTAAATGCTTTGGTACAAGAAATGCTTCTCGATTTATTATTAATGGAATTCGGTCTAGAAGGACAGTACCTATGATTTCTAACAACAACTAATTCAGCGTAATAATTAAAACAATAGTAATTCGAACTATGTAGGGAGAGAATTTTAGAATAGCTTTCCGTTGCAGTTCCCTATATTCTGCCCAATTTTGCGATCAAATTTTCGCCGAGAATTTCAGAGTTCAGATTAAACAATTATGATGCTCTGTAATAGTACCTATATGATTACAATACGACATTTTTGTAAATTTGTCATTAATATAACTTAACACTATAACAAAATTAATAATTTCACATTCATTTTAGTTGGACGTCTTCATGGATAGATTCACAGACAATGCGTGTCGACTGTAAGTGGCTGGTTCCAGTATCTGGTTTTAACTTAACCATAAGTTTTACTCAGAATAGATTAGTTTATAATACATATGTATACAAAATAATAATATAAACCAAAAACACTCATAATAAAATAGAAATGGCTGATAAAAAAATATCGTGTAACCTTCTACGTAATAAAAAAACATTGAACTAGTTAATTCCCAGGCGAGTTTGAATTTTTTAAATAGTGGGCGGAGTAGCCGGAGCGAAGGTAAGCCTTCACGTGGACCGTTTGATCTGAGTTCTGATTGTTATGAGAGATCGCCGCGAGCTACCTGCGGTAATTTTAGAGTCAAGAAATTACTCTTAATAACAAATGCGTCTACTAATTTTAGGAAGTAAAAAAGTTAACCTCTCCTTTGAAACTTGTACTGGGAAAACATTATCCCTGAATCATGTTTCCTGTCTCATATGAACTTATATATAAAATAAAATTTCCTTTGTAAAAATTCTTTGGCACTTTTTGTAGTTTAATAGTGTACGATGTATGTATGTCGCCAGCGTTTATATCATTTGCAAGCAATACTCTAGCTATGCTCTTTGGCTCCATTCCAAGTAAGCATTCGAATCCAAGTAATTTGCTAACTTTATTTCATCGGCATCATAGTTATGCATCGGCTACTTTGTTACATTTGCTATAAAACTGAATTTTATAGTCTTTTTAATAAAAAAAAATAATCTTTTTTTTAAATATAAATAATAGAACCAGGGTTCTCTTGGGAGAGTGAATATTCTCATTTCCTCGCTCTGTCAAGACAAAGTACGTTGTCGAGTTCCGGCACTCAACATGCAATGTCTCAAAAAGCCTGTTTTAGGGCGGAAAACGGAGAGTAGTTTCTTTCTGCTTAGTCTGCTATATACGGTATGGAGTGTTAATTTAAAAATCTACTTAGTACCAAAGTTATAATATCCGTATATAATAATGGTAGCATAACACAAATAGGGTAGATAATTATAGATCAATCTGGAACTTAAAACTGATGAAATAATCGTTATATATATTCTGAACATGTAAATGAATAAAGGTAGTAAAATAATATAAACTATTATTATATTTTTAAAAATTGTGTTCAAATTATTGCTTAGAGCTTCAAATTCACGGTTAATAACAATGTATCTGTAACTATATATGGTACTTAAGCTTGCGTGCAACTTATTGCCACATAAAACTCGGGCATGGTTATTTAACCTAATAGGAGCCTGCTAAGCGTTGCCGGCTTAGTTTCGTAACTCAAGACAATAATAGACTGAAAATTATTCATTTTATTAAATTTATTCATTTATATTAAATTTGCCTATTAAATTGCTCAATTCTGTCTCTTCTAAGATCTCAAGCTTTGTCTTGCAAACTGCTTAGACGTTTACTTTGTTTGACTTTTGTTTTCCAACCAAGCTTATCATCTCTACGATGCCATTATTATCTATATGGACTGTAATGAAACAGTAAAAATATGTGTTTTTACTTTACTTACTTTTGCGAAAAATCCACATTATGAGAAAACGACAAATATTATGAAGATATGATTATTAACTTTTTTGTGTTAGAACCACTGTGAAAGATCTAGACTATAATTGAATTTCAAGACAGGCCATAGTAGTCTAGGCAAACTGTATTAAATAATGAAATGATGTCTTAACAAAAGTTGTAGAGCATGATAAATTTTCCCCATGTCATTCAAGAAGATATGAAAAATCGTAAAGGTTCAGCTAAACTATACTATACTATAGAAAGAAATAAATGCCGCGTTAGAAAAATTATTCAAAGGGCCATAATGGCTCATCTAGACTATAAGAAATAAGGAAATGCCGCTTCATCAAAAGGTTTTCAGTATGGTGAGCACTTTTAATTAGCAAATATAAATGATTGATAATTGAGACCATCGATGACAACGACGAATAAGAAGCAAGGCAAATCATAAAGTCCACGTAAATGAAGTTGCTAATAAAGACAGCTATTAAACTAAAAACAGTACTATCTAATAATTGGGTCAATACTTATATCAAAATTTACTTTTATTTATCGAAATAGCAGTTTTAGGTAAATAACATTTTGATTGATGTCGATAAAGTTACTATATTAATTGCGTTGCTACAAAGCTACCATTCCACCTTTCGAGCCAGTGAATCGAATAAAATGGTTCACGTACTGCTAGTCAAAGGTCAGATTAATTATCGATCTAAATGTGTCGAGCTTTCAATTTTTCTATCTTGCTTTTATTTAAAAAAAAAAGAAACAACAAAATAATGTTCAATAATAGGTAGATTCTAATAAGTTCGAAAACAAATTGTCACTTTTATATTTAGGTGTTCCAGGACAGTATGTAGAGCTACAATAGACCGGCTAAACTATAAGAAATTAAAATGGCTCTTTAGTAAAAATTGTTGTGTATATTGAGCATATTTCATTGTTATGAAATACTAAGATCTGGATTTTATGGTGTCCAGTTAAACAACATGATATAAGGAAATGTCGCCTTAATAAGAGTTCTTCAGCGTGGTGTACATTTTTCATTGACATTTTAATGTATAAATATCAAGGATCTGGAACACCTGATGTAGAACATTAGATAACACATTAGATAAGCAAAACTAAAATTCGGTAAATTAAAGTGTGGCAAGGATCATAAATTCCACGCTAATGAGGTTGCGGGCGTCTACCAGTACAGTATAAACATAAAAAGTACTAAAATAAAGATAGGAAGTCAGATATTTACGAAACGATACGTACATAGTTTTATAACACGTCGTACTCTTACATTTGAAAAACAAAAATATGTAAATTTAAAAATTAATTACTTTTTCTAAAGTTGTGCTTTTCATTGTAAGGCTTTCTAAGTTTCAGAACTTCGAGAGAACGGGATCCCGTTAAAAATGTAAATATTATATTTATCTTTTAAATACTTACACGTTGAACACAGAAGTGCTGTTGAATGTTTTTAACTGGTAACATTTTGATACGAATATTTTGTGCGTTATTTACAAATAACAAACTCTAACTACTACAATTACCCCTTATCTTGGCAACACAAATCAAATAACACAGATACTAATAAATACTTTTAAGCATATACTTTTTAATAGTAAAATATAGAGTAAGTTTACATCTTGGACAAGCATATTTGAAGATTGTACATTATATTCATTGGCTATACCGTTTGTGCGGATCACGAGTAGAGCTGGTTCGATTTCTACTACATTCAACTTTAGATATAATTTATATCTTGTTATTATTGTTTCATTTTCCATATAAATATTGCTTCAACACGTTAATTGGTCAGGTATGACTCCAAGTTCAATACAATGAATTTTCGTTTGACGTTCAAAGTAGAATTCTACGTTAGTATGCATGAAAGAAGCACGTGACGGCATGCGCAGGCGTCCGCTCGAACCTATACTTATATGTCACTATAAATAAAAGCCGTATTAAATTGGAGAGCACAATATGAATGTAAACCTGTGATCGTATATGTGTCATAAGGATAAATCAAATTATTTGTACAGTAAAGTATTTTACAATGCTAAATTTGGGGCTTAGACAAATTGCGAATTATAATTACTTGAGTTCAAATATACGACATTCTATACCTGTTGTTATTACTCTTGTTAAGTATATATAAAGTAAACGAAAAAACACGTGACAACTAAATATATTATTTATGGATTATGTAAGTATATGAATGAAGTTGTATCTTTTACATTTTATTTACAGATTAAAACATAATAATTCAAAATCAAAATCTATTTTGATTTATTATGATTTAGTAATTTTATCTTGATTTGATATTTATTTTCTTTATTTAAATAATAGCTTATAACAGTTAATACAAATACAAACATATTTTGGTCATAAGCAAAATATTTATATCTGTAGTATTTTCAGCTAATTATACAGCTAACACGCAATATCTCGACAATCGGGTAATGAAGTGTCTTAAAACTAGGCTACCTATGCGAGAAAATCGCGAAGCACCTTTTTTAATTTGCTCAAGCAATTGCATTGCTATACAAACTTTAAAATATTAGAAAAACGCACTTATTTTGGTCTCTGTACATAAAAAGGAAATATGCTAGAAGGTTTTTGTAAAATTGTGAAATTATAACTTTTCCATAGCTTCGACATAGACAGCCTGGCTGTGAAGCATATAAACCAGGTGGCTGTCGAAGGAAAAATAAAAGCGTCCAAAATTTGTCACGATCATTTGTCTGTCGCGTATGAAGGAATTTCTTCTTTGAATCACGTGAATATATATTTATATTTTATAATATATATTTTCATTGAAATAGGCATTCATTAAACAAAGAGATCAAATCGGTTTTCTTCTTACCAAAATGTCTCTAAAATGCAGAGTCATTACTTTTCAGTAATAACTTTTACATACATTAAACGCCTATTTTAAGATTTATGTGAGACATTTGAACAGATTGCTCAATTGTTTTTCAGTATTTTAATTAAAATAATAACGCTTAAAATAAACCTTTAAGCACAGAGCACACGTTTAAATAACGTTAAATTTCATCAGCGTTCGGCGTAAAGCTGTGTTGTCAATCGCGAGTCTTCTTTTTGCCTTCCGGTCAGACAATGGCGGGAAAATGTTCTACGTGTGGGGAGCTCGGAGTCAATAGAGGGGGTACTAATCTCTGCTGGGGTCGTTTGGATTAATTGCTCGCATTGCCGTCTTAGTTGTTTGTTCCAAAGTTTTGCTTGTTACAAGTTTGGTGATGCACTAAATTCTTTTCACGGTGGTTTTTGTAACTTTTTCGTAATCTGCAATGTTGATCTTTGAAATACGAATACTAGTTTAATTTATGTGGGCCTATATGATACTGTGACTTATTTATTTCAGTTTAAAATATGGAACACTTGTTATTTATTCAGCATATTAACATATTTTTAAATTATTACGCTGTGGCTTGTAATGTTATTTAATAAAATTTGTGAAATCATATTTATTTTGATATTGTTATATACGTACCTAATACGAATAACAAATGTCTCCTTATGGGGTGTTTGTGCGTTAACGTTTCCGGGTCGATACGCCATAGGTACCTTCAAAGCCGTACCTTCAAAATCTTAAAGGCCGTAAACGCACCTGTAGCACCTCTGGTGTTACACGCAGTCGTGGGCGGAGGTAATTGGGTACCATCAGTTGACCCAAACGCTCGTTTGCCTTGTCTCTCCTATAATTAAGAAAGAAATTAACTCTTACATTTTACCTACTGATAATTAAAAGATTAAACTTCAAGAAATCTCTCAATAAGCACAATGAAATTCTATCAATACGCTATATAATCGCTATATAATTGTATAGGTGGGCAAAAATCCGTCAAATCCAATCCACCTAATAGGGAGGGCATTACTAATTAAAATAAAATTGTTAAAACAGTGAACATAGCGCGTTCGCCTCGGACTAACTTTTAACGAGGATATATTTGGTTTCGACTAACCCTTTGGTGATTTTACTATTCAGTCTGGCTGCAAATAACTCTGTAATTGCCTTCAAACAACTTTTGGCTTTGTGAAAATCTCGATGTTGCGTCTATATTTTGAAATACCTGCACTGTTAATAGAAGATAGTCACTATTACTTTGGCATTGGCAATTTGTACCTACTTACTAAGAAATACAAAGTACACAGTTGTACATAAGGTGTACATGTCTTACTAAATACTATAGCGGTATTTACAAATATATTACACTGATAAATAATATATATCATTCAAAGTTGACTTCGAATTACATAATGTTATAACATTTCTATTTGTTTGCAGTAGGTGTCAACAAAGCGGTAGGATGATGGAGTGTCTCTGTCCCGCGCCGCGCACGCTCGCTTGCCGTGTGGTGTTGCTCGATGAGAGAGAGTTGTTGCATGAAATGCAGGTACTATTAAAGCTTTTAAAAATAACTTGTATAAATTTTCTATAACTTTTTAAAGAATATAGTAATATATAGACAACATAGAATTAAAATGCTTTCGAAAAGTAAGCCAAAGTATTTCTAGTATAATACTTAAATCAATAAATTTCATATCAGAAAATAGAGAGCTTATTTCAAAACCGGCCTCACGTCGACGGATGTCCCGACGGACGCTGTCGGTATTTTCAATTTCGCTGTATGATGAAACAACGCGGATTTTTTCTCCGTCTCTATTCCCGCACTTTTCAAATGCAGCTATTCCGAGACGAATTATTTGAAGTACACTCGGGGGCTCAAGAAAGGTCTTTTATATGCAGGGCCTGGGTCCAAGGTGCGGACGATGAATTCACTGAATCGTACGTCGACTCTATGAATATTAAATTCTATTTGGTTGACATTGTCGTCGCGTGTTGAATATAAGAGCTGTTCACTAGCGCCCTACGCACTTCAACGCTATTCTTATGCAAGAAATTATTTAATCTTTTCTTAATTATCCCTAAAGTTTCCAAGATTGATCTTTCCTTGAGATTGAGATTACTTATAGGCTTAATAATCTTCAAATAATTTAGATAATCCGTTACGCTTAAATTAGATTTATTGTTAAAATATTGGTCAAGTGCGAGTAGTACTCTCGCACCGGGTTCCATACTAATTTCATGACTGTAAGTCAGTGGATAGTACACTTCTAAACATTGACTATCTTAAATTTGCGGTTGGATGCACTTATTGTTTATAAAACGAACTACCTTATATATACCTAATTATCCTTTAATACTATAACAAAAGCCAACAAATTTTAGCTCAAGGGGAAGTGCTCAATGTTTTGATTTTGCGGCAATTTTCATATAAATTGAGTAAAAACGAAAAATTTACATTCAAATCTTTTGATTGCGTTAAATTTATTAGACCTGGATAACGATTATTGACAGACGTCAGTCGGACGAATTTTTTTTTCCTTTTGAGAACTTTACAGAACTCTAAAAAAATTACTCAAAGGACAATTCAATACTACTTGTCGTGTAAAAAGGTTTTGAAACTATGTAGTAACTGAAAATATAAAAACCAGCGAGCACATTTATTTAGGTTGGATCTTTACTAGACATTCGTTTGTCGAGCAATTTTTGTAGATATGGCGGGTTGAGATCGTCTGTGTCGGGTAAAGTGGAAACGACGACGACAGATCGACGTTTCTGCTAAATTGTATGGTTATTTTAGATAAATCGCCGTCCTTTCCTTACAGTTTCCCCATCTACAAAGGAACATTTGTCTCAAGTGGATTCGGTGACAACTTTTCTCTTTCCACATTACCAATATATAAAGATTTATTTGTTCTAACTAGTGCCATTCCGCTTCAGGACGCTAGAGTGATTACTCTCGGTAACAAATTGCATGATTAAACGAATCTTATCAATGTTTGAAAACCAATTTATTTGAGTGTTCTATTATTGGTGAGATTTTTGATTTGTTGCTTTATGGCATTTACTGGGGGAAATTTATACGCCATGAATAAAACGATTGGAAACTAAATTCATGTCAGATTCACACAAATACATCATCAACTTTTAGTATGTAATGGCCGGTTCATTCAAAGAGAATCATCCATTTTATGTCACTTTCATTGCTGTTTAATTTTTTTAGAATAATAAATCTATAGTAATGTAATTTTTATACTTTAGATGAAACTTATGTAATGAATATTTTATTAACATAAATCAATTATGTCGTCATAACTTTTGTATTATTTTCATTTTAAATTGTTCTGAAATACAAAAGAAAACAGCACATAACAACTTACGAGTAAAAGGTGTTGGTTGGGTGATTGTAAAGAGTATTGTAGCAGGAACAAATTGAGTCGACAGAGGTTCACGGTCTACTGCGTAGATGCACCTCGTAATCTCGTACCTCGTCTTAGGAATATTGTTTGTTGCTTGTACCTTGTAGCTTATATATTATGCACATATACTTATAGCTTATACACATAACGCACAGGCAGGCATTGTTAAATAGTGAAAAGCTTACTTCTATAATAAGTGAGCTCTGCGTAAAATTAATACTCTTCACATTCTTAGATTATTCGAATTATATTGTTAAAAGTACATTAAAACTGGACACATTTTAAACAATAACTAAATAAACATTTATGTATTAATCACTCAATCATAATCTGTAAATTGAATTGATGGACATATTTACAAAACCTATTTTAGTAAATCAAAATGGACTTATTTTACTATAGTTGAGCGTATACTAAAAGTAATGAAGTCTAGCTGGAGGGTATAATTAACGTGCAATAAGGCACAAAAAGATTGAAAATTAAATACTGCCATCGGTGCAGTGTTTGTCGTTCCATACAGACCAAGAGGATGGCCCGCGGCGACTATCGCGTGCATGCGTACCAACCCACAGCAATTGCCGACGGATTTTCAAATCGTTTGTTGTTTTTCGAACTGAGCACACTGTAGGGAACAAACGGGCTCTGTTATTAAATCATTTATTATTCAACCTGACGAACTGTTTCACAATTTTCCCACACTGCCGCTCTCTATAACGTAGTGTAGCTATGAGCGTTTTTGTTATTGCAAATACACCGGTGCCTTCGTTGTTGATGCATTTCAATTAACATTAAATAGATGCGGTAATTATTTCGAATATTAATGATTGTGTGCTTGCATATTTGGATTTCGTGTTGCGAAATTGTAACGGTTATATTTAACTATAATACTATTTAATAATTATAGTTAATTACGTGATTCAATTATTGATGTTTCTCTAACAGAAGTTTTCAAAAGTGTTATGTTGTATGTCTAGGCTTTTAAAATATGGGATTTTTATAAAAAGCTATGAAAGTTTAAGTGATGGGAGAGTACGATGTAAACATTTAAATTTTATTAAAATATTTTTGGTAACCATTTTAAAAGAAATAATATTTTTGTGCACGAGGACGTTAACTGTGAATACTTAATTTAAAAAAAAATATTTTATCACCACAGACTTTCGGCGTACGTGCCCTTGTAGTTCTGTTTTTCTCTTTTTTTTTGTTCATTATAGTTGGAGTTAATTGATAACATGGATTTTTGAATCTGTTCGGGTTTGTATATGTAAAATGTAGCAGTCATATCTGGTTCCTTGTTCTTAAATTTTTTTGTTGTTAGTTAGAGTCGGTTGACCCACGGTTTTCGTCGACAATGTCTATATGTTGTGTTATATGTTCTAACCACTCAACATACGGTGTCTCGAATTTACAAGGAAAACGGAAAACGGAGTGTATTAACACTACCCTACATGTTGCAAATGGCATGAGGATACAAAAAAACATTCTCATGACTTTTCTCAAGTAATTATTTTACTTTTAGCATGTCCTTGCGTGCTATTATCTGTCAGTCGATCAGTCACAGAAAGCGTCTATTTGTATATAAATGATTGCAAATTTTAAAGCAATCAATGATTTCCTGTAATGATTACTAAGCGCGCAATGATCACCACACGCAGATCCTTGCGTGAGGGTTCCGATGAGATCCCTATTATTATAATGCCAATATTCATCGACTACTGGTCTTACAAGTTGCGTGAATGAGCTTAATTGTGGAAAGCCGGTGCTCAGAAATGCTAATTGGAGATAGCGATGCTAGCACCGTGGGACCGATTTGCATTCGATTGCTGCTTTCCTTTTATATTTAATAAAAAAAACTAAGTAATTTACATTTTTTATACTACATACTTAAATATGGTAATATTTACGTGTAAATATAATAAAAACAGTTTAAATGAGACAAAAGTATTAAACAGGTTATCACATTCATATTGGAGCAGAAATTTAGTGTTTAAAAAGTAACAGAGCAATTACAGAATATTAATACTAGAAAATAAAGATTCAATAGAAAAGTGACATGAAGATTAAATTTGATTATTTAGTATATGATTATTATATTTCTACTTGATGCCTGTTTTATACATTATTTATTATTTTAGCACGAATCTGGGCTAGAGTTGAGCTATTTTACATTTCAATAGGAATAGAAGCAGATCTGTTTCATAAAAATTATAACTCCCAGACTTATAATATTTACAAACTATTTTTATTTATAGTTGTTAAATTTAATATGGGAAATACAATTCGCGCTTTCGAAATACAATATGTTGTATGTCTAGGCTTTTAAAATATGGGATTTTCATAAAAAGCTATGAAAGTTGTAAAACTTTTACATTACTTGCCCACAGGATAATAGTACAGGACAAGCACTTCTCGACGTGGTATTCCGACACTTGGATCTGCTAGAGACGGCTTACTTTGGCTTGCGCTATGTGGACCAAGATAACCAGACTGTAAGTACCATCGAATTTATTGCTAAAGTGAATATTCTTGTATGTTTTTCTTAAGCTTTAACCTAGAGAGGTAATGTGTGTGTCGATCTATACATCCTGTTTAGTTCTAGAAAAACTTTTAATACCTTGTCAAGAAAGAGCTTTATGTATGTATGTATGTATGTGTATATATATATATATATATATATATATATATATACATATATATATATATATATATATATATATATATATATATATATATATATATATATATATATATATATATATATATACAAAAAAAATCAATTGCAACATACCAGAAGAACTGATTGAAATTCCTGGTATTTATTATCAATAGTAGCCCAATTGATATACTAAAAAAGGAGTGAGGAAATTATGCAGTGCAATATACATTGGACAATATCCCATTTTTATTTATTTTTGTTTATAAATAATGGTTAGTAATATACCTGCCTTCGTATATATTTATTTTATAAAATTGTATTGTAACAGCACTGGCTTGACGCTGGGAAACGATTACGGCGCCAACTTCGCGGCTCAGATACGCACACATTCTACTTTGGGGTGAAATTTTATGCTTCCGACCCATGCAAATTACTAGAGGAGATAACGAGGTACGTATTTTAGTTATATTTTAAATTTTATGTGACTTATATATATATATATATATATATATATATATATATATATATATATATATATATATATATATATATATATATATATATATATATATATATATATATATATATATATATATATATATATATATATATTATATATTTTTTAAATACATAGAACTTGTAGCCCGTGACTATGAAATGTAAAATCTCGTTTTATCCCGTTTCCCTAGGAATATCGGGACACCGTCTTGAAAGGAATTAAAACTGATCACTTTTAATTCCTTTCATTCTTTGATTATTTTTAGTCATCTATATGTCATGTTTCAGTAGTCAGAGTATTTTTTGTCAGTTAGTCACTCATTGTCAGTAAGGGAAGAGATTTACAAAAATTGGTAGAGTATTATAGTATTATATTATATTTATATGTTTATATAAATATTATACGAATACATAAGCAAAACGTGTAGCATTTTGCTTAAAAATGATTTTTAAGAGTTAAATAGAGTGTTCATTGTGAAACTAATTGAGAAGTCGTTTTCGACGTAAAATAGCCTAGACTATTTTAGAATTAATTCAATGAATTACGCAGCGTTCTTTATACAAAATAATAACGCTTGACCCTCGGAATAAACTTTGAACTTAATTAGGTCTCATTCTTATTACATTCACTATTCAACTTTCTTATTTTGAAAGAGCGCTTTGTATAATTTTAAATAAAAATGTCGTGTATTGTGAAATTACAAGGTTTTGTATAATCATTTTTATGCTTAAATGGCCATATAATATTTATGTTATTGGCAACTGGTACACTTTAGACACTTAAAAGTGTAAGGTACCCTTATAGAAATATACTAAGTCAAAATATCACATATAGTTTTCATGTAATAAATGCCTTATATGAAAACTTGATAGGATAAATCACCTTACTTAAAGAAATTCTTCATTTGATTAGTTTCGTGAATTAAATCATTGTATTTATGCCGTATTCGTACCGTAGAACTGACAATCTCAAGAAATCAACAAGCGTGTCCTATAATACATCCCATTTGTATATTTCCTAAAATAAAAATTAAGTCAGTAATTTGATACTAAGTGAGAAGGAAATTATTTCTTTATTTGAAGTAAAAATCATGAGTCAGTCACTCAGTTTTAATTCAACCGCCAAAACAATAGATTGGTGTAACCACGCTAAAAAGTCAACTTGTACTTACAATCTAATAATTCTTCTATAAAATAATATTACAAAAACAACTTTGAAAGCGTTAATTAATTGTTAAAATTCAAACCAACTTAATTTAATCGGTCACACTTCTTTAATTCAACTTAATACTCTTGGAGATCTCTTCTTATCTACTATTTCATCAACTTTTTTATGGACACTTTATTTTACGATATGATGTCGATGATAAAATCGTTAAACATTGACGATTCAATGATATCGTTAATTCATTTCACGAAATCGTCAATTTCACGATATGACTACGACATTTATATTTATTTATATTATTACAATAAACGAAACTAAATATTATAGAAAGTTTGATGTTAGGTCAAAAGCTTAATAAACATGATAATATTTTATATTCTTGAAGAGTATAGTATATGTGCTTTCAAATTGAATAACAAGATTTCTATGAGGAAAAAGTCTAGATGAACAAATCTAATATTCACTCGAATATAACAAAATATATTCTCAAAATTGGTGGCCTTAAAATCTGTCCACATTTCTTACTTATGAACCCGCAAATTTATATACCTAAGAATATTTAGTTGTTACATGGGGTTTTTTATTATTATATTATTATGTTAGCAAAGAGAATATAAAAGTCCATAAATAAAAAAAACACGTGTGTCAAACATGTTACTTCATCAACAAGACGTTTCTGAATATATCTCATAGTTACGGTCCTATTAAATATGTCTGGCACACAACTTGCATTTTAAGTCTGTGTTACAGAAAATAAACAATTAAATTGTTCGAATTTCCTTTTAAATTGATGAATCTTATTTAATTACTTCCTTGGGGAGCTAAAAGCTAATAAAGTGTTGTAGAATAACGTTGTTAGATAAGATTATGTACCCTTGAGACGTAGACTTCTTTAGTAGAAGGAAGCGTCTCACAAAACTTGGACACAATCCTGTTCTATCACAAAGGATTTTCCCCTTTTGACGGCATCAAGCCAATTTTTTAAGTTACAGATCCTTATTAAAGTCACAGACTTCATTGTCAAAGTTGTTATACAATTGTACGTTTTATTCCTTTATATATGTATTGAAAAGGTAGATTCTTTGAACCAGACCAAAAAGAAAAAGTTTATATACTAATTAAAGTCTTCTTTACATTACAAGTACAATTCTAGCTTATTGAGGCGTATAGGTACAGTATATTGGTATATATTGGCTATATCTACAGTATACACTATATTGCGAATCCTTAATTAAACACAATACTTAATTTAAAAGCTTGAGATATATAAATATAATGGGCAAACAAGGAATTGTAATTTTGGATTTGTATTAAAAAAATTTTTACAAGAAAATTTCACTGCAGTAAAATTGCTATGAAAATATTTGTACATATTTTCTTAGCAATTTTAAAACAACAATGAAAATTAAGGTTGTTGAAGAAGAATATTAAGGAGATTATGTTTTCCCTCGCCATAGCTAGTTGAAAGAAATACCAGAATATTTTATTAAAATTTCGTTATTATGATGTAGCCAGGCACCTTGTGTTGCTCGCTCTGTCTTATATCAGAACCTGAACTGTCTCTCCTTTAAACAAAGAGCCCACACTTCGTAATATCTTTGAAAATCTTCACTTGATGGGCTTTTAATATTTAATTTCCTTTTAAGGACTATGCACCCCATTTCGCGTTTAATCATGTTTTTCGTTTAACAAGAAATTAATACAGAATTTTGGCATATTAGAAGTAGTTTTATTGCAAAAAATATTTACTTATACATTTTATTGTAAAATATACTATATTGAAAACTCTCTTTCCATGTGTGCAGGTATCAGCTATTTCTGCAATTGAAACAAGATGTCTTGAGAGGTCGGTTGCCCGTCAACTTTGACCTGGCTTCAGAACTCGCCGCTTTCGTCTTACAATGTAAGTCTTTGAAAACAATATTTAATATATCGGATAAATGTATATATTATAGTATTTTGTTATTATGAAAAAAAAAATATTTTAGGTTCTTCAGTATATAATATACACGTAATATATATCTAAGAATATTATTTGTAATTATTACTTACAAAAGGCAATGATTAATTGTGAAAAAGGCGGATCATCGATCGTCGGACAACCATCAGAGTGTTTCAACGCTAGTTTCTCTCTGCCTCCTTCGCTATCTGCGGACGATAAATGAAACCAAATTATTACTTATTACAGATTTTTTTAAATAATTTATGTTCATTATTATACGCGAATCTTTATGAAAATAATTAATTCCTCGACAAGTCAGTGTTATATGTTTTTAAAATTAGTATAATATTTAATATTTTTCAAAATAAACCATAAATAAATACAGTAATCCTACATCCATACTAAATTGACTAAGAAATAAAACGACATCAATTGTGGAGCAGAGACAATAAATTAATCAGCAGTTAGTTTGCTCTTTGTACATGTCATACAACGACAGGCTTTGTGCCTATACCAAGTCTGTTAGTCCATAAGTACTATAAGTACATTGTAAACTGTAGCCTGGGAACCTAGACAGTTAGGCTGCCATTGTCGTATCTAGATAAGCTTCTAATGGGGTGAGAATATTAACAAATTTGGTATAGTTACCGTACACATGATGCTTAGTTAACAGCAATAGGTATATGTTTAGCTAATACGTAAGGAGCGTTAATGTTTTCGTATAACGATATGATACTACTAAAATATGCTTAGATATATTACATGTATATGACAGCGTCGTTGGTGATTCGATGCACTTCCGTGAAGAGGATATAGATGAGGTCCTTGCAAACTGATTTTGTCATATGTACATCTCGTAGGTTATGATACCTCATTAGAAGGCTAAGGATCTGTTAATGTTTTTTAAATAATTTACAAGCAAAATTCACTAGTGATTTTTTTAGATAAATTTTATATTTTACACGCAACCTAAAAATGTACGCTAAGGATATTATAGGAAAAATCTAATTAATAATAACCCTGTTTTTATATATTGCTAAATTTAAATCGATTATAACATAAAAATATCGATACATTCTTCAATATACTATAAGTAAATCATATATCTAGTTGAATCGTTGACAGAGCGAACTGGTTTAATTCACAGTAGGTACTGCCATTTACTGTTATAATATTTATATATTTTTTTTACAAAATTGTTTAATTTGTACTGGTTTACACAATATAGGACAAATTGTTTCCTACCGACGCATATATACGCCTAGATTTTTCTTCCACGCCGTTGTCACTAATAGAAGAGTTTCAAGAAGAGGATTTATTTGTATATATAATATAATACATGTATATTATATAAGTATAATCCAAGCTGGCACGAATGGCATATGTACAACAAAGTGTGATGTACTTATATGTACACTATATGATATGTAAAACATATAAAAATTTTTTGAATAACATATAAAGTTAGATTAGGACATATCGACGGAGCAAAATTTTTAACACAGCTCTTTCATTTTTTGTTTTTTATTTCAAAAGGATAAAGCGGTAGCCTTATAGAACCACTTTGTTGTCTGTCTGTGTGTCCGTCGGTAAATACCATTTTCTAAAATTTGGTTGGTGCTATCAGCTGAAATTATTATCGAATATACAGATCGGTGGATCTCTTTCTTAGAGGATAGAAAAGCTTCTAAGTTAACGAAATCAAAAGATATGAGCGCTTATGCTTATTTTTTTTGCATTTAAAATATTTTTGTACAAAAAATAACACACGTATTTATTATGACCTGCTAAACTTTTTGTTTTATAATTGTGCTATACACGCAACAAAATAACGAACAAAGCTGAGGCACCCGAGGCAACGAGGACGTTGACTCACTGCCATGGGCACTACCATCTAAGGACTGGTTAATCTGACAGTAACAATGTAACAAAAAATACGTATCAAAAGTAACTATTTTGTGCTAAATTGTTTAGCTTATTTTATAATTAGAAGATCTACGCTATCACAACATTTGTCTTTGGTCGCATACATTTTGATAGTAGTTTGTTCTCTATTAATATGTGAAACAATGTAAACCTTTTAATTTTCTTCTACTGCTTAGAAAATATAAACTAAAAAAATAAAATAAAAATGTGTTATGTACAATTATAGATTTCATTTTATTTAAAATACATTTTATATCAACCTATCAATATAAGGTTATTAAATGCTAATTTTTAAATACATATTTTATTTAACTTAGTGACAGTTACAAATATTAGAATAAAATATTAGGAAGAATGGTATAAAGTCTCGTTCTAGGTCTATCTGCTTAAATTTAGGATAAATTTACGTTGATAAAAATATAATTTTTACACATACAAAAGTGTTCTATATATTATATAAATTACGTTTTCAATTCACTCAATTGGTTGCATTGTGCAGCGGACAATCTGGTTCCGCCTACGCCACTAGTAACGGCCATTGTTAAGGCCATTTTGCGATGCCACGTAAAGTTGAATAGTTATTTATCTATAGAAAGAATGTAGTGGCATATTAATGGCTCTGGCCTATATAACATAATATATATAACCTCTCGTAGTCATCGAGGACTCTAAATAAGACGGTTGTGAATTCGGTTCCCGCTTAGACATAACAATTCGGTTGTAATGTCGTTGGATTCTGCTATTAAACAAGCAATCTCAACCACTAAATTTATCGTGTAGGAAGACGTAATATATAAAATTAATTTACTTACATCTTTCCTTCATTTTTGTGTATAAATAAATTTTTAATATTCTAATCAAATTATAACACGAATATTATTAATTAAGCTAAACGTAAGCGATATATTTTTGTTTTGATGTCCGTGAAAGGAAATTAACTTCTTGCTCACCTTTGAAGACTTCATGTCGTCAGCTAATTACTTTTCCTATCTAATATAGGTACTTATCAATATTTATAGAATAATTAAAGTTCTCCTTTTATTTATATATGCCAGAAATATGCTTACCTTTTTTATATGGTGCTTTATTATATCAATAATATTACTGTAAACAAACAACACAAATTCAAATACGTAGGTACATATGTGTATATTACTTCAAAAGCCTATAAATAAGTATGTTATTCTGAAGGTAAATTAGCTATCAGCAGCGTAGAATCGTTTGCATTTGATTTCTACCCCATGGCCCGGGGGACACATATCATCGGAGAAATGAGGGGCAAGCCCTTGCAAAATGACTATGCTATACGACAAATGAAATTTGTAGCGTGTGGAGCAAAATCAATATGCTTTCACTGCTTGTTATATAAATGAAGTTTAGCGTTTTTTATTTTTTTTATTGGTAAGGTGAATTTGATATTACAATATGGGCAATTACGCACGTCTTTACGCTGTGTCATAACTTTTCTTTTTTCTCGAAAAATGTCCTAAGTTCGTTAATATAAATTATCGATTCTATTCCGTTTAGCAGTTTAGTAATATAAACATAGTGATTGTGCATTTATTTATTAAAATATATGCCGATATATTATATAGATATTCACGCAAAGATTTATTGCAATCTTTAATGTATGTGTATAATATATATTTCATTATATAAGCATACGATTGTGTTAGCTAAGTAGTACTTTGTTATCTTTTGTAAGAACTGTGACAAGCTCGCTATTTGATTCGAATTAAAAACCATCGTTAACATCCAAATATGTAATCTTCATTCTTTATCAAAGATAATATTACTTCTTATATTTATTTTTCGTAATTATGGAGCTCAGAATAGAAAAAATAAAAGGATTTTTATGGCTAAAGTAAAGTTAAACATCTTTCATCCTAAACTTTGCTTGAGCTTAAAAAAGTTGTTTGAAGAATGAGCAACGATATACTATTTGTCACTGCTTGGGGCTATCTATTTTAGACGGCTCTTAGTAAAGTCGTTTTCTGTTTGGAAGTGCCGAGAATGTAGACAATGGGCGTCCCTTGCAACAAGTTAGCCGGCTCGAAAATGCTTCTTACATTAATCAACATGATGGGTTATCACCCAACACTAACGAGAACGAGTTCCACAAAGTAAATATACTATATAAGAGAAAAACGATAAAAACACATATTAGCGATAAAAATTATTATCCTCTTGATTTAATTTCTATAAAAACAATACTTCATGTTAAATAACTAAATTGTAAAGATTTCTTTTTAATTAAAAATGTACTGCATAAGCTTACTATGTTAAAGTAGACTAGTGCTGAGGGAGTGAAACAACATTCCTGATACTCACATACACATTATATTTGGAGATCTAGTTATTACACATTAACATCTCTGCGAGAGCTCGCTTGTGCTTCAATGCATCATGTGCTCGTCTACACATCATTCACACTCAACTCGTGACGCAAAACAGATTACAAATAACTCAATATGTGATGAAAAATCTAATGAAATTTGTATATTTCTATAACTTCAATGCTTTTTGAACGTAATATCTTTTTGGAGAATATTATTTTTTTTATAAGTACTATAAATTTTATGCCATAATAAATTGTAGGAAGTAATAAAATTATGAGAATATTTATAACCGTTGTCTACATACATTTATAGATTTTTAGTATATAAAAATGTTAAGCTTTAAATTGTTTACTCTTACCCTTACCCTTAAGGCAATAGGTATAATAAGGCAAATATATTTTTGCAAACCATAATATGTCTTATACAAAGTATGTCACGTGTGTTCATCTGTTTTCCAAGAGCGCGCCAGATGTTTCGATTTCCGAGTACAAAAAAAAGGTAAACGACGGGAAATGACTGTCAGCTACGTTGGCTACTCTTAAGTTTTTTTTGCTACAAATATGGCAGTATTTTTCTTTTCTCTTGACGTAGTTTCTTTTATAATTAGTTTAACATTCTGTTGGCCGTCTATAAAACATTGATTAAGAGAAATAAATATTGTATACGAACTTCTTTCTTATATGTATAATTGTATATGGTTACATTATATGAGGCCTTGTTTACCCATTAAGTTCCTTATTACAACTTGTGTTTACATATCATTCTGTGTATTTATTTAGGACACGTTTTCATCCGCCTTAACTAAATAAATTACGCTTTGTTAAAGACATGGTCGGCATTATAACAGGTTTGCTAAAGTGAAAATTGTCATTTTCATGTAGGCGACAAATGATATATCTTACTTAACCTCCCTTTTTATTGTATATATGTATGCCATAATTTCATAATATAATATTATAACGTTTTCTAATATTTTTTTTATTTCATACATAGCGGAACTTGGTGATTATGATCCTAGGAGGCACTTGCCTGGTTATGTATCTGAATTTCGCCTTTTGGCTCATCAAACTCCAGAGCTGGAATCGAGAGCAGCAGACATTCACCGAACGCTTACGTGAGTATTATATTTAAATTGTAAATTAAGACAAATCAAATTAATAACTCATATTTATAAATATAACAATTAAATATTGAGTGACACGTTAATACATAACTACAACGTACTGTTTACTTTTTTGAGTAATTACATAAATGTCTTAGTTAACTTGCAAAACACCTAAATAAACGGTGAAATGAGGTGCTTGCTTTACAAATACTAGATTTTATATAACTTAGAGTATTTGATTTGCCTTACAGAGGTATATCGCCAGCCCAAGCGGAGCTGAGCTACTTAGATAAAGTGAAATGGCTCGACATGTACGGTGTCGATCTCCATCCAGTCTTGGTAATATACACATTGTAATTAATTCTTTAGTTTTTGTTAATTTATGATGAAGTTATACTAATAACATGTAATAATGCAGGGCGAAGACAGTGTGGAGTACTTCTTGGGACTGGCGCCAAGTGGCTTGTTGCTATTACGTGGAAAACATACAGTCGCAACTTATTATTGGCCCCGTGTGTCAAAGCTATATTACAAAGGACGATATTTCATGATTCGCGTTGCAGATAAGAATGTAAGTATAAAATTGAAAAAAATATATAAAACGTCTAAATATGTACGTGTTAAGTGTATAACGAATATTGCGAGCAAAATAAAAATAGGAATCGGAAAAAACTACTTGACCTGGTTTCCGGTACGGATCCCACATACTGATAAAAAGCACTTTGAATAGTTGTGTGAGATGGACTTCATCTTACGTAGCTTTTTTAAAAGACATTCGCAGGCAGGCAATTACAGATAAGTCGTGTAGAACTGAGCGCAATATTTACCGCGTTCTGGGCGAGGGCTGATAACACGTGCTAACCGCTCGAAGCCCACAGATACCAGTTTGCTTGTTTTCGTTTGAAGTGTCTTAAAAATGGGGCTGCCCTCAATATTGTCTTAAAGAACATTATTTTTGCAAAATGAACATTGATCAAAGGAGATGTCGGAAATTGCTTTTATTATTATATAATTTACATGCGCGAATCGGGCCCTTAGGCAAAAAAAGGTACTTTTTATTCGGCGTCTTCAATTTCATTAGCATTTTATTAATTAACTGAAACATTTATCTTACTCGATGCTTATTTTATTCAGATTTTCTTTACATGAATCGCTATTTTTATTTTCAAGATTTTATTATATTTGTTTAGGTGTACTTAGAATTCAGCAATAATTTATTTATCATTAAATACTAAAATTATAACACCCAATATTTTACATAGTTGGTATTAAGATTTGTAATTAATTCAAACTTTAAAAGGGGCTTTACAAATTACGCACAAGTGAAACTAAATGAACAATGAAATCTAACTTTAACTAGTGAAGGCTTTACGAGTGGTAGAGTTTGAAATTGAAATCGCTGAATAAGTTGAAGATGTAGAGTTTCAGTTTTGTGGTTAAGTCTCTGATATTTGTTATAGAATGACACATCTACTTACGGCTTTGAATCTCCGACGAGAGCTGCCTGTAGACATTTGTGGCGCTGTTGTTCCGATCACCATACATTCTTTAGATTACAACAAACTTCCCCCGCTTCCGCGGATATATTTGCATTGGGATCAAGACTGAGAAATAGGTAAATACTGTTTTGTTTGATTTTGCTAATTCTAAAATTAGCCCTTCGTCTACATAAAAATATATTTTTTTATGAGCAATTAACATATAAAAATATATTTCCAAATAGTTTTAGATAAATTTCACGAATACAATGTTTTTTATATAAAATTCATATAAATAAGTATGTTTTATAATTTGTGGTGAAATAATTTACATTTAGCAAAGCTTTGTTCAGCAGTGGTCGGGGCACACGGCCGCGTCCCCCTCCCGCATTTACGCGCACTCCCTCGCGACGCATCACCCGACCACATACGTCCTATTCGTCATTACACGATGGTAATTTAAACAAATTATTACATGAACTAGTGCTAATTTAAAATGGCATAATTTTTTAAATATTTTAAAGTATATTGTAGTTAGATTGTACTTAGTACACAAGGCTAAAGAATTCTGTAGTTGAGAAGTAACGACCTATGTTTCAGATTTGTATTTTTATAGTATACTATATTATTTAGAAATTCAAATAATTTCACAACAATATTTTAGCAATGTACCATATAAGAAAGCTGTATTTAAATTAAAAAAATGGTACTACAGTCATTAGAGGTAACAAAGCACACCCTTAATTCGTTTGTTTATTTCAGTGCCGAAGTTAGAAGACTTGAGAATAAAAGACTGCCCTCCTGAAATGAAACAGCCTACCTCAGTACACCGGCCTAATTCGTAAGTATGCTTTTATTTTTTGTGTCGTTAATATTTTGTCGACCTCCTGAGGATTATTTCTGTGGTTAGTTTGAATTTTGTTTCTAGAGATCACAATAACTTTGGGTTTAACTTAAATTATACTTGAATTGTTAGACAATGAATGTTGTATAATTATATGAAGAAATAAAGTTGCTATAACAATAACTTTCGTTTTCTAGTAACTTGATATAATAAAATACTTTTAAGTTATTCTTTGAATACCAAGATATTTTTTCTACGATTTTCGATTTCGATTTTAGCTGTAATTTTAACGTTACTAGTTTCATCTTTCTAATAAATACACGTCAAATAATTTATGATGAATTTTACTTTTGATATAATTACTAGGTCTAAAAAAACGACCTTTTGGAAAGTTATATAATATCACAAGGGATATTAGAGCATAATCATAAAGTGGTTAATGATATTGTTGAATATCATAGAATTAGTGGTGAAATGAGTCCTGTGGAGCATCATGCGGGCCCAGGAGGGTCGCCGCGTTCGACGCGCTCCGCACCTACCCGCAGAGGTCTATACTCCGCGTCTCCAACTGCTAACCGACCACCACCAGCTCCGCGACATCGTTCTGCCTCTGTAGACTCTCAAAGCTCTAATGATTCAAGATCTAATCGAAAGTGAGTGAAATATGTATTTTTCCTAGCTTTTGGTAATTGTCTGCATCGCGGGAGAGGCATAAAGAAACTAGTGTCAATGATTTGTAACATCATTCTTCCTCGTGTTTTAGGATCCCTCGAGGGGATGGAACCTGCAACCATCATATTAGAAGTTTATCAGATACATTCCCATTGTGCTACATTCGCATTAAAATAAACTTTCTTGACTATTTTTTTTCATTTCATATCATTATTTATATAAATATTTAAAAGTAGATAATTTAATTTGAATTCGTGTAAGAAACCCTATAGCCCTTATTTATTATAACCTTATTTTTTTGTATTATGAATGCTGCAAACTGCATGTAATAATCATTAAATTAATTAATTAAAATAGTATATATCATTTAATATATCATTTTAGTTAATTAAAATATAAGTTTATCGACACGAAAATATCGTCTGTTAAGTAAATACCTGTGTTAATATTTAGAAATATTTCTTATAGTGATATTTTATTTTGACCATGTAATAAGGATATGTCACAACAACTTTCAGACAACTTAAGCTTATACGCTCAGGTATACACAAGAACTCATTGTGGAAATGCCCGCAATGTGAAAAACTTTTAGACTTACTTACTTAAGGGACGAGACGAAGGTATATTTTCTGAACAAATGCTAGTAGTTGTAATTTTATAAGTATAACAAAATATACACACTATTTTCTATTAGTGCCACTATAAACGAATGAGCCACGATTAAAGGCGATTTCGATGAATTAATAAATTTGATTTTACTTTTGGTATTATTCATGGGGTAAATATCTTGTAAAAGTGCAGGGCTACTTGCTATTTATTGTTTAAGGACATCATTATAGATAATAAGTAAGTATATATAGTATTTACTGTCGTATAAATATGTATACATTATCCATGCAGACATAGGCATCGTTCGAGACGACAACAGTCAGATGCGGAAAGTGAGCTTTCACGTGGCTCAGGTCGATCCGGTCGTCGACATCGAAGACATCGCTCGAGACACAAGCACGAATCAGGGTCAGAAAGGGATGACTCACAACCGGACACCAAGTTAGTGTTTTTACATACATTATGAAAAATTATTTACGATGTTAAAAAATAAAAACACTGTGGTCTTGTATTCGAGTGAAAATTGAAAATTCAATCTAAAAGAAAATGCGAGAACCTAATTAATCTTTTACATTTTTATAAATATCGTTCATATTTGAAAAATTAATTAAGCAAAAGCTTAATTGATTTTGCGCTCTGAATAAATTTTTGTACTAATAACTTTTTAATGTTTAAACACTTGGCTGTATATATATTATCGAAATAGTATTAGTTTGTCCATGAGTTTAAATAAATATGACATATTATACACATTACATTCATTTGGATGCTAACTATATATTTTATATTAATCAGGACTAAATATTAATTACCTTGCACATAATACATGTATTAGTAGTAAAATACGTATTTTAAAGCAATAAATTGATGCAGGGAGTACGAGCTTGTGGACTCAGAGTCTCAGTGGAAGGAAGTACTGAGACAGACGACCGCCGGTGGGAACGTACAAGTAAGTGCGTCTATCTAGAAAAATAAATATTATCTAAAACTTTGCTTTGAAACTCTGCTTTACCCTTATCTTTTTACAACATTTTTTTTTAATATAGGTAGCGAATGTACGCCGTTCGCAAATGGAACCAGAAATTGGAACACATCGTTCGTCTCATAGACCTCGAAGGCACAAAAAACATAGGTGAATTTTAATAAATTTCTTTCATTTTACCATTTGCTTAAAAAAATAGAAATCATTAACTTTCAAAAATTAGATTAATATATGGTATACATACAATATGAAATTTAATATTTTAATTCGCATTATTGCGTACAATTAATTAAATCACTATGCTATTAATAATTATAACTGAAATTATATGATTGGACTGTAATTAATTTAAATACAAAACAAACGACTACAATTTACTTTAAACGTGAACAATTTGACCCATTATTACTCTACATATTTTATTTGCTGGTGGGAATGTTCATTTTGGGATATAAAATAATGATTATAACTTAATAGGACAATATTTTTATTAGATCAAGGTCTCGATCGCCTAATGAAAAGAAGTGGTTACCGAATGAATTGAAGCAACACCTTGAATTCTCTCTAGTCGACACTACAGGAATGACTGAGGAACAGCTAAAAGAAATACCTTATACCGTAGTCCAAACTAGCCACGCAAGGCACACTAAGCTTCGAACATCCACGAAACATAAGTAAGGCATTTATATTACAATATTTTTTTTAAACCTAAAGATTTTTATTTGCTTTTTTTTTGTAAGAGTAGAGTTACTTAACCAAATTTAATCATATAGTTAATCGAATAAATATGAAACTATTGTGTTTACCTAATGTATTTTGTCTGTCTGCATATGAAAAATTTAAAATAAATTTGAAACAAACACAATACAAATGGAATGTATGATAATTTTGTACATTCAAATATTAATTAGCTTAACTATAACTACAAATGTTAAATGAGATATTTATACGTACAATTAATACGAAGGTTCTCGTCTAATCTTATAATAACGTAGGGGTGATCACGGATCACTTGCGAGACGGGAGAAGAGCTCGCACAAGAGTGACCACGACAACAATCAAGGATCTCTTAGATCGAGCTCGAGCACCCTCAGCACGCACAGACCCAACGAGAAGCATGGGAGGTATGATAAGGATAATTAAAATCTTGCTCGTTGATTTTATAGTAGTATTGTACAAGTTTTGCTTTCAAACGAACGGGATGTGATGATTTCTTTTCACTTCCACCATTAGTTATAACAAATATCTATTTTTATATATATATATATATATATATATATATATATATATATATATATATATATATATATATATATATATATATATATATATAAATATATATATATATATATATATATATATATATATATATATATATATATATATATATATATATATATATATATATATATTACCTTTATTATAAATATATATGTGTACATAACTTTTGCCAAATTCAGTTATATGCATATGCTTAAATGCAAAGCGGCGATTTGTCAAGCAACAGTCTATGAAATACTAAATGCTACCTAGCTTTCCATGAAACAGGAATCTAATTTCAAGATAAAACTATACCATATATATTATATTCAAAAATAGACCATAAATTTTATTATCACGTAACCTAATTATAGTAATTAAATGTGAAATTTCTGCCATTTTCATATCGTTGGATTGTAATTTGTTATTCTGATTGTCAGCTATGAATATGATCGTTCAATTGACATAGACTAAGTTGTCGATAACAATAAATTTCCAAAATTTATATGTTGGCTAGTTTTATTGTTTTATATATTTATGTATATGTTATTCCATATTTTGATATTTTAAAAGATCTTATAAAATATTTTTTTTCTCTCAATATCTCTTAGGCATGTTTACCCGAGTTTTGATGAACCCGTGGGTAGATCAGGCGAGGATTTTTTAACCAACAATGGGTATAAAAGCAGCGTAACTCCAGTACACAACAACAATCCTTACAGTCCGGTGACAAATAGCAATAGTAATAGTTCCAGCGGAGAGCTCATTTCGGGAAGCGTGAGGGTGTCACATGAACATACTGATTCCGGCCTCGGTGCTGATCAAGATTACGCGTATTCTTCAGAGAGGTAAGACGCTAACGTGTATTAATATTTTCGAAAAATTAGCTTTTTAAAATATACATTCTTTAGTATAAGTATCATTGGACTTAAAGACATGATTTACATGTACTCGTAAATTCGCTTCAGTGATTAAGTATTTATCAAAACTTTACAAATAATTCCTTCCTTTTTGCATTATTAATGCAATCTAGATAATGTAATACTCGAGATGAAGTGATTAAAATTTTCATAAAATGCACTATGTGCGGGATGCATTTAGCAGTACGAGGGCACTCACCGAATGGTGCCTGCAGACGTGCAATGTCGCCACATTGGTTGATTACAGTAGTGTGATAGTAGTAGTAATGTCGATGTTGCATTAGAGTACCATTACCTTAAATCGTGGTTTAATCAAAAACGGCCTCCCTAACATGTTCATATCAATTTAGTTAAGCCGTGGTACAAAATTTATGGCGAGAAAAAAACCATGGGAGGTGCTTCGTTTTCTTAAATAACTCTCTTACCAAGCTATATTTCTAATTGAGCAATTAAATAGGTATCATACCATGATTTATTTATGTCGTTTCCACAAAATTTGAGAAATAAAAGAAAATAATAAACAAATTATCAACTTACCAATATGTTCCCTACTTTCCATCGTCCAAAAAAATTTATAAACTTAAATGATAGTAAATAAATTGTGAAATTTAAATAAACTGCGAATCGTGAATTTGGCTTTGTCTACCCTACTATGTGTGGGGAAAAGCGTGAAGGGAGCTTTTTATATATTTTCTAACTATAATATAATTTACTATAATAAACTACTACATGGTATTGTGTTTTATTTGGAACAATTGCAGAATTATCAGCGGGAGAAATTTGGTATTCAACAGGTCGAGTGACAGCGCCAAGTGCGGTGTGGGTGGTTCTCAAGCACCAGTGAGTAGGCAGTGGCGGGGGTGCGGCGGGGTGGGAGGTTTTGCGGGGGGTGCGGTGGGCGCGGGGGGCGCAGTGACGCGGCGGCCGCCGGCGGCGCCGGGCCGCGCGCGCCTCACCGCGTCCGGCTCGCAGCGCTCGCTGCTGTCGGTCGCGAGCGATAGCGCCACGTCGCGGCGGCCGCGCGACCTCGCGCCCCGCTGCTACCCCACTCCGGTGGATGGTGGCTTTTCCCTTTTCGTGAGTGGGCGCTTCGCTTTCTAACAATAATGCGATTCGATTGCTCTTGTATAGCAATTATACTGACCGTTGAGGATGGTCTACAATAACATATTTTACAGTTAACAAGTGTTTAGGCACACTTTATAATTATAATCTAATAATAATTTTAAATATAGGATTTTGAACGTGTTCATTTATATATATATATATATATATATATATATATATATATATATATATATATATATATATATATATATATATATATATATATATATATATATATATATATATATATATATATATTATGTTGTTGAATAAACATACAATATTTACAAGAGCAACTGGAACTGCAACCAGCTCATGTATCTGAATTGGTGTTTCATGATGAACAGGCTGTAAAAAAATTACTTTACTTCAATGGTATGATCGTGCTTAGAAAGTAAATAGTCTAATATCTTCAGGAACAAATTTATTGAAACATTTTAGAGCAATTAAAATAAATAGTTACTCGTGTTGAGTAGATCTAATTCACTGACGGGAAAATATTTTCTTTCTTCATATATAAATATTTTATAAATTAGGTATGCTTAAAGGGGCTTTAATTTTATGCATACTTTATAGTCGAGTAGAGCGAACGCAGTTTTAATTAAAATTATTTTAGTGTTAAGAAACTTAATATTAATCAAAAATAGAGTTTGAGAGGTAACCAATTAGGTTCAGTTCTGTATTATCGCTTTGGAGGGCGAAATTCCGCTTAATTTCGTAAACGAAGCTAAGAAAACTATGTTAAAACATGAATAATTTTATGTTTAATTAACGTTCCATTTTTTTAATTATGTCTTTAACTTATAACTTTTAGTTGAATTCACACTCAAATTCAGTACAATCAAAGCCATAATCCATTTACCACCGGTGCACTAAAATGTCTAAGACCTGAGAAGAACCGGCGCAAGAAACTTATCGGAATTTTCTTTTGTTTTTTTAATTGGTAACTTAACCATAATATTCACAAATTCATTTTCAATTCATTGGTAATAGTCAACAATATTACCAACAACATTAATAACAAGAAAAATTGTTTTTTTGTATTGTTATTAAGTATATTAAAAGCTCCTTTCGCTCTATCATCGGGTATCATACATTTTTTCACATTGGTGCTTTCAAATTTATACTTTATTTTCCGGTTTACAATTTATATACATATATTTTAATGTTATGAATTCTAGTATTCACAGTATTAGTAGAAGGTGTAACAGTTTGGTGTTCAGTAGTTTGATAAGCGTGTATGTGATTGGGATACGCAGAGACATGCTAGCAACAACAACATAGTGGTGGGCGAAAGCGGGTCGCTGGCGCGGCGCTACGTACGGCCGTCACGCGAGTCGCGCGACTACAACGCGAACGTGGCGCGCACACACGCGCACGCGCGCCTCGTGCACGCGCACGCGCACGCACACATGCGTCACGACAACACACTCGACATTATACTTAAGCCTCTCATAGAAAGCACCCAGTAAGTAATGACAGGAGGTCAGCATTTGTGTCGCAACACCTAGCGGAATGAAGTAGCTGCACGTTGGTTTGTCCCCTCCCCTCCCGGTTGCTCGTGGAGGTATTTATTTGTGTCTTGTTTTTGCATGAATTTGATTACTTGGTTTTGGGTGTTTGGTATACTAACATGTTGACTAACCGTTGTTCGATTTGATCTTGTAATGTTTGCGTTTGTGAATAATTTATATTTTGTATATGATGAGTTTTATGTTATACATTTACGTAGTATATTCTAATTATGATAGATATGGATAGCCGAGTTAATATTCCGCTTGTAATCACAGGTTACAGAGCAACTGAAATCCACGAACAATCCTTCCAGTAGCGTTGACTCTGTTTACCACGCGTCCGGAAGCAAAATCGCCGAGATGAGTACCGAGCTATAAATCCAGATACTTTCAAAGAACTTTACACTAGCAGTAAACTGCCTCAACTTAATTACATCTTAAAATTTTCAAGGCTTTCGTTGTTATTTTTTTGTTATTGATTTGCTATCGTAATGACGCGTGTACATACATATACGAAGTATTCACTGTGTTAAATAAAACAGACGAAGTGGATCAAATGTGTAAATATATAATGTATATAAATATTTTAATACAAAATTTTTTAAATGTTTTCCTTCATTTATAAAATAGCTTGCGGCATATTATTGCAAAGAATATAAAATACAATTTGTGCCAAAGAAGATCGTAGGTAATAAGAAGGCCGTTAGGGTCAACAAATTACCATCATAAATATTATATGAGCTATTTGTTTCTCTTTTGTAAAATACTTTTAGATTCAATGCTTAAAAAGTCTCGATTAATTTTTGTAAAATTATATAGCACTGAATATCGTTTTTGTGTATTAATTTAAAACAACCATTTGTCATTTTTTTGCTTTTTAAACTCTCAATTTTTCTTTACCAATTGTTTGATCTAAAAATCTTGTTATAAAATGGCTAAAATAATAAAAAATAAGTAATATTTCCTTAAATGTAATATATTTCAATATTAAGGACGGGTATATAATGTATTTACCTATTTTTAATAGCCTGTACGGTGTATCTAAACGTGTATAGTTGTTATGTAGCTTAGAAAGAAATAAATACTCAATTTACTTTACTATAGCATATTGTTTAATCACAATGTAATACACATTCTTCCTTCATATTTTACTACTACTATGACAATTATTTTTGATCGAGTCATGTATATGAAGTTTTTCAGAACGTATACAGCATTTTAAACGTATATTATATAAGACAGAGTTGTAAGATTATGATAATTATTAAATTGTCAGTCAATTTACACTATCAAAAGACTGATAATGCATTTACCATATTCTTTATTTTAAAATAACCCAGTAGAAACTGTGCGACGCGATATTGTATTTTTTCATAATTATTTCTCTTGTTCATAATAAAATAATTTTTCTTATATGGATTTATTATTTTTCCTTTTAACTTATATACAAGTTTAGATAAGCTTTGTCTAAAATATTTTAAATCTATGTCGTAAATATTTACAAGTTTATTTGTTATATAATCCATAGACAGAATATCGCATATTTAACAAAAGGCCTGTAGCTTCGACGATAATTAAGTTATTTTGTCTCGAATATCGTGTTTGAGCGGTCGCTATTATCACTAATGAGCATGGGTTGGGACTTGGGACCGTTACAAACAAACCCTTGCGCCATTAAACATTTTTCGTTGGTCAGATTTCACGTAAATATCGGTGTGCAAATTTCCAGATATTATACATAACGTTTTACAAATATTCTTGTCTTTGTTCCTATTATTATTTACAATAAAGATAGTTTTAACGCATAAAATCAAAATCACTTTTATGTAGTGATATACGTTACACCAGTGGACGTGTTTTTGCGCGAGCGTTGCCCATTAGCAACATGCAAATTGCATGCATGTTACATGCATAATGCCAGCAAATAAAACCACCTTTCAGTATAAACGTCGCTCGAGCCCGGTTTGTCGGCGCTGTAAAAACGACAAAAAAGTATTACTGACTCCGATGTCCACTATTCGTCGGAGGGTGAAAACTCATTACCAGTGTTCAATGAAAGGGTCCCCGGACGTGTATGATTACTCGTTAATTGAAAGGCGTGAAATCAGAGAGCAACCAGACAAAGCCGCGCAGTAAATAGGAAACTCAAAGCATATGTTGATATAACGTGCCGACTTAAAGTATCGCCATTGGGATACGTATACGGTAATGTATGAGATATTAATCGAAAATTGCCACATGAAATACTGAACGCTTGACGCAGATATTTTTTCTGTTGATTATTTAGTTTTGATTTAGAAAAACGATTAGGTAAAGATTTTTATTATTCTAATGAATTATCATTGGATTAAACAATATAATATTATTCTTTACAATGTGATATAAGTGCTCCTTACACACAATTATAAATTTATAATGTTTTCTTTTAAAATTTGTAACTACAATAAAAATACTTGTATTCAATCAAATTCCTCTCAATAAAATAAATATAGGTCAACCTGATATGTTTTCGTTAGATAGTAATTTAAAACAGCGTTAAGTTCCGTCATCCAAACGTATAGTCCAGGTTCACTTTGTGAGTCCAGCAATATGTTCAAAATAAAAGATTTTCACAAAGTTACTTTTTACTCTATATTTGATAAACCTTAATGGTTACACAGAATGAAATGTTGAAAACGTAATTATTTGCGCATCTTCAAGCTCTCTGATTTTATTAGGATTTATATCGTGAAAATGGTTTGACAGATGTCAGGAGGGCTCGTGGTTCCCCAAAGGAAATGCTCAGCCTTTTTGCTTGAGGACATTTATATTTAAATCACTTGATAAAATTTCGACACAGTGCGTAGTATTAATCTTCTTCTACGAAGCTAGATTACAGTTTATTTATACTACATACAGGTATGCATGCATGCGGCAAGTTTATCCCGAAAGAAATTCATAACGTTTTTTTATTGCATATGACTAACAAGTTGTAGCCCGTGAAATGGTTTACGTAAAATATCGTTTTAACCTATAGGAATTTCAAGACATCGTTTCAAAGCTGCTGTAGTGTGTATAGATGATACCCATGATAAGCATATTTTAAAAAAGAAAAAATAAAATATTTTTTACCTTATTTAGAAACCATTTTTATTAATATTATTAAATATTCATAAGGGAACTTATTTTTTAGATATTACAAAGATATATATATATATATATATATATATATATATATATATATATATATATATATATATATATATATATATATATATATATATATATATATATATATATATATATATATATATATATATATATATATATATATATATATATATATATATATATATATATATATATATATATATATATATATTTCCTCCTATCTCCTATGAACATATTTAATTATTCAACCAAATTAATTTACTTGAGCTAATAACTTGATATACCGTGTATTATCCTAATGTACGGTACATAGTGATTTGTAGGATATAGATGTCAAGATAAATAGATACCTTCAGCCGTAATCTCGTTAAGTGGCTGTCACCATATATTAAGTTAAGCTGAGCTTACCCGCGCAGATATTTACTGTATTTCATTTACATTTCGAAATGTTATTTTAATAAAATTTTATGTAAATACATATATTAAATATTATGCTAAGGCACATTTTTACTGTGTGGTATCTGGTTAGTGGCGCATCTACACATCTTCAAGTATAAGCAATTAAGTATATCTCTAAAATTGTTAAATAAGAGCAAACTAGCTCTTTTACTGTAGGATAGTAAAATTTTATGGACTATAGAAGATGCACACGAGAGGTAGAAGGAAAAGAAAAATGTGACAGATTCCTATCTGGAAATCATCGGAAGACCATTAAACAAAAATATTTTTAACTATAATGTGGTAGCAAAAAAAAACTTAGTACAAGCCGCCTTAAAACTCTACCGCCTTAGCTTACATACGTTCACATTTTATAAGCAAATGATTAAGAATATGAAATATTTTACAAATATCACGTCTACCATTATGCATTTTCATGCATCATTTTGTCATAAACGTTTACAAAATGAAATCATCAGAAATTCACGTAGCCTAAACCAAAATTACAATCTGATGGCTTCATTTCAGAACTTTTTATCAATGAAGTTCACATTAAATCACTGTCTAAATATAATATATTCACGATGGAAATCAATTAGTCTTTGATATAACTCGTCCGCTAAATCATATTTGCTACGTTTCATCTGTTAGAAGCAATTTAGTAACGCAATAATGCAACGGAAATAGACTTCGTCCTATGTAACCATTCAATCTACCCAATCAAAGCAAATGTTTAATGTCTTGTTATGTATGTTTAATATTAAAGTATAACATGTGTAAATATTATTAGTATTTAAAGTACAGCCAAAATAAAAATATTCACCAAGTTTTGTTGCCGTCGACGACGCGAGAAGTGGGTACCTCCTACCTACGTGAAATAAAAAATAAAAATAAAATATTTTTTAATTGTTTATGGTTAAATATAATCCTATTTTTTCTATTAAATATAATCTTAAGCCTTTTGGAAAGATCATTTTTGATTTATGATATATGTCAAGCTACTTTTAATTTGCTTACGAGTCTTGTAACGCAATAATAAAATAATTGAGCTGATTTTACACCTATATTTTAAAATATATTTAAGTTTATCCTTATAATAGTAATTATTATTTGTATGTGTGTATGTATGTAGCAGTATAATATTATAAATATCGATGTCTACTAATTAATTATATTAAAAAAAAGTATAAGTTAAAATTCCAAAAACTATTTTTCCACTTTGGTGGTCTTCAGAGATTGCAAATATGTACTTACGTGACGGAACGTTTTAACAAGTGTTTGAAGTGCAATTTTCCTTAAGTAAAAAGGTAAAATATAAACAAGAAATAAATATACACTGCAAATGATACTATGAGAAGTATTGCTAGCAAAGGTATGAGTTGAAAGAATTTAAAGTAATGTAAACACGAAAAGTTTGCTTTCGAGTTGAGGCAACTCAAGCCGGAAGCACATTCAAAGTCAACTACGTGGAAAAATTCGTAACTGCCGCAGAGACGAGGGCGACCGATCCTCGCCCAACCGTGCCAGCCCTTTCACGATCACTCTCATTTACTGCAAACGAAATTATCGCACTTTTAAGTTGTCTTCACCGCGTCAATGTAATAAGCCCTACTTCTTCGTCTTTCGTCTTATAATTACTACCACAAAATTATATTAAGTACTAATTAACCATAATTTTGTGATTACGACCAAAAACATAAACATATAAAAATCGAACTAATCTAACTATACGCTTAAACTTCTTTTTGTGTTGTTCAAAAGTTAACATTTTGTTGCAGTTTAATACAAAGTTCAAATTTCATTAAAATAAGTAAATTTATAAATGCAAATGCATGAGGCGTCGAGCTTGGGGCGTGCAGTCGCAGGCAATTAGCACCCTGACAATGACATTCAAAACGTGTGCAAATAGAGCTGGCTGGAATACCTGCCTCCCACACTAACCTACGGTTTCGACAGCTCGATTTACCGCCGCATACTGTCGGGCCATGAAAACTTTGTACTATGTTTTATTACATAGAGCCTGCAAATTGATACAAAGTTCTCTGGCGCTTTAGACTCACTACAAGGTGGATGTATTTAAAGTAGTCTAACTATTCCATAAGTTCCATAATTATGTGTGCCTAACTATTTAGGTGCAGTTGTTTGTACACTTCTAATATAATAATTACTACACAAATAGCAAAGTAGATTCCATAAGGATACTTACATATTACCAGGTTTTCTTTTGACAGTTTTCATATTCATTATCAGTTCCCTATTTTTAAGAACATTTTTTTCTTATTTTATTTATTTTTTTAGTAGTTTTATTTATTCAGGTAGTTTACCTACACTTAATTATTATAAAGCAGTTTATACCTATTGGATTATATAAAGGTCAACTACAACTTTTACTTGTTTAATAGTATACGTAGCCAAAATGTAATACTTAATCATTTTGAACTATAAAATACGTAAGTGCATTATTACTGTCGCTTTCATTATTAAAATACAGCCATAACAAATGAAATACCAAAAAATAAAATAACTTCTTAAAATTACAAACTCAAATGTAAAAATCTTAATTTACGTAAATAATCGGAACAAAACAACAAACTTGAATGCTCCACAGGGTAACACCAGTACTTCAGATAATACTGTACTGTTGTGACTGAATGTAGTCGTGTCTCGGTCGAGACGTTTGACTGCGCTCAACGTTGTAAGACTATCTATCTATATATGTATAAAAAACTTTTCCGCTATTAAATGCCTAACAGATAAAGCACAGCTGAAATTACGCAGTATAGGAAGCTGAAATTTGGCATGTTTGGTCCTTGAGTAGCATTAAGGGAAGATTTCTCGAAATTCCAACGAAAATGGGAAAAAACGGAATTTACGGTTTATAGTCCACGCGAATGAAATTGTGGACAACAGCTCGTAAACATATGCTTTGGGAGTGATAATATTTATCTCGATCTTTGCGCCAGTCGGGGGAATGGATGATTTTCATTTGAATAAGAAGACAATTTCAGGTAAGACAAAGACGAAGTGTAGCGTTGAGTTTCACAATTTAACACACAATATTACGAAAACGAAAAGTGGAAAACGGTCAACGGCTAAAAAGCTCAAAAGCTAAAAATAAATATTTCACTCGAAGATATATTCCTAGTTAAAATGTAATTGTTGTTTCGATTATTTTTGAAATGTGAAAATGTGGAACCTATAAAGTGATTTAAATCAAATATAAAAAAGTCCATGTAGATAGGTAGGTACATAATGTAAAAGAGCAACATAAAATTTAATTTAATTATCAATTTACCTTTCAACATAAAAGATACAATCCTGAACCCTTATTTTCAAGATTAATAATTTTGAAGCAAATTAAAAATCAATATCCGGAGCCACAACGAGTGCTAAAATTTTAATCCAATTAGAGTGAGTCTTTACTCCCCTTATAAAACATTTTACTGACAAAATTTATTTAACAATAAATGTAGCTTTGCTTTATCAATTTGCACTGTTGTAGAAATGTTAATATTTTTGTGTGTCATATTCTTTAAAAATATTGGTAGGTATGTCTTATGAAAATTTTATAAGTCAAATTATTAGACACGATAACAATTTGTATTACTTATTGATATACTTTTCAGGGTTGCCTACGTCAAAAGGAAAAAACTATTAAAAAAAAAGTATTACTTGCACTTGGCCAATATTTTTTTATTATTAATACAATAAGCTTTAATCTTATATAGGTAACCTTAAAAAACTCTTAATACTTTTACTGATGAATTATTTTTATATTATATCATGACAAGCGTTGAGATTGAGACATTTTCACATTTAGTTATTCCAAACGAAGATTTTTTACGTTTTCTAAAACAATGCAAAAGGCGCAGGTTCAGATCTCGCTACGTTGAAATTTTCATACGTTTTTTCCAATATTATTCTTTTATTAAGTTATAGTTTAATTTGTTGTAAATCCCTATAATATAATATACTTATATGTTAACATAAAAGTCAGTAGCTAGGCCACGGTTATATTTATTTGTACAATAATACAGTACATTAATTAAAGCATCAACAATTTTACAATATTAAAGGTAAGTTATCTTCGGATAAGATCTTTAACCTTCATTATTAACACAAAGTCGACGTATCTTCACAACCACACTTCCTTAATAATAGTTGTGCCTGACTTTCTAACTGGTGGTTCCGACCCTCTTTCATATCCGTTTTATTATTAATGTCTTTATACGGATCTGCAATTATCTCGCACAGGAGAGCTCGCTTCTGTTTCAATAAAGGACAATAAATGCCATTTGTGCACTCTTGCTTGACTCGTGATCGTTGGTGCCTGGGGCTAGATATTGTTCCACAACATACTCAAAAGATATAAAACAAAACATTTATCGGTATACTTTTCATAAATAATTAATTAATATATGTTACTTTAATTATTATACGCTTAGAATAAAATTCGTTAAAAAATTACTAAGGAAACAAAGGGAATATATAAATATGAAAAAAATATTTTATAACTAGAAAGCAAATGGAGAAAGCAAAGGGAAGCTATCTAGGATTCATGACAACTACACATGAGAAACATTGTAAGTGACATATATTATTGTGGCTAGTAGGTACGGTAGGCGGTAGAGCATACTACAAGAGTAACTGTTTTATAAATATTTTGTATGGAATTTAACTATATTTTATGGTTTTTATAATAATTTGTGTATATAATAGTATTTATTTTTTATTTTATTTAATCTTACATTTGATTATAAATTTATGTGTGTAAGTTATTAATTCGCATTAAAGGCATATTTGTGTTTATATAATTCAAATATTACTTATTACTATAAACGCCATGGATAGGTGCTATGCTGCTATGATCGATTTATTTCACCGCCGCAATACGTTTCTCTTCAATTAATAATATACAAGCGCAAAAATTCAATTATCGCCTGCAAGATGCTAAGCTTGAAATGGATCGAAAATTTTCTTGTTTTATTTTAATTTAAATTACTTTTTAGACTGAATATTATATATAAAAAATACTTTTATAAATAGGCCGACATTTCCTCTCGTCATATTCTATCTATGTAAGTACTAATTGGTGGCTTGAGACCGACTATGGTCACTTGACGAGTAATTAACACACATATTGTGATAATTGACCTTCTTGTGAGGGAGTAGGTATGTATGTAAAGACATGATGGCAGTATTTATAAAAAAATATATATAATGAGTAACGTGATTTAGATTAAGAAACTGTTTAGATACAGTTTGAATATTTGAACTAGATTATTCGTGCCTATATCCATAAAATGTGTAAATTAGGTAAAGGAAAAAAACTTCATATGTTCGTGTTCGATAGTCCATTTATCCAGAAAGGCTATAGAGTTCACTATATATATCGCAACAGTTTGAATACGGGGGTGAAGCCACCGTTAAAAACTAATATTATAATATGATAGAACATACCTAAGAACTTTAAAATGTCCCTTATATTTCCTTATATGCCTATATTCGTTACACTACCTACTTTATATTGTTTTACAGAAACCTGTTTTGGAATAACTTGTAAGTAAAAGTATTTACAAAGAATTCTTCATCTTAACAAAATTCACAACAATTCACTTTTACTCAATTATATTTGTTTATGCGAGAATGTTTTCTAGTAGTTAAGGACAAGCAAGTAAAAAAAATTATAAGCTGAATACCTATATGCAGCCACTGAAAGATTATGTTAACTAACAGACAGCTGGTTGTATGAACTAATCTCAATTCTGGGCTAAGCTAGGATAACATGACAATATAAAAACCTCTTTGAACATGACTTAATTATATTATTAAGGATTAGATAAATATCTAAACGAATAATAAATATTGAATTTTACCGTGAATTAGTACGTAGTCTAGTATTCTCAAAAATGACTCTAATATTGTGAAAAATTATTATGTATTTCATATAGTTCCATTTTCTGTAAAATTATTTTTTTGAGTTTTATCGGCGATGATTTCCAGCTGTTGTTACATATCCGAAAGATACTACTTATATTGAGCTACATTGGGCGACAAGAATACAAGCGCAGACGATATTTTGTACAAAATTCCGTGTAGAAATATGCCACTCTCCATTCATCCATTGGTCTCAATATACCTATATGTATATTAGGTAAATGTGTCTTTTGTTCTGATTTAATATTTTTGTAGGTATCGGTTATAATAATTAAATACATAGAACGTGCTTTAAATAAAAAAAAAATATTATATATATATATATATATATATATATATATATATATATATATATATATATATATATATATATATATATATATATATATATATATATATATATATATATATATATATATATATATATATATATTTATATATATATATATATATATATATATATATATATATATATATATATATATATATATATATATATATATATATATATATATATATATATACGTAATTTTTTTTATTCTTATCTTCCGAATACATGAACTATATTATGTTAAAACAAAATAATTTCTTAGTTACTTAAAAACAAAAACAAAATGTGTTCTTTATATTTCCAATGTATAAATTTTTTAAAGAAACATCGTCAGTGCTACCAAATGAAAATGGCTTGATATTATAGGCCCAAGGGAAATAATGTGAGAGAAAATCTGTGATTCTATTATACTATTGGTTATTCGTGCGTTGGGTTCAGAAACAAATGTGAACAATACAACTGTATGAAATACTGTTTATAAAAATAAATTAAGAACAAATATGATTAAAAATCAGTTAGTATATGTATATTATAGAATACGTAGAGTGAAAAGCTTCATTTTATAATGCAGACGTGAGAAATATAACACTGTATTATTTAAAATAATTATAGTCCACAATTACTTTTTACAAAAGCATAAATATAATGTGACTCCTGTAATTGTATTAAGGCCGTTACTTTCCCGTCTACAGTGGTTATAATGAGAGCAGTACAAAGGTAGTACAAATTAAATGCGTAACTGATAGTACTGGAACCGGTGAACTGTACACGTACAGTCAAGTGCTGTTCACTTTATTTAATGGTTCTATAGCGAAAGCTTCACCATTCATTATTTTACATTAAAATATAAAAATTAAGGTACATTTACACTAAATTAAAAAAAATTACGTAGTATCAAAGTAGCATATTTATTATTTTTGCTCTGTTAAGCTTAAGTTTTATGCTACTTTTGCTTTTTTACTTGTTTTTAAAATTAGTAATACACCCAGTATATATTATGTTCATTCACGATAAGATTCCCTTCATTCACTCTAGTAAAATTATCTGTTATTTCTTATTGTTTAAATAATATACTTACGTTCGTTAAAATTTTGTTCACACCAATACATGCTTTTTATTATTTATAAATTAAAGAAGTATTGCGACCGAGTTATAATAAGAAAATAATTTAATAAAAGCAATATTCTGTTTAATTTTGAAGTGACCTAATTCCAAGTGAGGAACTTCAGAATAATAACCGCCTACTCGGTATAATATGACGCTCATATCAAAGAGGATAACTAAAGTTACAATTGTGTCTATTGTAAGCCCAAACGATGGGCAGTTAAAGAAGAATCTCACAAAGGACAGCCGCTCTTACAGACAACAATCTGAAACTCCGGTATAGAACAACTAGTCACACGAGACGTGCTTCGCATGCTTCTCTTTTGTAAATTCCTTTAGTAGCTATTTGAAAATATTATACAAAATTATATATTTTATTTTAATTTTATATTGTTTAATTATTTTTTGTACAAAAAACATATCTAATGTATTTGTTTTTAAAATTTTAAACAAGAAATCTAAGGTACAAGTATTTAAATTTGCATTATAATTGTGGAGAATGTGTCATCAAATAGCAATTATACCAATTTGCAATTAATTATTTCACAAGTGACCGCAGTACACTCGTGACCACTCAAAGCTATAGCATCATGAATATATGTATATTTTTATATATTTATTAGGCATTATTTACTTATGGGATATGTATAAAATACCAATAATAATGATCTTGTTCAAATTATTCTTCTTGAATCAAATTTGTTCTTGCTGCTATCAAAATACCATTGGCTTACATTCTTTAAAAAATAACATATGAATTTTTTTTCGAGAAAATTTCTTAAGGCAGATTATGTGAACCTAAATAAAGCAAGTTACGTCTTGCCATTTTTAAGGTGCAATTATTAAAGATGTGCGGACTATAACTTTGGCCGACTAGCCGACTAGTCGGTTGAAGGAGCCAAGTGTCAATAATTGAAAAATTCTATGAGTGCTGACAAGCGATAATATTTGTTTCAGAGTATCTCTATCGACAAAGATGACTTATTAAAAATATTAATAAGCATACAAAATTTATATTTAGGTAATATATTTTTTGTAATTTAAAAAACATAGCCGGAAAGTCGGGGTTCTTGGCCGACAGTTCGCCGACAAGTCGTCGACTAAAATAATGGCCGGATAGTCAGCTTTACCGACTAGTCATCCATCTAGTCATCTACATCTCTATAAATTATTATTTTTTTTTTTTATGTCTTATTTATTTGTATTATTTCTATATTTATGTAAATTTGTATATACTACTTTGTATTACTTTAAAAAATAATTTTCACTTTACTGTAATAATTTTTTTCCGAGTGGAATAAGAATCTATATCAATTGCTTACGTCTCATATGTCACTGTTAAACCATGAGGACATTTTAATGTAAATAAGTTAGAAATTATAATATAAAGGCGTATACCGTCGTGGCGCAGAGGAACAATTTGTGGGTTCGATTCCTAGTCGAGGAGAATTAATTTTTGAGTTCCGCCATTCAACAAAAAATGCCTTGAAAAGTGGAAAGTGGGGAACGGAGTGCCTTAACACTCAGTTCCTTCTGCTTATGGTTCCCTCTGCCTACGATTTTTATAGCTGCACTATATATATATATATATATATATATATATATATATATATATATATATATATATATATATATATATATATATATATATATATATATATATATATATATATATATATATATATATATATATATATATATATATATATATATATATATATATATATAAGTATCACTTTGTTTTTATTGACAATGCAGAATTATTTCCTTCGTGACAGTAGCTCTAAAGCTTTATTCGATACAGGGCTTGCTATGTAATAAAGATGTAGTACGCCTAGTAAATATGATAAAAAGCATAATAAAATACATACATTAATGAAGTTGTAATTTTGTAAATTTTACAAGCAATACAATTTTTTATAAATTGGAATTGAAGTTACTCTCTTTTTGTGGCAGTAGAACTAACCAGGAATACATTTAGAGTTAATTCATATGCAGTTGAAGTAGGAGCGAGAGGTATAACAGCAAAATCTCTCTATAGTTTGCTAAAAGATCTTGGCGTGTCTAGGACCATTACAAATTAATTTTTATAACGTGCTTCGGAGGTGGCAGCAGTAGAATAATTTCAAATTTGGTTGAATGGTTGAAGCTCTCCGCTCGGACAGTGGAGGTGAGTGTTAATGCATTTTAAAGAGGCCCCTCTAAACCTACACGTGGGGCACAAGTCCTAGGCGCTGTTCTGAGCTTCTCTTCCCACAGTACGATGGGCTCGGCACCCGCACATGGAATGCTAAGTAGTTTTTTCTCTTCTCACTGAACTCGATGATTATAGATTTATGTTCAAATAATGTGAGTTCCCAAGTTACTAAAGCGCGTCGTAGAGATCTTTAACAATATTAATATTTAAGGAAGAAAATTTAAGCAAGAATAATAATTGACAATAATAAATAATATTGAAATGACATAAATTATATTGCTTGACTGAGTAATATATAGTTGTAGGCTATAGTAGATTTCTTGTCTTTTCTTTCAACACCTATATTAGGCAGAATACCTATAACATAGGATAATAAATATTTTCCAGTCAACAAACAACCCCAAGCCGTGCTACATTAAGTAATATCGACATATCAAAGGCAATTTCGTATTTCCGCTAAGCTTATTTTAGACTTCCCGCATGCAAATATTTTCCATATGAAAATAGATTCGATTTACGTTTTAACGTACGACGAGCAAAAGGATTTTCCGTTTTGAATGTTATTACCAGGCGGCTATCCTGAAAATTGATTTTATAAACGAAACTTGAGACTTCATTTAAAATAACAAATATTTTTCTGTATTTATTATAAAAATTGCATTGAACGAACAAAAATGTACATAAATATAATGTACATAAACATAATACTTGATGAATTAGGTCAAGTTAGGTTAATATTTATTAAACATTGCATTAATAAAACGATGATGTAGATAGGATTTGATGCTTATTTAAAAGGCAGCATATAAACGAGGTGTTTAATTTTGTTCGATATCTTTATAAAAGCACAAGTGTCCTTGACATCAGTAACGATTTACGGTTCGCTTACGTGACGAATGTGCGGGGTTGATGGATGTCACCCGAAGCACCCCCAGTCTGCGACTCTATGTGGTGCTCGTAAATTATCCTATATTTCTGCTCTGTAACGGATGGATGTTACAGGAACTTCGCAATCATGCTATTTCAAATTTATAATAAATTTCTTTTTATTAATCGAAAACTAATTACTTTTTCAAGACACACCGCGCTTTAGGATTCATTTTGTAATAGTTTAATTTTGAAATATAATTATCATAGACAAAATCTGTTGAAAAAAAATGTTTTAGTTGCCTTCTGTGTGAGAATGTGTTTTGTCGGAAAACTTGTGTTGCCATGCAGTGTAGTAATATTTTTTATATCTTGACGCTGTATTTGCGAGAAAATGCATAAAGATATTTAATTTCATTTAATTTTGCTTAATTTACAGATAATGTAGATAATGACGAATACAAATTTAATATTGATGAAGGATAATACTGCAATACTTTTTCGTATTAGTTATATACAATTTTTATTTTATTAGTATTTAATTTTTTAATTAAATTAAGTAAAATTAATCATTTTACCATCTACTCTTACTTAGTAACAGTCTAAGTATATCGTGCCAGCGGCACAGCGCCTGACTCGCCACGCGACGTTTTTGAGTTCGAATCCCATATGAAAAAAAAAAATTAATTGACGTGCCTTGGTAGCATAACAAAACGCTTCGTTGATTTCTGCCATCCAAGACGCAATGTCTCAAAAATTGGCTAAACACTAGATTCTCTTTACGCGCGATACTGCATGAAGTTATACATTATTTTCACGTTATCAGAAGAAATAATTGTCAATATCAGTGTAAGAACAAAAGGCAGTACAACTACTCATTAAGAGCTAATTAGCTAATCCTGCACGCAGTGTAATTTGTTCGCACAAACATTAATACCTGTATACATATATTAATGCTAAGCCAATAGAAATTATTTCATAAGTTTCCTCCTCGATATATTATTAAACGGAGTTAATTACTTAATTAATAAATGTTCTGTTGGTGGTTCAATTTAAAAGTATATTCTACAGAACTTAGAGGTTTTTTAGAATAAACTATTTGTTTCCTTTCTTTAGGCTCTATTGAGTCATTACTTATACATGCCTACGAAAAGAATAAAAACAAGTACAAAGGATGATAAAAAATGCTTCTCTACTAAAAAAACATTAATCTAAAAGGACGACAAGGGGCAGCACACATTTGAACCTCAATTTACAAAAGTTTGGTATTGTAACTTGATTAATGCTATTCTGTGTGAAGTTTCCAAAGATATATTAAAATATATATTATGGTTTATTTTCATTATTATTTGTACCCATGTACAAAAACATATATAAATAGAGTGCAGTAGGTACTTAAGTAGATACATGAATAACGAATGGAACTTTTATTATTATCACTAACGTTTAATTAAATGTTCATGTTGAGCGGCAGAATGCAATGCCGCACTTTCCCTTACCGAAGCGGAGGAATGAAAATAGTTGATTGCCCCCAAAAGACATTCATATCCGGGGACAGGATAACCCACAACCATCGAGTTCACAACCAGAAATTGGCCCACGTTGCCGTGATTGCCTGAATTTCAATATTTTAAATATATATATATATATATATATATATATATATATATATATATATATATATATATATATATATATATATATATATATATATATATATATATATATATATATATATATATATATATATATATATATATACTTAACTTATTTAACATGTACCTACCAATATATTAACCGACATTAGCCGCATTAACCGACATTAGTAGGTTATTATAAGAAATTCAATAGATTATTGTAAGTATATATTGATAAATCTTAAGTTTACATGTAACTACGTATTTGCGTTCAGCTAGTCGTAATCCTACACTAACGATAGGAAAACGGATAGGTTTATTTGAGTTTGTTCCTTACAAAAATGTGCTAATAGTAAATAAATAATACCTAAGCAATTGCTACAATTGGTTATTATATTTCTATTCTTTGTTATCTTTTCTAAATATTAATGCAAATAATGAATTGTAATTATTTTTTGAGTTTATAATAAACATAAATGTGAGTGTTGCTCAACTTAAAATATGCAACATGTAAATATCGCCGCCATTATCATTATCTTATAATAAAAGTAAGAAATGTTTATATCAATTCTATATTTACGACATAATAACTTATATTATATATGTGCATATCATACATATACAATAAAGGGACGAGCTATGTATTTAAATAACATAACACTTATTCAAGGTAAAGAATGTTGACGTCATTAGGGTGATAAGTATGAAACCCTCGGTCTTGGCGCAGCGGAGTTAATTCTCTCAATTTCAAGCACCCTTGTGTGTTTTCATAAAACATCATGTTCTTCTTGAAACTTAATATTTAATAGGAAAAAAATCTTTTAAAAGAAGATGTTGTGTTTAGTTAAAATAATATATTAGCTGTGACATGGACATGTATATAATAAAAAGAATTTAGGTACATTTAAGTTTGTGAATATATTTGAATAATTTAATAAGTATGTAATATGCATCCTATATTATTTTGCAACCATTAGCAATCCTCACTTCTTGGGTACTATAATATTACATCGTAACAAACAACTCATCTTTGTTCCTTTTTTTCTATTTCATACATTTATTAAATACACATGTAATAACTACTATAACTACATCTAAAGTATTCTATAATATTTTAATTATATAATAATAGTATTTTATAAGTATTTGTATAATGTATAAAATACAGGTAAAAAAAAAAACAAAAATAATATTTTATAATTTCAATGCAAATGCTTTTCTAGCATAGCTTATTAGAGACAGCTAAAGATTGGAACTTAAGCAGTTCACTTCAAATCTCTAATAGCGCAGCCGCATACTTATTTGTACGAGCAACAATGCTGCCAAGATCAAAGAAGTGCTTCGAAATTAATTTGCGAACGCTCCTTTCATCCCTCGCTGTTTAACGGCTCCTGTACCTTAAGGAATTCTCTGGAGTTTTGTGTTCTTTCTGTTTTTTAATATTTTAATGCTATGTATGTTTCTAATGATGAACACTGCTACTGGGCTACGAATGCAGCATTATTTTAAATTGGCGGTGCTTTACTAAATTTTAAAAATGTTTCATTCATAAAAATATTTAGAAATTTTATATTTTAATATACTATTTTCTCATCTAAAATATCTTATTTAGCTGTTTTTTAGCTTCTCCTTCTTATATCATACCTTCTGTTTAGAAATAACCCAGTAACACTTCGTTCTTAGATTTTCGCCCAAATTCGAGACACTGAGTGTTAAGTGGTTGATGAATAATGTATATAACTATTTGAATATTATACATATTAAAACTTTAAAAGCACACATAATAAAATTATAAAATATCTAAAAAACACAATTAGTAACATTTAATGTTATTTTTATTGTACTAACTTTTATAACGATTGGACTATCGTAACATTAGTCCAGTTCCTTGGAAGTCGTTGTATTCAGAGCTGACCGATAGAAGCCGATTAAGATCCTCTTTCCTTTAATGCCATTAATTTAGCTTTATTGCTGGTAATAAATTTCCCCTCAGTCGAAAACTGTGCACATATACAATACTATTTGGTAAATAGCTAGACGATATTTTATTTCTCATATACTATTTAGGTACGAGACCAGTGCATTTGACGTTTGTTCAAAATATATTATAGTTTCAACTTTGTTACGTGATTTTTACTTCAAAAATGCTACTACGAAACTGTTCATTGAATTCAAATATAAAAGGAATCGATTATTTACATTTTAATTTTACTAAAATTTATATAATACTAGCGACCTGCACGCATCTATGTTTAACTTGTTGCGTTCGTTTTTAAAAAAAAACGTTACCACAGTGGTTAATAAGTGAAATACAACAATTATATATTCTTACTTTAAAACTTAAAAATATATTTATAAATGTTATATGTTAAATAAACATTACACGCCCGTATTTTAGAACCCCCATTTATTATACAATTATATGCTTCTACTGCAACAAAAAATATATACAATATACATATATACAATGATTATTTAAGAATATATCTTTTTGTTTTTAAAGTAATATTGAAGATACGATAACACTAGCCCAGCATTAGATATCGCATGCACTCCCTAACGCCTTTTGTGCCAACACTGCGCCTTGTTTACAGCCCAAGTTCAAGCTCCATTTGAATACTCAGATCAATTCAACGCCCCACCTGTTTGCATACATTGGCATATGTAATCCCTATCTTTGTAACAAATAAGGTCCCATTATAACATAAATAAATATGTATAAGCACAAATTATGGATATATCAATTGTAGTGAGGTGAAAAAAATAAAACAAATGAACTTGAGTGCCGTTATATTAAATATTAAAATGAGTAAAGAGAGGATTGAATTAAAGACACACACAAACACACACATGACTTACTTATGATGCTTAAAAAGAAAATAATCACATTTATGACGCAGCATGCAGATAGTTGATTAATTTTTACTTTTATTTAATTTTCTTTTGTTTAAGTTGGCACTCGGGAGCATATTTTCATATCATGCACCATGAGGATACATACTAAAAGTACTTGTTACACCTAGATTAAGTTCTGTATAATTACCTCTACATCGAACCTACACAAATATATTAGTAGATATATATATATATATATATATATATATATATATATATATATATATATATATATATATATATATATATATATATATATATATATATATATATATATATATATATATATATATATATATATATATATATATATATTACAAAATTATAAAAAGTAATATAAATTTCAACGCTACTAATTAGTGCTAACTAAGCTGCACTTGACGGGTACTCTTCAACATGATGCATTGTTTTTGGAGACAACTGAAAATCTGCGTAGTCTGTGTGTAATTGTAGTCGCAAAAAACGAAAACAACGATGAAAATTGGTAATTTTTTATAGTTATTTATAAAACATGTAATTTATATAATTCCAGAGTATTCATAGATACGTACGTAACGTAGCCTATGCCACCAGTTTATTTAGGGTTCCGTATCTCAAAAGGAAAAAAAACGGAGGTATCAAGTTAAACGGTAAAAGAATGTCAAATATTTATGGTACCTTGGACATAGACAAAATTAAGCTTCTCAGTCAACGCAATCAAATGATACGAGAGTTTATGCCGCATTTATATGAAATTCGCCGAGTATTCAAAACCTAAATTTAGCGTTTTATAGGTTATATAGGTTAAGTTCGTACGTATTTATTTTCGTACGTACGTCGTACGTATATATTATATAGGTTAAGTTAGTAATAAGGATATCACGAAAAAATACCATTACAAATTTATGTAGTTCGTTTCATACAAAGTGATGCGCCCGCAAACTTTAATTATAAGTTATGTTTGTATCTACAATTGCAGAACCTTCGGTGCGTGAGTATCACTCATACTTGACCGCTATTTATAAATATATATATATATATATATATATATATATATATATATATATATATATATATATATATATATATATATGTCGATATAATATAGTATGAACTCATTTAATATTAATACTACGCGTATTAGGCTTAATTACAGTATAACGACAGATCCCACCATTATCACTGAACAGGATAAGTATTAACTAAGTAAGTCTTCTCGTCTGTCCTTATTGGTTTTATTGCTCCAGATACTTCTATATCACACGACTTACAAATATAAACGTTTCTTAATATTTAATAATTTTTTTGTGTAATTTAAGAAGTTTTCCTAATACATAAGTTACACAGTAATATTACACAACATTCTACAAATAATTCCTATTCAAAAAAGATTTCGTAAGATCAACTTTAACAAACTACGTTTATCTACAAATTAAAAAAGGCTTTCAAAGCAATTTTCTAAGATAAACAACTTTTCTTCTGTCTTCAATTCTTATAAAATTTTCTACTTAACTTTATACAATTGTGTATATTAAATACTGAGTAAGTATAAATAAAATGTATAGTACCACAATTCCAATTACCACTACACCCAGAGAATCATTTGTTTTATACATTTGTTAATTTTGTATTAGTTTGATTTATAAAGATTCTACGGAAAAATTATATTACACATACAAAACTCGTATGCACTAATAACGAAAATAAATCATAATGTAACACCGCAGATGATCACGATGCTATATTGGTAAAGTTAGTATCTCCATATTGGACTTTTAATTAAATAAATGTTGTGCAGTGTTGTGTCCGAGGTGTGCTATCATATGTTGTATAGAAAATAAATTATTCACAAGGGAATAAAACCTTTTAACTTTTTTGTATAGAACTGGCTGTTATTATTTTTAATATTTGATATAAAAAGCTATTCATCGTTTTTAAACGAAATGAAAAAGGAAACTAATAATTGAATATAATATTTATAGAGATATAAAATTTCGGTATAATATATACATTTTTTTTTGTATGTAGGTTTATATATAACCCAAATGGTACAGATATACTGACGTTTTGTGTGTTAACAATATATAAAGTAAATTATACAATTATTCAATGTTATATTCAAGTTAATAATAAAATTATAATACATTAAATATCTTAGTGATTAGTACAGCAAATCACCTAGGTTATCTATTATTTTTTCTTATATAAAGTACCATCTTAACGATGAAATCGCCACTTTTGAAAATAACACTTATTGCTCCATTAACATTTTCAATGTACTTTAAATAATGAATTGCTATATATAAACAAAAATTGCAGGGGTTGAAAATCTATGATTTGCCCAGTAACTATCAAAATAGTCAATCTGTTATCAACATAGTCAAACTACAGACAAATTTAATATTTTCGTCGTTTAAATTTAGTTGCTATTTCCATTTCCAACGTAACTAAATGGTAGGTACGATGTGCTGGAGAAGCACGATATAGAATGTAATTAGGTATACCTCCGCTAGGTATATACCTAAGCAAGAATTTTACCTACACCATTGAGATTTTCAATAATTAAATATATAAAAAACACATCGTGAATGCATTTATCTAAATTAATTCAAAACTTTCGATGCAGATTTACACAAATCCCAATGGAATTCTCATAGTTTCATATTAATATTTTTCAATAAATTCATGATGGATACTTTTTCTAAAATTATAGTACTGTTTATTTATGTAAACAAAGGAAAAGAAACAAAAGAGAGTATGTCCACCATCTAATGCTTTAAGAACTACATAGTTTGAAGGGATGTTAATATACACATAATATAACTATTGTGCAATACATTTTAAGTTTTTCAGTTATAACAGCTGTATTTAGCGGGCCAACTGCTTAAAGGTGCCGAAAATGTTAGACAACTCAGGCATTCAACGAAATGCGCTTCGTAGCAGAACTTAGAGTAATTTGTTTACTAGTCTTCACATCCTTTGTTCTGTAACTTTACAGACGAATACGGACACTAGCAGTGTCTGAATAAATATAATTTGCATGTATTATCCTAACTCAAAACTAAAAGCTATATACGTATTTACCTAATATTCAAGATAGTACGTTGCTTTTGTCAGTTTTTTGTTCTTTTTTTTTATTCATATTCTATAAAATTTTGTGACAAAATTATCGTCTAAGTCGCTTTTTATTTGAATTTTCACGACATTCTGAGTTGAAAAATCATAGAGACTTTCAATTCATTCTTGACTTCGGATGATAGCCATATATATTACTTGCATAAGTTTAGTATTAATAAAGACATAAAATGTGTTATTAAATATACATATGTTTCATAAAATTACAAATACTTTTTATAAGTCACTCACTCGGCTGAGGTACATGAATCAAACAAATTCTTACTTCATGATTTCCCCAGAGGAAAATATAAGACATCACTTTGTAGTAAATGAAATATTCACTAGTTTACTTAATTCTGAACAAAAATAAGATTTTTTTTCTTATTTGAGTTGTTGTAAAATGGTGCTTTTAAATCTGTTATTACAAAATCTTATTACGAATATTTAATATTAGTGCAGCAGAGACGCGTTGTGCACATTGAAAGTTATTTCAAAGCGTCCTATGTGGTTCTATAGCGATCTCTCGCCGCAAAAGGCTTCATGTTATTTATAAGTTGGCTCTTAAAACTTTCTACGTATTAGTCGTCCCGCTGAATTTAAGTTTATTTTCAATTTGTTAAAAAGTTTACACTATTTTAAAACAGAAATCGTCTTTATTTTCACTACTGCTTTTCAAAGTATTTATGAAGTACCGTTAAAATTTCCACGTTTAACGTTTTTTATTTGTAATAACGTTAAAAATATTAGGTATACCATTAATTTTCAAATTTTTCATGCTTAAAATACTAAGTATAAGCTTAAAATGGTAATAAAATATATCTTCTACTAATATAAGCTTTTGTTGATAAGTAGGTATATTTTAAAGATTTCATAATAAATTACACAAACGATTATAAAGTACGTATAAAACAGACATGTACAGCGAAAATGATAATTATAATATCGCAAGCTACTGGAAAAAGCGAGATTTAAAAATGGACTGATGGACGTTAATCTTTCGTCGTGCTCTTAGAGAGCTCTCTATCTACGGATATACTGCCCGTATCCGCACCCTTATTTGTATTTGTTCACTGCCCTCAAATCATTGCTACCAACAATCTGAGGCTTATTAATGATACTAAAGGCTATCTATTATAAGATACCCAAGTATATTTTATATACTGAACATTTCAGTCAGACATTTTTGCTATGTATTTAAATGTTAAAAATATTACGCAAAATAAAGAAATCATTTAACAAATTATACTAAACTAATTTAATACGACTGAGTTACTAGAGAAGTTTGATGTATATCTATGGCTAATAATATATATATATATATATATATATATATATATATATATATATATATATATATATATATATATATATATATATATATATATATATATATATATATATATATATATATATATATATATATTCATCATAACCTTATTGATATGATATAAGAAATATACTTGAAATATTATTTTCCAATTTACAAGCATACATTCTATTCTCTATGAAAATGTGAGAATTGGTCGTAACGACGCGCACCTCCTTCATGTACCTACGTACAAGTATTTACACGAAACAGTAACGTCTACGTCTGCTAACTTGCAACTCAATGAGAAACTTGTACAACGTTGATTACCGTCGCTGAAATCTCAAGCTGTAGCCGCGCCACTAATTATAACGCCAACTACTTGCCGCCATTGCAAACACAACACGTCACGTTGTCAATTCTATAATTTAACAACTAAACTGCTGTTTAAGGGAAACTATTGGTTATATATTTTCAAAGTAATAATATTGTGGAGAAATATAAAACAAATTTCAATTATTACATTTGTATAGACTTAATCGTTGCTGCAGCAACTTCGTTTACGTAGATTTTATGATCCTTGCCATTCTACTTCCACTTCATTCATTGTAGCTTGCAGGAGATATATATGTAAATAAAACGACTCTCTGTTCTCCGCTTTCCAACCGAATTCGAGGTGTATTGAGAGCTGGTCGACTCAACGATTTATTTTACCGGGGTGAGGAAGTAAAAATAATTTAAAATTTTGTCGAGGGGCGTTAACGCACTATATTTTTACTATTATTGAATTACTATTTCTGAAGTTCAGTTTACTTGTTTTAAAATAATATTAGTCAGACTTTCGAGCACCAACCATTGACATTAGTAGATCGATCAAGAACACATATACTGAATGAAAAATGAACTCAAACTTTTTCTCTAATTACTACTAGCTAGTAATTGATAAATTTATACTACAGAATATATATAACAAATATATATAACAATGTTTAAAGATATTTATTATAGTTATTTTCGAAACTGCGGTGATGGTGGCTCCATTCTTGTAAATTGTGTTTTTAAATCTCTGACAACGCCAAAAATATTTATTTAAAACGATATACTCGCAAAGACAACTATGATGTAAGTACAGTAAAGCACAAATGCATGCATGCATGATATATATATATATATATATATATATATATATATATATATATATATATATATATATATATATATATATATATATATATATATATATATTTATATGTATATATATCTATATATATGATATATATATATATATATATATATATATATATATATATATATATATATATATATATATATATATATATATATATATATATTATATATATATATATATATATATATATATATATATATATATATATATATATATATATATATATATATATATATATATATATATATATATATATATATATATATATATATATATATATATATATATATATATATATATATATATATATATATATATATATATATATATATATATATATATATATATATATATATATATATATATGGGATAAAGAATAATATTGTATTGTAATTTTAAAAATTAACGTTATTAAAACTTTAAAAGTAGCTGAATTAGAAAAGGCGTCTCTACACGGCTTTGAAGAGGAATGGGTTCATATCTCGATACGTTCGAATTTTTAAACGTTTTCAAAAATTCTACATTTCATAAAATATACAATTTCTGTCATCCATTCTAAATTTCTAGTATCATATGTAATGTATCATGAAGAGGAACCCCTATAAAGTAAAAATCATATCGTTAAGAACTCTATTGTTTAAAGCATATACGTGCTCGAGGGCTCCCTATAATAAAAACGCAAAAGGCGCAACCCAGCTTTTAACACTTAACATTGAAACGGGCTGAAGTAGTAAGCATCATAAAATTTGTTATAATGTATTTTTTATGTCAAAGAGGCACATAGATGTACATTTATTTAAGGTAACAATGTCTACAATACTTAATTGTTTTTTAACAAATGTATATATAAATATAATAATATTAAGATGATATGTACCTACTAACTTTAAAGTAAACTGTGATCATCTTGTTTTCTCGAAGATAATAATTTTTTTATTGTTACATCTCTCTGTATACATATTAATAGCAAAATATCGATCAAGTTGCTGGACGTCATTATTACTGATTTAAGACATCATTAAAAGTTAATAACTTTTGCTTAAAACTTTCTGATAAAATTACTTTTATAATTTGGATTCATCACAAAGTTTTATAAACGAAATATTGGATTGGATTTTATATAATTTAATGAAAATTGCACAATATTTTTGAGACAGTTTTATTCAATTGATTTCTTTTCTATTGCTGTACATGTCAGAAGAATGAATTCATTGTTTTAAGATATTTGTCAATTTTACATGAAGCAACATTTAAATAAATTGTGATCATCTTGCCTATTCTTGCTGCATTATTATGAATGCCATAGAAACTGAATCATTGCATCTATGCCGATATTATAAAGCTGAAGAATTCATTTGGTCAAATGTTTGTAATTTTAAAAACTACTGGCTCGGATCTCAGGAATGACTAGTTCAAAGAAATTTTTTTTTAATGTTTAATAGTCTATCTATAGAGGTGGTTAATGGTTTCAATGTAACCCACTGTGCATGCTGTCATTTGACCACTGGAAGTAAAGTCAAAGCCGGCAAAAGTTTGTTATAGTATAAAATATTTTATAAAACGTTCCCTTGACCTATCAGATTACATAGATAACTCATGAATCTTTTTCTAATGTAGCAAGTTGTTTGACGTCTCGTTAAATTTACTATTATTATTTTTATTTATTTTTATATACAAAACACAAAAGAAAAAGAATATTTTATTTTTAAAACATCTTTAATTCATACTATATGTATTCTGTGTCTGTGAAAAGGCAAAGGGGCTAACTAATCTCCTTTAAGAGCCTGGCGCACAGGTCAGTGATATGAAAGCATGCGAAGCACGTCTTGACGCGACGCGGTAGCGACTATTCCAGCTCAGTTTCTGAATGTTACTTGTGTACGCGTGTCCTTTGTAAGATTGCTCCTTAGCTACTTACTATCGAGTATACAATAGGGACGTTTGTAACTTTACTCTCTCTTCTACCCTTTGAAATTATCCTTGTTCGTGCTTCCATTTCTTGTATAAGAATCGCTTTATCTTTCCGTTCAGTTTTCATTTAATACAAAATATTAAAATAGTAATAAACGTGGATTTAATACTCGAATTAATCAAAGGAATGTTAATTAATGACTGTCGGACTTCTACTCTCAAAGTTTGTAACTTAGTACTTAAGTAATCTAAGTTGTAAGTTTCATCTTAGTTCAACCCAATATGGAATATTGAATATTCAAGAAGCATGATTAAATTTACACTTGTGTTAATATATTTAAGAAAATATTTTAAAAGATGACTTTACATAAAGGTCGTGGAAGGTGAAAATATAAAAATACTAGCGACCCGCTCGCGGCTTCGCCCGCTTAAATAAACGTCATACCTACGACATCATATTACAATTCTTTAATTTTCTCAGATTTATATATACAAATAACTCTATCTATCATTAAAAATCATAAATACATTCTACATATACGTTACGTTATATTTCGATTATTTTATATGCAATATTTCCCATTTGCACTACTTTATTAAAAACTAGAGATGCCAACTATGTCTTTAGCCGACTGACTATCGGCATAGCCGGTCATTTGTAAAATTCTGAATGATGACGAGAGCGATAAAAGCGGAATTGGTCTCAGAGGACCGTTTATAGTGAGTGGATTTTCTTAGAGGTCAAAACATATCCAAATTAAAAAAACTGTTGTTGACAATATTTTATATCTCAATATTTTTTTTTTTAAAGGTAATTAATTGATTGTTAAAGGAAAATTTGCGTTGCTTTCTTTCAATTCTTTAAAAATCTTTCAAGAGTAATATATATAATGAATTTCCTAAGATTTCACCACTGTTCTTATACACGGGACGTGTACATACAGTACTAATATAGTAGACTGGTTTTGTAAGATATATATATATATATATATATATATATATATATATATATATATATATATATATATATATATATATATATATATATATATATATATATATATATATATATATATATATATAAAATCAACTAGATTTATAAATTGTACGTTCAGTTGACCTACAATTATGAACTTTGTATGAAACCCTGTGTGGACGAGTCCAAGTCGCGCTTGATCACTTTTTTTTCATTTACCGGTACTAAGAACGAACGTTATAAATAAATGGCTGAACACGAATATTGATTTGTGGACAAAACTATTCAACAAATGAATTTGATTTTTGACAAAGTAAAACCAGCAAAAGTCCGAGAGCTCAGGTTCGTTATTCATGACCAAAGCTATAAATAAACAAAGCACTATAGCATTTGAATTTATGCATAGTTTTTTTTTATTTATATATTTTTGAAAAAATCCAATCCAGTTCCAAATCCAATCGGAATAAAATATAAACCAACACCAGGTACAATAATTTAGCTTACCTGATCTTATATACCTTCTGTTTCAGGTAGTTATTTTGACACAGTTCGAATAATTTGAAAAATCAAAATTATCTATTTGGCAAAATACTACGTATGTGATTTACAGCTTAGGATATGAATCTGCAATCCACAGTCAAAAATGTCGACAACGGCATTCTGGCCAAATAAAATAATCTAGCCAACATATTAATTAATAAGAATATATTATTTATACCATACTAATACCCAGATTGCTTTTTATCGTATTAAAAATAACACATTTACACAAAATAAAATGTATAATTTAATTTGTAATATCCACGTAGTAATCGTTTCATTTATATACGGGCTCGAACAATGGGCCGTATTAAATGGTTGATAACATATTTTGTTAAATGACACACGTTGTAGTTATTTCGCTTGACATAACCTAACATACAACAGATATTCAGTTGACATTTTAATCAATTTGTATATAAGACAATCTTTGTAAAATTGAGGTCTACAAATATTTTAAAATATTTAGTGGACCCAATTACTCAATTTTTGTATGTTATTTATTACAATAAATTATTACTCGGTCTGTCAGAAAGATTTTAATTGGCGCCGGGAAATGCATTTACGCAGACCATGACCGCATGAGTGGGTCTCATGCGTATGGTAGACTATTGCCTAGCGGATAGGCGTTACTGTGTGACTCACTGGAACAAACTAGTACTGAAACCCAGCGGAAGCCTCTGCTATCTAGAATAATTTACCATTTATTTTTATAACAATATAACTAATATACATAGACAATATAAAAACATAACTCAAAATATATAATATAAGTATTAACTATAAAAATGTAATATTTAACCATAAGCAACCGCGCCAGAATTATGCACGACGTCAAACGGGATGGCACTTCATATTTGGAAGCCGTTTAAAAGGAACGAGAAAAAGATAAAAACATCAGTCTATTCGGGACACCGTGTGATAACACCAGGGATTCTTCATTTAATGAATCGCTGTGCATTTCGGCGTCAACTTTTGCTGATTCATCGTATTCTTTTTAACTTCTTTGTCATTACTGCGAATACTTTGTTGGATTTTTATTTTATGATTATTATGTCTATATTTTTGTAAAAATATATGTTTTTGATAATTATCTATATAATATGTTGGAAGATGTAATTACAAATGTCTACAATCATACAAGGCGATTGTAAAGTAGAATTAAATAGGCATATAAAGTACAATATTCGAAATGAAATAAACATGAAACCCTTAAACGCCTAAGTAATGAGCAAGGTATAGGTTACGATTTAATTTTACGCTACGCCAGAAAAGGGAATGGTTTCCATTCTAAAATGTATTTTGCTACCCGATGTGCCCAAATGAAATTGAATTCGAAATTTCATTTTCTAACCATTTCATTGTTACTCTTCAATCCTTATGAGAACAATCATTTCATATGAAGTTTAAGTCCATAAGTCGTAGCGCGGATGCTGTAGCGTAAACTTTCAGAATAGGAATCAAGTTAAGAGGATTTGTTAAAACAGTTAATTCTATTTGTAAGTGATATAAACAGATAAATACTCATGCCTTTGAGTTGTTATTACTATATTTAAATATATGTATATATGTTTAACTATCTCTTTAATTAAAACAATATATAATTAGTATTCCTACATACTTTTTTAGTCTGTCTGTATGTCAGTCTGTATGTCTGTCAAGACTATTTTCTCAAAATTAATTGGAAGTATCAAGCTGATTCTAAAATATTCAAATCGGTAGTCTCTTGCATCACACAAAAATTCAAACTTCTAAGTCAACGCAATCAAAAGATACGAGCGTTTATACTTTGGTTTTGCTGCATTTATACGAAATTCGCTGCGTAATCAAAAACCATCAGGTACTTCTACGTTCATGTACGAGTTATAAAATGTTTACCATAAGTTAGAACTTAGTGGCGGAACTCAACGTTGTTCTTTGTCTTAACAGTGGGGACTTAAACTATAACTATCGTGTTTCCAGCCAGAAGCTGTTGGCCTTAAACAAGCAATAAGTAGCAGCTAAATGATAACTGACATATAATTTTTCCACTTGTTGAAAATAATTAGATATTTTACTTTGTAAATATATGTTTTAATTAACTTTACCTTAAAATGATGACAGCTGGAATATATTATTAGGCATTATCAGTATTAAATATTTGAATGTTTGTGAATTGACTCGTACGTTCCATTATATACTTTTGTTGGAGCAGAACTTTTTAATGAACGTTCCAATTTGGATAACCTTTTGTGTCTGCTCGTTTATAGTGCCACTTGTAAGAAAAAGTTACATTTAATTGTTTGTAAACAAATTAATTAAAGTTATTGTTAATTTTGAAGTTTAGTCAGTATAAAATACAGTATCAGAATAAAGCTAATATTATGTTGGACAAAATATAATATTTAATACTAATCCGGACTTATTTAAGAAAATTCGACGCAGACATTGTAACCCACAACTTGCATTAGGCCGATTACATTTTCTTAGACTCGAAGTAATTTAAGATATAAGGCAGCATTCATCGTTTTACTTGAGGTTTAGTCTGAAAATCTTACTCGTTAAGATGTAACTCGACGCTAAGTAAAGATTCTATTATTAGGGAATATGTTTACATATATAATGTTTGTATCTCAATTATGTGAAGCAAATTTATTGTTAATTCCAGTGAGGTACTAATACTTTTCATTAGGCAGACCTTGTTACGGTTGGCTACCCATCATAAATATGTTTTTAATTATCATATTAATTAATTGTATTTTTATTTATTTCTTAGTAATAAATTAGTTCGGTTTACTTCTGTTCTTTAATTATTCCGAACGTGCCAGTTGAGGACACGAAGGTAAGTTACGCACTAGTCGATTGCTTGTTAAAAAGAAACCCAGTAACAAAGCAGCAACCTTGGCCTATAACATGACAAATATGTTGGAAAACATATCGTCCTCTATTAAAAAAAGCTATTGTCTATGAAGTGATATTTAATCATAACCATCCTTATATTGTAAATGTATTAAAATATTTAGCGGTGTAGCGACAGAAATTCGCAACAGACGTCAAGCTTCGCAGCAAAACTTATCAAAACTTGCTTACCCGACGTCTTCGCCTTTGTTCTGAGCAACTTTACAGTCTTCGGACACTAGTCCGTCTAGAATAAATTTATTAGTTCAGCTTCAGTGTAAAATGAAAATATGCAACTTATTTAATAATATTAATACTATGCGGTTTATTATCTTGTTAAAACTTCTCAGTGTATCTTAGAATTGTTTTGTGTTATTTGATTTAAACAGACTTTAATTGAAGGACTTAGTCCTTTCCAAGGGGGGCGTATATATACTAAATTACTGTGATGTATTGTATAGGTACAAATTTTATTCAGTTTCACTTTGAATCTCACAAATAGCAGGATAAATAGAGAGAACATAGTGTCAAGTTTTTCCGTTCTCCGCTTTCCATACGAATTCGAGACATGGCGTAAGTACTGAGTGATTTATGCCAACCAGAGAAACCAAAGGTATTAAATTGTATGAGAGTGTTTGTTCTTCTTACTGATATTGAGAATTCTTACCGATTTCAAATTTCAAAAGGGCTTGGCAATCTGGCAGTGTTTATGTATATCCACTTTGAGTGCTTACCAGGAGCATGCGGATGCTCTGCGAAGGAATTTATTTTGGACCCACTGAAGGACGTTTATCTTGCAGTGTGCGAATACGACACGAGCATAGGTCATAAAAGATTGAATGCAGGTTTTGCTCAGCTTATTCTGAAGTATAATTTACTCCGCTTGTAAATGAGATGTAGCTTGAAGCTATTCTATGACTATAAGACACTACTATAATAAAACAGTACAAAAATTGTGTCTGTATATTGTAATGATAGTGTTTTAACGTCTTTGGCTACATTTTTATATAGAATCCTCTACTCCTAATCTTTCTCTAATCCGAAATTGCCACGAAACTATAAAATAATTAAGTTCATATTAACGAACTTATATGTATAATATATAGACATGTGACAGTAATCACTAAAGATGAAAAATACATTTATCATATTCGCGGGTTACATATTTATTGTTTGGTTTACATATGACATATAATTCGTATTCCTTTTATACCTATTTTATAACGTTAAAATATTTTTACCTATCTAATGTACGTATGTTATTCTATAGAACGCAACGGTTTGAAATTTATCGACAACTATAATTATATGGTATATATCTTACAATTTCAAAACTTAAATGTATGAGTAATAGGTATTATACACAGTTTTACTATAGACACGTGACCGACACAACCACTCTTCTTTCGTATTTTAAACTGTCACATTTTCTAAAATATCTATTGCAATGCAATCCAAGGCCATTTTGATCAATCGTAACGTATTTATTTGGATGAGGAATAATGCTGTATTGATTTATTTTCATCGTTTCGATAATTTCGCTTTATAATTTTGTAAAACATACAAATGGGGTATATATGTGGGTATCTAATAATACCCACATATTATTGTGGGGTATTTTAGGAGATAGGCATAAGCTGCACTGCACTTTTATTTCGAACTTTTTAAGAGAAAAGTAGGAGAATTTTAACATAGCTTTAACGCTCTTAAGCTCGCCCGTTTTTGTAAAAATTCTGTCGCCTATGCCCATCATAGGTAATGAAGGATTCTAATTGGTGAAAATAATTGTTCAAATCGGTCTAGTAGTTTCATAGCCCATAGGTGTCAAGCAAACAAACAAATCTTTCCTCTTTATAATATTAGTAGATATAGATTTAAGGTTAGTATGGACAACGTTGTTGAAAAGCTTTACTAATAACTATTTATATTAAAATACAGGAATATGTTTATATATAAAATGTAATGGATGAAATTGTATTCCAACAACAATATTTGTAATATGATGTCGCTGTTGCTTTTGACGTGCGCTGTAAGTGATGACGGGTGCCCGCCTAGAATAACAATATATGAGTGTGATTTTATTCCGTCACTGTTATTTTTTTATTTTATTTTTTCAAACTGGATCAGGATTACCTTCTTTTACTAAAAATTAGTGAATATTTTCTTATACCAAATTTATATGAAAAATTAAGCCCCTTGTTTTAAAAATAACAAAGCTCTTCACAAATTATAAATTCTTTAAATGTTTTCCCAGTTGTGAAATAGATGAAAGTTTTAGAAGAGTTGTCGTTCCTTTCGTTCTTAACATAATTCTCTTTTTGGAATTGATGGGAAGAGATTTTGCCCAATATAAAGACTAGATAGTTTACTTGTATCACCTAATTAACGTAAAAATATCAATATAGAACTTAAACCATCGGGTATAGTTATTTGAACATATATTTTGGAGACACTTAGGTTTGAGACAATATATATTTTTGCATGTATGCACATGCAAAAAAAAGTTAAAAAGAAATATGTTAAGGCTGTTATAAACTTTGCAAAGTATCTTCTTTTTAAAGACTAAGCAATGGTAATATTTATGTTTCTCTCAGCTATTCTGCTTCCACTGCAATTCTTGTAACAACAATTGATGTTTAATATATTTTGAACTTTAATTTTATTTTGATTGTTACTGATGTTTTTCTCGCGTCAGATGCAGTATTCTTGTTTAAACAAATTGAATTTTTAGTAAATAGAATTCGTAGAGACAAAAAATCTCAATCTACAAATTCAGTATATTTTTTAAGCACAGAGTAATCATAAAAAAGTTTAAGGATTTATTAGCCTATTATAATTTTCAATATACTCGTACCTATTAGGATTATGACATATTAAGTGTAAATTATGAAAGTTTTGAGTATTTCATTGCATTTATGTCTAATAATGAATTGAAGTGATTAATTTGTAATATAGTCTGCGATTTTGAAATGGATGCTAGCTGCCACCACGAAGTGATTAATTGCAAATTGTAATAGGTAGTCGTCTGCGTCTGGCGGCATGCCTTTATCATTTTAATTAGAAATTTTAATGTAATTTTCGCTTCTCGTATGTTTGTTAGTGTTTCATAATGCCTTACTTCATTTGTATTGTGTTTTAAACATAACAAGAAGACCACTTGTCGAATAATTAGTGTTGTAAAACGTACAATGGTGTATTTAATATTTTTATTTGACTAATTTAATATATTTCAAATTTATTATAATAAATATATTAGTCCTCTGTTCGCTTAATTCTCGTAATAAGTGGACAATAGATTTTCCTTCGCGTTTATGAGAATACAAAGACTAAAACGTGAGAGAATATAACTATAAATATGATAAGTTAAAGTTTTTGAAGTATTTTATGTTTTAAAACTTTTATTATTTTGTAAATCATTTAACCATATATATATATATATATATATATATATATATATATATATATATATATATATATATATATATATATATATATATATATATATATATATATATATATATATATATATATATATATATATATATATATATATATATTTAAATCAAGCCTAACGCATATTTTGCACTCACTGTATAGGAGATCGATTCATTACTTTGTCGCAGTCCGGCTTCAATTAGACAAAGTCAACATTCACCACAGGAGAGGGGACTCCATGGTTTTGATTAAATGACAGTTTCATACATATTTGTAGATTAAAAATGTATACTCTTGTGTCATCATCATATGTAAGCTACAACTAAAACATTGTCTATTTTTATCCAATATTTTTTATAAAAAAATATCTAGACCTTCCTTTCTAATTAATTGAATGAAAATGATAATAAATAAAAAAAGTAGTAATTTCAAAGTATGTCACAGATAGCTTAAAATGTATTAATAGCATGAAATAAGCCGCTGAAAGCCTAATCCTTACCATAAATATATTTTACACACGTTTACACACAAAAAACCTTCAGGAGACAGATAATCTCTATAAAGGTCGTCTTAATATTCAGTCGTATTATAACGCTCCTAACGTAGGATCACAAAGAATAGGATGTTGCAAATTTATGTATGATTTTAAGTTGCAAATTTATTATTATATTTCTACATAGATTTATGAAAATCTCAATTACATTATTATTTCTATTTTACTAGGAGCAACAGGCAAGTTAGCGTAAATAAAATTTTTAATTATAAAAATGTATTTTAATATTTACATTTTAATTTCGTCAGCCTAACCAACTCTGAAAAAATAAGTTGTTTACAACTAAAAAATCCTTTTTGAAGGAACTCTAGCATTTAATCACCAGACGCAAAAAGCTATCCAAATAGAAGCATTCATTAAAATGTTATGCTTGGGAAAAAGTGCAAAATAATAAAACAAGAATTGGAAACATTGTGACGATTATGACCTTTTAGAATATCTGCAAATTAAAGATATTTATTTTATATTTATTAATAATATATAAATTTCATATAATTTATAAGTAAATAATAATATATTTATAATTTATATGATATAAGCTTAATATGTATATTTTATAGAAATCTTGTTTTAAGAATAATAAATCTTATTTTACTAAATGGATTTTTAAGTTTTTTTCAGTTATATATAAATATAACAAAAATAATAGCTGAATTATTATGTGTAAAGAAAATACAAAAAATAAACGTTAAGTCAAGGATATTCTACAAAATAAAATTACGCAAAAATTTTGCTAAGTAAAGTGTTTTTATTTTATGCAGCTTTTCGCGCATCGCAGGGATTAGTAGAGGGAAACCCATTAGTAAGAGACTGAGATTCCTCACTTCCTCCCAATTTTCGTGTAATGGCGTGTTGAGTGGCGGAACTCAACGCCACGCTTTGTCGACCCGAGCGGGGAAAATACGGTACGGTACGGGGACGGTGTAAATTTAACTTATGTTGTGTAATATAAAAAAGCTGTACGAAATTATATTAAAAAACAACATCTGTTTAAGTGCTACCATGAAACAGAGCTAGCTAATTAATGTTCTTTGAAAATGCGGCGCACAGGTCAACAACAAGAAGGCATGCATGGCACGTCCCGACGCTCGGCTCTCGGCGCTCACGTGAGTAGTGTAGTCGCTTTCAGTGTAGCTTCGAAATATTACTTAGAAGCTATACGCATGGTCTTTGAGACTGTAACACCCATGTGTTCCCTTTCCTTGGTATTTGTTCATTTTAAATAAATATTTATTGTGGAACTCGTCTATAATTATTGAATGTTCTTAAATATTTTAATCTATAAAATGTATGTTGTTATAGTCTTTACTTTAACACCTACATATGGCGTACATACGCCACACAACCAAGGGTATAGAAACAATTACATATCACTTAATATTGCCTCTTCAGAAACTCGTTATATCGATAAGCTTAATTTTATTTAAAACCAAAATAAAGCATTATCTTCAAAATATACTTAGTCAAAATATACTTACATTCAAAATATACTAACAAAATATACTTAGTAAATAGACTAATGTTGTACAAATGGGTTGTAATCATAGTAATATAATGCCCCATATGACGACGTTTAAATTTATTTTTGTTTCTCCTAGAGAGCAATACCTTTCTCACTAAATAAAAAAGCCTCTAGTGATATATTACTACCATATTACCCTCACCTCATATAACACCTATAAAATGTTCTTCTCAATTAAGATATTCGACAGATCTACATTGCTCACCGTACACCTGTTTATAAGGAAGCCAAATTTACAAAATTTGGATCAATAGTATTTTTTACGTTATGTCCACTTCTTGTATTTATAATATAATTCTTTGAATGACAGTCTCAGTTTATAATGACACTGTTTATTGAGTGGAACTAAGCAGAAGAATTAATACCCCGGGTGGCATTCGTACCCACAACCATGGTGTTGCCCCCTGCGGCACGATTTCATGTTTAGTCATATTAACCGCATATATACTAGAAAGTAAAATAGTGAAAAATTTAACAACTCTGTAAACAAAATTAAGAATGGATTCGAATGCGAATATACAACATCATATAAGTAATTCAAAAATCAGGTTACGTGTTACGACTGTTGTCTTTGTTATCTTAAGCCCGTGGCCCGAGAAAAGTTTCATTCAATAAAAAATATTTGTTTCATATGATATTAACTTTTGCCATAATATATTATATTAACTTTCCAAAAGAAAAATGCAAAACTCAAGTTTATTAACAACCGTTAATTTTACCTCGTATTATAATAATAATGGCACAAAAGTAGATAAATTGGCTTACAACAACAAAAAGTACAATAGATAATATATGTGATATGAAATTGAGATGTATGCGAGCTACACACCTCCAGTTAACCCAAATATAGCGTCTTCACCTAGCTTATTAGCTGTGTACGAAGTTAAAACTGACTTCAACTTTTCCAATATCCTTTGCCTTTTGTGCATAAGAAAATGTTAAGAAACTAACTTCCAATATTCACATGTAATATGGAATATTGCATGCCTTAGCTCCTTCCTTTCGTAACAACATCAGTTATGTAATTGTGATTATTAAAATAATAATTAAATAAAGAATTTAATATATAAATATATATATATATATATATATATATATATATATATATATATATATATATATATATATATATATATATATATATATATATATATATATATATATACATATATATATATATATATATATATATATATATATATATATATATATATATATATATATATATATATATATACATATAGGCACACAGGCGCACTTGTCAGTAGAATATAAAAATAACTTTTATAAAGTGTTTATGGTATAGAACCATAAAGACTTTGTAAAAGTTATTTTTATAACTAAAAAAACTACTGCTGGTCCACTCGAATAGATTTTACAGCGTCACAGGGGTTTTTTAAAGGTAATCAAACTCTCCGTTTCTAAAATTACTGTATGTTTTTATAAATAATACAATGTAGAATATAATTTTCATTGCATGAGTCAAAATATCTATCTACTTACATATTTTGAGGGCCCAAGACTATGTAAAGCCCCGACCAATATTTCAAGACGCTATCATTGAATAATTAGGTCAAGAATTAGATACAGAGTAGAGAATACAGTATAGCTTTTTTAGTTTTTTTCTAATTTTGAAAGGTTTCTTTATCATCTTCTTCATATAGTCCTACAGATATCACTTAAGTCAAGTTTCAATATATTGTAGTACACAACAAAAATTTCAAATATCTTTCCACAGTGAATGGCACGTCGCGCAGCCCAGGTACTAGCAATTTTAAACTCTAATAGAAGATCGTCTTCCCTTTGAGACTATTTGACGCAACGCTTTGTATGAATTATTCATATAGTTCTATAGATCACTGCTGTGAAATGAACGTTGTGAAAATATCCCAAGAATTGCGTATGTATATCGTAGATTATAACAATATTAAATTTTCAATTATTTTCATATAAATCAACGTATGCAAAAAAAATATAGATTTATATATCATGTAATCAATATACGTAATCAGAATTATTATTTATGTATAAAAATATGGCATAACATTTGATCTATATCGAATTTATGTTTAAGTTTTTGAAAATACATAATATCCATAATGCATAAACAGTTTAAATTAAAAACAAATCAAGTGTATATTATAAGAGTTTTTCAATTAATTTTCTTTTACAAATTCCTTTAATAAGCCGTAATGTCAGCTTTTACAAAACTGCTTGCAATGTTGCTCGTTACAATAGCACAGCGCAGCGTACAGCTACAGTTATATCATATATGCGGTAAACAACAGCTATGGTACTTTAGTTATGTATTTTCAAAAGGATATTCCTATTAAAGCTAGAAAACAAAAATATTATATTTGTATGAACGATGATGGTAGAAGTGTCACTGCTCTATACTGCGTACATTTAAATGTATAATGACATCTTCTATCTATATAAAAAAAAAACAGTAATAAATTGTGCAATTGAATTGCATATTTTTACGAAAAATGAACGTGACATAAAAACTCTAACAGAATATGAATCTACGATTTTTTAAATTTTTGTTTATCTGTTTGTCTGGTTGTCCATTTGTACACGCACTATTCTCGTGCGATAATTAGTACAGAACTCTAAAAAGAACTCTTGAGTTTTACATAATTCAGTAGTTTCTGTATATTCAACATTTGAAACTTACATCATAAAGCATTTTACATTATCACAAATAAGTTTTATTCTAGTTCGATTTTAATTATTAAATTAAGAATAAAGTTATTACATATTAGTTTGCGCCAAACTGTTAGGCCGGACTAGGATCTAGAACTATAATAAATTTTAAAAACTAGCATATCTAATGCAAAACCATTTTAGACCAACTGTATTATAAGAAATAATGATATAACAAAAACTGTCATAATAAACTATCAACTGTCATCGAGCGTATACGTTATCAAAATAAATTATATGATAGGTTTTTTAAAATCAATACGAATTATCATAATATTCATCGAATTTTATTTTAAACATAATAACTACGTTTTCATTTTAAATAATATAATTAACTTTGTTTTGTAAAAAGATTTTTCTATGGAAATCTAATTTTTATATGAAGTCAAGCTTACTTCTATTATTAAAACTTTCTTAATACAAGGAATCCAGTGAACGGTACAAAGCTTGTCGACATAGCGAAACCATCAATCTTTATGAGAAACAAGAAAACGATCCAAGGGTATACTTAAAAACTCTTATACAAAACCTGCAACAGTACTTGATAAATTATTTGCGGCATTAAAACATTAATATAAGTAATAAAAAAAAATAATTCTAACAATAAGTGATTCTAACGCATTATACGAATCATAAATAATTAACAGTACAATATGAGTTACTTATATTACATTTTGTCTCACTTGCTGACCTCACACATACATAATTGTATTATCATAATCAGCACATCGTATAATCTATCAATATTGTTATAACCTAGAATATTTTTTTTACCACGAAGATCTAATTACTAGACGCCATCGAGACATTGGAAAATATAAGTATCGGACTTTTTGTGAGCTGATTGGGAGGTAAATATTTTTATTTAAACTATGTACATTTTCTCTATTAGATAAGACAAGCTTGGTGCTAGCTGTTTATAATGCATTGTAATTAAAATGGACAAATCATATAGAAAAACTCTTTGTATATAGTGAACTGATACAAGACCAATGATCGAGAATTACTAATTAATAGATTGGAATAAAAATATTTTATAATATTTTTATTCCAATCTATTAAATTCCAATAAATATGTATATTAAACATTTCCTAACTGCAGCAATATTATAAAGAAGCATTATAAGACTCTGAAAAAGCCTTCTCTGTGAATATGTCGCGCGACTGCTTGCAATCGGCTTGTATTGCACTTATATTTTACTCGTATTTACTAATCACTCGAGTGCTTTTTATATAAAATATATCCTTGAGCTGGGTATTTTTATATTATATTTCAATATATAATATAATACATGTATTCATATTTCAATATATAATATATTTCAGGTTATTTGATTTTATTAGAAGTACAACTATAACGCTACCGCATACGCAAAACATTAATTCGAGGTAGTTTTGGGGTCTGTGACGTAGTGGACAATCTCCAATAGCGTTGCCTGAGATGATATGGGCACATTATGCACCGGCCTAAATACTATGTTGGAAGAAAATGCTTCATTGATATATCTGTCCTTGAAATTAGACCACTCGGATGCCCAAGGATGACATTGCTGGATGTCGTGACACAAGATATGAGAGCCAATAAATTGTCCACTGAGGATGTTGAAGACCGAGCAAGGTGGAGTAGGCCTAGTTGGAAGGCAGACCCTGGCAAACAAAGCCTGGACCAATTGACAGGCAGGAGAAAATAATACCTTTCAATTAAGACTTTACATTTTTTTATATCTTAGTGTACATATTTAGTATCCAACCAATGAAAAATAAAAGAACATGTATACAGTACATTAAGCACTTCTACGTCGTTTGACATCAAAAACATTACTCTTCAATAACTTTTATATTATACAAATCGAAAATAATATTCAAAACATTTGAATTGAAACTTTTTAATAAAAAAAGGTTTCATGTATATATAAGAGAAGAATCTACTTAGAATTATATGGATTCACCGTGCGAGTTCCAGACCTATGGTGTTGTAAGGTGAGAACTCAATACAGTGCTTGAAACCAAGTATATGTATAATAAGCCATTTTTCAAATGTGCATGAAATCTAAGCTAAGGTCGGGCCTGGATTTTCTCTCGGGAGTAGACGGGTTCTTGTATCCTGAAACAAGTAGGCCAGTACATGAAATACCCGAGGTATTAATAGTTTTGTATTAACAAAACTATAAATACCTTGATACCTCAATAACTATACTGAAACTCGTATTATACGGACTGACTGATAAAGTTAAGTAAATTTTTATTTTCTGTATTTTCAACACCGTAGACCATTTTCTTTCCTACCTTTTTTGTACTGTTTTTGCTGTTTGTTGTATGTGGAGTTTAATTAATCATATATATTTTTTACTTTTTGCTTTCCTAATCCATAAAGTAAAACATCCATATCCAGTTTTCTCTTCGTTTTCGTTAGTTTTCTGGTTGGTCGAAAATTTTCCCTACGTAATAAAAAAAGCCTATGGCCTAGAAAAGCAACACTTACTCACGTACTTAATGTTGTTCTTCTTCAATCTTCTTCTTCAAAATCAATAAGAGATCATTTTTCGAAATTTGAACGGGATTACTAAATTAGAAAACACGAGGTGTTATATTTTATAGTCCACGCAAATGAAATTGTGAATTACAGCCCGTCATAATATAACTGTGGATATGTTTTTATTGCTTAAAAAACCATAACCATCCATAACCATAATGAAAGTTAGCATCTTTGTTTTAAGCCACTCCTAGACATTGAAGTTATGTAGTTAGTTAGTTATTATTAGTTACGATTAATAATTATCAATAAGAAAAAATATCTTGTATTATTTAAATTTTATTATTTGATATTTTAATAATCTAAAATTATTAAATATCACTAGATTTGTATATCGTATAAGTATCTTAGAAAAAAGAACTAAAAAAAGTTACGTTAATTATTATTATTTTAATAGAAGTACAAACCATATTGCCCGACTGCAATAACTATGACTATTTTTTGTATTGAATTCATACATACCATCTGACAAACTTAATCGTATCACAAATAATAGAGTCATGATAACATAATCACCAGTTAAGAGGCTTATCTATCGCGATAAATAGTGTATCTAAGTCAATACCCTTAAGAACTAAACTGCTACAATAGAAAAAAATATCGTTTATGACGAAACTAATTTCCTTTTGAATTTTGACAAGATCTCCTTAACATAATTATATCAAATGTAATAAAATATCAAACGTAGTTTAAATAACATTAAATGAAGTTCACGTAAAAAGCATGAGGACGAGCGGGCGATAGACGTATGCAGGGGCCGTAACGCGGCGCTCCACTCTTCCTGTCTACCCCGCTAGCGATGAAACGTGAAACTACTAAAAATAAATACAAAAATAACATATTCGTACAAATCTATTCTAATTCTTAAATTATTCTTCTAATTCTTAAAACAAGGCCGTCGTGGCATTCGGCACCCAGCGTCTCACTGTAAACGCGACAGTAGTGGGTTCGATTCCCACTCGGGAAGAATTGATTATTTTCATTTCCCTCACCCTAGCCGCGTCGTTGAGATCCGCATTTGTCACACAATGTCTTGATAAGTAGAAAAGAAAACAGAAACGGCCAGACGTGAAAAAAAGCGTGAAGTTCTTTTTATATATATATATATATATATATATATATATATATATATATATATATATATATATATATATATATATATATATATATATATATATATATATATATATATATATATATATATATAAAATATATATATATATATATATAATTACGCTTTTTTTCGCTTAGTTGTTGTTTCGTTTCGCACTAGTTGAATTGACAGAAAATATATCTTATTTAGTCCGTTTACTTGCTAAACGGACTAAATAAGATATATTTTATGTATTACATCACGTTTATCGTACGGACACCATACACAATAATTAGTTATTAAGTGAAGCCGCAGGTCAAAGCTAGTTCTAGTATAAGAGTTCTCTAACAAAGTGTAAGAGTGTGCTTAATGCCTCGTATATCAGATACCGTTTTTATTAGATACTAGGTTAAAAAATGTCGTTGAAAACTGTCGTGTAAGGCTGTCTGAGTCATAAAGTTGAAGAGGCCGGGCGAGTGCTCGGCACAGAGGCAATATGTTAAGGTAATGGAGCAGCCTCGGGGTGTACTTGATTGAGAGAAGTCTGAAAGCGAGATATCCAGACTCTGTAACGTTGAAATATTATATATAAACTTTAGGTCTCAGTATTGGAATGTCGACTTTGTGTTAGACGACAATTGGCAATTAAAAGGCTTTGAATTTTTAGTTAAATAAGTTTTTAGTTAAATTAACCTATTTGTATTTATAGACTAAAAAATTATAATATAAAACAAATGACCCTTTATGATACTTGTCGAGTAATATATATGAATAAAATATGTATACGGTTTACATATAGTGTATAAGTACACGTATTGTATAGCTATTTTACTCCCTTAGGAGATGATATTCAATTTTGTTTTCAATTTTTTTCACTACGCTACACAAAAAATCTATTTGCAAAATTTCAACTTTTTAGTTTCAATGGCTTGGATTGTGCGTTGATCTAAGGATATGTTAGTGACATTATACATAACTTTTTCTCTTCTCTTCTCTTCTCTTCTCTTCTCTTCTCTTCTCTTCTCTTCTCTTCTCTTCTCTTCTCTTCTCTTCTCTTCTCTTCTCTTCTCTTCTCTTCTCTTCTCTTCTCTTCTCTTCTCTTCTCTTCTCTTCTCTTCTCTTCTCTTCTCTTCTCTCTCTTCTCTTCTCTTCTCTTCTCTTCTCTTCTCTTCTCTTCTCTTCTCTTCTCTTCTCTTCTCTTCTCTTCTCTTCTCTTCTCTTCTCTTCTCTTCTCTTCTCTTCTCTTCTCTTCTCTTCTCTTCCCTTCCCTTCCCTTCCCTTCCCTTCCCTTCCCTTCCCTTCTCTTCTCTTCTCTTCTCTTCTCTTCTCTTCTCTTCTCTTCTCTTCTCTTCTCTTCTCTTCTCTTCTCTTCTCCGATGAACTAAAAAGAAATCAGTTTCAGAGGTTGATACAAAATCTTTTTAATTATAAATTATCTAGACCAATCCCTCAACCAGAATTAGGCCAAAACTCCAACCCAACCCAACAACCCATCAATAAATCAATAAATAAAAAAAAATAATATTTAAATATATATGTAAACTTACTTAACTTACGTAACTTTCTAGTATACTGTGTCTATAACTGTTTTTATTTTTTTTATAATTTTGAATATTTTTGCAATCGTCAGAATACCTGTTTGGTTAAAGAATTCTCGCAGGGAATCCCGGGCTCTCATGCCCTAAATAGCTTGCATTGCTCTTTTTTGAATTATGAATATTGACGCAATATATATAGATAAAATATAATATAGATACAGGTATATATGTACATGGTACATATATATATATATATATATATATATATATATATATATATATATATATATATATATATATATATATATATATATATATATATGGTTACTAAGGTCACCATTTTCTCCACTTTTAAACAATGGAACTATTTTACTAACACTTTTAAATTTATTATCTATTTTTAATTCTATCTATTTATTACAAACTTTAGATCTTCCAGTTGTACTAGTTATTATGTCCCATGACGTTCTTATTTTGTTATCTGATTTTAATATTTTACTATTATATATATTCTCTTCTACGCAAGGAACAGGCTGGTTTTCGGTCGAACCGCTCATGCACGGACCAGATCAACACTTCGTATCATTCTGGAACAGGCATCAGAATGGCAAAGTGAGGTTTACCTAACTTTTGTCGACTTCGAAAAAGCCTTCGATACGGTGAAGTGGTCCTGAATCTGGTCCCGCCTTTCGGAACTTAGAGTGCCGCCAAAAAACATCCGTCTACTAAAAAGCGCTTACAGGAAGTATTCCTGTAAAATAACTCACGACGGCCTCATCTCACACGATGTAGCAGTGCATGCGGGTGTCCGCCAGGGCTGCCTCTTGTCGCCGCTCCTCTTTTTGGTCGTTCTAGATGGGATAATGCTTCGCATCTCTGAAAAGAAGCGTCGTGGGATGTCTTATATCTTAGAAGACTTAGACTACGCCGATGATCTGTGCCTGCTAAGTCACACACACGCTGACATGCAAGCAAAATTAAACGACCCACAACAGGAAGCGGCAAAAATAGGCCTTAAAATAAACTCCCGAAAGACTCAAGAAATGAGAATTGGCGTGAAAAACAACTCACCATTGCTGATTGGCACGGAGGCAGTGGAACGTGTCCACAAATTTACTTACCTCGGGAGCGTCGTGGCAGAGACAGGGGAGGGCAGAGAGAGGGGTACTGAAGAGGACATCGCTTCACAGATCGCCAAAGCCCGAGCTACCTTCGCGCAGCTGAAACCCGTTTGGCAATCGCGGAAACTGACCCGAAGAATCAAGATAAAGATATTTGGGACCAATGTAAAATCCGTGCTGCTTTATGGGTGCGAAACGTGGAAGGTTACAAAGGACATCTCACGCCAAGTCCAAGTCTTCGTCAACCGCTGTCTTCGCCGCATTCTCGGTATCTACTGGCCCGAGACCATCTCTAACGTAGAACTGTTGGAGAAATGCCAAGAGAGCCCGATCGACCACCAGATCAAGCGTCGCAGGTGGCAATGGATTGGCCACACACTCCGCAGGAGTCCCGACCATATACCCAAACAAGCTTTGGACTGGAATCCCCAAGGAAAAAGAAAGCGTGGCCGTCCTCGTCAAACCTGGCGTCGCACCGTGTTGGCAGAAGCGGCAAACATCGGAATGACGTGGACCGAGGTAAAGCGTGAAGCTCAAGGCAGATCGCGATGGAGGATATCTGTGGACGCCCTCTGCCCCATCTAGGGGACATAAGACATTAAGAAATATATATATATATATATATATATATATATATATATATATATATATATATATATATATATATATATATATATATATATATATATATATATATATATATATATATATATATATATATATATATATATATATATATATATATATATATATAATTATTATTAGAATACAAGAGCTATTTAACATATATAATTTAAAATATATCAGGAAACGAAAAGAAACAGACCAATTATTCCTTTAACTGCTTGTTAAAGCAGAGATACGACCGTTGTTAGGATATATTGTGAAGGAAACAACACAATTTTTGTAACAGCTGGCGAAATTTTCAATTATCACTAAGCGTACTCGTTTGTATTATAAACACATTACTTTAAAGGTAACAGTACTTGTTATATATATATATATATATATATATATATATATATATATATATATATATATATATATTTATTTTTTTTTCTGGTGGCATTTTGTTAGTATTTCAAAAGAAAATTGCTAAGTGGTGAGATTTTCTATAGACCGTCATAATAATAAAGTAGATACTACAGTGTAATATAAACAGTGCCATTCCATTTGTGAGGATCGGTACAGAAACGAGTTTGCCGCCAGGCGGGCGTCCCGCTCAGTGTTCGGTAAGGAATCTATATCCTATCATTGAGGTTGAATCAGCCAATTCGGACGTGATCCTGCATAATGTTATGTTTCCACAAATGTATCTTTCTATTTTATTGTATTAACTTTCTTCTGAGCTAATGTTAATCATGAAGTGCATAGGGAAAGGTTATATTATATCTATTTTTTATGTACGTATAGTATATATGGGGATATATGAGTTACCTACATTTTTTTCAAAATCAAAAGAAAATAGTACAGTTGTACTATTACATGGTGACAGTCTGTCTGTTAGGAAACAAGACATATTTAAAAGTGTGGAAAAGTTAACTGAAATAAAAAAAGAAACTAAATGTAAATTTATAATTTATTCATTTCCATATTCTTCTTTTCTAAGAAACACACAAAATACTCGTATACACATATTTAATTTAAATATGACTATATATAACACGACACACCGTCATAGTGACGCGATATTCTATATAGATTTAAATAAATGTATTTCACCATTGTATTGTAAGTTGACTGAAGATACATTGTATCTGCCATTATCTAATAAAAAATAAATTGCTACTTTAGTAGCATATAAGATATAACACCCTGTTACACATTGTACAACAGGAAATGTAATAAATATTGACATGTCAATTCTATTTTAAACTAGTTAAAAAGACAAAGCCTAAGTAATACCTTTTTAAAATTGTACATCATAACATTCAAGGCCTAAGTGACAAAGAATTGGAACTAGAACTATTTCAAAAAAAATACTATATACATTTAATTTGCATTACTGAGCACTGGATGACAAAGTTAAACATTATTAATATAGAAAGTTATATAGTGTGTAGTTTGTTCGTATCTCTTCGTTTCCTGATATTATAATATTATCTATGACAAATGTATTTTAAATTATATATGTTAAATATCTTTCCTATTTTTATAAAACATTATCATAACATTATAATTATAAGAGGCGTAGTATCATAGATAATATCATAGACTAGTCAGTAGTCACTGACTATGAACGTTATGATTTGATAAGTTTCATACATTTTTGTCACTTCCTCGACAAGATTTTCCCGAAGCACTAGTATGTTCTGCCTACCCTGTTCTTCGTGGAATAAAGTGGGAGTGTAGAATATTACCATACTCCGTATATATACATAAATACCAGCGACTCACTTTCAGCTTCACCGCTTAAGTGAACCGCTTGATGCGTTCGTGTCGTAATTACATAACAACATAATTAAGTAAATTTTCTTCTTAATTTCCTTCTACCTTTTCTTATAAGTAGTAGAAGATTATATACTATTACTATACTCCACATTATATACATGCGCTGGTGTCACATATAAAAGTATTTACTGTGGATATTCTTAAGAGATAGAAAGATATGCTATTACGGACTTTTATATAGAAATTTAACGAGGAACAATGTCGTTATTTTTACGTAGTATTAACCATTTATAATTTCTTACGTTTTTGAAAATATTCTATCACCTATGTTCACCACAGATTCTAATAGTAAAAGAATTGTTCAAACCGGCCTAGTAGTTTCAGAGCCTTATCCTGTTTAACATTCTTTGTTCTTTAAAATATTAGTAATATAGGTATGTAAAAGAAAATTAAAATGGAATAAAATAACATAATAAGGAAATATATATTTTTATCGTAATAACTTGATAGTAGAGTGATTGAGATCTAATTGATTGGCATTAGTAAGAAAATTATAATATACCCTTTTGTATTTCAAAAAGCTATGCCTTAAAAAAGTGCAAAAATAATGTATACGCTTTCTGTAGGAAAAGACAACTTACTGAGAAACGTGACATTTTTGTCAAAATAAATGCTAAGGGCGGATGAGTTTGGAGAACTTCATAATTCAAGAAAGTTGTCTCCGAGCGACTTGTATATTTAACTTTTATTAACATAAGCCTTACGTTTGAATCGTTTTGCAAAAGATCTCAGCGTTATTCGAAATTTCTTTGTTTACTATTTGGATTTACGTAGATTTGGATGATGAATCAATTTCATATAAATTGATATTATATACAGACTAGCTATTACAAGCCGTGACCAACCCAGTGTTAAATGGAAAAAGAGATGGAAATTGAGATTAGTGCGTGCAACCAAACAATCTCTTTAGATTTATAATATTAGTACCTATAGATGATTTAAGAACATTTCTATTTAGTTTAATTATTTTATTATTTTTCGTTGGTTATCAATAGAATTATATTAGATGAAACCCAAAAGTCATGGTAACAAAATACTATCATAAACAAAGCTACCCTATTTGAAAGATACTCAAAAGAAATGAGTTTGCCGGCATGAAGGCAAATCCGAATCCCTTAGATGGCGGTATGTTCATTTTAGATCATTTGCTATAATGACGATATCCCACATTCTAGTAGGATAAAAATATTTCGATGCTGATCCTACAATAGCAATAAATAAGTACAAAACTCATTATATGAAATAGCCTTAAATAAAAACAATGAGAGTCAAATTGGTATGAGAAGTATGAGAAGCTAACAACAAATATTTGAAACAAATTTGGAGGTTACTTATATAAGTTTAATATGGTAATTCTAAATATATTAAGAAATATATAATAACTATTGAAGAAAAAGAAATATTGGACTACTCTGTAGGTAATAGGTAAATACACTTATGATAATATATACAACACAAACATTTAATATTTCTGCCAACTATTGTCATCGATTTCTTTGAGTTATAAGCTTGAAAGGGAGTGAGTGAACTATGAACTAAAGGTTGAGATTAAGCGTAAGTATTTAATACAAAATTCCCCAAAAACGAAGCATTACGTTCCAATCTTTTGATTGTATTGACTTAGAAGATCGATTTTTTCTGTGCTTCAAGAAACTATATCCTGGATATTTAAGTCAGCTTGATACCTCCGCGCGATCTTAAGCATAATGATCTTGACAGATGGACAGACAGACAACCACACAACAAAATTATTTTATAAGGGTTCCTTTCTTTTTCCTTTTGAGGTAAAGATTCCTAAAAGTTGTTAGAGAAGTAGTAAAACAATAATTGCCCTTAATTCTGAAATGTAATTTGATGTCTTTTTTTTCAGCAAAAGGTAAAAAAATGAAAAGAGTCCGGAGCGGAGTAGGATATTTAAGGTAAAGGCTACTCCGCCATGCTGGAATAAGCGTGTAGCTACATTCTTTGCTTGAAATATATATATATATATATATATATATATATATATATATATATATATATATATATATATATATATATATATATATATATATATATATATATATATATATATATATATATATATATATATATATATATATAAATGTGTATATATGTATATGTAAACATATTTACTAGCTACTATGTTAAATAAAATAGCATTACGGTCAAAGAGTAAGTGTAGTAGAATTGAATAGAATTGAATAACAGCAATAAACAATTTACAAAAGCAGCCAAGTGGATAAGTAGACATCCCTCCGTCTAATACGATGGCTAGGTATTTGAATTGCTAATGAATATTCTGAGTAAATAACTTTGCTAGATGTTAGGTGATTTTGGAGAGACTGTGTAGTTACTACTGAAAATATAGTAAGATACCTACAGTAAGAATTGGTTTGATTTGCGACGTTTTCAAAATAATACATTGAACAATGGTAGCCGTGCTACCATCATTCACATCTTGTATTATATCTGCGCTACAGCCACCAAAAATTATGTAAGTATAGTATAATGTGTAGATATTTTTTTCTAAATTTAATTGCTCAAGAATAATTGTATTTTTTGATAATATTTCATGCTACACACCTCGATAGAACTAATAACTCATTTAAATTTCAGGTGAAAATAGTGTAAAAAGATTACTTTAACATGATATATGAGTACTTACTTATTGATATCAAATTATATAAATTCATTATACACAAGTACACTTCATTATACACAAATATATGCACGTTATTCAAAATACATATAATATGTACATATATACTCATATACATATATACATATATTACTGATTATAAACGGTTCAATTAACTAACAAGGCGCCCTAATCTAAGTTGTTCATTGAATAATAAATTGTCGATAAATAACTAGCTGGCTGGCTTATTATGAATTCAGAGGTTGTTCGTAACTAAAACTTGTAGACGTTGTTTGTATAAAATAAGTTGTAATAATTTTTGCCGATCTCACAAGTGCTTATGTAGAAATACAATATTTATAGATTTTAATTTAATTAATTTGATAGTTAATGATCACATAAAGTTATACGCATACTTCTTAACCCTATTTTCCATGAATAATAAAATTGCCTATCTTATTATTTTCTGTGGACTTGGTTTACTAGGTTACGTTTGTAATATTGGTCAATAAAATGGTTGTTTTATACGAATTCTATGTCGAATATGGCCGGGGGTGAATTATACTTATATTATATATTTAGTTCTCTTCGCAGGTCGCTTTGGATATAGAATCTCAATTTCGAAATATACATAACGGTACAGTATTCTACACAATTCATTAACGCGCCATCTGGCATACCAGGAACAATGCGTAGGAACGTTTTCTACTAGTTACTCACGCTGGTAGAAGTTTCAAAAGCATTTTTCTATACTTAAAAACAGGTTCCTTACTTAAAAAAGGAGTATTAGAAAAATTTCACAAAAATTCAATGACTGTAGTTTGCTTAACACGAAAAAAATTTAAAAGGTTGTATTTTGTTTTTCTTCAATCCTTTAATAAGTTTTGGTTATGGTTACCGTTAATACAAAACTTTTAACCTCTTAACCATAAAATACACAACGTGTTTAGTTACAAACTAGATAAGCACATGTGAGATAGTTAGCGGTTTAGTTTATTTATATTATCTAAACCCAACCGGAACCAATATGCCTGATGAAAACTATTGTACTAATGTGTCGAAATAGTCTGACGAATAAAGCTTATTACATATCGTTTATTATACATAACCTACGTTCGGAAATTTAAACGGTGGTAAAGTGTATGACTTTATGAAATCATGTTTTCTACGTGTTATGGGTGCTAACTTTCCGCCAAGTTTCATATTAATTGGCAATACCTACTCAACGCCGCACTAGTCTTATTAAAATCGGAAGACGAAAACACTATACGCGTACACAGTCACACACCATAGATACAATAGTGATATTCAAAGGTTCAAATTTCATCGAAGGAATAATTTCATTATCTATCCTTCATGGTACATATTAGTTTCCGCTCTGGTAGACAAAGCGCGGCGTTGAATTTCGGCACTCAACACGCAATGTCTGAAAAATTAGGCGAAAAGCTCTGCCTACCCTGCTAAGCGGTAAAAAGGGTGAAGATGCTTCTTTTTTATTTTTGTTTCTTCACTTTGATAATACCCGGTGAGTAATATCTATAAAAGGTAAAAGACATCTATTATTTTCCATAACTTACAACGTTTAAAATTTATGAGAAGAACAAAAATTATAGAATATGAAAAAGGTGTAATGATATTTAACAACTGGTACAAAAGTACAGGCTTCATAGAAAGTTATTACAACTTGTTTACTCGACATTTTCGAATGCTTTGTTCTGTGTAACAACTAAAAATTTCACAGTCTAGCAGAAACGCTACGCGTGCCTTGTATAAATGTAATATACATTCGTTATCAAATTGGAGCTTCAATTGCAAGAAATATAATACTTGTAAGTCAAATGATTTGTGATTATTGTAGTAAGTTATTACTACACTGTGTAATATAATTTGGATTAAAGGAATGGATGGAAGGAAGGAGTACTGTGCAAGAAAGGAATTATTTTTTACCTTTACTTGCGAGTAATCGATGTAATTTAACTTTCTCCGTTTTTATTTTTCCTACAAGAACAGCATTGCACATCAGAAATCCTATCCTATAGGTATATTCTTTACGGCTTCAAGCTGCCCAATCCAACTTGAAATTAACTTAATTATTTTCCATTTATTTTCCGGGAATTGAGTGTAATACCAGGGTAAATAACCATCTTTTATGCCGTTGGGACTATAAGCTTAGCTAAAATTCATTAATTTATGCAGTATTTTTTGCATAATTGAAGAAAAAATAAGCAGACAGATAGATAGATAGACAGACAGACAAACAGACAGACAAAGATTCTGCTGAGTGGTTTATAAGCTTATATTAAAATACACAATTTATTTTTCTAGGCATCTTTCTTGTACAGAATTGACTTTTCTATCCTTTTATTATATATGGAGATTATTATTTGTAAATTGAGATACTGCGGAGATTAACTTTGACTTTACCTTTTCTTAGAAATTGGTATTGCAAATAATATTATATAAAGAATTGATTAACTTAAGACATTACCTAATACAAATCAAAATTCTGTGGTCCATTTTTAATTATAAACAAAATGCGTACGAAGAACATGTCAGATATATGTTAATGGCGAAATAAGTAGAGTGAACTAAATAATAAAACAATCTATAAATCTGAAATCAAATATGAAAAATATTAAAAGAGTTTATATCTCTTATATTGAGAAACAAAAAATTGAACTATATGTATAAAAAGAGCTATAGCGTCAATTTCATTTGCGTCGACTTTAAAATGTAAAATCACGTCTCTTCCCGTTACCGCTCGAATTTCGGAAAATACTCGTATGTATATAAAGTGTAATATTCAATAAATAAAATAGGAATAAAATATGATGTAACTAATAAAAGTTTTATAAAATGATTTTGCACTTTTTTCTTCCAAAATGAATGAAAACTAAAGAAGCAAGTAAAGTTAAAGAGTTTTTCTTAGAAAGTTTATCTTCGGAAGCGCCGCAAGTTTGTACGAGTAAGCTACGTACTTATAAACTTATTGTAAAGATGCCCTGGACATTAGCAAATAATTGTGCATTCATAAAATAGACTTAAAGTATCTACTAGTAAACATTTTTTGTACTCCTAGTAAATTGTGTTGCAAATTAAAGTGGTTATAGGCAATACACTGGAATTGTTTGCATGCGTGTTGAAATGAAATTCATAAAAAATATTTAATAGTCTGCTGCTTGGTGAAATAGTGAAATAGAAAGTACCTATAGTTCTTCTATTCCGCCTTTCTGTCCACTTGCATGTTGTTTAATATAAGCAGAGCTGTTTAAAATAAATATGAAATAAAAGCTTTTTGTAGATATATATATATATATATATATATATATATATATATATATATATATATATATATATATATATATATATATATATTTATATATATATACATATATATATATATATATATATATATACATATATATATATATATATATATATATATATATATATATATATATATATATATATATATATATATATATATATATATATATATATATATATATATATATATATATATATATATATTATATATATATTATATAGTAAGTGTTTACGAACACTATTTTATGTTAAAAATGTACGGCACTTAATTATTCAATAATAAATATGTAGAATTTGTTTGAAAAAGTTCCATTTCATCTCGTTCCATTATATAAAAAGCTACAAATCACCAAATAATCTTGAAAGAAAATGCAGGCTCGGTTCCAGGATAATACACATAAAATAGCAAAGTGTCTGATAGTCGGGGATAAGCCTCCAAACGGACAGCATTCAATTCGCCGCTACTGCCTAAGATATACAACGGCTAAGCTCAGGATTTTAAAATGGTATAACCAATATATCGTCTTTTCTATTTAGATCTAACTCTTGCTTGATCAAATTGTGCTTTATTTATATTTATATTTATTTAACGGCTTATATTTCAATATCACATTGTATGTATATTGTACCGGTATATATTGGTACCTGAGAAAACAGAGTATTGTCATTCAGAAATTTATGAATGGCTAACTGCAGTAACGTAACTTTCTCAGCTAAAAACATTGGATTATTACGATTTTACGTCGTACTATTAGATTAAAATATAATTATAAATATATGATACATTTACGCTATACATTTGGTAAATTTTGGGGCTTCGTACCGCAAAAGGATAATAACGAAACTCTTTTAAGGTCCCTACGTTCTCCTTCGTCTGTCAGTCCGCCAAGACTACTTTTGTCAAAATCGTGTGTCATATCAATATCAAATATCCATGTCTATAATCCCTTAGAGAGCTGAAAAAGCCAGACTTCTAAAACAACGTAATCAATCGATTAATCGTGTTTTTCACATTTGTATGAAATTCATCGCGTAATCAAAACCGCAAATATGTCAAGTTGTACGATGAACAATATTTATGAAATTGGTACGTAGTTCTCGATGCGCGAGTTCGACTTGCACTTGACCGAAAATGTATATTTATTTATTTCCATCCTTGTCGTTTTTTAAGCGAAACTGAGCGAAAAAGTGATACATCTATATTTTTAATATTATACACAAGTAAAAGTCTCAGGAATTTCGGGAAATCATCTGTTAGTGCTCCCCTACACTCCCTTATTTTTTATATATACTTTTTTTTACATATAAGTACTTTTTAAGCACTAAAAATGAAATTCAGCATTGCTAATAAAATGGCCTATCGCACCCAAACAGATCTCATGTCGAATATATTCGAACAGAAATGAGTTTGTCGCCATGCAGACGCGTGCCTATTGTGAAAGGCGTCGGGCTTATTCAGCAATTCACTAGTAGTACAGATATATTCAATATATTAAAGATATCATAGAAAGCTTATCTTTCGTATGCCAAATATATAAAGTAAATAAGATTTTGTATATTTTTGTTTATGTTAAGTAATCATGCATATATTGTACATCAAATTATATGTTCTATTTTATCTGACTAGTTCATGGTGTACATGGATTATATGACTTTTGTATATTTCATTTTTTTAAACCGACTTCAAAAAAAAAGGGGGCACTAGATTTCTCAATCATTTGAGAACCGATTTGAATAATATTTTTTTATTTGAAAGAACGTACTCCTGAGGTGGTCGCATAGTCATCATGTCAGGATCTGGTAATAGTATCCCAGGATAATATAGAGGCACGTTCACATTTTGTAAGTGTTTCATAAAATGTCTTATAAAAAAAGTACATTTGCTTCTTGTAGTTATTTATTATTAATGACTCTTCAATGAATAAGAGTTATGAGAGCTACTCTTCAAATATTATAAAGATATATAGAAGTCTAAATGTGAACTATTGGATTATTCACGTAAAGCTATGACGAAAGATAAAATTCCTCAACTCCAAATTCTTGCTTTCCCATATTGATTTGTATACCAAAGGTTAATAAAAATGTATAATAATTGATGTCATTGCTTGCGGTGCCTATTGATATTAAAATTAGCATCAATAAGTTTAACTTCTTACAGATTTCCAAAACGACCTCCTCGTTTTCAAGTCGCTTGTATGTTATTTTTGAGATTTTTTTGTTTATTATGTGATTACTTTCCCACCTACAAATGGATTTGGATTATACTTCTTTGTATGGTAGGTCATGTTTCAGAGCTGGTCTCGTATATATTTTATATATATATATATATATATATATATATATATATATATATATATATATATATAATATATATATATATATATATATATATATATATATATATATATATATATATATATATATACATATATATATATATATATATATATATATATATATATATATATATATATATATATATATATATATATATATATATATATATATGGGCTTGGTTTGATTAAGATTAATTTCTGTTGTATATAAGATTTTAAGCAGTTGTAAGAGCCCTTATATAATATTTGGAGTGGATAAGCATGTTGAACAGTGGATAAGAACAAAGTTAAATAAGAAGTAATAAATATAAAATGCAAAAAAATTAAACGGGCTTCAATATTATATATACCTAGCTGTATATACAAACTTAAAAGTAGATAATATTATTTTAGAATAATAAAACAAAAAAATTAAATTAATTACTTTAGAATAAAAAAACAATAAAAAAAACAATAAACGAACTCACTAATACTTACATAATATGTTCCTATTTCGTATTTACAATCCGTTATTTTTGGGGTCGGTGCAAGCTAAAGCAAGAAGGTTATAGATAGCTAATAAATACAACAAAAAAAGCAAATATATTAATTTAAAAATATACCGAAACTGGCAATTCTTTAACGTTTCTCATAAGATATTCGAGATTTGTGACTTATAAATATATATGACAATTAGAAAATAGCGTGCTAAATAATTTTTGCTAAGGAGACGTTTCTTTTTATTTCTTATAGTTTAGCTCACTGAATCGTTACAGACATCGGGTGTTCCAGTTTTCAATATAAATTATAGACTATATATATAAATTATAGACCATTGGCGTAAATAGCATTTTCCAGGGGCTGGCATAGTGAACTCGCGTTGTTTTGAATGAGAAAAGAAAGTATTTATTGTCACATATTTATAAAAATATAGCAAACAGCGTTAAGTTCCGCCACTCAACACGCAATGCATCGAAAGGCGGAAAGCAAGGAACGGAGTGTCTTGATACTAAGTTCCTACGGTTCCCTCTGCCTACCCTGCCATGTGCGGGATACAGCGTGAAGTTAATTTAATTTTAACTTCTACAGGAAATTTCTTAAGCTTCTCACATAATCTGGTATTGACTTCTGAAAAAAAGGAACCTTGACATTAAATTTGTAACTCCAAAAATGTGTGTTTTTACTGTTTTATTATATCACGAGCGACCCCTCGTGGCTTCGCCCGCTTAAGTTCGCTAGATCACGTTCGTTCTAAAATTTTATACCTATGTCACAATGTAAGTTTTCGATTTAATCGTCGTCTTTTTTTAATCACTCTTGTCTATTATTAAAAATCACGATCAATGTATCTGTGTTTTTGCATGAATAACGACATCTGTTGACAGATATTATAAAATATTTCTATACATTTTTAAAGACATAATATTGATTCTCGAAAATGATTTTAAGTAACCAACAGATGGTAGACCATTTTATTAAAAAACTACTAAATTACCTTCTGATCGCTAAATGTCACTATAGTAACTATAAATCAAATGTTTTGAAACTATTACGGTGACATCTTGGTAGACTGTGGAAATAATTTTCAATTGTTTTTATATTTTAAATTTTAAATTAAAAAATCTTTACCATTTGCCACGGTTACTCAGTGAGAATGGGATAAAACTACCTTTAATTGCAAGTAATCGAGATATTTTAACCGTCTCTGTTTGTATTTTACGTTCGACGTTTGCATTGCTCATCAGAGTAAAAAATATTCTATAAATATTTTTTAAGGCTAAGAACTGATAGCATGCCAAATCTAAATTACTTCTTATCAGTAATTTAAATAATTTTATTACTTTTTTATTTATTTACCGGGAACAGCATGAAATACCGGTATAAAAACTAAAATTTATGCGGGTCGGGATTGTAAGCTATTACTATACAAAAAATCATTTATTTCTGTCTAGTAGTTTTTGCGTTGCGTATATATATATATATATATATATATATATATATATATATATATATATATATATATATATATATATATATACATATATATATATATATATTTATATATATATATATATATATATATATATATATATATATATATATATATATATATATATATATATATATATATATATATATATATATATATATATATATATATATATATATATATATAAATATATATATATATATATATGTATATATATATATATATATATATATATATATATATATATATATATATATATATATACATATATATATATATATATTTATATATATATATATATATATATATATATATATATATATATATATATATATATATATATATATATATATATATATACCCCTCATGTTTATTCTTTATTTTATTACCTTTATCGAAGCCTTACTTTAAATATGTTAATTGGAACAATAACGTAGCGTCACAGTAGCTTTGTGAAATAGCAAATTGCGAGTTTAAATATTTGTTTTTACGGTTTTAAAATTTTCCCTTGTTATTGAAGCTAAAGTCACCGTGAGTATACGAAAATGTAAACATTGTATTCAATTTATTCATTCCTTCTTTAAATTTATTATGTAATGCTGAAAAAACTGCATACTTCAATATAAATATTGTCATTACATAGATATTTTATTTTCATAACTATTTTTATATCAAGATGTAACGGTTATCAGAATTTTGATGATTCAATGGTTATGGGTCCGATACACAGTCAGGGGAATAAATTATTATAATTTTCCCAGTCTAACAAGACAAAGCATGGCGGAAATCACTCCACACATAATGTTCTTAACTAGGATGGAAAGCTTTTTTAATTATTCATTTAAGATTTTGCATTTTAATTAAACTTATAAACAAAACACATTATTGTTGAATTTACTTCACCAATGTTATAAATTTAGTAGACGCCTGCAATTTCGTTGGCGTGGACTTTATGATACCTAATATAAGTATATGTTTGAGATTTTCATATAACAACGAAAAATGTTCATTTCGCCCAACAACTTTTACTACAAAGCCTCTTTCTTATTTTTAATAGTTTAAAGCTAATCCTTGCTTTTTGAAAAATTATATATGTCGATCACACTGAACAACGGTAACGGTTTTGTTAAGGTGCAATTTACTTTTTCATGTAGCTGGACATTATGGTTCTTCATAAGGTGCTTCTTCTAGATCTTGAATTTCCATAAATCAACGCGAGACTTTTACTAAAGAGCATTTTTTTAGATTTTTTATAATTTTGCTGATCCGTTGTGGTTCTACGTCAGGTGTTCCAGATCTGTTTTTATGTGTTAATGATAAAGGATAACACTATGTTACATATTTGTACTATTATGGTTTTTACTGGGACATAGGAAACTTAGAGTTAAGAACAAGCCTGTTGCGTAGCGGAACTCATCGCCCCGCCTTGTGATTTCTTTTAAAATAATTTAATTTAAAATATATATTAACAACATTGTTAGCACTCCAGATATCTAATGTTATTTAATTTATACAATAAATAATATATATGCCAGTTGTTGGTGTTGTCTCAGCATTTTGAGATATACTAGTAATATTATATTGAGGTATAATATTGCCAGTAACACCAGCCAATATGGATGGACTAGATGATGATGATGTTGTCTGTAGAATTATTGGTGAGGTAAATCTCATTGTTGAGTCTAAGTTCTAGAAAAGAAAAATACAAATAGAGAATTCAATAAGTTAATTTTATAGTCAATAACAAAGAGAGGACTTAAACACTAACCCCATCTGCATTTGCTGGATCACTACAGGTGCTGGCCAGTAAATTTGATTCATTTGGAATCTGCAAAAATAACAATAAATATGTATTTTCGTTGCCGCCACCAGTGCGATTGGCAGAACTTAGATTTAAAGAATATTGCCTTTTCAAGGTGCAATTTTTTTCAGCCCAATACTAAAAATTAGTCATTCCCATGCATTATATTAACATGCCATTAGTTAATAGCCATAAGCTAACAAGATATATACATTAATAGGTAAATTCTTTAATGCATAAAAATAGTAACTATACGAACAAAAACATTAAAGCAAACATACAGATTAATACACTATAACATATAACATAAAGGTAGTGTGCAACATTCACTAATGGTGATCTCTTCCAGGTAACTTACGGCCTAAACATTCAAAAGTGCAGGATATCTTTTTAGTGCATAAAAAACAAACATAAAAATAAAACAAATAGAGAAGAATAAATATATAAAAAACATGCATATATATTATATTTATTATAGTATGTATGTACACACTATAACAAATATAATATATTAAAATTACATATACAATATATATTTTATAAATATATATAAAAACATAACATATACATATACAAATATAAATAGGTATGTTTACTCATATATAATGTATAATGATAATGCTTTAAGAAGTTTTTGAAAACATTACCTAAGCTATTTTGAATGCTGAATATTGTTAATGCTTTTGTTATCAATTTATAGAAAAACTTACTTTAACCGCGCCACCCACGGCATTTAAGGTCGTCGTCACCAAATTCCACTTACGCTTCATTTCAAATTTGGCATGAGCCGTCCTTAACAGTCCCTTTCCAATGCCTGGATTAGCTTCCAGGAAGTCGACTAGATGTTCAATCTAGAACAAAGACTTAAAATTAAAAAAAAAACTTACATTTTCTAAATAAAACGCTGCCAAAAACTTAAGGAACAACTTTTGTTTTCTGCGGCAAATGGTATCAACGAAAGTGTTTTAAGGTCGAAGTCTTCTTTGATACAGATAAAAAATTGCACGTATAAAATAATGTATGTTAATTTTAACAAGATTTTTAAGCTTTACGCGTATTTTCAATAAAATAAGGGTAAATGTGAATGATTACTTTCTTTTTTGTTAAAATTTTGCATGACGATATAATATTTCATGGAGTAATAAGCGGTTTCTTATTTATCACCGGTTTATTTGTAAGAAGTTCGTAGCACTAATGATACTTGTGTAAATGTGGTCTGTGGTTGTAACGGCGCAACGATTCACCAAGAAATGTGTATTCCGATTCTTGGACAATTGGTTTCGGGAGTACCAAATAAACGTCGTCGTTAAATTAGATTGGCGCAAGATTGGAATAAAAAATTATTGAATATTGGTTTCAAGAGTATTCAAGGTTTCAAGTAAAAGGTTTCAAGTATTTCAAGGTTTCAAATAAAATAATTCCCCCGAATGGGAATCGAATCCAAAATCGTCGCGTCAGTCGGCGTGTCGATTGCCGCCGTGTCGATTTTTTTTTTTTGCCTGACGAATACGGCAAGTACTAACACTAATAAAATAGTCCAATCACATAAATGCGAAAGAAAATATCTTGTTTTTGTTACCCTTACAACTTAATCAATTGTAATGAAATATACTCACACATAGCTCATAGCATAAAGAATGATTTAAGCTGCTTTTGTTCCGGTTCATTTGTTTTCAGTGTGATACATCAAATCACTAACATAATAATCAAGGTCTAGCGATAACAAAGGCTTAAATTTTTTTTTAAATTATAGTAGGTACCTGTAATACTGATAACATTATATGTATATACGAAATAACGCTTTTGTATACAATATTTGATATGTTATTATATTATATATAGAGTTATTAAAATATGCTTGAATGAACATTGATGTACAAAAATCAACTCTTTAGTCACCAACAAGTGAAACCAATCAAGTACTTTTGTTAAATAAAAAAATATTCAAATTAAACTGTTAATATCTTTTAATTGTGAAATAAATTAATTTCTTAAACCTCAATTAACCTTACTTATTCTAATGGTATCAATAAAATTATTGAAATAAAATGACTGATGCTAGTAAATAGAATTAATACTTAATTAAAACTACATTACAGCTTTTATATGAATGTGTATTATTATAAATCACATTCAACTGATTAAAGAGTCTGGAGACATCTTAATGATTCTCATCTCATCGACAGTAGCTTAAACTAAAACTTGGTAGACGTAAAATATAGCAGACATTAATCACCCTGCCATTCACGTTCCCGTCTGAAGCGATTTCAGTGTTTTAATAGTGCCCTTAAGACCTTGTGGCTGTTTACACATCACATAACGACAAGTGGATTTTCAAAAGCTACGTACTTTTCAACATACTTTAATAAGTAAGATATGCCTAACTTTAATATCAAGCAAATGAAAATATGTACATCTACTCATACATTTTTTTGCAATTTTTTTTTTATTCTTCTATCTTTTAGATTCCTGCTTGAACTACAGTATCTTCTGAGATAACGCCCTCGTGTTCCACCTTACAAATATAGTATCTATAGGTAGAGATAAGAATGTCCCTGATCTTTAGAGAATGTATATACATACATTGTTGTTGATATTTAATTAATAGTCGTAATTTTGTCTTTTATCATTGACTTAAATATAGTTAATACATTACATCAAATACATTACGAAAGTTTTATGCTTGTTTTACAAACATAAAGACTTTGTAATATATGTGTATTAGGTTGCAATCTGTCATTTTGCACAATGGAATCAAATTTGCTTTCTAAGCACGTAACTCTTATTCAAATCAACAAGGTAGGTGAGGCGGCAACAGTCCCAACTTTTGAAATGTAAAATTTGTAACTCGAACAAACGTGAAATTCAATAAGCAAGAGAAGTAACACTATGTGCTTACATTATTGAAATACAAAATGTGAGCCTAAAGCGAAAAAAATGTAAGCCAAAATGTGAGCAAAAATGTGAGCCAAAAGCCTCCATTCGACTTATTTTAATTATTTTCTACCCAAACTGAATATTTTAGAATAACAAGATTCAAGATTTTATATAACTATACATTACTAAATATACATTTTGAAACTCAGTACTACATTTCTGCTCTTAATATATAAAACTAAACTTAATATTACTCGTAACTTATCTCAAAAAACAATATGCTGTAAAGTAGTAATTTTATTTTTGTGCAATTCATTTACTTTTATGTGGAATAAAAACTAAATGGCACCAACCATGTCACTAATTTCTTAGTCTACTTTAGAAACTCCAACATCATCAACATCAAGTCCACCAAAGTCTAGTTTCAAAACTAAACAGAAATGACTGTAATTTATACGTCCCTTGTATTTTTAATAAAAAATCTATGTGACTATCGAGTATCCACAGAACGATGTATCGACTTAAAGGCATTTTTAACCTGATTACTCGTCACTTCATAATGTAAATACATACATAGTTATTACATTTTATTTTCACATTCTGCCTCGTATTTTCCTGAATTCTATATGCGACTTGCGAATATAAAAAATTCACAATATATTTGCGTATGACATTTCCAGACCCTCGTATTTATAACTTTGTACTTTGAAAGCTCCCCATATTTTTCGAAGTTTATTAAAGCGCAATACAAATAAAAGTAGGACGAGCTATTCGACATGGAATTATAAATTATTCACATGGGGAAATTAACAACTGTAACAATGTTGGTTCCAAAAAGAAACGTCTACTTTGTTATATTCGATGCTTATCAACCCATTTATATATGAAAACATGCTTAAAAATATTGAAATAGGTTGAAATAGGCTGGTTGATTATAGTTTCGTTTTCTTCTCCTTTATATTATTTTATTGGTATGCTTAAAATATATTAATAAAATAATACATGATACTTAAAAATTAACACACATTTGATAATAACAAAAAAATCTTTAAGTCCCAGATCGATACAATATATAAACTAAATTTAATTATTCAAATAAATACATTTATTTTTGTCTTACAAAAAAAAATTGTATTGCCGAATTCTCGTAACATAAATAAGTGACGACGTGACCGAAGCGTGATTCAGTATGAGCGTCACTTCCAATCGCTGAGTATAAATCTTTCCCGGAAAATGTCTCAGGTAATCTCATTCTTTCATTCATACGCCTATAAATATTTTTATTATAACAGTATTTTGTTCTTTGTTTGAAGAAATTTTAACTACATATTTTTTTTTATAAATCAACCTATCAATCACTCTCACAATGTAAAATATGAATTGTTTAAATTACAGTAAAATCTATATATACATATATGTACATGTATATATATATATATATATATATATATATATATATATATATATATATATATATATATATATATATATATATATATAAATAAAAAAATGAAAAAAATAAAAATTGGTATACTAAACAGAGTCATGATTGGAAATAAAAATCATCTATTTAGGTGAAATGGACAAAGTTTTCCCTTAAAGAGGTAAAATGGGGAGGGATAATAAATGGTAAATATACGTCGACAAAGTCGCGGGCAAAAGTTAGTTAAAAATGAACATAAAATACTATATGGACGAAAATGCCTCGAGTAGGTAGGATACGATAAAAAATAAGATTTTTATAATTCAAAGAAGCTGAAATTCGTTTCAAGTTTATATGAAGGAGAGATAAAACCTCTTTGCTCTTTTAAACTGCCACGTTTAACGTAAGCCACTAACGGCGTGTTGCGGTGATGCGGTGTATTTTATAGTTCAGGAAATATTTGAAATCTTTTAATGTGTTTCTTATTAAGAAACACATGTGATCCAATACTTTTTTAAACATTTCAGTAAAATATTATTTTCAACTATATAATATTTTTTGTACTGTAGGTTTTATATAGTATGATTATGAAATTGTTATTTTTTAATATTTTTATTTTCTACTTTTTAGTTTTAGTTTAGATATTATCATAATTCATCAACAAAGTTAATAAAATTGATAAGAATAAAGACTTTTGAGCTTGTACCTTCGATTACCAACATATCCAAATAATCCGACAGTACAACTCTTCCAATTTCTAAATCTCAATTTCTTCCAAAAATATCGAAGAACACCACCAACATTTAAATACACCAACAACACCAACATATACATAGAGTTTACACCATCTCCTAATAATTGAGGAGTTGTGTCTCCTATCATCATCATCAGCTCTGCATTTCCTTAAATGGTGTCAAGAAGAAACAAGTATATAATTATTGTATCAAATTATATGAAACACGTGTCTCTTAAATTGTATACATTTCACTGGCACTTCATCATCAGATCTTGATATGGTGACAATGGCACCACCTCAGAACAACGTTCTTTCAAACATACAAATATTTAAAAATTGGTTCACAAATGGCGGAAAGTCGATGGATATAATTTTAAATAAGTTTAAAAAATTATATTAAGATACTAGCGACCCGCTCGCGGCTTCGCCCGCTTATGTTAGCTAGATCGCGTTCGTTTTAAAATTTTATACCTACATAACAATGCAATTCTTCGATTTTCACGTCGTCTTTTTTTTAATTCAAAATCGTAATAACACTATTTATTTTTTTATTTATTGGAACGCCATAATTAAAAGATTAAATGTAATTATTTTTAGGGTTCCGTACCTCAAAAAAAAATATCACTCTGTTGTCCGTCTGTCTGTATGTCAGTCTGTCTGTCTGTCTGTGTGCCTATCTGTCAAGACCATTTTCTCCAAATCACGTAGAAGAAATTGATATCAAATATACAAATCGATGACTTCTTAAGGCACAGTAAAAAGTAACGCGATCAAAAGATATGAACGTTTATGTTTAATTTTATGCATTTTGTATGAAAATCGTCGCGTAATCAAAACCTACAGGGTACCTAAGGTAATACTCGCACTTGACCAATAGTTTTTATTTTTAAATTCACTGCCCTTCCTTGGCGTTCTTTATTCTAGTCCTGACAAATGTACTACTAATATATTATATTTTTAACATTGTCCATGTTTAAAAATGTATTAGTATTATACTAAAAAAGTTGTTTGAGCTTAAATAATCCATATCACAAAAAAGTAATTTATTTGATAAAATCTGTTATATAATTAAGCTTCTCTTGCTAGTAATTGATATAATTAAAATATGTCTATTTTTTTCTACGGAAACCTCATTGAACTCCAGGATGACAACTATTCTATATGTTGATTTAGGTTTAAAGCTGTCAAAATTTATTCATTCTGTAGTAGATACTACTAATCTAAGTACGTCTTTTCTAAGAAAACTGTTGAAATACTGAAATTCATCAATTCCCATTTTTTTGGCCAGTAGCTTTTACGTGATTCGCGAATCAATAAACAAACATACGGACAAAAAATGAAATGGTTAGTTTAGCTTATATTTATAATAACTATAACGATATATAATTCGAACCATTAATATATTTCAAAATCTTTTATGAAGATAGTTTCTTTTATGTACATTGACTTTTCTATACTTTCATACAACGTCAATTTCACCTATGGTCTGCAGATGCCATCGTATCATCTCTCTCGATCCCCGAGGGGGGAGAGGGGAAACGGCATCAGGGCAATGCCCTCTGGCCGTGGGTTCTGCCGACGCCCATTAATATGGGCGTGTCGTCGTGTTGGGCCTAGGCCCAGAAATTTTCATTTTTTGTTGGGTTGAGGGTAAGTAACAAAAGGTGAGCTAGCTGCTGTCAGGGCGGTCAGCCCAGCCAGTTGAAACCTCTGGTTTTCCAGAGAAAACCCGGCTAGACCAGCGGCCTGAGCAGCAGCTCAAGAGTCGTGTCGGGGGGGAAGTATATCCCTGGGGAGTCGTTTCCTAGGGGCATCCGGGGGGCGGGTGTGCCACGGTGCGATGCCTCGGATATGAGGATGGGCATCAGCGCAGTGATACATCCGGGCTGCGATGCTCATCGAGACTCTCAATGCGGAGACCACGCTGTATTGTAGCGTTTCTCACGCAATGAGGAGCCCCGGCCACACGTCTCAGGCTAACGCTCTGTATCTTTTGAATGAGATCACGCTGGCGCGGGCTGGTAAGTGAATACCAGGCCGGTGCTGCATACGTCAGGTGGGGCCTGACGTATGTTTTGTATATTGACAGCTTTGTACGTAATGGGAGTCGAGACCGGAATTGGTCTGCAGATGTTCAATGTATTTTCTCACTCTCGACCCCCGAGGGGGGAGAGGCAAACGGTTCCAGAGCGTAGCCCTTTGCCCGTTAGGTTCTACCTCCGCCCATTAATATGGGCGCGTCCTTGTGTTGGGCTTTAGCCCAGGCAATGTGTCTTTTAAAGGGACAGGGTTTTTGTGGGGAGTTCACTAAGGGAGAGCCGTGTGCTACTTAGGGCGGTCAGCCCAGTCAAGTGAGGCTCCTGGTTGCCCAGGAGAGACCCAGCTTAGGCGACCAGCGACCGTAGTAGCAGCTCAGGAATCGGGAGAGGAAGGAGGGAGGAGATCCCTGGGGAACCTGTGCGCATCTGGCGGACGGGAATGCCATGGTGCGATATTCCGGATATGTAAATGGCCCGAAACGTCAGCACGTTGGAAGATGCGGACAGCCAAATGGGAAATGTGGTCCTCTAGCCTCTTAATACGGAGGTCGCGCTGTATAGTGGCGTTCCTCACGTATCGAGGGGCCTGAGAGGCTCTTCGGAGGGCCACATTTTGCTTCACCTGTAAGACGTTGCGAAGGTTTTGGCTAGTCAGGGAGTACCATGCTGGGGCTGCGTACGTAAGGTGTGGCCTCACATACGTCTTGTACAGCCCCAGCTTAGTGCGGAGAGGAAGTCGGGATCGGAAGAGAGGACGCAGTAATGCCAGCGCAGCTCTCGCCGTGGTCCTGGCCTTGGATACCTGGGCACCCATCGAGAGTCGCCTAGCGATGACGACACCCAGGTATGTGACTTGGCGAGTCCAGCCGACCTGTTCGCCTTGGATGTTCGGCGGAGGAGGCAGTGCTCTGTGGCTGCCAAACGAGATCGTTTGAGTCTTGGCCACGTTAAGCGTGAGCCTCCACTCCGCCAACCAGTTCGGGAGGAGGTCGAGGGCTCGCTGGAGTTTCAACGTCGCGTGTTTGGCGTTGAGGGACTTTTCCTGCCGCGGAGGAATTCGGCCAGGATCCTTACGATGTGGAACGGAGTGCCCACCTGGGTTAACTTATACAGCAACCCAGTGTGCTACACCCTGTCAAACGCCTTGGACACGTCCAGGAAGACCGCCACTGGTTTCTCCTTCCTGTTCAGTGAGGCTGCAACGAAGTGTAGGACTCGAGCTAACTGAAGGGTGGTCGAGTGTCCACTACGGAATCCAAACTGCTCGGGGTGCGGTCCGAAATGCGCATGTATAAAAGGTAACAGTAGCTTCTCGAACAGTTTGGATGAGGCATTCAGCAGGGTGATGGGGCGATATCCCTCAGGTCGTCTGTGATTTTTACCCGGCTTCGACTCATTTCCGAGGGGAGTGCGTAGGAGAACCAGCTGATCTTTTCCGTCATCTCCAAGTTGGCGAGGTACCGCTGGATTGTTCGATATTCGCCCTCCGACTCTGGCGGGGCGCGGTTGCGCGCAAAACCTTTTTGGATTGGATTCGGGGGCCTCATCGGCGGGCCTGGGTCTCCGGACAGGGGTGAGGGCTGATGTCAGCGCCTCCTCCATCCCGATATCTGCGGTGTCGGCGCTCGCGAGCTCTCTCTCTTTATCGTTGAGGAACATACAAATATGTTCCAGCAACGACTTGGAGATAGCCCCACGCTGCCGCAAATAGGACACAAGGATCATGTCCCTATGCAGCTGCGTTCTGGGCGACAGCTCCACCTCATACCGAGACGGCGCGGATGGCGACCTCTTAGAGGGTTGTACCTCTCTAGCTGCGGGCCTGGAAGCCCGGCGGCGTTATAGTTGGGTCTGTTCCACGCGGGGAGGTGGTAACAACACCCGCGGGGGACACTGAGACCGCTATTTGGGGGCCGGAAACACCAGTGGAGCGCGCTTTCAAGTCGCGCGCCTCCAGTGTCCGGGAGTTCGCCCCAAAAGCGGGCCTGGCCATAGAACGGCCCAATTCAGTGATGCCACTGGTGACTGATACAAGGCCGGAGTCGGTTGCGGTCGGCAAGGGACCGATAAGGGGCATGCTCCGCGCAGAAGCGGGGCCTGCAGAAGTTCCTGCTCCGGAGAGGTGCGAGGCGCGAGGGGGTGGGGTTGGTCCCGACCCACTGGCCCCTACGTCCGAAGGAGGTCTGGTGCGCGAACGGGAGCGATCCCGCTGCGCATTCTTTCGGCCGCTCATTTCTGAGACGGCAACTTCTTCGCTGAAAGCCCGCACACGACAACCATACGGTCAACAGAAGACCGAGAATCGACTTGAGGTGACGTCACCACGACGTCACAAAAGCGACACGGCGACAGAACGCCGGCGAAAATTATAGAATATTTACGAATTAAATATTTAAAATTTCCAAGGACAAGAGAAAGGTTCGGGCCGTAGGAGCGTAGTGAATACGTCAGTACAGTGCAGTACAGTGCAGTACAGATATATCGTGATTAATACAAATAAAAAAAAATCCCGCCAGCGTGATGCGGAAATTTTATTTCAATGAATAATGACATCTGTTGACAGATATTATAAAATATTACTATAGATTTTTAAACACATTATATTTATTTTATTTATTTACAATTATTTGAAGTTACCTACCAATAGATGACATTCTATCAAATTAATCTCTAAAATTATAGATTATAAATCAATCTAAATTACCTTCTGATTGTTAAATGTCACTACAATAATTGCAAATCAAATGATTTGAAACTATTACTGTGACATCTAGCTAGACTATGGAAATAATTTTTAAATATTTTTATATTTAAAAAAAAAAAATTTACCATTTGCCACTGATACTAAGTGAGGTTTGCATTGCACATTAGGATAAAAACTATCCTATATATATTGTTTAAGGCTATGAACTATTAGCATGACAAATCTAATTCACTTCTTTTCATTTATTTTAGTAATTTAATTTTATTACTTTTTTATTTATTTTCCGGGACAAGCATGGAATACCGGGATAAAAACTAAAATTTATGCGGGTCGGGACTGTAAGCTATTACTATACAAAAATTCATTCATTTTTGTCCAGTAGTTTTTGCGTGTTTGGAGGACAAATAAACAGATAGAGAGACTGACAGAAAGACAGACAGACGGACAAGAATTCTGCTGAGTGGATTTTTGGCTTCTACTATCGATATATTAACCGACGTAATCAATCTTTTTTTAAATTGGTAATGTTCAGAATTGACACAAAAATAAATTTTCGAACGCTTATGTTGGCTACATCTTCGTATATAATTTTCGAGGCAAATGATGAATAAATAAAAATTTTAAACCAGTGTTGTAAAATTTATAATAATAATTTTCAAATTAAGGGTCTAGTTTACAGACTGAACCAGCCATCTAAAATTAACCACCGCCGTTCATTTTAAAAATGAACCGTTGCCAAATAGTGCTAATTTAAGGAAAAAAGAAGTAGTTACGGTTCGTTTCAGCTCACTATTTGATTGCGTGGCAATCGCGTGTAAAGTGGTTGTATGAGGATACCGTTTTTTCATAGAATAGTACATACTTTACACGTACTGGCGAAAAAAATAAACAGTTGTAGATATTGTTTACTCTACCTTCTCCGTCGTGGCGCAGAGACACAGCATCTGCCTGTAAACGCGACGATTTGTGGATTCGATTCCCACTCGGGGAGACTGAAATAATTTAATTTTCGTCGCTCTGGCAACAAGGCAAAAACGTTGAGTTCTGCCACTCGATATGTGATACATCGAAAAGAGGAAATCGGGTAACGGAGTGTTATAACACTAGCCTTAACTCTGCCTACCCTGCTATGTGCGGGATACAGAGTGATGCTAAAAACCTTATGAAACAAGAATAAGAGAAATGATGTCTAGCAATAAATTAATATATACAATACAATATTTGATTATATAGTAGACACTGATGTAATTTGATTATTAAGTAGACCTTTAGTTCTCTTTAGATCTTTAGTTTAGATTCTTTAGTTACACTGAAACTAAAAAATATGAAACGGAATAAACAAAATAAATATTTACATAGTAGTAGGTTATTAAATTTACTACCAGGTTACTTTGATAGTCTGCATTAGGTTTCATTTTCATAATAGGTTTTATACATCAAGAAAAGCGGAATCCTTATAGGATCTATCTGTCTGTCTGCCTATCCTACTAAGACTACTTTTGACCAAAATGGCCGCGTAATCAAAACCTACAGGGTACTTCTCGTTGACCTAGAGTTATAAATTAATTTTTAAAATTACCTTCAGCGGAAAATCTATAATCATAAAATTGGTACGGTACCCTCGGCGTGCGAGTACTATTCCCACGTGATTGGTGTTTTTTATATACAGCTACATAAAATTAAGACTAAATTTAACGAAACACTCAAATCTATCCGATAATTCTTACATAGGTACATTAGCAATATTGTATCTAAATGTAATGTAGCATAATGAGCAAATAGATTCTAGCGCAAGCCTCCATATAGTCTGAAAAGTAATTATTGAAAACCGATCTCATATTGCGCTACATTTGAAACTCGACAAAACTTTATTACTTGCGTCTTAAACCCTTGTTTATTCGAATGTTTCTTAATATATTAAAACTCAACAGTCTTGGTACTTTAACGGTTAACTGCATAATTTGTAATATTGATTAAACATATTTTTATATACTTATGTATAAATGGAAACAAATTTGTTAATTTACAATAATATATTTATGAAGATGAATATGATTAAGATAACTTGGTGGTTGCTGAATGGACCGATGCAGACCGACTTTCTGGCAGAGGTTAACAGTCAAAATTTATCAACTAACACCGAAACTGCTCAGGATGCTTGGGATCGAGCTCAGTCAGCAATCATTACGGCTGGTAAACATGTTCTTGGCGTTTCTAGGGGAGGACGTATTATGGACAGGGAGACATGGTGGTGGAATGACAAGGTACAAGAGGTGATTCATGATAAGAAGACTGCATTTAAGGAGTGGCAACGTTCCAACTCTCCTGAAGACAGGCTAGAGTACATAGCAGCGAAACGTGCCAGCAAAAGAGCTGTAGCCAGAGCCCGCAGTGAAAGTTTATTACCTCTATATGATAAACTTGAAACTGTGGAGAGGCAGAAGCTCATCTAAAAATTGGCACGTGCTCGGGATAAAGCGACGCAAGATATCACAAATTGTCTTTGCGTCAGAGATTCCCAGGGCAAGCTGCTTTGTAGTCATGCTTCTGTGAAGGAGAGGTGGAGAAGTTAATTCTTGGAGCTGCTGAATACGCAGCACCTGGGTAGTATTCCGTCTGAACCACCTCCTAACCTGGAACTTATTGCTCCAATAACCCTTGATGAAACTCGGAATTGTCTTCGACGCATGAAGAATGGCAAGGCGGTGGGACCTGATCATATTCCGATCGAAGCGTGGAAATCGTTGGGCTCTCGTGGTGTGCTCATGCTTACTGATCTTTTTAACCGCATTTTGAACACTGGGACGATGCCACATCAATGGCGGCACAGTTTTATTACCCCTATTTACAAAGGAAGGGGCAGTGTTCAAGTTTGCGATAGTTATAGGGGCATTAAGATTATGACACCATGAAGCTCTTCGAGCGCGTGATCGCCCTCAGGCTCCGCCGAGAGTGTACTGTCTCTGAGTGTCAATATGGATTTCAGCCAGGATCAGGCACTACGGACGCCATTTTTGCCCTCAGAATTTTGATGGAGGCACACAGGGAAAAGAGGAGAGCTCTGCATGTGGCATCTTTAGACCTGCAGAAGGCCTTTGAGTGTGTGCCACGTCAGTGTATCTGGTGGGCACTGCGATCCAAAGGGATCCCTGCATCCTTTGTTGCTATTATCAGAGACATGTACAACGACTCTGTTTCTACAGTTAGGACCACTGTTGGCTATACCAAACCCTTCCCAATTACAGTAGGGGTTCACCAAGGCTCAGTTCTTATTATTCTTCTTATTCTTATTGACGAGAACCGACTGATGCTGGAGCGTAAAGTGAATGCCTGGAAGGGTGCGCTTGAGAATGGTGGTCTTAAACTGAATGTATCAAAGACCGAATACATGGCTTGCGGGAACCCAGACTCGAGCACCATCCACATCGGGCCTGAGCCAGCGGAGCCGTTATGCATGAGTCCGGAGGCATCGACTACGAAGTCCACGCCCGGGTTAGCGCTGCTTGGTTCAAATGGTGGGAGGTCACTGGTGTGGTCTGCGATCACAGAATACCGCCCAAACTCAAGGGGCTGATATACAAGAGCATGATCCGACCAGTTCTTTTATACGGCAGCGAATGTTGGCCAGCATTATCTCGGCACACTCAGGAGCTTCACGTAACGGAGATGAAGATGCTGAGGTGGATGTGTGGCGTTACTCGGGCTGACCGCATACGCAACACATTCATTCGAGGTAGTCTTGGGGTCCGTGACGTAGCGGATAAGCTTCAAGAGCGTCATCTGAGATGGCCACGTTTTGCGCCGGCCTAAGAACTACGTCGGTAGAAAATGCCTTGATATGTCTGTCCCTGGAGTAAGACTCCCCGGATGCCGAAGGAAGCGAGGGCTGGACGTCGTGACGCAGGACATGAGAGCCAATGGACTAACCACTGAGGATGCTCAAGACCGTGCAAAGTGGAGTAGATTAAGTAGGAAAGCAGACCCTGGCAATAGGCCGGGATAATGCTAAGAAGAAGAAGATGAATATGATTTACTGAATTCTTCAAAGTTGTACGTTGTAAAAATAAATTACCTAGATAGGTAATTATAATCGAGGTTTTTTTAAACAATCAATTTTGATATTAATATTGCTAATCTATTTTAATACGTTCACCAAAAAAGAAACAACTAGTAATTAATATGAATGCATAAATACTTATTAAGGTTAAAAATCTATTAAACGTCGACACTATTAATAGTTAGGGTAATATTAATCGTTGTGGTGTGTACCTACGCCTCGAGCGAAATGTGAAAGATTCTCTGATTCACATATTATGTTATTCGCGCAAATAGCACGCAGGATTGGTTCAGTAACGCAACAAACTAGACTTGCTGATTCATTATTAAAAACTTACATAAAACACTTCAATACAATGAGCTAAAATAAATTTAAAAAAACACACAAATAACTGTAATTCGATTATGTAGATTTCTATTTCATCAATATTTTACAAAAATTTGCAATTTTATTGCGCTCCTATTACGACTTTGAAAAGACATTTCGTGTTACATTAAAGAGATTCCAGTAATAAAGTTTACATTGACGCGAATGTTTATGTTTTATTTATGTTTCTTCCAAATTAAAATAGAAATACAGTCGATTAATTTTTGTATTTATTAACACATTATTTTTATGAGAACAGGATGTGATTTATCAAATTAAATAATATGATAACGGCCAAAATTTAAAAGGTAGTTTTTATGGCACAAAAAAAAAACTTTTGAATTTATAAGTAAAATTTTCACGAAGCTAAATTAAAAATGCCATTGATTTCACTGACATCGATGAACTAGATATTCCGTATTCGCTGTTCGTCATTTATTGAAGTGAAAAACGCCGAGCACTACTGTTCTACTTTACCTATTCAAAATACCGAAGTAAATGAGTACTGTAGGTTCACGAACCGTTACTAGAGCTATGTTCGTTTATATTTATAACAACATTGATTTTACTAAGCAAAATATATATTGAAGTATTATGATTCTTCTTCTTCTTCATCGGTTCACTTTTGACAGAGAACCGTGATCGTGATTAAAGGAGTATTATGCTTACCTAACATATATCTAGTTTTACACTATATGCTTATAGTGTAAAACTAGATATATGTTTGACTGCCGTGTTAATAGTGTTGTCATTTCTCTAATCGGATATCGATCTTTCTCCGGTACAGATATTCACATGAATTACAAAATACTTTTTATTTTAAAAAAAATTTAATTTGAGTATGGTGGACTCATATGGTGTAGGAGAGAAAATGAAAATTATTCTTTCCCGAGTCAGGATCAAAGGCACAATGTTCACGGCACAAGGTACGATTGCCTTCTAAAAACACGGAAGTAAAATTACACATCTCAAGGTAAGGTCCCATGAATCTTTTATTCTTAAAAAAATATTTTTCTATAGTTTTCGAAAACGCATATGGCATTTATAACGCTTATACAATGTTGGCACACATATTGTTTTATATACCCAGAAGGCAATAGAGACCAATTACAATGTACGGTTGAACTCTTATGCTAGACCATAAGATACTTTACTATTGTATGTATTGGCATTCTTGGAACAGTGCCTGCATTTGTTAAGTGATATTATTTATATTTTAAAACGTATATAAAGTAGTATTATTCAATATCCTAGATATGGTATGTGTCCACAATGGGCGGAAGTGCTGTCATATGTGTCATTAACGCAGATAATTAAAAATAATAGTGTAAATTCAGAACTTATACAGCAACAAATTAGAAAAACTTTAATAAATGTTTCTTAAGCACTGAAACTGTGTACTGAAGATGTTTTTTTATTAAAAATATCATCCTTAAAGGTATAAAGGTTGCAACCTTTTTACTAAAGCAATATAAACTACCTATAGAACTGTAATAAAAAATACAAGCTCAAAACGACCAGGTCACTAAGATGAAAGCTAAGATACCTACGCCTTTCACGTGCTATTCCCACGTGAATTTAGATGGTGTTCTTTAGGCAAACTAATTTGCAAATCTTATATATATTGATACTTATAAAATGATACCTATAAAGTGATAAATTTGTAAATTGTTGTTTGTGTGTTACTTAAATTTAAATTATTATATATACAGAATCAGATTTGAATATATTATAAAAAAATGTACTATAAAATATATACTGAAAAAGTATTTCATAATTTAACTTTCACCAAAACTAACTTAAATATATGCTCTTATATACGTGTCGATCATAAATGTATTCACAGTTAAATATGAATGCAGGCAATTAAAGGCAGACAAATAGGAAAAATTCATGCAGCCAGCGAAGCCCTAAGTCTTTATTTTTTATGGAAAATTGAATAGCCCGTCAATAGCAAAGAATTAGCGATTTTTGATATGGTTTTAAAATTGCCAAGAGCATTAAAAATATAAAATGAAATCTATAAGTGTTGCATTTTAAATATTATCATAAATAGATTATACATTTGAAGATTTTTTTATTATGCCGCATCCACGTTAAGTGGGATAGGTAACAAGAATACTTTAATTTTAAAATAATTTATCATAAACATGTTATATTAATATCGATTAAGGATCAATAATATAATACTTACATATAAAAGCCTACCATTCCGCCCCTATATAGGTTATGCGCGAAGAAAACAAAATTATTTGTCAATATGTAAACAATTTGGAATAAATTTAATATTGATATACTTACGTTGTTAAAAAATCACAATTACATTGAGTTTCTAATGTCACTTTTAGGTTAAATATTATAACGAGGCACAATGACTTATTCATGGCCTGCGAAGGAAGGTGACGCGATGTCTGAAGTCTGAAGAAATGTGCTTAAGCCATTAGTCTTGGAATGATAAATAACAACTTCCGCAGCACTTTGAATAAATTTATAATGATTGATAAAATAAAATGACAGTGAAAATTTTGCACGAAGTAGCCATTACTACCATACATACTTTCTAAATAATTATGTTCATAACTATTATCCTTTATATTATATTTCTTCTAGTCAGCTATAGGCACATATATTTGCCAGATATTATTGGGCAACTCGTTTCCATAAACATCTAAGCAAGTTTTCATTAAAGGCACGCAAACCTGAAGTAAATGATAAACTATACTTATTACTGTTTAAGTAATGCGTAAAGAGATCTAATAATTTCATGATTAGTGTTTTTAGTTTCCTAGCCACCGTATGAAAAATCACGAAAATTTAAAAAATATATCATTTTAAATAGCTCTATAAGAATGTGTAGCTAACTTTCTTGGTGGATTTTTTGATGTTTCAGAATGTTTTCAAATCTTGTACCAAATTAGTCACTATGATAGAAACCAATAACATATGTCTTTTAGCCATAATTGGAGAAAGAGAAATTCTTCCACTAAAATGAAAAATGTGCAAGTTTTGCATATTTAAATTAATTTTTCTATTTTATCCTTTACCTTTCCATGAAATCCCATTGCCCAGCAGCCAATATTCATTCCCAAATTCAAATTAGTAAAACAATGGTTTATAATAATGTCAGTGTTAACCTAAAATATAAAGCTAGTTATAAATAATTTTATTTTACAAAATAGTTAAATTAATAACAAACAATATTCGCAAGCCAAACAACATCTTAGCTCACATTCACTGGTTTTCCTTCTTGCTCGAATCTGGTTATATTAGGTTTTTGAATAGGCAAGATGCGCCATCTTGTATTAGACACCGGATTCTTGCTAAGGTAAACTGGATACATGCCACAAAGACCTGGTACAGGGTTTGGGTCAAATCTAACGTAAAGTGGCTAAAAATAAAATAAAATACTTCTTATTATATTTATATGTAATTAAGTATATAGTTCGGCATAGTAAAATTATGTAGTCCTAAATCCTAGTTAATATTATTGTATCCATATTCCATTTATTAGAGGTATACCAAATCACTAATGGGTAATAATGTTTAAAAGTTTATTCTAAATATTAGGCTATATCGATATAATCGTACTTGACGATATAAACAAGGTAACACCTTTATTTTATATATTTGCATTATAATGTACTGAAATGAAATAGAAAAATCACCCAAATAGGAAAATCTACCTTTTTCTTAGCAACGGAAGATGAGAGGGCCAAAAGAAACTCTTGATTGTATTTAAGAGGTTCGTCATTACGGTCACAATAATCTGCACTTGTTATAATAAAAGTATTCCTTTCGGCTGGCTCCAATTCCGAAAGTCCGACTAGATTGCATCCATCTTCCAGATCTTGAGAGTAAGTGATTTCATTTGATGTTATTCGGCCCCCAAGAAGAAGACCCTTTTTATCGTCTTGTGGTGGATCGGACGCTAAATATTTAACATTGTATATGTATTTTAATGTTTTTTAAAGTAAGGATAAAGTAAGGTTCCACACTAAGGATAGAAAAATTCACGTACAGTTTTCATGAGGCGCGGGTTCAAATCCAGCTGCGTTTTTATATATATATATATATATATATATATATATATATATATATATATATATATATATATATATATATATATATATATATATATATATATATATATCAATATCAATATAACTGTTTATGTTGAAATATCTGTTATGAAACTCGGTATCATGGAAATGTTAGCTATCACAAGATTAATAATAATAATTTAATATAGAATATGTAAGCATTATATGATATTGGATAATTATTATAACTATGTATACTATATGATTTCATCTATAATTAATGTGATATATCATTTGGGATATATCACATCATTTGGGATATTTTTCCTTGGGACTACAAAGTAATTTATGTTTATTACTCTAATATTGGTTAAATAATATTACTAAAGGGTCCATTTTATGGATATCACCCAGCAATGATAGGAATGACTATAATTATAGATATCTAAGCATAAAATTTAGAAACATTCTAAGAAATTATTATGTGTTGCATTGTGATCCATAATATTATAATATGATATTATATATACATATATATACCCAAGCAGAACCTGACCCACTGACTAAAGAAGCAGACCCTGGCAATAGGCCGGGATAATGCTAAGTAGAAGATATACATATATATAATAATAATTAATAATCATAATAATTTATTTTATGGGCTCTAAATAAAACCCTACTTTGTAGTTATTACGAAGTATTTTCCTAAATTTCGTATTGGAATATTAAATAGTAACGTAGCTTGACCCTCAACGTATTTTATTGCTAACCTGGCACGTGGGGTGCGAGGAGGGCTATTTTAGCTCCAAAGCCAATACTACCAGAAGATTGAGTCAATACCGTCGGCTTATTAAGATTCTCAGTCATTTTTCTAAACTTTGCTAGCATTAAATCTCCATTTTTCATTTGTACCAAGAATTTGTTGAGTTTATACTATGAATTAAAGGTATCATTATTACTCTTAATTATGGATGATATAACTAAAATAGGTATTTGTATATCGTTACACAATGCCGAGCTTACCTCTTCGAGTTTGGACGCTTCATACCAATTACCAAGAAGTACACGATTACAGTATACTATACCTTTATCTTCTTCCATTTTAGACATAGCTATAAATAAGATTACTTTTCCAAGATTAAACAGCTACTTTGACACTGTTACCTTGGAAATAATAAAATTATTTTTCCGAATATGTCAGAACAAAACAGCAGGTCCTGGCGACAAATGCCGGGACAAATGCCAAGCAGGACACCAAATAAAAATAAATAAAAAATATATTATAGGCACAAACCAAAAACAAAATAAATCTGAACCTGCGAGTAATGGTTATAATTGTATTAAAATGAAAACAAAAAACAATATTTCTCAAACTTATTTTTTTTATTTCTATTGTTGTGCTGTTAATTTAATAAAAACAAACTGTGCTAAATACATAGTTTGTTTTGTGACATATAGTAAAATAAAAAGATAGAAAAGTCTTAAAAAGTCATAAGGGTTTAAAAAATATATTAATTAGGTATTTTATTATATCGATAATAGAAACTAAAAAGGCACTCAGAAGAATCATTGTATATCTTTCTGTCTGTTTATTTGGCCTCCAATCACGCAAAAGCTTCGGAAAAAAAGCAAGAATTTCGGAAAATAACTGATTAATTTAAATTAATTCGATTCCCTAGTGATAATTTAGCTAAAATCTAAAATGATAGTTTTTATCCTGATGTCTCTCATGCAAACCGTAGAAAAAATAAAAACAGAGACGGTTAATTTGCGTGGATTTCTCGCCAGTGAAGGTAATTTCGATTAATTCTCACTTCAAAATCAAACAACATTAACAATGGCAAATAATAAATTTTATATAGATTTTTCATTAGCTTTACGCTACAACATGAAGGTAAAAAGCGGGATACATTCCGCACATAGCATAAAATCCGCTAAGATAAAATATAAGAATAAATGCTAAATTAAATATTTAATGAGTTGCATGCAAGCTCAAGGTAACATTATTAATATGAAGTATTAACATAGGTAGTATTAAATATTAACATTATTTTATTCTAAAATAATCAAAAATCCTTACGGAAATTACGAAAATGAAGCCAAGATATTAAAATTTTCTTATTAAAAGTATAAGTACGCTGCAAATACATGAACAATTTATTTAATGAATAATCGTGTAATGTACTTACAAACCATTTTTAAATCAAATGAAAAACGTTATACAAAAGACTTCAAAGAATTTAAAAGATTTTAAATAAATAAACAAAAAATATATATTTATTTGAAATTTAAAAATAATGAGATTCTCAATTCTTTTTCTTAGTTTCAACGTCGCTCACAAGAGTAAATATATTCTCTGCTGTGTGTCTTCCGTGAGTGTCTATATAATTTCGACACGTAACCCCACACTCCTAAAATGTTTACACAACTTATTATAAGACAAGGCTACAATCAAATTAAATTAAATCATATAATAACATTAACATACGTACATGTGTTTTTTAAAATATTTACGATTAATAATTAATGTGTCCAGACTTAGACAAACATTACAAACCTTATTAACTTGACAAAAGTTACCCCGAGTGGAGTTCGAACTATACTAACCGATATTAAAGATACCACGGAATAACGTATCAAAATATTGCTAGAATTGTTCACTTACAGGTCCAAAGAAAGTTTGCATCCAGCTTTGATTCATGACACATAAGCTTGTACCCGCGACACAGTTTTTTATTATACATTTCGCTCCAGTCTAAAATATATTTTTTTAATTATTAATAATGACAGAAAATTAAATAAAAATATAGAAATTATTTTGCCATAAGGAAAGTATTACAAAGTAGTATAGTATAGTGGGAAAGTATCCAATTTATTGTATATTATACTATCAGAAGCAGGTAAATTATTTCATGATTAAAAGATAATTATAATGGCGAAGTGCTATAGAAAAGAATTCAATAAATATGTTCATCATCATCTTTCTATCAATAGTATAACATAACATTTGAAAAACACAGCAGTACATTTAATATTTAGCACTCGATATAGAACCAGCGACAATTTAGGAAATAAAGAAATTGCGTCACTATCAAAATTGTTACATATTTAATATTTTTCCTTAATATATGCACATCCAAATCTAAATTATATGCAATAAGGAATAATGAACTTTTTCTGTTGATTTGTACTTATTAAATATCTGAAGACTGAAGAAGAGATAGACGAACTATATAAATTATTTTATGTCCGTTTTGTTAAAATTCTCACAGAAAGCGGAGAGTGCTATTAAGCTTTTTAAGCTTTCTCTGCATGTGTTGAGTGCAGATTCAAATCCTATATGTTAGAATATTGACAAATTCTCCGTTGATCTTATTTGAAATTCGGCGTTATTATTTTCTACCAGTACGCACTTTCATGTTTTTTCGTAATTTATTATGTGGTTTAGGTAATACTTTTCTTGATTGTTGACTGTTTAATATACATGTTTACCTTGACAGAACTGCCTAAGCCTTCAAGTCGGTCACGTGGCAGTAGTGGTGTTGTGGTCCACCTACAATTACTGTCCTTAATTGCACTTAAACGTATAGGCATTCTGTCTTGAGGACCTGGTACAGCTTCGGGCGTATATCGCACATATAGTGCAGCTGCCTAATAATATTTAGTTCTTAATGTCAACCAAGATTTTAATTATTTTTAATTATTAAATTGACGAGGCCATCGTGGCGCAGCGTGACAGCATCTGACTGTAAGCGTGGCGGTTGTGGGCTCGATTCCCACGCTGGGAGAATGAATTATTTACTTCCTTCACTCTGGTAATACTGAATGTCTCAAAATTGGACAGAAAATGGGGAACGAAGTGTCTAAAATTAGGTTCCCTCTGTCTACTCTGCTATATGCGGGATATGGCGTGATGTTATTTATTTTATTACTATATTATTACAATAAATCAAACAACAAACAGTTACTTCTTGAAAAAAGCATGATGGTTTTATAGGTACTTACCTGTTAATTTTAAGATATTTATAAACAGGACTCTTATATTATACAACCCTAAAATACATTAAAATTTAAAAAAAGATACTAACTAATATTTATGACGACAATTTTGATGGAAATCCTTTCAGTTATTTTGTAATAATTCAAAGTGTACGTGCACGCTTAATTCAAATACATTAATAATTTAGTTAAACACATAACATGTAGATATAATACGTATATGTAATTTTCTATTTTATCACTCACAAGATTCTTTTATTAATAAATAGTTAATATTAATAGTTAATATAATAATTAATAAAATATATAAATAGTTAATATAATAATATTATAATGAAGTAATCTTATGAGTACCATAGAAAAGAAATGTTAACGACTACTTTCCATTTTTAAAGTTATTTGACAACATTAGCTTTTCTTGGCTAATACGAATAAATAGAGTACGAAAAGTCTCCAAACTTTATGCATACCTTACCCAAGGAGCTTTTATTTACGCATTTTGCATAATTTAATTAAGTTTTAAATGTATAAACTTAGATGATGTATGATGATGTTATAATGATGTCATTCATTAAAGCGATTATCAGGTCATACTACTCTAGCAGAAATGTTTAGTTTTGAAGGACATGTAGTTTTTTTTATATGTAACGTGACAGGTGCATCACGATCAACGCAGAAAATGCAACGTATTTAAACAAATAGAAAGATGAAGTAGAAGAACATCAATACTGCATCAATTTATGATGCAGTTCTCGAAGTTAAATTTATTTCATAGTTGATAATTGAGTCTTTAAAGGACCTAATCTAATAATAAAAACAATTATAACTTACATGTTACATATATTATACCTATGTATTAGTATGTACATATTATTATACGTATATTATGTATGTATGTTTCTTTTACGATTGTGAATTTAATGCTGTTGGCCCTATTGACAGCGACACTGGTTGTTGAGGAGGGAAGAGATTATATGTCCCAGGAGGGAAGAGGTATATGTAGGTGAGAAGTAGCAAGCACTATCGTGTCTGCTTGAGAGGAGCCGTCGGCGGCAAGGACGTCCCTTGCTGGACTCGAACCTCGACTTTCGGGCAAGTTCTAAACAAACCAGCCGCGACCTGAAGACGCGACTGAAGACACTTAGCCTAATCTAAGGACACCTAGCAGCCCCTAATGTCTGTATATATGAATGTATGGTTATAATTTTTTTTTTACATTTCATATTTAATGCCCCACCCATTTTTATACAACTCCAACATCCAAAGGTTGCCTGGAAGGGATCGCTTTAAGCGATAAGGCCGCCTTGTTGTACTTTCTGGTTTTATTTTTAGTTCTTATGTAATGTATATATTTCTTATTATGTGCAATAAAGTAAATAAATAAATATATATGCATGTATTTTATATATGTTAAATTTGTCCTATTTTGATTGTTTTTGTTATTCTATCTTTGTTTTTTATGCACTACAAAACGAACCTACACTTTTGAATTTTGATGCCTTAGGTTCCCTGGAAAAAATTTGAGTGATATATGCTACCTTTGCATGCTACCTTCGTGTCTCATAAAATGTATTTATCTGTATGTATACTTTAATGCTTTTGTTTTATCTTTTTATCTTATGTTTTGTTTATTTACATTTGTAAATGCAATAAATAATTTATCTATCTACCTGAAAATATCCCATATTCTAATCCCCAAAAAAGTTAACTAATAACAAAGTACCAAAATATTTGTTTTTTACTTTTATTCTATGAATATACTGTTTTGAAATACCTCCTACCTTACCTATAATATATATATATATATATATATATATATATATATATATATATATATATATATATATATATATATATATATATATATATATATATATATATATATATGTAGAATATGAAGAAACTTTCTATGCCAATGACGTAAATACAAAAATGACATCGTCATCACCTGTGGATCACCATAATTTTCAGCCTTTAAAAGAAATTCATCACCATAATTCATTTTCTCTCCACGAATATTTTCATCACTTGTACTGTTTCAACAAAACAATTACTTTTAAAATGTACACATAAAAATATTTGAATTTACCCAGTGGATAACAAATACAGCGAAGGATCCGATATAAGAAATAACAATGTAAATACTTGTAAAACCTTGTTAACTCGAGGTACGGTTAATGGTATGGACCTTCTAAAAAATAGTACATAACTAACTTTGACTACTATCTACAAACAAGGCCTGCGTTGTAACAGTATCTACATAATATATAAAATGAGTTTACCTTTATTATTTCAGAATTTGAAAAATTATGAACAATCCTATAAAGATGAAGATAGAATCAATCAAATCAACTACCTATTTTGTTATTCACTGGTGATCTAGCTATTGTGTTATTTAACGATTGTTTTAGCATAGGTATACTCGTATATAATCATGGCATAATTAAAATTACTAGTTTTCATATGTCTTATCATAAGGCGTTTAATATTAAAAACTAAATGGTAACGTTTCACCTGAGAATCACGAAAGTATTTCTACAGCATGGAGTGGTTATCGGAGACAACGTCATAAGGCATCCATCGTTGATATTTTGCATATAATCTACCTGCCTTTCACTGACCAAACTGGATAGCGCCAAATTGTTCGGGCACTTATCACCAGAAGCCGTTTTCTTAACTGTATAATATTACTTATACAGCTAATATTCCATGTTTATCATTGCACAGTATCTAGTCTCGTCTATTTAAATTTTGTTATATTACCTAATATAATTTATATTCTCTAACATATTACCTACAGGTATTATAATTATTTATTTACCTACAGGTATTATATATATAGCGATAGAAAGATTTGTAAATATATTTGCTAAATTCAATGCAGGAATGTAATTTCAATACAAGTGCAAGTGCAATTATCTTTGCTTGTAGCCATGGCACAGTGGGGCAGTGTAAGGCTGCAAACGGGATGGTTGTAGGTTCAATCCCCGCTCGCGGGAAAGTTCTATATTTACATCAATTCACTTCAAGTAAGACAAATGCGGCCTTGACTTCTGCCACTAAGAAGCAATGTCTCGTAAGCGAAAAAGGTCTCGGTCACTTTTTTTTAAAGACGTCTTACTCCTGTCTTATAGTTTCACCACATTTTACATTATAAAGGTTACTGTTAAAATTGTCAGTTTTAAAATCTAAGTATGTACACTGTATATGTGTTATAAAAAAAACCCAGTGAAATGTACTACTAAAGTATGTGTAGGTAATAAGCATGTAAATACCTTGCATATCTGTTGCCACTATCTGGACATTAAATCCAAAAAGAACAAATGTTCCACTGATAGCTAATGGTCTCTAAAAGTGCATTTATTTCATAAAAAACCAATACAATCAAAAATATAATATGACGTTTATGCGGCGCAACATCGACATGTAATAGGTAGGTAGTAATATAAATACCTCTTTAAGTAAATTGCTGAACAATGTTCTAGATCGTTGCAGTAACAATTCTCTTCTGTCTCGTTTTCGTAAAAATATTTTAAATTCATACTAGAAAAATAACGGCAAAACTTAATAGAAAATTATAGCCAGCGCCAGTGGCTTCATCCGGCTAGAACTACACGAATTTTGAAATTTGTTTACCATTCTTTCGTCACTCATTCTCTTGACGTGCCCAAACCACTTAAGCACATCCTTCTTAGTTCTCACTGTCACATCTTTTCATGTATCTCTTCGTTGCGGATTCGATCAGTTGAACTGACTCCTTGTATCCTCCGAAGAGAACTCATCTCAACAGCATTCATGTTTCTTTCATACTTCTTTCGGCAAAACCCACGTTTCACTGCCATATAAGAGCGTCGGCACCAGAACTGCTTTGTGTATGGCCAAACGTGCAGCTACACTGACCTTCTGCCGTCTCAACAATGCAGCTAAGGCACCGTTCATTCTATTACCAGCAGAGATACGCCTTTTCACATCCATTTCGTATCATCTTCCATCTCTATTTAACACACTTCCCAGGTATACTACTTTATTCACTGAAATTATTTATTCTTATTTCATATGATTCATTCATCACTTACCAATAAATAATATTTGGATATAGCAGAAATTTGTAAAGATCTCCCTATAGAAATTCTAACAGCACTAGTTATTTTAACAAACGTATAAGAATTTCGACGTTACTGGATAAACATGGCATGGCGTATGGCTTAGTGTTCGAAGCGTTTAGATGATATCCAAGAAGCGTGGGTTCATAGCTATATTAATTTTTTTTATTTTTCATCTCACTAGAGCTATTTTAAACATTCAAATAATATAAAAATGTCAGTCGACATTTTCAGATTTAAAAGAAGCACAAGGATATGAAACAAATCTAATTTTATCAATATAACGTTTTCCTATGTGAAGTATCTAAATTATGTTTTATTATTGTAAGCATACCAACTTAGACTTAGGACAAATATTTTTTTATGAAACAAACTTAGAAAAACATCTACCAGAAAATTTCAGGTAAAACAGCCCACACGTTTTCGTAGGTAATATAAAACAAACTAAATGCTATTTTAAATATGTTGAATAGTTTAGATGACATAAGAAGATTATTATGTAAGATTCATATATTAATATTAATGGAATAAAAAGTACCTCATTTTTGAGCCTTTCTTCGCTCCAATTGCCTACCAACACACTATTATTATAATTCATATTTAAATATTTTTAATATAATCAAAAAATAAACAAATAACAAGATATAAAGCAGTAAAATTTAAAATTTAGCTGTCAAATATAAAACGTGTTACCTACTAGTGATGTTTGATAGATCGATCGATCAATCGTTCGATCGATTGATCTGTTCGATCTGTAACTCCAATATATGACTATATTTGAGGATTAGAATAACTTTGGTGGTACCGTTGATAACAAATAAAAATTATTGAATATGGCATCTTGTGTCTAATTGTTACGTTGAACTAAATGCTAAGGGAATTTTAAATCATGTAAACTCAGATTTTATTTATTTCGGAGTTAACTTATTTCTATACACAAATGTCTTAAATCAAACATTATACGATACATAAACGTAAAGAACATATAAACTCTTATAAGTAGATATATAGAATAGATGACATAAAAAATTACATAATTAGGGATGACTATAATTTTAGCCGACTAACCGACTTGGAAAGAAGCCGAATGTTGCCAAGCAGCTCATTTGTCAAATTTTGGAAGATAGTTCATGTACAATAATAACGTGAAGACTCAAAGATCAAGAGAACTCAATATATCTAAAGCTGAAAATGTGAGATGATTGACCTAATTGCCAAGGTCAATGAGCTTTAGTAACATTGAAGCCAATTTGCCATTTTAAAATTACTAGCTTTAGAAACTTCATAAGAAAAGTAACACCATAATATGACCTTCCGGGTGAAAGATATTCCATATCTAACTTTCTGGATTATATACCAATTTTAAGTTTTCAGCTAAGGCGAAATACCAGATTTTGGTATTTCACCTCCGCTGAAAACCTAATATAAAATTCTACAAATCATTAAAATAAACATAAGAAAATGCATGTTGTAATGTTGAAAAGTAGATTGAATCTCAAGCGTATGCAAGTCCTGATTTTGACTAAATTATTGGCAACAATATTTTTTTTGGATTTCATCTTCATTACGTTTCAATTCATATTAAAATGATTGAAAAATTCCATGAAAAATGACAAGAGTGAAAGAAGCGAAAGTGTATGCGGAGTACCTCCGAGATAAGGACTATATATAAATGGGTAATTTTTGGTAATGCAACCAAAAATTTACATCAAGAATAATAATAAAAGATTCATGATGAAAAGTCTAAAATGATAATATTAATAAATAAATTTGTATTTAAGTAATTTATTGAGAAATACACACAAAGTAAGAAGCCGGATAGTCAGAATTCTTGACCGACTATTCGCCGACTAGTCACAGATGACTAGTCGGCTTTACCAACAGTCATCTGTGGTATATCTTTAATTTTTATACATGACTACATGTAACTAGTACCTTTCGTATATGAGTATAACTTAAAACAATTACTAAAATAAACGTAACAAACAACGTGTCAAGTATATGCGATATTTTATATGTAAAATTACTGTCTTTACTTTCAGCAGCGCCATCAAAATTTCATAGCTAATTATAATTCATAAAAAATTCAAATCCACAGATAAGTAATATTTCCACATTATTAAAAGTCCCGCGCAATTTAAATTACATAATTTAACCATAGTTCTGATGCTTTATATTAAACTTGTAAACATCTTTCAATATTAACCACAATTTATTTACTTTGTGAATACATATTACATATATTTTTTAATAATTTGACCAGTTATAATATTAGTGTATTCATTATTTTAAACCTGACTTTAATTTTATTTATTTAGCGCTATCTGTTTAACTTATGGACTGCTGTAGAGATGCCCCAACATGAAATTATTTTTTTCAAATTAAAAATACTAATGGAAAGTAGGTAAGAAGAAAATTATCATGAACGAAAAGGAAGGCATGTAATACAAAAATTAAGATATCACTTGTATTATTTTCTTAATTTAATGTTATTTTCTTAAAAATAATATTAATAAACTAGTTATGCTTTATTCTACATAATATAATAACGATTGAAATTAATATGATGTTTTCATGAATGAGCGTGACAGTTATTTTTAATCTCAAATTAGATATAGGTCATAAGTTCATTGTTCTACCGTATCGTGTTCATATTAAGAGTTGGCTGAATTTTCGTACTAGAACGACTCTTATTTTAATATTAAATTAAAATAAGTAAAGTAGTTAAAATAAGTAAAGTAATAATAAAAAATTTAATACATATAAGTACTTAATAGTGTAGTTTACAATGTCACATACATTTATTAAATGTACCATTATATTAAGTGCACTTTTAACATGTAAGTGTGTAAAATTCTCATCTTTGGATATAGTTTACAATAAAGGGGTAGATGCGTATGCAAAAGAACGATGGTCAGAATGTATTTTACAGTTTGAAGGAAGTCTCCATTTGTACAAAGTTTATAAATCAATCATAATCAATTGTAGACTTAAATGCAAATCTGATAATCACAAACGTGGAATCACTAAAAACATTGAGGAACTGAAAATGTTTGAATTTTTTCTTAATATGAAAGATTGTTTAACTGTATGTCGACAAGGAAGCTTCGAAGATGCTCAACTGCTTAGTAATGTTTCTGATTCAGTATTAATTAATATGAAACAAAAAAAAGCATATGCATATTTACATTTATGCTATTATCAACAAAATGCTTTACATAAAGCTGCATCAGCTGCTTATACTTACTTTATGGCAAATACTGATGATAAAAGGATGCAAAGAAATGTAGAGTATTACATTCAACAACCAGAAGTTAATATTAAAGAAGTTAAGGATCTAGACAGTGAGGACTATCAAATTTTGTATAAACTTGGTCTACAATCATATGATAAAAATAAATGGGGTGAAACAATTGCTAATATGGAGGAAACATTGACACATTATCTAAATTGGGAAAACTTTTGTCGTGCTGATTGTGAACATCAACCTGAACAAGAATGGTCATCTGAGTTTATGATAACTATTTCAAATACTATACTTCCTGTTCTCACATGCAGGCAAAAATGTCAAGATAAATTGAATCCATTATATAAAACAGGCATAGAATTTTTAGCTGATGTATTAAATTATTTACAAATATCCTATTATCATATGGACAGACTAGAAGATGCTGCAAAAGCAGTAGCTACATATTTATCTTTACTTCCTAATGATGAAGATATGCTTGAAAATAAACGAATTTATAAAACCATTGTTGATGAAAAGAAATTTATAGAAAGATCTGACATTACACATTATTTTAAAAGAGATAAATATGAAAAACAATTGTTGAATTTTTTTCTTGAAAAGGATTATTATATTACTGATGCCAGTGTTGTATAACCAATAGACTCAGTCAGATAGTTTGTAATAATAAAAATATAAATATATTTTTTTCTTAAATTTTTATAATTATTTTTTATATGAACTAATATCTTAACATTATTTTACTTTTGATTGTCTTTTTTAAAATAAATATAATGACATAAAATGGATTTTATTATTCTCACTTATAAAAAAAACTGTTGTGTATATTAAAATAAATATTCTTTTAAAATTATCATGATGATGATTTATTTTAGCACTTAATAACTTTAAGTTTGTAATAACAATATATATGCAATCTAAAACAAAGAATAGCTTTATATTTAAGAGCTTTAAATTTGTGTACGCATAAATCTAAATAAGTTAAATCTCTTCATAGCATATTACTTTCATGTGTTCATTAGCATAACCACTTTTTTTTATCATATAAATTATCTTCTCTTTGAATTTTCTATTTTTATTGAAAAAATATTGACTTTAGTATATAAATATACAGATTTTTTTTTTCTATTTTTTAATTATTAAATTTTAAAAGGATTTTATTTTTCTCATTTATTAAAAATACTAATATGTTTAAATATTAAATTGAATTTACTTTTAAACATACTTAACTTTTTACATATAGTAGAATGATTTGTTTTTTAGCACATAGTAACTTTGAGTTTATAGTAATAATATATATTTAATCAAATTATGATACAAAGAATAACAAGTCTAACTTTATGTACATATAAAACTAAAATAATGAAGTCTCTTCATAGCATATCATTTATCTTATTACTTTTATATGTATTCCATTGGCATAACTAACTTTTAACAATATATTGGCAAATAATTAATTCGCTTTGAATTTTCTAATTTAAAAAAAAATCATTACTACTATAATAAATATCATGACAAAATGATTTTATTTTTCTCATTTATTAAAAATCTGATGTGTATAGATATATTAAATTGAATTTACTTTTAAAATTTACATGTAGCAGAATGATTTGTTTCAGCACTTAATAACTGAGCTTAAAGTAATAACATATATTCAATCAAATTATAATACAAAGTAACCTTTGTCTTGATATACATATAAAACTAAAAGAATTAAATCACTTCATAGCAAATGATCATCAAATTTTATTAAAAAATAAAACTGTATTTGCTGATTTTAATAGTAGCTTAATAATTATAGTCTGGTAACACTATGGATTTTTTTGTAACGGCGATACCTCGAAGTTTCCTCGAATATCTGTCATACATAACATAAAATAGCACTCACTCATTTTAGGTAAATAAAAAATATAATTGTGTCCAATTTAAATAATTATATAACGTAAGTTCTTAATTTATTGCCCTCTCTACTTATATCTTGAGATTCTGAATATTATTCATTTTATATTAGACAACCATAAATGTAATTTTAGTGAATATAAAAGTGTGCAAATATTTATAGGTAACAAATTTCTACTGCAATATTTTTTGTTTAAATCTATAACATTTTATTTAATGTTTTATATATATTTATATTTCAGGTACACATGGCTTCAGATGTGATTGAAGATAAGCTGACTATAAAAAATATGTTATTTACTAAAGCTTTGCCAAATTATACTATTCCCATACCAATAGATGGTCATAGAATTTTTCCATGTACTGATTGCGGTGACAAGTATGCAACTAATGTGTTAATGAGTTTGATGTTAACATATCAATATTTTTATATAATATTATTTTTTTATTTCTTTACAGATTTTTGTTGGAGTCTAGTTACAATTACCATATTAATAGAAAATCCTTGCAAATAACATATTTATGTAGGCATTGTGGTAATGTCATTGTTTTTAACAACAGATGTAAATTATTATGCCATATCAGATCCCATGCATTTAAAACCGCCACAATAAATGTAAGTGACTTAAAATTAGAGCCTCTACCAATTCAAGAAATAAATTGGACAGTTCCAGAAATATCCCGAAATAATGATGTTACACCAAAACCTACCAAAAATGATATCTGCTTTGAATGTGATGAGATAATAGATTCAAGTGGATCAATACAAAAGGATAGAACAAAGCACTATATGAGATACACAAATAAGGTTTATATGTGCCCTGTTTGTTTATTTACAGTACCAAACACTTGCATGTTAATGGCTCATTTACGGATTCATTTAAAAATATCTCCTTATTTCTGCCCTGAATGTGGTATTAACTTATCTAGTAAAAATGTAAAATATCCATATTTTCATGATTGTGAAGGGTTTAGAATGATTAGAGCTACAACTAGAGTGCAATGTAGGCAAGTAAACTGTAAGAGAATTTTTCATCCAAATGAGTACAGACAACATATTAAATGTCATATCAAAACAATATATAAATGTATGAAATGTTTAGCTGTATGGCGTAATAGAAAAATGAATAAAAGACATTCACCTTGTCTTTTCGGAGACGAGAAAATTGAAATTCTCTATCAGTGTGAGATATGCAATCTCATGATACCTAAAAAGGAAAGTAGCTATGCACACTTAAACAAACATTATAAAATAACAACTGAAGAGACTGGTAGCCAAGTTTACCCATGTTTAATTTGTAATATTTCATATAATATGATTCGTCAATTAATAAAGCATCAAATAGATAGTCATGGGGCATGTAAAGACACTTTATTAAAATTTTTACATGAACCTGATACTAAAAGTGTATCGAAAGGAATCTATCGTGTTGTCAAAAGATGTGACAAATGTCGTAGGAACTTTATATACAAATGCCGATTAGAAAACATCAAAATATTGCCAAACTCATGCCCATATAAATGCTCTTATAATAATAATGATAAAAATTCTTCCTCTAACGAAATAGAAAAGAAAGAAATAATATGCGGTATTTGCAAAGTAAATGTCATTGATGAATGGGAGACAATCAAAAGTCATTTTGCTACATTTCATGAAAATCATAAGTGTTTGGATTTAACTTTGTCATTGACGAGGATTAAGAACGTGAATTCATTAATTAAAAAGTCAAATAAATTATTAAATCACAAAAAGACAAATAGAGTAAGAATAAATCATAAAAAGAAAATAATGAAAACAAAAAAATGTTTAAGAAATAGAAAATTGACATTGGAATCAAAATTGGAACCACGAAAACCAAGTGAAAAAAATTGGTGCAAATTATGCGACATTAAATATAATGACGATGAACATTTTCAAGAACACATTATATCGCACAGAGATCCTTGTATGGCATACCAGTGTCTGGAATGTGGGCAATGCTTCGTTGTTAAACCGTCGTTCTCTACGCATTTATTATTAGAACATAATATATCAGAGGTTAACGAATACATAGATAGAAAAAAATGTTACAACGAACTTGCTTTATCGAAACAATTGCACAACACCTCAAATGAAAAACATGTTCCTCTTAAAGAGAACCAATGTAAAATTTGTAGGGATCAATTCGAAAATTCTAACGACCTAGAAAAACACTTTAGAATGCATGGTATGGCATTCTTAATGAAAAATAAAATTAACAGTCCCTAGTTCGTATGATTGGATTTAAGTGCATATCCATATATTCTTTATTTATGTACCATTGAATTTTAACAATAGATGATAATTTAAAACCTTATTTTAAGAAATTATTAAAAAATGCCAATAAATACGTCTCGAGACATTATTAGAACGGGAGGAGGGCTCGAGTGTTTTTAAAATAACGCGTAATGTAACGTTTTTCCTATTTTAATAAAAAGTAGACAATATTTTATTTTTCAGTTTATTTTTTGGTTTGTGATGTATGAAAATGTATAGTGCCTTATCATTATTTTTATAATTCACATATATGGATAAATATTTCAAATTATTTTGAAATAATTATCCAAGAAATGTTCAGTCCTAAGATTTTATATTTACTATATCTACATCTAGGATATTGTCATAATTCTACACAGACTTTAATGCTTTTGCAGCATACTTTAGATATTTGCAAAACTTTTGTTTTTTTAATGATAAGTTTGTAACCATTTTATGTAATAAAAAAATAATCTGACATAAGTTTTAAATCGTCAATGAAGTGTTTTTATTTACAGTACAAGTTTATAACAAATTAGGGGGTACTGTTAATACATTTTTTACGACTGTTTTAATATGTGTTCATAAAGTACTAGCATCTTTATTACTAATGTAATGTAATCTAATTAATTTAATGTGTAAACATGTTAAGCAAATTAATAGGCTATTTTTTAGTTATAGTTTCATAACAATACACAATTATAAAATTTTTATGGTTTTATTATATAGTCTTAATATATTATTAATAATTTAATGATCAATTACAATAAGCATATTTTATATAAAATACTAATAATATAAAACAATTTGCGTGCATACAAAGTACACATGTCAGGGGTGAAACTTCTTTGTTAAACTAATTTTTAAATCTTGTTTATATTTAATATTTGTTTATTTATACTTATCTAAAATTTTATGATTCTGAGACTGAAGGAGACAAAAAATAAGATATGTTAGAAATTTAATTGTAATACAAATGTCGAAAATTGTATAGTTTATAATACATATTTTTTAATACTTAAGTTTTAGCAAGTAATTGATTACTTTTTTGTATTTATTAATGTATTTATAACATGAACATAAAATAACCAAATGGGAATTGTGTTATATGGACACTTTGACCACAGCAAAATTCCCACTTCATATGTGAAACATTGTGTTTCATCTGTAAAAATTTTACCCTCATGCACTGCAAATAAGTTTCACTTCAATAATATAATAAATACTAAAGTAGTTATAACTAATAAATGAGAATGACTAATTTTTATAATTCATTATTTGAAAAGAATGATCATTGTCAACTTTGTCAAATATTTTTAAGGAATTAGAGAGTAATGACCTGCCTTTTTTTAAAAATCTTATAAATCTTTATACCTATTTATTTAGATATAATGGGTGGTAAGCTAATTTTCCTTTAAGACTACACCGGCATGTGGGACATCTCTTTTCAATTTGTAGAGACCTTTCAAGACATTTAAGGCAGTAAACGTGGCCACATTTTGTAGAAGCTAATGGATTAGTACCTAATTCATCCCAACAAATAGAACATTCCCCAAATTTGTTTGATACTTGATTTTTTTCGTTCCTTAATCTTTTTGGTGGAACATCAGACTTCTGAAACATAAAATTAGAACAGGAATAAATAAATCAAAATGAATAAAGGTTACAAATTTTATAAATGTAGGTAATTTACACTCAATACAACAATACATTTAAAAGTGGTGGAATCAGACAGACTGGAAATATACCAAACTAGTGACTCTGATTGAACAGATATGACAACAAAAGTCTACATTACTATTAGGATCTTGAACACAAATACCATTACTTACCATTGTAATCAAGAAATATATCAGCCATGAGTATTATAAAAAAATGTAATTGCGTAAGCAGAATTTTTCCTCATAGAATGATCGTACAAAAGGAATGCTATTTTTCTTGAATACATTTATATAATTTATATTAAAATTGGAATATAACATCAGACTAAAATTCCGAATTAATGGATACAAATATATTGAAAATTTTACAAAGTTTTAAAACTACCTACAACCAACTAATATTTTTGTTAGTAAATCAATTAAAAATATAATTCAGAACTAAAGAGAAGAATATAATTTATATTATGGATCTATTCAATAGATTACAAGTAGGTTTATGATCATAAGCACTTATACTCTAATATTAATAAGAGATGTGCAGTGAATCGACTTACCAGACTGGTGGCCTTTTTCTGTTTTTTAGATGTTTTAGTATTCGAATTTTCTATATTTGTAACTTCTAAAGAAGAGTCAGGGGATTCATCACTGTCAACTTCAATGATAGTATCAGCTAGAGCATAGTGTTCAGCTAATGTAAAAGAGTTCGATAAATCAATAACAATATTTTTCCAGCTATTCATTGTATCTTTCTTCTTAGAAACTTTTACTTAAAGTTAAATTCGCTCGCTAAAATTGCCTTCCCTCTTTCTGATGCTTTCGATCTTTGCGATTTAACGCGCTTTTGTTTTTGATTTTTGGAATTATTATTTATTACAAATAAAATACAATAGACAGTAGGGTCTGAGACGACAGTGCTGTCAGTAATAAATATAAAATTGTCATACAACAAGAAAATGTTCTAAAGTTTATAAACATTATATTTAATTACTGATTTACATCTTTTAAAATCAATAAATTTATTAGATTAGATTTATTTATTAATTCAGCAACGAAAAAATAATTATATGTAAAATTATATATATATATATATATATATATATATATATAACAGCCACAAAAAGAATGCAGTAGTTTTTAACGTATATTGTATTTACATAATTATGTATTCGTTTTTAGTTTTCTTCTAATATTTGTACCTAATTCATAATTTTTCTATAAATTGCGAAAGAAGTGCAGTTATTATGTATCTGTAGCATTGTTACAAAATTTCGTAAAACAATGACATTCCTGATTAGTGACAATTAAAATTGTTGGTAATTTAATTCGACAATTTTTATTACTTAAATATTCTTCATTAATTGTTTGATATTAATAATAGATAGCCGATTGACTGATTTAAGTAAGAAACACATATTATTTTAAGGCAACATAGTCCTCATATAAAATAAAGTAAATATAACTATATTTTTAAATTTATAGAAATATAAAACAGAAGTATTAGTCAATACCTAATAATTTTAAAAAAAATATACACTATATTAACTGAGTATCAATTGTTTTTAGAATATACAATGCACTTGGGCGTAAACATATCTAATGCTTTGCAACAATTGGAAAGTGTTAAAGCTGCTGTAGATCAAAGTGATGATCCTAAATTAAAGGTTTGTTGCTTTTTTATTATAATATTTCAATTTTTTTGCTTCCAAATATATGTATATAAATAATTCATCCCAATAATCATAATGTATGAAAATTTATGTATGTTGATAAAATTTTTATTTTAAAAATTTGCATGATGACTTCATTTTAATTAATAATAGGTACATTTACAGAAAAATACTCTTTTGCTTCTTCTGCTTTTTATATGACCAAATGAGGCTAATATCATTTTAATATAAATATATAGAGGAGTACTTCAAAATAATGTTATTGCTTAAGCCAAAAAAGTCATATTCAAATATAACAATATAATATTATTGTGAATTATACTTATTATTATATATAATATAATATTCATAACTGTCTGTATGATAGCTCTAGTATTTGTGATTGTGCTCCATCGATTCTGAGTAGAGTATCTACTACCAAATATCTTGGTATTATGCTGGATCAATGATTATCTTGGCACCCACATATTGATTTAACCAGTTCTAGAATTCGCAAGCTTATCTGGAAATTTAAAATTCTACGACATGTGACAAATAAAAAACTGTTAACTCAAATTTATATCACCCTAGCGCAATCAATACTAGGATATTGTATCCCTATATGGGGTGGTGCATCTAAAATGAAATTCCTCCAATTAGAAAGAGCACAGAGATCATTGTTAAAGGTTATGTTTTTTAAGCCTTTTAAATTCCCCACTGACAGAATTTATAATTATTGCCAATTGTTAACCGTTCGAAAGCTATATATATATATTGCAGAGTATCTTAAAAATGCATAGAATCACTGCTTTCTCAAATGATTCGCAAAAACAGAATAAAAGAAGAAATGTAACAACATATATTCTTCCTATGAGAACTAAATTTGGCAATAACCAGCTTCCAAATGAGTCGAGATGTCTTTATAATAAAATAAATAAATTCTTAAACATTAATTCTATGAGCTCCTATCAGTCCAAAAAAATATTAGCTGCCTGGCTGACATGACATAGAAGCCTTATTGGTACATTAATATACATACACACCACAAACACACACACACACACACACACACACACAAAACACACACACCCACACACCACAAACACACACACAATCACACAGACACCCATACACACAAATAAACATACTCTTTTTGCCCATATCTTTCATAATTAAATTAAGTTAGGTTAGATATAAGATGTGTATTGTATAGATATTTATTTCCACAAATGTATGAAGTATTATGGAAGAGCGTGGCCTCCTGACACAAGTACTAGTGCTATACTAGTAATTTACTGGGTTGGTCTCATTACTTCGCATATTAAAGAAAATGTTGATACTGAAATAAATATTTTTAATTTTTAATTTTAATTCTCTTCACCCACTCTGGTGTTACAAAACATATAATTAATTACTCTACAGTAATGTAGTTGTGTTGTTAATATTTTAAATTTATCTAAGCGTTTAAATTATATAACATATTTATTCCTTTTTTTATCTATACCTATAATAATAAATAAAATTGGGGTGTCTGTTTGTAATAACAGCTCTGACTGTTTGATCCAGCTAATCTGAAATGGCTGGATTGATTTTGACAGGACTTACACTGGCGCAATAAAACATACTTTTGAGTAAATACAACCATGTACAATGTAATTTATATAGAATGAACGCAATTCAGTTTGCTTAAGCGGCAAAGTGGTGAGCGGGTCGCTAGTTGTTAAATATATAATGAGACTTATACATGATATTATGGTGATATTTTATTACATAGAATATATTTAAATTTCCAGGCAGCAACAAATGATGACCTAAATCTTCTTATAAACCTTCTGGACAGTCCAATACTTAAAAGTATTGCTACTTTACATGACTCTGTTGGTATGCTTTCTACTCAAGTGGCCCACCATCCATCGATACTTCCTGGAGATTTTGATATTACTCCTGCTGGTACAGTATTGAAATATAATTGTACCAATTGTATTAATTATTATTAATTATTAATACTAATTTATAGTAAATCTTATAAATATTTTATTCAGTAATAAAATTAATACAAAACTGATAAATTTGTCTTTTGATATCTCAAATGCTTCTTTGATTTTTATGGTTTGCTTGGTCTTATCAATTATCATATTATTAAAATACATGAATATGATATTAAATTATTAATTGTTATTAAAATATTTAATATAATGCATATTTCTTATAGGTGATTTAGCTTTACAAGCTAGAAACCTATATGGTACCCATGAAGGAGAGGAAGAACAGAGAGTACCCCAAGTGTCACCCCCTCATAGCTTAGAATTTGGTTCTGGATCAGACAATGAACGCATTTTGGGATTAGATTCTACATCTGTTAACTCTAATATGTCTCCAAAGCAGGTTTGTCTAGTTTCAATGTATAAACAGATAAGACCATTGTGCTTTCTTGTTTTAATAAAACAAAATGGGACATTGAATTCCTTCATTTAACACACAGTATCTCAAATTTGAACAGAAAGTGGAGAATGTCGTCTCTTAATACCTCCGCCCACCAAGGTATATGGAATAGGTATATGGAATAAAACATAAAGCCAACAATCAAATAAGAAAACACTGAATGGCAATGATGTATTTTTTTATTGTAGTGTTTACAACATTCTTATCCTTATTTCAAAAATTTTGCACAAATCTTTTTTATATCTCTATTATGTGAAACAATTACAAATAAATGTCATCTATCGTAACATTTACTTGTAATTCTCTTACAGAATAAAAATAAAAAAAAGACGAATAAAATGGAAAATTATTTTCCAGAATCGAGGTATTCTTGAAATGTCTCGCAATGATGACTCTCTTGTGTCAGCCTCAACCAATATAGTAGCAGGAGATTGGGCTCAAGTTGAAATTATTAATTTAGTTAATGATGGCACTGGACTTGGGTTTGGTAAGTAGGCATATTTTGAATGGTAATAATCCCTACTATTTATAAATACGAAAGTAACGTCACACCTAACGCGCTGAACTAATGTTGATAAATTTTGGTATAATTATAGATGGAACCTTGAGAAACGATATAGGCTTAGGCTTCACTTTTTATCCCGATTCCAATGCCATTCCCGGAATTATGCGGGTGAAAACGCGGGGTGCAGTTATGTATTGAATAATTCATATAGAATATACTGTATACATATGATCCCGGGAAATATAAATATAATAATAATGTTTTATTTCAGATTTAAATTCCATACAGTACATAGTACAAATCATTGTTAGTTCAAATTCATTTACTTAACCTATGTTAGTAGTTTATTTTAATGCAATGGACCTCATTACAATGTCTCCATAGGGGGGGTCTCCATTTTATATGCTAATGTGCTGAGGAGGGTGTTAGTGCTGCTTGTGCACCTACATATGATTGACGCGACATGCTTATGTATCTTGCAAAAAAATCATCGATGTCTGCATCCGCAAACATGCCGACGCACTACAATACGGTGGCCTCCCTAGCACAGCCCTCAACACGTATAAAGTCAAATTATTTTGATTACCTATTGGTATTATATATGTACTAATTATTTACTAAATAAAATGAATTAATTTTGACACGGTAATAGTTTAGAGCCGATATCAACATATACGCTATCGTTCTGGCGCTCAACTAGGTTTCCAAAGGAAAAATAAAAAATAGACGCATTTAAGTTACGTTGATTACTCGCAAGTGAAGCTATAGAATTGATTTTGTCGAATTAATTACATAACTTTCCGCCTAATATAAATTATTTAAAAGATTCAAATAATGTTTTTTGTGAAATATTAATATTATTTTAACATTGGCAACATAGGAAGTAGAGTGTATTTTTTACCGACTAGTCAAATAATGGCAATTTATATAAAAAATAAATAACATTGAAATGATTAAGTTTATTTACTTTTATGAAGTGGATATTAATAAAAAAAATCTGCTTACATAACAAACGATGTTTATAACAAAAAAATTGCATATAAAATGATCGTTTAAGTTAATACTTTATACACAAATTTCATTATTATTATAATATATATGTTTCATGCAAGAAACATATACATTGTATGTACAATTTTTATAATAGGCAGAATCGAAGAATTGCAATATGGTATCGTATGTAGAAAACTTGAAAACGAAAGTGATTCAGTTTATTTATGCGGGTGAAGCTGCGAGCGGGTCGCTAGTATTATTATATTTATATGCTAGAAAGTCTTCTTGAAACAAGTGCATAGATGATTGAATTTCGTATTTTTATTTTAGGTATCATTGGTGCGAGAACTAGTGGGGTTATCGTTAAAACCATACTAGCAGGAGGAGTCGCCGACCGTGATGGAAGACTTAAATCGGGAGATCATATATTACAAATTGGAGATGTATATTATTTTTTATATTCTATATACTGCAGATTTCATTATACTAATTACTATTCTTATGTAACTGTAACGGTGATTCCACAGGTAAGCCTAATGGAGATGGGCTCGGAGCAGGTGGCGGGCGTGCTGCGCGCGTCGGGGTCGCGCGTGCGCCTGGTGGTGGCGCGCGCCGTGGACCCCGCCGCCGCGCACGCCTCCGACGCGCCCGTCGTGCCCGCCAGGTGCGCTCGGACATTACTTCCTGTTATCTATTTATTTGTTGAAAGAAAAGCAAAAAATGTACAGTGATGAAAGAATGGAATGGAATATGTTTTTTCAATTTGTTTTTGTCACATTTTTGGATTTAATGCGTTTCATTTTGTTTATTTTTGTATTCGTCTAGTTTTTAAATTATATTACATATAGTCAATAAGCCTAGACTTACGGGAGATTTAATTAGAATATCTTATGTAAAACCATAATAAACAACTAAACTATAAGGAATTAGAAAATTGTGCATTTTCTCTTGTATAGGTTTTCCATTATAAAAATATCCAAAGCATATTTAAATATTAGTATGATATCCTTATAAAGTAATAAAATATAAGCTTTTAAATATGAGATTAATATCATCAATGCTTGCATTAAATAAACCTATAAAGTTTTTGTGCTATATAAATTGATATTTATTTTTTTTATGATTTTTTTATTCAGGCTCTTGTCAAGCCCAGAAGCGCTGGACCGATATCTGATGGAAGCCGGCTTCGAGCAAGTGTTCCACACGCAACCGACGCCGGTTACATTGAATTCGAATGTATCACGATTTGTATTTGACACGTCCATTACTCCGCCGCCCGATGCTGGTAATTGTTTAAAAACTCTATATTAACAGTTTATTGTTATCTCAATACATACAAAAACAACCAAGAACATTTTCATCATTATTATAATAAAAGTTAAAAAGTTATATTTTTAAAAGAAATAAATATATAGCCATAAATTAAAAAAACATATAGGATCGCAAGTATATTCTGAGTGATCGATATTTTTACCATTTCATAATTTTTTATAAATTAATTTAATTAACGACGTGTAAACATATAGGAGACTATATTTTCAAGTAAATATTGTAAGTATTATTTGGGGTAATTTATTCATTTACAGAAGCAGAGTCACCAGAAGTCGATAGATTCACAGTACAATTGAAGAAAGATGAAAACGGTTTAGGAATTACAATAGCAGGTTTTTAATTTCCATAATATACTTAATTTAATTCGTATTACGTAAACTCGATTTCACTTATTAATTATTGTGGCAATTCCCTGAGATGCTTTCTTTTCTTTCTATTTTTGTCCCTCGGAAACGTACATTTTCAGGCTACGTGTGCGAGAAGGAGGAGCTCTCAGGTATATTCGTGAAGTCGGTGACGCCGGGCAGCGCGGCGGCGGCCAGCGGCGCGGTGCGGGTCAACGACCGCATCGTGGCGGTGGACGGCGTGTCGCTCGCCGGCAAGTCCAACCAGCGCGCCGTCGACGCGCTCAAGCAGAGCGGCAACGTCGTCACGCTCGAACTCGAGAGGTCGTATTAATTTATTGACTTGGTAATATAGTAAATATTGGATACCGAGGTATGCTGTTTACGAAAATAGAGAGAGCTAAATACGTACACGGCACTGCTCAGTTAGGAGACAACAACGGCTTGCAATATCTATTAATTTCTTGTGAGATGAAAATTCGTAATAATGTTTAAAAAAATTAAATCAAATGTATTATTTACAACGACAACATCTCTCAATTTATGCTATAATTAAATAGTAAAAAAATTGTGTCTGTGCATTGATAATTTTTATGAAAAAATAATACAGAGTTATCTTAACATATCTATAGAATATAAATCCATGATTTTTTAAAGATTTATCTGTCTGTTTGCGAGCTTATATGTGCAAATGTTCGGATCCACTAGAATGATTTGAGTAAAACTTTTTTATTGCATATCTGTTAGGTCAGGGTAGGATATACAGGGTTGGACATAATAGTTTGTGAAGACTAGCATAATTTATGCAAAACTAGAGTAGACCAGCTGAATTATAAGCAATTTCCAATGACAAATAAAAATCAAGGATCTAGAACACCACACAAACTACCAAAAACTATAAGAAACCAAAAAATTAGTAAAAGTTGTTGAACTTGCCTCACCACGAGGCTTCTTCTCTTTCAACCCTCTAGGTGGAGAGAGGGGACGGTTCCAGGGCTGAGCCCTCTGTCTGTGGCGGTCCATCTCCACCCATAAATATGTGAGCGTTCTCGGGTTGGACATTGTTGGTCCTGGAGTTTCGGGACCCATTATAGCAATGGGACTGGGGAGGAGTGAGCTATATGTCGCGGTATATGAGCTGAGGAGTGAGCTATATGAGCGCTCAGAGGTGACGACGCAAACCTGGCGGAGGCTGCGTATATGAGGTGCGGTCTAACATGACTCTTGCAGAGGGCCAGCTTTGAACGTGATGAGCATTTTTAGTTGAAATATAAAAATCTCATGAAGAATTTTAACAAAAGTATTTTAACATGTTGTACATTTTTCATTCTAATATAAAGGATCTCGATCACCTGATGTAGATCCAAAACAAATAAAATAAAATGAGCAATTTTCGTTATTGTGTAATCAACATGTGGAATGGAATCTCAATGAAAACGGATAGCAGCCTCTAGAGTAGCTAGGATCATAAAGTCGACGGCAACGAAGTTGCGAGAGTCCACTAGTATACAATATAGCAATCCGTGGCTGTATCGGGAATCTAATAAATAATATAAGCTCGACTAATGATGTTATGTGAATGATATACATGTCCACTGAACAGATATCTCCGGGGCCCCAAGTTCGAGCAGTTGCAGCAAGCGATAGCGGCGGGGGAGAGCGCGGCCGCCGCCGCCGCCTCCGCCTCCGCCGCCGCCGCGCACAACCCCTTCCTGCACATGCATCGCCCGGAGCCCGGCGCCGAACACGATATACAGATGACACACTTGTCTCCTAAGTGAGTATTTCGCTACTATCTACAATAATTTACTTTGTTTTTGGCCAAGAAATCCATGAAAACATCACATAATTTGTTTCACTTAATTTAACTATTTTATAGAGGTGGCCATTCTTTATCACTCACAGTCTATATGCAGGCTTCAGTACACAATATTGGTTTACAGCAATCGTTATATTATTATGTCCAATTAATTAATAATATTACGTCATACGTCAAGAATAAATATATATAGTTAAACTTATTAGGCTATAACATACGTAAACTATAAAGGCTGCTAGGTTATACACAACACGGGAACGCGTGATGGCTTTAGTGTAATCCGCACCAACCGACTGCCAACAGAAAAGTAAGTCGAGCGCCGCTTGCGCGCCCGGTGCAACTTCATCGAACGCCTCTAGTTGAGGTTTGCGTTCAATAGTACCGCCATTTCCGACAAATATATAATTGTGTGACTAGAAAGTAACAAACTATTAAAAATTATTGCAGTACAGAAACAAACGTGGAAGAAAGCCAACCGTCTCCGCCCTGCAGCCCACCGCCGCCACCCGCGCCCCGCCCTGCGCCGCAGTTCGAAATGCCTCGCACGACAGAACAAAAAGAGGCTATAAAAAGGAAATGGCAGTCCATATTAGGTATATTATAAATGTATATATCAGTTATTCGTTGAGCGGCTGATAAACAACATTTACTTAACTACTAAAATTTGTATGAAATAATTTTTATTTGAATGTCATAACGCAGTTGCCTTTTGCCCCGCAAAATTAATCGTCAGCTTCCAGGATTTACATTATGATTTCTTGCCAACAGGCGATGAGGTGGAAATAGTGGTCGGCGTGGTGGTGCGCGGCGGCGGCGGCCTCGGCATCTCGCTGGAGGGCACGGTGGACGTGGAGGGCGGGCGCGAGGTGCGGCCGCACCACTACGTGCGCTCCGTGCTGCCCGAGGGGCCCGTGGGGCGCGCCGGCGTGCACCGCCCGGGGGACGAGCTGCTTGGTCGCTATTAAATATGATATGTTGCAGTACATTATCAAATTTCGAATAAAAATATATTTGAAAATTCTCGTATAAAATTTTTAAAATTATTTTTAGAAGACGTCAATTGTTAAATTTCTTACTATTATTTGATTAATTAAACATATTAATGTGTTTTTATTCAAAAATACTTAATTGAACTTGTTCTTTTAAAAATAATACTGGAAATAGATCGAGAAAAGATATGTTTAATTTTGGGTTTATATTGGATTTTATGGCCTTAAAATTTATAACAAATAATTATTTGAAATTTCTGAATTCATTCTTTAACATGAATATTCCATAAATATTATGCTAATTTAATAATTGTAATAGAAGTAGTACTAGAGTGAGCTCATTTAATTTGTCATATCAGAGGTGAACGGCCACCGGCTGCTCGGCATGAACCACCTGGAGGTGGTGTCGATCCTCAAGGAGCTGTCGAGCGAGGTGTGCATGGTGTGCGCGCGGCCGCGCCCCTCCACCCTGGACCTGGCGCCGCCCGCCGCCACGCTCGTCAAGGTCAGTCCTGTCAAACTCCCTACTGTCTGCTGCCATTGTTTATTGCTTAATGACAATACTAAGTTGCCAAAAGTAAAAAGAACTACAGCTGTGTCTGTATATGTGTATTATTTTCCTGTTTTGTTGCCTATCCTGTAATTAACTCAACTGTTGCTTATGTCATAATGTGTATAGATGTAGTATTTACATTTACATATACACTACATCAAAAAAAGGCACAATAAGTGATTAAATTTGAGTATTAAGGTAAAAATCTTTAACTATTAATACTTATATATAAGTAGCTGATGCACACAACTTCGATAGCCAAACGATTTTCATTAATTTACCGATATTTTTCTAGTTTTTTATAATTTTGCTTATCTAATGCGAAACTACAAATGATGTTCCAGTTTATAGATTTTTATAAGCGAAAATATCAAAGAAAAATGTACATCACGTTGAACAACTTTTGTTAAGTCGCCATTTCCTGATTTCACATAGTTTAGCTGGATATTATGGTTTATCATGAGATGTTCCAGATCTTAAATTTTCATATGCCAATGAAAAATACTCCCCACGCGCAACAACTTTTACAAAAGAGCCAATTTCTTATAGCTTAGCTGATCTATCAGATTTCTACATCAGGTGTTTCAGATCCTTGATTATTTTATGTTAATGGAAAGTGCTTTTCATGTTCGATTATTTTTGTTCTGGCTCCATTTCATTATGACTAATTCAGCTGGACTACTTTGGTTCTACATTTGGTGTGCCAGTCTTCAAAATAAAGTATAGCCTCTGAGTAGAACTCAGACATAACAGATATAAAATAAAAAAAGTTTCATTGAAATCTGTCCAGTACATCCAAAGATTTCTGTCCGTTTCTAATATCTGTCTGTTTATCTGTTTGCGTGTACAAGTTTTGGATTTTTATTTTTTTTACATATATTATACTAATTGTTTTTTTTTTAATAATTCAATATTTCCTTCATAATGCGGTAATTAGAAAGAAAGAATTGTAGTTGTTGCGTGTTCTATGTATCTTCTACAATGTACTATATGTACCGGATGCGGACAGTAGACACTTGGAACTTAGTGTCAACACGTCATAAACTCCAATTTTCATCCAAATTCGAGATATTGATTGTTTAGTGGCGAATCTCAACGTCGCGTTCTTATCTTCTTGTCTTATAGCAGTGGAAAATGTAAATATTTCAATCGCTTCTCAGTAGCAATCGAATGTACAACTATTGCTTTTATAGTCAGATACTGGCTCCCCACGATTGCCTTTAAAACTATTTTTGTGAATATCAATCGTTGAATAAAAAAAAACTAACCAGTTGCCTTATTGTGTAAGTATTATCATTGAAATAAACTATTAATCTTAATATATGATATTGTTAATCTACAGTTTTATTTTTATAAGTACAGTCTTGATTACATCGCTATATTTTTGAAGTAGCTAGACGGATATGAAAGATTAAATATCAGATTATTAAGATCCCCTATAGTAAATCCTTTTTGTTATCTCAACGATTACGTTGAACTTATCATATAAATTAATCAATATACCTTAATGTAAGAAAATGACAAACGCACTAAATGAACTGTAGAAGGTACAGTTACAGCAAAACTAGATTTACATATTGGTGAGAATCTCAAGAAGATTCCGTACCAGTTTAATCCCGTAAAGGGAACATGGATAAGGGATTTGCTAACTAATTTGGTCCCATAATACCGTAGCAGCAAATGCACCCATCCTGAGATATCTTAAATTTTAGGTTTTTTTTAAGAATTCGCCGATTATGGCATTTAAGCATTATTTTCTTAAAAAGTATTGAATATAATGTCAATCATTTGATGCCACTGTTTAGAGGATATACCAATTTTAATTTATCAATTATCAGGCAGAAGTTATGTAAAAGTTTGGGAATGGGAGTCTGCGATAATGTAGAGAATGAAATAATGACCCCCTTTATAATTTTAAAACTTCTCTGAAGACTCACTAGTGAATTTTGCGCCGACGCCGCCGCAACCAATTAAAATCTTCGAAAAAAATGCATTCCCCAGAGTGGGAACCAAATCCACAACCGTCGCGTTGACCGTCAGCCTCTATGTCGCTGCGTCACGACCGCCAAATAGCTAGATGTCATACTTAAATTTATATTTTATACATCAGGCGAAATCAGACGGTAGCCTGGCCGGTGCCGGGGCGGAGGAAGGAGGCACGTTGGGCGCGGGCGGGAAGGTGCGGTCGCGCTCACTCGAACCTCTCACCGGCCTCGCTATGTGGTCTTCTGAACCACAAATCATAGGTAAATATAAATTAATCATACAGTATTATATTATATTATATTTAAAAAAATAGGAGTACTGCAATTATAGACTTACATTTTATTTTCTGAAATCATTAATATGTTTTGAGAACTTCAATACACGCCTAATTATTTTGACTTTTCTTCTTACACAAGCAAGACAAACAAACGAGCAATACGTTTTCAAGTCTAATAGTAAAAGATTGCTACTTTTTACAACAAATGGAGTGTTAATCATATATTTTATATATTTTTTAAGACTTTATTTAGATTAGATCATTAGATTTTAGATTTATTATATTCAGATTTGTATCTACATATATTAAATAATTGACGTTTATTTAAAATCTAGCAAACATATAATTATACAAGAAAAAACTACAAACTTTTATTACTGTTATTTCGAAATATTATAGAAAAGTTTTTTTACTAATAAAAAAATATACAAAAAACAAAGTTAAACATATAAGTCATATAAATCGATATTTTCTCTAAAACTGCAAGAAAAAGTAATATATTGTATCTGGACAACTTGTGTGTCACAAGATAAGATATTTGATCATCTTGAACTCTGATAAATCAATATCTGATTGTGAATTATGGTTTATTTATATAAATGAATAACGTAGATAATATGACGAAGTCATAGCAACACAATATCAAAGAGTTAGAAATTGTGCAGTTTGAAATTTATATCTAATTAAAATTGAAAAAATTAATACAATCAGAACTAAAAAGCATGCTAAAAACATGAAGTGCGTGATTGTAGGTATTCCGCTGACGAAATATTTTTTTTTTAGGATTTGTTGTTATAGCGGCAATGGAAATACAGAATTTATGAAAATTTTAGTTTTCTAGCTATCTTTTTTTTTAATTTTTGATTGTGTAACAAGAGTTTCCTTAACACAGACCTGGCGTCCGTGCCATTGTTGTTCTGGTTACCTTATTTGTATTATTATTATAGGTGGATTTTTTTAGTGTGAATCGATTCTCATCTATGTCCCTACTGGACGACAGTTGTCGTTGACAATATCTTCAGCTGTTGTCTTCGTTGTTTATTTATGCTTCCAGGTACCTTGTTAGTCATTTCTTGCTATCACAGTTTATGAGATACAGGCAGATAGACGGAGAGACAGATAAGCGCACAGCGGAGGCTTAGTGATATGACATTTCAAAGGAAATTAATGTCATCACAAGTGAAAATAGAGATAACACAAAAAAAATTAGGGATAAAGTAATTCAAATGGAATTTGATATTTATGACGAAACGTGGAAACCATTGGGCTCACTTGGTGGAACTTTTTAACCGTATTGGTACGATAACGTATTGGGACGATGCCACATCAGTGGCGGTACAGTTTTATTGCTGTTACTTACAAAGAAAGGGACAGTGTTCAAGATTGCGGTAGTTATAGGGGCGTCAAGATTATGAGTCACACCATGAAGCTCATTGAGCGCATGATCGACCTCAGGCTCCGCCGAGAGTAGTCTCTGACGGCTTTTGACTGTGTGTCTCGTCAGTGTATTGACGTTTCTAAAATTGACAAACATCGTAGGTATATATTGCTCAGTGCTCCCCAAACGACTTTTCTCGGTGACTTATATATAAACTGCCAGGCTATTCTTCATTGTGAATGTATCGAATCGATCCTATGATATATTGAATACCATTGTATCGATGAAAAAATCGTCATATTCCTTAGTATCGATCTACACAAGCATCAGATCGGAGCAAACATCTCTCGCGGGAGAATAAGCGAATAGGTGTGCTGAACAGTATATATATATATATATATATATATATATATATATATATATATATATATATATATATATATATATACATATATATATATATATATATATATATATATATATATATATATATATATATATATATATATATATATATATATATATATATATATATATTGTTACTATTATACAAATATAAAGATACGATTGCATCAAATATATATTTTATATATTTCGATTTGTTATTTAAGAAAATAAACCAATATATAATTATATCAGCAATGGTAATGTTATCAAATGTTATTCTTTAATTTATATTTTTTTCGTGATATACTTTTTTTCCTGTTAATTACCTACACAATGACGCCAATGAAACAGGAAAACAAAATATAACGTTGATATAATGACGTACTATAAAAACATTGGACTTTGAATCTACTGTCTATTTAACATAATATTTAAATATTTACTAATCATAAATTAAACATAAACATGTACATTTATATTTATCATAACTTATAATTTTTTGTAGTTATCTTCATTAGTATTTATTTACTATTGTATTCTAACAATTTTCGCATCAGATTACGGACTTTTTATATATTTAATGACTCATAAATGCTATTATAATAAGTATTATCTTTTATATCTTTAGGAAGGAAATATCTTTTGTCTTATTCAAACTTTATGTAAAGACTAGTACAGGCCTGCAACGTCGTTACCGTAGATTTTAAGATCCTCCATTTCCATTTACTGATTTATTATATTCAAAAATTCACATAATTTTTTTTTATATTTGTACCATTTCATATAATAAAATTTGACTTTTAACTATCATATGTGAAAATATTAATCAGGCAATATTTTTTTTAGTCCCTATTTCATATTTAAGTAGTATTATGTAGCTTTAAGATTTTTAGTTTTGATCCAGCTCTGTGGTTTGTCAAGCGAAGAAAATAATTTAACTATAATCACTCCCCCAGGTGGAATTCATGGCTTCACGAGATTTTATTCCACTTGCTTATTATGCCCAAGAACGATAGATTCTTTTTTTTTGTCTTTGTAGTTTACCTTATCGATTGCGATTTTCCATCAAGAGTATATATCAAAATATCGATACGTAACGTAACGATCGATATTCGTCACGCTCAATAAATAACTTCTTCTAAAGAGTCATTTTCTTATTCCTTGAAGTTGGTCTACTGTGGTTCCACATGGTGTTCCAGATCCTCGATTTTTATATATCAATAGAAAATGCCTATCATGTGGATACTATAGCCCCATTTTATTATTTCTTATAGTTCAGCTGGTTCATACTATGGTTCTACATCAGATGTGCCAGTCATCAAGATGACACCCTGCCCAGATCTAACAGCTATATAATTAAAATGCAAAAAAAGTATAATTCAAATCCGTCAAGTAGTTCCGAAGATGTGCATGTGCAAACAGAGAGACAAAAAATTTAAAAATCATAGATTCATATTAGTGTTTCACATCTTCCTATGTTCTTTGTTCGTAAAAATATTCAATGTATACATAGTAGAAAATGTTTTGAAAGGATTTTTTTATTTCTTTTTTTGTTGTGAGAATAATTCTGTTAGCCCTATTGACTTTGACAGCGACACTGGTTGAGGAGGGAAAAGGGTACTCTGTCCCTGAGAAGTAGCAAGCACTATCGTGTCTGCTTGAGAGGAAAGATTGGCGGCAAGGGCGTTCCCTGTGGGACTCTGGGCTTGCGGCTGACGATCAGGCTGGGGGATGTTCCCTATTCTTAACAAACCAGCCGCGATCTGAAGACGTGACTGGAAAAACTTAGACTAATCTACAGGAACCTAGCAGTCCCTAACCGCTGGGCCCGGCCACGCCAACGCTCGTCAAATATGCTGGACGTCGTCGTTTCCGTTGACGGCGGTGTGAGTGTCGTGTATGTGTTTTGTGCTTCCTACCTACGTGTGGAGCATTAGCAACTGTTATGGGTCATCTGGGTCTAATAGAACTGTTTCTGGCTCTTTTGACGTGTGCGCTAAAAGAGGATCTGGAATCTAGAATTACTCCTAGATATTTTGTTTGGTTTTCAGGGTATAGGTCGGTTTAACATATACACGGTGGAGGCCGTTTCGTGTTTGTCACGAGGAAACAGGATCGCTTCACTCTTATGCAGATTAACTTTGATCCTCCATAAACGGTGGTACCGTTTATTGCCGAGGGCGTTTTTCAGTCAACAGGCGAAAATAGCGAGAAGAAGTGTATAGGACGGTGTCGTCGGCGTACATCGCCAGGTGGACTAATTTTGTACGAGGCATGTCGCTGGTGTACAGTGCGTACAAAATCGGAGAAAGCGTAGAACCCTGGGGAACGCCTACGCGGACGAGGCGGGGAGAGAATAGAGTGCCCTCTTCTTTGTATCGAAAATGCCTATTTGACAAGAAATCTCGTATCTCTCTAGTGTACATCTAGACAGTGTGGTACATCGGCGGTGAGCAGCTTGAAAATCAAGCCGTTGTGCCGCACTTTTCAAAGGCTTTTGCGATATCGAGAGGGATGACTGCAGTGATACTGTGTGCCGTCGTTCTGATGTTATAACGAGATATATCTTTTACGAGGCAGTGCACTTGGTGGACAGTAGAGTGCTTATTCCTAAAACCAAATTGCTCATTTATAAGCAGGGATGTGGCCTCTACCACTTAAGAGAGACTAACCAAGATTGTTCTCTCGTAAATTTTTCCTAGACAGCTGAGTACACTGATAGACCTATAGCTAGATGCGAGATTCCGCGGCTTATTGGGTTTAGGTGTGCCAATGACAATGGCTTCCTTCCACTCGTCCGCAAAGGAGTAAAATTTCAACAGTGAGTTGAATATCAACACTAATAGAGACACGAAATGGGCCGGAAGGGACTTTAATGTTCTGTTGGAAAGACGGTCAGACCCCGGGGACTTCCTATCTTTCAGATTTTTGATGATAACTTTTACCTCGTCGACAGAGGTCGGGCGAAGTGGCTCGAAGGTCGGGGGCATGGGCCTCAATGTATACTCTGCGACCGCGAGGTCCACCTTGGTCAGGTGGTGCGGGTCACAGGGCTGATTGCTTGGAGAGCATTGATCTTCTGAACTGTCTGCGAAACATTCCGCCTTTTTGGTGTCATCGGTGGCTATAGACATGTCGGGCCGAGTCAGAGGTGGCATAGCCGAGAGGCAATCCACACTAAAAACTTTCAACAATGCCCAGAAAGCCTGGATCGAAAGCGAAAATCTTTCGAGCTTATTGTCCCAGGAATCACCACGGAGGAGCGAAAACTCAAGTTTCACTTTCCTCTTCAGATTGAACAGCTCCCTACGATTTTCGTCAGTCGGGTAGGAGTCGTGTCGTCGGGTAGCTTTATTTCTACGCCTTATGAGGTGTTTTTTGATTCCTAAGTTTATCTAAAATTTCAAATCTCCCCTGGGGTAGATTTCGAACTTCTTTCGAATAGTTTCGGATAGCGTTCTGTATATATTCAGTGAATTTATTCGCCGCGTCTATTGCTAACTCTGCAAATTCGGTTATTCCAGGTATCAGCTCGTAGAGTGGTATCACAACATTTGAAAGGTAAACAAAAGTACATTGTAGGTATATATATTTTTTTGTGTTATGTAAAAAGACGATCATAAGGGTAAAAAGAAAATTTATTCCTTATGATCGTCTGATGTTGATTTAAAACTTTTACATCGCAGATATCACTTAGAGATTTCTTTTTTCTAAAATTAAGTGGGCTTGATGGCTTGATTAAATGAAGTTCATAATATAGTATCAAATATATTGCAGAATTAGTAAAAGGTGAACGTGGTCTTGGTTTTTCAATCCTGGACTACCAGGATCCTCTGCGTCCGTCTCACACGCTGGTGGTGATACGGTCGCTGGTGCCCGGCGGTGTCGCGCAACAGGATGGCAGGCTCATACCAGGGGATAGGCTGCTCTTTGTTAACGACCAGGTAATGTGTTTTCTTATTAGTTGTCGTTCAAATACTTTTATTTTGAGTAGCAATAATATTATAATTTCAATAGTATATATTGGCATATATTGCAAATAGATGTCACAATGTATAACAAAATAAGATTATTGAAATTTTGGTTCTTATAGTCAAGTTTAATATTTGTAAAATATCTACTTTATATTTATAATTTTGGAAAAAATCTAGATTCTCCACTTTTTTATAGAACATAAAAATAAATACATATATGCATATTTGTAAAGTGTAGATAAAGTGTTTTGTGATTAAAAAGCACTAAACTATATTTACTATTTTGTATTAGAATTTGGAGAACGCGAGTCTGGAGCAAGCAGTAGCGGCGTTGAAGGGCGCGCCGCGGGGGGTGGTGCGCATCGGCGTGGCCAAGCCGCTGCCGCTGGCGGACGCGCCGCCGCCGCTGCCCGCCTCCGCGCCGCCAGCACCCGCGCACTGAGCGACGCCTGCCTGCTGCAGGTACTACTACTACTTTGTTGTCTTAGGGGCCGTTCAAGTTCAAATATAAAAAAAAATATTAATTAAAATAAACTGCACTTTAGAGTCATCGAATGAACTTAAATCTACCACCTGCTCTATTGCGACTAATTGTCAAGCAAAAATATTAATATATGATTTCTATCTGGCCAATTAATTGAAATAAATAATTATGTCAATTGTAACAAACCTATTACATGATAAACTACTACCAGCTAGCATAGCTCCTTTGAATATTTTATTTATTTACAAATTACTTAATCACTTAGCAAATGCTATGTAATCGGTGTAATATGTTGCAGATGATATATTATTTTCAAATTTATTCAATTATGATTCAATTATATTACACGGAATAGGTTATTTGACAGGGTAAAATTTAAACGTTATTGGTCATCCTTATAAATAATAATCCTAATAATATCAAATGAGCAAGTAATATAACTTTTCATTAATTTGTCATAAAATTCTTCCATATATAAATTAATTTTTATATTTATTTTTATATTCTTAAATAAATAAATATTAGCGGAGATATTTTTATAGTAACACTACTGTAAAAGTATCTCCACTAATATTTTGGTGATTATATTTCTTGGGAGAAGTTTATTGACTGAAATATATAATGTATTTGTATTAGTATTTTGTGTATTTCTATACTGCACTGATCTAAAAGTGTCAGCGCCAAATACTCTTGCCGACTTAGACTAGACTTTTTACCGTCGTATTTATTAAATATAGCACTGCACACCATTTGTAATTAATTTTACAACATAAATCACCGTTAAAATTTAACACATATTCTAAAAGTTTAAATAACACATACAAAATTTCATATACCACAGACATGCTTGGTCACAAGAACTTGTTCGACGCCATTTTGCAAGAAAGCATTTTCGCGGAATATTAAATTTGAATTATTAGAGCAAATACTTAACAGAATTTAAAATAAAAGCATTTATAGGTTCCACGGTCGCTAATAAATAATTTTAATTGGTTTTAAATGGTTGGGTTTAAATTGGTTTTTAATAAACACAAAAGGTTGCGTCTTAAAATAATTGAACTCATAATTAAAACATACATTCTCATATTTAAGAAAATGTATCAAAATTTTAATTTGTAAAATTTTATAGTATACATTGTGATTTTTCCAGACTGGAGATCATGTGAACCATTAATGAAGATTACTAAAATTGCAATGATAGCAAGATTCGATACTTCAATAAGTGTACTTATGTTTTTTATTCCTATACTGCCTGTTTTAAGTATATTTTGAGAAATCTCTATAAAATATTTTGATTTCATTAAAAATATGTGTCCACGTATTTTTTCTCAAACTTTTACTTATTATTATCATACAAAATTATTTCATATTTCGTTTGTAGAATAAGTAAAACAATTTCGAATTTACTGGCATCTAGTTGTATAAGTAAAGTTTAATTGAAATAATATTTTTATATTATGAAATTAAAAAATCTTTTGAATATAAAGACAAAAATATGATTCCAATATACTGTGACTTTTGTTATTGTGTTTTGTGTTTTATGATTTATTTTTCCTTTAATATTCGTATGGTTGCTGCTATTGATAGTGACATTGTTAATTGGGTATTTAATTTATATTTTACTATAAAAAATATATGTATGCTTTAATTTAATATTAACAAGATATTTATTTATAGAGATGACAGAAGTCAAATATTATACTTGTTATTACCCACATAAAATAAGGTCACATATTTATTAAAAAAAATATTAGATAATTGTAATTTAGTATATAAGACAATAGATCGCTATTCATTCCATATTGTGATAAATAAAATCTACAAATGTGTATAAAATTAATCTTTTGTGTTACTCTCGATTGAATATTATAACTAATTTCTTAGATATTAACACTTTTGACATTACAATATAAATGTTTACAATATAAGTATAGCAAATCATATTTTATTTTTATTGTATAATAATACGATATTTACTGTTAAATTTAATTCTTTGAAGGAATAAAGAAATGAAATAGAAAGTTTTTTATTTGAAAACTATATAATATGTAATAAGGTAACAAAAATATTTACACCACATCAACCAATCGTCAACAATTGCACTATTATGTCTATTTGAGCAACAAATTTGTAATATATTCACAACTCCCATTTTCGTACAAACTAGTTAAATAACTAAATTATTCCTTGTAGAAACCTTCTATAATGTCTTTGTACTTTTCGTACACGATGTTCCTCTTAATTTTTAATGTTGGGCCTGAAATTGTAAAATATAATGTATTTATCTTACTTAGCTAGTGGGTTTAAATTATTTATTGTATAAGTCTATGAATTGTATGAGGTGAATATGCATTACGCAGGTATATTTAATGTTGAATGGAAGTTGTATATGTTAAGTTTCTTACCTAATTCTCCAGTATTCAAAGAGAAGTCTGCGGGTAAAATGGCAAACTTTTGAATCTTTTGCGCATTAGAGATAGCCTTCTTGTTTGCACGTGCGAGTCCTGCTTCTATGGCTTTGTAAACCTGGAACAATAACATATGTCCAACATTTTTATTGATTAATAAAACTTTTTATCAAATATCTTATCAATATTCAATAAAATACTCGAATTAAATTGTAAATTAACTGGTGCCTTATATAAATGTTTATTATTATGATATAGACTGTTATCGATTTCAAATATTTCACAATTATGTTTTACATTATACTTATTTATAATTTCAATATAACTTACAGCAGGGTCTTTGGCCTTAACAATCTCACTGACGGTAGTAGCTTTGCTTCCAAGGCTAGCCACCCATTTCTTTGTCTCAGTATCCAGTTCATCCAAAGGATCTCCAGTATTAGAATTGACCTTAGCCTAAAAATAAATTTTATAGACATGTTAACTCTGAAACGTTAAATCTCGTTTTATCCCATTTCCATAGAAATTTAGATAACAAATAAATAGCCAATATTCAGGGCATGCCAAATTTCAGCCTTCTACGATCAGTAGTTTCGGCTGTGCAGTAACGGAAGTGTTTATATACATTGTCTATTGATTGTTTATTTTAACTTGTGTTCAGCGACTTCGACAGTTAATGCGAACTTTCATTCGATTTTCTTACATAATCTGTTAGAGATATATCAATATGTTTGTATGTGTATTGTTTAATAAATTATATTTGATTGTCATGTATGAATTATTCTGTTGTAGATTTTTTAGTTATAAAACGAAATATAAATATATATTTTATGCACGCAGAAAATTCAATATACACGATGCATCTTATATTTTTAGTAGGGGTAGAAGTATCGTTCTTGAACTAACCTTAAGTGTCAATAAAATAGCTAAGAATTTCCGCCTGTCCCCCACAAGAACAGCATATCCTACATGCAATAGCTCGGATTGTACAACTTGCTCAATCAATACAGGTGCTATGTTTTCGCCTCCAGCTGTTATCAACAGTTCCTGCAATAATACCCAAGTTATAATCTCCTGCTTACCTTAATACATTTAATAAAGTTAAAGTCTTTAAGCTCCCCATTATCGTTGTATCTACTACGGAATTAAGATAAAACATGAAAAATAAATTAAATGATAACTGTTATTATAATAAAATGTTAGTACACAAGATTAAAAAGTGTAAATAGAAATTTTATATGGAATATCAAAAAATATATAATGACGAATTTAATCTTCCTTTAAAAAAAGGAAAAAAAGGGTACCTTTATTCTACCAGTGATGTACAATAAGTTGTTGCTGTCTAATCTACCAACATCTCCGGAATGGAGCCATCCATCGTCGTCAAGTGTAGATTTAGTTTTCTCTTCATCGTTTAAGTATCCCATGAACACGTGCCGTCCCTTCATGAAAATCTCGCCCGGCCCATTAATACTTGCTGAACCTTCGAATTTCGTTTCAGTTCCGTCGAGAATCTCACCAGATGCGTCCAATTTGAATCTATTCGGGAAAAAATTGTATCTTTAAGATATTCTTAGATCGTACAAGGAAGAGAAAAGCTAGAAAGATCACTACTTCATCATCTACTTTCGAAATATTAACAATGCCCTGGAATGGAATCGAACCTAAACCTATATCATTTAAAAAATCTTGATTTTATTATTTACTATTTCCAATAAGGTTATTGTTGGTGGTCATACTTACTTGGGGTATACACTAAGTGTGTGCGCTCCAGCCGCCTCACTCATTCCGAAGGCGTCCATTATAGGGATGTCCAGAGACAGGAAGAACTTCTTAATATCTGGAGAGAGAGGTGCGGCGGCGGTCACGAATGTAGTGCACTGGTCTAGGCCGAGATTGTTGCGAACCTTGTTAAATACTAGCGACTTGGCTACTTTGTATCCGCACGATGTACCATCTTGCCTAAAATAGTTATTTTTGTTAATTAATATTATGGCAAAATTATAATATTATTTTCTAAAATTACTGGAATAAATAATAAGCAATCATATGTATTTTTATATACAGCTGATCGTGCAAAAATCTATCTTTTGATTATAATTAATAATAATTAAGTCATGTTATTATATTAAAAGGAATGTATAAATGAAGACATGCTAAATTTGATGAACATGTCGTACATGCATCTTTTCAAATCATCTATGACTACGGGATATAGACATACCAATATTTTATCATTTGTGATAGTGTGAAGTCTATTGGAAGACCTCTCATGTCCGCTGTGAAGGCACTAATAACATTTTTTTTCTTTAATTTAAATATATCTTAAATTAAATATGTACTTTTAATGACTTTATCAACAACTGTATCTTACACACCCATTAATTCTCGCTAAGTGATGCTGTGCGCCTTTCTCTTTTGCCCACGTCGCCATGGATTTTTTCAAAGCTCCGCTGGATGCACCGATGGCCATTATCTTTTCATACATTTTCTCCCATACTCTTGGTACCGCCAAAAATCTAATAATAATTAGTAAATTTATAAAATGTTCATGTGGTGTATTAAAAAAAAATAATTCAATTCAAATTCAAAGTTACCCTTGTAGCGCAGTGGGACAGTGTTTGACTCTAAACGCGACGGTTGTGAGTTCCATTTTAGAGAACTTATCTTTACCAAATTAATTATACTCGTCACGTCAATTTTACTTAAATATATATTAAAACCGTTTTAATATTATACATCACATAATAAATTAATATTATACATCATTATCATCATTATTTATTTTAATATTATACATCACATAATAAATTCATCTGATTATTATGAAATAACACTATCTCACTTCATGACATATTTATGCTTATGACGACCCACACCCAACCAAACACGTGTTATTATCATACATTTACTTCTAGATAAGTGTCAGAAATATTATTTTCAGTATATTATTTAACAATATACACTAAAAAGATAGTAGGCTAAAATTTGTTATTACAAACCTTGTGGGTCTTACTTCTTTCAGAGTCTCAACTAAGCTTCCTTTGAGAGCATCCGGTTGCGCAAAATATACCGTCACAGCGTTCGTAAGGGTCGTATAGATGTCAACTACCTGACAACATAACATCGTAATATACTCATAAAAATTATATTTGAAAAAGTAACAATATAAATACATAGTCGGTCGGTAATTTATATTCAAACTATCGGTACAAAGTTTGTTTATATAACGCTTTAATATAGCCCCTTGCATATAATCGTAATAGAATTGTAAAGACAATTATGTTCTCAAGGATAATCATGACCGATTCATAATTCCGTTTTCTTAACGTTTTTTAATGAAGCTTGCTTTTTTATTTATCCACCTTGAAGAGTCAACCGTGAGAATAATAAGTGAACAAGATAAAGCAAACCATGTTTTTAAATGTGTTTTTTTTAAATTTACTTTAGTGCATATTGTTGTAACTGCTGTAAACATGAAAATTTTAAATCTCATAATTATAATTATTACAATTTTATTAGTGCTATACTGGCGCTGATGCACTCATAGACACGAGGATTGTCGATTTAATTTCCACTTTATGAGATGTAAATCAGACTAAAGTAAGACATGTAAAGTTGGAATCCAGCGTTCAAGACGATCTCTAATATAGGCAAAAAGAAAAGATCAATAGTGTAATAGAGCCGTAGATCCGTGAAATACGCGTTGCCATGGTAACGTGTATTACATACGCCATGAAAAAGTGTATATTGATAAACATATTATGGTAGTGTGTGTAATATTTTATTTATTGATGTAATGTACTTTATTAAGCATTATTATTGAAAAATATTAGCGTACTGTACTTCTCTTACTCATAAACTATAAGTGTGCCAAATTTCATACTCCTCCGTCCGCGCAATTTTCATAAAAACGGATCCAAAGTTTGCTTCACGTATTAATATATAGATATCAAAAGTGACTTTTTATTATTGTTTTAACGTTATAATTTATATATTACCTGTGCTGCAACATGACTGAGTGGCAAATAAGATATAAGTCGTTCATCAGTTGGTCTCAAATCACGTAGTCTCTCACTGATAGTGTACGCGTCCCAAATGAGGTTATCATGAGAGAGCATAACAGCTTTTGGTGGACCCACCGTTCCGGACTGAAATTATAGCGTTAGCTTAAGTTTTTATGTATATATATGAATATATATGTAGTCATCTAATCTAAGTGTGAATGTTGTAAAAAAATTTTTGGTTCATTAAAATTTGATGTAAAAAGCTATGAAAAGTAAATGTTAAATACAACTATCCGCATTTCATTGCTATTGTATGACATCATAATTCGTTATCAAGTAATGTTTTTTTTTATAGTTTTTTATATGGCATTACAAAACAAGAATTCACATAGTTACCTCTATGCACGGTGGTGGTAACTGTGCGAATTCTTATTTTGAATTATAAATATTATTTAAATAATAATGAAACAAATAAATGCAATTTAAATTTTGATGATGACTAATGGACTTAAAACTATTACTTATATTAAATGCTTAGTGGCTTCGTCACAAAAATCTAAATAAATGGTCTTCATAAAAGAATATAATATCTTATCAATATGAAATATAGTCATGATTATTATGTATTTTGTATCTTTATATCTATTTTATTTATAATTCACATATTTGAGTCATGTATATATGTGTAGGTATATACATATCTATATAATATCTATGAAAACGTACATTTATTTATGCTATCATCGCAAAGGTCCAAATCGACAATTTAATGAAATAAATTTAAAATATTTTACTAAATTGTAAAATATTATAACAAATTTAGGATTCAATATGTTAGTTAACCAATCCTTTCTTGTTAAATTTATTTTTATCCCAAATCTCGCTCTCGATCTGTATCGTTTGACGCCACCAACATACGATGTGTTTATCGCATGTTAATTAGGAGATTGTCTTATATTAATCTTATTACAATTGATTTTATATTTAGATATTACGTAAACAGATAGTACTCACATTTTTAAGACAAAATAAATTCATATAATACTTACAGTATATACAAGGGTGCAGCATTCGTTAACAGCGATAGATTTCAATACGTTATCAAGTTGACTGTCAGGTTCTTTAGAACCCATTTCCATTAGCTGTTCCCACTGAGAATAGGTATGATTATAAATGTTAGTTAATACACATATATATATATATATATATATATATATATATATATATATATATATATATATATATATATATATATATGAAACAAAGTGAAAGTAACTTACGCTATACACTCCAGGTACAGAGGTATCTACATGGCCCTCCCACTGTACGATAGCTTTAAGATGTTTTAGGCGACTCTGTATAGAGAGTATCTTTTCCAACTGTTTTTTGTCTTGAACAGCACAAATATTAGCGCGAGATGTCTCAAGACAGTGAAAGCACGCTTCTGCTGAATTAGTTGTATATATACCTGCTGCATAACCCCTAAAAGAATATGTATTTTGTGAGCTTTCATCGAACTTTTACTTTTAAAAATAAATTAATTAAATAATTTTATTAAAGGTCGTTCGTATAATCGTGGCAATAGACAAAACAAATTGTATGAACATGAAAAATTGGGGCTACTGTAACACAATGAAAGTATTTCCTGTCGTGTCGATAGGAGATATGTAAAAGAAATGTATAGGTAGATCATTAGGGTTCGGCAAACAGAAAAAGCGAAACCCTTATACTGTTACTTTGTTGTCCGTATGTCTGTCTGTCTGTCTATCTGTGAAGACCTTTTTCTCAAAATCACATTGAGTACTCAAGCTGAAATTAATAACAAAGACCCAAGTCTCACGAAGTACAAAAAAATTCAAACTTCTAGGTCAAAGCAATCAAAAGACATGAGCGTTTCTGCTTAATTTTTTTACATTTTGTATGAAATTCACCGCGTAATCAAAACCATCAAAACCTACTTCTCGTTGTCTTAAGAGTTGTGAAATTTGGCAATAATCTAAAACTTATAAGTTTAACACAGAAAGAAACCATTACACACTTATATTTGTAGTTAGTTCAATACAAAATGAGTTGATATGACCCGTAATTTAAGTTTGTTAATATTAAATTATTATTTATTTATTTATTTATTCATAAGCCATGCGATTACAAAACTATTATTCATTTAAATACATGAGCTAGACAGTCACAAAAATATTACTGCCGGTGCTTAAATTAGGTTTACCCTGTGCTATAAGCACCGGCTACCTTCCAGTGTCACAGTAAAGTGATTGGACAAACATTATAGTTATTTATATGTGAAGCTAATAATATAAATAAAAAACAAGACATATATATATATATTAAGTAAATTTAAAATTTAACAATGTTATTTAGTTTAGACCTAATTTGGCAATTTAACATTAAGTAGTTAATGTATGTGTTCCTGTGAAGTATGTGTGTGTGTGCGCGTGTGTGTGTATGTGTTTGTGAAAAGTGTGTGTGTGTATGTTGTGTAAATAAAAAATATAGTATGTGTAAATTAAATCCTAGATATTTATGTAATGGAACTTCAAAACTTCATTTGATGATCTTAATCATATTCTCAGTTTCGTCATATGACAGTTTTAATAACCAATCCGTAACAATACGTTTGCACTTATATTTATTTTTTGGTTGTATATTGAGTATATTATTTAACCGATTAAATAAGAAGCTACTAAGAAAGTAGTAAAATCGGCGGCTAAAAAAGCTCTTGCATACATTAGTACTCTGCACTCGGTATTTTCGTATCGAACGGATTTTTGCAGAAGACGAGAAACTTTCTTTGGAGTTCTCAGAGTGCTGCCTCAAAATTATCTGCAGAAAAAATAGTTGACGGACGGTAAGAACTTCGCAATATTCATAGACATTCTTTCGTTGGGAAATGATACTCTTTTCCTGTTGCTACCTTTAATACCGCTCTCTGCGCCCGCTCGAGCTTCAGCAATTTGCTTCTGTGAGCACCACCCCAGGACGATATGCAATAGCTAATCAATGACTGGCACAAAGCAAAATAGGTCGTTTTTAGAACTTGGGGCTCCGCCACGTTTCTTAATTGTTTAAAAATATATATGAGTTTACGAATTCTACTTGACAACATATCTATGTGAGGGACAAAAGTGAGATTTCCATCCAAAATAATACCCAAATACCTTATGCTGGACACTCTGTGTATAGTCATAGGCACCCACAGCTATCCTGATTTTGGAGATGATTATGGGCAATGATAGAAGGTTTTGAAGAATCAAATCTTGGAGGTTTTCTTATACTGAAAGTTACATACTTGGTTTTGTCAACATTTAATGAAAGTCCATTGTCAATTAACCAGTTTGTTACCTTTGTAAAGCCTTGCCTGGGCAGCCTTGAACGCATGATGCCAGGTGTTTCCAGTAAACACTAATGCAGTGTCATCAGCAAAAGCCACAATTCTACCGTTTTCCATGTTTATATTGCATAATTCGTTGATGTAGGTTATAAATAGAGTTGGTCCAAGGATACTGCCTTGCGGCACTCCGTGTTCCAGTGGCAAATCGTCACTACAAAATTCTCCAATTTTAACACGTTGGGTTCGATTCGTAAGGAAGTTTTGGTAAAGTTTTAATTCTCCACTTCTGACACCAATGTTCTCCAATTTAGAACACAGTTTGGGGATAGAGACTGTATCGAATGCCTTTGCTAGATCCAAAAATATTGTGATACATTTATCTCCCTTATTTAAGGCAGTAACGATATGGTGAGTAAGGTCATGGACTGCATCGTTCGTAGACTTTCCATTCCGAAAGCCGAATTGTCTGGAGGAGAGGAAATTATTTTTCTCTAAATAGTTTTTGAGACGGTTGTTCATAATTTTCTCAAAAATTTTGGACGTGGCGGGCAGTACGGAAATGGGACGGTAATTGTTGAAGCAATCTCTTTCCCCTGATTTATATATTGGATGCACTAGTGCTTTCTTCAGCAGATCCGGAAAGATGCCATTCGAAATACTCAAATTAAGAATGTGTACCAGTGGAGGTATTATAACGGTTTTGTATATTTTTAGAAAATTACACGAGATCTCGTCAATACCCACCGCACAATCCGTACGTAAGGACTTTATTAATTCCTCGACCTCTAACTCCGTAGTGTATGGAAAGCCAAGAGATTTACAGCTACGAGTTGTTGATGCTGAAAATGCAGTTCCAATTTGAGATTGTAATACCCTATCAGCTATATTTTTGCCAATACCAACAAAGTACCTATTTACCCTGTTTACAGACTCATAGGGTGAACCGTTTTTGAGTAGATCAAAAGGCACTGTGTTATTTTTTTTCGTGTTCGTAACTTCTTTTATAACCTTCCAAATTTTTTTAGGATTTGACTTTGCTTTCCCAAATCGTTCTTTTTCATATTGCATTTTTAGATTTTTTATTAAGATGGAGCAATAGTTTCTATATGTCTTATATGTTATCTGAAGTGTATTATTATTAGGGGACCTCTTCATTTTTTTGTACATTCTATCTCTGTTTCTCATACATCTCAAGACACCTGGTGTAATCCAGGGCTTGAGGATTTGAAGTCTATGTGGGACGGCATATGTTTTTGTACCTAATTTTAAAGCTCTAGTTAAAGAGTTCTTAAAATAATCAAAGGCTAAGTTTGGGTCTGGGCTACTGTATACATATGAAAAGTCTATTTTATTTATTTCTTTTTCTAGTTCTTGATAATTTACTTTAGTCTTAGTTACGTTTAAATTTACCGCAAAATTACCGCATTATGATCAGTTACAGTGGAGTCAAGTACTATAGACGTTGCTGTTAATTTGGTTTTTATTAAAACATGATCAAGGCACGTGGTGTCATTTCGTGTTGCAAGAGTATGAGCGGGTAATAACCCATGGCTCGCTGTAAGGTTGAGGTAATCAAAAGCGTCATTACTGTTATTTTTATCGGATATATCTATATTTATATCACCAATGACTATTAGATTTTGGTAAGAAGAATTGCTAGTAAGAGCTTTATCTAGAGAGCATAGAAAGTTACTAGTGTTTCTAAAAGAAGGGGGCCTGTAAATAGCAAGAATACACATACAGTTAGCAATACTTATCGAAAGACAATTAGCATCCAAAAAATAGACTTCACGTACAAAGATGCTTGAAATAGTTTTTTTGACATATATCACAACTCCATCACTTCTGTTAATTCTTTTATTAGTATAGTAATAATCATAACCATCTATAAAAGGAATATAGGGATTACATGTTAACCAACATTTGGTAAGAATAATGAGGTCCTGTTCTATAACAATTCTGGCAAGTAATGTTTGCAGACTTGACATATTGGCAGTGATACTTCTTATATTTTGGGTTAGAATTCTAAAACTGTTTTCGCCAGAAGGAACAAGATCTATTTAGTTTGTTAATATTAAGTAATATAAATATTTTACGATCTGTATTTTATATTTTTAAAAATTTTAACCCACACTATGTACTATATTGATAGTGTGAACGTAATAAATTATAAAAAGGCGTATAAGAATTTCGACGCAGCGTGATGAAGAACGCATGGTTGAATGGTTAGAGCGCTTGGACTGTTTCCACGTTACAGGCGCGGGTTGTTCTTCCCGTTGAAAAGCAATCACGAAATGGTGTGGAACCCTCCTGGAACCCTGGATTCTAATTAAATACATATTTATGAACAACTTACCCGGCATGGATAGCCGCAAGATCGGAGATGTACCACTGTTCGGAATTGAATCCTAAAATGCACACTGAATGGTGTCGCTCAAGACCTAATTTTAGAAAAGCTTTTGCTATTGTGCGTACGTTTTCCTGGTAATGTCTGGAATTGAAACGTACTAGTTTACATTTTTATATTAACATTTTAATGCAACATTTTATTTTTATTTATTTTCTTCAAAAAAAAATCATGTCCAAATGTTTAAAACTTTACAAAAATAAATATATACATATTTCTTTCTAGATAAGTAGGTATATTGTATAGATTTTAAGAAAATGAATTAAAAATAATAACAGCTATTTTAAGCGCAATTCAAAACAAGACAAAACGGCTTTGTATTAGTTGATATTATTATACAATGTCACTTATTACATATCCATCCATACTCATATATACTACATATTATGTATGAATGTGTAATGTGTAGATATATCCTCGTAATACTGTGCTATTATTAAATTACTCTATTATTATAGTACACTTGACCATAATGACAGTGCATTTTTTACTCACTTATATGTAAGTTTGTGCCATTTTCCGTCTGTTTTTTTGGTAACTAGAGCGGCTGCGTTTGGATACCGGGCTACGATTCTATTTAGAAGACCAGGCACTGATAGCGGGGGCTCCGCTGCGGGTCCTCGGGTCCCAATGCGGAGTTTTACATGACCTCCTGGTGTACAACATACGTAACTATCGGCTGGAACGACTTGGTCAGGACCTAGAACATATTATTGAGTCATAATTTTTCTCAATATTTTTATGTTTAAATAGAATACTAACCGCATAAAAATAATATAATGGTTTTTATTTTAATTCTAAATAGTTTCTTAAAAATTACCTTTTGCCAATAGGTTGCCCATAATGAACTTAAACGGAGTATTAGTAAACAACAAAACAATAACTAGTAGTTGGTAATTCAAAATTTTATTTAAATTATATTATGACTACAATAATGGAAGAATATTATATGTTTAATAATACATAGAAGGATAGAAGGACTCAATTGTAAGTATTTTCATGTTTTATAAAAAATATACATATATAATTACTGTATAATTCACACTATTAATGTATAATTACTGAATATATATATATATATATATATATATATATATATATATATATATATATATATATATATATATATATATATATATATATATAAATATTTGTAATATAATATATTTACCATTTAAATATTTGTAGCTATCAACGCCATTAGGAACTTGCATATTGCTAACTTTTATAATTTCTTCTCCGTTTTCCACGATGACCGTCGAAGCGTCCTGCAATAATATAGTATTATTAGACTTTCCATTATTCTTATCGAACAAAATTGATAATATTTGCTCCCCATTGACCTCCAGCAAAACTTTATCAGTGAAGAATTAAGTCTTAAGAGATATGAAATTATCTACTTAGCTGAAATTATTCTGTCTAATATATTGAAGGTAGTAAATAAAAAAAAATGGTTAACAAGATGTACGAGTACTTAAGTGTAGTTTGCTACACACATATTGAAAACGTGATTTATAATTGTTATAATATTCTAATAATAAGGTCGATAAACTATATAATATTTATCTACCATGTAGCGCTATTCGTAAAGTATACTATAGTTTTCGAGAATTACTTGACATATTCATATTAGACACGAATACAAGTTATAGTGAATTTAAAATTTTAGATATTAATTATTGGAGATAATTATTGGATTGAAAATTATTGGAGATATCGTTATTCATACAGCTTAAAGAAACATTACCTAACTTTTATTAATTCAAATGTCACAAAATGTACCTATATGAAACAAATAACTGCTGTATATACTTATTAGTTATTAGTTTTGCGTATGTACTTATTAGTAAAGATAATATTGTCGGTTTAGTCGAGGCGCTGTTGCTGTGTAGTAGACGTATGTATCTGTGCCATTCATAGTCATACACGTCGCGTCGGTCCGTTCGTTACCATATTGGGAAAACGAATCTATATACAAATAAATAAAATAGAATTTGTTATTTGAAAAATACATTGTTTTTTGAAGTGCATATAATTGTTTATATGTAGTAACTAAAATACAAACAAACATTTTTAAAATTGTTTGCCTGTCTGTCTGTCATCTGTGTGTCCGGATCTATCTGCGGAACAGCTTGGACTATTTCTATTGCACTTTCACGGGAAAGAAGACAACATAGTCGTAGAACAACATAAAGGCTAAGTTAAGCTTTTATTTATATACATGTATTTTTCATCATTTTTAAAAGACAACACCACTTAACATAATTAGTTTTTTTTGACAATACTATGCCTCAGATAAAGAAATAAACAAACTAACAAGCACATTACATAGACTGATAAGCACATTACCCCCTTGCATCGCACAGTCGGATGCAAAAACAATATTTCCTCCATGACCTGATAACTCAACTACACGTGACCTCTTTGAAACGAGAGGAATGTGGAGAACAAAAAACCATGGATTTCCTGTATGTTTATAAAACAAGTTCAAGTTCTCAGTGCTTATAGAGTAAAAAAATCAAGGCTAGTGTATGAAATGAAAATAAAATCAATTTTTGCTATTTATTTATTCACATTTTTACTGCGCGTGTCTAGAGACAAGTTTATAGCGAAGCCATCGGAAATAATTTATGTATATTATGATATAATCATATTTTATGAGTATTAAGTACCTGTGTATATAAAAAAATCATTGTCTATGAGTGTAACACGTAATTAGTGTATAGTGTTCAAAGAACATTCAAGAAAAATATTATATTTATATTTTATACGTAGATTTCTTTGTGTTTGATTAAAATAAATTATCATAAATTTTAGTATAGTATAAATGACTACATGCACTCGAAAAGACTCAGTTATTTTGCAAATAGACACTCAGGCACTCCAATTTTATTTATATGTATAAATGTATAGATAATTTGCATCATATTGTTCTTATTTGTGTTATAAAATGTGCAATATACATATTCCAGGAAAGTGAAACAATCTAATATGCTTTGCAATGCTATTCAATGAATAGAAAGTTAGATGTTTCTATAAAGCCTATAAAAAAAAGAGAAAAAATTTATACCACCAAAAATACTTTGGTAGTTTTAATTCTTTTTGATATTTTTTAATCCTATTAACATACTTTTATAATATTGCCTTAGCAACGAATATGGCTGTTTTTTTTATAAAAGTGTAATATATTAAACACTTATGTGTGTGGTATCTTTATGTTCATACCACGGCACAAACAGACGGAAGTCGGACAGCAAAGTTATCCTATACGGGTTCTGTTTTTTCCTTTTGTGGAGTAAGGAACACCAAAAGTTAATAGGTACAACAAAAAAAGAAAATGAAAATAATACTTAATGCTTTAAAAAGAAAAAAACATATGATTATAAACTATTAAAAGATAATTAAATACGTACACTGCCACACCCATATAAATATAAAACCTATCCATATTATGAAATGCACTTGGCATTACTATGATAAAAAATAATCATAAAATAAACATTCATATAGTAATATTCAGATTCATATATTTATAAAGCAGGGATGTTAGGGATGTAACATTTTAGATCTGGATACGGATCTTATATCCTATAAGAAGAATACTATATGTTGGTTTCAAAAGTGGTTTTTCCGTTACTTTCCAACAATTTCGGTTCGGTAAAATTATTGAGACATTTATTATATAAATATTCTGTTATTGACAGATGATTTTTTATATTCTTGTAACGATGTCAGCTGTTCCATAGTTTATGATGCTTGTAATACTTGTTGTTTATCTTTTTCTAATTACAAATCTTCTTAGTATTTATCACTACTTCATATTAAGCCTTCGTGTTTTGTCTCGGTCTATCAAAATCGAAACCTTATCATTTTGAGTCTCATTAATACTCCATCCATATCCGAAACTACTTTTTTTTTAAGCAGATTCGGTTAAGTTTACAAATAATTTTTATATCGGTTACAGAGCTACATAGCATACAATATATTATTAAGAAGTAGAATTTCGTATTTCTATATATGAGACTTCGGGATAAACTTTGTTTTAAATTATATGTATAATAGGTATATGGCAGCCGTAAATAAAACTTTATGATAAGTAATAAATATCATTATCAACTCACTTTTTACGATAAATTGTTTTATTATCATTTTAATCAATTGTACATAAAATTGTGTTGCCAATTTGAATAGTTCAAGAATCTTAATTGACGTCATATAAAATGTATATATTGTAGAAAAAGGGTATCTCTGATTAAATCAAAGCGCGTGTAACTGTTGCTCATTTAAAATAATTATAAGGGTTTTAGGAATGGACTGAAATGGAATGAGCTGCAAATTATTAGGTACATGTTCTAGTTGTTTACAGGCGAAACAATTGCGCCTAAAGAACGTAGTATGTATAGAGGTTTTAAAGTTGTGATTATATAATTAAATCGAATCGAATAAATGATTCGATTTAATCTGTATACAAATAATAAAAATATAACCGATCGCTATCTGTTCATGGACGACATATTAAAGAAACTATTATTGGTGGCATATATAAATGGAAAAGAGACGACAACAATGATTTTTAAAATAGTTGTCTTATAGTAAACTTCATTTAATATTGAGTTTGTTTAATTTCAATCGATTCATATATTAAAAAGTTATAACAATTTAAAGTATTTTATACTATTTGTAAGTATTATATAACACTTATCGGTTGTTATTTATCGAGAATTCTAAAATTAGTGATGATACGACAACACTGAAATTAAGAATTGAATAATTTACCTATCTTGTCTAATCGATACCGACTATAATCAGTTTTGCTGAGTTTTTTGGTCATGGTACATGGAAGAATATTAACAATATATATTATCGGGGACATTTATTAATGTAATAGAACCAAAAGTTAAGACTTTAAATTTTTTTTGTTTGTTTGTTAGTGCGTTTGTGCGTGGTAATTTTAGGAACGGCGTAGCCGATTCAAATGCCCTTTCCACCATTGTAAGGTTCATTTAATATTTAGAGTTTGATTTATTTCAATCAGTTCATAACTAAAAAGTTATGTTAATTTAAAATATTATGTACGACAAAACTGCTACAAAATAAAGTCTACTAACTATCATTATAAATAACTTGTGACAAGATAAACATGTACTTATCCATTCAAATAGATAGATACCGTAACAGCGGTTGACTTACCAGCAGGCTGAAAAGACGTATTTGCCATTTTACAGAGATTAAAAAGGTTTTTTTTATGACAGATCTCTCATGTTTACAGCATATTTCTTAAGCAGCATACTACATATTCGTACATGATTAAGCTTTAATTATCTCAGAAATATGCCCATAAACGATTTTAACAAAAATGATTGGATTGCAGTAATTATACCTTGAAAATGTGTAAATCCGCCACTATACCATAATCAATCACAGTCCTTTAGATGCTTGTAAAAACAAGCTAAATTACTAGTTGGCATTGCTTATTATTACCAGGAAGTAAATAATACCTTACCTAATATTAAAATTGTTTTATTCTTGTTGGAAGACGAAAGAAAAGATAGACCGTAATTTTGTTACATACATTACAGTAATTGACTATTATTAAATATTTTTTCTAAGTAAAGAGTTTATAAAAAAGATCCTAGTGCTGTGTGCCCACCTTTCATTGTGAACTTCTTATGTGTGAATAGCTACACAATAATATAAATTGAAATAAATTTTATTATAATAGCAAATAGAAATAATAAATGAAAATCAAAAGAATATAATATATATACTAATATATACATTATATATATTAAAGTTACAAAACATGAATTTTCTTATATTGTAACATTATATAACATAAATAAACAAACCAATGTGTAAATTTCGGCAAATGCGGCCAGATAACGGACGTAACGGGTTTATCAAAGGTATCGTTCGACAGACTAATAAGTGACGTAAGTTTATAGCCGCGTGCGCTTTTGACGACCAAAATAGTAAAGAAAATGTATCGCGCTGGTGTTCATAATGAATAAAGGAAAACAAAATTACTTTATAAATATAAAAAAATATGTTTGTATCACAAATGTAAAAAAGACAGTCAAATTTTATAACGATTAATGTTTTAATTACATCTACGACAAGTTGATTAGCATTAATTATTTATTAATGAGTATGACTAATAGGAATAATAAGAATTTCAGGAAAACCATCTATCTTACCGACTACTCGCAAAATCCCAGTAATTTTCTTACTATTTATACACTTTAATAACACTTAAATATTCACATAGTAATCAAAATACACATTTATGTAGAAGAATACTATAATATGAACTATCAATATACTATTAATAAAAGCTAACAAAATTAGCTAGTAGTATTATCTTTTGTATAATTTACATAAAATAGAAAAATATAGATTGCAAATTTACAACGACCGCGACGACACAAGTACGCCAGCCAACTGGCGGTTTGCCCTATCACACCACTCGACAGTGTAAAGTTCACCATTGGCAGGGTAGAGCGTGTACAATTCTGAACATAGTATTCGTTTTATAGTATCGCATAAATGTCGTTTATGCGTCGCAATAATATGTAATTTTAAAATGCATACCGTGATAGAGTCGTGTGTTTGTGCACTGTCCGCGTCCATGTTGGGTCCTAGCGGGCGGCACAGACAGACGACCGCGCTAAAGTCCGAATGTACTTCGTCTGCCCGTGCACGCCGTTTTTCTCCCGCTGAAACACTGATAAACTACTAACTGGCTTTGGCTATCAGTAATTGATAATTGACGCATTACTTACAATTATCCTATAATATAGTTAATGCATATTCTTATCATAGAAATTTATTATTGCAATAATTTTTTTTATTTTATCATTTGCCAATTAGGTAATACTCAATATCGAAAAATACAAGTTAGTTTATATATTTATATCCAAAAAGTGGCTTCATAGTTTAACACATTTTCACTATTAACAGCGGCAAATCTCACAGTGGCTATCTAATTGAGAGGTGCATAAAAATAGGTGCATGTTTTATTTGTTTACTGATCTATACTCAGTAATATGACAGTCATGCGAATGATAGATCCTAAACAACCAAATGTTATTTATAGTGAAGTTTTCATTGTTGTAGATATGATGTGTGGAAGGTATATCAGCAAAATTGCTAATTATTCAAGGTTAATTTAAAGATATGATCATAACAAAATACTATGGGCACTACAGTTGTAAAATAAAGTATTGACTTCAAGTGAGTAATTTTAAAGATTAACTTAGTTTTTAGCGAGTATGAATCTACAATCGAAATTCAAAAAACTTCTATTCGCGAATACTTTTTACAGAAACCTTATTTTTTAATATGAGTAGAAAACTAGTAGGTACAAGGTTCATAACGATTTAAGCATAGATACATTAAAATATGGATAGTTCTCACTTCTTGTCACATTTCATAAGTTAACTTACGAACAGTGAAGTGCAATACGAGTCTACAAATTTAAATTTGCATTAAATTTTCGTATGCACTAATTTTGTAAGAAATTAGCTATAGATTGAAGTTTGTATTGGGTTCCGTACTTCAAAAGAAAAAATGGAACCCTTATAGGATCGCTTTGTTGTCCGTCTGTCTGATGTATCCCAGAAAAAAAACTATTACAAACTTATACTGTGGTTCATTTCATACAAAATGAATGCAAACCACCGCAAATTTTAGTCTTATTAGTTATATTTCATTGACCTAGAGTTATGAAATATGACAAAAAATGAGAATTTATAGTATATATAAAGGAAAAAATCTCAAAGTTGATCATTTATAAGATTAACACAAAGAAACCATTACAAAATTATATTTGAATTCATACAAAATGAGATGATACGACTGCAAATTTTAGCTCGTAAATTTTATAAGTAGTGTTTTCCTCAGCTGAATTTCATGAAATTCAAATTCAACTTCAAATAATTTTATTCAAAGTAAGAATACATGATTCATTTTTTGAACGTCAAAAACATTATCGGTGCACGAGTAATACTCGCACTTGATTGATATTTGTTTTCTAAGAAATGTGTGAATGAACCTATAAGTTTCTAATTTTCAGATTTTTCTTTTGTTTGCACTATAAGTTCCAACTTATTGCAAAAATTTCATAACTCTTGGTCAACGGGAAGTACCCTAAGTAAGGCCTACATCTTGATGACGCGGCGATTTTCATAAAAAATGCAAATAAATTAAGCATATACGCTCATATCTTTGACTAAGTTGTTTTAGATGTAAAATTTTCATGCTCTCTAAAAGACAATCTGGATATTTGGTATTAATTTCAGCTCGATAGCGTTATACAATTTTGAGAAAATGTTATTGACAGACGAACAAACAGTCTAACAGAGAGACAGACGGACAACAAAGTGGTGATATAAGGATTCCGGTTATACTTATTGAGATACGGAACCCTAAAATTATCCGACTAAATTATCTACTTATCGCTAGATATCACTATCTCTAACTATACTATAAAAAACAGTAAAAACAATTATGTCTGTATATTGAATATTTTTAAGAAAAAATAATACAGGGCGAAGTAAAAACACTAACTAAATATGATTTTATGATTTGTATATTTTTGTCTGTCTGTTTGTACACGCACATCTTCAGATTTACTAAACGGATTTGAAAGAAACTTTTTTTGATATACATGTATCTATTAGGTCAGGGTAGGATCTAGGAGATAATAGATTTTGAAGATTAAGAGCATACCAGAACCATAGAAAACTGGCTGAATTATAAGAAATAATTAAATGTTACCATAACAAAAAGCAGTTTTCATTGTCATGTAAAGAATTGCACATATGGAATACAATATCATGCAACAATAACATACAATCTCAATATAAAATGATAGCAATCTAAGGATCACAAGTCTACGCCAACGGAGTAGCAGGCGTCTACTAGTAATTATTAAAAATAAACTGATTTGTAATTATTATAGTGACATCAGGAAATAAATAATAGGCAAATTGAAGTGTGTTGGGTCCACCATGATCTGATGATTTTCTCTTTAAAATGGTAGTTAGTTAGAAACGTAATTGCGTCATACTATTCAAATAAAAAAATTGTGGCCAAAGACGGCAATGCAAAACTTTTAAGCTATAATGTAGGTCTGTTTGAGATTTGTTGTTTATCTTATAAACTAATTAATCACGAGGAAAAATGGGGATATACCCTTTAGTTTTAAAATGGCAAACCCTAATTCACAACTGTTCTCCAGCAATCTTAAAATTTTATTTAAATGCTTTCCAAATTACTCCTCTAGATGAAAGTTTTTGATTTTTATCCAATTCCAAACTATCTTTGGTTTGGATTTTGTAAGATGGAGTCAAGCTACTGATAAATCTTGCTATAAGGAGGCAGTAGTAACCGCTTGCTGGTAGGGTGTAGGGTACTCTTAGATAATAATTAAGACTCGCGGCGCTATATTTATCATAACATGTTGCAAAGACTCGCACTGTAAAAAACTTATCATAATATCTCATAGTTTCTAACTTTACGTACATCGAAAAAGCTAAGCTATACGTTTTGACAAAGGTTTAGAGCTTGTGAATTTGGCGCTTGTATATTTATCCAGATGGTAAAATTATTTTATAATAAAAACACTTTGAGAACATTTTAAAGATACTATTATTAATAGTTGACTAAACTACTAAATTAAAATTGAATATCACCTTAAAAAAATTCACTGTTTGATTGCATTTAAATGTACCTAAGTATCCTTATACGTATATTTTTCTGTCATTTAAATAATTATGAAATTGTTAATTCTACAATTAAATTTTGAAACTATTCATACATAGGTAATACTGATTATTGTTTATTAATAAAAGCAAAAAAATATCGGTCAAGTGCGAGTGGTACTCGCGCACCGAGGATTCCGTAACAATTTTATCATTGTATGGAACCTTAAAAATTACATAATTAATAATTTGGCTTTATATTATAATATATTTCTTTTAGGTTTAATAAATTTAGATTAAGGATAATTGGGTGAAAAGTGAGGAACGGAGTGTCTTAACACTAGGATCCCTCTGCCTACCCTGCTGGATACAGATGCGGGATACAGCATGAAGCTTTTAATTTATTATATAAAATTCATAGTATTGTTCAGTATCAAAAAATATTTCGTTGAAAATATATGATTAAATGTTTGTGTAATTGTGGGCATTGAACTAGCTGCTAGCAAGTTTCGTGCCTTTATTGTCGTTAGATAAGCTCTAGTGCTTATTAATTATTTGTATAAATTGTAAAATGATGCTAATAACTTCTATTTTATTTCTTATAAGATTTTCAGGACATTCCTACAATACGACATTCCAGGCAAATCTATGCTAAATCTTTTTACTTAAATGTGGTCTTAAATCCAGCAGTTAACATTTTTTATATATGCCATGTTTATTTATTTTTCTACTTCTAGAGATCTCCCTTCCTAAGAAGAAGTATTAACCAAGTAGAGAGGCAACTGAGTATATAGATGATGTTGATAAGAATTTACGAATTATGCGACAAGTGTTAAGTATGATTACTTTTTGCATAGTGTAGTTAATAATCGTTTGGGAAATGTATTCGTTTAATTTCATGTCTTAAATGATTGAGCAATGTATTTGATACTAACCTATTGGCACTATATGAGCGATTTCTGCCTTTCATTGTATTTTATTACCATAAGTATTTCGTGATTTTTCAGCGATAGTAGACTGAATATTGTGACAATTAGGCACACCTATGTCGATAATGTATTTGAAATTTTATTAATAAATTCTATTTAAAAAAAATATCGGGTCTATTGTAATGTCAGAATCGTTTGCTCCCAATATAATTTACAATAGATGTTTTCGTGAACGGTACTTGGTATATATTTATAGTACTTTTTGCAGCATATATTTATAAGAATGTGCTAAATGTTGTTGTAATATTATAATTATTATTAGCCGTGTGCGTCCAAATTTAAGTGCTTAAAAATATCGAATTGAAGTAAAATATATAGATAGATAATTTGAGTGATGAGTGAGCGACAACTGGCTAAACTCTAATATCATAATTTGCCCAACTAAACATACAAAAAAGACACGGTCTTATTTTACCAGTACCGTGAAGTATAATTGATAATAAACTTGGAAAACTACGCTCGCGCTCAATGATATCTTTTAAGATTTTTAGACTTTCATACCTCAAAAGAAAGGAAAAAACGGAAGCCTTATAGGATCACTTTGATGTCTGTCATCATTCTGTATGTCTGCCTGTCAATAAATGGTATTGACATTCTTCAAGATCATGTGGAGGTATCAAGCTGAAATTATTATGAAATATCTAAGTCGGTGGTCATTTAGAACACAAAAAAAAATCCAACTTCTAAGTCAACGCAATCAAAAGATCTGATATATTCAATCCTTTATGCATAGTTTTGCCGCATTTTGACCAAGAGTTAATAGTTGGAACGTACACTACAAACAAAAGAAAAATTCAATAACTAGAAATGTATAAATATTTCACAGAAAAAAAATTACAAACTTCTCTGTAATAATTAGTTTCATACAACATGGGTGCCAACTTTATAAGTAGTAATTTAATAAATTTTACCACCAGTTCTCTAAAGTACCGGTTCACTTTAGTGCCTAATATTAACTTTAGCCTCAAACCTGAGAAGAACCGGTGTAAGAAACTCAGCGAGACATGTTTTCTTTTATTTTTTTCATTGCTAATGATTTACAATTATTTATAACAATTTATAATACCTTTGAAATAGTTGAGTAGTTAGATTGAATGTGTTATCGCTTAATAGCTTGTGGATGCAAGGCACTCTGGATATAAATAATTAAAAAATAAAAAATTAAATACCTAAAAAATTTTACTAATGAACCCACCCGGTTATATGGGAATCTTTTTCGTGTTATTAAAAATGAGTTCAATGCAGATTTAAATCTAAAACGATTAACTTTGTGGTTTTCTGTCATTTCATGACTAGGTGACTATTGTAATACGTAGGAGTAGGCAAAGGATAAATATGAACTTTATAGTGAAAAAACATATAACCACAATATATAATCGTTGAATAATTATGTCAGGACTTATTCTAAATTTGTTCCATAGCAAAATACAATTAAAAAATAAAAAATAAAATTAAAAACTCTGTTGATGAAATTAAAAGAACATGGAACGTAGTAAATTGTCAGACTGGGAAGGCTAAGAATCGCAACAATTCATTTACATTGAAAATTAACATTGGTCATACCAGCTCAAGTCAAGAAGTTGTACTTGTACTTTTGAGAAATTCTTTGCTGATAATCCAGTCTCTACAACTAAAACTCTTATATCTTCCACAACAGTCGCCGAATTATTACGCATTACTTAAAGGATAGCGCATAAAAATTGGGGCATTTGTGTCAAACTTATTTATTATAAAATAGACGCTATTACTCCTTACCTCGACTCGCCTCGACTATAATTAATTTTTTAGAGTATACAGTATAGTGTGTTTACTGACTTAATAAAATATACAAGAGAATATGAGCACCAGGAAGACCTCGTTTCTGCTACTCTACAGAATACATATAACATTTAACGGATACAAAATGATGGATGGGAGAGTAATTTAACGACCTAAATTATCAGTATTTTCCTCCACTCGCAAAGCATCCCAAGTTGTTTTTGATGCGAAGAAGTTTTTTGTTTCTTGCTTTGGCCGATGATCGTTTTTAAGGCATTTTTAAAAAAAATATAAAAATATATATATAAAATATAAAATTATTATTCACTATATGTTTTATTGATCAATCTTGATTACCTAGAACAAAAATAAAAATTATTGTAGATAATTAAGTGAAACCAAGTTAAGTACTTGGTTTCACTTAATTATCTTTATCTTTCGAACCCAATTTTTTATATAAGTTAATGCACAAAAATGGTCGATAAATAATATAATTTATTATTTATCTTTATTTATTTTATATATTGTGTAAGATACGTAATTTTGTCTTTTTAATTATACACATCATACAATAAATTTATAAAAATCAAGTTATAAATTAAATAGATTTACATTTTTACTTAGTTACAAATAAGTGAGATTAGATACTCTCATTTTGACTGTTTAATACAATGTGATGTGTTGTGTACGACTCAATTGACAGAAACAATTCATAAATGAAACAAAAGCTAACCTATAAAAAAAATATAAAAAAGCAATTGGTACCGGTTATATAAAAACAATTGACGCTAATGGAATAAAAACAATAATTGGCCGTAATTTAAGTGTTTTTTATTAAACTTTTAAAAAAATAATTTATATATCCAGATTGTTATTATTTATAATTGATTTAAAAAGTAGCCTATATTTTAAGTGACAGAATCTTGTTTTTGTAAAACAAAATTTATCTCAATCAGATAAGTGGTTGATTAGTTATAACCAACAGAGGTTATACAAACCAACAGAGAGACAGACAGACAAATATTCCAAAAAGGGAAATATAGTAAGAGTGGCTCATAAAAATGATATTTGACGCATAATTCGAGATAAAAACACCATGTACAGACAGAGCCTTCAGATTTTTATATTAGTATAGATATAGAGTATAGATACAATATAATATATCTATAAGGTTAATTTAAAATTATATTGATTTGTGAAATCTGAACTTAATAATTTATTTTAAAAAAATGTATTGTATTTTCCGTTTAACTCATAAAAAACATACAAATATTTATAAACGCCTGTAATCAGTTTATTTTGTAAAATGGAGCGTAATATGTAGTGTTCAGCCATGTTTTTCTCTCATACGTCGTGTGGCAAACGTCAATGATTAGTTTACTCACTGTTCTACAAAATTGTCTCGTCGTCAATACTATTGGTTTTGTCAACTGTATTGCTAATTAAATGATAAAATGAACCGTACAGAAGGATTAGTACAACGTAGAAATGTTGTAAAAGAAAATAATTCCGATGGAAGTCGGGAAAACCACGATGTGGATGATAAGAAAAACGATAAAAATTATGATGATGGCGATTCAAAGGAAACCCGATTAACACTTATGGAAGAAGTATTGTTATTAGGACTCAAGGATAAAGAGGTAAGTTCTCAGTTCAGGTGATCACCTAATAATCTAGTATCATAAAAATAAAATTACTGAAGATTTACCTGGGTTGATTCTAGGGCTATACGTCTTTTTGGAACGACTGTATATCTAGCGGCCTCAGAGGATGTATTTTGATCGAATTAGGATTAAGAGGCCGAGTTGAACTAGAAAGAGCTGGTATGAGAAGAAAGGGACTGTTATCTAGGAAAGTTATTGTGAAATCAGGTAACTACACTACAATATTGTTGTTGTACATTACAAAACTTAAAATTAATAACAAATCAACTAAATATAAAATCCATAGCATAAGCATAGAATAGTATAAAGGAGTAACAATAATAATGATTCAATTATTATATCAATCATGCTATCTATTATTTTTTGTTTTAATGATAACAAAAATTCGTTTTATCTTATTTATCGTAAATTACATTCTAAATGAAATAGAATGGCTTTTGAATATAGTTTTTATATTTTTATATTTGTAGACAATCCCACTGGGGATGTTTTGCTTGATGAAGCTTTGAAACATATGAAGGATACTGATCCACCAGAGAGTGTTCAAAGCTGGATTGAATATCTGAGTGGTATGTTTTTGAACTATTTATATAATATTTTCATTTATATTAGTATTAAATTATTTATATTAAAATTATATAAAATAAATAACTAACTTGCATATTTTTATAATTAAGTAATTAATCAACTTAATAATGTATGCACTCTTACTAGGTGAAACATGGAATCCAATGAAATTAAAATATCAGCTTAAGAATGTGCGGGAGCGGCTTGCCAAAAATCTTGTTGAAAAAGGTGTACTTACAACTGAAAAACAAAACTTCTTATTATTTGACATGACAACGCACCCATTGACTGATAATGTCATTAAATGCCGGTTAGTTAAAAAGGTATGTTAATTGTTTTGTTATACCAAATATTACATGTTTACATAGTTTATAGCATAGAGTTTAACAGAAAACATAAATGTATATATAAAACAGAACTTATGGCATAAATGAGAACAAAATATTTACTGTCCAATTTTGATAACATTGAATTCTACAATCATTCATTCTATAAAATGTTGGAGTACGGTAATGAGTTCCACTATTCAACATCATATATGTTGAATTTATGTGGAATGCAGAGAACATAGTACACACACAAACACAATTTCTTGTATAGCAAGAGGTACCCTACTACTACTACTATTACTATTAAAGAGAGAGAAAGATATACTGGTACTATTTAAGAGAGAGAGAGAGCACCTTACTTCAGTATTCCTCATTAACAAAAATTTACTTGATAACAATTTTTATTTTGAAATATTTGAAATTATTTAATATATCTGATATTGTTAATCTATTTGTTGTTAATCTGGTTATATGCTTTAAAGCATAATGTTTTACTCAAAACACTAATAGGTTTTATCTAACATTGAATTTAATTTTGTAGTAAAATATACAACCTGGCTTTTTAATAAAATACTTTTTTTATTTGTATTCATATAGCTAGCAAGCTTGCTGTGCTAGATGCTAATTAAATTATATTGTGTGAATTAATGAAGATGCATTTTATTAATATAGTAATTTCTTTAATTATTGTAATAGAACTTAGTTTCTTTTAAAATAGCATAATTAGACTTCCTATGATTATTGAGCAATCACTGTTGATTTAAAAATTATTAAAACTATTTGAAATGTTATTAAATTTTAAGTTTCTATTATATTTTATAAAAATATGTATATACCACTGTGAACTCCAACAATTGGAAATGCTATAAAAAAAAAGTAAGCACCGTAACACCAAAAGAAAAATTGATCAGTGCACTGTGAGTGAGTGTGAGTACTTGCTCACTGAGGGTTCCATGACAATTTTAAAATTGTAGATCAATGGGAAAGCACCTTTTAAGGGTTGATTCTGTGGAGATTTTCATACAAAGTACAGTAGAAACAAAACATTAATTTTCATGAATCAAATGAAAAATAAATAATTAATCATAATGTTCTTTTCATTACTTAAACATTGCCTTTCAGGTTCAAGAAGCTGCATTGCGTCGTTCTATAGTTGACGTAGCACATGCTGATAAGAGATCACTAGCGCTGCTGATGCTTGCCCATTCTGCAGACGTGTTAGAAAATGCTTTTGCACCACTCTCTGATGAAGATTACGAACTAGCTACAAGAAGAGTCAGGTCATTACTAGATCTAGACTTTGAAGCTGAAGCGATGAGGCCGGATGCATGCGAAATTATGTGGGCAGTCTTTGCAGCTTTCACTAAATAGCACCGGATCACGTTTTAAGCCACATGGAGTGAAAACAGGTAATTACGGTGGCTACTAGTAGTATGATTCCCAACATAATTTAGTATAATTCTAACAATTGTACAGATTGACTTTTTTGTGATCAGTATTAAGTTTAGGCCGAATTGGATTTCTTTGAAATGAGAAATTGAACAGTTAAAAATGAATAACACTAGAACTATAAATTGTTTCAATAATAAAGGACTTCAAATGGCACAAATGTTTCATGAATGTAAACAAATGCGGTGCATAGATAGCAATAAATGATTTTGAGATTCAATAAAAACTACTTGTTAATACAAACTTGAAATCATATTCATAGTTATTGTATAATAATATTTTTGAGTATAATATGTATGGTGTATATAATATGTATTTGAGAATTATCTATGTGATGAAAAATATGAAATGTGAATGAAATATATACTATTTCTTAGCATTTTTTTTAATTTTGAATGCCTCTTATTCTTACATTCTGAGCTGAGTATCATTTAATTACTTACATCATTATTTTACTTGCTTTTCTTATATTTTTTTGCTAAATATTAATTAAAGCAATAAGCCATTTGAAAATATTACCTCGTACAAAACCCTTAAGAAACATTGTAGTTTGTATTATTTTATTCCAGTGAGAAGAAAATCTAAGAAAATAAAGTAACATAAACATTAATACTATTAATAATAGAAAGATCTTACGAGTCTACATTTTTATTATTTATATGTTAATTCTTATCACTTCTGTCCTTTATTTTTACTATCTGTTATGTGTATGGAGAATGTGTATTATGTGAATGTTGCTATTTGTTTCGTGTACTTTCAAAAGCTACGCAAATAAATCATGATTAATATTCATTGTGTGCTTATAATAAAAACATGTTATTTAATAAATCTAAAGTTATATGTATATTAAAGAATGGTTTTGTGATTGGTGTATTAAAAATTAAAGCATTTGTCCATGTTACCTTAAACATTTGTTCAATATGTGGACATACTTTTTGTTAGTTTCACTTTTATTAGTTCAATTTCATTTTGATTAGCTCTTCCAGTTATTATTTATTATTATTATTTATTTAGTGTTATAAAATTATTATATTTTTATATTATCAAATAGGGCAAAAGAATCGTGCCATTAATAAGATCGTTTTCCAATCTTTCTAATTCTGTGTAACAACACAAAAAGTTACTTGATTTACAAAAAAGTTTTTATTTAAATTATGTTTTTATTATGTTTAATTAATTAGCAGTATCGATAAATTCTAGAGTAAGGCCAGTGTCAACCTTGCCAAATAACACTTACTGATGTATATTAAAATAGATATTTACATTGATTGATATCTCTTACTAATCTGACTGATTAAAAATGTACGTCACAAGTAATTCTTAAGATATAATGTATGACATCCTTTGGAAGAAATATTTTTATATACACTCATGCAAATATATCTTGTATATTATTTACACTGATTATTATAGTTCGACGTTTGTGTTTACATTTGTCATAATGTGATATGCGTTTCATTTGCGTTTAATGGATAACTTTAAAAAATACTTAATATTGTTTAGCTAAACACGTCATTTTATTTATCAAATACAAATTAGACATTTAAATAAACAAATGGTGTCAATATGTTTTATAAAACAAAATGTAACTATTATACAACAGTGTGTGGATTTTGGCAAGCACAAAACTAAATTGATGTTTCTTAGTGTATAGGCTAATAATGTTGAATATAATTATATTACATACAACTCTTAATGTTCTAAATTCTTGTCACTACACATAAAATTAAGTCATCAAAATAAATTATTAAACGATTTTTACGATTTATCTATTTGTATTTTAAGATAGATGTCGGATATTTTTAATCTGTTTAATTGTATCATCTGTAGCATTAAGGATTTTTAATTGGATAAAATTTACATGAGGAGACTTAACAATGTAATGTGGATAAACTGTTGTTAATAAATTAGTAGTTAAACGTCGATTTCCAGTAACACTTTAGAAATCAAGTACCTTAGGATGTATTAGATTTTTTTATTTTTTCTATAAGTGAAGAGAAGAGAATCCATTACGGACGTAACGAATGTTGCTTTGAGCGATATAAATTTCACATTAAAATTGATGTGTTGTTAAGATGAATAAATGTATAAAGTTAACGTTAAGAAATGTATCATATTGAAAATTACTCAAATATAATATTCCTTAGTACAATTTTTTTTATTTTCAAATTTTCGTTCAACAGTCTGCGCTATTAGAATTCTCCATTTAAGGCCATTTGCCTTAATATGAATAATGAATATACTTATAACATATAATGTGGCGATTCTTCTTTTAATAATTAAATCTTTACTTTCGTTTTATTATTATGCCTGTTAAGTACTATTTACAATCCGTTTTTCTTGGAGTTATTGTTAGTTTGGGTATTTTTTTCAAAATTATTTGATCTGATTTTTGCGGTGTATATATATTATGTTGGTTATATATTGACTTCTTGCATTAACAGGCATATATTATGTAAGTATCAATAAGTTCGTTTACAGTTTTTTTAATTTTCTTATTTCTATTTTCTAAGTTAGAAAAATATTATTTTCCACTTTGCAATTAGTAGCTTTGTATAATTTTGAAATCGGTTTATTTTTTTTGTTAAAAATATTAGTATTTTCTACTTTTTAGTTTTGGTCTTTTTTATCCACTGCTCAGCCTTATTCCTTGCTTATCCACTCCAAATACTATAAGAGCTATTACAACTACTGACAATGTTATAAAAAAACAACTTGATCAAACCAAAACACCCTAAACATACATACATACATGGGCAATCAAGAATTTGAAGTTGAGGAATTATACCTTCCAGGGTCGACTTACGTGAATTACCAATAGTATACTACTAGACTTCTATACGTCCAATCGTGAAATTACTCCAATATGAATCGTGAAAAAAAATCTCATAACTCCTCTGATTATTATTGGAGAGTTGTGTCTCCACGCTACATGCATGCATGGAACTGCTAAATCGCATTTTTTTATTGTTTATTTCATAAAACGTTTTTAAATAACCAAGTTTATCATCACCTGAAAAAATAAAAATTATGGATAGTTTTTTAATTACCCAAGTTAAAAATGTCGCATATTAAATTTATAGCTCGCTAACAATGTCGTATATTAACTTCTGATGATATTAACGGTGCGTGGGGGCTGGCTGGCGCGCGGGATCTACCACTTCAGTCTATGTGAGCGGGAAAAGCGGACGTTGCCTTGTATTTTATGAAATTTTATTATTATTCCTTTTCTTTAAAATACCATTCACAATGTTTACTAGACGTTTAATAAAATTTGCTACTGGACGTAGCGAAGAAAAACATACAAATATAAGTAAAAATACCGATAAAATCATTTTCACCAAAGCAATACCTAGTGAGAATACAGGTATTTAGTTTTATTTATTATATTACTTTGGACGATTTTTAACAATATACTTTATGGCTTAATACGATTTACGACGATTGATTAATAGTAAAATTACATTAGCTTTTTCTAACAACTAAATGGAAAATGTAGGATGTATCGCATCCGACATTGTTAGTAATATGAGTTAAATTATTATAACAATTTAATAATGACGTATATGGCATTTACGACGTGCAATAATCAATTTCATACAAGCAACAATATCGGTTGTGGTACTTCTGACAAATCGGTATTAATCTTACTCCGTTAAAAATGTTACAAGTGGCTTTTCTCATATTTACGCATTTAGTACCGGCTACGCATAATAAATTTCTATTAGTCATGGGCGAGCTGATAACTACAAGCAGCAAATATATGTTATATTTTTATAAGACATTTTATGAAACACTTATAAAATGTGAAACTTAACCACGATTTTCCTGGGTGTCCATTACCAGATCTTGATATGGTACCAATGAGACCACCGCGGAAGTACGGTCTTTTAAAAAAAAAAAAAATTATTGAAATCCGTTCACAAATTACTGAAAAATCGAGGGACATAAAAAACTGAACTTCCTTTTTTGTACCATGATTGTATAATATCTTCATATTAATAGTATTAGGACCATATCTCAATCAAATACTAGTAGGTACAAACGCATGTGTGAGTACAGGTGATCATTAATAAAATAAAAGATAAGATACATTAATAATTTTTATTTAAAAAATCGTAAGTCTTAAACCTCTTTATTTAATGAATAATTATCTACTTACCTAAGGGTGCTTACAAATTTTACAATTTATTTTGACATTTTTTTATAAGCAATTAATTAATTAACAGGTATGAACGGCAATTATAGTTCGAAAAGTGTTTAAATCAATTAATAAAACAGTATAGATTTTAAGGATATTCTAATAGACCAGCTATCGTATATTTAAAAAATTTGAAGAAATATGTGTTAATGGACATTTTGTTATTTAGGATAATAACTAGTGAGATCTAAACTCTTATCAGTTCTAAGTATACTGATTATATATGCTATTTGTCAGTATAGTTACACTTGCGATTATAGACATTTTCTAATATGATGTGCTACATAATTTTATCCCAATTATTATAAGCTAAGACCTCATTTAACATACATAGGTACATCCACTTCTTTAAATTCAGAACCAAAACGTATATAAAAACTGATTGACTTGACTTTGTTTTCATAAATAAAAGGTAGAACTGTTCTAGCAACAAGCAACCACAGAGAATCCAAGAAACTATGTAGAGGAGAACAAAAAGAAGTCGTGTAACAGGATTTGTGATAGATTTGTAATCTATAGGAAAATGCGCGAAATGAAATTAGAGTGTGTCCTAAAAATACGACAAACAGAAAAAACGACACATGTTGTAACACAGTAGGTAACATTCGTCACTTTTATTATTTACTTATTTATTATAATTTTTTTAAAATAATGATAGTTTGAAGATAAAATAAATAATATTGTTGTTTGGTTTAAAGAAATGAAATAACCTTCATCCTCAATATATTAACAATAGGCAACTCTCTTTTCATCGTCCATAGCGTCCCAACAATATTTCTCACAGCCCCAACAATCTAAAATTACCTTACATTAACAATACTTATATTTAAGCGTATTTTTTATAATTTTAATATGGCTATAAAATAAATTATTTGGTGTAGTTTTTTGACATAACTTATATTTTACGACCATATTACATAATACATAACATACATATATACACAATATATCCTACAGTGAGAAGGTGGGGAGCTAAAAGCTAATCAATATTTAAAAACCAATTTAATTATTATCATTATATAAAATAAGCTTACATAGTAGAAAAACAAAAACAAAATAAAATATTTTATTTAGTACATTATTGAGTGGATAATCTGTTTAGTTTTCTAAAAACGCTGTTTGTGGGTTATTTTTCTTTTGAACAGTTGTAAAAATATAATATTAAGAGATAATTAATATTCGAAACATAACATACTTCAGTCTCTCGACCTATATAGATAAAATGAAATGAAAATAATAAATGCATAGGACCAAAATGCTCAGAAAGTTCTATATGTTTTATTCATTAACTTAATAATAACTCGTACCTTTAATAATTACACTATGTTATAAATTCGTTATATTTTAATTTTAATTTAAAACTATGGATATATGATAAAGTCCACTCTGTTCACTTCTTTCATGTTGGGCGTAGGAATCCAATTCTGAAACGTAAAATGGGAGATCCCTCAGCTAACGTGTAAGGTTAAGGCATATTTTCTCTTAATTTCTCTAAAACCAAACGAATCTCTTATCGATATATATCGTATCACTATAACAGTGAAAAAAGCACGACAGTAAATTATAAAAATAAACAGAAACAAGTAAGATATAGTTGGGATCATTACGAATACAACTTTAATTGACAACAATTACGCCAACCAACATTTTTATTCTCTATGAATAAAATTGATATTTATTGTAATCAATTTTTTTATTTGAGAGTGAACTCTAAATGAAAGTATCGAAATAAAAATAATAATGATTGGTTATTGTTTTTATATTGATACGATCTTCCTTATGTAATGTAGAGTGCCAAATAAAAATTGTAACAAAGTCGTTTTTGTTTGCTAGAACTAACTTTACCGTACTCATTAATCCGTATACCTGTATTTAATAACGTGCAATTGCTGAAGCTAATGAATATTTAAAAAAAAATATCTTCATACCAATTCACTTTAACAGATCTAACATTCTCAAACAGTTATAACTCTTTTTTTTGTATAAGAAGTTTTGAGAATAGCCTAATTAATAAGCAATAAAAATAAACACAGAATGTAGAGCACACGTGATTGTGTTGTGTTACTTAGAAAACCGTTTTCTAAAGCATAAATGATGTTTATTTAAAGACCATAAGATATGCTACATTAAATAATATTAAACATGGTATGTAGTGAGAAGTTTCATATTGTAATTTAATGATTAATATAAAAATTATATAAGTTGCTAAAACTATAGTACAGTTTGCTAGGCTCTCTTGTTTTAAACCTTAGAATCTTAGAACAAAGTCTTATGAGAAAAACACACAATCTCAACTAGCACACAAATTCAGTCAGATAGTAAAAGAGAATTCGAATAAATATTTCACTAATGAACAAAATTTTAACATTTACATTAACATTAACATTTTCATTTTAACATAATACCACAAGTAATAATTTGCTAATAATTGATTGGTAAAATATGTATGACGAGCTTAAAATATGAATATTCTTTTGATTTTTGGATATTAGAGTAAAATAAAAAATAACATGAATATGAAATGATGATATCAATAGCTATAAGGCATCTCAATCGAAAAATACTAATTTATTAGTTAGTGAAGAAAAGTAAAGAAAAACCAAAAAAACATTGCTTGTTGTTTGTTAGTTCATTACATTAACTAGATTTTGCAAATGAACTAGGCTTTTGTTAGCTTTAACAATATAGGCAAAAGGTTGTAATTTTTTTCATATAACCTATATAGTAGTGTGCGTAGAGAAGTCCCGCTGTCACCAAGCCTCTGTGTAGCGAATATCGTACTCCTGAAGGTGAGGCAATCTTGTACGGAGTATTTCGAAAGCCTCTGCTGACAGCTTCGTACTGTTCAAATTAAGACGTCTTAAACTTGACAGTCCTGAAATCATGATAAATAATAATTAATGTTAGATTTATGTGGCTTCAATCAGTGATTACGGTTTTTATGATGTTTTATGAAAAATTCAATATAGGGCACATAGTGATCAAAATCACTATGTGCCCTATATTGAATTTTTTACAATTAAAAAGAAAAAATATGTGTTACATAACATTTACCTTGTGAGTAACAGGTATAAATATTTACATATTATTAAATAAACCTATATTTACCTGATAAAGCTTCTATTCCCTTATCAGAGACGGGTGTTTCGCAAAGATTGAGTACTTGCAAACGCGGGAGGTGTTCCGCTATCAGCTGCACGCCGCTGTCGCCGAATTTTGTTGCCCATAAATTTAAATAGCGTAGGGATGGCAACTGTTAAGTGTAATATGTGAAAAAATAGAGTATTTTATCGTATAATATAATACAATGTATCATTAGGTTTCATTGATCCACGTGCAACGAAAATTTACATTTTATAACTTTTTACGCATTTTATATTATTTATAGTTTTATTATACATGTTCTTCTAAGTATCTGGTGTTAAATGGCGAGTTTTTCCGCGTGGAATTTGAATCTACAGTGTTCACTTATAAAAAGCGACATCAATTTTGATATAGTATGTTTGCCTACTATATTTACAATATTATAATGTAGACGACATCATAAGTTTACGTTGCTACGTTATCAATTTCAAATTCTAAATTTACAAACAACTACTGGACAGCAAAAAATTTCAATAAAAAGTCGTTAGGCAAACATGTTTAAGTAGAAAAGGCCTTGTAGCTTCATCTAATGTATTTTAATTCGTATCTTATCAAGACGAAATACGTCATTTGACATTGGTACAATACGAAAGGGAATAATACAGTATTTTTATTCTTAATAATTATGTAGTTTTTATGTTAAGTTTGATATTTTAATAACATAAGTAATAATGGCTTGTATTTGTTTTTCTAATTTAATACTAAGCTATTGCCTTTGTGATGTGTTGCCTTTTTAAATCAATTTTTCGAGTCTAGTAACAAAACGTGTCATTTATTTCAGCGTCTTAACAATGCAACGTTCCCAAAAATCTATGGAAAGCGGAGAGCTTCATGTTTTGTCGCAGGGATAGCTGGCCTACTATAGGTATATTTTAACTAAGTTAAAACTATACCTTATACATTTTTTCTTATACAAGTAATAAGGAATAAAAAAAATATATCAAACAATCAACTTTACGTATTTTCTCGCATATTAGGATTAGCCCAAACACTCCATTTTCCGAAGACCGTGTTAAGTGGCGGAACTCGACGCAGAGATATACATATAATATACCCACAACCGTCGTACTTACAGTCAGACGCTGCCACATTGCGATAAGAATGTGAGAATAGAAGCAAACTCACTTTAATAAGATGGTGAGCGCACTCGCTAGTGACGCTGGTGAAGGCGAGGCTGAGGCACTCGAGGTTGCCGAGCGCGCCCGCCTCCAGCAGCGCCGCCACGTCCGCGTCAGTCGCGCGCACCGGCAGCGCCAGCCGCCGCGGACCGCCTTGCGCTTGCTGCTTGAGTAAATTAGTTTTTTTTTATAAAAATAAGTAATAACCAACAATTTAGAAATCTAAATGAAATTTATATGATACTACCTTCTAAGCATGATCTACTAAACAGAATAAGAATCATTACAATTAATTCACAATTGACATAACAACCGCGTAACAGACAACAAATCACATATAGCGGAATTGAGAACTAACTGAAAACTGTGCCTTGAAACTATATTTTTGAAGACGAAGAATATTTGAAAAAGGCCTAAAATGTTGAGAATATTAGAGTAGGCATTGCTAGATAATTGGCAAGAAATATATTATTTTAATTTGAAGTGACAAGTTAAGATATAAATATAACTTATTGACGTAACAAATTTATAACTATATAATTTAAAGAACACATTATTCTTCGTTTCATATCCAACGTAATAAATCTATTTATTATTATTAGTTAATAAATGATTAAAATTTTTATAATACTATGTAAATTTTATTATTTAATTAAGGCTGTTTTGAAAAGTTCATAAGCAGTGAAAAAATAACGCTAGGTCCCAATACTTAGAATTTTGTTATAATAAAAAACAATATGTAGTAGGTAGGTATATGTAGGTATAATGCCCTTTTGCAAATATTTTGTGAGTTTAACAACCGTTTGATATTCCTCTGACGTACGTACTGAACTACTTACTCACTGCTTACTCATACTAGTACTATTACTGAGTAGTATCCATTTTTGTATGTTATTTTCTAAACTGCTTAGCTGTTATATTTGTAAATACCAGTACCTTATATTATATTTCATAAACAGGACATTTTGAACAAATATTTAATATTTTAGATTTAATTAGGAAAATATTGGCGATATTGATCTTGAACAATGGTTCTAAAATATTTCAAAACTTCTACTACATACAAATAATCAGTAGTAGTATCCAATAATCAGAGTAAATGTAGGTGTTACCGAAAGAGTTCAAGTATAAAAATAAAAAATATCGGTCAAGTGCGAGTTGGAGTCACGCATCGAAAACTTATAAAAATTGTAAAAGTTTAAGTTTGTCAAAAATTGCCGTCGTATCCACTCATTTTGTTAAAATGAGCTAACTAAATATATAAGTTCTGAAGTTCATTCTGGTAAATTGGAAATTTATATCTATCAAATCAAATGTATATGTCAGAAAAATAATCATTACAAAATTATACTATAGTTCATTTCACACTGCAAATTTAAGTTTGTCGACGCTTATTAGTTGTATGTAATTCGTTGACCTAGACTTATTAAGTTTGACGAGAAGTGAGAACTTGCAGTACATATAAATGGGAAAATCTCAATTTTCATAATTTATAAGTTTAACACAGAAAGAAATCATTACAAATTTATATTTGTACGGATATGCCCGCAAATTTAAGTTTATCAATTTTTATAAGTAGTGTTTTCTTCAGGAATACCTATCCTAATCATGAAAATAGTACGGAACCCTCGGTGCGCGAGTACTACTCGCACTAGACCGATATTTTATTTCCTTTTGAGTTACGGAACCCTAACATTACTATTTAAAATATTATAATACTGTTATTGTTTTCTAGCATTTGGGGCTTCTCAATAACGTAATGTGCAAAGTTCAACAACAATTGTATTTACGTCAAGCTAACTGCCTACCGGATATCGTTTAATAAAAGGCATTACAAAAAGACAAGATCTATTCAATATTTATATTTTACAGTATATCAGAAATTGTTTTATAAAATATACCTATAGTCATATAGAAAAGAAATGACTAGATACTGCTTTTGTTTATAAATAAATGTTTCATTGTAGCAATATGTTCAATTTTAAGATATATTTTTTACACATTAACAATATATTAGCTACGAAAGCTCTCATTTTTTTTTCGATTGACACCCTATCCTAGCAGTACTGATGGTACACAACATGATGACTGTACACAAAATGTTGATTTATCCTGTTGTTGTTTGTGTAATTCATGTCGGTATTGATTTTCTAGACTGGCTCGTCAGGAATTCAACTTAAAGTATATATAGTGCAGTGTCATATTTTCATAACATATACAATCATAGTTCAATAGTTCAATTCATTAATAGTTCATTAATAGTAGTTCAATAGTTAAAAATGTCTCACCAGTCTCTGTAGAGTCTGTTGTCGCTCACATAGATCTTTATAATACTGTTGTCCTAATTCAGTTCCTTGCAAAGCTGCTATAATTTCTAATTGCGTTTGTTCACCGCTCGCTATTTCCCATTCTAACATTAGACATAAAGCTTCTAATGCCGCTGGCTGAAAACAAAATTTATAATTATTTTTCACTGTATTAATAATAATTTATTAGTATATATAATATCCGCTTTAAGTAATATATGTAAAACATATTAAAAATACTCTACTTACGTGTCCAGTCAAAGCGACTATTACGAAATCAGGCAGATGTTTGCTCATGCTCTGCAGAAAACTCTTTCGTTTACAGCAACAACTTAAGAGAGATTTAAACTGAAATTGTAAAATAGTAAGAAATTATGTATCTGAGTAGATGTGAATTATAATTTACATTTCAACTTAAGCATAATATATTTAAACGTAATAAAATACATCTTTTGAAAAATATTATATTTAGTATAACGGATTAGCCCTATTAAAAATTATTATTTCATAAAAATAGTAGAACAAACGACTCACCATATCTCCCCAGAGCTGGCATAAACGAGCGTGTGGCAGTGACAGTATAGGGTCAGTAGGGGCGACGGCTTTCAGCCACGAGGGCGGGGAGGGCCGCGCCGCACGCGCCGGCGCCACGCAACAGTGCGCGGAGCAGCGCGGGTCCTGCACCAACCTGTCAAGGACTGCAGCGAGTCGCGATGCGACGCGAAGGCAGTTCATAGCGCTAGTACATAGCGGCACTGGTTGCAATAGTCCGCCAACTACGACTAACCAGTCGTCGTATTCACACCTGTGTTAGAAATATATATATATATATATATATATATATATATATATATATATATATATATATATATATATATATATATATATATATATATATATATATATATATATATATATATATATATATATATATATATATATATATATATATATATATATATATATATATATATATATATATATATATATGTGTGTGTGTGTGTGTGTGACTGATCGTAAAAGAAATAAAAAATGGTTTGTCGCAACAACTATTTTTATTCGTATATAGGTGAGTAAAAAAAGGTAAAAGTGTGCTGTCAAGAAGGGATCTATCTTTATCACATAAGACATATCATATATCATGGTTGTGAGATAAGACGAAGTAATAATGATATTCATAATAATATCTGTATCTTAGATAATAAAAGTACCTCGTGGAGGTATCTTTTTTCATTTAAAAAAGATACCTCGATACTCGATACAGTTCTTCAATTCAATTAAGTAAATATATATCTACTAGAAAAACTATGAAATGCAATGTCAAATTACACTTTTGTGTACAAATACCATAATATATAAATCACATAATCATTAAGCATCAAGTCATCAAGCAAGTTTTAAGATGTCTTGAATTTATTTATTTGTTAAACAGTTGTTTATTTATACAAATATCTAACAATGGAATCAACTAAATTTCCCCTAGTATTGTTATTTAAATATATTTAAGACTTACATATGCTGCAATATATCAGCAAAGCACAAAACTTCGAGTTCATCATCATTGCAGATATGCGGCGTGGGGGTCTCGCGGTAGTGGTCATCTATGGCGGCTAGCGCGACGGACGCGAGGTTGGGCGCCGCGCGCGGATGCGGGCAGGACGCGCCGCTACCGTGCGTCACTTCTACAAATCTTCGGACTAGACTTTGCCCTGAATTGTGGGCACTTAGAGCACTGTAAATAAACGTTGTCTATTATATATTGGTGTAGAGGCCGTCATGGCACAACGGCACAGCGTCTGACTGCAAACGCGACGTTTGTGGGATCCATTTCCACTCGGGAAATAGAATTATTTTCATTTCCTCGCTTTGGTAACAAAATACGCTTGACTCACCGTTGAGTGGAATAACAGTGTCTTAACACTAGGTTCCCTCTGCCTAATCTGCTAAATGGGAAAAAACGTAAAACATTTTTTTCATTTAATTTATAAACTATCTCGACAAGTGCCAGTGTTGCGTACTTGTGGCACTTGTGATAAAAATAGAAATAAATGAATAAAGCCTTTTATTTTGCTATACTGTTTGATGCGTTATTCCAAATTCCTTATTTTTATATAAAGACTAATATATTTTCTGTTAACATTAACACTAGTACATTTTGGCGTCTATTCTTTCTAAAATCGATTTGTTAATATAATATGTTTATATAATAATAATGTAAATACTCATCAATTAACTATGGTTAGTCTTGTACTGTGTTATACATACAGTTTTTAAGAGCGTAACTGTCCTTGACACAGTTCTTAATGAATAAATGAATAAAGTTTAAAAATCTAACAATTTTAACTATAATTAGTTTATGTTTAATGTCAAGGGCAACTAATTTAGGGTGTTAGAGTATTTTTATGGCTGGTTATTACAAGCGTTCAGTTACATAAATTAAGATATAAACTACTAAGCTAAAAAATATAAGTGCTACTTGCGTAATGGTATAAATAATAACAAAATATAATTTGCCTTGACGTCCTCGCTATGTAGATACTCGTAAATGATAATATAATTTGTCATTATGAAGTTTGACTTAATTGTTTGGAACTTAGGTATGTGTAAGATAAGCAAATTCAATTGTTCAAAATTCCTGGATAAATATTATATTGTCCATATATAAATCACTAGCCCACCACGAGCCACCTATGGCTTCGCCCGCTTGAACTACTGGATAATTTATTTAGGATGGTGAATATTATAGATATTGATACGTTCTATAGTACTGTAGAACATTTTTTGGTTCCATTATCAATAGTTTCCGCAGACAGATTTTTAATGACATTTTTTTGCATTTTTATTAGGGATCCCTAGTTTTTTTAAATTTAAAATAGCTTATCACTACTTCTCACTCAGTGAAGATGCAGCTTCAAAATGGTGAAAGAATTTTTGAAATCGTTCCTGTTGTTTATGTGAAAACATTACAAATATACATACAAAAAAACAAATGTTCCTCTTTATAATATTAGTTTAGATATTTTTAAGTTACTATTCAGCGTCACACAAAATAGATGAATTTTACTTATTATCTAATAACGAGTAAGAAAAACAAATGAATATGGAATAACCTTATATAATCTCTAACAAACTGCCTCGCATGAGGCGCCTTGCCGAAGTCCACATTGCGTGTGAGCACGCGGCGCACGGGCGGCGCGAGCGCGGGCAACGGCGCGGCGCGCGGCCGGCTCCGGCACAGCCGAGCCAGCAACGCGCACAGTTCGCCGGTCACCCCTCGCTCGGCTAGCAAAGGCGCTGCTACACTTGCTACCTTCTCTGCCCACTCTTCCCAGTCAGTGCTGTCTTTATTCTAAAATATTATAGTATAATTATACATCAAAACCTTTGTACTTTTCAGTTTTAGTAATTAGAAGTACTCCTGCTGTTAAGCAAAAACATTTTCTAAAAATACGATACTATGAAAATTTTACACCCAGATTACCTACTTGATACGTTTTATCACAACCTCAGTCGTTCATTATTATTTTATCGTATTGACGTCATAGCGCACATTATTTTGTATATTTGTTCCTCAATTACTACAGCGTTTGTCGCTTATACTAATTAAAGCTGTATTTGTTAACGAGTTGATAATGATGCCAGTAGATAGATACATTAACTACGTCAATGACTCTCGACTAGGTAGTAGGTACCTGTTTAGTGTTTAGTGCTTAAAAGTAATAACTAAATTTACGACTGAAATACTGTTTTAAGAGCACAGCGAGGAAGTTAATAGTTTATAAGATACAAAACACAAAGCAGCCGCCGCGTTTTATAAATATTTACAAGTAATTTGAGCTCAAATTTAGCTTACACGCGTTGACGCCAATGTGTACTGGTACTATAAAGAATTGCTTGTATACTTGAAATAAGATTATGGATTAATTTTAATTTTAAAATTGTGTATATTTACAATTTACATATTCATTTGTATTATACTTTAAAAATATTGTAAATTATTTTCGATCATAATATTTAATATGGAAAAAATGTATATTAATATCAATTGCCGGGTACGACGGCTGTTACGGTATAACATGCACTGTTTACCGACGCTGTCAATTAAAATCCTGATAATGTGTTGTATATGTAATTAAAGAAACCACTATTATAAATGATATTACGTCAATGGCTGCGTCTGTTTTGCATAACGTATGAATGTAATAAAATCAGATACTTTAAACGTTTTTTATGTTCAACGCATAAATTAATAATTAACTATCACGGACGGACGCCTACAATTAAATAATAAATAATTAATAACCCTAATTAGAATATAAAAATATTAAATAACGTGTCTATTTTAACACTATATTACTAACCTCCGAGAGTAGGTCCGTGAGAATCTGTAATGGAGCTCGCGTCACATTTTCATCTTGCAATGGCGTTGTCATCGCAAAGTCTACCATATTCTAAAGTGCAGAATGATAAATTATTATTATGTATTGATTTGTATATTAATATCGTTTTTGGCGTAATTCAAAACGTGCTTGACTAAATTTTTCAGCAACATCTATAATATAAAATACAGTAAAAAACAATGTTTGGAACTACTAGACGTATTTAAATTAACAAAAGTTAATGTCCCTCACATGCCTAATATCTAATACAGTAAAAGTACTGTATTAGATATTAGGCATGTGAGGGACATAGGATATAATTAATCTAGAAAAGTACTACCTGGTGTAGAACCACAATAGACCGACAAAATTATAAGAAATAAATAAAGGGCTTCTTAGCAAAAATGCTTGAACGTGATCAGAATTTACCAATGGCGTTTAAAAATTCGTCTAATCATCTTATGAAACTAAAATGCAAAGTAAACGTGAACAAAGATGCTGACATCAATTAGTTTGTAATAAAAGGTCTTTTAGTACCATGTAATCAAGTTTTAAATGATTTAAGTATAAGTGTTTACCTCAATTTTGTCCTATTCATGACAAAGAGATTAAGATCATATCCATGATGAAGTTTTAGTTTTTTAGAGAAAACATGTCAAACAAGTGTCAGGACCCTCTGTTCTTCACTTTCCGCCCTAATTCAAGACACTGTGAGTCTCGAATTTTGACAACAGTGATCAAAAGTGGCGAAGGTAAACTCGGTACTTTTTGGTCTTGGTACCCATAACCGTTAACAGTTAGAAATTCTCCCACTGCGCCACCATATTGTTAAGTATTATTAAATTAAATGTAAAACATTTTTAACGAATATTTTATGGTTTTAACTTGACCCACTAAAATCGATTAAGGAAGGAAATGGACATTACATTAAAAAAAACCCACTAATTAAATGAATACTTCATATTATAATATTATGTACATAATACATATATATTATATATAGATGTATGTTCATATTACATTATTGAAAATACAATTTGTACTTGCCTTAAGTTCTTTTAAGACGACCTCTTTCCTCACTGATTTCGTTAAGAAGTTGCGATATCTAATCATGTTTCTCTGCAATGGGAAATTACTGTTTATGTACTCCGAAAACTTGTATCGATACAAATAAAAGATAAATATATATTTACTTACTCTCCAAACTATTGAATAGTACCATTGGTCCCTAGTGTAGGCGTCGTTAGCCTAGAAAGATAAAAAAAACATAACTGTCAAACTGAATTATTACCTCTTAGGTAGTACGTACGATAAAATATCATTAAATGATATACGTACTTGTAGGAGAAGAGAACCATGAGGCATGACGATCCGCAGACAATATTTCCTAGCTGGATCCCAGCGAGAAATACAGTATACTTCTTGCATGCAACTGTACGAAAGCGGGTGTTCGAGCAATCCCGAAGGCTGTAAATATATTTACACACATTCATTCCAGATAATGACAAAATTTTAATTATTTATTATACTTTATTGAAAATGTCTTTATACTTAACCTAACCATTTCGCAAAGTAAATAAATGATCAAATATTTGGAATAAATACGACGTAAAAGAAATAAAAAAATTCTATAAATACAAACAAAACAAACTCAACGTCTTAAAGATGCTTCCGTCTTAGTAAAGTTTATATAAAATATGTTTATATTTAAAAGTATTATTTGATGTGCAAACATGCTTATTAAGCAAACTAGCCTAATCTTTCATTGACAGTCTCGTCTACATATATCAATAACAGTTAAACAATCCATATATATTCATCGAAGTTACCAGTCAACCAAATTAATCGATCGTCATTTATTATTATAGATAGGTACGTATGAGGATTAACAAAAGAACGTACACATATATAAATGAGGATATTTTTTATTTTATGCATATTGCGTGTTATTTGTTTTTTTATCAGTTAACAGGTGACAAATATACTCGTAATGTGTAATCATATCTAAGCTGTCGACACAAGTGTGTCGTATTTAGGATGAGTATGGTGTAAGTCGGAACAATTGCTTTGTGTATCTGCTAGTAAGAACTTGTAGTATGTACTTGTACACGTTTGACGTTACGGAGCATCGGCCGACGGGTCCCGAGGTTGTTCGTGACGTCATTGTGCTCATCCCATGCATGTATGTATGGTAGCCTGGTCCGCGCGAGTGGCCTTTTAACTTACAGTACCTATCTTGTTCACCTTCGGCTGCTTTATATTTACAAAACCATGACCTTTTCTACTATTTTGTACCCACTACATATTTAAAACTTTAAAATATTATTTTTACGTTTTACGTGTAATCATTAAATATAGATTCCATGTCAATATTACAAAGTAGAATTGTTATTAAGTGACCTGTCGCACGCAAGGCAATATGTAAGTAAAATATTTCATACGTATGTACAATATGACGTCAATACTAAGGTGATTAGTCATGACGTGGAATATTTTGACTTTCATAAGCTACATAATAAACTAAAATATTAAGGTGCACTGTAAATTCCTTTGCACTTGCTTTTCGTCTTCGATGTCAAAAAGTAGATAAATCAAAGATTGTAATAACAAGTACGTTTTAGATACAAAAAGGTAAAATTAGTGGATAATACTGGTATGTTTGCTGCCGTAGAACATGGTTATTATACATTTTATAAACATAAAATGACGATAATAAGCCATACTCATACCCCATAACCTAATAGCGCGCGAGTGTTTTTATTATCTGCTCGTTGACCTCATTGAATTAGTGATAAAAACGGTTGTTTTAGGGACAGTTGTGCCTTTCTATAACTTCTCTTATAAGCGTCTGATATATCAATTTTTAGAAATTTTATAAATGTAATTTTAATGCTTTGGATTTATTGTGATTGATTTATTTTTCCGTTTTATCGATTAATAGGAATATATCTTTGAACTCGTAGCGTTTGATGATGACTAGATGAAATGTGGTTAAAAAGTATGTTGTTAATATTGTATAATTTATTTGCTTACACAGTCGATTCAAGATTGTTATACATAATTTATAAAAGTCCTATGAAATTCCTACAAAAATAAATATAAAATATATTTTGATGAGTAATCGGATTGACGTTTATTTAAATTTATACAGCTGCTAAATATACCACAAGCTATTTAAATATATATACATATAGGTACAATTGTTGGTGAAAGTTTTTGTAACCATAAGTAGATATTTGTTTGATAATTGTTGTTGCAAAAGCTTAGTCTATTCACTATCTAATAAAACGCGGTATAATAAAAGGTCTAATAAAATTATGAAACGCGGTTTTTCATATAAATAAATTTATAAGTGTTACTTACTGTTTTCGATATAATGTGGTCCTCTAATAAGCATAACATATGAGTTTCCCATCTTCTAAAAAATTTAGCACCTAGTATTTTATCTACAACAGTCCGGGTATGCTGAAAACAACACACTCTAAGGGCGCCCTCGCTGGCCAACTTGTAGCGAGGGCCTGGCGGCGGCACCGGTGTGCCGGTCGAGTTCCCGCTTTTGGTCCCACTGCTGTCAGCACAGCATTCTGGACTTGATCCCTATCAATAGAAATAAAATCTTAGAAAATCTTCTATTTAGTATATTATATACACAAATTGCTTGTTACAATTTAATATCAAAATATCAAGGAACATAGACTAATTTTTATTGCCTGACTGACCTACTGACTAATTGGGTTTATTTCTTAAATTAATAATAATTACTTGACGGTAGAACTAAATATTTACTAAAATTAATAAATATTCGTACTTGTTAATTATTATGATTAACTTTTATTTAAAATATGTAGGCAACTAAATAAGAAATATCGGTTATGCGCGAGATTATGGCGCACCGATTCCGTACGATTTCTTTGGTTATCAACGAAAAATACAACTTAAATTTGCAGTCGTTTGCACTAATTTTGTACAAAGTGACATACAGTACACATAATATTTAAATAACTTTGTAATGGTTATTTTACTGATTTACCTATACATGTAAATTACTACAATTTTTAACTTATTTCCAAATTCCATAACTCTGTCAACAAAAAATACCAATAGGATTTGATCACGGGGGCAGTTGTATGCAATGTGACAAAAACGACGTATAATCGCTCGTATCTGTTGATTTCGTTGACTAAAAAAATTAAACTTCTAGTTTAATTTATTTTCTGATTTTTGACATTAATTTTAACTTGATAGCCACATGATTTTGAGAAAATAGTCTTGACAGAAAGTTATAACAACGGTATAATTTTTTGCTACTTTTTTTGATATTGGACTGACGAACAACATAACGGTACGGCAAAATAAAGATGTTGACAAAACGGCTGAAACGATATAGGCATAAATTTCATATGTTTGTAATCCTAAATATTTAAAAATTTTGTAAAAACATAAATAAATTAATAGGTTTCAATACACATACTACTACCTACAAGTACCTACATTCATTCCTTGTTAGTTAGTTAAGGTTTACACAATATTTATTACTGAGAGGACAAGGAAGAAGAAAGAAACACCGCCGTACTTTATCTTACAATAGTCCTTATCATTTCTTTAAAACAATAATGTTTTGAGACGTAGAATTTGAACTCAAAACTAGTGGGGCATGTCCTACTACGCCAGGATTAGTACTCATTAAACAAGTACACAATTGTGGACTGTATTGTGATAAAAAAAGAAATCAAACAATGTTTCTATGTCACGTCGGCTTTTAGGTCGCAACGATGACGACAATAATATTACTGTTGTTCATTTCACCAAGTTTCACTAATAGCACTTTCACATAATATACGTAACTCACAGCTGAACATGCAACAGCAGCTATGATATTTGTATATGGACATAAGATAAATTTTCAGGTCAAATGCAAATCATGTAAATGTTATATAACAAAAAAGATTTTTTTGAGTGACGCAGAGGGGCAACGTGTGACTAAGCGCGTTCGTTATAAGTCCGATTCCCACTCGGAGGAATGAATTATTTGCAATTTCATTTTCTCGCTCTAGCAAGAAAGGGTTCAAATCCGGTACTTCTCGCGCCAAGTTTAGAATTCGGGCAGCAAGCAGAGAACGTATACGCACACCGTAAGACAGGCAGACAGACAGAGTTAATATACATATGCGGGGCAAAGCGTGAAGCTTGAAAACTATATATCGGTCAATAGCGAGTAAGTATAATGATATCGAATAATAGCGAGTATTAATAGTATTCGAGGGTTCCGTACAAATCATGATTGTAAGTCAGCGGAAAGTAAAACTTAAAAAATTTACAAACATAAGTTTGCGGGCGCTTGCACTGATTTAGTATGAAACGAACTACAAATACAACTTACCAAATACCAATATTACTTACATAGAGCTATAAATTACTTATACGAAGATTTTTTTTCTATACCTTATAGGTTTTAGTAACATGGTGAATTTCATGCAGAATGTCGCAAAAACGAAGCGTTAAACGTTTTATTTATTATGTCGCCTTAGAAGTTTATTTTTTTCTGTGGTCTAAGGTACTATAGACTTGGATATTTTATATTTATTTCAGCTCGATACTCCACGTGATCATGCTAAAATGGTCTTGACAGACGGACGAGAGTATACTATTTAAACATCTTTGTACATATATATTTTTTTATTTAGCCAACTCAATTTTATGGTTTATCCAGAAACATGTGATTATTTATATCTTGCCATCTAATAAGAATTTATTTCTTTATATTACTGCTGCAGTCCTGACTTAGATGGCATCATAAATGTTAGTCCGCTTGCTACGTTATACGTATTTACTATTTACGTAATAAAATATAAATTGATAAGATATTTCATTTAGCTAGCGTACAGTGTATCGTAAGAAGGAATTCATGAGTAAATTATCAACAAAAATATGAGCTGAGTTATATATGAGAAATGCGAGACTGACAAGACTTATTAAAAAATATTTGTATGTGTTCCAAATTAGATAAATTACAACGAACAATAAGGAAGTAAATATTAATTATATGACATTTTGGTTTTTTTTGCAGTATAAGCGATTATCTGTGTTAATAGTAAAAACATGATTAAACCAACCGGACCAAGGCGGCGATTATGACAACAGCGGGACAGGTAGTGCTAAGAATCCCCAGGCTACAACAGGCCACCAACACCTCTGACTGACTCTGGCTACGTATAACGGACGCACGATACGGTTCGACGAACATCTAGCGCAGCTGGATGTAGAGCTGACCAACAAAAGACGGCACGTCTTAGGATTATGTGAAATCCGACGAGAGGAGGAGGATATCGTAACTTTAGAGTCAGGCCGTCTTATTTACTTCAGAGAAGGAGACTAACTATCCCAAGGTGGTGTCGGGTTTTTGGTGCACAAGACTCTCTCTGACAACATTATAGAAATATTAAGTGTGTCGATTAGGGTAGCTTGTCTAGATTTAACAAAAGATATAATCTTAAGGTAATTCAAGTTTACGCACAAACTTCGGCATACTCAGATAATTAAGTGGAAGAAATGTATTAAGACATTTCCAAACTTTGCATACCATCCAAAAGTCCCACTTCAACGTTGTCATGGGGGATTTTAATGCCAAAGTGGAAGTACAAATTAACAGTGAATCGGTATTATAGCAAACAAGAGACGAATATTAAAGGACGTCTCCGTGATCTCTAGCTTCAACACCGAAAGTGACCGTCTCTAAATATTCACTACAAGTTCCAGTGTCTAAGTCTCATGAGGACTACACTCCGACTTAATGGAGGACTAGTAGCCTCTTAACCAGACATTCTTGCGGATGTAAGTATAAATTGAGGATTTTCACGGCAAACTTTATGCCTCAGAAACGCAGGACATTTCCCAGGTCTAATTCAAGAGGTCCTAGACTTGCTTTATCCCGCCACTTTTCAGAAGACTTGCCAGAAGTGAGCCGAGACGAAATTTTGGGGCAGCTTGACCCTTGGGGCAGCTTAAAAATGGAAAAGCACTTGGAGAGTACAGATTCACTACGGAGCTGCTAAGGGTTGGCGGAAAATATCTCTGAAGTGTATAGATCTCTGAAGTATTGTGATCTTGGTTTTCAAAACAGAAGACAGGATTCTTTTGAAAAATTACCCACCTATATCCCTCCTATCTATAAGCTGTTTTCCAGGTCATCATAAATCGTCTTGCATGTAGAATTGACGAATTTTAACCATAGGGTATGGTACATAGACCACATTCACACGGCAGATTAATGGCGTGCTCTTGGTGAGGCAGCAGTCCATGTCCAGCAGTTGATAAGGACAGGCTAATCTGTTTCTATTTCTATTAATTATTATAAAAAATATATATTTATACGCAATACATATTTATATGCAGTTAAATCAGTACAGGACGATTTTAAACTTCGCCAATAAAAATAATCTATTCAAATCATTTTTATTCTTTTATTTTTAGAGCTAAAAGTAATAATAGACACATTAAAAATAACTACACATTAACAAAACAAAATCTCATATCACCTACATGTAATAAAATAATATTTATATTACTCGTGCCGTTCTTTTTTTTGGTGGGTTACCCAACATGTCGTGGGTGTAGCCAAATCGTCAAGAGTATTTTCCTGTACATCTATATATGTCTATATACACGCATCGATAAAGTTGGAAGCTGAAATTTTTATATTACATCACTTAAAATTTACCTTAAATAAAAAATAAATTTTATAACTTATTAATTAGTCATGTAACAAGATTTTTGAAGATATAGATCGCTTTATAACAAAGTAAATGTTGTTACTAACCAAATAATTATTGCACATTAATTAAATAATATAAAGTTATTTTAATTCGTTGGATTTATGATAACAATGATGCACATGAAGTTATAAATTTAAAAAATATAATTTATAGTATTAATATAGTTCTATGTAATTTAGAGGTGTATATCTCTTTTTGGCAAATTGGTGCACATAATAATGATGATTATAAAATATGGCTATAAGTTAAAGCAGTACAGTACAAAGGGAAAAATCCGAATACAAAACAAGTGGATACGACCACAAATTTAAGTACGTAAATTCTTATAAATAGTATTTTCCCCAGCGGAATACCTAAGATCATGATATTGGTACGGAATACTCGGTGCGCGAGTACAGCTCGCACTTGACCGATTTTTTTTCATTTAATTATTATTTAAGCCCATAAAATATAGAAAGTGAAAAATAACGGATCAAAATTCAAAAAATACAAAACGCTCCAGCTTTGCATTGATCGAAATGTAATATATATATATACGTATAATTTATCGGCGTCGACATTCATAATGACCGTATTTGTTAGAAAAATAGTTAGTCTGTATCTCTGCAGTGATTCCTAAGTAATATAGATTTGCATTAAATATAAGATGTCCAAAACTGTTTTCGGTAAGGCGCTATTGGACAATTACCGAAAATGCATTTGCAATTGATGCATTCTTGATAACTGCATATTCTTATTTTTTTTTTTCATTTATATTATATATATATATATATATATATATATATATATATATATATATATATATATATATATATATATATATATATATATATATATATATATGTATATATATATATATATATATATATATATATATATATATATATATATATATATGTATATATATATATATATATATATATATATATATATATATATATATATATATATATATATATATATATATATATATATATATATATATATATATATATATATATGTTATTTGTTAAGGTATGTTATAACAATAATAATTTAAAAGTAAAAAGTACATTAGTTAAACCATATTTGTCTATTGGCTAATAGCTAATGCAAAATGTACTTGTGAACAATTTATACTAGGCTATAAATAAAAAATATCCAACGTTAAAATTATCTTCACAGTAATGTAAGAAAGATCACGATATTGATGTATCTCTTATATCGATACGATTACCTTAAGGAAAGAAAAATATCCAAAAAACGTATAAATATTTGTACTTAGCGGGACTTCGAGTTCCTTTTGTACGAGTATCTCATATTTTTGCATCTGCATACATGACTTCCGGGTGTGTTTTTTCAGAGGACTGGCCTGAGATACCTTATTGTGATAACGTCTCTGATCAAATTTATTTTATTATTATTATTGTAGAAATAAAAATGGTAAGATAAATAGTAATTATTTGTGACACATTCGAGGTGTGGTATATATATTTAAATATACTTTATTTTTGATAAACAAACAAACTAACTTAAAAGGACAGGAAATAAGGGACCTAGGTATATCTACTTTTAAGAAAAGTATAAAGTAAATGTAATATAATCATTAATAGGAGTTCAATTAATTTAATAGAATATACTAAATGAAGGTGGGGCAGTATTTATCCGAAATGAAATTGACATAAACGCTTACTAACTAGCAAATAAATGACCGTTTTGACGTCAGTCGCGACCTTGTGCTTTAGATATATAGGTATAGTTTGATTACAAAATTATTGATTATTATTAGTTAACCTTATTACATATTAAATTGAATATAATTAGCCAGCAATGATTTCGCAAAGCAGTGAGACTGTACACATTACTTTGTCAACGTTTAACTTACTTTAACTAACTTACGCTTTTTTCACACAGGAAAGTAAGAAATAAATACCATAGAAAAAATAAGTATAAAAGTAGTGAAACCGCTGGTAGAAAAAGTATAAAAGTTAATACCTAATAATGTTAATACATAATAATACTATTTTTAAATTATTTACTTCTAACAGTACCAACCTATTAGACACAATAATAAGTACTACATCTATTGTTCCAAATACATATTGTATTTTGCATACTATCATAATTTATATTTATATTCACTTCTATACATGAAGTTTAAATATACATCAATGGTCAGGTATAATCGCTACATGAAATCAAATGTCATGTAGCGATGTCAAAATTAAAATAATTTGTTTCTGATATCCTATTTAAATTTTACAATGCTCTGGGAAAATTGAATTTGTTGATGAATGGATCCAGAGTCCAGAATGTTTAGATCTTTCTATTGTGCACAAAAATCATAATTTGTTTGCGTACATCGATAAAAAAAATCACTATGTAATTGCTCAGTATTATTCTTGATAATTTTATTAACTATAGGGATTGTTGATTTCCTTTTAGCTTTTAATGCAGTCGGTACACATTCTATTAAGGTTTTAGTAAATTTCACAGTCTTATTATATTGAGGAATTTTGTATTATATAACGCAGGCCACCGCCTTGTATCAGATCGGAGAAACAAAAATAAGTAATAATTTCACCATTCACCTAGGAGGAGATCGAATCCACAACCATTGATTGGACAAACAGATCAATAAATTTATCTTAATTTACATTTTGTGTTTCAGGGAAAAACAAAAAGAGTTAACGAAAATTAAGCTCTGTTTGTGAATATTAATAGAATTTAGTGATTGATAGTCCGAAAATTAGTTATCCTAAGGATAGGTTGGTTAAAACTTTTGTTGTTTTGATTTAACTTTACTTTTAGTTGTTATGTTTTTATTAGTATTATTATGTCCAACCAAGCAATTACATATATACATATATATATATATATATATATATATATATATATATATATATATATATATATATATATATATATATATATATATATATATATTATATATATATATATATATATATATATATATATATATATATATATATATATATATATATATATATGTATATATATATATATATATATATATATATATATATATATATATATATATATATATATATATATATATGTATATATATATATATATATATATATATATATATATATATATATATATATATATATATATATATATATATATATATATATAGGACTATAAGTAACGAATATAAACCAATTGCAATTATGTATGTCCTAATTGCAATTGGTTTATATTTGTTACTAATTCGTACCAACGTAGGTGAGTGATATAGAATGAAAATTACAATATGAAAGCAACAAGAGACGCAGGGTGGGTCAGAAGACGGGTCACTGTACGGGTGCCCCACAAACATGTCTTCCTGATGACGTCGGTTCTAAAATTTGGGTCATGAGGGCGCGAGGTATGAGTTTCGCTTCAATCGACCCGAATAGCTTATCGAACCAAAACCGAGCTGTCTTTCACAAAATAGAAACAAGCTGACATAATAATGATGATCATATAAGATCTTTATGATAAGCGAAATAAACCATTTTAGTCATAACGAAGTTATTTATTTTTTATATATAGTGAAAACTTATTCTATTATTGGAACATACAGTAATAGTTGCTGACGTCATTTATTTACAAAATAATATTATGTAAGGATGAATATAACCTTTCTATAAAAATAAACAAGTGGTACGCTCTTGTTTAGTAAGAATTTTGTTCGTGAAATAGCCTTCACGTCAATTACTACTATTAAATATTTCTACTTATGTAACTATTGTCCAAGATATACTAATAATGTTATATTTATTAATTTTGTGTTGACTACAAATGTATTATTACGTTAAAGTTAAAGTTGTAAGATGCCTATATCTGTAAGAAATCATTGAAAGTGATAATATGTCGTCCTATCATGTTGCAACTGCGCTTCTGTTCTATATATTTTTTTCTTTATTTACTTTCCTCATGTTTGTACAAACAAGTTTCATCTTTTAAAAGATACGTCACAAAATGTATGACAGTTGCAACGAATTGACGGTTTTGTTTTAAATTTTTAATAATTTTGATAAAAATGCATTTAATATATAAATAGCTTTATATTGTATACCGCATGTAGCAGATTAGGCGGAGGGAACCTAGTGTTAGGACACTAAGTTTCCCGCTTTCCGCCTAGTTTTCGAGACGTGTTGATTGATTTACGCGAGGGAAGGAGTAAATGAAAGTACTTCATTCTCCCGAGTGGGAACCGAAACCATCACTTTTAAAGTACGACATTTAATTTGTATATTAGGAATTTATTATTATAACTAATGAATTATATAAAAAAACACGTGAATTATACAAATTGACGTCTTAAAATTACTATTGAGAACGTAAACGGTATTATTGAACTGGAATTATCAGCTTAATTCCAATTAGTATCACTTAAGAATGGATCGTTAGTTGAAGAATATAACGTCATTGTTTTATAACCTTACAATTTGATATTTTTTATGTTTCAAAAGAAAATAACGTGGAGAGCATATATCAGTAGCAGACTGGAACAAATCAATGAACATTCCACGATCCAGCACGCGGTCGACATGTAGCGGGCGCGTGCTCCCTCAATGAGAATAAACTAATCTAGTATGGTTGACCATTTTGTTATCTGTATGTTTGAATTAAGTTGTTTTATTTATTTTTCAATGTGATCAAACATGAAAGCATTATTAACATTGCCTTTAGCAAGCTGCGACTTTTTACACGATTATCATAAATATAAACTGACAGTCGGAAACCTCAAATAAACATGTTTCATATTGTGATAAACATATTTTGTATTTAGTATGGCACAGCAGGCCATGCACACGATGTTCGCGAGTTCATATCCAACTGGGAGGACTTTTTTAAACTTTTTTAATATAGTACCTGGTTAGTTAGACAACTGCGTAGTGTGTGAGATATGTATTATAATAAATATTGTCTAGTACACAATGAGCAATCTCGCAAATCAAATATTTGTGGAGTACTTGATAAACAGAAACAATTACAATGTTTCGGCCTACATCCAAAAGCATTTGAAATGCTCATATATTCAATAGCATTGAAGATTGAAGATATATTTTAACCAGCAACCGGCAACGCTCTTATGACGTCAAGAAACTTGATTTATACGATAAATATTCTGAGGCTCTTCAATTGCGAATAAAACTGTCGATAATAAACTTATCCAAATATATAATTTCGTGCCTACAGTCGTGTGTGCATATTGTTGGTGTTTATTTTAATTTTCTGTATAATGACCATGAAAAATTGTCCTACGTTATGCTATTATTTCCTGCATCTGTTATCAACTTATCAGTGACGTAAAAGCAGCATTGAATAACGTTTTCTTTAAAGGAAAATAAATCTTGAGTTGTTGGTCATAGTCCATTAGTTTTTGTGCAACATACGAATGTGAAATTCCCAGTAATCTTAAACGCTTGACGAGACTGCGGTTAGACAAACCGCGTATTTTTAGCGAGATTGTATAATAAAATACATATTTATACATATATACTTAGCACTGTACCTCCGCGTATACAAAGGCAGAAAAAATTTAGTGCCGTTCTCCGCCTTCTATCCTATTTCGAGAAGTTGTGAGTAGAGTTGAGTAGAAGAGCTCAACTCAACACAACAATTTCCTCTTACCAGAAGGGGGGAATTGTATTAAGGCAATCCCCCTATGTGGAAATCGAACATGTAATCACTGCACATCGACTTTCAGAAGTCCCACTGTGCCGCAATGGTCTCATAATAGCAAATATTGAAAAGTAATGAGTAGGAACCATAATATAGATTTCAATTAATATTAGGTAGGTATACAGTGTCGTCACTCTAAAGTAAAACCTAAGAAGTGTTATTCTTGTGCTGATATTGATTATTCAATAAATGTTGCCTTATTTTTAAATATCTGAGAGTCAAAAATAACAACTTACCTAAATATTATAATATGAAAATAGTAATAGTAGTAGTAATAATAGTAATTTTTAAAGCATTTTTAAATGTAAAATAAGATAATTATGCACAAGATAATCAAAACAAAACGTACAAAATATTCTGCTGAACTCTGATCAGCCAAGGAAGGCGTGAGTAGACAGCCCGGCGAAGGCGGCGCGGTCGCTGCTGGCGGTGGCGGCGCCAACGAAAGCAACTCCCCAGCGGACGCGGACATGTTACTCGCTGCAGCTAAACTTCGCAAGCGATCAGCGAGATCCGTATGACCACCATTAAATGTTTTTACTACACCATTGCACACGTCATCAGCACTGAGATTGTTAATGATCCGTGGCCGACGAAGCTTTCTCGACGCTGCGCGCCATCTCCGTAGACGACAGGCCGCATTATTTAGCACCTCTTCAGTCTCCAGATTCTGGACTGGTTCATCGTCAGATTGAACTATGTCTTCTGCATCTGTTATTTCATCAATGAACGGCAGTTTTTGTTCCACATTGGACGGAGAAGGACCGTCTTCAGTTAGTACCATATTAGGGGGACCCAAAAAGTCTCTTAAAGCAAATGCTAGCCTTTGGTCAGCATTAAGACCAGGTGGCGCTCCATTTTTACCTAAATCTGTTGCAACGTATTTAACTTCCTCTTTTTGATTCTCTTTCGATAGATTCTTGTAAGCAACATCTTCATTTGAATTAAGGTCTACTTTTATTTCTTGACTATAAGAAGGCATCACGACAATTGTTAAAACTGCTTATATCACATACAAAAAGACATGATTATCTCGCTGCATAGATAAATTTGTCGACTCCAGTATACATTCCTTTATCACACGCTATATGAATACAAAAGATCATACGATTTTTACATTCTATCGCTATACTATTACAAATTTAAGATATTCAAACGCACTTTATGGGATTAGTGTGGAAATTTGTTAAAAATCGTCGATAGTACTATCATGTTGCATACACTTCACTGAGCTCAATTTTACAAGAAATAATCTTGCATAGAAATTAATATACGCGAATCGATCATTGCCCGCAGAAAGTCTACGAATTTTATGCGTCAAAACGTAACACAATCGCCTCGAATAGCTCAAGCTGTGTGCGCAAACTGAGCAGTGAGCACTGTGCACTACCTACTGGCTAGCGCTGTCATAAAACTATACATATATCGTAACGTAGCGTGCTCGACTGTGGAGTTTTTTCTTGTTTATATTGACGTACGTTCAACATGCGCGAATGCGGACGATATTCAGCGCCCTCAAGTGGTAATACTGAATCAGACAAGTAGCTCCATCTATAGAAACTTACTTAAACTATTTTTAAATTACAAATGCTAATATCGCTTCAGATGCCCCATTTAGTACAACATGTTCATACAAGAGGGCCTAATTTATTTTTAAAAACGCTTTTGTAATAAATTATAATGCATTTCAAAAATACTCAATGAAATAATACAAAAAGATAAGAGATTTTCAAATGTTTAAAAACAGGTTTCTTTTGAAGTATGAAAGCACTAACAATGTTTATCCAAACTAAGCTTAGAAAAATACTTAAAGAAAACATCTCACTGTGTCCAATAAATTTTTTTAAATGTTATCTTTAAATAGGAGAGGATTTCTTAAAATTCGGGATAAAATGGTATTCTACGAGTAGAAACTTGAAAGTTATTCTTTAAAGGTTCAAGGCAAGTGAATTAATATAAAAAAATACTGTACATTAAAAACGTTTTGATAAAAATATAATATATACTTAAAATGTCATTTCAAGTTTTTTTATGTATCTAGATGGTGGAAGTGAATTGTACTTAATTGGCAAATTTATAGTTTAGTAACAATTAAAGGTTGTTCTTACAAACCTTTTTATATAACTATATAATTTCCTTACCTCACAATGATAACTCAAAATTATATTTAATATTCGATAAAATATTTAACTCAAACGTCTTAAGAGTGTTGTATTTATAAGACCAAGATATTTAGGATATAGTTAGCATATAGCCTCATCAATGTTAGGTTAGTGGGCTTATAATAGGCTAAACATTATATGATAGAAAGTTATAATAATTCTTACTAAATTCAAAATTGTTACACTCTGCGTTTTTATCGCAAATTACTAAATAAATCATTTTTATTTTTTAACACTTTTATTGTGATCGTCACGGTTTCTCGCTTTATGAGCAAAATACACAGGATACAAGCATATAATTATTATTTTGGACTTTATTAAATATTGAGTAATGGAAAGGCACTTTTCGCCTTTTCATTCTAACAAAAATACATATTATTAATTACTTTTTCGCTCAACACATGTACAAAATTGCAAACAAAGATTTAACTTGTATTAGAGTTTATATGTAAGTAAGTATATATAAACTCTAATACAAGTTAAATCATAAGTATATATATATATATATATATATATATATATATATATATATATATATATATATATATATATATATATATATATATATATATATATATATAGCCTTCATAAGACTGCTACTTAATTCTCTAACAGCATATTGCACAACAAATAAACTATTGTAAGTGTCGAAGAGATTGCACTGGATTAGTGATTCACATTTTGTTGATTGCGTCAATTTATCGCTTTATAAACACGTTCAAAATACCATGAAGGCTGCAATTGTTAGGGGAATACCACCAATTGTTACACTAAGGACATATTTAATTCTCGCTCATCTCCATCTAAATTTAAAAGTATATCACAAAATATGTTCAGTATAATTCAAATCGCTTTATGATTAGCTAGAGAGTGGTACGGTTACTCGTCGCAATGTGTCTGTGGTTGCTGACCGCTTGTTTGGGCTTATTGCCTTCAAATCCAATGCAACCCGCCACAATAGTAATAGTACAAGGCGTACCTACACCAATACTACAGCCTACAACAGCAGCAACAACTGCTACTACTACAACTGCTACGACAACGACTACAACTATGCGACCTACAAATGCAACCACACTGGCTCCTCCGCCTACTATGATGCCGACTACCACAACTACAGCAGCGCCGACCACCACAACTGCAGCAGCGCCGACTACTACAACTACAGCAGCACCGACCACCACAACTCCTGTAGCGCCGACCACCACAACTATGGCGACTACAACGACTACAACAACGCGCCCGCCCACACCAACTCCAACGACTGCTGCACCAACAACAACCACTGCTAGAACAACTATAAGTGGTAACAATTCTACACCTTTACCGCTACCGACTACATTAATAGCCATTCCATCTAATCCTAGCTCAGTAACTAATACAATCACCGTACCAACAACCATTGCAACTAACATTTCAACAACAGGTGTAGAATTTTTACCTGTATTGCTTTGTAACAATCCTGATGTGATATGTTTATCTAATCCCGACGATAATGCTGCAGGCCAACTCCAGATCGATCCAAGACTCGGAACCACCCCGGCGACGTTCGCTGCTGCACCACCAATAAACGGTTATAGTGGGCAAGTGCCTTCCTATGACACTGCAGTTAGATTCCCCCGAGAGCGAAGAAGTTTATATAAAAAAGATGCTAATGATGACATATTGTCTTTTTTTGGAAAATATCTAAGTCATAATAAGCATAGAATCCGTAAAAGGCAGAGTTGTCGATGTGTACCTGCAGGCACCTGTGTAAAGACATCGAATGGTGCGGGTATGATCGATTTTAGAATTGTGACACCAGTAAGTTCAAATTTACCATATTAAATATACCATTACAAAAGACAAATTATTATTATATTTTTTTTAAAATATGCCTAGAAGTTCACATTTTCTATTATTACAGACGGTGGCACAGTGTCCCGCTGGACAAGAATATTGTTGTGGCAGTACTACAACTTTAGTAGCTTGTGGGACACTGCAAACAGTGCCAGCAACTGCAATAATGCCTGCTGCAGGTCAAGCGAGTTTTGGAGAATACCCTTGGCAGGTGAATATCAAACACATACTTACCTACAAATATTGTATGTACAGATATATCCTTGTGAGATATCAGAATTAAAATCTTTTAACAATACTTAAAGAAAAACATATAAAAATTGAAACGCAGCGGGATTCGAACCCGCGCCTCATGGAAATATATATAGTATTTTTCTATCCTTAGTGTGTATTAAAATTTCAAAAATCATCACAAAAAAATCTTTTAACATTATATAGTTTTAAATTTACTTCTAAATCATATCGATTTTTTACAATTATAAAAATAATATATAATTTTTTTACAATAATAATAATAATATCTTGGTCTTATAATTTTCCAGGCTATAATTCTCACCAAGCAAAATGACTACATTGCAGGAGGAGTACTTATAGACCAACTTAATGTTTTAACAGTTACACATCGATTATCACCATATGTGTAAGTTTTACATGTTATTCATACTTAAGTAGATAATTGAGTATTTTGACAGAAACAATAAAAAATTTATATATTTCTATCATTGGTTAAACCTAGTTAAATCAGGTTTTTTTATTTTATTTATGTAAATAGATTTTAGGCCATCGTGGCGCAGTCAGATGTCATCTGACTGTACATACATTGGTTGTAATTTCGATCCCCAATCGGTGTAGTAAAGTATTATTATTTCCTCGTTCTAGTAAGATCACCGCCGCTTCGTACGCAATGTCTCGAATGCGGGTGGAAATCAGAGAACGAAATATAGTTACTACGTTACTCACTTGCAAGTAATGCTTTGTATAAATGTCCGGTAAATGTACTTAAAACTTTTTTGCCACATACCTTATATATTAAATATATATACAGAAAATTAATTATTTATTGTTGTCAATAATTTTGTCATAGTGTTTCCGGTACAGCGCCAAATGTTAAGGTTCGTTTGGGAGAATGGGACGCGGCGGGAACTTATGAACCTGTGCCCTTCCAGGAGTATACTGTAGCTAAGGTGTTTTCACATCCCTCCTATAATCCTAATACTTTGCAATATGACATAACTGTTCTACGCTTATCAGCTTCAGTACCTCTCACTCCTATGAATGGTTCTGTAACTACTATTAACCGGGCATGCCTTCCGCCGATGTCAACTTCTACTTACACGGGACAAAGGTAATAAATTTAATCCATACATTATACACTTGTAACATAACATCTTACACTTATTAAATTCTATAGTAATATACTCATGTATAAAGTACATGTGTAATTAACCTAGGTTGCGTATTCCGAAATGCATCAGTTTTCCAATGCCTAATATAGCTATTATTATACCAATACCTATGTATTATTAAATATCTAAAAAAAAGGAAAAAAATATGTATCGTTTGTCCAGAAGTAGCTTGGTTTAATAATAGAAAAAAGCATTCTGATAAATAAAACATAGCAGAATAGTGAATGACATTTGTATGTTAAAAAAATATTTTATTTTAATAAAAATATAAATTTTCTTTATGAGATGCGAAATAGATTGATTATTTCTGGATTATTTTCAATAGCAAAACATATTTTGTTGATAATTTGATATATGTATTTACTAGGTGCTGGGTATCAGGATGGGGCAAAGACATGTTTGGTCTCCAAGGACAATATCAACAGATTTTAAAGAAAATAGATGTACCTATTGTAGCGTCAGCAACTTGCCAGACTCAAATGCAGACTGCTCGCCTCGGAACAACTTTTGTTCTTGATACGACTTCTTTTATTTGTGCTGGCGGTGAATCTAATAAAGATTCATGTACGGTACGTAATTTTAATGTTTGGCTTAATAAGGAGAAATAAACAAAAGTTGTAGCATACATATTTTTACATAAAAATATGAAGTCTTCATCATTCATTATTAATTCCGATGCATTTGAATCTTTTTCCAAGGCGAAAAAAGAGCAGATTAGGCACATAACACTACATATTTTATAATTTATTTTCTCTTAAATTTATAAATCAACTACTCAAATTATCGACAGCAAAATATAAACATCTCAATGTTTCAACCTAACCATAAACACAATTTATAAATCTGATCTAAAGCACTATCTAGCAAATTATAGGTATCATTCACCTGCACAAGGTTCGAATTATATAAAAAGAGCGTTTGAGCCAGCTGCTAGCATCAAGAAGAAAGTATATATTTAATAAAAACTTCGTTATTATAAATATGGATGGATGGTGCCACTTTTAAGACCCTTCAAAATTAAATGTCTTTATCTTATACCATACAGATATTTTTTATCATATAAATATATGTACCTACTTAATTAATTAAAGTTATACGAAAAAGTATTTATTATCCACTTCCTCATGAGGTTTTATTTAACAATTTATTCTGTGTAAATTTGCAACTATGTTAAACAATTATGTTAATAGTAAATTAATTATTTTTAGGGAGACGGTGGATCTGGATTGGTGTGTCAAGTGAGCGGACAGTGGGTGCTAGTGGGACTGGTTGCGTGGGGTTTGGGTTGCGCAAATGCGAATGTGCCCGCCGCCTACGTTAATGTCGCGGCCCTCTTGCCGTGGATACAGCAGCAAGTTGCTGCTGCCTAAGTCTGATTATGAAGGATATACTCTTGTTTTCAACTTACCATGTAATGCCACGCTAAAAAAAGCTAGAAAAAATAAAAGAAATATTATAGGTGAAGCCACTGTATAATGTATTAAGAAATACTTTCTGACCAAATGCAAGCTTTTACATTAGGTATTCGATTACTCAGACTAAAGGAAATAAAAGATAATATTAAGTGAATCTTAACATATTAATTTATTGAATCAACAACTTTTTACAAATAGGCGTGTAAATATTACAAAACGCACGAGGCCTTAACATAAACGATAATAATTACACTCTAATTAAAAGCGTTCTAAACGCCGATTTAACAGATATAATATTAACAAAACTAACTAATATGTAATTTGAAAGGACGTAATCTAGTATTGCAGTAGGAGTGAATCCCACACCGGACGATAGCGTTCCAAAGCCTCCCATTCAGTCTTCGTTACTTTTCTCCTGTTTTACCACTGGCGGAGGAGACAATTTCTCAGATTGTACAGGCGGAGGAGGAGGAGACGACACTTCTATATATTCATCATTGCGTTCTTCTTTAATCTGTGGCTCTTGTTTTATTGGCACTTCCGTTGGTGCAGGTGTCGAAGCCAATGGTTGCGGAACTAGGTCCGTAGGCTGCAAAGCTGCCCAAGCTGTAGCGGCCCCTCTAGCGTACGCCTCATAAAATGCCCTCTGAGCAATTTCAGCTTCCTCAAGATGAACAAATGCATGGTTATCGAGCTCAGCTCGGAAGAAAAATTTAAGACCGCATCTACCACAATCGTAAGGTCTAGGTGCTGCAGCGTGTTCTGGCAAATGTCTCTGTAAGCCAACGGCACTTGTAAACATGGCGGAGCATAGGTAGCACGTAAATGCACCAATACCAGCAAATGTATGCTCGATTAGATGCGCCTGTAGCCGAGTGGGAGAGCCGAGTGTACGGCGGCAGAGTCGGCAGTCGTGTTCAGTGGCCACTGGAGGCCTTGGCGTTGCATGTCGAGCATAACAAGAGGTACAGGCCCTTGCTCCTTCGCCAGCTTCGTTTTCAGTTAAAGGTCTAAGGCAAATTGCACATCTTTGCTCATCTTCGGTTGGTCGTAGATGAAATCTTGCATGCAACCGTGCTTCTGCCTCTGAGGCTAAAGTTTGACGGCATATAACGCAGGGGGCAGGTAGAGCAGGATGATGACGTGCCATGTGACTCAAGAAAGCTTCTTCTGAGGGAAGGCGAGAGCGACATCTTGCACACGTATCTCCTGCTATCACCTAAAATTAATACATTTCGCTTGATAAACTATTATAAATAATATAGAAAAATGGTTACCGTAAATTATACTTTAAAATTATTACAATGATATGTATTTTTACTCAACTTCACGCCATATTTCATGTTATTGTATAAATTAATAAATCCTCGTTTGTTTAATTCTTTTAAACATAAATTATTTGATAAAAATAAAATGATTCAAATATATGCTAAATGACTAAGCAGCCGGGGTTAAAGATTTTACCTTGCAATGAGTTAATTTATGTTCAGCGAGAATTGCAGCAGATGGTAAAATTTCATCGCAAATAAGACACTTATGTCTTGCGGCACCTGTTCCAGAGTGTGCTCTTGTATGAGCCTCGAGCTCGGCTCTGCTCCTAGCACGTTCACCGCAATATGCGCACTGCAGAGCCACTGCGCCGTTCTTACGTCGTCGTTCCTCAACAGCTGGCTGTCCGTTATCCGGAATACATGGAGAACAAGCATCTTCACTTTCAATAGCATTGTTGTTCTCTATCTTGTGTTTTGCTCTTGTCACATCCCCGTTTATTCCCTATGAATCACAAATCTTTTATGAATTTTAACATGATTTTAATATTTTATGAATTCACTAAATTAAATAATCTTTTTAAAAACATACTTATTGAGGTTGAATTATTTATTATTTGTATTAAACGAAAGATTTTTTAAATATGGCCGGTTTATCTAAGCGGGAATAAAATATTTTACTAATATCTATGTCTCTATAAGCTTAGAAGGCAAAATTTATAAGTAAATCACATTATTAGATATCTAACCTGATGTGCAATAGTGTGATGCACTTCCAAGTGGCGTTCTAATAAGTACTGAACAGTGAAAGTCTCAGCGCAAGTAGGTACTGGACATCGATAGGCGTGATGTGAGGCGGCATGAGCTCGCAATGCCCGGGCCCCCGCAAGCACTGCACCGCAAGCACATCGTGCTGCTGCATGCCTTGCTCGGACGTGTGCTGCACCTTCAGCTTCAGTACGTAGAGCTCCTCCAGACGCACCACAAGATCGGCACACCCACACCTTGTTTTCTCCGTTATGAGCCACTGCAAAATGTGCCTGAAACAAATAATAAAAAATGTATATTGCCAGAATATAAAAAAAAACATCTCCAATATACAGTTACAAATCTACTGAAAGAAAACGTTTTTTGTAACTTACTTTGTAAAAGTATATAGTGAAATAAAAAACATTATAGTAAAATTAATCATAATTTACCTGAATTGCCACTTTTGAATCAAATATTTCTTTGCACAAAGTACAGCGGTAAAGATGATGAGCATGAAGATCTAGAAGATGTTGTTGCAAATCTTCAGAAGAGGAGAAACTGCGAACGCAACTATGACAAGTATATTCGCTAGATACAGCCAAATAATGTGCAGTAAGATGTCGTTCTGATGTTGCTGCATCTGCAAATGTAGCTCCACAATGAATACAAGGTGTAGGGCTAGATCTTCCTAATTCTCCTCCTTCTTCAAGGTGGCCTTTCAAATGAGCGCGAAAGGCTTCAAAATCTGGCAACGCGGCGTCACACTGATTGCATAAAAGTGTACTTGGAGATAGCGTGGTTTTTGGTGTCGAGGCGCCTGAACTCAATCTTGCTCTTTTAGCAGGCGACGCATCTGGGCTTCGTCTGCTAAGATCAGTTGGTGCCGGTTGTTCACTATGTTGTACTGGAGAATCCCCGTTTAGGAGTGCTGAATGAGCCGCGCGTACATGTAGTTGTAATTGTTCCATGCTGGTAAAGGTATCTCGAGTGCAGTAAATACAAGCGAGTAAAGTGGGCGGTGGTTGCGACGCTACACGACGTGGCGGTGTCATTCCAGACGTGTCTACTCCATGAGAGCTGATCATATGTGCCTAAAATTAAACATAACAGAAATTTAGGAATACCTTTATGCAACACTTATACAGCATAAGGGATATATAATATGTTTTTTCGTTCTTTACTTGCAACATTTCCGGGCGTCGAAATGCATCACCGCAATGCAAACATCGCAACGCTCTCTTTCGATCAGTTTCACGTCCCTCCCGATCACGCTTGTGGCCCTGCATATGAGCTGTTAGGGCAGCAGCTGTATTATATCCACGGTTACATACGGTGCATTGAAACGGTTTTTGATTGTCATGAGTCTTCATATGAATTTTCAAATGATCACTAAAAAAGATTACGATGATAATAATAATTTTAATTCAATGAAATAAGTAACAAACCTAAACAAAAATTTAAAATTAACTATTTTTACACTGAAACTAAACATTTAAACCTATTACATTATTATAAGTAGTGTCTATACACGTTATATATGTATAAATTTAAAATTGAATGGGATAAACTGTCTTTATGCGAGTCGAAAAGACAATTTGTCATTCGAGACATAAGTGCCCACATAAAGCACGAACCAAACAGAATTAACAAAGAGGCTTTCACGCAAACTACAGAATAGGAGCGTTCTCCCAAACACCTCCTCTAATGGCTCTGCTCACCATGCTGGGTTAGATACAGACGATTATTTCATTTTGGTGTGACCATCGACGCCATTTGTCAGCGCATCATCTCTTTTCACTTGTCAGTTGTTTGTTGGGTCGACAAATTGCGTAGAATTAGTCACGTGGTCGAGTTGAGGTGACGAAAAAGGTGACGCGTCGCCTCGTGGCCGACTAAAGCTTTGTGCTATGGCTTACGGTAATCAATCTTGCTACTCGCCTATTGTCATGCAAGCACCTCTTAAGTGAGGCTCTTGAATACTCAGTGCTTAATGACCTTAACCAAAAAATATTTTTCTTTTTATATTACTTATAATATTAACATTGAGATAAAGGAGCGTACAAATGACTTACTAAGTCCATACATAGCTTAAGTAAGCATACCATAGTGTAGTGTTTTAAGTTAAAAGAACTAACCTTCTTGAAAATGCAGATTCGCAATGTGCACAGCGATATTTTCTGTCACCAGTATGCAGTTTGACATGACGGTCACGAGATCGCTTGTGCTTGAAAAGACGGGAACAGAATTCACATCGAAACGGCATTTGGTCCGAATGTGTCTGTGAATATAAAATACCATTATATTTTTACAAGTAAACAAAGTAGATACAATATTTGGATCTTATATTTTCATATATTAAAATTATACAATAATAATATGTATAAGGGAATTAATTATTTGAAATAATTTGTTCAGTGAGAATATTATGCTGAAAAAAGAGCGACCTACAATAAGAGGCTGGTACAGTCAGTCAGACTCTGTCCACCATAAAAAATATTTAACTAATATTTTTTTATTTCAAATTAATTTTTGTATGCACTCATTTTGTATGAATTGGTAATGTTTTTCTCATATACTTATATATTTCTAATTTTCAGCTTAATAACTTCCTCCACACGATCTTGAGAAATTGGTCTTGACGGATAACAAAGGGATACAAGTACTGTTTTTTCTTTTGAGGTATGGAACACACAAAATATCTTATTTTACACAGTATCTGTAAAAATTTTGAAAAACTTAGTAGCTGTTACCTGGGGTTCGCCCACAGGTCAGGGAGAAGTATCTAAGTCTTATGTATGACACCTGACACACTCCTGAGATCCTGAGATAACTCAAACGACAGGTATATTGAAATTATTAAGGAGATGTAAGCCTTATAGCCTTCTTCGCTAAATGAACTATCTATCATAAAAATATTTTTTCGATTCAGATCATAATTTTCTGACGTTATCAGATATTCAAGCAAATTAACAAAAACACATACTCTTCAGATTTTTAAGTCTACATATGACAGGTCCTACTATTGCTACAACGTACACATTACGTAATTTAGCCTGTTCTTATGTAGTTCTTAGTATTTTTTAGAGTGACGGTAAGTGTTGATTCTTCGTTGGTCATAGGAGTAAAGTCTAAGTAAATTATTAAAATATAAATATAAATTATAACTCATTCTAACTACACTGTTTCTCTATTAAATTTAGTTGAATGTTACATAATGACTAACTGACTCAACGTCACGTCTAAGGGGAAAAAAAGCCACTATTACCCAGTGACACGTTTTAGGATATTCATAAGTTTATTATGAAAATGCTAATGAGACTTTACTGGCAGTCATATAATGAGAGCCGTCGGCCTTCGCCACCCGTGAACTGATGGAGACGCGCTAACATGCGGTATTATTCACTCCCAAACTGACAGCCACTTCACGCTTTTACTAATTGACCACCTCACCGATTATGTTCTACTATACTGTAAATATGTTACACTTGATTGACTGAACCTCTTTAGCTCATTGAGCAATTTTGAATTTGCTGTTTTGAGCAACTGTTTAGTTTTGAGGTGTGATTTGAAATGATATTACACGATTTCCTAGAACACAATAATGTTTTTAGTGTCCCGCATACAGCAGGGTAAGTAGAGGAAACCTAGTGTTAAGATACCCCGTTCCTCGCTTTCCACCTTTGCAGAGATTGTGTATTAAATGGCGAAACTCAATACCGCGCTTCTTGTTATCAGAGCGAAGAAAATTAAAATTAATTAATTTCCACAAGTGGGAATTTAACTGGTAACGGTCACGTTTATAGTTCGGTGCTGTGCCGCTAAACCACAACGGCCGTGATAATAAAAAAATAATATTTTAAAATATAAGCTTTTAGTTATAGTATTAAATTCTTTATACTTTTGAAATATTCTTTGTTCTATAGAACTTCCTTACAAAAATTATGCTCACGTTCAGTTTATTACGATATAAATTAGAATACCATAGATAGTATCTCTATATTCATGAGGAGAGTAGGATTGATTCTAAAGTTGGTAAAGACTTTCTACAAAATATTTTGTTTTTTAATGGGTTAGTGCTTAATATAATTATACTTCATGTCCGCTTTCAACGTGGATGATAGATATAGTCATATGCGTAAGTTCGAACCGTAAGCTACATATACAGTATGATGATGAGCCTACGTCGACACTATAAACTACAACATATAAATAACTATGTACATGTTTATTCGGCTGTGAATCATTACAAATGATTAACTTAATCAGAAAGTATTTATATTGTTTATTGTACTAAAAAAAACATATGAGTAACAACATTAAAAAAAAAAGTAGTACACAAAGGTGGACTTATCCCTATAAGAGATCTCTTCCAGCCAACCTATGGTAGTGGATGAGTTTTTAAGCAGCGGGTAAGAATATAGTACAATTAATTCTATAATAAATTAGAAATACATATATAATTAATTATATGTCACACATAAATAAAACTTGATATATACAAATATGGAACTATAATATATACTAAATACTTATTACAAATACATAAATATTCACAAACATATAAATACACCATACAAACATACATACATACACATATAAATATACATACATACACATACACATACACATACATATATATATATATAAAATAAATAAATACATAATACATACATACATAAGTGAGCTGAAGATAAGGTGTAGTATATGAAAGTATATGGAAGAAATAACACTAGTCTAATTTTTAATAACTCTTTTGTTTGCTTTTTCAACATATTTTTGCTAAAACAAAATGAAATGAAACTATATTGAAACAAACGTCTCAAAACGTCCACATTTTTTTTTTCGTTTTATATAGAGTAATAATCATTTTTTCATAAGTAAGTATTAATAAATATTATGAATTTAATATAATTGTATTTTAGAATTTTATTATTCTACATTACTAAGTGTACTTCGTGCAGAAGTCACATAACCAATAACCATTGCTCTCTACGGGAGCCCTGGGTGCGTGGCAAACCCTTGTTGTTTGCCTTGTGGCTCTCTCCACGACACCAATCTTATATATAGCGAAAAGACACGCAAATGATGCTGTTTTTATAAATTCCGTCAAAAATAAATAGCGTGAGAGCCTTCATCATAATGCGTACCGAGCGGTCAAATTTCCGCGTAAAGCGCACCAAAACACATTTAAAACTAGTTGTAAGTAGTTTAAGGCAAGCATGATAGCTAATAAAGCTTTGAAATGGTTACCGGACGGCTACCGAGCAGCTTTCCCGGTACTATAAATGCGATGTCATCGCCGGTTACAGTCGCCCGCGTTGTCGGGGTCAGATTGAAGGTATGTTAGTAAGCATTATATAGCACCCGAAAAAATATATTTGAACGTGATGATACATTCTACGCAACAAAACAAACTTTTTATTATTTTATTTCTCTTATTTATTTCTTATTTATTTTTTATTTTTTTTTATTTTATTTCTTGCTGAATTAATGATTTGTCATAAAAACTAAACTCATTTTTATCGTATAGATGTAAACAACTTAAAGTGGTGGGCCAAATTTACTTTTAACTATTTATAATATTGCCTTAACTAAACTCGAACTGCTATTCGTGGCGCCACACAGCATCAGGTCCCGCTTAAGGAGAATGAATTGTTTTTATTTTCTTCACTGTGGTAACAAGGCAAAAAGCGCGACGTTTAGTCCCGCCACTCAATACGCAATATCTCAATAGGCGGGCAGCGAGGAACGGACACTCCGTTAACACTAGGTTCCTTCTACCTACGGTTCCCTCTGCCTACCCTGCCACGTGCGGGATACAGCGTGAAGACAAAAACACTCATTAATCACTAAATCTCGGAAACTATTATGATGAGATGTAAGACAATATAACATTTGGCAAGAAGGTAATATTATATAAAACATATTACTCATCTTCAAAATCGTAAAAAAATACCTATACCTATAAAAATTAATCTTAATTTCATCATATTTCATATATTTCATCATAAATATAGCCTTTTAGAAATTGTAATACAAAAATAGTAAAAAGGGGGTTAACAAAATTCTATGAAAGAAAAAAAATATTTTATGAATAATAAATTACATATACTTAACTAAGACTGTGCCCTTGCCCTTGACGTGATTAGAGAGTGGAGAAAGTAGTAAATCCTTTTGAACTTAATTTTTTTTAATTGAAAACAAATGTTTAATTTAAAACTAAAATATCAGCATACTAAACAGCACATATGGAAATTGCGCCCTAAAAGAAGTTGATCAGTCTGATAGGTATTTTGGTTGACCTATAAAAAGCAAAGGTCAAGATCACCTCATTAAACTAACTTTAGAGACCAGCTGCTGCATAAATTATATATATATATATATATATATATATATATATATATATATATATATATATATATATATATATATATATATATATATATATATATATATATATATATATATATATATATATATATATATATATATATATATATATATATATATATATATATATATATATATATATATATATATATATATATATATATATATATATATATATATATATATATATATATATATATATATATATATATATATATATATATATATATATATATATATATATATATATATATATAATATATATATATATATATATATATATATATATATATATATATATATATATATATATATATATATATATATATATATATATATATATATATATATATATATATATATATATATATATATATATATATATATATATATATATATATATTTCAACCCAATTTTCGATGATAATGACTGGGAAATGAAAATCGGTTAGTAATGGATAGTTATAAAGTACAATCGAACGATATTAATAAGGGCCTTTTAATGTCATATAAATTTATTGTTCTATACATATTTTTATACCAGAAGGTAAAATATATCATGGATAACATAAAAAATAACATAAAATAACATAAAAAAATTATAATATATCATGGATTACTTAGTAAAAGGGTAAAATCACAATAGTTATTTTTCTAGCTATCAACATTTGGTATATGTATGTATGTAGGTATATCTAAAGCTGCGGCATCAAGTATTGATTTACTTTTATAATGATGCCTTTTTAAACCAAGCACCGATAAAAGAGTTGAGAGCCAAGCTAGGGAGTTCTTATCGTGACACTATTTCCGGCCGTCACCGGCCTGTCGCGGCACGAGTAACGCGATCTTCGCGATACATTTGTCGGTGCAACACCTTCGGCTATCGGGTAGATCGATATCTTTAAAACGCATCTTTGACTGCAATTGCATACCGATAATCTAATGAAACCTTTTACGATTATATAGCCAATTACAAAATAATCGATTCGATATTTAACAATGTGCAAGTTACATTTTTGTCGTAGATTCCATCCGAGATTCCGATCTGAGCTTAGTGTAGGCGGAATACGACATACGTTATGTAAAGTGACATTTCTATTTTCCCTATCGCAGCTAGATCTGTCGCGGCGTGTGTCGCACGGCAACCGTAACGGCGAAATCGGCGCGACACAAAGGAGTCGAGATGTTCATACTGCGTAATGGGCCGCATGTCACAATTTCGCAGTCCTCAGCGTCGTCTACTGCAAGGCTACTGCGATGCATATCTCAATAAGCACTGTCGCTACAAATGGACCATTTTGGGAATCTGCTTGCTAATGAAGTCCGAAGTTGCACGACGAAACTGAACTAAGAATTTATAGATGTACCTCTTTACTCATAGTTGACTACCTTAGAAGCTTTATTATTACACTATTCAAACTTGATTGAGATAGCGAACAAGTTTCTTACTACTTTTATGTTTGTTATGTGTAACCCACTGGCTTCTTCTAATTTACTGATAATAATCTCCACGTAATTTTGAAATAAATTGTTTTGTAAGATTTATAATTTGTCTATTAAACTGACCTGCTCATGTTTCTTAAGGTATGAGAGTCTTGGGAACGCCTTTTCACAGAATTGGCATTTGTAAGGCGTATGTTCAGTAGCACCAAGTGTAAAAGGAGGCTCGACATCTGCTTCAGCGTCAACTGCGTCGGCTGAAGTTGGTGTAGAGGATGGTGATGGCGATGGTTCCGGTGTCGATGACGGCCAAGAGCTGCCCGCCGTGCTGCCCACACTACCCAGTGCTTCTGTTAAAACAAAAGTAAAATATATATGTACAGGCTGCTCAATCGATTGATTGTGTACAGAAATGTTTATGCTTAAAATATTTTGCCAATCAGTTTTGGTTACTATAACTTGATATGGTTTGCACAAATCACCTCGCTTACAGCGTTAAACTTGCAATAAAGCGTCGACTATTCTCCTGCGGGAATATAAACTTATAATATTGGTACTGTCCTAACACAAAGTTTTTCTAGAAAAGTTGATAACAAGACACCGGAACGTCTCCCTGTCTATTTCGCTAAATGTCGGAGTGTAATAAGGAATTCATAATAAGAGGATGGATTACATTTTAAGAATAATGAAAAAGTAAGAGGTACAGGCAAGGTTGAGCTTTAGAATTTATTTTAATCATTTGTCAGTTTTTTTAAGTTCCAATAAAATATTTCTGATTTTTATTCTTATAGATCATGCTCATCATGCTGAGCAAAATTTGTTCCAGAACGTTGAACTTTATATGTTTTAGTAAATGCTTATCATGCTTATTCAAGTAAATGCTCATATTTTTATTAAGGAGGCATTTGAATATTTCTTATAGTCCAGCTGGCCTAATGTATTTACACCAGGTGTGCCAATCTTCAAAATGAATTATAGCCTACATCCTACATATATCTTTCAGTAATCCAATAAAAGTTAATCCAATATAGGTTAGTACAATAAAATTTTCACAATAGATTTCGATGGAGAAATCCATATAGTTAGTCCGAAGATGTACGTATGCAAACAGTCAATCAGATGGACAAAGTTTTTTAAATTTATCGATTATATTAATATTTTCACATCTATTTCACATATATTATTTTTCGTAAAAAAATAATTTACAGACAATTTTTTGCCATTTTATTATAGTATAGATCATAATATATAATTATTATCTAAAATACGACTTACATAAGTTGATAATAATTTTCAGTCAACTAAAACGCAGTACTTTATTTATTGGTAACATCTTTACTTAATATTTACCTACTTTGCAAAAATATGGAAAAAGTATGCGAGTGTGGACTCGCAAAAGTAAAGCCGATATTTCATAGGTAAACATTTTAAACGCATATAAATAAATTAGGGTGCTCAAGTATAGTAATCTTACATGACTAAAGCTCTCGTAAATACCCCTAAGCCCCATCTTTTAATGTTACGAGCATATATATCTCTGAGCACCTCGGAGTGGCGTGAAATATAAACAAATTGAATGGGCTGCAATGACGAGCGTCAGCACCATCAGTGCAAATGATGACTAATGTCGGAATCCGCTGAAATACGTCTAGAGGCTACACGCGAAATACGTTGGCGATAAATATAAAGGATAACTAGACGTTTCTCCTGGATGTTTCCGATCACCATTACCTCGTATAATATTATTATTTTAACTTAATCAAAATATATAGGTTAGTGTTAAAATACTATTGCATTAATCCAAATTGTCTTTTCACTCATATATGTTAATACGTTTTTATTAATTGAAATTTCGGATTGTCTAAAATAATTTAATTGTTTTTAATCTGATTAAATTGAATGTTTAAATTTTATTTTCTCATATGAAAAATATTAACTATATCAACTGTAATAAATTACTATAAACAAAGTCGTCACACGTACATTTTTTTACGTTAAGTTCGTTTAGCAAATAGAGACTATTTATTTCAATAAGGGTTTTCACCAGTTTATCAACACTAGCCTACCCTTAACGACATTGTTGGCGCGCGTAGAAAAACAGAAATTGATGTGAATGAATGAGTCTTGTTATTTCGGATCTATTACAAAAACTGTTATTATAAAATTAAAAATATAATTGTATAAATATTTTAAATATTAGTTTATTATAAATACAAATTCTACTTAGCACAAAATTATATACAATATCTAATTATTTTCTAGGTTTCCTTCAATTAAATAAGCTATCACAGGTACCTACTGCATTGGTACGTGGACATCGTAATAAGATAATAATCACTTATATTTCTTACAATTTTAACTTACATTTTTTATATCATCCACGTGAACAAAGAAGTTCTTTATCACTTAAATAATTATGATTGCATACAGGCTAAGAATTATTACAAGTAGGTGTCAGTTGAGTTTACAGGATAGGACATTCATAATTAACTGCGATTGCGGCAATTCAGGGGCGATTGGCGCCGCAGCGTACTTGGTGGGCGGCGGAAGCTCATTTCCTAATTGCGGCGTCTGAGACACCTCGCCCGGCGCCTCGCCAATCAACGGCAATCGCCAAACACTACATTCGAATGCATTGTATTTGACGATTTCTAATCACGAGTAAAAAATTGACTTTATTCGTAGTGGACATAATAATTTATTTTGAAAAATAATAATTTTATTTTGTCGTTGTTGCTACAAATCTACCAATAATTCTATGAAATGCATGTCTGTATATTTTAATAGCAATAAATAAAGTAGCAAATACTCATTTGTTATATTTTATAAGAGGCCGTCGTGCTGCACAATAAGGAAAGGAGCAGCTTTTTATTGTAAACCCAATGATTGCAGATTTGTTCACCTCTCGGGGGAATGGTTATGTTTATATTATTTTAATTTCCCCGCCCGTGGTAGACAAAGCGCGACGTTGAGCCGCTATTCAACACGCAATGGGTTTTCGAAAATTAGACAAAAATTCAGGATCGGAGTGTCTTAACACTAGAATTTCTCTGCCTATACGATTTGATGGGAAAAGCGTGAAGCGTTGTTTTATCAGAACTTATTAAAAAAATTGTCTATGACTATTTCCTATTTTTTGAAGTTGTTACATGATATTGTACTTAGAACTACTTATATTAACAGTGACAAAAAATGCTTTCCTAAATAATAAAACAAATAGGCATGACAGTACGCAACATTGAAGGCCGAATCAGCTGTAAATTAACTGGTAATTATATTCGCTCGTCTTGGTCGTGTAGTAACAAATCAAATATAATACCAAATAAAATTATTTCCTATGTCATACAATTTATTTTCTAATTTATATGTTATACTTTTATAAAATACCTCGACACTCAACTATGACGTACACAATTTATTTTATTTTTTATTAATTACGGTGTCACATAGCACCAATATTTTTGGTACTTTGTCGTTTTTATTCTTGAATGTTACTGAAATACTAATAATACTATATAACTTAATATATTTCAATCTTTTTAAATAATTAATATTTTAACATTTTTTAAATACGTTGTTATATTTTGTAAAATAACTTGTCTGCTTAAGATAGCGTTCATTATTTTGGCAAGGAAAACTATTCATTAAAATATTAACGATATATTGCAACACAATAATTTCATATAATTGCTTCCCATATTTTCTGGTTTCAATGTTTGAAATTATCTTTACAGATATTTTTCAAGGCTTAGTACTAATTAAAAAAAAATCCCTATATAATTATATTACGTATAATATTGAAATAATTAAGTATAATAGTTTAGTATTTATTGTTCCAGTATTAAAATTAACCTATTCAGAATAAAACTTGGTTTGCATTTTTTAAGTTTACATTCACGAACATTATAACATTATAATATTAATAAGCTAACAACGTAATACGTTGTATGCGTATATTCGAAATACAAAATCTTCGGTTGGGAATCTTTTACATTTTACAAAGTTTATTGAGAAGATTTAATTAGTTGAAGAATTGAATAAGAATAATTGTTTAAATCGTCATGGTGTTATATAAATCGTTATATATCCTCAATGAAAAATATGATAGTAAAAATTAAAGTACCTTAACAATATTTTTTAGATACCACCTATTCAATGATACTCCATAGGAACAAACATACATATATAGATAGACTGATAAGCAGATTATCCTACTTTGCATCTTTTTTTTTTCACTCCTTCTATCTCCCTGGAGTGCCCCCGCGATTTTATACGGACCACACAACAGCTGGTCAATTACGAGTATATTGATAATTTTTAACTTATATATATCTATTTAAAGTATTTTACATTATTTTAATATTACTAGATAAATTGTGAGTAAGTTAAATTGTTTATTTTAAAACAATAGATTTTTTATCAATATATATCATAACATATATAAGAATATATTATACATATTTCATATATAAAATAAACATATATTGTACTTTTTGACGCATTTAATTTGTCACTTAAGGAGTTCAATCAGATGAACTCCTTAAAACTCTCCTAAAGATGTGGAATATACATTTTATAAATGACATTAAGCAATTATTGTTGTCAATTAAGTTACTTATAGTAAATGGTGTTTCTATATTGTTTATATTGCAGATAATAATGTGGCCTTGTCTTTGTGAGCTATATCCATGGCAATCTTTAGAAGATGATCGAGTGTTTGAACTAAATTATTTGTACATGGACAGAAGTTATTTTATTTAGATGGAAACCGTGAACTGTTAAATGTCGAGCTAAATAAAATTGTCTTATGGATGGAAGCAGATTGATTTTGTTATTAAGGGATTTTATTATTTCAGTATTAGTTAATATGGTTCTTGTATGTATGTTTCCGCAGCGACGTATTCTTCATTTGTTTTAATTAATGTGTCATATTTGATATGATCTTTCACGTAACTTATTAGTTTATCACGTAACCTGTTGGAAAGTTGGTATAGTTGTATGGTATTTTTGAATTAGCCGCGGATTTTGCTGCAATATGTGCAACTTCGTTTCCGTCAAGACCAACATGAGCCTTGGTCCATACAAAAATAAAACCTGGAGATTTTATGTGAGAAAAAAAATCATAAAATCTAATTAGAAAATATTAATTTTGTTCACCAGCTCCGACATAAATTATTTAATTACAAAGAAAGGTCCCTCTTTTTATATAAAAATTAATAGTAATCTACATTAATTAATTCATTATAAAATCATTATAAAACCTTATTAAATCCAGGATATAATCTGCAATCCTATCAACATGTACGATTTTTTTAAAGAGAAAAAAGGGAAAAAAGGGAAAATAAGAGAATATTAATTTTATTCACCTGCTCCAACATAAATTATTTAAAATATAAACAAAGGTACCTAAAAACTTTTATTTCAAATTTCAATATTTTAATCATATAACTCATTTTCGTTTTACATTTCTTCTATAGTTGTTTTCTACATTTAATAAAAATGAATGAACATAGGTCTGGATGAACATTCAAACCTGACAGCGTTTTTATTTTCCGACGCATACTATAATATTATTTTATTGACATAATTAATGTTTTCGTAAAAATAGTAATAGCGGCAATAACAAAAAAAATATATAAATTGACTCACGTTTCAAATCTTCTGGGGTCACGTCGTGATTTTCCTTATTGGCTTGTATCTTTTCTATAAGATGTTCTAGTCTGCTGCTGTTGCCTTTGAATAGCATTATCATGTCGTTAGCACCCTTGGCCTACCAGGAGTCTTTTAACGGTAATGCCGATTACCGCACTGCGGCTACTGAGGATTGCTGCAGGTGCATCGATACCAGTTTATTTTGGGGTTTTTTGCGGACAAATTTATCACGAGTGCGAATTAATACGCGGCGCGTGTCCGACAGGTGGTACTAATTGAAGGGACGCTCACTGTTGTGCTTACGGTTTCTTCACGGCAATTATTTGGGTGACTGTTATCAAGATAATTAGGGACAATCTTTTACGCATGCACCTTTGTGTTCCAGTAACAGGTGACACGAAAAACGAGTTGGAAAAAAGCTGCGCTTACATATCGGTCGTAACTGCAAACACTACAGGATTAGTGGTATCGGTGCGCGCGATAAGGCTGGCGAGTGCGGCACGACTGCGAGCTCCGAGGCGCCGGTGGGCGAGACCGAGGCGCCTGAACGCACCTCAGCACCCTGCGCCACGCCTCACGCCCCGCCTATTGAATCCCCCCTTTTGCACCCACCACTTACTATTTCAGTCTTTAGGTCTTAATCAACTCTATGGAGACTCACTATAACATAGCATGGTGAAAGAATTGAACAGATAACCGTAAATACATCCTGAACCAAAATAAAGCGATTTTATTACAGCTTATTTTTCCTTTATATCTAAATATTGTAACATATTTTTATTAATATAATACTATTAGGTCAATATTATATAACAGATTTATTTTAAGGTTTACTGAAGGACTTTTCAAATCCCCAGAGTTCCTAATTAACCGTCGTATTGTATTGATGTTGTCACAAAACAAATAAAGCTTTTGCAGCGAGATATAAATATTGAATAATCGAAGTGACAGCAGAATGACGCTAAAAGCTTTACAAATTTGGACGAGAAGGAAACTGCCAAAGTGTTTTCCCGTTCCACTCGCAGTGGGCGCGACCAATGGGCGCTTGCCGCCTACTGGTATCGCGCTCTATTTAGACACAACTAAAAGATATTTTTTTTTGCGTTATTGGTATAAATAATTTTGTATTTACAGCTACTTTTGCGTAAACAGCGGAAATTATTATGCCGAAGCGTTATGAAAAAAGATAAAAATTAAACGTGTCAGTCAGACTACTAATAAAAATCAACAAAATAATTTGATGAAATAATTAAACAAATCAAAGGTTAACTGGATATTTATGTTTTTTACTAAGCAATACTTATTATTGCAACACAGTGATATATTTGAAAAGCCCTGTATTAAAAAATCTCTTTCTCTAACTTTTTTGTATATCTATGTAATAGAAAAAAGAACATATAGATAGTTAAATAAATAACTACTAGATACATACCTAAACGCATTTAAAGAAATCATCGCAGTTTTACTTCCTTTGAAAACAAAAATACTTGAAAGAAGTGTTTAAGACATATATTTTTTTGAAATAATAGATAACACAGTAGGTAGTACCTATTGTTTACCGCTTACCGCCGGATTTCAAGGCATTAGGTTATGTACCATAGCGAGAAAATAAACCAATCAATTCCTAAAAGTTAAAATCAAACCCATACCCACCCAGTTATAAGTTTGTTACTGCCCAGCTGCCCCACGACGGAATCAGCTTAATATCTATAACGTTATAATTAAATCTTTTGATCAGGAATTATTTAAAACTAAGCAAAGTAAGTGTTGTGTAGTAGGTATAATTAACACATTAATAGAATATGTATATACAAGAATATTTAGAATTACTCTATAATTAGTAGGTACGTACCCAAATGTATGAATATAAGTTGAGATCCGTCACCATAAATCTCTAGATATAACATTAAAAAGCAAAGAGCAGAGTACGGAAAAAAGATTTACTATTAGGTTTCCTTTGCTTATTTACACAAAATGTAAATATCAAATACATGATTAGCTCAATTTATTTACACATCGGTTCTAAAAACTGAAGAAACAATTTTGAATTAAAATCTAATATTTATTTCGATGCTTGATTCTAATATTTATTCTCATGCCATAATAGATAGATAGAACCTAGTGATATGACACTCGTTTCCAATTGTCCACCCAATTTTTGAGACATTGCGTGTTGAATGACAGAACTCAACGCCGCACTGTGTTGTTACCAGATCGAAGAAATTAAAATAATTGATTTTTTCGAGTGGGTATCCAACCCACAAGTGTCGTGTTTACAGGCAGACATTGAAAATGCTTAAAAAATTAAACATAATATGTTTGATGATCTGAAAATTATGTATAAGGTATACACAAGTTTAAACTGGATTTATCGCAAATAAAAATTAGAAAAATACCATTCAGACCAGCACCAAGCAATAGAGTTATAATAAAGATTTTATAGAATTATGTAATAAAATTTGAAGCAAAATATAATTTAACAGCAATAACGAGGTATAGAAGAGCCACCCGGTGTCCAGCGATCGGTCCTAGGGGGCCAATGGACGGACGCGTGGCTACCTTTTAGTTGTGAATATATTACCCGGATTACATACCACTCCAACTGTTGTAATTTTAAGGATAAACTCGAGGAATGTCTGCATATAAGTGCACCCGAGTGGTTTGTCAAAATATATTGTTACACCAGTAAAACCCTACTTATATAAATATTATAAAATAAAATTAATGCTAACGCTTATTTTACAGTACAGAGTGGCGTGAGTACCTATAAGAGTAATATTATATCTTTTATTTTATATATTGATCACAAACCAGAAATCATAAATAGTTCAATATCTGTTATAACTAAAGGTAACTAAAAAAGGTTATTGTAATATGGCAATACAAAAATTTTTGTATTTCCATATTACATATATTATATAATAATTATCTATAATCTAAGCTATTTAATAAATATAAATTTTTTTAATAAAAAATACAAACATTATAATTTATAATACGTTATTAATAAAGATACGACGCTGCGGCGAAATAAAATTTATTTACCTAATATATTAAATATTTTTAATAGTACTAGTCAGTTAGAAATAATAGGAGTGAATCTGATTGATATATCTCTGGGACGTAGAATAAGACAAACAACATACTACAACGCGATGTTGCAAAGCAAACTAAATGGGCGTATAGTAACTGACAAATTAATGAACATTAAATATTCACCGGATGTTACGAGCCAAAATGGGATTGACACGGAGTTGTCGGGCGCAGCAATGGCTGGATACAAAAGGGTTAAACATTAATACTTAAGCGTCCCGCACCTCGCTCCTGACATCACCGATTAGTCTGTCACTGAGCTAAATCTCCGAGCTCTGAATAAAGTATTATGAAAAAGTATCCGCTCCTTATCTAGAAAGCCCCGTTTGCGACTGCCACCCGCAATGATGAGGGTTCGGCTTTATTTTGCACTTGTTTCTTTCCCTCGTTCTCAGTATCTATGTGGTAATGTTTTCATATGGAAACCTACACGAGACAGCTGTCTGTGCTAATTACGATCATCTCATAATGTAGCTTAATATATAGAAACCTTCAATGTGACAGATATACAACAATATATTATTACAAACAAAGTAATGAAATTAAGCATAACTTGTGCTTCTTCGAATATCGCAATTTGCCAAAAGAGAAAAAAAAAGAATTAAATGGGAAATAATGAAAATCACACTTGTTAGTAAGGGTGTCCCCTCCAGCCAAGGTACGAGTAACAAGGTACAAGTAGGTAGTACCTACGTTGATTTGGACGTCATAGTCCCACTCACTATCACCTTATGAAAGTTTCAATTGAGTTATTTATTCATAAAACCTTTCTTACTGGGACCCTATAGTTAACTTTCCGAACCCTTTTCGAATACATTAAACTTTTGGGTCCCCGTTATTTTCACAGATACTAATATTTGTTTTATTAAGCTAATTCTACTTAAATTAAAAATATTTTTTTTAACCCTATAACAAATTCCTTTTCAAAAAACGTAGATCCTGGCGAATCTGTTTTGTCAACAAACACCCTGAATTTTTTGTGGACAACCAAATCTCGAGACACTTAGATCTATTCTCGTTCTAACAAATCAACGAGACAGCCATCATTCTGAAGCATGGATTAGCTTTTATTATTTTAATGTACTTGTTAAGAAATACTAAAATTCTTTTTTTATGCGAATATATCAATTTGTTGTGATTATTGCTAATATAGCTAACTTTTCAGACATTTGATAATATAAGTAGAAAGTCATTCCACACTAAGAACAATTATAATAAATGACTTAATTAATTTAATCCTGTATTTTTTTTGTCTATTAAGAGGTGTCAAAGTGAAGAAATTTTTAAAATGCTTTGTCTAAAGTTTTTTGGAATTAATTTGGTATTGAAAATTAAAACTGGTTAACATTTTCGAGCTTTGTAACCCTATACAAATAATACAATACTCAAGCTACTTCATGTTACATGATTAAATGAGGTATACATCAGAAGAATACCAATAGGCAGTTGATAAAAAAACGACAAATCAATTTGAGCGTTATTTTATCGAGTGCTTTATTGAGCAAATTTGATATCAAGTTAAGTAGTATGTAGTTTTGGAACCTTTTTATAAGATCATTGTCTAATGTCTATACATTAGGGACAATTTCTCGAATAATCTCGAATATCTCAAGTAAATAAAGTAAAACATATCTTTTTAGGTTAATTATATAACCTTTTAGGGTAAATAATTTCACGCGTATCAATGAGCACAAAATGAAGGCCACACAAGCAAATAGATCGATTACGGTGATGTTTTTGTTTATTGATGGCAACGTGAGATACGAAGAGCAGGGTGGTCCTTGCTGTTATCTCTCACCATTTAGCTCAAACAGAAAAAAAAATCAGTATTTGACTTGCTCAAGGACAACTTGCAATCCATTATAATGTAACTATTCAGAGCGTCATTTAATGTAATGTCATAAGTCGTGACTAAATATAACATATACAACCACAAATGTGTGAGATTCCAGCACGATGTAGGTACCTACATCTAAGCAATAAACACTCTTACACAAGTTTGGGTGTGACGTTGATATAATCATACCACTTGTCACTATAGTACGTATAAATATTTATCTTAACCATTTGTTAAATAAGCAATATAATTTAATAAATAATAATATAGGTATATCCTATTCTACCTATGATGTTGCAGTAAGTGTAATGACATATGTAAAACCTTACAAGATTTGTATGAAAAAACTACGAATTACAAGAACATTAAATATTTGGAAGTAGAGCAATAGCAACACTGTCTGTCAAAGGTGTGACGAGAATAGTGTTAGAGAGCGATACGCGGCATCACGTCCCGCGGCGATGGTATCCCAGACGCGGTGCGCTTTACGCGTACATCTCACACGAAATAGGTCAATTAAGACGTGGGAGTGAGCGATACGTGACCGTAACGCCTGATCCCCGTAAACGATACGACGCGGTGTTATGTTTGACGCCTTTATTTATCTATAACTGCAGGTCATGTTTGGCCCTACAGATAATCGTTTATTTTTCCCAATATTTGGAATTGCAAGGATACTCCATTATATTAAAGCTATCTGAAGATTGCGTATGTCATTTCAGGTTTACAAAAGATTTGATTGGTATTTTGTATATAGAGCTCATGGTTAAAGTCTGCTACCAGTGAGCTACCTAGCTTGAAAAAATTAATAAGGCATGCTTCCGAATAGTTTTTTGTCTTTTAAGCTTACTCTGTATCCCACATATATGTAGGCCTAGTGCTAAGAGGACTCCGCTGACCGCTTTCCGCATTGAGGAAAATAAAATAATTCATTCTCTCCGAGGGAGAATCGAACCTACAACTGTCGAGTTTATAGTTCGACGTTGCCGCTGCGCTTTAATTTTGTGCGTAATTAACAAAAAATGTGTTTACATATAGCGAAGAGTGTGTTGAAATTCTATATTAATCATTCAAAATTTACAATGACATATTTGATAAAATCTAAGACCTAAAAATAAAAATAAAGTACAATTAATTGTATAGGTGAACTAAATCCACGTGTCCTTTTAACAGCGCAGTTAGGGCGTGAGTACAATATCTCTTCGCCCTACGGATGTAAAAGGAAATATCTGACAATCCTGACATGTTAAACGTTTTGGATAACCTTCAAAGTGCAAATACACATCTATGTCTATTGTTTATGTTTATACTTTATAAATTTAAAAGTAAGTAAGTAAATAAATAAAAAAGCTACATATTTTATGCTTAGCGGTCATACGTCATCATACGTCGCCGTCATAGTCATCGTACGTTTCACGGTATACATGCCCAGCGCGAGATCCTCATGTTTTTTACATGACCTTCCTCCAGCATCATCGATACTGTTTTCTTGAAGGTTAAAAAATGCTATTTTCGAGAAATTATCTAAATAACGGTAACTTAAAAGTTGATGAAGCAACATGAATAAAGCGTGAGCCAGTGTGTCGAACCGAAAAGCATGCCTTCTTTGGTGATATTGCTGCGGCCTCAGCGCCTAGGATGCTGAGGTCACCCAGGCGCCTTAGAGTAATGTGACCATCTACTATTGTTAAAGTTTTAATAATGTTTCATGTAGACTAAAATATACCTATGTACATATTGTTCAAAATACAATTAAGACGAAAAATAACAAAAAACATATTATTATATGATTTTTGTGTGTGTCACCTTTGTGTGTGTTAAAATAATAAAAACTGTTAGCAAAGGCTATATTATATGACTAAACAAAGATTTAAAGACAAATTTAATACTTTAGTAAAAATATTGAGTGAATATTTTAAATTAATTTTAATAAACGCTCAGTATCTTTATATTGGATCTAGGATATTCATGAGTAAAAGATTATAACATAATTAAAAAAATATATAAACTTATGAATAATCATTATTATTTTATAAATAAGACAAGTTTATTACAAACACATCGATCCATATATGTTAATATACATAAACCCTTTGTCACCCTACATGATTCTGCGACAAATAGAATTGTCCCTGGCCTAACAGATCTCGTCGTGATCTACAATTGCCATGGTGAGATAAGTCACGCGCTTTTTTTTCTTACTTTGGTGAGTTATGCTATTTAATTCCACGAGTACCACGACACTGAATAATCCATGCCAGATAACAGATGTACCCATTTGACACGCAATGTTGTCATGGAATAACAATATTAGACAACTAGGAAGAAATAGATTTAAATGTAGTTTATGGGGAAAATATACTTTACTTGATTTTACTTTAATATACGACTTTATTGTAAGAATACATCGAAAACAAATTAAATAATTATATTATATAATCATAATTAATACATAGTTTGCATAGTGTATGCCAGAAATAGAAAAAGGAATGTAATTTGGTCACGGCCGTCGGGTTATACGGTCGGATGGTATCAGGTGGTCAGATGTTTTTAAAAATATCTTAATTAAGATTTGGTAATTTGTTAACTATATATTTAAGCAGTTTTAAATATGTTGTGTAATGAAACCTAATATTCTTAAAATATAAGATATTCTCGCGCGTAAATTCGAAGTACTTGGTAATTGTTGAATATTTTTATTTATTTGTTTTTCAAATTATGAAAGATTTTCCGGTTCAGAAGCTTTTACTTAGAGAACCTATCTATTTCCCCCATTTTTATAAGTCAGACAGGCGCGACAGGCGAATCGGCACGTAGTTCCGGAGTTGCGGCGACGCGAGCGCAGGTGAGATGCTGCGGTTGCGCACCATCGAACGCTTGCACCTGCTTACGTACATATAATATCAGTCAATCACTGTAACCGTTGTCTATAAGCGTAATAAGTGATCTAATAAAATATAAAATCCATGGCCGTTTAAATGTTAACACCTGTATTTGTGGACTTGAAACATTTACATGCATGAGTAAAAAATTAAAGAATATTATTTTAATTTAAATATTTTAAAGAATTAAAAGATGTTTATTTTAATAATAAGTAAATAATAGTAACCTTGAAATCAAGGCACTATTATAAAAATGAAACATACATAAAGCAGATTTAAGATAATAAATCTTAACTATTTGCATAAAACTTTTAAGATTCTTGGGGTTCGGACAGGAAGATAAGCCTTCGGAGAGCGCACGTCCGGTACTACTTGAGTTGTGACTTAAATGGACTTCCGCCTTTTAACTACTGTCTGTGATATTCATTGCTTAAAGAGTGCTCAACTTTTATAATAGTAATCTGTTGTATGTAAGCTGTGAATAATTAATAAAAAATATTTATGACTTAAAAGCAGTAGAATAAAGCCTCTGATGATAAACCTATTTCACGAGAAATAGGAGTCGTGAAATAGAAAATCTAGTAGGTTCTAATCTTCCAGAGAGCTAATATCATATAATAGTGTACATATAATTTCATACTCAAGTTCACTAGATTTCAAAAACATGTATCTACATAATCAATATGTTGTATCTACAACATGTTGATCAAACGGAGTATTACTTATAAGTATAATTATAGGTACGTATGTATGTGCCCATTATTAGTGAAATTGTAATGTAAACAATTAGAGAATATTCCAATTGTAAACTAGATAATAGTAAGATAAAATAATAACAAGGGACGAGGGGCCCGAGCAGGAAATACCAAGGAAGCCAAGACGGCCCGCTTAGCTATCACGCACAATAGCCATAACAAACAAAGGAGATGAAGTACTACTCTCAGAAACGATTTTATAAACATTTAATATTGTTCAAATATTGTTTTAATAGATTCAGACCTAATTTATTTCTACGTAGACACTAGATAGAGAAATTATATAAGGCGTATTTTTCAATTTAGTTGGTAGGTATACCTAGTAACAAAAAATATATAATTTAACGCCTTAGTGACTACCTGATTACTAAATAGCCAAGTCAAATTATATTGAAATTGTTCTAAAACCGAGTTCGGGATAATTTGAGTTACGCGCACGCCAATGAAGATGTTAGTTAATTTATCACCTGCTTAGCAATTCTTCACGATATTACACCTGGCTACGAAGCTTCTTTATTCCAGCCTTGATTATTCATAATCGTAGCTTAATAGTCTGTTCTCTGGATTGTCTCTAGGTGTAAATGTAATGAATTTATTATTTAAGATTTGATGAAAAACAACGATTTTGTTAATAGATATGTATATACATACCTACCTAATTCAAAATAACTACTAAAATTACGGTAATAATTGAAATCTAATGTTTATTTTCTTTTTAAATTATGGTTGACTTTCAATTTAAAATTGTATAAAAGATACAAAATCTGTATTGTCATAATACCAGCTCACAAAAATCGTACTAATATAGTTCAAAGCATTACTAAATTAAATAACTTCATCGGAGTGGGAAACTCCAAGTTAATAGAGAACGTAATTTTGCTCACGATGAGTAATATTTTGAGCAATAAAGGCTTGAATAAAATTTTCGATACACAAAAACGTGACGAGGGACTTTGGCGGTGGCCGCAAAGTCATTATAATTATGTATTCCCATAAAATCGGACACAAATAGTTATTTCACTCGTAATTTTTGATGACACTTTGCAAATTTGACATTATAACCACAGCGAAATATTTCCTTAATACAGTTAGTTGGCTCTTAGCTTTAATAACTTAAGACATAAATATATAAAACAAATTAGGAAATTCGAGTATCTAAATGTAACAATGTGATAATGCAATAATTGGTGGATAATTCTAAAGTTTGTTAATACTAGATCTACTGAGGATCGAGATGATGACAGTCGTAATATAGATAGCTATTATAGAGACTATAACAGACTGTAATGGGGTACAATATCATGACACGGGTGTTCAAAATGTTGCGTCATCAGCGGATGTTCCTATTATTGGGTGGTCGCGGCGCAGGCGGTTTATTTCACGCATTTTATCGTCCATTATCGGTAGACTTCTGCTCATTAAGTTTGAATAAATACAATTAAACGGTACTGACTAATTGCTTTGTCAAATTAATACTTAACGAGTTGTTCTATTTTAATTGCTTATCTTATACTTATACCTATGACATCTTATGAAATTACAGGAGCTAGGTATATATCATTGTGTCGAAATTGAGTAACGTCTGATTAAGCGTTTTAAATTTTATACATATAATAAAGGTGGTATGCTTTATGTTCATTCGTCTATTCAAAAGTGTTTATTCGATACTTACATGCATAACATAATAAAATGCTTTAAGTCACAATAATATAAATATTCCGTAACATAATTATTTTTAAGATTGTTTTTAAGATTAAAGAAAGTGAAAGGAAAAGTACCTAGGTATTTATAATTCATATCGTGAAAATATTTACCTACTTATTGAATTGTAAATCGCTGTGTAGTGTTAGGTTATTTAAAGAAAAAGAAATAGTGAAGATTAAAGTAATCCAAATCTGCACCCAAGTAACCTCTGGGTGCAGATTTGGGTGCGGTAGGAGGAGTAGTAAACGCCCAAAGACCCGCCCATTCGTCACGCCTACCTGACTTACAAAGGTAATTTGTTAATGAATTCAAATAAATTCGGTTGTTGTTGATGTAATTATAAATAAAAATACATTTACTGTTCTAGTTGTCTTATAATATTTTTCTGTTGATTTTAATCTAACAGATGGACAATATGTTATTGATCTACTAATTACTACATTGCAACTACATTAGAAAAATAATGTATTAATGTATAAAGTATTTCTTTAGCATTTGGATGATATTGTAAATAAGTATGTACCTACTATAAAACAATAATTAGCCATAAATTAATTAAGAAAAATTTATATATAAATTGCAAACCCGACTGACTGACTGACTTAGTTATATATCAACGCACAGCCGAAACTACTGTAACTTAAAATTTGGTACAAGTGTTCATTTAATGATACAAGTGAGCACTAGGAAAGGATTTTTAGAAACTCAACCCCTAAGGGTGTAAAGTTTATAAAGACATTTCTCGTTTTTAGACTTAGAAGTATGAAAATAGGTATATAAGTTTTGGATAAGAATTAAAAACGATCTGTGTAGACAGAATGGACAAATTCTCCCTTAAAGGGAAAAATGGAGAAGTAAAATTTGTATGAAAATTTCTCATTTAACAGTATTAAAATTGATACACACACTGGTTATAATTAGAAATAAAAATAATGAAGGATGAACAAAATACTACTAAAAGGGGTAAAATGGAAAAATAATAAATGGTAAGTACACGTGAACGAAGTCGCGGGCAATACAAATAGTAGTATTAGATACTACTATTAGCTATTGCCTGCGACGCGATATATTAGGTAGAACTAGTATTAGATATTTTTGATATAGATAGAAATAAAAGTAAATCATGAAAAATTTTATTCAAATAAAGATTCAAACCATTATAAAGATAGATAGTTAGTATCTGAAATTTAAAGGATTTATTATCGTTAATTTAAAAGATAGGTACCATTTTCAAAAACTTAGTAGTTATATAATGAAATTACTTATATATCAACCAAATATTTTTTTCTAACTTCTCAGCAAGAAAAGTGACGTGATATCACGTTCTTTACTTTTCCGTTAGATGTCAGTACAAGGCACCTTATGAAACTTCCGTCGAAATGAACCCAATGCGTAAATATTTCCCCTTCGACACAATAGAGTGCGCTGTTAATTTTATTTTCTTATTATGTTTAATTAAACATTATTTATTTATATACATAAATTTGTAGTTATTATGAACTAAGAGTGCTCGGTTTTTTAACAATATATTGTTAATACAAAACCTATCGCTCATTAATATAAGAGGATATATTTTTAGACCATTGCTAGTCAGGCTACATAGTACTAGTATTATAGGTTGGCGGTAACAGCGGCGAGATGAAAGGACTTCCGATATAATCTGTGCCGCTTTGCGACACCTTGCCGCCGCGGCCACGCGCCTTACATCTCATCAGTGATAAAATAAACTGCTCATCTCACATTTCATCTCTATGCACATCTATTACAGAAGTTTACTATGCTATGCTTAACTAGTTCGTTATAATTGACAGTTATGCGGAACCCGACTTGCACGACCTCTTAGTTCCCACGCCTCGATGGAGCTTTCTCTGGCACAGACGACCCGGTGAGGCGTCATTATAAACGCCTAATGCGCTCTTCATTTCTTTGTTTATTGCATGTCTACTGACCAGTGAAATAAAATCCACCGGCCACTATTTATCAAGTAACTTGTAATTTACAAAAAATAATGTACCGTACGCAAACAATTGATCATTCGAGCCGAAAATCGGTATCTACAGTAATTTCATGCCATTAACAATATTATTTAAAAATCCCTGTGTAATGATTTTTGGTAATTAACATTTTTATATTGTGAGATATTGAAAAGAAAAAAACTTCGTAAATACTTCTATTATATTCCATGGATTTATTTTGCGGGTGCCGGGTCCATTGCGGCGCAGGGCGAGGAGCAGAACTATGTTTAGAACTTGTGATCCAAATATCCATTTAAATAGATCCTTGGTCTCTATACCAATTTAAAAATGATTCCACTGGGTCGTTTTTGATAAACATTACAAAAATTAAGTCATGATGATTTTAGATCATCTGTTATCTTTAACGTCGTAAGGGTCGAGTCAGGAGCATGATCATTTAATTGATTAAGGTTTTTATATACTTATCAATCGTTTGTTGATTAGCAAATATCGACTGTTAGCACTCTATTAACAAGTGCTTAGCAAAGACTTTTCTGTGGCTTTACCACAACAAGGTACATTTACCACATATACAAAATTATTTTAATCTAGAAGAGTATTTTATTAACCATGAATCAAATCATTCACCAATTACTTTTGTTATTGTCATAAAAGGATTTGGATAATTGATTGGTTGATTAAATTAAAAATAAATGTATGAAGTCTCATTGCTTTGTTCATTTGGCTCCTTATTAAATTAATCCTTTTTAGGCACTCCGCAAATGTAGACATTTTTGTGCAGAACACAATTTATCAGTGAATAAGAATTTCGCTAACTCTGTGTCCGTTTAGTTCCAATTAACACATTCGTCTCCAATCAAAAAATATCCTTAAGTCTTAAAAAATAAGTCTCCAGTCTACACAAGCAACATCAACAAATTTCCTTACAATTATATTGAGATGCGCAAACGGACGATTGACAATCAGTATCCGTGTTCCGTGTGCGACCCAGTAGAGCCACAAGCCACGCACACCGAGCGGGATTTCGGCTACCTACACCGAATACTTTATAATCGGTGACGAATGTATTGTGTCAAGTGGAAGTAATTGGATATAAAGTAATCCCACAAGTGTGTGTAGTGTTTGTACATTCACTTGTTAGTCAAAAGAAACTTTAAGATAGATTGCTGGTAGCTTTCTTGACTTTTTTTAACACCGAAAAGTGGATTTATATTTCTTTATCTGGAATATTCTTTTTATAAAGTCTACACAATATTACCCTGTCTTTCACTTTTGGTCCATTTATAGATGTTATATTATTTTATGTTTATTTTACATTAAAATAATAAGCGAGTTGAATTTGAACCCATAGTTGTGACTTGATGAGACACAAGTCATATGGGCTGCAAATAACAATCTTTTATTTATATTTTATATTATAATATTATTTCTCTAAAATCAACTTTGATTATATCTAAATGAAACTCGGCAAGTTTTCAGGTTTGGGAGTTCCAGTATCTCTGTCCATGCATAAGTTAGGTGCATCTGTTTCAAGTGTTGACGCAATATCGGAGCGTCCCCTGGGTGCTAACTTCTTGTCCAGTAGACGGATTGGTGGCTTAAGGTTTTCAGTGAGTACAAACGGGTATACGGGTATATGATACATACGGGTATATGATACATATTATTTCGAGTACAAAATTTAAAATTTTAGGCTTACAAAATCGTAAATGAATATATCTATTACCTACTGATTCTACGCGGGACAATGAAAATTGATGAATTATTTTTATGTTATGTTTAAATACTCAATTATTTGTGGGAGGTTTGTTGTTGCCACCTCAAGAGATCCTGTACCGCCCTAAACCGCCTCATAATTATCTTCCGACAATCTCAAAACATCGAACACATGAATGCCCGAGGCCCATTCATTCGCCACAATTCACCATTGAAACAATAAGCGTACCCTTCGCCCGGCTAAAAGACTAAGAAACGTTGAAAAAAGCTTATAATATAAGTACTTCTTGGGAACCCTTTAATATCGGCATAGGCAATCGAATGCTTAAAACATTGCAATCGAATATGAGTCGGTGGCAGGCGACGGGTGAATAGAGGCGCACAATGCTGGCTGGAGGCGCGGGCCACGTTGGGCGAGCGGTGTCGTATGTCGCGTCGCCCACGCCATAGCGCACCGCGCCGACACACGATATCGCCTTTTTATTCCATAATTTCTATACAATAAGAACGCTGCAAAGGCGTAGGGCGAAGACAATACGCCCGGAGGCAAAAACGGCTCGGAAATCCTTTATATTCAATTTATTGTCTAAAAATAAAATCGGGTGCAAATTAAAATAAGTATAGAAATGTACAACCGACGTATATACATCAAATCAAAGCTTACCAAGAATGTTCCACAATAGAGGTAGATAAGTATGATATTATATTTTATATATATATATATATATATATATATATATATATATATATATATATATATATATATATATATATATATATATATATATATATATATATATATATATATATATATATATATATATAATATTTTTATTAATTAACTTATAGAAACTATTTCACCCTAAATGCAATTGTTGTATTAAAGGTTACATACAAGCCGCAGTTTCAAATTCTGTCATTCGACACGCATATAAATGTCTCGAATTCGAATGGAAAGCTAAAAATTACCCTGCTATAGGGTAAAAAACGTGAAGATCCAAAAAGTCCTATAATATTAATTATTATTGAATTAAAAAATCAGTCTCCAATACCTTACACTGTTTGTGCTTACGAGGTCTTGTAATAAATTCTTACTTGTACACCATAATGCCGACATAATGTGCGTTTCTGGTGATTTGAACAAGTTTGTTAGGATTTAATTCCCGGAGAAAGCAGGAGCTCGTGTTAGCTGAAGTCCAGTGCTAACACCAATATAGCACATAAAAAGGTTGCGGATCGTTCGCTCCTCCATCCACCGATTGGCTAGGCGGCGCCCGCTGCTCCCCAGAGTCCTATACGAGAAGCGAAATGGGCCCCAGAACACCCATAAGAGAGCGACCCCGCCCGCCACGGCCGAATAATTAGGGCTCTTTGTTTAGATAGCGGCAATTTTATTTGGGAGAGAACGGGCACTTGGGACATCTTCGGCCATTCCAACCGCCCGATATTAATAAGAAACGTGTGTGACCTGCCGTATAGCTCGTCTAAGTGTAATTCAGATTTTATATTGCTCAAATATGTCAACCTCAAAGCAAGGTATAAGCAAATATAATTATCCTGTATTACTTTTGTAATATGCTGGTTGAAGTTTCTATGACATAAATTACAAAAAGAACACCGCAAGTTCATAGAAAAGAAAGGGGAAAACCGACACCGAAACTCGCCAAGCAATATGATATAAATAATGCATCCAACGAAATTGGGATTTTGATTTGTTTTACTTCAAAACTTTTATTTGTCTTTGGAGAAAATGGAGGTACCGATAATGCTATTGTCTATTTCAACAAAGAAATCAGGTGCTAAGTTTTTGCTATAAATTTTATCCAAGAGGGTGGTATTATTATTATTTATTACATTTACCTAATAAACTCATAAAATATATATTTTACAATGCGATAAATTGCAGGTCTAAGTCAAATACGTATTTCATCATAGACGCCATAGGGTTGGGCTATTCATATTCACAGTTTTTAAGAAAACTGCAGAACTGAGGTACTCTGAAATGCTCGACTACGATACACGCTGCTCCGCGGGGGCCTCCGACCAGCCTTTGTCTCGACCCCGCAAACTTGCCATAAATGTTAATATGGGATCTCACATTTGAATATCTATTTCTTCGCGAAGTTGGTTCGTTAACGTGGCCTTGAATTTTAAATTTTATCGCCGCGCTGGGATTGCCGCAGATGAGGTGCGTTCCTACGTGATCTCCCCGAGAAAATAACTGAGGAAACTTCTTTGTTTGCCTTTATTTTATTAGATATATGAACAGTCGTTTCACTATAACTTTACTATTAAACATCTAGACCCTTCAGTATAAAATTCGTGAAGATTTATGTAAATACTAATATATAATACGCTAATACTATTATACTAATACTAATATACAATCTCGTTACTATTAGTGAACTTTCTTGTGAAGGTATTACACACACTCACTTTTATAAACACATTTGCAAAAGATAGTTCTTTACAAACAAATTCTTTACAAACAAATTTTATGGTCTAATGCAGATATGCATTAAATAAGTTAACTATTTTATATCAGCTGTAATGTAATACCTCTCCTACTAAATAATAACATATCTATGTTATTGATAATATTGAAGCTAAAAAGCTATATTAACTTTACAAACTGTTGTCGCCATAGCAGTGGGTCCGCATGACCCATCAATGTCGTAGTACAGCGGCACCGCCTCAGTGACGATCGGAAAGTTTAGCGAACATTTTAATGCGCCTCCACCACTTCCACCCTGTCTGACCCTCAATTATTGAAAATGCATTTCTGTCCGCGCCCTGCGCCCGTTGCAACGCGCCACATCGCAAATGCACATTTTAAACTGCACCTGATTGCAAAGCCGTGTTACCATTCAGTTAATAAAAGTCGCTCTGTCACGTTATTTTAGTCGATAAGCGAATATAATTTATTCAAGTCCAATAATGAAGCATGCATATACTCTTGTGAACTGCTTAATATAAATAAAATATTACTAAATGTGTTATTAGCAGACGTGTGAAATGTTAGATCAACTCGTGAGGAGTAAATATTCTTCGAACTTGTAAAAAATTATAGATACTTAATAAAAGTTATTTCTATTAAGAATTTAAGCTGACTTAAAAAAATTATCTGGTTATATGTTGAACATATAACCAGAGTCGGTGGTACATAACAGAACCTTTATAGAGCACTTTGTTGTTTGCCTGTCTATCTGTCAAGACCATTTTCCTTACGAACTCGTGGAGGTAACTATGCGATATTAATATCAAATATCCAGATCAACAGTCTAAAAATTTGACTTCAAAGTTAAAGCAATCATAAGATTTTGCCGTATATTGTATAAAATTCGTCGCGCAATCAAAACCTATAAAGTGGTTCCCGTTGACCTAGAATCGTGAACTTTAGCAAGAAATAAAAAAAAGAACAAATAAAGGGAAAAGAAACTGAAAATTATAATTTATAAGTCAATCATAGAAAAATCCAACAAAACGATACCTATCTGTACTAGGTATGTTTTACAACTAAACTAGTAGATGCCCGTTGCTTTACGATACTTGACATTTACCGATTTCATTTCCTTTTTTTTTTTAGTTTATCAATTGTAGTTTTACATTAGGTATTCCACAACCTTGTTACATATATATATATATATATATATATATATATATATATATATATATATATATATATATATATATATATATATATATATATATATATATATATATTTATATATATATATATCAAGGATGAGGAATACCTAATTAACTTTCGCTAATGAATGTAGTTGAACTGGACATTATAGTTCTAAGCTATTTTCTTATATCTTATAGCTTAGCTCATCCATTGTGGGTCTACATCAGGTTTTCCAAATCCTTGAATTTTATTGATATGTCAATGGAAAGCGCTTATCATGTTCGATACATTTTGTCATGGCAGCATTTCATTATTTATTATACTTCAGCTGGGCTACTATAATTCTACAATTGTAGCCTAGACCTACCAGCTACACAGCAAAAAAAGTTTCATCCTAATCTGTCCAGTAGATCCAAGGAAGTGCCACACGCACTTCCTTGGATCTACTGGAGAGACAAACGGATATTTTTTTTTAAAAATCATTTATAAAAAATAAATCTATGTATAGACACAACTTTTTTATTGTTATAGTATAGTATAGTACGAAATGAGTGTTTATATCTGCAACATGAAATCCGTTACTTTTATAAGTTGTACTTTTAATCTTTACATATTATACAAATTAATATGGGCAACCACAAGAAATTACTATAATATCGCAAATAGAACCCTCCTCCTATTTGAATTCCTTGTCGGTTTCAAATCCTACCCATCTATGTATGCATATTGCGGTTTTTGTCATTTGAGCTTCACTCTTTATCCTTGATATAGCAAAGTAGACAGAAAGGATCTAAAGAAGTGTCTTATCTAGACACTCTGTTCTCCGTTTTCCATCCTAGTTCAAGACATTCCGTGTCGCGTAGCCGTGTCTTGTTTTAGCGGACAATTGAAGTGATTCATTCCCTCGAACCGAACCCAAACCCACAGCACATCGTTCCAAAGCGCTTCGATGGCCTTACCTTGTTTAAAATTCTAATTTAAGTATAATTATAATACATAAACTAAATAACTCTTCTGTACATTTATTCTAATAATATAAAAATCTATTATACTAGAAATTCAAATGTCAATGTGAAAATATTTATAAAGTGCTAAAATAGCACTTTATATGAAAAATAATAAATAATTAATTAAAATTCATAATCCATTATTTGTCATTCCAAGTGCCCAACAAAAGTGCATATAAGCATTTTAGTAGCGTCAACCAGCTACGACTAATCAGATCACATGCGAACGTCTGGATAAGTACTGCGCCCCAACCATCGCATTCTAAGTGACGAACGCTGTACAATAATTTGAGGCGTCCGTTTTAATTGTAAGTTCTGGACGGTCCGGAACCCGCCGCCCACAATACAATTTTAGCTTAGAATTTGAGATTTTTAAATTTTTAACTGTTTCATCATATACTAATTATATATTTTAGGTGAGGATTTTTTTCATAAAAGAAATAATACCTTAAATAATAATCCGTAGTGGCGTATTGGCGACGCCATCTACCTGTAAACATGACGGTTTGTGGGTTCGGTTCCAACTCGGGGAGAATGAGTTATTTTAATTTTCTCCGAACACGCAATGCCTCGAAAGGCGAAAATCGAGGACTGAAGTGTTTTAACACTAGGTTCCTTCAGTCTACGGTTCTTTGCCTACGCTATGTACGGGGTAGCGTGTAGCTAAAAATAGCTTAAATAATTCAAAATAACTTAAATATAACTTAAACGATAAACTTAAAAATATATCATATACCAGATATATCACGTGCCAAAATTCATTATTAAATGTAATGTTATAAGATAACGATTCCATTATAAGGTCACGCTTTTATGGACCAGAATAGAACACTTGTACAAACTGCGTGTTAGTCGTGCCTCGTTTTAGTGTCGCCGGGAGAGAAACTACGATTCCTCCGTGCAGGAATATCTGCTCCTCAAGTTTATGTTCATTTTATCTTTTCGGCAGTATTGCGAAGCGGGGACTCGGCAAGAACCCTCCAGGGCTCCGTTAACACCACGGCCTGGCCTGCCGCCTCTGACTTATATTATACTCTTCCTACTGTTCAAATATTAACACGAATTTAGGTACGTATCTTTTTTAATAATTTATACTTGGTACAAAATAATAACGGCCACTACTTTTCATGACACAAGAGAGGATAAAAAAGACAATATATTAACTATTATTTTATATGGACAAGTAATGTACCTAGTAATTAACTAAATTCCTAATTTTAACTTTTCTTGTACTTAAATTCATGTTTATAACTATATTAAATATATATACAAAATATGACAGTAAAAATATACCATAAAAAAGTTAAATTAATCTTTATAAATAAATAATATATTGTATTTTCTGTTTTTTTAATATTTCATTACATATTTATAGGCCAGACGTTGCGTATTAAGAAGATTAATCCGATCTTGCGATCTTGATTATGCCTAATCACGCCTAATTAATAATAACAGAATGATTATTACTTTAAATGTATAGGAAATGTGCCTACCTTGTGAATGTCATGACATCTTTAAAAAGTTATTCCATATTGAAGATAGAAAAATAAAATTACTTAAACCCGCTCCTTTTGGATGCAATCCAAGATGCGCGAGTTCGTTTGTCGTCAATGTTATTGTAGCGAACTCACATCCATTGCATTTACAATCAAGTACCCCACTGCGCTACGACGGCCTCGTTTTACATGGACAAAATTTTATACGTTATCTTAAATATTTTTGGTTAACTTAAGTACAAGATGAACTACTGTTACGTACATTCCCTGTAAAGATACCAATAACGCAGTGACTTTTGAGTTTTTTTAAATCTAATAAAATAATTCTTACCTGAGTCAAAACTATCCATACTCTCGGTCTTAATATCTGAAACAAAAAATACATTGTAAGGCATTATTACTTATTTAAAACACTTGTACATTGATACTAGCTTAACTAAGCTGACATAATTATAGCGTACACAACTTATAGTAAGTTGTTGAACATATTCAGTCAGTTATCAAGGCCGTCGTAGCGCAGCGGCACGGCATTTGGCTGAAAATGCCACTGTTGTGGGTTCGATATCCACTCGGGCAGAATTAATTATTTTATTTGATCACTCTGGTAACAAGACAAAGCTCAGCGTTGACTTCCACCACTCAACACGCATTGTCTCAATATTGGGCGGAAAGTGGGAACAGAGTGTCTTAACACTAGGCTCCTACTGTCTACCTTTTTTTAAATGCTATATCCCATAGTGTTAAGTTATCAAATTATTTCATAACAATAAACCTATAGTGATAGTATGTACACAAATTGGTACCGAGTACCCATAACATCTTATCTTTAACATTAAATAGTAATCAAAATTGAAAAACGAATAAGTGAGTTAAAGAGTGAATCGTGAAAGTGTGGAGATCCGAGGTGCGGTAAAGTCGCCTGCGGCTGGACCCTCTAATCCACTTGCGCGCCATTTGCCACACAGCGGCAATTTTACCCTTACGAGTATTCTAAATTCTCAATTCGAATAGGTGATCCTGTTTAAAGTTTTACTAATCGTATTTTAATACATTGATAGGTTTTGTTTATGATACTTATTCTGCTTAAATGCTTAAATTTTTGTGACTATTGTTTAATTACTTATTAAAAATGAAATCATGGTAAAGATGGCATCATTCTAAGTCTAAATTATATTTGTACTCCCAGCTTATATTATTATTAGAGCACTTGTTCCGCCTAGGTTTAATAACTGAACACCATATTATTTTCATTCGAACAAACCATTTTTTCATGATCTAGATTTAAATTTTTGTAAAAAAATTTATGTACAGAGACACTGTTTTTACAGTTTTATTATTATTATTATATATTATATTAGATTCAATATTATTGCAATACCTATAGTTGTAAAAGTCAGACAGTGACAATATAATAGAAGACAAACACGAAAGCCATGCAAAATTGATGACAGTGGGTGAGCAGCGCCTCAAAGCCGCGATTGGATCTCGTGAATTAGTAACCCCGCGACAACCTTGCCAGATATTAATCTGCGTGAGTGTTACTCGCAGCTGGTCTAAATGTCGGATTATGTATATATAAATGAATATTTAAATATTAACTTAATCTAATTATTATTTATATATATATATATATATATATATATATATATATATATATATATATATATATATATATATATATATATATATATATATATATATATATATATATATATATATATATATATATATATATATATATATATATATATATATATATATATATATATATATATAATAATTTTATCGATTTATATTATTTATATTTTTATTTTATATTGCTTATGAATTAAATTATTTTAACTTTTATATATTTTCAAAAGAAAAAAACTGAAGCCTTGTAAGATCACTTTGTAGTCTGTCATCACTTTGTCTGACTGTATTTTTGTGTATACTTCTGTCAAGACCATTTTTACCAGGAACACATGGAAATAACGAGGTGAATTTAACATCAAATATGCAATTCTACATTCTTTTGGAGCGCAGAATAAAGGAAACTTAGAAGTGAACTCAATCAAAACATGAAATAGATACACGAAATTCGTCGGGTAATCAAAATCTATAGGGTACTTCCCACAAGCAAGCTGCTTACAAGCTTATATATGTAGTTCATTTAAAGTTGTGTGTTTTAATTAGAACCCCACGTGAAACGTGAGTGACGTATATAAAAAATATTATAAAATAACAAAAACCTGACTGCATAAAATCTAAATAGAAAAATATATATCAAATAATCAGAAAATTCTCAACATAGAAATTCAAACAATCTTTTCTTTTAATTTATATACGGTCAAGTTTTTTATTTTTTTTATTTTTTTTCTATTTAACACTTTTAAGTTAAGATTTATATATGCGCTTTGTTGTTAATTTTCACAATCTTATTTATTTTTTGTTATTTCATCGCGGATAATAATATTGACCTCTAGCTTGCAGTCAAATAATAACTGGCTAAATGCTAGCTTATTTAGCTAGGCTGCTATAAACACAGAATAACAAAATCCTAAATAAGTTAAAAGATGAAAATTATGTTATCCTAAACCGTAAAGCAATGATATATAGTGACATGAACCTATTAATCTTTTTTGAATACCAACTGAACGATCAAAACCGATATAGTTTGTCAATATGGCGTCTGGTTGTCGCTGTAGTTTATTTTATATATACGTCCTAAGTGACGGTCACATGGTTAAGAGGAGTAGATTAACGCAAGAAATATCGTTTGGTATCTACAACGTCACATAGAAACAAGCATACTTACATAGGCTAATAAACACATTACTCTCCTATGTCTCACGCACTTGCGTAATAAATAGATCAGCAATTTGTAATTGTATATTTAAGAAATTTTACATTGCGTACTCTGAAGACAAACTATGTTGTCATAGAGAAAAATTACACGGGCAAATCATGGAGGTTACGACCTTTAGATAGTTTGTGGTTTTCATTGAATGCTAATAATTAATGAATAGATTTTTTTGTATAATGTAATAAACTATAAGCATATTTATAATAATACAATAGATATATATAATATCTAAACATATTATTGTGACCAGAAATGTTTTCACAAATCTTTTCTGTTATGTGAAAGTCCATTTAAGTGAGGTGAGTGCTGTTCATATTCTAATCACATCAAACATGCAATGTGTTCCACAAAAATATATAAAATAGTATATTTCACACTCATAACAAAGTAGCAGGTGCGCGTCACCGGGAGTAGAGATATTAAATACATCCCGGGTGGCGCGGCCGACGGAGGCTCTAAGGCTGCTAGATTTCCCGCGAGGGCACGTTAATTTTCTGCCGCCTTGAGCATACTGCCCTCAGGGGGCTCTACCTTTCACGGAGCCATTCAGGCTAAGGTGTTACTCCGTAGTACCATTGGTGGTACTACATTGACAACCTTTCAATTCGATTGTTATGATAACAATGTTTAGCTAAATCATAAATACCTAAAAAAATATTAGTTAGTAGAAGTCATTTCTTTACTGATGAATATATTATTCGTATTACCGTATTGTTATCGACCAATGAACAACGCACAGTCGAAAATGCTGATCGTAGAAACCTGAAAGGTTCCTTGAGGAGTGTAGGGGAGGATGAAGAGTGGACTTCTCAAAACATATATAAGGGAAAAATTATGAATCTGAAAAAATATATCTGATACCTAATTTCACTTAGTATGACAAGGGATTACGAGGTCCATAAGAAGAAAGATACTTTAATATGAACTGTTTAATAAGTAATTTACTTAACCAATAAATCATAAAAAATAATTATAAAAACACTCGACTGCATAAAAACTAAAATGGAAAAACAATGTAAGTTTAAATATTAGAATTTTGTAAAGAGAAATAGTGAATTACACCATTGAAATAATTTTCGAGTCGATACACATATAAGGAAACATATACCTATATTTTTTTTCAAATTAAAAAATAATTAAAAGCTTGGACCCAGTGTAATTGTTCAAGGCTTTTTAGGGAGATTTAACTACTTGAATGAAAAAAAATGGGTCTTAATCCTACTACCCTATCCTACCTAATAAAATAATGACTTGTTTATGCATGTCTCGAAAATAAAATTATTTTGTGACACTCGCAAACGAAAGACTTATTCATCGACGCGATTTAAGAATAATGAAAATCAGTCCAACCATTTGGTCTTTGCAACGCCACCGAGCATATAGGAATAAACAGACATACAAAGACATTACCCTCATTTCAATCGCGCAGTCGGTAAAAAAATACTATTCAGAATATGTCTTGTGATTAAATATTTTGAGTCAGTGCAGTTGTACGGCATACATTTATCAATACATATTATAGACCACGTCACTGATGCTGATACATTGTATAAAAATTCAAAAGTTTCTATGCAAAATAAATATCATTAAAAGTTTTTCTCTCAATTGCTGTGTTACTGCGATGTTTTGTAATTACCTGGACACACGTGCAGAAATCATAGTTCAAGAATGCTGTTTACCTACTTATAAATAAATAAAGTGAAATGCCAACAAAATCTCAAGCTCGGCTCACAAATATAGACGTTGCACGTTGGCTAGCAAATAGTAACACTGCAATACCAAATTGTATGTAAAATTAACAACGTATATATATATACTATGTATTACTACTACTTTGTACTATACTATACTATATTTCTATACTATGTAAAATATTATACTTAATCCAACTCACTTAAGCAATTTAGAGAGAAATTTGTACACTTTATAATTGAGAGGCGAAAATTTGAATTCTAAAATCTATTTGCACTTATTAACATCAAAAATATCATTAAAAAAATGTCATTAAAAAAATATCATTAAAAAAACTAATATGAAACAAGTCGTAGAAGGCATCAAAATATTTGTGAATAAGAGTATGCAGTGAGAAACCCGTGAGACTCGGTGGCAATCAGTTTAAGCCCCGGGAGGCTGCATTAATCATGAGTTGCACCAAAGCCACTGGAAGCCGACATTTCTATATCACTACTAAAATATTTAAAAAAATCTAAGTGAATAAAGACTTTAATACGAACGTTATAAAAGTATAACCAAAAATAGGAAACTGTATAATACTAGTGCAGTACGCACAATATAGTACAAGCCCGAGAGAACCAGCGGCAATCAGTGTGTGCCCCATGAGGTTGCATTAATCACGAACTGCACCGCAGCTGATGCATAATGACCTATATACGAAATTTCGAATGTAAATTATTTAATAAGACACGTGCTATTACAATTAGCTAATTAGTATTACTTTAAATCTATATCATGTAACCTTTAGCACGGTACTACATAGTATAAATAAATATAAGTAGTTTCGAGAAATTCATCTTTATTTTGGCTTTTCATTTTATCTAATAACTAATTTTTATTCATATATTTATTTGAATATTTCAAAAATCTGTCATGTAATCAACTCATCATGTATGAAATATTTCAATTATTCTTTTTAATATATGCTATTTTATAAAGAAATATTCCTAGTACAAACAAAATACACAATTTATAGATATACTTAAATTCAGCACTATATTAATGTACGAAAGCGATATATTTTATCAAATCTAACAAGTCCAGTGAAGTAGAAGGTACTTTCTAGACAATATCATTTAGTGTAAATATCATGGGAATAGGTACCTTTTTCCACGTTTCCAAGCATTTCTGTTACCTAATACGCATGATGAATGTGTGAGTGTTCTACGAATGTGTGTACGGGTCGGGAATGCCCACGGGACGGAAGAAAGTGTGGCCAAAGCGACGCCACCTGGGACCGAAGAGGGGGAGGATAACCTAGTAAAAAGCAACCTTAGTATAAGACAAGTCAATTAATTTCCAATTTTATTATCTTTATGTATAAAAGTTTAAGGGATCAACTTCAACTTCAAAACTTACTGATACAAAGCATATTTCTTCAATATTAATATTTGTTACCGTTTTAATACGTCCTTCTATGAGACAGATACTATTTGTTCTATTTAAATTTTACATTACGTTACAATAGAGGCACTAAATCCCTACAGTAAACAAACACTTTTAGTAATTAAGCATTGGCAGTGCGGCTCAGGTCGCGGGTCATCCCCAACGGCTGCTGATAATATCTAAATGCCTAATGGCTGCTGGGCCTGTGACGAATGTATCGCCCCCCGCCGCCTCTCTACTATGTGATAATTCCGAACGCTGCGGCCGCGCCACCTGGGATCTGCCAGGGACGTACTCCAATTATATAGTAGATTAAAGAGATTAAATATCAAGATATATTTTTATATTTCAACATATAAGTATTGTGAACTTACAAATTTTACAATTTGTATAGAATATAATTTTTTTTAGTGTGACCATTCCAAATAAATCATTATACCATATGCACTAAATGTATATTATGTAAACTTTATATTTTTAGTGAAATATTTTTTACAAAATTTGTTGTAGATTTTGATATTGTAATATGTTTCATAATTGTTTTTATACGATCTTAATATAATATCAATATAGCTACCTAGTTAAATATTACTGAACTTACACGATAATATATCAATATATCAAGAAATTTCAGGCATGTTCACGAACAATTCAGGTTTGTCGACTTAGTAACGAAGTATGCGGCGCGGTGTCGGAGGACAAGCGCCTCACGCCAAATGGAATTCCAAATGCACCCCCGCCGGCCAACCAACATCGGCATTTAATTAGCCACGTGCCAACTGGAAGCGATCCTTTGGTCTGCTAACATTATTCGCATTATTGCTTTGTGTTATCAGAATAACTAGTGGATGTTTAGCATTGACAAACTATTTTCATGATGTTATTTATAATGTAATAGTTATAATCAAAGTACTGGCAAAGTATAGACTTTACTAACATTTTATCGAGTTAAAAAATAAGCCTGGTCGAGTACGGACTGTACTACAGCGAAGTCCCTCGGGAGCGAGCCCACGCGCCCAACTTCGGGCTCAGCGGCGCCGACTACCCTCATCCCCCTCCCGTCACCCCCGCGGAGAATACATTTGCGCACCACCACTCGTGTTGGTCTAACAACGGGACTGCGACGAGAATCTACTATAGAAAAATTACTCATTTTCCAACTACAACGACTACCATACCATCTCAGCCTTTGTTTGTAAACAATTGGAGATTCAAAACTTAAGGTAGCAAAGGTAATGCTTGTCGAGTTTACAGCAGAATGAACAATAAGTGATTCGCGTATATGGGTAGCATAGATGGATATTTGTCAGTCTTTTTATAATTTAACTGTGCAATTGTTCGCCGACGTGTATTACGTTAGTGACTTTTGATATTCCTTAAGTATTTTAACATACAGATAAGTAAAATAGATACCTATAAGAATAAAAAATACTTCTTGAAAATGAGTATTCTAAACATTTTAGTTCATAGTTTACATACACACTTTTATTATATATAACAATAAAGTTGGTAGGCATTGATACTACGATAGTATATTTTTTTGAGAAATTAATAAATACTAAAAGAGGTAGAAAATACATAATCAGCGAAATATAACATTATTATTATAAGAACTGTCTATGAAATATGTACTTAAAAACTCCAAGAGTCGTAAAAGATAAAATGGAGGTGGCGGGTTGACGATAGGCCTCTGTGGTCAATTTATTTATAATCTCGGGTTCAGAATTGGCTACGAATTAGCATGTAAATATTTGAGGTCCAAGGAGTTTGGTGGAGATTTATCACAAATGGCTGGAGATAAGCGGGGACAGGGTCGTAAAGCAGCGAGCGGGCGGCGACACGAGCCGCGAGGCAGTCATCGCCGCAGCACACCCTTTGACGAAGTTGTAAAAAGAGCATTAAACCGTAGTAAAAACGCATCGTGAACGTCATAGCCCAGAATATCACTTGGGAAAAACTTCTTATTATAGTTACCTTATAAATTTCAACGAAGTTGCCGTTGAAATGAGTTACTCAAATCCCGTAGCTACATCATTAAACCAGGGCGGTTCTATTAATTGTCCGTAAATTTTAATAATGTTGTAATGTTAATAATGTTAAAAATTTACTTAATTTTTTGTATGTTTTTACGCATATTAAACATTTTCGGGAATAAACTAAAGAGCAAGAACATTATAAGTACCAGAAAGAATATAAAATTATGTGTTACCATTTACGAAGCATAAACCAGTGTGAATATGTTTCTTCTATAAAAAATTAATTTGTGAAAGTGATTTATATTATATTATTATAAATATTTATATAGGAATATATAAAATAGAATATATAAATATAATAATAGCAACAATGCGGGCAGGGGATGAAGTTCATTAGTGTATAATAAATATTTAATGTATTAAAATAATATATTGTTAAATATAGAATTCTCATCTTACCAGCAACATCTTCTGGTTCGTATTGATCAATCTTCTTAGGAGTACCAGTTGCATCGTCATCTATAGCAAAAAGTAATATGACAATTTATTTAAAAGTCTACTATTTATTATTCTATATAACAGTATATAAATCTTATTTTTTATTAGCTGTATTAAAATTGGATACAGAATTTTCCTCTTGTGCCATGTAACCAAAAACTTTTGTTATATAGTCAAAAGTCCAACGCAATTTCAAAATTCCTAACAAAAAAACATTTAGTAATTGTGACATTTTTTTATTGGGAATTTCTAATTATCTGTACTTTCGTAGATTTTTTAAGCTTTTGATATTTTTATTGTAATAGAAATACAAACATACATACAAAATATTCAATATACAGTATACTGTACATTAGTAAACACTTTTGCAACCTACTAAATGCTCTAGGGAGAGTATATGCAGATGAGTATGATAATAGAAGTGCGTCGAACTCCACGCGGAGATGTTTTCTCTCCCTACCTTTAGTCAATCTACTCGACAACCAATGTGTCTTTAAGCGTGTGACAGGAAGCTTCAAGCAAATGCGCCCTTTTAAACGACTAATGTAGAACACATAAATACTTATTATGAATATATTGTTCTCGATAATATCACAAATGTAGAATATATTACTTACTTAATATTAATCAACTAAATATTCCAAAAATTATATTATCTTATAACTACGCTGGACAAATCACATTATTGTATTTTGGTGTATTTAGGAGATCGTGGCACAGTGGGATAGTTTCGGACTGCGAAAGCGATAGTTGTGATATTATTATATTCAATTTATTTTAATTTTCCCACATATGGTAGGCATAGGGCAGCGATAATTTTCACCATTCTATTCCACTTCCACATGCGTGTCTTGAAAATTGGGGAACAGAGGTTTTTAACTCTTAACACTATGATTGAAAAATCTGTATTTAATCTGTAAAAAACGGAACCCTTATAGGATCACTTTATTGTCCGTCTGTCTGTCTCTTTGTCTATCTCAAGGCAATTTTTATCAAGATCGCATGGAAATATCTAGCTAAAAATTAATAAAAAATTCTTAAACAATGAATTCTATCAAATTACATTACCATTCTAAACGCAATCAAAATATTTTTGCTTCTTTTCTAAATAAATATAAAATAGCCGCTTAATCAAAATCTATAGAGAACTTCCCATTGACCTACAACTCTAAGGAGTTGTATTTTAAAGTATTAAAAAAAACAAGATCCGAAGACTGGAAATTTGCAGGTATATCATTAACAAAAACTATTACCTACTTATATTTGCACTTTATTTCATACACAAGTAGTGCATATGGCCGCAATTTAAAGTTTGTCATCTATTATAAGTTAGTTGTACTTCGTTGACCTAGAATTTGGAATTTGCAAAAAAGTAAATCATTATAAATAAAAGAAAAGATCTGAAAATTCGTGAGTGTTTCACAGATAGAAACCATTACAAACTAGTGAAACTAAACTAAAGTAAACTAAATATAAATATACTAGTAAACTATACAAAATCGGGATAAGCATTCTTTATTAGTGCCTACGACCGCAAATATAAGGTTGTTCATTGTTATAAGTTATACTTTGCACTGATCTACAATCATAAAATTAATACGGAACCGTCTACCGCGAGTACTACTCGTACTGGGCCGATATTTTTAATTTAAATGATCAATATAATATCATACAACAGCTGATATTCGTTATGGATTAATTAATTTTATGTAACATATAATTAATACGTATTTATAAAACTATTTACCTTGAAATAAAAATATATGAATATTTTTTTTTTGAGCAGTGAATATTAATGTAAACCTAAAACATTAAACATTTGTAAAATATATAATTGTCAAGTTTTGATGAGTCAGTAATAATTTCATTTTCACCTACTATATATGCTTACATATATTATATTGTTTAGTAAAGTACATAGGAATTTGTTGAAACACAAGCTGAGAAGAATGGAAATGCTATAAAGTAATTAGGTGCATTGTGTATGAGGATTTAAGAGGTGGATTCACGTAACGTATTATCGCTTTAACCGTAGTCGGCCCAGTATGAGTAGACGCGAGTGACTAATCTGACGATAAATGACCTCGCATGGGTCGGCCACTGAATAGTGTGTAGCCGCGAATGCATCTGACAGGTGACTAAGTGCTGGGTGCAGACACCACCGCAGCGTCGGCTCAATCAATCTCCGTTGAATTACTGCAACGACTAGCGCGCTGCGTTCATATTCACATCAAATCCTTCCAAATAAATTCTTCCGTTTAAAGCCATCATTAATACAAATTAGCAATATCTTCATGTAACTTCATGGATTACAAGGGTTGTTTAATTGATGCTACATTTACATTTTAGACTACTTTAAACATATTAGGCAACTCAAAAAAAAGCTATTCGTACAAAAATAATATAATTTTTGAAATACACCTTTCATTAATTAATTATTTTCAAAGAGTATTTCTAACTTAAGAACAGGAGATTAATATCTAATGGTTATTTAATAAAATTAATCAATACGTTTTCTATACTAATAAAATAACTATTTTACTTCATAATGTATAGTGTGCACGTAAATGCAAAGTTCAGTTTATGGTCTATCAAAAACAGTCGGAACAAATCATTTTAGATGACTTTTATTGACGACTCAATGCCATTCTGTTCACACGGCAGTAGAGGCAACGCAACTATCTGTCATCTGCAAATCGGCGTGCACCCACTGCAGCCGAAACTTCGCTCGTACGTCATCCCTTATCCGTAGTCGTGTGTCAGTGTCACCCGCCTACATGCTTTACGATGGCTTTTACCACATATGCAAATGTCCTATTCACATTAATGAGTAGGATAGATAAAGACAAAATCGTTTTCCTTGAAAATGTTTCAAGGAAAACGATTTTGTCTGGTTTGTTTGGTTTAAAACTTACATGAAGTTATAGCCCCACTAAGTGATAACAAAGGAAATCTATTTTATATTTATTAGGGCAAAAAATTATGGCTGTTGCAAAATACCGTAGAGGTTGTATGTAAGTAAATCCGTCCTGACAACGCCGTTTGATCCGCATGAGGGTAGACCAACAATAAAAAATTATATATATATATATATATATATATATATATATATATATATATATATATATATATATATATATATATATATATATATATATATATATATATGTATATATATAAAATCATTTTATAAAGTATCAAAAACAAGTATCGTTTGTATCTTTTCATTGCGTTATTAGACTATAGATTTAGATATTTGATTTTAATTAAATCTTGATATCTCCACGGTATCTTGAGAAAAATGGTCTTAACACACATATAAGAGTTCCGTTTTTTCTATTTGTGGAACAGAACCTTGATGAACCCTGAAAGAAAAATGTGAATATGTGGCCGTACCACTAAAAGCAACAGGCAACCTTATCAAAATAATGTATTGATAAGATCCTTTTAAGGTACGTAACCGTAAAAACGTTAAAATTCGCGTAGTAGCTTTCAAACCTTCTTAAATATAGACGGGTAGACATTTGTCGATACGCCAAATAGTTGGTACCGCAAAAATTGCTTTTAAAAATATTTTATATGAACTAAACATTCAAATTATAAATAATATCTATGTAACTCTTATCAATAATTCAAACTCTTCTTTGTGCTAGTTACTCGTATGTCTGTAATTATATCGAATTACATCGTACATAGATAATTAGATACATCTAATAAAAATACACTTTATAATACATTAAATAATAATTATATACATTAAATAGTAATTCATTGCGTATAAGATGAAAATTAAATGATTTTTACCTTTAATATTATCTTCTTCTGTTTCATCTTTATTTTCCATGCTTGTTTCATATGTATCTTCATTATCACTGCTAGAATTGTTTACAGCAGCATCTTCGGCATCTTCAGAGTGTTCTCCTTCAACCCACTCCTCATCTTCTGCTATAAATATAATAAAAATATTAAGAAAATATTCAAGCATAACCTCTGCGTAACTCATCATTAATACTCTAATTTTTGATTTTGATTTGATTCTACCTAAAACTAATAACAAAACTCTTTTTTTAGGGTTCCGTACTTCAAAAACAAAAAAATGGAACCTTTATAGGTAGGTAGGAGCACTTGTTGTCCGTCTGTTTGTCCGTCAGTCTGTCAAGATCATTTGCTCAAAATAGTCTCAAGGTCAGTAATCTTTTCCAGTCCAAAAAAGATCAAACTTCTAAGTCACGCAGTCAAAAGATATGAGCATAATATTAGTAGTATAGTAATCCAAACCTATAGGGTAATTCCCATTGATATAGAGTTATCAAATTATGTAAAAATTAGGACATATAGTACAAACAACAAAAAGCTAAACATTTATAGGTATATAACTAAAAAAATATTACAAACTATTTGTGTGGTTCATTTCTTATGAAATGAGTGCAAACAACCGAAGATCGCTATCGACGGCTTATGCTCCGACTACATGTCTGTGAAAGATGACGTCCCTCAAGGTTTTGTGCTGTTTCTTCTGCATATCAATAACATATTACAGGATATTCATTGCTACTCGTACGACAGCACGGTTGACACCGTATATACCAGAAAATGTTGACGAATGCTGAAAGAAACTCAATTCTACTTCTAGAAGACATAACTTTCCACGTCAACCACTAAGAAACCCACATTTATCGTCTCACTAGTTTTCGAGAACACTCCTTTTAAAGCCATGCCCAGTACAGTAAATTGGGACTTAATATTTCGAGTAATAGTTTTATACTCATATGGTTATCAAAGCCAAATTATTCTCAAAGAAATTGGGTGTCTTCGACAGAGTGAAAAAGTACTACACGTTTCTTATCCCAGTGAAATATATCTCGTGGTGAAATATAACTATTTACGGCTAAATTTTCTAACCACACCCACCACTGTTGGTCCACTCCATTTTTAGGATTTTTTTCAATAACCTAAGGTATTTATTTTGGAACCGCCTACAAATATGGTTATATGGCCTGGCTACATGGGTTCGTAGGCGGTGGTGATCACTTACCATCAGACGACTCGAAAACTTGCATGTCTCGTTTTTTAAATAAAAAAAGAATAGAAACATAAATTGTATACAATAGAAGAAATATGAAGAATAATGGACGTTGTATTCCTCAACGTCGTATAGAATGCGCGATTCTACAAATTTACTAGTAGCCCACGTTAGCATAGATTTTATGTTCTTAACCACCCGATTTTCGTTCACTTATTTACCTATTTCTTCTGTTTCTAAAGTTTAGCTTATCTTTTGTATTTCTGTATCAAATGTTGGAGACTCACGATTTTTATATATGAAAATGTAAACGAAAAACTTCCATCACGCTAAATAGCTTTTGTTTAGGGACCATATCATTTAGCTGGACATTATAGTTGATTTATCAAGAGATGTTTCATATCTTGAACTTTCTTACACTCACTTACTAAAGAGCCATTTTCTTATTTCTTATAGTCTATCTGATGCATTGTGGTTCTACATCGGATGTTCTAGAACATTAATTTTTATATGTTGTGACATCATTTTATTATTTATTGTAGCTCAGCTGAACTACATGGTTCTATGATTCTACACCAGGTGTGCCAGTCTAGCTTTTCGTTGAAAATATTTAATGTACAGACACAATTTTTTGACTGTTTTATTATAATATAGAAGATAGATATAGAACATTTCTAGTTATAGAGTCTGTTCTTCAACATAACAAATTACGCTCCTCTTTAAAAGTTTTTCCTCTTAAATTTCATAAGCTTTATCATAAAACCAAGAACAGAATTAACTGACATTGCTCGAAGAGCTAAAGTGGTAGTGACATAGAGAGGAGAACTGATAGCCGTTAGGACTGAAAGGTTCTCGAGTTGCGGCCATCAACTGGACGCGAGACCGATCGTCATGGAGATCCTTCGGAAAGGCCTATGCCCAACAGTGGGCGTAACAAAGGCTGTGATGATGATGATCATTAAGTCGCATCTAGATAGTGCTTCCTTTCCATAATTTTAGCCGGAATTTTTATTATTGGCAATGCTTAAAACTACAGAAACCTACAATAGATACGCTTGAAATCACTTTACTTCGTGCTCCACAGCTTACACAGTTTTTGATCGTCTTAAACTGCAGATTGCTAGGGACACTGTTATGAGTATAAAAAAGGATTTTCGTCGCATTTACGTCGACATATTTTCTTATTGTAGCTAAAATAGAGTGGAAACTATAATGTCTCTATTGTACGATAACATTTATGATAATTTTACTGGAGATCCCCTAATAAAATCTATTCTACGTGCGAGATTAGATTACTACAAAAAGAAAAAACTATTTATACGTTGTTGTTTTTTTTCGTAATGTATGACAAAGCACGACGTATATATGTGTATGTGTATATTTAAATACTATTGTTATTTAAATTTAGAATTTTAAGATTTTATATATATGTATGGTGTGTGTGTGTGGAAAAAAAATTATAACAGATTATATTGTTTAACGTAGATTAACCTGACATACCACAGTAATATTAAGATTACTCCACTTTCCGTATGTTTTTTAAAAAGTTATGAAAAAAGGTAACAGAACCCGTGTTCTATCTTAATTTAGAAATTTAAGACAATTAAATTAATATAATTTTAATACATATGGTCAGGTACTTATGGGAAACTACAAAGTATCTTCTCGTCCAGTATACCTATGTGCCTAGTCAAAAGTTTTCTAGCAGTGTCTGCTACCAGTGATGACCTATGAGACGTGGCCCTTCACCGTTAGCCTTTTTCACAGGCTCGCTAAGTATCCAGAGTTGTGTGTGATCTATGAATCAGAAACGATGAAATCCGTAAACGAACGAAAATTACCTACATAACTCTCAATATTGTTAGGAGGATCGACAACCGTTGAGGAAGAAGTCCTCCAATGCCGACTGCGATTCGAACACCGGACGGAGTGGCGATCATTATAAGAGGCCTATATCCAGCATTGAACCATAAAACGCTTATGGATGGACCTTACATGTTCGAATTCATAACCAGCAGCACTCGCACCTTCCATGCCAATTAAGATACTGTATACAGCGGCATTCGCAATATAGTTAATTTACAAATTATACATAATAAACAAGAGTATATTTTTATCTATAATACTTTATCAGTGGAGATATTATTTATCATAAGCTCTTATAATAAGATTAATCATAAGATCTTGTTAGTGAACCCGAAGTATGTACAATACGCAATTTAGACAACTTTATAGGAATTGCCACAAAAACTAACTTACTCTTTAAAAAATTTATAAAAATTAAATTTGTTTACTAAAATTTGCAGTATCATTTACGTATCATTATCATTATATTATTTACGTATTTTTATAATTTTTTTTTCATTCAGTATTTACGTCATGTAGTTTAATAAAAGCTAATTAAGATAATGCAAGCAACTCAGTATACACATGGAAGGTGCGAGTTAGGTGCGCGCCAATAGGGACCAGAAATCACTGGCATGTATGTGTTTCGTGCACCGCTATCAGTAGGTGGACATAGAGCAATTTCTATATTAATATATTTATATAGGCAAATATATAATGTTATTACCAAATAACTCTGCTTGGTATTCTACAATATATGAATAGATATATGTAGAAAGCATTGTGCATCTTTTACAAATATATATTCATTCATTATATAAGAAACATAAGTAATACGATCTAATAGGAAGTCACGATTTTAAATACCTACAAATGCATATATGATTAAAGATGTATACAATAGGTAATGTGCGATATTACCATGTTATTTCATTAGGATATCGTTTTAATAAAATTATACAAATTAAGTCCATACAAAACAAATGCAAAAAATAATATCCTCATTTTGGACGTTTGGAGACACAATTAGCGGGGATAGGGCGCGGATGGCGTGATTGCGTTCCGTCCGCACCGCACCCAACGTTTTAACGAAATATTTTCCGCACTGTTCACAGAGAATTATGAAGAATTTTAATGACATAATCATATACACAATGTACTACAATGTACTATATAATGTGTAATGACTTAGTAAAAGTGTTATTTTTATAAATTTCACTTCATTGAATCGTTTCATTTATAATGACAATATTATCCTGGTCTGCGTTCCTTAGATAGTTACGAGTTTCTAGATCAAGCACATTATCTTTATAAATTGGTGTTTCAGACATTGTATGACAAACGTTCAACTGCACAAAAGTTCGCTATTTATCATATATAATGGTTGCAAAGCCTTGTTGTCTCGTTAATATAATATGTTGGAAAGCGAAAATAAGTGCACATCAAATGTTTTTGATGCGCGGCATTGAGTTCACTCAACTCGCGATGTCTCGAAAATTGGAAAAAGCGGAAAGCGGGAAACGGAATATTGTATCACAAAGTTGCCCTTTGCTTACCCTGACCCGTATCCGAGATACAGCATGAAGCTAAACTAAAAGAATAACAGAACAAATTTAACTTATTTGTCTCTGTATAATTATAAAGAACATTAACTAATTCGGCCTATTCTCTATAAATACATATGTATGTGTATTGTCTTCTTTGAACCACAATATCACTCAATAAAAATTACAACATTATAGTAGTAGTGTATTATTTCTTTAAATTTATATAACGATCGATTAGTATACAAATCTATATAACATTGTTTGCTTCAACAAACGCTTCAGTAAAATAAAAAATAAGGCTCATATAGTTCTACAGTACAAAGTAATATTCATACGTTATTGCAATATCAAGAACTATCTCGTATCGCGGGGCATCCACGGCGATGAACCATCATAACTCTCGCAATGTGCCGCGCGGGACGCATTCAGCACCAAAGAGCCAACACGATGCCGCCAATTCAATTTTCTTGCTGACCATATTGGTTTGTATGACTTATTATTCTTACAACAATATTTAGTTTTATGTGTAGAATGTTCGTGCTTTTCTCATTTTATTAAGGGGTAGGAATAATAAATAACGTCAATTACAGATTTTACTGATACAAAATTTAAGCTCTTCATTATTACATATTTTAATATTACATCGATACCGCTAGGTACTTGAATACTGAATTGTAGGTAAATAATAATAATAATAAATCATTTATTTAAACAAGTTTCTTACAATCCACTAGTGATTGGAGCCTCCTTTTAAGCATGATATTGCCTGTACCAGGAGAAAGTAGGTAGGTAGGTAAGTAGATAGAAGAGATAATTTTTATCATCATGCACTTCGAGTCAACCTCGTGAACAGGATGGATTTTGTTGTCTCTAATACTAATTTATAAAGATATTTTTTTTATCTGCTTACACAAAATTTTATATGAATACAATAAATTTTAGGTAGTCACTACGCATAAAGTATTAAGTAGTTAATCTTATCCACTAACAGCTATTTTCATATACATATATTAATATAGATGAAGCATCCCAATTGGTTAAGTTAAGGAATAATATTACAACTCCCATCACAGACTGGGTCGTTTCCTTCAGTACCTTGGAACTCTAATTTTAATGTATTCTGGGCGTCACTACAAATTCAACAGGGAATCATGAAGCAGTATTCGTCCCAGCGGAGGCAGCTGGTCCAAGAACAAAGCCGTTAGCAACATCTAACAAAAATTGACTAAATAAGGTATTTCAAAAAATTGCGTTCAAGTACAAGTTGCACTCGTACACTAAAAATTCCGTACTGCTAACATCATTATAAATCCGCGGAAAATTGAACTTATAAAAAATTACTTACTTAAATTTGCGGGCGAATTCACAAATTTTGTATGAAATGAACTACAAATATAAGTAACTTACAAATTTCTTAGTTTCAGATTATTCCCTTTGTTTATACTATAATTTCTAACTTATTGCTAAATGATACTATAATTAATTATAAAAGAACAAATAGTATCTGTAAAATGGCATATATGATTTTTAAAGAGTTAAAGATAGACAAGTATACGAACTGTTATCAATTAAAAGTTGAACATCTCGACTGTTTTCCTGGGAGACTGCAGGGAGACTGGGTGGAGGGAATGAGGGTCTCCGGAGAGCAGGCGGCGTTGCCTGGGCCAGGTCCCGCGGGACGCGGAGTGGGCGGCGGTAACTTCGCTCCACTGGGATCACCCTCTCTGAGAGGGGGGGTGGTGATATTTTTAAACAATATCGCCAACGAAACTCCTTGAAACTATGTATGTAGAGTATATAATTACAAGCAAAAGATAATATTATTAATCTTTAATATTTTCCAAGAAAATGTATCAATATTAAATAGAAAGATTTTAAGTAAATAATGTGGTATCTTTAGTTAATACAATTTTTATTGTTATTTTGACAACATAAAATGAAATAAATGTATGATATTTGTTTATACTTAAACCGTAAATATATTTTAGAATAAAACGAGCCTAATGAATATAGCATTAATACATCTTCGAGATACGTCAGACAGTAGACACTCATGCCGCAGCGTTGTTATTTTACCTGTTATGGATTTTTTGCGTGAAAACACATGAGTGATTTATTGAAGTCGACTGGGAATACGAAAAAATAATGCTTGGTTGTGTTAACAGATTGCATTAATATTTTTCTTTCAAAATTTTCTTGCCAGAAGTCAGAATATTTTCAACTTCGTGACAACTGTTTTCTTTATTATCTAATTATTAATGTTATTTTTGATTCCAAAAGTCAGTCATCTGAATATGTATATTGTCTCCTGTAAATATGAAACCTTTTGGCTCCATTATTAATATTTATATTTTCTAATAATACTGTACATACGTAAATACGTAAATTTATTTATACATAAAGCTGTTCATAGCATTAAAAATTTTACTTACTAAGCGAAAGGAGAAAGAAAATTATGGTAAAAACAACATATAAAGAGTACCTTAATGTTACAAAGGCGTTTTCAACAAATTTAAGATGATTCCTTTGATTTTTGTTTGAATTAAACCCTGTAGTCTGACCTCAATTAAAATTAATTATAGTTAGACTTTATTAAAGGTAATTTGTCGATTAGAAATGCAACAATCGCCAACATGGCCAGGAGGTCGAAATCAACATAAAACTGTTATGATATGGCTTTACCGTATTTCCCAACGCGCAGGGCGGAGGTGCGCGCCACCCAGGGGAAATTTCGCAGCGGCTCTCTGTGGGCCTCTACAAGTTTTATGGACGCGCATCACCCCGCTCTCCCTACACCCTCAGCCGCCATCAACTTCTTATCGTTTCACATAACAACGGTTACCGGTAAACGTCGGCAAACATAATTACTTGGCTAACTTAAGAATTCATTTCACATAGACTATCCGGATTTCAGAGAGCGTAACGTTAAACGCTAACGTCTTGTAGTCAGTCTATTTGTATACCTGGAGTTGTTTTATTTGTATAATACTTATTGGTTATAATCATTCAAATGAAATCAAATTATATTATTATGCCTATATTTAATATATACTAAAAGTACAAAGATAATTAATTTCTACTGTACCACAAGTAGTAATGCATACTTTGTCTGGTATATTTATTTTACATTGGATAAATTACTGTAGAAACGTTAAGTAAAAAGTTGACAAATAAATCCGGATGGTATTAACCCTTATCAAGTACAAAGCTGAAAATACTAATATTGTAGTAATCCATATATACATTCGACTATATATTTATACTAAAATAAAACAAAAGGTACATCTACTGTTTTACATTTTGGTGCAGGCATATTCAATTGAATTAAACGGTGAGTTCTATGTGTATTATTTTTTCTCTTAATTTTACGCTTAATATTGTATATAAAGTACGCAGAGAGAATCCAGTGTTTAGACACTTTGTTCTCCGCTCTCCGCCCAATTTCGCAATATTGCAAAACTCAACTCCCAACAGGCATAGACCGAAAAAATATAAAAAAATTGTACTCTGAGTTGGGACGAACCCACAACCATCGCGTATGGACTCCATAGACCCTGTGGGGGTCCCTAAGCGCTGTGGGGCGCCACAATGACCTCAAAAAAGAAGTATTTACAGTTGATACACGCATTTTTCGTGAACTGACTTATTGATAGATATATCTACATATATAGACAAAAGCCTTAGAGACAACTAAAATGAAATATCTACTATGAATACCATAAATAACTTATACTAAGTAGATTAACGAGTATTGGGTCATTCCAGGGGCAGATGTGACTTATACTTGCACAAGTCACATTTATACTTGATGTATCGCTAGAACACACAATTGTGTTGAAATTTTCTTCACCCGTGAATGTCCTCATGTAAAAGACCGTCTAAATAACTAACACATGGAGATTATCCTAAGACCTTGTAAGTAATTCAAGAAACGAGAATTTTATAGCCAGTCTGGGATAGCAAAGAATTAACATTTTTGTTGGATGTAAAATTTTTATTCCTTGTACGGTAGAAACTGACTGTTCTATAAATTATTGCTAATCTTTAGCAGTGCGTGTGTAGTTTTAGGGACAGATAGGAAATCTCGCGACCTCGATTTCAAATGTAAAAGATAGATCATGAGCACGAATAAGAAATCGAGAAAAATATCAAAATCAAGACATTATAATGATTTTTTTAAAAGTAAATAATAAAGTTGATGGTTAAATAGTTTTAACTAACTAAACTAACAATAAAATAAAAAAGAAATTTATGTCTTTAATACACTAAAACAAGTATAAAGTAGACGTAGAAGTAGAATATTCATGTACTAGAATATATATAACTAGTTCAGATAGCAATAAGCGAGAGGTATTGCATTAGGTATCCCAGAGGCAGGCCGGAGAGTCGCAGCATCCTCGCGCTCCCCGCGGGACGCATTACGAAAGCACTAGACTACCAGATCGATACCTTAAGTTAACAACATTACGTCGCTATTCAACCACTAACAACAATATGTTATATAATTCACGACTTTAAATAGTAAATATATTACTTTAGTTTTAAATTTAGCATTATATTGTTGTGTTATTACAAGGCTTTAAACGAAAGTAATTAATACGCATAGCAGTATTATTATAAATTATGAAAATAATCTAATGTACATGTACCGTACCAACTCTAAAAAACTACAATTAATAAGAAGTTAACAATTTTAGAGGCCGTCTTGACGCAGCGTCATAGCGTCTGATTATAAACACGACGGTTTCGGGATTGTTTTCCACTCGGAAGAATTAATTAACACCAGGTTCCCGCTGTGTTCTATATGCGTAATACAGTTAGAAGATTAAAAAATATTTAAGCAAACAATTTATCCACATTTGAGTACCGAATAATATTTTTTTATAATTTTATAATACACAAAGCCCTAAAAATATAGTATGATACGGTATTGTTACTAAAGGTATCCAGAATAAATCAAGTACGTGCATGGGATGTCTACCGGCTGCTAGCCGCGGTCGTTGATAAAATACTTATGCGCGACGGTCTGTCCATCACACGTGTAGAGTTCCGAATTCTCACCACCTTTATTAGTTAAGGCACACAATAAATCTTTATTTTATTTGTGAATATTTAATCGTTAACATTTCATCTAAAGATATTGAATTCTCGACAAAAAAAGTAATCGTTTATAATATTTCTTTAAAAAAAAAGGGTGAGTAGTAGTGACTATATTTTTACATAGGTAGATAATTGTTTCGTGAAAAATAAATCAACAAAACAAAACAAAACGTAAATAATAAACACACAGATAGAGTATAAAAAGTAAGGATGTACATATCTATTATTATCTGTATTACTTGCTTTAAATCAACTACTCTTGTCTACACATATTGGGTAATCTCAAGCATAAACGAAAATAATATTGAATATCTAAATATACCATTACCAGTAGCATTTAATACTATATTGATATGGTTATATCCATATCTTAACTAAAAAAAACTGATAGCAAGCATGAAAGTATAAAAAGTATTATAAAAAAAACTTAAGCATTAATTGTTATCTAGAAGGTATTGAAAACAATGTAGGTATTTCTTTGGATTTACCTAACTATGAGGTGATTGTTTTTTCATATCTTAACTTCAGCGTATCATATGTCAAATTAGCGACTGTAAAATGTACTTACGCTTAAGAGATCGCGGCTTTGCTTGTTTCCTCCTAGACATGTTTTACTTCGAAATCATAATGGCTATAGCAAGTCCCATAACTGTAATAGAGTACATAAATCGTTTTTGGAGCACCAACAGTACAAAAAATATACCTATTGAGTGGTTAATTCACATTAGATTTTAGCAATGCGGAAAAGTTTATCGGAAAACTCTACACATGTTGAAATCGCAACATGAGACGCGAAGCCGCGCGGCTCACCCCGCATTCACTGAGCTTACTGGCGCCCAACAAGTGGCAATAACAATATTGTAAGCTGCCGCGCAAACTCACGTAAGACATCGTTTCGTTTGTATCTAGTATCCAACGCGGTGCTAATCCTGACCTCTACAATGATTAGCAGAGATCGTAAAACATTATAAGAACTTTCTTTTATTGTATCATTACAATTATTATGAAATTCAATATTTTTTAGACGCTTTTTGACGGAAATAAACGCCGCGCTTAAATTGTGAAATATACATTATTATTTGAAATATATATATATATATATATATATATATATATATATATATATATATATATATATATATATATATATATATATATATATATATATATATATATATATATATATATATATATATATATATACACAAATAGAGATTTAGACAAATTAAAAACGACAGGCTCTTTATAAGACGCGTCGTTATACACTAGTGTACCATGGGAATATACATATTTAATACATATTGAATTATGATTAGGTATATTTTATGATCACTAATCTAATTAAGAAAATTATGCATTTATTTAAAAATATATACACTGGCTGCGATTTTGCCATGCTTTGAATTTTTTCACGACATCACATCACAAATCTGAAATCATCGGATTTTCTTAAATTTATTTTTATATTATGTGCATATACAATACATATAAACCTTGCTTTCGAATACTTTCACCTTCTATTAAAAAAAAAGTTCATTTTGTACGCAATAGTTCACAATATCCATATCTCACAATTGGATTCCATTCGAGAGCGCTAGCGGAACGGATCCATTAAGGACTACGTTGAACTCGCAAGAGTAAACTGCATACTTGTATTCCTACCAACAAGACAAGAGACGTGAGCAGTGCGAATTGAACGAGTAAAAATGTTAAAACGAGTCCGCTACGGCTTGCCTTGGCTTTGCTGACTAGTTTAAAATGGACTCGTCAGCTGAGTCTCTCTTTTCACGACATTTGTTTTTATCTACATACATCGTAGAATAGCCTCTATTCCCTTTTAAATGTTTTTTCTCGAATGTGCTAGCATAACAAAAATCTCCTTTTCGCGCGCAGCCAGTTCAAGACTAAAACTGCAATTGCTCTCTATGGAATATCAAGAGCATATATTCATTTCTTGTTTTCCGTTCAGCTCACTCCACTCATTTCTCTCTCTTATTTTTATTTTGCAGTAGGAATTAAAATACAAAACTCTTTGTTGGTGAAAAGGTAAACCTATTTTATATAAAAGGTGTCTCATTACTTTTTCGCGATGGACACCGGGTTATAGGGTTCTTTCCGTCAACCTAGAGTTCTGAAATTTGGTAAAAAGTAAGAACTTACAGTATATATAAAATATTATTAGGTATTTCACGTAAACTTAAGATTGAGTTTTTTTATAAATTGTACTACAAGTATGAAAATGTTACGGAGGTTTCAATGCGCTAGTCCGACTCGCACTAATCGATATTTTTTAAGGGAATTAATTTATTTTATTCATCTTTGACTTAGTATAATTTCTAAAGTAGACGATTAGTATTTTAAGATACGATATGTTTTTTTTTATATATATAAAGCCAATATTATTATTTAATTAACATATTTATAACAATGAAAAATTTTACTTTACATTTTGAATAATATTTTAAATATTAATACAACAAAAATAAATTAATACAATATGATTCAAACATTTCTTGTAATCCAAATAACCAAAAATATATACTAGGTTAAAATATATGAAAGAATGGAACGTATTTGTCCATCGGCCTTCAATAAATATGTCGTCTGCAATCAGCTGTTTCACTGTCACCTATCATATCTGCTATCAATGTCAAATTATAGGTGTTTTTGATCTAGAAGAAAAATAATTGTATATTTGAAAAGAAGTACCTAGTTATCATGTAAATTTTATTATAGTTGAGTATACTGTAAACAAACAGTTATGGCAGCAGTAGAACTTCCTTATGAGGTATGACATATTTTATTATATACTTCCGCATTGGTAAACCTAAAAATTCCTTTGTTTGCGCTTTGTGTTATTTATCAATATTTCACGTGATCAACATGAATCGAAAGATTAAATTTATCATTATTTTTAAGACAGTACATAAATATTACATAATTCATCTTTTATTAAATTAAAATGTTATTATCATGGACATTAGTAACATTTCAACAATTTAATTTTCAAAGTTTGACTTAGACAATTTTTTATTTACAGATTCTTGTACACATCTTCAAATATATATCTAGTTCTGATAGAAAAAGTGCCAGTGAAACATGTCAATCATGGTATTCAGCTGCAAATGATTATTGTTTCCTGAAACATAAAACAATTGTGTTTTTTAAAACTGATTTGAATTCAGAAACATCACCACTACAGATTGTTGAGAATTCTGTTATACCATATGATAATTTCTTATTTAGTGAAGTTGAAATATCAAGTAGAGTAAATAATTTTTGGAATAAATTTGGTGAAAATGTAAAAAGCTTAACTATTCGTAAGTGTGATATTCATGAGAAAGTCATAGATAACATACTAAAAAAATGCACAAGCTTAGAAACATTAAATATTCAAAGTTGTAAGGAACTCTTCATGTCTGGATGCCTATTAGAAAAAACAGATGATTGGATAACAAATAGTTTTAAAAATTTGAAATCACTTAATTTGTCAGAAAATAAATATATTACTGATGCATTATTTTACCGATTTGTAAAAAGTGCTCCAGCACTAGAGGAATTGTGCTTATCATTGTGCCCATTACAATTTCATGGTGGATTTATAAAAAAATTTTATCCAAATAAAAACAATGTTTTTGACAATCCTTCAGAATGTGTTTTTACATTCTATTTTGTTTTGCAATTCATAACTTCTAGAGCTAAGCATATTAAAAACTTAGTGTTCTCTAATACACTCATTGATGGTGCCGCTTTAAAAGCTTTATCAGAAATAGAGCATTTAAAACTTGAATATCTTCAGCTAAACAACTGTGATCAGCTAACAAATGCTGGAATAATTGCATTAACAACACATCAAAAATCTCTAAAAGAACTTGATATTAGTTTGTGCACAAGAGTTACTGATCAATCACTTATGTATATTAGTAATAATTTGTCAAATTTAGAATATCTTAATATTCAAAGATGTAGAGCTGTTACAGATCTAGGTATAGCTGAATTAAGTAAATTGAAAAAATTGAAAAATCTAAATATATCCCAATGTGAACTCATAACAAGAGAAGGGATTGAAAATGGTATTTGCAAAGAAGAGAACAAAATCTTAGAAGATATAGATATTAATTCATTAAATTTAGTACAATCAGGTATTATAATGATCTCTGAGAAATTGTCAAATTTAAGACATATAGATTTAAGTTTCTGTTTTAATGCTGTGACAGATACATCTATACAAGTGATATTTAAAAATCAAGTATTATTACATACTCTAAAAATAAATTTCTGTGATAAAGTTTCTGATGCTGGTTTGACTGGTATGGGTAAGATAGAGGCAAAAGATGACGAAGGTCCCGTGATGTCTAATTACAACGAAGCGAGCGTACCTAATCGAATACACTTAGGTTCAAGAGCTGAAGAAGAAATCATTCGTGACGCAAGAAGAAAGCGCGATGTGATGAAGATGTGTGAGAAAGTGACAATGGATTCTTTTACAGGATACTCTCTTGCACGGATAAAATCTCTTAGAGAGTTGAATATTAGTGGTTGTAATAGAATAACAGACGTGAGCCTAACTTACGCTTTCGCATTTAAAGAATTGCGAAGTCTGAACTTGAGCAGATGCCAACAAATAACAGTTGATGGTATAAAACATCTAGTCAAAAACTGCCCTAGTATTGAATACTTAAATTTAAATGATTGTTACAACTTGAAAGATGACGCTGTGATAGAAATTGTTAAAGGACTTCACAGATTGCAATATTTTGAATTGAGAGTGAGTACCTACCTATAGAAAAATGTTTAATACGTCATTGCCCTTTCTATAAGCATCTGTGACAAAAGTTCTTTAAGAATTCATAATAGGTTTCTTTCTTATTATCAAGCGTTACGATTAATTTGAAATTAACCTTAATTTTTTTTATAATTTAGCCACATTTGATCATTAGATCATATTTGTCATTATTCCCCGCATATATGTATATATTTGCCTCCCTTTACGATGTCTTGCAACCAAAAGCCAAAGAAGACAATATAATTTTGAAAATGGCTAAGAATTTGCATTTGATGAGTATTGTTTAATTTCACCTTCAATACTAAATTTTTATATGCTTTTTCAGGGTTGTAATCAGCTAACAAACAAAACAATAGAAGCAGTGAGGGATCATTGCAAAATACTTAAAGTACTTGATATTCAAGGCTGCTTAAATATATCGGCAGAGTTAGGTTGTACCTTAGGCACTTTGCCTACTCTTCATACAGTATTGATGTCAAAGCCAGGGCCTTATATTACAGATGGAGTAAAAAATAGATCACCTGCACCTCCACTGTTACCATCTTTGTTAAGAAAGCTTCGCCTACATTAAATTATGTGCATTTCACAAGATTCATTATTTTATTTAAATAATGTTTAATGTTACAAATAAAAAATTCAAATTTTTAATATTTATAGCGCCTTTTTCATACATTTTGTGTATTAATGAGCTTAAAATACCTACATACTTATTGTTTTATCGTCAAAAAGAAAACAGTCACCATGTAGCGCAATTTCACGTATTTTCTATTTTTGCTAAAAACCTAACAATAATGGCTTATTTAGATTTTATCGAGAGTGATGTTAATATATTTTTTAGATCATTTTAATAATACAAAGTACACTGATAATTTTTAGTTTACCAGCGTGTCGATTTGCTTGTGAAGCACTGACATATACATATGAAAACTAAATTGATAAAAAATCAGCACTAATTTAAGAAGAAATAGATTTAAAAATTGTCGATAATATGTTCTTTATCATTCTAATATTTTACTATAACAATTATACATGTGTATTTATAATTTAACGAGGTTTTTTATGTATTATTTTAAATATTTATAACTGTTAATTAACATTAAAGTTTTAAAAAATATTTTTCCTGTTTATATTAAAAAATGTTTTTTTTATTTGGTTTTGATTTATATATATATATATATATATATATATATATATATATATATATATATATATATATATATATATATATATATATATATATATATATTAGCATAAAAGCATTTTTTTTCAAACAGCCTCTCAATATTAAAGAACTACTTCTATTAAATTCTTATTGGATTTATACAAGTAAGGTACACGCTTACAAAAAAATTCGTTTTGTAAGAGTTTTTTACATTTACTTCCCAAGAGATGCATTTTTTTGGAAGAGAACTTTTTTAAAGAACTTGGAAGGTCCTTTTATACATGAGCCTCATATTTTTATACCTTCTTTCACTTTGTATTTTAAAACGTTTTTAATGAATGAGTAGGGATCAATCTAAAAAATTTATCACGGGTGCTTATAATAATTAGTATTTTAAATTTATTCTTATATAAGGCTTTACCAGCCATATTATGAGATATTTGTATATGTTATAATAGAAAAGCTAGAAAATAAAATGAATTCTTTTTTAAAACAATTTATTATAGTTAATTTAAAAATTAGTCATAAATTCATCTTTTACTTTAATATAATATAGTCTATATGAATATCCTAGCTATTTTTGTTCATTCTTAATTTATAATGATATATTACAATGAAAATTATAAAAATTTCCAGGAATCACATTTTATATAGTAAAAGTTAATTATAATTGAAAAGTACATGGATGGTGTTATTCTTCTTGATATTTTAACGACTTTATTGCACTAAACATTTGGTTTTGCATCACATATTAAATTTTATCTATAAATATAATACGTTTATACTTGACCACAAATTAAATATTTCAAGGTCTTATGAAAATAAAACGTAAATTTTTTTGTTAAAAGCAGTGGGCCAAATTAGTTAATGTTTACAAAAAACATAAACCATATGAAGTAATTGGCAAAATAAAAAATACCAAATAAGTAGGTATTTCACTATATTTACAATAAATACATTTATTTCTATACATTTATAACTTACTATTTCATAAAAATGTTTTACAGTAAATAATAGAAACTGATTTCGAACTTTTCAACATTTAGAATGTATAAAAAAAAGCAAAGAAATTGGTATTATGGGTAACACATCTCGAATAATATTGCGTTGCTCATGATAAAGATGACAGCAAGCATAAATATTCCATTTTTCAGCTTCTACTTTTAAATCTATGTATCTAAATTTCAGCATAATAAATGAACGGCGCCAACTTGACATTTTTCTCACATTTTAGACAAAATCTCAAAAAAAGAGAAACTCGACTTATGGTTTAATTGATAACTGTTTAACCAATCACCTGATAGAAGATAAAAATAATATTAAACTATTTACATATGTTAAACAATGTACAGATCCAACTGACAGCATATTTTGTAATCACTAAACACATTCTTTACTAGTAACATCATCCGTTTTTCGACTAACGTACTTTACAACATAGGATGTATTAAAAATGCTCTTCATAAATACATACTTAAATATAACTAAACTATATTGTGATGAAAAAGTATGAAAACTAGAGTGACATATATTTTCAAAATAATTTAAAAAGAAAATACAATTACAAAACTTCATTATAAGAGAACAAACAGAAATTATGAATGAATATGCATACAATTATGCATGCATTAGAACAAAACAAATATGTGAGTACATTTTATAAAAGACCCTTATCTTTATTTATTGTTCAGTTTTAAATTACATATATCACGTTACATTTAATTCTGTCATATATTCTCAAACGTAAGGTACTAGTTAGTTTTATTGTATAAAAATATGAAACACCTCTACCCTCCAGATAAGGCACCAAGCATCGGGGATATAAATGAATGTTATATGCGCATACAAGTAATAATTACATAATTACAGATGGATTGGATTACGGCAATCCAAATTAATATTATTATTAAAGTATGGAGCAATAAAATAATTCAATTGGTATGTGCATATAATAAAAAAATCTAGCATTAATTTTTTTTACTACATTTACACTAATTATGTCTTACATACATTTATACTATGACAATTAGTTCCTAAGTATGGCTAATAAAAATAAGTAAATGCTTAATTACTTAGTCTAGCCTTGCCTTGTTTTAACATAACATCTGTATGCTTCATAGATCATAGATCATAATTTTATAAATAATTTATTATATAGAACCTTGTAGCGACCATATTTTTTTTTATAAATACTCTCTTTTTGTAAATTTCTTAGTACTATTATTATAATTATAATGAAATGACATTTTAAGTTTAACTATATATATGTTATCTACAACACTAATATTTCCATTATTTTAGTAACATTTCAAGAACCGCATATCATTTTTTACATTTTCACTGCAATATTTTTATACAATATATATATATATATATATATATATATATATATATATATATATATATATATATATATATATATATATATATATATATATATATATGTGACTTTTTGTAATTGACAAACAATGTTAAAAAATCTTAATAAAAATATGCACCACTGGTTGTTTATAGTATAAACAATAAGATAGTATCAGTAATAATGATATTAAGAAAAACGATGATCAATTTAATTTAATTATAATAGTTATATTAAATAGGTAATGTGTTAACAAGTAAGTAAAATTAAGTTTCATAGCTTGATTGCATACAATTGAAATGTTACTCATAATTACATGATGGATATATGAATGATTGGCATTTTATTTGATTCAAACATTACATGTTTTTATTGGGTGTCATAAAAAGTATATATAATATAACATAAAAATATGTTATCAATAAGACGAATATTGTAACATAATGTTAAACTCATATTGCTTGTGAAATTGTGACATCAATCTAATAAAGTAACTTTTCTCTTCCTTCATTGTTTTATTGTATATGCAGGTGAGTTTAGTTGTACTTGCGGTGTGTTGAGTGTTGAACTGCTTGGACTCGGCGATAGACAGTCTTGAGAGTTGTCCGCCTCAAGGTCAGGTATACTTATATCCTCAAAGTCTGGAATATTCCCTGTATACGATATAAGCTGATTTCCTTCAGCTGAAAGTTGCCCAAGAAAATTGTTATTAGTAGATATAAAATTATGTGTAGGCGTCCATTCCGCTCTTTACGCCAGAGCTTCTTAGTCAATAAAATATGCAATTTAATTTTATGAAAGGAAATTATAAAACAAAAATGTATGTGTTGAGATATATATTTTTCAGTTTTGCAGCTACAACAAATTTTAATGAATTTATGAATTGGCATACATTTTAATGTTACTTTCAGATGTTGTTTTAGTAAAATGCGTTGCAATTATTCACATTATTCTTATTGGTAGAGATTTCATATTGTCTGGTATACATTAAGCCATATTTTGAGGTATAAAAGGCCCAAAATCACCAAGGATGCAAACTTCAATTAGTTTTAAGACAAAATAATGGCAAGCTATAATGATGATTATTGCCGCATAATTTACTCATTAATAAGATTTGACAAGGCTATGTACAGTATTTTATATGTTTTTTGAAATATTGTTTTTTCGTGGACATTATGCAGAAAATTATCTTTACAGGAACGTTTTTCTCAGTTTGAATGTGGCCAAAACCAAAAAAGTATATAATTTAAGCTTTGTATAATAACATAAATATTATATAAGCAAAACTAGTGATATGAAATTTGCTACAAGCAAAATGCATCAATAAAATAAAAGAATTGATTATAATCGTGCAATATTTCAGATGTTTCAAAATACCCAATTGGACTTTTACAATCAATTAATAACATCAAAATGAAAGATCTAAAAATCCCGGAGGTGGTCAACTCGCCACATATATTTTTGAACTTTATTTGTATTTTGTATTAAGTAATTAGTAATGACAGATGTTAAAAGTTTGTTTTTCATTAATACTAAAATATTCAATTAACTTCTTGTTGAACAATAACATACATAACGTTTCGTCCTAAACGTTATGTATGTTATTCCGGAGTTGACTTTTTACACGTATATATTGATAGTTTAAAATTTATTTCCTTTACATATTGTATTGTTTTATGTATACGCAAAACAAGTTAATAGTAAAATTAATTACTTTTGTTTTATGAATCCTTGATGATTTTGAGACAAAAACATAATTCAAAATTAGAGGCATAACGTTAATAGTAATAAATTATTATAATAATTCTATAACTGACCAAACATGATATATAAAGATGCTCTGTACCTATCAATTAAAAAATCAATTGATATTATCAACAACGACCTTGTCTACAAACAATATAAATAGTGTGGTGGTGTGGTATTTCTCATTTTAAAAGTTTAAAAAAATGTATAATATAAACAAACAGATATAAATGAATGCAAAATATATTAATATGTAATGAATGTTGATATCTCAAGACTAATTTATTTACACATAATTAAAAATAATAATTAAATAAAAGTGATATAACACCTAATTTACTTTTCAGTAAATACATATACATATAGAATTAAAAACAATCATAAAATATGTTCTAATTAACGTTTACTTAACATAATAAATATGATGCATATTGATAAAAAGCGAAAAAGAGGTGGAATTATTATCAATTACTAAAGTAGAAAAAATCTTAAGTAAGCATTCCCGAAAAAATCATTACTTTACTTTATTTTTTATTTAATTCCATAATCTACAGTTACATATTACTTTGTAATAAGCTGAATCTAGTTAGATATAATAAACGTAAACTGTAATAGACATGCAAAAAAAATACTACATTTTTAATAATCTTTATGATATATGCATTAGTACCATCGTCTTCAGTGAACGGGCTCTGCGCGCGAATGTCGCCACTGCTTACATTCAAAATTTCACCTTTCAGCTTCTTCGCTTTAATAACAATAAAACAATTACAATCTTGCCTAATGTTTTCTTATCATTATTCATAATCTAGATCCATCTTATACTATCTTAAATAGTGACGTAGCTACAGATAAACGATTACGAACAATTCACATAAAATAGATTTAGTCCTAAATAAATAATCAATTCCGTAAGCTTCTGTAAAAATTTCGAAATATGAACCAGTTATGAAGCTGGCGTGTAAATATACGTGTCAATAGACATGCGTTCAACGCTTGAAAGTATATTCAAAATCATTCGTAATCATTATTTCTGATGGTAACAGATTCGAAATCTACATCATAACCCATGTTTAGACCGTAACGATTAGTTGACCCGTTACCAATTTCCAACACTTGCGTCAGCATTTGTCGAAGTTGTGTTGTTGTTAGGGGTTACTTCCCTTGCGTTGTATCGCTGGTACCGATCAGCCAATCAAAATCAATCATCGGATACTGTTTGGTTGAATCTACAATTAACATAAATGTATAGACAACTGGATATTCTAATATGTTATGATTCACTGTTGATCGTGGTTACGCTTTCGGGAAACGTGTTATATTGGAAAATTTAATTTCAGGTGTCCGTGCAAAAGAGCTAACTCATAATTTAAAATATTTAAAATTTACACCATCAGCATTCCAGCCATTTTACGTCCACTGCTGGACATAGGCCTCCGCCAAGGATCTCTACGACGATCAGCTCTGCGCTACTCGCATCCAGATTCTTCAGGCGACCTTGACTAAATCGTCGGTCCACCTAGTAGGGGGCCTTGCCCACTTAGGACTGACACGTTATCTGAGTCGTGGCCGCCACACAAGAACCTTTCTACCTAAATGACCATCGGTTCTCCTTACAAGTGTCCCGCCCACTGCCATTTTAGATAAGCAATTCTTCGAGCAATGTCGGTTACTTTTATTCTCCTACGGATGTCCTCATTTCTGATTCTATCACATAGGGAAATACCGAGCATTGTACTCTCCATTGCCTGCTAGGTGACCTTAAGCCTTATTATAAACTACTTAGCGGCCACGTCTTACTTACATACGACATACACACAAGACATACTTTAACATATTTTTTTAATTTACTTCAAAATCAAAATATTCTTAATTCAAATAGGCTATTACAAGCACTTTTGAATCGTCAATTAACATAAGTGTCAGTATTGTCAGTGCTACTAAAAGCTACCACCAGCTCGGAGGGCAGTTCTGCTGTGAGGAGGTGGCGAGAAACTCAACAGTTTTTATTACTTTCATCTTTAAATTGTTTAGTTTAAACAAAAAAATTATTGAATGAATATACTTAACGAATTGTCTAATGGGATAGTCACTTTTGTTCTGCTGTCCTTACTACAAGTAATAACGTAATAAAATCATATTCTAAAATCATATAGTTGACAAAATATACTTTTTAGATTTTTCCTGAATTAAGTTACTGCTTTCGGCCGACGCCTCGTCGCACCTCCAGGATTATGATAGATCATGTCGAATTAATTCGTTAAACAAGGTATGTATAACTCACCAGTGTTGCTATTTTTATTTCTGTCATCTGAAGAATTGTAACTCAGCCCATAGAAAGGATCATCTGATCCGAACAGCTGAAACGTAAAATTATGTTTTTATAATCCTTTAAAATTATAATTTCAACCAATCCTTTTTGATATTCTTTTTTCATATGTAACTGTTTATTTCACATTTTTCGTTATACTCTATGTTAGTGGCATTATTTTTTATCATTATTAATTTATAATGTGCAAAACATTTAAATAATTGTGCATAAAGCTTCCCTAAATTACAAATTATCAAAATAGTAATCTGAATGAATTAAATTATTTTATTTTCCTCTTCATTGTTTTTTCAAGCAAAATTAAATTAATTCCAAATTTGAAAAAATTAACATATTGTAATATATTTTGATACATCAATTATTAATTACATTGAGTTTTGTATGGTGAGAAACTGTAGGTCCTACGTGATCATCAATCTGAGGACAATACAATATTTGTTACTCATAAATTATTTGATTACATAAATAAAATAAATGTTATCAGGAAAAATATTCGTATAAAATACGAGACATTAATGACGTAGTCATTACAAAACGAAATTACAATCGATAATTATTAAAATGCAGCGAACCAGTTATAACGTAGCCGAGTGTTAGCGCGAGGCTCCACACGCGCTCTCAACACGTTGACTGCAACGTGACTCGCGCAGCGCTACCAACTTTACGGCACTAACCGATTGTTTACGAACCTTGCGCCTGTGTGCATCGGCACTACTACATACACTATTTGAAAAGCGCGCCAAATATATGTAATCTAAGCATTAAAATTGTAAATGTTCTTCATGTAATATATTTTTACTCATCTACTTTTACCACCTGCAATATTGTAATAATGTTTTGTATTACATATTATTACTGTATATTGTTTAAACCTACTCACCCCTAGAAGTGTGTTGGTGTCTAGGGCATATGTGTCAGTCCTAAGCAGCTCCCTCAATGAATCCAAATCTGTTTGCATGGTATCCAAATGATCATCAATATCATTCCTGAAATATTGACAAATTTCAGTTGATAAAAAACTTTTAGTTATGGTAAAACTGGTAGTTTATTAATTATTTAATAACTACTAAAGGCAAATGAATATTTCGTATATTTAAAAAATATTATAACTTAATTTAGTTTACTTTTCTTTCCCACTTTAAGTGTATATTTGTAGTAGTAACAAAAAAATGTTTATTATTATGCAATAAGCTTATTTACCTTATCAACAATATGAATGCAATAAGCAAAGCAGGCTATTTTAAATACTTATCAAAAATAAAAAGTAATCTTTTATGTAACAACAACAATCTGTTACTACTACAAATAGATTTGTAAGACACTTCCAATAAATATTTACAGTAGGCTACTTGAGCTAACATTTATTCTGAATAATTATAATTTATCACATACTTGTTTGAATTTGTTCCGAATTGTGAAGAAAATTCTTCCCTATTTTGACCGTTATCTCGTCTATACCTGAACATCAAAAACACATTTATAAAGTATTTTTACTTTCTTTAGTTTCACACACACAAATTAATATTTCTTTATTTAGTCATGTGTATCTGGTAAGCATATATGACAAAGCATCACTATTTTGTTCTTTCTTTCAGAATTAAAAAATATATGAAACAAAAAACTTACATGGTTTGGAATCTATTTATATTTGAGTTATTGTTAACAGTTGCTAATGTCATGTTGTTCCAGTCAAAGTCATCCTGTAATTCAGTCTTAATATCTGCCAAATTTATATTTCCTATGCTAGAATTATCTTTTGATTTCTTTGATTTTTTTCCAGTTTTCACGTTTTCTGGTTTTTCAAGTTTGATATTGATACCTCCAAGCATTTTATCCTTAGAGGAAACCGTCTGTTCCGAAAGAATAGTATCTTGTAGTGTACTAAGATCATCTGTTGTACTTACTCCTGCATCACTGATTGAGTCATCACTTGCAAATATCTCAGCGGGAAGTTTAAAGTCAGCAGATGAATTTATGGTATTGAAATTACTTGGAGAAAGTAAGCTCTTAGTGTTTGTGGATACATTTTTGCTTGTACACCTAGTTTTTGGCCTAGATGTACTGGGTGACTCAATCACATTCTTTATCACTTGTTCCATCGCAGATTGACCTGGAGATGTAGACATTGTAGGAGAGGGAGATGTTACAATGGGTGGAGTATTGGGTATCCTTACGTAGCCATTGGTATGCACAATTGGGAATGACACTCTTGTATGATCTAAGGACATCAATTGATTATACGAAGTGTAAATAAATAACAAATTTCTTTAAAATTAGAAATTAAGATATGTTTGATTGTTACCTTAATTATCAAATATACTTTAATTTCTAATTTTATGTGAATATAAATCAATAAGTAAACAAGTTTTACCTGTTTCAGGTTCCTCTCCATCTTCCATAGTAACATGGTATTGTGATGTTGTAGGATCAGAATTAGTAGTTGAATTTGATATTATGGGACTATTAGACAAATCTACAGACACAAAAGCTACAGGGTCCAATGAATCTTGAGATGCATCATTATGTAAAATATCATCATGGGCCAATTCATGGATGGTAGGTCCATCTTCCTGCAAAATTGAGAACTAAATTAAGAAATTGTCAAAATTGATTTACTTCTAAAGAATAAAGAATTAATGCTTGTTTTATCTCCTATTCAAATAAATACAATAATATGAGAATTAAAAAGGAAAAGATTAAAATTATCTACATAAATACATTACAAACCATATTCTCTTCATTTAAATCCTCCAATATGATGTCTTTGTCAAGTTTTATATTTTTTAATCTACCAGGGTATGCAGTATCCGTTGTAGAATTGTGTGCAGCACTATTGATCATCAACTGATAAGGCCTTTTAACACCAACATTGTTACCACTAGAATTGGGAGCTCTAGTTGGTTGTACAAGAGACATCAAGAATTGTATTAACTAAAAAAAAATTAAAAAATTAGTACTTTTTAAATTTTTATGGAAAATATACAAATTATAAAGAAAAACATACATTGTTTACAATTTGTTGTTGTTTTATGTGTTTTTGTCTGAGTATAGCCACTTCTCTCCATAATGCCTCATTTTCTTGTTTCATAGCACTAAATTTAGCATCAAGGCTCTCTTGTTTACCTTTCATTTGTTTAACATCTGCTAATACTTTATTCATTAATTCTGGTTTTAAGAGTATTTTCTCTCCACTCTCATTACTTGCAACTATTGATTTAGGGTTGGCAATCTTTCTTTTAATATGCTCTAGCAAATAGGCATGACCTTCCATAAAACATGCATGGGAAAACTCAATTTCATCTTTTTCATATCGCAAGCCTCCATTTTCCACAGAAGTTATTTTATGAAATCCATACATATTTAATTGTCTGATAAAACTTGCCATATTGTTGTGTTTATAATACAGAGGTAACAGTTCTTTAGCAAAATCTGCTTGATTTTTTATAACAAATGTTTTGCCACTCTTAAATTTGAGAAATAATACTTTACTTTTTTATATATAATATAGAAATATATAAACTTATTTTTATTATTAAATTTACTTATGTTAATTATAAGTCTAAATTAGTCTTGTTTACATTATTTGTTTATATTTAAACTTATTAATGTCAAATATTATTGATTCATCATGTTTCGAAAGATAATTGCACATTATGGTATAGTTTCATTGCTTTTATTCCTATTTATTTTATTTCAATTTGATAAATCAATATTTACTATTGTGTAATCCAATGGAAAAGTACTGTTTACAAAATGTCAGAATCAAATAATAATTGCTCAGGTATTTAATAAAGTTATTCTGCATATCTTTAATTAAAGAGAGAAAATAAAATGTGTTCTTGTACCGATGTCGTACAGTATATGTACTTTAAAAATTCAAGAGCATGGTGCAAAACGTGACATATAACTATTTATTTATTAATCTCAATGACGAACTGTCAACTGCCTATACAATATAGGTTGTTCCATAGCAACTTTCTAATAAGATATTAGAAACTATTTTTATTGGGACTGTGTTTAAGGAAATATATCTCATTAAAAGTTAAAGTCTTATATTCCAAAATGATTACTTACGGGACCCCATGAAATCAAATGATTGGTCTCTGGATCATTAACCAATTTCCATAGTTTTCCCAAGAAAGCTGGGACACTGGCTCCTATTTCCACCACAGAACGCATGTTCAATTATTTGTTGTATTTAATAACACGATCTTTTGTAAATTCTTTAAAATGTAAATTAATGAGGAATATTTTGTGAAAATACGTCTATGCACAAATCGCCATTTAATTTACGAATACATATAAATATCAATAACATACACATACAAAGAAGACTAATCACTGACAGCACACATTTACAAATCGCAAGCGAATATTACAGATATCCTGTCTACCAACCATCACTCCATAAAATAAAGGTGCATTCCAATGCAATATTTTTCGAATTTTGATGTTCCAAAATAAAGGTGCGGTTTGCTCCAAAAAAATATTATCTATTACATTTACTCGTATAATTTTAATTTCGAAGGGTATTCTACTCAATTCTAAAATTATACACAATTGTGATAGCATAAATAATAAACAATCAAAAAATAAAAAAAAGTCTATCAACTTTTTACATAGTAGTAAAAAAGCAGAAGTGCTTCATAAGCAGCAAGAAAGTGCAGAATTGCGAGATAAAAAATCTTAAGTAATAAGTATATCTAATAATCGCTGCGCTGTTGTTGGGTTAATTTTAAAACCTTTACATTTGCTCTTAACTTATCTACCCGCTACTCGCTGTCTTCAGCAGGAGAAAATATAATAGAAAATTTGATTAGTACTATCAGAAGAAACTCAGTTTCGTCTTATAGTACCGCGATATATAATAAGTATGCAAATTCTTGACAATTTGTTACTGGCTGAAAGAGGGTGATTCTATCTGATTCTATTTATTTGAGGTCAGGAAATTGCAAAGGAGATGATTGCAGCGCTATAGCAGGTTATAAGAGATTTTTAAACCACAGCTTCTAGCACAACAGCATATGCATGCTCAGCTACCGCAATCTTCAACAGTGCCCCTTCCTTTGTGTAAATAGGGATAATGAAGCTGTGCCGATACTGATATGGCATCATTCCGGTATTCAAGATACGGTTAAACAGGTCAGTAAGTATAAGCACACCAAGAGAGCCCAACGATTTCCACGCCTCGATCAGAATGACTTCAGGTTCTACCGTTTTTGCGTTCTACATGCGTCGAAGACAATTACGAGTTTCGTCAAGATTTATAGGAGCAACAAGTCCGAGGTTAGGAGGTAATTCAGAAGGAAGACTGCAAGAGTGCTGAGTGTTCAGTAGCTCCTTAAAGTAAAGTGGCATGACTACAAAGCAACATGCCCAGAGAACGTCTGACGCAGAGACGTTTTGTAATATCCTGCGTCGCTTTATCATGAGCACGAGCCAGTTTGTATATGAGTTTCTGCCCCTCCATAGTTACAAGTATATCGTATAATGGCGACAAACTTTCACTGCGGGCCCTGGCTACAGCTTTTTTGTTGGCACGATTCGCTGTTATGCACCCCAGTCTGTCTTCAGGAGAGTTGGAGTGCTGCCTCTTTAAGCGCAGCTTTCTTTTCCCGAATCACCCCATGCACCTGGTCATTCCACCACCACCCCCTGTCCCTGTCGATAAAACGTCCGTTTTTTTATCAGTAGTATTGCAATATATTTGTCCTTAGCGGTATATCTTAATTGATTCATAGAAATATCGTTTGTAACCGTACCGTTAAATATATAAAAAATGTTAAAGTGCAATAAAAAAGTGCAAATTATATATTTCATTTATTATAAATCTTTAATAAACCTACTTTATATTTATTATACCAGAAATTATTCACTCTTTCAAAATAAATAAGAAGTATTATAATTTAATCTTCCAAATGATTTTGAAAGAGTTTTAGAATAAAAAAAGACTAGCAACACTAAATTTCCCGCCCATAAAATCCGCGAAAGTTGTTTCATTCGGGGTATTAGTAATTATTATTTTGATATTAGAAACATTTTTTGTTACACATTTTTTTGTAAGTTACTACATTATTAACTTTTCTGCAATCTGTGGAGTTGACATTCTTCACTTGTGTAAATGTGTTCTGTGGTGTAAATGTTTTCTGTTATCTGTGTATCTGAACGTAACGTATCTGTACGGAATTTGGAATTGACGGCAATCAGTGCTACTAATAACTGCTACGTGATTTTTCCTGTAGTTTTTGTCGTTATTGGTTATGAAGTTAGTCTCAGTAATCAGTGTATCAAATTAAATCTATTGATAAGTCGTGTGTGTGGTTGTCCAATATTTAATTTACTACGGTACTTATCTATACTAGGGTTTTCTTATAAACCATCATAATTCATCATAATTCATCAATAAATTTATTCTTCTACTGGGGTCGGGTTGTTGCTACCGGTCTATGTCGTAATAAGTTTGCCTTATTGTATTGTAAATTTGTGATCTTTGACTTTATTTGTTAAAATAGACGTGCAATCAAATTTATTCGAGTCTTCAAGCCACAATGGAGGTATGTTAATGTGCATTTTATTTATGTTATATATTTTTTTCTGCAAATTAATCAAAGAATTTATAAATTTTAGATCGAAATATTGAGCATATCTGGTTCAAAACCTTTGGGAAAAGTACATGTAAATGCAGATTCTACAATTAAGGATGTAAAAGATAAAATACACCAAAATATAAAAAAGTCATTGTACCCAGACCGACAATCTATTAAATTGGAAGCAAAAGGAAGATCATTAAAGGATGATAGCACACTTAAATCTCTTAACCTTGACAATGGATCAAAATTATATTTACAAGATTTAGGTCCTCAAATTTCATGGAAGAATGTATTTCTGGCTGAATATGCTGGTCCACTATTTGTGTACCTATGGGTGTATCAAAGACCCTGGATTCTTTATGGAAGTGATACTGCTCCTCCTGGGACTGTGGCTATGTAAATCATATAAACCTATTTATTCCTATTTATAACCTATTTATAATCAATTTGCTTTATGAAATGTGTACTTTGTTATATGCATACAAATTAGTTTAAGACTTGAGAAAAAGCTATAATGTGGATACTTAAATCCAAAATCAAAGTATATTCATTTTACTTAGAGAAATGGAAAAGTATGTTGACAATAGATTCTCTTGTAACCTTCTAAAGACAAGAATATGCATAATTTTTGTCTTCAAGAAACTTTGTATTTTACTTATAACTGTTTTATCTTTCAGGATAGCTGCTACTTGCTGGTCAGTTCATTATGCCAAACGTCTTCTAGAAACATTATTTGTTCACCGATTTTCTCATGGAACAATGCCATTACGCAATTTGTTTAAAAATTGCGCATATTATTGGCTATTTACCCTCTATATTGCATATCACATCAACCATCCTCTCTTCACTGCTCCTTGTAATGTCTGTATTTGTGTTGGTGTAGCTGGATTCACAGTAAGTAATTTTAATTGGCTAGTTGCTAAAATATATTTTAGGCAATAAGAGAAAGAAATCAATTATAGGTATTTTTTTTACTTTTAAAGAATATACCTGGTACTTCTAAGATTTCCAAGTTCAAAAAATGTTTATCACCTTTTAGTCAAAAAAAAAAACCCAATACTTAGACTTAACAACAAATTTGTTTTAGATAGGATTTCTTAAAAGTTAAATAGAATAAATGTTTGACTAATATAGAATCAAAAATTAAAAATAAAAGGATTGAGAATCTATCTAGCACTGTTTTTCAATGTAAGCATTCTTTGAATATTTTTTACACAAGTGGAAATAAAAAAGTTTCAATAATTTTATATGTACTTCCAGATTTGTGAACTGGGTAACTTTAGCATTCATATTTTGCTTAAGAATCTTCGGCCTCCAGGTACTAAAGTACGACGTATTCCAAAACCTGATGGCAACCCATTTTCTCTCCTGTTCAACTTTGTGTCATGTCCAAATTACACTTATGAGTTTGGATCTTGGCTTTTCTTCACAGTTATGACTAAGTGTGCCCCAGGTAAGTCTATGATTTTACTAACTATCATGTATTAAAATTCAATGTGTATTCTGTATTATTTGTAATATGTATTTAATGAAAATGTTAACAACAAGTTTACCTTTAAATACTGAACTAATAAAAGTAATTCATTAAATTTATTCAAAAGGTAACTATTTTGTTACATGACCTTAAATGTAATTAATTAATACATAATTAATGATACTGTTGTTGCAATTCTCAACTCTATTTGTGGTAGTATCATTGAGTTAAGAAATACTTGTATGATTAATTGTGAAAGTAACTGATATTCTAAATATATAAGGAATAAATATTTGACTGTAACCATCATGTGATGTAATGGCCAAAAAATTCTGTCACTGTGAGTAATTAATATGTGTATATGAAATTATTTTCACATAATAACAAACATAAATTTCACAACCCATGAACACCATACTTTGTCTTAGTAGAGTTACTAGTAGTACTGTGCTTGGGTTGGTTTCCATCACTCAATGTCTATAAAAATAGAAATGCACTGGTGAATGATTCTGTGTCCTGCTGACACATTATGTGAAATGTGAAACTATGGCGTAGTTAGAATGTGCCTGATTGTGGATTCAATGCTTTAACCAAAGAACAGAAATCAACTCTATGTTCAATCAATTACTATGTTCTCTGCTTAACCAGCAAAATAACAATGAATTAAAAAATCATAATGTTTTTCCAATTTTTAAATATCTTTACACAATGCACTACAATACAATACAATATTTCAATAACATACTTTGAACAACAACCACTAATCTGATTCCCATACCCATAAAATATATTTATTATTTTATATAATACTACCATAATTGCATGTGTTAAAGAGAATTGTTATAAATATTACAATAGACCATATTCTCACATTAATATGTGTAGATAAAAACTCAAGAATATTACAATTTGATTTTTATTTTACAGAAAATAAAAAACCAATTGTAATCAGTAATTAAAAATTGTGACTATTACACCTAAAATGGTTTTAAATATGAAGCATTTTTACCAAAAACAATTTTCCTTAGTATTTGTATTTATTTACTTTATTTCCTCTTTTCCAGCTGGATTATTTGCTATTGTTGGTCTCTATCAAATGTCAGTATGGGCCCTCGGCAAGCATCGCAACTACAAGAAAGAATTTGCTGATTATCCCAAAAATAGAAAGGCTATTTTACCCTTTATTATTTAAATAATTTAATATTAGTTGAATGTAATATTTATGCTTCTACTGTTTCCAGACTGTCTAGGGTGGTCATACAGAAGGAGTTGTCTTAGTAAAAGTGGTAATGATATAAATTTTTTAGTTCTGTATGGTGATGGAAATAATATTTTGTTGTGTAACTTTCAGATTCTTCTGTTTATTCTTTTAACTTATTTATTATTATAGTTGTGAATGAAGCTCTCAACTCATTTTATTTTATTTCGGTGGGATTTTTAATGATTAATTAAGATGCGTTTAGTAAAATGAAATACATTTTTTATCTAGACTAGCATTTTATTTAAAATTATTATAATTCATTGAAAAACAAATTCTTCAGAATAAGTGGAGTCATATTAAAATAATAATTATACTAATAGCAATAAAGGTATAAAATCAAATGCTTTATAGAGAGAGGTTTTTACAACATTTTTTTAGCCTGACACTAACTAGAGCAGGGAGATGAAAACAAATGCATTTCCTCAAATGGGACCTACAACTATCTTGTTTAGAGTCAGACACTATCCAACAGGCACATAAGATGACCTCAATACTATAATAGATTATATCAATTCTTTTGTCCATGGAAATCTTGGTTTATTTCAAGTACTTCATCGCTACATCTAGCTTTCTCGAGCAAGCGTTCATTCTCTTCTTTAAGAGTCACGATTATTTCTTCTTTACCCTGTATATTTAAAAATATATAATATGTATTGCATTGCATGCATTTGATATTATGATGTAGATACTTAAATAAATAAATAGCTTCACGCTTTTCCCCGTGTTTAGCAGGGTAAACAAAGGGAGCCTACGCGTTGAGTGTTGATAAGCGAAACTACGTTGTGTTTTGTACCTATGTAGATATTTTGTTTGTACTAGATTGCTTGTTTTAACACACTAATCCTTAAAATTACCAGTCTGACTGATTTAAAAAAATGTATATTATACCCACATTCATAAGGAAGCAATATAAAAACAACAATGTATAACATAAATTGATCTAATTATTTTCTCGCGGTATGAAACGTAATATATTATAGGAATAGATGTTATTGTGGAATAGGAAATATTTAGGTAAACGTAATATATGGGTAAAGTAATGTCGAACGCTGTCCCACGGCGCTACGATGGGTAGATAAATATTAAAAAATTATTTATTTTATTCATCTTACCTCTATTTGGTGTTTATAATGTTCGTCTAATTTTTCTCTGTCTTCTGTAACATGTTTGAGTTTAGCTCGCGCTGTCGCCGGCGGGATATATCGAGCTGACAGACCGAGGATAGACTCCATTTGGAAACACCTTGTTCTAGTCGACTTGAGTTCTCCACGGAGACCGTTTATTTCCGAAAGTAAAGTACAGTTTTCCTGTAAAAAAAGAGGTCGTAAGGCGTTAAAGTTTTAGCATTTTTATCATGGGTTCCTATAATAAAGTTAATAGTAATATAGGAAATAACAATAATTTTTTTGTTTCTTTTATGAAGGACATTATAAAAACATTGATATAATAATGTTGATTACTCTATGTATGTCATAGACACATAATGCTATAAAAACCGTGCAACTACCTATGTGATTACATCTTAATGTTGGACTTTACTCATGGATTAATTATCCATAAATGTCGCTTGCATTAAATAACGCGTATCATTATAACACCAAGTTAAGTATCAACCAATAATATTTAGATATAGGTTATTTTCAGGAAATGGCGTCTTTGCCTTTGTGGTCCAGCATTAAAATAGAACAAATTATAACAGATTAGATTTTACGTATTTACAAGCACTTTCTTAAGTAGCCCCCGTATAAAAACATACACTAAAGACGGAACTGGCAGTAATCTATGCTTTAATTAGTTTTCACCCATTTTACGGATAGGTATTGTGTGTTGATTGAAGATTTAATACTACGCACTTTATACCTAAAACGAGACCAGCAAAACGAAAGGAAATTAAAATATTTAGTTTCGCATGAGATGAAAACGTGTCAGTCAGCATGTCCTTGCTACGACTATAATAAAGGACTATAAAACCCATTCGATATTTTGTCATATATCTAATATTGTGAATACTCGGAAACTTCATACATTAAGTAATACAATGTAGTAAGTTTATCTATATAAATAATTCGATTTAGTAATCTTAAAACACGTACATCCATAATCTTTCTGATATCACTCTTAGAACCGTCTAATGACTTGGATAATTGTAACTTCAGCGCCGCTACTTGTTTCTCAAGATGATCTCGTTGTCGGTTGAACTCTCGTATCGCTTCGTCCTCCGCAATGCGGCTTCGTACAAAGTCTATATCTTCTACATATTTTTGAAAAAGGGCCTGAAATTAATGATATTGACTAAATCATATTATAATTATAATAAGTCTAGAAATTATTTGGTAACCTAATGGTTCAAATTTTATTTATATTTTATACACAATATAACAGAATAAAGAAGCGCCACACAAGATTGGCATCCAATCTCAATGAAATAATCAAGTACATTTATTCGAGGTTCAAATTTTGAAAACTTCTAGGGACGGGCTTCCGTTTTTGTGACGCTTTTTCCTAAATCGTACCTATAGCTTACTGTAATTACTATTTTGATATAAATAAAATAATTTACCTTTACACTTAATTTCAACTGAGTGGGATCTTGGAAGTTAGCTGTCATATTGTGTAGATCAATCTTTATTTTCTTAAGTGTATTTTTCAAAGTGATATTACGAGTGGCTTCATTAAGGAAATCTTTTTTTGCTGATGATAATTTTTCATTTAGTTGAGTGATTTTCAGTTCTAAAAAGAGTCATTGAAATATATTGTACCATATTTATTATATTTTGGAAACTAAGTGATGATTGTATTTCATAAACAGTAAGACAAATAAAAAATTAAGGCAAGAACGCTTGCGCGCACAATTGCTTGTAGGTTCAGACGCACACCATCACGGTGTTGTGCTTTGTGCTTAAGTGAACACGATAAATGTAGGTCAGAATTCTTTCAAAGATAGGTATTACTATACTACATAATAAGCAAACATTACATAAACATTAAGCATATTACTATACTACATAATAACAAAGGTATTACTATACTACATAATAAGCAATATTAAGAACTTTTGTCTACATACAAAATTATCTCCATACAATTGTGCACAAATTAATAAAAACAACTCTACAAATTTATACAAAATTATCGGATCTACACAAAGGTTGTCCAACCGTTATTGGAAGTGGGCACAAATTCTGCATTTAAAGCCACCTGTGGGCTGCGTAAATATTCTGATGTGTATCAGAACATTAACATAGTACTAGACAAAATTAAAAATATATAACTATGTATATTTGAAGCTTCTGTTGTAAGCTATAATCTACACACAACTTAATTAAATTATTTATAATGTTGGTGAGAACTCTGTTGACGCTTTCGAGTAACTAATTTTCAAAAAATTTGAAGTAGAAAGTAAAATTAAATTGGAAAAGTATTTTTGGGCAAAGAAATACGGCAAATACTGGGGCAAATAATTTGTTTTTAAAATAAGCCAGAGTTAAAAATACTTTTTCACAACGATACAGTAGTCAGTGCCCAGGTTGGGCACCCAGTTTTGTGACTGAAATCAGCGGCCACATTGTGGCCCGCGGCCCTGGGATTGGACAGCCTTGTTCTACATTATACAAGTTTTAAAAAAATTACAACTGAATAATTTACCCCGAAATGCTTTTTGTTTAAGAAGAGTTTCTAGTGATACTTCCAATTCGAGAATACGTAATTTTTTTATCTTAATGTCGCGTTCTAACGGCTCTATCTGTTGTGAAGATGATTTAAGTATAATAAAACAGCTGTAACTTTTTTATTATTTAAGTGACTACTATTAAGGATTAGTATAAATAACTTTTTAGTTACTTATTTAACCATACCAAGATCATGCTTTATATTCAGTAACTTTAGTTCTTCATTCTGCATGTCATCAATCTGAACGCCTAATTCTCGTATTGTCCGTTCTTTAGGTTCTATCTAATGAACGGCGTAATCAGGATAGCGTATGTATATTAAAAAAATAACTTAAAATATTAGGTAAATAACTTTTTTAACACCTATAAATTCAAGTAATTATAATTCACAAGTATTAAGTTTTTACGGAAGTAAAATTTCGAACAACGCACTTGGAAACGTTAATAACCGTTTATGTGACATATTTATACTTTTTTAATGCCAGTTTAAGGTTAATCGGTATAATTACTTGAGAGTTATATATTGAAGGTTATATATATATATTACCTGATTCTTCAATTCTGATATCTTGAAATTTAATACAAACTTATATTTCTCAAGTTCTTGTTTTTTTCGTTTTAGCTCATATATTCTTTTCTCTTTGTCTTGTATAGTGCCATCTCTCTCTGATATTTCTTTCTTCAAATCAGCGACGTCTCGTTCAAGAGTTGAAATAACCTTTTGGAACTGCTTATGTTCCGCTGTAAATGTCGGAAGCAAACTGGCAATTATTTTAGTGTCATAATTTTATATAATATAGAACATTGATAATTATCTAGGTTTTATATTAGATTAAGATATAGAAGCAATTTATCAAACTAGTGACCTTTAAGTTGTGATACTTGATGTTTAAATTCATCAATTTCTTTATTCGCAGAAATCAACTTCTTCTTCATTAAGCCAGTTTCTCCTTTCAAACGTACGTTAGCATCTTTCTCCTCTTTTAATTGAACTTCATACGCTGTTCTTATTTCAATAATTTCACGATCAGCATCTTCTTCTATGGAAGATTTTATCGTTTCATGTTCTCTTTTTTCCATATCCGCTTGTTCTTGTAACTATCAATTTAATATTTATTATTTTTATTCCACTTTCAAATTGAATGACTACACATGTTCCACATGCTACACATGTTACACATGATTGCTGCTTATAAATCCATTTATACTATGTTTATTATGACAAACTACCCATTTCAAGTAATAATACGCAAATAATACTAATTTAAATAAGTTTTTCTCAATATTTCAACTTGCACGTAACAAAGGGTACGTAAAAGGAACTTTCGACTTCATCCTTCACCTATTCATCACTCAAAAACGTTGCAGAGTAAGGTGGTAAACCCTGTGCCATACTGCATTAACAAGCAGGAGAAACGTCTATATATTTTTAATATAGTGGCGAATTTAGACTAAACAAAAAAAATTGCAGCAGCAGCAGAGCAGAGAAAAAGCAGAGTAGGCAGATGGAACCTAGTGTTAAGACACTCCGTTCCACACACATGACACAAAGCGCGGCGTTCAGATCTGCCAATTACTATGCAATGTCTCGAAAACTAAATTTAGACTATAAAATATATTAGATACCTCCAGCAGCATTAGGTCTTTTTCTTCAAGTTTCGCTTCAAACATAGTATTCAGTTGTCTTAAAGCTTGTCGCTTATTTTCTGCTAAATCTTCTAATCTCTGCTCGTAATCTTTTCTCATGCGTGCCGTTTTATCCTCTAAGCTCTAAATGTAACATAATTGGCACTATGTAGTTTAAACACTACATACATATTATATTAAGAGTAAATCCGATAACTCTGACCACGCGGACAACGCCGCGTACGGGTCGCTAGTTGTAATACACCTATATATTTGCAATAAATTATGAAAAACATAATTTATTTTATAACATACTTATATTAAATATATATTATTTTATTACTTATTTACAATAAATAATAATAAAACTTGCCTGGTATCTATCGTATTCACTTATAAGTCTTATATTAAAATCAGCTTCCAAAGCTTGTAGAGTTCTTTCGTGTCCCGATTTTAACTTTGCAATATCTTGTTGTATCATTCCAATTTCATGTGTATGCTCATTTTCCATTTGCTAAAAGTAAAACATAACTTCATATATAAATAAATAGACAAGACAACCTAATTGACAAAAGAAACCATTGTAGTACAGTAGCACAGCGTCAAAGTTTAAACGTCTGGATTTCGGTCCCAACTAGGGGGAAGGATTTTTAATTTCATTGCTCGTCCATGACAAGACAAAACGATAAAGCTTTCAGTGCAAGACAAAGCCTTAAATTCCGTCAATCAATATGCAATGTCTGGAAATCCGACGACTGTGAGTGCTTGATACTAGATCCTCTGTGTACCCTGTGTATAAAGTGTGAAACTGAATAAGAAATGTACACCATTTAAGCTTACTTCGTTTTTTTCTTTAAGCTCTTCAATAGCAGCACAGTAGCCTTCGTGTACTTCTTTTAGTTTTTCAGCTTGCGCAGCTTCAGCTTGCCGGAGTTGATATGTATGCTCTGTTTCCAATTCACTCATTCTTGTACTAAGCAACTGTAACACATTATACAAAACATATTATATTAGTAGTAATTATATCTACATAAAATAAAATCATTTATATTTTATTTACATCTACATACATATACTACATACATACATTTTATATTTACACATTCCATTATATTATTTTTGTTTAAAATGTAGCCTTGGAGACTTATTTTTCACTAGCTTTAAACATATACGTACTTACATTTATATTATTAATCTTCTCCTGTAAATCTTTTTTGCTTATTAAGATCTCTTTAGAGTAAGCAAAATCTTTATCAAGAGCTATAGCTCTACCATCGGCGTTAGTCAATCTCCATAAACATATTGAAGAATCCTCTGCCACTGACACCAGGGTTTGGTCGTCATACGATAGTGCAATACCAGTCACTTTACTATTATGCATATGAAATTCATTGAAAACGGCTTTATCTAACAATGGTAGTTGTACGGCGGTGACACCTCCTTCACCGCCAGTTATAAATAACATCAGATCTGAACGTGATAACACGATTGTATCTAGAGCGCATGAAATTAAACCAAGGTTTCTTCGAATCGTATTGGAGCCAATTTCTTTAATTTCACCGTCAGATCCAATACCGTACGTCGTCTTACCGTTGCTATAGTGAAATAAGTGTTAGAATATTAATTATATCAAAATCAAGTTTTATAATCTTATTGACTACTTTGTTGGTCTATATTTTATTCATTACTTGTATCGGATATAATACTTCCCGCAACTTAATTTTTGCCTACTGTTGAGTTATAGATAACATAAATCTCTTATCATTAAGAACGCCTTTCAATAAATTCAGATTTATAACAATGTAAATTGTTTTCTTACGCTTTAATAGCAACTTTTATGTGAAATGATTGCGAATTTTATAGTAACTATACAAAAATTAGGGCGATAAGAAAAGTAATAGGTCTTTGAATAGTGCTTAATTTCATAGCTATTTAAATTTCATGATATTATTACTTAATATATTGCTCCTTACGTATTTACTGCACAAGAGTTAAATTGATTCGTTTTCAGTATCACTTCGCCAACCCGCTGACCTGTAGACATATTCCATTCGTATACAGCTCCTTCAGTGCCACACGATACTAAGGTTAAATCATTGGCAGACCACGCTAAACATGTAATCTAAAAAATATAAAAAAACTAATAAACGTCCTTAGTATGTGAAACTTTAAAAGATGTCAAGATATATATTTCTATAATTTATCAAAATTAAAATAACAATTAGGTAAAATGGTTTTTTTTATAATCTCAAATATTAATACCAAAATAACATTATGTTGCAATTGCATTGAAAATGCACGTGTTTGATAGCACTCTGGATAGTTTTAGATTTGAGTGAATCAAATATAGTAGATTACTGTTTGATTGTGTGTGGCCCTGTGATGTGTAAAATTGTTGATATAGGCTTATTACAACACCTAATGGGTACCAAGATTAACGATAGAGAAAGGAAAAGGACAAACGGCCTTATGTACCACATATCACTAAGATCTTATATGCAGTAAATGTATAAATATAAACAATATTGCAAAAATATATTCTTCCAATTTATTAATTACATAAAAATTGATATAGAATTTACCTTTCCATTATGCCCCTTTAAATTATAAACGTTTTGAAAGGAAACTGAGGAAAACACTTGAATAACTTGACCATTGACGGCAGCAAATAGATGCCCATTGGTGCTGAATTGGGCACGTTTACAATTACGTATAGGAAATTCACGCATCACTTCAAAGTCATCAATAAGCACCACCATAAAACGTAACTTATCGGAAAATCCAACGATGGCGAATAGTCCTGAAAATATTGAGATGAGATGAATTTAATATATTATTTACTAGCGACCCGCCTGCGGCTTCGCTCGCTTGATTTACACGAATATTTACCTACTAAGATATCTATAGCATCCGTTTTGAAAGCCTTTTCGACATCAATTCTCGAAACTCGGATATACTCTAATATACTATTATTATATTATTCCTACATATAATTCTTTCTTTTGAATCACTGTATACATGTACTCGAGCGCGGTAAACGCGTTTTTTTGCTTAAATTTCATTTTCACGGGAAAAAATCAGTTAAATTAGCCCACACAAACAGAAATGCAGACAAACAACATTTTTAAAATCTTGTACGAGTTTTTTAATCGCGTTATTTACGCGATTATATGCGTTTGAAAAACATATTTTGAAATCATAGCCATTTTAATTCTATTTATATGTACAGATGTATAGATTAATAAATGTGTGTAAGCATTTAGGACATCGTGGCGCATTGATCTGTGGCTGCAGCATCTGATTGTCAACGTGATGGCTGTGAATTGAGGCCCTACTATCCTACATTATTCATACATTAAAACTAAATGTGTACTTTACTTATGTTACAGCATTAGTCATAAAAGTAAAAATATAAGTTTATGCTGTTTTTGTGACTTAATTAACTAAGAAACCTATAAATATTAATACAAATAGAAAGAATTTACTTTTATGTAATGCAAGCATAATTTAAACTGTACACTTTTTCTCTGACAAACTAGCTGTTGTTTAGAGTTAACTTTTGCAGAATGTCAATAAAATACAATTACCTGTAGGATGTAGAGAAACACAATGTATCTCCTCTTGATACAGCTTAATCAACTCTACATCATCCGTCATATAGTTCCAAACTCTAATGCTTTTGTCGTATTCACCGGACGTCATAAATATCGGTTTCCAAGCGCACATTGATAGTGAATTTATACGACCGTAATGCATGGCTGGTCCAAGCTCGGTAAATGCTATTTCTGGATTCTGAAAGGATGTTACAATAGAAAATAAATAAGCAGTTGGCTCTGGACGTATAAAATCTATTTATATATATATATATATATATATATATATATATATATATATATATATATGTATATATATATATATATGTATATATATACCTGTAATATATATATATATATATATATATATATATATATATATATATATATATATATATATATATATATATATATATATATATTACAGGACATCATATATTATAACTATTTACCTGAAGCATGTGTTGTCCAAACAGCTTAACATAGTAGAGCTGTTTTCTATGTGTAGTAATGAGAAGAGTTTCTTGATTTGGGTCAATAGCAATATGTTGAATTTCATCCAAAGTTGACCATTGTGGATGTTCCCGAGTATGTCTGAAAGAACAAGTAATACCTCGTTATACTACTTATTTACGTCGTTAATCAAATCATTATCAAATTTGCTAAACGATAAGCCTTACTTATAAGAATTTTTAGATATCCGAAATAGGTTTCTTTTATGCCAGTGATGCGGTGTTTCTTTTTCAAACATATGAACGTATCCTTGACCACAGGCATATGCAAAACCTGAAAAATTTAAAATGTTTAAAGTAACATTATATATTTGTAGGCTCTTATTAATTACATAATCATTTATATATATGTAAATATTACCTTTAGTAAAATTCACCATACATGTGACTGGGTAGTTTTCTGTATCAACAAGTTTTTGCTCACTACTCGCTGTGTCTGCACTAGTAGTGCTTGTTTTTTCTTCTTCACTGGTTCTGTTTATTTTTATATATATATAAATATATATATATATTAGACTGGGCCAAAAAAATAGACTATTTTTTTTTCTAACGGTACTTCAAAATTATCATTTGTCGTTCAAAAAAAAAAATATCCTGAGAATTTGAGCTCTTAATATCAATATTAAGAGGTCTATCATCGCAATTTTAGATTTTTTCTTAGTGAGCGGGTTTTTGACTCATATCTTCTATACCATTGCTCTGAGTGAAATTAACTTCATGACTTTTTTTGTAGGAAATTGAATGCTCTACAATAAAGGTATCAATAAAATTTTATGTCAGATGAACCGTTTTCTTGTAATCATGGCTCAAACATTGAACTATTTTTAAAATTTTGTATTTTGACTTTGGATTTTTATAACTACCACTAATAACAATATTTCAATAAATAAAATACTTATTCTTGAAGGAAATTTGATGCGCTAAAAAAAAGGTCTTTTAACATTTTTCTCTAAATCCACTCATTTAAAAGTTATTCGACATTGAAGTTGAGTTCAAAAGTAATTTATCATTTTTGCAACTTTGAACTCAATTTTTTCACTTGATTGGAAAATTTAGGACTTCAAATCAAAAAAATACATATTTTCTGTCAGATTACTATAATTTTTTTCAAAATTCATAGTTTATTTATTATTATTTTTAAACTATACCTGTGAGTAATTGTCAATCAGAATCAATAGTTCGTCTTTTTTAAATTTAAATTTTTAATTTTAAAGTTAATTATAACAAAACTGAATTTCATAATAAATAAACTATGAATTTTGAAAAAAATTATAGTAATCTGACAGAAAATATGTATTTTTTTGATTTGAAGTCCTAAATTTTCCAATCAAGTGAAAAAATTGAGTTCAAAGTTGCAAAAATGATAAATTACTTTTGAACTCAACTTCAATTTCGAATAACTTTTAAATGAGTGGATTTAGAGAAAAATGTTAAAAGACCTTTTTTTTAGCGCATCAAATTTCCTTCAAGAATAAGTATTTTATTTATTGAAATATTGTTATTAGTGGTAGTTATAAAAATCCAAAGTCAAAATACAAAATTTTAAAAATAGTTCAATGTTTGAGCCATGATTACAAGAAAACGGTTCATCTGACATAAAATTTTATTGATACCTTTATTGTAGAGCATTCAATTTCCTACAAAAAAAGTCATGAAGTTAATTTCACTCAGAGCAATGGTATAGAAGATATGAGTCAAAAACCCGCTCACTAAGAAAAAATCTAAAATTGCGATGATAGACCTCTTAATATTGATATTAAGAGCTCAAATTCTCAGGATATTTTTTTTTTGAACGACAAATGATAATTTTGAAGTACCGTTAGAAAAAAAATAATGGTCGATTTTTTTGGCCCAGTCTAATATATATATATATATATATATATATATATATATATATATATATATATATATATATATATATATATATATATATATATATATATATATATATATATATATATATATATATATTACATTGAAAAACATACACAACATTATTATTACAATTATTACAATATTTGAAAATTAAATAAAGCTACAAGCTATACAAAATAAAAATAACCATCCCAACTTACTCAACATCAACTTTCTTAAGCGACATCTCTATTACATCAATTGCACGAAATATACAATTTTGACGCAAATCTCCATTCTCCACTACCATAATAACCCCGTTATCGGTCCCAAACATAATACGGTCAGGTGTTAGCCACATACAAGTGGTTATATTAATCTAAAGAAAATAGAAATAATTATCATAATTGTTTAGTAAAATTTCTTCTTTGAAGTTAGAGTGGCTAACCCTTGTTAATAATTAAAAATATTGGTACATTTTGACTAGACCCAAGGAACTTATAAATTTAAATTGTGTCTTCTGAAGTATATTTTTATGTATTTTAAGCTCAGTAATATGTTAAGTAGATACTTGGGTTTCTTGTCATTACTGTCATAATTATACTAGGGAAATAGATACAATAAGTATTCATACATTTTCAGCTTTACACCAACCCCATTGACGCCATACAGTTTCAGATACGTTCATTATTCTAAATGTATAAGGACCGCTTATTACTACAAGCGTTGCATCTGTCGGGTTGCATTGTACCTGTAGTTAGCATATTATTTAGCGAATTATTTAACAATGACGAAGTTATAAAAATAAATTTTCTATATACTCACACTTTCGACGGTGCCTTGGCCACTTGGATTTTGAGCCTTGGCATGACTCTCTACCTTCCCTTTATCCCAGTTATAATAATATAAATACCAATCTGGTTCACCAGTGATTGCTACTAAATATTTTGAATCATATGAAAACTGAATACAAGCAAACTCTCTAGCAGTAGAATTTTCAAACGGCACAGTAAGAATTTTTCGCCTTTTATAAGTTGTGAGATCATAAATAGTAATTATTGGCTTTTGCCCTTCTTCAGCGATTTCATTCAGTGCTAACCACCGTCTGAAAAAAATAAAGGGAAATAACTAGCCAAGTAGATGAAGGAATCATCTATATTACTACACTTTTACGTAAATATTTTACCAAGTGGAAATCTACACCAATAGTCACGTTAAGACCTGACATTAATAAGATTAGAGATTCAAGAACTAGTTTAGGCATTTGATATATGTACCTGTTAGGCGCTAGTACAAGAGATTTAATAGGTTTATGTTTGTCTTGAAGGCGAATAAATTTTTGCTTCTTCTGTATATGGTTGTGTATCACAATCACACCACCAGCTGGATAAATTATTTCAGAGTCTGTCATATAATGTGCGTTATATCTGAAAATCAGAGCTTATGAAATTATTGTTTACATTCGCCTCCATTTTGTCGCATAATTTGTGGAAACTATAAAAGCAACAGCTACCCAGCATCAAACACTACACTGAATAGTTTAATAAATGTCATATGAGACAACCATTGTACAGCCTTAACAATGTTCATTAGAATAACATACTATGCCATAGTTGAAAAATCCTAATTAATCTATTTTATATAAGACATCTCTAGATATTACTAGGTACATTATAATCTATTTAATATGATATAAACATGTTCCTCATTAAACAAAATCTAGAATTATAATTTATACTCTTATGGCATATCATTATTATACTTACTGAATATACTTACTCATTATTATACTTACTGAATATCTGTTCTTAATCCGTAGAAAATTCTAGCTGATATGTTGGGAGGCGTATTCGTAGCCATTATAGGATAAAAATGTTAAAATTCACGTAACTCTTTTATAATATCAAACACGTAAAATTATTATACCTTTTGATTTTTTTTATTTTGATTATAGTTTGTTGGTTCCTATGACAACTGTCTCACGGTCTCTAGGCTTTTGAGACGCCGCGCGCCGAAAGACGTTGACAAATTTAATAATACAATTTTGTTTACGTACCTACCTAGTCTTTATTATGATTCAATTATTTAAATTTTGTTACAGTGCTAATAGCCAATGAAATGTTACAAATGTGTGCAATGAATCTTAGTTACGACTTACGCCATAAAATTTAAAAATATTAAATTAAAGCGATATTAATTGGTAAGAATATTTATTTCATTATAATCTGGACTTAAGAATAATATTATCGATACTATTCTTGCCTCCTAATAGTTTCTGAATGGTTTCCATGTATGTTTTCTAAAAAAAGTGTCTTTCTCTCCTTAATGCGTGTCCCGAGCTTTTAAACGATATGGCAGAGTATTTTTTTTAAATTTCACTTGAATTTTTACTACTTGCACGTTTTCAATAATAATTTGCATTTGCAATGTTCATTTTTTCAACTTATACGTTAAGCTGTTGCGCAACAGCTTAACGTATAAGTTGATAAAATAATAGTTTAATATAAAATATTTTTCATTATCACGTCACCGTAAAAGTCGAAACACTAGTAATTATAAAACGAGTTATTAAGTAGTACTCAACAAATAAATAATATTCCCATTTAATTTACTATCTCTTCTATCCCAAGGTTGCCTGGAAGAGATTGCTTTCTTAACTTAGTTATAATTAATCGTAGTGTAATAAAGAGTATTTTACTTTATTTTTTAATATAATATATTTCCCAAAAGTTGACATGACAGAAAAATATAACGTGTCAAATATTAATTTACATCTAAAAATAAAATGGCGTCGCCTTAACTCGAGCTTTGTGAGACATGCACTGTACTATAGAGGGATATTATTATCCCGTACTTACTAATTGTTTTCGAAATATTTTCATTAGACACATGCTGCGCCCAAGATATTACAGAATATTAAAGTTTTGCGTAATATCGTGTCGTGTAAATGCATATGTATATCGTAATTAATAATCTATATCGTAATTCGTGTTTATTAAGCAGCTGTTAAAGGTCGGTACGCTCAAGTTTAATGAACAAAACGATAAAGTTTCCAATAATATTTAAGACAAACAAGAAGTTATTCGTATCAATGATATACATTACTGTGATATAACATAAATTAGCTCTCATTGTGCTTCAAATAAATTAAATTAATCAGTAATTATTTATATTGGCTGTATCAATTTCTTCCCTTAAAAAGGGCAAGTTCAAAATTTCATAAAATTGAATTCTTTCAAGTAACCACAGGGCATTCGATATTTGTTTTGAAATATTGTTTTGTACTCTCTGTATTAACATTATTTTAGATATACGAGCATTAGATTTATTTCATCTCGTTTTCTTTAATATGATTTTTTCACGTGAGTTTAGAGTTCAGCTGTATGGCAAAGTACTTTAGTGTGTGTTGATGTCGTAGTTGAATGCTATTTAAGCTGACTGGTGGACAATCTTCCGTTCTGAGAACGAAAAACTTGAAAGCACTAACGAGGATCTTCCATCTGGCTAAGCAATTTTCGATGATGTTGAGGTTATTTTGTAGGAAACTGTATAATGATATTCTATCAATGTATGATTATTTGGCTTCATCCTAAAGTAGCTCCTGTATATAAGAAATTAGAATTTGATTTGAATTTTCAATCTGGTCAAACAAAGCATTAGGTTAGATTTTGCCACTTCGATTTTTTTTATTGAGCGATGAGCGAAATATGGTTTATAATATCACTAAAGTTTGGCAGCTTTCGGCCTACCCCTTAAGATTAATAAAATATAATAAAAACAAATTTTACGTTTGATGACAAAATTTGCTAATTTAAAACTATAATGCAAAGTGACTGTATCAAACAAAATGCGCAACGCTTAGACTTGAATCGCCATTTATACTCCACTCTACCTGATTGGTGCTCAATGTCATCTTTAGTAGAGCATCCTCTTTGCAATTCCGAGGTAACTTGCTACTTCCCTTTGCATTAAGACGATTCATAAAAATTGTAGTAAAGTACTATATGGTTTTGCAATAACATAATTTTATAAGAACCCCAACAGTAGTTATAAAAATGAGATATTATCTTTAAAACTGAATATAAGCAAATCTATAATTATTATAATTCTTTTTATAGATACCTCTAGACGATTAAATTATACATATTTGTATAAAAACTTATTATGTTAATAGTAAAAGAAGAACAAATTATTAGAATCACTAATTCACGAAAACGTACCATAACAGTTCACAGACTGAGTAAACATTTCGCACTAATCTACAAAATGTTCCAGTTTATTTAACGAACGGCATAATTTCATTGATCTGGTTCAAATATTGTTATTTGTACAGCCTGCTTACATACAAGCTCTCTCTTTCATATAAGATTTATTATTTTGAATTGTTTTCTTTTCGTAATGTACAGTTATTTTTCGTGAGATTTTTTTTAATTTTATAATTTAAAATTACATTATATTGTTTATTATGTTATTGTAAATATCGTAATTTCATTTTATCCTTACGGGTCTATTTTTTTCATTATTTAAATTATATATAAAAAACTTATTTAATTAACAATAAAATCACTTACTGTCGTATGTGATAGGTGTACCCTAGTCTTATTTATAAGCATTAAAGAAATTGGTGCCTTTGTCGATTCTTACAGTGCTTATCTTTGTCAACCCAACAATAGAAATGTTTTTGATTCTTTATAAACAATAAAAGTTACTAGATGGAAACATGACATAATACATTATTGTCTAATGTCTATTAATAAGTGGTCAAGTCAATGGATTGGCGATATCAAGCTCAATTGATGTCACAATATAATGAGTGCCCTCTGACAAAGCCCAGTCACACGAGTGAACAAGAAATGTCTTGTAAATTATAGTCTTATTATGAAGAATAGCCAACAAGATCATTGCCCGTACTTCTGTTATATTTTATTTATACTATGTATAGGCAAGTTTAATTTATTACTTGTTGAGACTGTTTTACTTAGTCTTGGACCAGTAAGAACAATAAAAAAAACTCCGACAATGTAGTCATACAATTTTAAATGTAATTTTTTTTTTAATATATTTTCTTAAAAAGCCGTACATAATTTGCCTATTATTCTATTTAGTTATATGTTAATGTAATATGGTGATTAAACAAACAAAAAAAACGAATGACTAAGGCGTTTTTGTTTGCAGTCACTTTGGCTTAAAATTACTTCACAATATTTAAGGGAATACATGTAGGTAGGTAAGTAGCAATAAATTTGTATACAAAAAGAATGAAACTTAGATATGTAAAGGTCATTATAACGTCCAGTCATGGATCGATATAACAAAGCATGCGATAGTATTTGAAAGAAAATTAGGTATACATTTTAGGTACGTGTATACCTGTGTATGTGGATATGATGAATGATTAATGTTGTGTTTGGAATATAATTAGAATATTTCTCTACATAACTTAAAGAGACGATTAATAAGATAATGTTAACAATATGCTGTTGTAAGAGGCATTGTTTTTATATGCAAGTGCTTCTTAAACCGATACAATGTAAATATTCAGTAGTTAAAGCATTACGTAATACATGAAGTTGACAAAGAGCTGCTAATAAAATATTCCAAAGTGTGATATTTTCTGAAGTTTACTTGGCCTTCGACATGTAGGAACGTTTATGTGCCTGACGTCATGGAAGTAAATAACTACAGTAGGTATTTAATTATAAAACTATTACTTTCTATTAAAATGTACTATTTCCAAATATTTGCGATTATTTATATACAAATTTTATACTTAAGACAATGGAACTGAAAGAATCATTGATAACTGCGCAGTTTAATTTGTTGTCATTAATAAGCGTTGGTAGGTAATTAGTTGCGGTGACGTAGCGCTGCTTAGATTGCCCTCTCACTTTATTTCATTAAAAAATACCTATTAAGTGGATTGTAGCATAATAATTTGTTTTATTTGAGTTGCATGGATGCGCTTAGCTCAGCGATAGCGGTATCGTCGAGTGCGCTGCCGGCGGCGATGGCTAGTGTGCCTCTGGCCGTGACGCCGAGCGCCGCAACGCCGCACTCCGATCCTGTACCACGTGCCGCGAAACTCACAAACAAACTCCCCGCAATTATCTCCCTATGATAAGACGATACAACGCGCTATCAGTTTGTGATAAGTTAATAGTGTGATATTAGATAAAAAACGAAGTGGTCGACGCCTGTATTTCTGTGTGGCCGCGTATTATGTAAAACTCTGAAAAGTGGAATTTCCAAACTAATGGTGCAATCATGACGACGATGGCGGGACCTCGAAAGACTATCTCCATTCATGATTATCCAGAACATCTTAATCCGTTCCGGGAAGAGGATAATCATAACAAAATCAGGTTTTGGACAATTGGTCGGAGATTAAGCAGATCCAATAGCATATCATTTTCTGGAATAAAAGACCTCAGAAATTCATGGTAAGTTACGTAAAATTTATACTATGAAGCCGTTAGTAGTAGTAATAGTATTACAAAAAATGAGCGCCTAATTCACGTTATTGTAATGTTTAGAAACATATTTATTTTATGAAGTTTCTCTTTTAAATGTAATAGGTATATATTAGTCAGTGTCACTAAGTATTTAATCCGGAAGAATTGCGGTCACAATCTACTGCTGCCGCAAATATGAGCACGACGTGTCACGACAATCGACTTTTCCTCCGCTATTTTCATAACATGTGCATTAGCAATGTTTAACTATATACAAAGAGGATAAGATTTCCGTCCACAAAATTCTGTTAAAATTTGTCTAAAATAAGTATTCATCTAAGATTATATTTTGCTCTATATTTAACTGTAAAATATATTACGAGAGTTACAGGTTTAAATATTGAGTTAGACGTTAAATATTTTAGTGGAGTAAAGTAAGATTTCTATTGTAAAAATTAATATAATGTTATTACTATAAGACTAATTCATATACTTCAGTCTTTAGGCACGTATCTATAGAAAAACATGACCTCAGTGAATAATTATCTTCTTGATCAAACACATTGTAATTTTATCATGTCCGATGTAGATATTCGTGTGTTTAAATCTTATAATACAATGGTTTAATTTTTAACAAAATATATAACCAGATTTCGTCCACAGGGTGATATAGTTTTTTACTTTAAGTATTTGGTATTTACTGAACCTTTTTTACCCTCGGAAATTTCATTTTGTTAAATTATTTAATATATTTTAAACGGTAGATTCTCTTTTTTATTTAAATTAAGAGATTTTCCTATTTTACTTGTAGAACAAAAATAGTTTTTAAATGAGTAAATATTGAATATTGCATACTTATGTACATTGGTATGCAATATTCTTCAACTAATATCGCTTTATCTCAAGATTTCACATGATATCTAAAACTACATATACATATTACATATAGGTAAGTATACATATTACATATAGGTTAGTATATAAGAAATCTAAGTGATAACTGGTTTCACAGAAGCTTGAGAATCTAGCGATATTGAAATAAAAGCATTATTACTTGGTTTATAAGTAACTTTAAGAAGAGATAATAAGATATGCATATTTTTATTAATTTCGAAGTGCTAATTCACACTAAGGATAGAAAAATACTTAAAGAAAAGTCCAACTTGAACGTTATCAATGAGGCGCGGGTTCGATCCCGCTGCGTTCAAATTTTATGTATTCTTTAAGTAAGATATGCATATTTCACCTGTTATTATATAAAGAAATCACACCATCGTAACCATTTGCACGAGGGTTTTTATTCCAAAGCTGTGCCATTTCTTAAACAACTTATTTTTGCCGACACTGCATAATGTACGTATAAATAAAAAAAATCGATGTATAACGGGAATTAGTAGAAAGTGAACGTTATTAATATTCTACCTTATCCGATAATTAGAACGGAGAGCGAGTTCGTTTGGATATTACAATTATATATTGGACATTGCAAAATATGACACATATTAAAAGATTATATGTTTAAATGAAGTTGACGAACACAACGTCAGAACGTTTATAAATAGTATTGATGTCACTTTATAGCACTTCGCAAACAAAACACGAATCAACAATCAATTATTTACTCTTAGTGTATATAGGTACTGTATTTAAAATATATATTAAGATTCATAGGCATAATTTTTTAATTTTATTTTTCAATGTAAAGGATTATGTTAATAATATGATCTTTTTGCCTTACACTCTGACTTGTTTATAGATACTCGTAAACAACACGAGGTATAATTTTTACGTAAACAATATGGACTGAAACTTAACAATAGTCTACACTACAAGACTAATCTTTACAGTAGACTACACTTTTAATAGGAAATTATATTAAACAAAATCGTTCAGTTTTACTTTTTTTGTTTCTTTTTATTGTTGCCTATTATTGCTTTCATGTAGTAAATTAATTTACAAAACTAGAACACTGTTATTTATCTTTCATTATGAACCCACTACTCATTAATTATATTATTAATCTTTTAGGCTATTTATCATTTAATACTGGAAAATTTTAATTTACGTTTAGTGCATGATATCGATATTCCTTAATACATATATCGTTTAATTTTAAGCATCCTTAAAATTAAACCTATATTGTTTAATACGTTCCAAATATATTTTGATACGTTTAAATATATTTTGATATGTATCTTTTGATTGTATTGACTTGAGTGACCCGATTTCAGATTAATACCTTCACTCAATCTTCAGAAAAGTGATCTTGACCGACGGACAGACAACAAAGTATAGATCCTATAAGGTACTGAATAATCCAAAATAGTAAATAATAAAAATTGAAGATTGCCTTGGTGTTCATTTGAGTTCCCGTTCATGCTTTTATATCAATGTTTTCTCTTATATATTACTTATTTTTAAACGAACGCATATGTTTATTGGTATGTTTTAAGGTTGAGTCTTAAGTGTGAACGTCCAACCATTCTTCAAACAACGACAACGACAAAGACTTTGTTGATATGTTTGACCTATTTAAAACAATCGGAAAAGACGATTAATCGAGCAATTGTTTGTCTTTAAGCATCTTAATCATGCATTATAACTATCCACTATGTTAGTTCGATATCCATAATATTTACTTTAAAGTAAAGTATATTTATGTAATCGAAAAATATTTTAATAGACCTTTTATAATGTAGAGACTTATAATTACTTAGGCATTAATAAAACCTTGTGAATTACTCCCTTTTTCTCAATTTTCAAAGAAATTATGATCGTTAAAATATAATTTATATTATAATCATTTTGTATTTGTATTTACAAATCCGTAAATACTTTATGTATAACCTAACCATGTTTTCGTTTAGAATATTCTAGATTTTAGGCCTCGTGTATTTCAAATAGGCTTTATTTAAAATATAGATTTTATTTAAAAATATCTTTTAAACACTCTTTATTATCAAATCACCAATCTTCATAAATACATAACTGTATTACGAGTCTTTATGAAACAAACTTCTTCGGAAGTCTAACTCTGGACGTGACTTGGCATTGATCCAAGAATCTCATTACAGGATAACCTGTTGTTACTTTAATTACTTTTACATTACGGTTTAGGTATATTCGTTATAAGCTAATATTAAAATACATGTTTTATTACTCTTGTCGTTTAAATTACTGCGCAGGCTCGTAAATCCCTGTCTCGTCATTATTTAATTCCTAAACGACCTCCACACTGCGGTAGTGGTGTTTTTTTACATTTTATTATTTTTAATGAGTAAGTACAAACTGCAGAAATCTGATACGACTACTATATGGAACTTCTGTACACATATTTAATCAGCTTCAGTGTACCTACTAGATACGCCTATTCAATAGAATTAAAAATTATAAACCTGTTTATATTGAAAAATGTATTAATGTTAATTATTCAGCAATATAAAGAATATATAGTTATATAATAATAATATATTATTATTATACACGTACTTTTAAACATGAATTTAATAATATTTACTACTATTTGTTATGACGACTAATGACGTTTCGAAACTTACTTAGGTATGTGTATTTTTGTATGCAAACTATACATATATTTTTACTTTGAAATCAATTATGAGCGCTTACTCAATGTAAGAAGTAATAATATTCACAATAGATATTGTTACTAATTCGAAATTATATATAAAAAGTATAAATTGTAAATGTTCCTGCTTTTCTAATGTAATATTACTACATATCGTATTGTATTGCAAAATATATATATATATATATATATATATATATATATATATATATATATATATATATATATATATATATATATATATATATATATATATATATATATATATATATATATATATATATATATATATATATATATATATATATATATATATATATATATCAATTAGTAATGATGTGGAAATAAGCAATATTATAAAATAGAAATAAATCGTCATGTACACATTTCTAATTATCGTAATAATTAAGTGACATAACAAATGAAAGCGACACTAATAACTGTAACATTCAAATTGTCTGAAATATTGCTTCATACAATCATAACGCTCAATGCACAAATTGGAAAGTTGAGATTTAATAGACTGTTGAGTCAAGACTCAATCGTCTTCTTATGACATTTTCATTGTTTCAAAACGGTATTCGATGTATAGCTTCAATCAAGTTACCCATTTCTATGTAGGGATAAAGTAATAAAATATAATATAGTAAAATTATCAAACACTAGCTTTCCCCCTGATCAATCAATACTAACAGTTGTGTATGACACATTCTAAGTGTCCGAGTTAACTCTGACCGCAGTATATGTAGGTAAATCGAAATAATAATATAGTAGATATATAATAATTTAGGTAAAATAGTAGTAGTATCAAACACGGTGAAGTTTACACGATTGACTACAGAAACTCTTTAACTTTATAATTTACAATAATATTGGTATTATCATTAGCATAATATATTGATAAAGTATTCCGAAAGACGACTATGAGAAACACCTAATACAAGTTATAACTCTCTTCCATAAAAATACAAATAATCAACTAAGTATTTTTTAATTGCATAGATTCCACATAATAACCCCCTTAATATGATATAATTCTAGGGTTAAAAAGGTCGATAGGATGTATGCATGTTATCACTCCTCCATTGTGTTTTGTTTTTCAGTGTGTTAAGGACAAAATTCATTACCTTATTTTAAAATTATTTATTATCTTAACAAGTATTTTCCAAGAACGTTGTCTCATACATCTTTTTATAAATCTGAACACATACCTACTGATGGTAATATTTCATTGTAAATAAAACATTTTGACTTCTGTATTTTATGATTGTCAACATTTAAAACAATTAAGAATTGCTATTATATGCTAATATATTCTGTCCATAATGATGATGATTTTTTAGGTTCACGTTATTAACCCGCACATACCAGGATAGGCATAGCGAACCTAGTGTTACGAAACTCTGTTCCCTACTTACAGCCTTTGGTGATAGCGTGTTGTGTGGCGGATGACACTTTTTTTTCTTGCTTGCGCCATTTGGTCTTGTTACCAGAGCTATGAAAATAAAAATAATTTAGTCTCCTTGAGTGAGTTTGAACTCACAATCGTCGCGTACAGACAGACGCTGTGCCGCTGCGTCACGACGGCTCGATAAAACGACACGATAAAAACTTTAATAGATATCATATAATGTAAAAAAAAAATATGATTATATATGTATAAATTATGTGATGTACATACTACATATATCTTGTATGTATGTACTTTCTAATATCTTTCGGGATTTTTGACGTATTTTTTCCTATATACCTATATACATATAACGTAGTCTTTATTTTCTTACCTTATTATTAAAATTATGTTACTGATATAAAATTAAATAAAATAAATGACAAAGTAGAAAATTTGCTAAGTTACAAAATTTCTTAAATATTTTTTTGATATTACACTAACTACTTAACATTTAAATTTAAAATAGTGAATAAACTAAACCGTCGGATCTGTAAGCCTACTGCTTCACGCTCTATTTAAAAAATTATATCATCGTAGATAAGAAAGATAAAAATGAATCATCCAAATAAATGATAAATATAAGAATGCATAGGCCACATACAATGTGGGTCATGAGAATGCCATCATTGTTTGTTTAGAGCATCGAGCGTTCATTAACATCACCTATTTTTCGAAGGTCACAACCTCGTTCGGATGTGTTAGCGCATGAAACAATAATTAAATATAAATTTATCTAACTGATATCTGAATGAATCGAAGTAACGAACTGGTTGCAAATTCCCTAGATTTCCCTCAATTATTATTCATTTTGGCTCAAGATTTACAGTGAAATTTAACTTAACAAGATTTACAAATTAATTTATATTACTTACATATTACCTATTTAAAGTTTTAGGTATATATTCCCTTTAGATATCGAAGCATACCTAAATCTTCTTTAGTGAACAGAAACTTACATGATTACTGCACAAGGGTAAACATTGTCAGTTCAAGAACGGGTCAAATCTCGTTTTATCTACTCGACCTAGAAGATTTAATGTCAAACATACGCGTGCAGTTAGACTTGTTTACATACGCTCTATCTAGCTGATTTCACCTAACATTTACAGATGCATGCCTCATGTAGGCCGTAAATTAGGTGTTTATTTAGGGTAAATAATCATTTACCTTAGTGTTCATCCATTAATTATTAAAAATGAAAGCTTTAGTACTTATGGTAAAATAATTTCATATTAACAGAGATTTTGAAAATAAAATTATTTGAAATACAAGATACCTATTTCTAATTTAGCACTTTTTATAGACATGCATTTTTTATTTTAGTTAAAATAATTTTTAGGATTATAAGTATTTTTCAAATATAAAATACTTTTTGACAATTTTGTCAACGACATACATTAATATTTGGCTAAAAAAGTAATTTATGTATGAGTCATATCCTTTTAGGGATATATCTCAAATGGAAAAAACGAACCCTTATAATATTATTTTGTTGTCAGTCTGTCTGTCTATCCGGACCATTTTCTTCCAGTCACGTGGAGGAATCAAGCTGAAATTAATATCAAATATACATGTCGATAACCTCTTGAAGCACAGACAAAAATCAAAGGTGTAAGTCAATGCAATTAAAAGATATGAGCGTTTATGCCTAAGGTTTTTGCATTTTGTATGAAAATCGCCGCCTAATCAAAACAGGGTGTTTCTCGTTGACATAGAGTTTAGTACAAACATAATTGATAATTTATATGTTTAACACAGAAAGAAACCATTACAAACCTCATTTCATACAAAATTAGTGGATACTAAGTCTATCTTCCTTTTGGCACCCATTTTATTTTTAAAAATATTAGTCAATAGCGAACAGTACTCCTTGTAAATGTTTTTTTTTTCTACGATATATCTACAAATTTCTATTTGCCGGATATATATACATATATTATTGATGTAAAACGATGAATAGTACATTAATCAATACCAATTTGTATTCTAAGAAAAATTCAGATATTCTATTTATTAATAATGCAAAGTGGGCGTGAGAGAAACCGTCACGGCACAATTGTGACCGCTCAAGTGGAATCAAGTGCACTAAACTACCATTACTTTTGTCACTGGCCATTGCGCCTACAGACATCCGCTAACCGAGGATCCTTGTGAGAGTTTATGTTTGACAATTGCCTTAGTCCCAAATATAAAGTAGCATCGTTATCCACCTACTTTTGTACGTTACGTACTGTTTTAAAATTTAAAAACCTTTGAGTCAATTAAATTAGTTTATAAAATTAATAACTCGCTTAGGGTTTTATCATTAGCCACCTCAGTTTCACCGTCAGGACCTGGAATGAAAGCATGTTAAAAAAAGACCAAGATATTAAGATTCGTATTACATTTTAAAGCGTTAGTCACGTTTTAAGGCATCTAGTACCTACCTATGTGTCTATACCACTGTATATCCATCTAAAGTCTAAACTCTACAGTTATTTCTTCGTGAATATTAGTAAGTTAATTTTAAAGCTCAACAGAAATTTATGAAAACCTCACGTTATGTAATGTCTTTGAATTCTTTATTTACTACTGTAGTAGTAATTCATGTATATCACATCACCTATTTTAAATTCTTAAGATATTATTCTTTTTTTATCAATTTCCAGGTCCTTACGGTCTTTTATGAGAAAAGGAAAAAAAGGTGAACAATCGTCTAAAACCAAAACCAATAATCAAGTCAACGGAGATAGCAGTCCTGTGTTGTTTCGGCGAGCTTTGCAATGTGAGATACAATTTTTTACTACTTCTAACCTTTATAAACATATATATACTTATATATTATATATACTGCTACTCAAATCTTATAAATGAAATACAAATAGAACTAATTCTAAAATCACGTTTCAGGTGTAATGTTTTAATTATTTTTAGAGTGCTGTACTTCAAAAAAATTGGAACCCTTTTAGGTTCACTTTGTTGTCCATATGTCTGTCCGTCTGTTAAGACCATTTTTGTTAAGTTTGTTAAGTTCCATTGAGGCATAAAAATGTCAAAAATATCATTTCTAATAATAATTATTTATGTATGTATTGTAAATCCGCAGATTCGTCAACATCGGGCACCCGCACTACAGTGGGGTCACCTGAGCGTGCTGACCGCTATGTCTACGGTGGCTCCGTTACTCCATTACCGAGGTCGCGATTCCAAGAACGCTTGCGCAGCTCCCAACAAGAAGTGAATTCGCTCAGGTAAAAGGAAACACACGAACGAACGTTATTGGTTATCTTTTCTATATTCAATTTATAAAGATTTTTTTTACATTAGTTTTTGCATAACTTTTAATTGAAATAATGAAATAATAATTTGCATTATTGATTTTGGTATAGAAATTTAGAATCAAAGTGATCTTACTCTGCAATATAAAAACTAAAATAATATAAGAATAGACGTAATTGTGTACATTAGTAACTTTGACTAGGTAGTAATTTATAATCATTGGTTATATCCACAAAAATCACAAAAGAAAAATATTGCAAAACGGCACATACAATCGTCTGACTATAAGTATCTATTAAAATATCAATAATATAATGCATCCGCTTGGTTCAAGTAGTTAACCAATTTAGCTTAGAAACCGTTAACATGATGTAATAACAAACTTATTATTAATTAATTAAAATATCAACGTTTTGTTACTGAATGTTTTAAAAGTGAAAATGCCTAAATTAACAAGCCATAGTTAAATGTTCTTACTATTATATCAACATCTATTATATCAACTGTTTATTACTATTATATCAACATCTATGTATATCGCTCCTCTAAGGTATATAAAATTTTTTAATTTTGATTTAAATTTATGGATATTTAGAAATATTATGTTACTAGTTAACTTCGTTAATTTTCACTAAGGAGATACTTTCTTTTTCCTCAAGTTTAGCTGATCTATTATGGTTATAAATCAGGTCTGCCAGTTTTCTAAATCAATAAGGACAAACAGACAGACAACATTTTAAAAATTAAATCATAGATACATATTTTTGGATTTCTAATACATATGATATCACGAGAAATTTGAAACTACGACCGTCGTGCAACTCCGATACAAATTAAATGCGCCACAATGTCACTAACTATTTAAAACCATGTGCCCATTAATAATTAGCTTATGTCTCATGGTCATTATACAATAAACGTGAAACTTTTTAACACAAATTATTTATGTCCCCCTTTTACTCAATAAACAATGCAACTGATACAAGCACTGGATGAAATTTAAAATGTAAATTATGTTTTCAGTGCCACACCCCGCATGGCACGTAGCGACATTATGGGATCAAGGCTTAGTATGGAAAGTACAAATCCGTTTGATGAAGCGCCCATACCGCCCGTACGATCTTCGCGGCGAAAGAAAAAACGTGCGCCTCCACCACCTTCCAGCCTTCCTACTAATGAATCCGTAAGACACTATATTCCATATATTTACCAAGGTTAACTACTCAATTCTTACGTTATTAGATATACAATACATAACTCATATATTACGAATCATCTTACAGATAACCAGCGAAAATTCAGAACTATGCATCACAGAAACTAACGATAGCAAGAATTCAAATATTACAATGGACGATGACATTGAAAATATGAACATAAAAGTTGAACTAAAAATCGTTGAAGATGAAGAAAATATCGACGTCAAAACTGTACTAAGTTCTGAAACATTAGAACTTGATAAATCTGAAATAGTAGAAGAGCAGCTAAAATTGAATGACGAAAAGGAAAATACCAAAGACTTAGAGGATAATAACGAAAATATAAAAATTGATGACGATGCAATTGAGATGCGGTCAAAATCGACAAAAGATATCTCTACTGGACAATCCTTTCCCAAGGTAGACATAGTTAAATATAGAAGAAACTCTAGTGTCAATGAAGATGATATAAGACTGCGACGAGGAAACCTAGAAGACTTCCATTCGCTTTCGAACAAAAGAAGTAAAAGTCTAACAAATACTTTCGACGGCAGCTATGTCGCTTGCGATGTAAATTTACATGCAAACAACATCGATATTAACAGCAACGAGGAGCCTCAAAAAGTGGTCTGTAAAGTTTACGACAACGTTAGAAAGGCGAGTGTTGACAATTCTATATCAAGTACTGAAAGGGATTTTCAAGAAATTGATAGGGCAACTAGAGAACTAGAAAGGGAAATAAATAAACTTAATACTGCTTTAAATGAAGATGATTTAAGTTTTGATAATAGTCGCCTATCTGTGTCTGAAATTAGGCAAAAGTTCGATAGAAATGGTGCAAATTCACCAAATCCTATCCCAAAACCAAGGAGGAGTCACTATGGTGAAAGCAGCTCTACTGCAAATGGTAATATAATAACTTAGAACAGTTTACAAACTCATATAACTAAAAAATAGTGGAAGATAATAAATATAGCACAAGAAGCAAGAGATATCGCTATTATCTTTGATGTTCTAAATCAATTTCAAAAATGATTTATTTATTTAAAATATATGTATTTATTGCATTACAATTTTCGGATCTCAAATATTTATTTAATGGCACTAGAAAACAAATATTTTCGATGAATTATGAATAGATGGACAATACCTAAACAATTGTTACCAGAAAAAATTTATGCCAATTAGTTTATATTATTTAAAATTCCTAATTTTTATATAAAAATTTTATATATAATATATGTGCTACAATTCATATGAAACTATTATTTTAAAATAAAATATATCACTATTTACAATCTATATAATCCAAACTTGATATGGCCATAATAGGAGTAAGCAAACATTGTGATAACATGATACACATCACTGTACTATGCTTATTTTAATCAAATGATAATGTTTTTCTGTCATCATTTAAATTTTTACCATTAATCATTTATTATAATATATTTTACGTATATATAAGATTATAAAATATAAGCATCTGTGCATTAATATCAGTTAATTACTAAAATAGAAATCATTAGTGCAATGTTCAAGTTTCTTATTTATATTTCTATTTGGATACCATTTGGGATGTTTATAATTTATATATTATGTTAAATTGTTGAATATTAAAATATACTTTATGTTTACTGAGTACACATTTATTTGCTTCTTACAAGATAATATTTACAAAATAAAAATAATATAAATCTACAAAATGTTTATACTTATGACAAATGTCATAATTTGATATGTTAAGTAACAAAACTTTTATGCTACGAAAACATAAGTAAAGTTGCATAATAAATATAAGTAATAAGCATAGTTTCACTGTGGTTCAATTGTTATTATATTATACGTAAATTACATAATTATTAAGCCGTGGTCTTTTATATTTTATAAATCTTGGTAAATTAGAAAGGGTCGTAGACACCAATACCTTGTAGTCTTTAGGAATGTTGACCTGTTGTCTTGCCTGGAAGTAAATACAGTACATGCCATGTCAATAAAAATAACTTCTGTTAAAATCAATAGTATAAAGAAAATTAAATGTTTTGGAATAAATAAATAATTTGTTGATTATTATTATTTGTGATGATGATAGCTTCACGCTTTATCCAAACAGGGCAGGATAGGCAGAGGGAACCGTAGGAATCGTAGCAAAGTAGTGGTCAGACACTCCGTTCCCCGCCTTTTGAGGCATTACGTGTTGAGTGGCGGAACTCAACGCCGCATTTTGCCTTGTTACCAGAGCGAAGAAATTGAAAGTTAATCTTTCTCCCTAAGTGGTAATCGAACCCAAAACCGTCACGTTTACAGGCCGACGCTGTGCCTCTGCACAACAACGGTCCTCAATTATTATTGGTACAAAACACAAATTATTTCTTGTTTCGTTGTTCTTCTAAATACAATAATAAAACAGTTAACAAGTTTATACAACCTTAAATAATTAACCCAAAAAATCAACTGCATAGAAACAATTGGGTAAAAAATATATCAATAAAACTACCTTGCTCTTTATTGCTGGTAGTAAAAGTGCTAATTTTTCAACTAAATTCACTCTTGCTGCTATCTCATCAGTATCATCTTCTGAATATAAGTCAATTATAGTATCCATTGCTTCTGCTATCACCCATACTTCAGATTCTTTTGCTGCTTGCTCTATTATGAACTCCGTAATAACACAAACAACATTTGATGTAGTATCATTCATTGTGGTAAATAATAATAAAGACAAACTTCCAATCATTCTAATAAGATTTGCCCGTATTTCAGGTATTTGGCACTCTTTAATTCCAGTTAATATAAGCTGTAAAAAGTTTAAAGTTGTGTTTTAATCTTGATAAAACATTTAAATAAATTTGGTTTTATATAAAATATGCATATAAAGAAGTCATGTAAAGATAGATAAATCTTGTCATTAAATAACTTAAAAAATGCTCCAAGCAAAGTCAACTGACAAACATTACCTCAATATCAGATAGAGCTAATTCTTGGAATAGATTCTTTTCAGGGTAGATTCCACTTATTCTCAATTTAATTTTATCTAATGCAGCTCTCATGACTGCAGTAGCTGCTTCTAGAAAATCCACATTCTCTGTATTCTGCTCAAATACCATTTTTCCTGCCTCCACCCAAATTTTATAAGCTCCATCTGCACCACCAAATTTGTCTAATGGTAATGTCAATAATAAATTGTTTAAGCATAGCAATGATCGAGTCTGGAGATTTAACAATCTGAAATTATAAATTATAAGCAAATGCATTAATCACAGACGACACAATGTAACTCACATGTTATACATAAATAACACATAAATTAGACTGTTTAGTGTGTATATACTATAAGATGTTATTAGTTTAGATTATTACTTAAGACAGAAGGATATGAAAGTCTCTTTAGTAGGGAGTGAATTAATTTATAACGGAGTTGGTATTATATTTGTTTTTTATGGGATATTTTTATTGCTTTTAGTAGATAGTCCTTCTATAATATTATACATATATATAGGTATACTAACTTATTAACAGCAAATGTAACTTTGTAATCCTATATTTTTATATGGGATTACAAAGTTATTTATGCAGTTGATGTATCTAGAAAACTGGACAGAAATTGAAAGATATCTAAATTTTTCCTTGATTTATACAGTAAAAACTAATTGTATTCTGAAATTAAAGCTTCTAAGTGTGCTAGAAGTGCCATAGACTTTTGATAATTGGTCATTGAGTCACAAAACTGAATTGGAGTGACAAAATTGAAAATTTTCACCTGTTATAATTCTTAAACTACTGGTTCAAATGAATGAAATTTGAAATATACTGTGTAAGCAATTGTAATTCAGCCTTCAGTCTTTTATCACAATTCAGTAATTTATTGACAATGAAGTTATAAGGGAGGTTGAAAATGACTGCTTGGGGTAAAGGATGGTAGTCCGGCTGCATTGCATTTTTGCTGGACTTAATATATAAGGTCATCTTCTATGGGTGACTTACTTTGTATAAGCTGCTTTTGTTCCTTCATATTCCTTTAATGTTACAAGCACATTATCGGGAAGAGTTTGACATCTGGCCCACACTTTTTCAAACATGTCATAAGAAATGAATGCTTCTAGTATTATCGGTGGTAATATGTCTTCAGAGGGCATTGATTCTACCTTATGCACTTCATTCAGTTCTTGACTACTCAATGATTCTGGTATGTCATCAGTTTCATCACTTTCAGATGATTCATGTTCCTCAGATGAACTCTCTTCACCTGTATTAGTAACATAATAACTTTTAATAATATGAATTAATTATATTGTACACGTAATACTTAAATGAAAGAGTTTCTTGTATTTTAGACAGTGCATTGTTTGTTAATCATCTTTTTTTTATGTATAAAATATATTACAGAAAAATACTTACATTCACATGAACAAATGTTGGCCACTATTTCAAGAGCCCTTTGTTGGGCATCTAAGACTTGTAAAATGGACTTAATTTGTTTGTCTAACTGGATATCCTCTTTGGTTTTAGGAGTTTCAATGTCTTCTGATGTATCGCTTGATGGAACATTGTTGGATAGTTGTTTACAAGCCAACTGATGATCAACTGATAATATCTTAGTAATTGTATCAAGTATCTGGTTCATGGTACTCAAAGGTAATGTATCAATATTTGCATCTGTGAAATTTACAATGACTCCACTTGCAAGTACTTTTATAAGTAAAGTTGATGGATCACTACTTTCAAGACATAAAAGACTATTTAGCTGTTTTTCTGAAAAAGTTTTTACTTTTTCAACAGCTAATTTGTTATCTTCAACTACCACAAATAGACACTGCACAATAACCGTAACAATTTCAGGACCAAAGGTAGTTAAATCTAAAAATCTGGGAAAAAATTCTAAAAGTTTTGAATTGCATAGATATTTTACAGCCAAATCTGAAATGAAAAATTATAAATATACATACAATCATAAGTTCTACTGAACTTTTATAACTCGGTAGATGTTTAATTACAAAAGTTATGGTTACCTGAACTTTCACATAAATTTAGTAAAAGATTTGCACATTGAATAAAGGTATCAATATCTTCACTGTTAGTATTAGTGCTTGAGTCTGGAATCCAAGATTCAGTATACTAAAAATAAATTATAACAAATTATAGGCAATAACGCATAGGGAAATTATTATTTATTAATTAAAGATGACTAAAAAAATTACCTGGTGAAAATAAGTAATTAAAGGTGTCATTATATCATGCTCCATTAAAATAACACACATATCGAAAGTAGTAGAGAGATTTCTAAGAGAACCAGCTGCAGCATTTCTCACAGGTGAAGCTTGATCAATTATGAGCGGAGCCACAATTTTGATCAAATTACGATTAATCATTTGTTGTAACGTTTCAGAATTTTCAATTAACATTGCAAACGATTGTAGGCCGCAATATTTTTCTTCAACGTTTGCCATCTGAAAGGGTAATAGTGTCAATAAATAAATAGTTCCCCCTTTAACCAATAAATAAATTGAATAGGGAACTAATTTTTACCTGCAGTTGATCAATTATTGTTTGAATTGCATTTTCTTTAGAGTCTTCAAGTAACTCACTATCCTCTGTGTCTGTGTTTGATACATCGCTTGATGGTTTATTTTCTTTACGTTTTCTTACCTTACCCATTTTTTTTAAATATATAAAACAATGATCGTAACTTGTATCACAAAAATCCACACCCCTGGTGTTTTATGCTTATAGATAAAATAATTTTAGTTTTCAGAGGTTAGTTGACTGACATGCGCAAACTGACGTTCAGTAGTAACCATAGACAAGACAGACTCCAGTTTTAATTTTGCGAATTTTGTATCCAACCGCAGAGATGGCACGCATGTTTCGTACGGATAGATATCCCCCCACTTTCTCTCTATTCGCCACACGTTTACTAGATGGCGCTCCTATTAATACTTCTTATTATATCATGTATGCAATATAATAAGCATTTTTTTTATTATTTGTTTCCGTATAAAGTACTTTAATACAATGTATTTTTGGGACATTATTGATTAGCATTATAAGAGCTTATCTACTAGCTTTAGCTTTTACTTATCTAATAGCTACTTATTTTTGATTAGCATTATAAGAACTTTTTGTTGATATACTCCACTCAGCGTCATTTTCAGCGTCATATAAATATTTCTGAATAATGTTAGTTTGAACATAATCAATTTTAAAGTTTGCCTAGAAACAAATAAAAATGTCATAAATTCAAGTCAAAATTTTTGTAAAATATTTAATTTAGATGCTTTAGCTAATATTAATACACCGTAAATCAATAACCATATCTTTACAATGATAGCATCCCAAATAACACTTCTAGAGATCTTTCTTGGCATTATTGCGAGTTTTGTGAAATCTTAATCAGAAGGGATATCTAGGGAGAAATAGATAGGTTTGTTATGCAAGCGTTATGCTTAATGCAGATATTTTAAACAAAAAGAAACAAAACTAGTTCGTAGAAAACCATGAATGGAATTTAAAAACAACAGAAAAGTTTTTTTTTATATGATAAGAAAGCAAACGAGCAGAAGGGCCACCTGATGTTAAGTGGGGTGTTCACTTAACATCAGGTGGCCCTTCTGCTCGTTTGCTTTAGACATCACCCATAGACATTGCAACCTGAGAGTATGTGGATGCTTGCCAACCTTAATGGTAGAGAAGATGACTGTACACACGACGCTTAAAAATCCCTAAATTATATTGATCAGGGAAAACCTCAGGAGGTAAATCATTCCAAAGCTTGCATGTAGGCGAAAAAAAAGATCTAGGACGCACGTTGGATGCAAAAAATACGTCCAAATGGTGGTGGTGGTATCTGCTCCTTAGGCAGTGCGATGATAAAAAGAAGATGGTAGCACCAAATCAAATAATTCCTGTGAACATTCCCCGTTGTAGTTTTTAACTTAGTTGTCTTACGTTTTAAATTGCAAACCCAGCAGAGCTGAATTTGTCTATAAGTGTTTCTAGGTGGGGATTACAATGAAATTTGGAATCTATAATTATGAATTATGCGTAAGGACAACATTGATTCAGTTACTTTAAGAGTTTCATATTTAAGCATTCAATCAATTCATTTAGTTTTTTAGTTATTAAAAATATAAATATTATTAACGTCTAAAAAGAGAAAGAATATGCGATAATACACTATTCACATCGACATACTTATTTGGTTTCTGTAAAAAACACCAAAGAAGTTTCATCTCATCTGAAAACCGTACAATATAATATATTTAAATTATATGTATATACATAAAAAATGTATTTTAATTCTTCGTATAACTAGGTAGATTGGTAATACCAATCAAAAACAACAGAAGGCCCATCCTTAAGATCTTTATGATCCAGACGATTATACACTAATTTAAGCCAAAAAATTAAAAACTACCAAATCGAAGTTTGCTAGTCACAACTAATGATTACGTTATTATTAGGTATGGAAATATAGATATATCTAGTATACATATCTGTATGAATAGAAAATGAATGAAGGATGAAGAAGTCGAACGAACGTAATGTCAAACATAATGAAAAACAACTTCAACTTTTGATGGAATTAATAATTATTTATTATTTAATAATTATTTATAGGCTAGAAATAATAATTTCTAGCCATTAACGTTTACTGACTGAAGCAGTAAAGTAATATTAAATATTTTAATTATTTACTTTATCGGGCGATAAAATTTATTACAAATTTTATACATTAACGTACAATACGTCACTTCACTAAGGATCCGATTATTGCGAGAATAGACGGCTGTGACGGAGTAAGCAACTGGCTCGGCTGGGACGGTGTTACGTCACCATCGGTCTCTTCCTGCGGCGCGTGTATAGGAAAAAAAAGTAATGCAGTGTGGTGCTTTGATTACTCCAATCGGCTATAGGTACCTACATAACATTATTTAAGAATATCAGAATACTAGGAAATATAGTGTTGGCAATATAGTGTGGAGGTGCAGATAGTAAAGCTTGGTGACAGTAATTACTCCTGAAGACAGTATATGTCCATGTCTATGTCAAGTACGACATATACTGGACATAGACACAACAAGGAACAATGAATTGTAATTATGTTCGTTCAAAATTAAGACCCAAATTACTAGATTCGGCCTATAAAACGCCACAACTCAACGTTAAACAGCGACGTTGCTTAATCATTTATAGGATTGCATTTGTCTGGGGACGTATTTTACTTTTTAGATGTAAAGTTCGTGGTAAGATTGAAGTAAGTTGATTTTGTTTATTTCATAATTATAAACTTTATATTGCTTATTCATATTAAATAAAACAGTTTAAACGGATTAATCGCGTATATTATCATTTTTTGGATTATTTTTGGACACCCGACACTTTGCAGTAGTCTGTAGTCACGGGTATATTACTTATTTTTTAAATGAGTGTTAAAGTAATTAATTAATCTTTTGATTGTCAAAATTGGAATTATTTTTACAATCCAGGTATCAAGTTGTGAGTTTTCATTTAGAAGAATCTACAAATGAAAAATGTAAAAGAAATATAGTTTACAGATCTAGTAATAAAAAATATGCAAAATAAACTCTTCGTTTATTAAGCATGCGATATTTTTGTTTTGAAATAACACAGAGGTTTTTATTTTAAGTATGTACAAAGCTGCGGAATATATTATGTAGTTATGTACCTACTATACCTATTGTTTCTTTTTTTTATATTATGTAGGTAAAGATTATCCATTTTAAAAATGAACGTCCCTTCCCTAAATTTATTTGTTCTAAGAAATCAACCGATCTAGCAATCAGTATATTTATTAATTTTGTACGGCGAATGTGAAGGTGAAGGTACCCTATGAATGAAACGACACGTCCGCTCTGTAACGCGATACGACATTTATGCACTAGTGGTAGACCTAGACTGTAGTTGCTCTGCTTGCTCAATAAATCTGATCGTTGGACAAAATGAATTTAACTAATATAATATGCAAAAAGAAACTATTATTTGAAATATTAAATAATATAACTTAAAAAAACACACTTTATCTATCTATATATGATAAATTTCATTAAGATTAAATTTCAGTAGTATTAAGCTGGCTGACTAAAAATGTGTAGAATTATGAAAGATAGAGAAAAATGTATCTATTAAATGTCCAATGAAAAGAGTACTTGTGGCAGTTTTTCATTAGGGATTATTATGTAGAGTCACAATTAGCCATAACTTGTTAGTTGACTTGATTTTTAAGCTCTATTTAGTTAATCACCTATTCATAAAAAATATATTGTGAATAGATTTTTTAAGATTTTAATTTTTACACTTCACTAAAGAATAAAAAAGGTGTTTACCTAATTCGACAATCGATGTACTTATGAATTCTATATTATTTTCATCTATGTCTGTGTTTATGAAGGTTTGTAAAAAACTATGCTCTATAATATTAACAACGCTTGTAAAAAAACTATGCTCTATAATACTTAATAACATTATTCTCTGTGAAATTATGCTAAGCGGATTTTACTGTAGTTACCTTCTGTATGTATTCTGTGTTAACAGTTTGGCGCTAAGCTGACGTCAACAGCTTTAGATTATTTTTATAATGTATTTCATCGTATCAAACTCATGTAAAGTGGCAAAAATTAAAATATAATAAGAAATATTATTATATAGTATGTATGTTGTATGTATGTAAGCAAATACGTAGGCACATCAAACATAAGCTTAGCCTTTTAGCCGATAATGTTGCAAGCTAAGAAATTTATATAATCATCGTTTAAAAATTTAATGGAAAATATATAACTTACACTAAATTCTCTGAAATTTCAAACTATAAAATATACCTTGTAAAATATGCCTTATAAATTTATATTTATATTATTAGTGCTGGAAGTTCAAAGTCCAAATTTAATAACTATAGGTTTTGATTACGCAATTACGCAATTCAAATATAGGTACGAGCTCTTTTGATTGCGTTAATTTAGAAGTTTCATTTTTTCTGGATATTTGATATTTCTGTATTTCAGCTTATTACCTAAGACAGTACACAGTGTAGTCAGACAGACAATAAAGTGATCCAATAAGGGTTCCGTGTTTTCCTGCAAGGTACGGTACCCTAAAAAACAAAAAAGTTGTCATATATGACATTTTATTAACAAATATTTTATTAATAAATATTTATTTATTATTTTTAAATCTGTAAAGAATTCCTAATGATAATCACTAAAACGCAACGAGGGTCCCGCGCGGCGCCCAGTAGCCGCCTCTCAAGCTTTCTTCATAAATCAAAAAGTTGTTTTTATTCCTTATCGACGCATAATCGGCGGCGGCTACCGCACTGCCGACGTATCACGCGCCTCCTACACCCTTATTTAACGTAAATTACAAATGTCATTAAAATTTCAAATTTGTTAAATAGATACAGAATATATTACACAAAACTACTTTGTGTTTCTTCCTAATCCTATAGTTTACTAAAAGATAAAATTTTAAAATATAACGGATACATAAAATAAAAGCTTTTATGCTAAAAGCTGCTACAAAAATGGTGTATAATTTACGATGTGCATTAAAAATTCATAGTCTAACAATTTTCATTAGTGGTATAAACGCATCACGAGATGGACGTGGTACATGCACGTTGGCGGCACGACGTGTCAGCACATATACTTCGTCTAATTGCACCCCCGCGGAGTGATGGATGGACCGCGCCACTGTCCCCCCGTCCCGCAACTCACACGCGGCGAACCCCACTAGCACAAGGGTTGTTCCCGGAAATTCCATTATCGTCGGCTTCGTTCATTTGACAATACACCGCCTGTTAACATTCGTGTAGAAGGTTTTTGGAATTCCATAACAAATGTACTTAAATTATAAAAAAGGTATTTTACTTAACAACGAAAACAAATGCCAATATACCTGTTAAGAAGTATATATTTAAACTTAAATAACAAATAAAAAACAATAATGTTTTAATTTCTCAATTATAAGTAAGCAATGGAAACAAAATGTTGCTTACTAGGAAAAGATATAATTTTAAAAGGTTCTTATTCACTAGGGTGTTATTTATTTTAATACTTTTAGAATTTGATAACTACTTTTGAGTTTCACAAAATTTGTATTTATTGGTCTTAATTTTTAATGATGCACCGATGCACAACAATAAAGTGTATATTTTATTAAATAAACAAACAATTAAATACATCCAGATTTCTTAAATAATTATGAAAAAGAAATTTTTAAGTAAGTAGTAAGTAACTTAATTAATTTTGATTGATTAATGGAAGAAATGAATGTTGAGAATGAGAGTTGACGCATATTTTTTTAGTCAAATCATTGAAATTAATTCAAATATATTAAGTTATTAAATAACTATAATATTTTAAGCAAATTAAAATTTTTAACTGTATTTACTTAACAAAAAAATTAAAGATGGGTCCTTTATAGTTATAGAAGACATTTTATATATTTCACATTTACTAATAATGTGGTGTAGGTATCGATCACAATTCCTAAGGTACGGCTTCACACAAACACAACGAAGGGTGGCAATATATAAGTATATTGATTACACAAGTCTAAAGAAATTCACCTCTTCCGTTCGTGAGAATGGAAAGGAAATTAAAAAATCGTCAATATTTGGACAGAATCGATTATATCGCATACGACCGGACGCGATTATGTTACTTCGGCGCTAGTATAATTGTAAAGAACAGGATGAGATTTTCGACGCAATCGTGCTAACTCGTTTGTTCCTAGTCTTACCTTGTCAAAACAACAATACACAGAGCAAACGTATTACTTCATTCGAATGTGATCGATTGAATCAGAAATCAGACTAGTCTGTGTTCAATGCCACTCAAATTTCGCATTGAATGGATTCGGAAAGGCATGCTTCCGTAGCTTAATATAAACCTTTTGTTAAAGCCTGGCTTTTTATCTCTCAAGTTACTCCCCTAATAATTATACCGCTCACGATACTCAAATTACAAAACCGAATAGATATATAACATCAAATCATGTAGAATGCTATTATACCTACCATATTTCATAAAATATTTTAATATTTGATTAATACATTTAAGAATATCCAATATTTTGTTGTATGAACTTTCGAACTGTAATTTTGTAGCCTAATGTAAAAGTTAGGTAAATACAATTACTCGCTAAGGGTCTACTTCCCAGTTCCCACCCCATGGCGCCGTATAGTCGGCTTATGAGGCTGGTAAGTATCCGACCAAATAAACCTTGCCGGATGTTATTCTTTTCCTTGTATAGTGCAAACACGAAATCCGAAAAACTTTACAGAGAAGTTTAGAGAGAATTTTTCACAAGGTTAAATTTTTCAAAATGATCGTGTACAAACATAATAAATATATAAACATAATATATTTAGTATGAATAGACAAATACTTTATTTATTTAAATTTAAGCATAATAATTCTTCCAAAGTTTACTCGAGTCTGTTATTTCTTCCTTTATTTACATTACAGCAATGATTCCGGGCTTATTTACACAAGTTGATAGATAAAAAGCGATAGCGAAGCGGTGCTCTTGTCATGTAAAAGAAAACAAAATAAATAAAGAGATCCGGCTCTTAAAGCGACTGTGTAACAGGGGTAGCTTTGATAATGCAAACAGCGGTGACACTCAAATTAGATAGTTTGTAGGTACATACAATTTTTATGTTACACACAAAATTGTTCGTATTTTCAAAATATTTTAACAGTTTTATATATTATACGTTTTAAAACTTAAATAAAGTGCTTTTAATATTAATGGCCGATTAAAACTAAATAAAAATGTAGTTGACTGCACTGCACCATGATGGACGTACTTAATATAAATCAATTTCAATTTCCAAGCTGAACGTTCCCCACGGATGTTTAAACTCCCTCGCTATTTCCCCCAATTTGTTTGCAGAAATTATTGGAAAATCTATAGGTATAATATAGAGATGTTCGATGAAAACATTGACATGAATTGACGGGTTAACTAATCCTCGGCTTGAGTTAACGGACAATGCTCGTTGAGAATATATATTCATCGCATTATTTCAATTGCTAACATGAAAGAAAATATCGATCAAGTGCGAGATAGAGGCGGAAGCCTCTGTAAATATTTATTTTATTTTATTTTTACTATTTGTTGTTATGGCTACAACAGAAATACATCATCTGTAAGAAATTTAACTGTCTAATTATCACAGTTTATGCGGTAAAACCTGGTGACAGACAGATAGATAGACAGACGGATGGACCGATAACGGAGTCTTAGGGTACCGTTACACCCTTTTGGTGCGAAATTTACGTATTTGGTTAATTTTATTTTAGTTTTAACAATCTTTTATAGGTACAATTAGAAATTTCTTGTAAAAAGTGGGTAGTCTTAGATGACAAAGACTCTAAAAGCAATGAAATTATGTCAATCGGGGCTGTTGCATGTAGGCAACGGCAGGTATTGGAAGGTAACTACACTGGAATACTATAATTTATGTCATTTAATGCATATTACGTTCAATATCTGTTCGAATACGGTCAAAACGTATGCTCTACGTGTATTTGTATTTTAATTTTATTAATATATCCTATTCAGACGTTGGGATTTTGGGTACTAATTCATTAGATGACTTTTTATCCTTCTTCCCAATAAATCACAAATTACTAAAATTAAAATACGATTGATACGATTTATTTTATTAAGATTTATAATGTGTTTTTATTAAATATACATAAAAAATAACAAACGGTATTATGATAAATATACTGTACACATAATAGTGTACAACAAATCAGCTTAGAAATACCGAAGAAAGCGGCGATTTTGTACTAGATGTTCAATGTGTAGTGCACTACGCTGTACAAATCCAAACCTGTAATTTAAATATGGAAAGTAACCATGTTCCTTTACTAGCTAACGAGCTGATGAACCACGCAAACCCTATTCGGAAACTGCTTCTTGGACTTGGGTCGTAAGAAAAGGTTTCAGGCCTAACACAAGTCGGAATACCAAAACGTTTTAATTGTACTTAAATGATAAAAACATGTGAATATGCGACTGTTTTTGTCTGACAGGCGGCAGGTGTGATGCAACTGCTATTACGTGGTTATTGCCATTCAAAATCTCGTATATTAGAAACAATTGAAACTCAATGATTGAATATCTTCATAATTGTTAACCTAAACGTACAGAATAGAAATTATCATAAAATGCGGTGACTTGACATTTTCAAATGCTTGAAACTTTACTTTAGCATTAAACTTAATTAAGATGTGTGTATATTTACTAATATGTGCTGTGATGTGTACGATGATACGTCATCAGGATAATATGGCAGCGTATGTGACCTTAGCGATATGTAACAACTTTCTCCAGCTATTGTTAATTTTGAATATACTGCGTGCTGAGTGACAAGACTTAACGTCTTGTACTATCTTGAATATTCAAATGAAATTAAATTTAAAACATCACGATCATCCAAATAAGACCACGATGCAAATCTATCAGTACATATCAAATGTGGTAGCTTGTTTGCAACCCGTACCTACATTTAAATTGCATGTTCCAAGAATGACGGAAATAGCGCTTCCGAGTAACACTTAAATCCAATGTCTTGTACAGACATCATCTCGTGTTATATTTGTTTTTATGGACTTATTACATCAAATAAATTTTATGGAAAAAATTGTAAATATATAGTAAATATAACATTTTAAAAATGTTAAATATATATTTTATTTTTAAATTCTAAAAAGATGAGCTTTTGCGAAGTACCAGTTTTATTTTGTTATTTAATAAAGCTTCGAACCAAAACAGCAGGTCGTCGCAGGTGTGCGTAGTAACTGGAGAGCGGATCTACGTTTTCTACAATCTTCGAAGCTCGGACCTTTGCGGCATCGTCGACGACGTGCGCGGCAGTCGCGGCCAGATCAAAGCGCAAAGCCGCGAGGGTCGACGCACGCGGCTCTCGATTCTCGATCGTCCCGCTCCCCTCATCCCGCCTCACATCCACACAACAATATCTACGGTAACTACGGTCGATTCGTTCCCTCGACACGACCCGATCGGCGTCGGCGCGCGCAAAATACTCTCAAAGAAAACCTACCATCATTGAGCCGAACCGGTTATTGTTTACAAACGACCAGCGCATAATGGCCGTAAATTACTCGGACGAAATATCCTAGCATCATTCTTCGAAATGTATTCCTTCCGCATAATTTGACAGCGCACTAAGCCGCTTAAAATAAATGGGTAAGTACCCACAGCACGGAAAACGACTATCGGCTTGAGTTTTGATTTTAATCCTAGAGTCGTTAACGGTTAATACTATTATAAAGTAGATTACAGAACGTTAAGGCTTAAAAATTTTTAAATTCCCTACGATACGAATTTAATGATTTTTTATTGAGCCACCGCATTGTCTATAATATTTTCACATTGTGAATAAAATAGTGTAAGACCACTATAACAGATACTTTTATATATTAATTTAATTAATTAATTTAATATATTTCGGGTTTAGGTGGGTTGTTTAGCAGTCGACCCGCTTTGCGAGTGGTAGTTTTTGACTGGGCTGCAGACACCCGCAACTCTCCGCTAGTGGCTCCAAGTAGCTGTTGTGTGCGCAGCGGCTACACCCTGGTAAACCATGTCGACCCACGGGCCAAACCTAGTGGAAGGGGCTGTGTACTTTTGTTGTACTCAATTTGGACGGAAGATCCTCTATTTCAGCACATGGAGACTGCGTCAGCAAGTTCAGGCGAGCACGGTCAGTAAGGCAAATGCTTCCGGTTGACTTGGCGATGGAGCACGGCAAAGCAAGAGGCCGTAAAGGGCGTGTGTCAAATGACTGGGGAACTCGCGAGTACTTCGGGGGCTACACCTTCTAATGGACAGGGAAACCTGCAGGAGAGCGTGCTGGAAGTGGTATTGGATTTGCGATCTGTAACAAATTGGCTGATACCTTATCAGAACTCTCAAAAGCTGTGAATGATCGCATCATAACATTAAAATTCCTGTTACAGTTCCATCTTCAGACGAGGAGAAAGCCAAATTCTACCATGAGCTACACTTTGTCCTGGAACACATTCCCTTAAAGGATAGAATAATTTAAAATTTTTTAATGCCCGAGTTGGCGCGGATTTGGAATGGAGTTCTTGGGCGTCATGGGGTTGGAAAATTTAATGCAAACGGTCTGGAACTGTTAAGTCTTTGCGCAGAATTTAATTCATCAATTATGAATACATTTTTTAGACTACCAGAGTTAGATGCACCCACGATCGGGCCATTGGCATCTCTTAGATTATGTGATCGTTCGAAAAAGAGATTTCAAGGATGTTCACTTAACTTGTGCCATGAGAGGTGCCCTGGGATGGACTGACCACAGGTTAATTCGATCTAAATTAAGCATCCTCCTAAGTTCTCCACGAAGATCTTGTCACATAACTCCAACAAAATTTGATGCTTCTAAACTTGTCCACTCAAATGAGCTTCGGAGGAAACTTGACGATGCTGTTGGTGGTTCGTCATCTACATCTGTAGACGCAGGACAGATGAAGGATGGCGTGAGTACGCTAAAAATCTCCATGAATGCGCTCTACAAATCATTGGTAAAGTTCAAAAGAAAAACCAAGATTGGTTCGATGGTTCTAACATGGAGATTCTGAGGCTCGTAGAAAATCACTGACGTGCCCGAAATTCGTACAAATGCTTCTGACATAAAGACCGCGCAACAAAATCTGAAGCGGAAAGTTAGAGAACTCAAAGATGGTGGTCCGAGAAAGCCAAGAAAGTTCAAGGCGTTGCTGACTGTAATCAAACAGGACATTTTTTCGAGAGCATTCAAGCTGTATTTGGTACTAAACTTCGGAAATCTTTGCCAATTTATTCTCGAGATAAACGATGTAAGCTTTCAGATCACAATAACATACTGGCACTGGCTGGTCAATGAATTCTTAAATCCTAATACATTTCATGATGATCTGGAATATGTAGATTCAGTCATGAGTTTGCCAGTTAGCGAGGACTTAGCCCACCTACTTTTTCCGAATTTAGTACTGCGCTAAAGAGGCTCAAAAACGGTAAAGCCACAGGCGCAGACAGCCTTCCCGCAGAGATCTACAAGTTCCGTACTTGTTGGTCTAACATTAAGAGCAGATTATATCACCTCATTCTGCGTGTGTGGGACTTACAAGCCGTCCCGCAAGAGTGGAGAGACGCCACAATTTGCAAGCTGTACAAGGGAAAGGACGATGTCTCCAACTGCAGTTCCTATCGTGGAATCTTTCTTTTATCAGCAGCAGGCAAGGTGATGGCGCACATCTTAAATTCACTCCTTAGCAAGCTGGAATCACAATGTGGGTTACGCTCCAACACAGGTACAGTGGATGCCATCTTCGTTGTAAAGCAAGTGCAGGAAAAGTGCCTAGAGCAGAATACTCCTCTTTACATGTGCTTTGTAGACTTAGAAAAGGCCTTTGATTGCGTACCTCGGGAAGCCCTTTGGGTGATTCTGCGTAAATCCAGGTGTCCTAAGAAATTCACAAACCTGATACGGCAGTTCCATGATAACATAGGAGCCCAGGTTATACATGATCGTGCTTTCTCAGACCCATTTTCGGTAAACAGAGGTGTTAAACAGGGCTGTGTGCTGGCCCCGACACTATTTGTGCTTTATTTTTCTACGGTAATGGATGATGCTCTAAGAAAATGCAGCGGGCGTATTCAATTGAACGTGCAAATGAACAGGAGTGTTTTCGACCTTTCACGGTTCAGAGTGAAGTCCCGAACCACTCATCTACATATTGTGGATGTGCTTTATGCTGATGATGTGTGCATGATAGCGGATAACATGGAAACCTTGCAGAATTACATGGAGGAGGAGCCGTGCAGGAGTCTTGTCACAAATTTGGTCTGGTAATTAGCGTTGCTAAGACTCAGCTGTTAAAACAGCCACCACGAGGTTGTGATGCTGACGTAACTTCGCTAACTCTGGGCGCTAACACCTTGGAAGAAGTCTGCTGACTTGCTATTTTCGCTATATGGGTTGCCAATTAAGAAGCGATAACCGATCTACTTTCGAAATTCCTGCAAGTGTAGCAAGAGCTGCTGCCACATTTGGAAGATTAAAAAATCGTGTATGAAATTCGTATGATATTAAGTTAACAACAATGTTAGCAGTATATTGCGCTATAGTCCTGCCAATTTTATTATATGCCTCTGAGACCTGATACACCGATAACACCGATTTAAAAAAGCTAGACTCTTTTCACATTAAATGTATTCGCTCTATCTTAAAAATTAAGTGGCAGGATCGTATAACTCACGGCTCACGGCATGGAGGCTTTTATAATGATGTGAAAACTACGCTGGTGCGGCCACGTCCAGAGAATGGACGACTGCAGACTACCGAAGAACGTCTTTTACTCAGTACTGTCGAGTGGGAAGCGTAAACCCGGCGGGCAGTATCATCGTTACACAGACGTGTTTAAACGTAACTTAACTGCATGCAGAATATCGATAGATACGTGGGAGGAAGATTCTCAGCAAAGGTCGTCCTGACGTTCTAACGTCAAAAAAGGAGTCTCGTCTATCTGAGCTTAATGTTAAGCGTCAATTGCGCAAGAACCGACCAAAACCCTCCTATAACTATACAGTAAATAGCGCGGGGCAACTCTACTGTGCTGAATGCGACCGTGTGTTCAAGACCAGTTCCAGTTTGGGTTCGCCAGCCACATCCGAGCACACGCCAGGAGATAATTCAATGTCGCCATCGTCGGACACGACGCGGACGACATCATCATCGTAACAAATACAGAAGAATGGCAAATCATCAAAAAATACCAGTATTCAATAACTAAAATTACAACAAAAACACATTATTATCATTACTATAATAAAATAGATAAATGAAAGCTAAAGAGGAGCCCAGTTGTACTTAACTGGTAGTTGCTTATCATAATAATTAGGATATGTTTTCCTGATTTGATTCTACTCCACCAAGTGCGAAAAATGCGTGAAATTAAAAAAGGTGTGGTAGTTTATTTGTATTAACGTTTCTGAATGAGAGCTTCTCTTTGAGTCACTCTTTGTTCTCTTCGAGTAACTGATTGTCGCAGGATACAGATAAACAATACTATCTAGTTATTTGTTGCTTGGGTAAACTACTTAGTTTAACCGAATGCTTGACGCAAAGGGAAGTGATTTAGGCTTAAAAACGTACCATACCCATATTTTTTTGACCTGTCTATTCGCTTATCAAGATTCTTTTTTCTCAGTAAGTAAAATAGTACAGTAAACAAAATATATACAATAAAGTATACAATAAAAATAAAAGTAACAGAAATGTACCCATTTACTTCGAATTCGATTCGATTTGATAAGAAGAATTATAATTACAGTACAAATAAAGGATCTGCGAAGGTTTCTTAAGTCAGTATGGTGACAGGTGAGAAAACGAGCCTAGAACACTAATTTTTGAGTTTTGTAAGGAGAGCAACGATATGTTTGTACCAAATACGATATTTGACCACAAATATATTCACATATAGAAGTGGGCGCATTCGCTCTTCCAATTCTCCATCCTCCGATTCGGAAAAGAAATGTAAATGTAAGTTTAATGAGTAATAAGTTTAAAGAAATGTAAGTTTCATGGTCCAGGATTACTTAGAAGCTAGATAGTTGTGGAAAAGGATAGAGTAATGTTGAAATATAGGAAAAACCTTAGAAATTATATGATTGAAGCAGCGACAGACGTTTTATTAAAAAAGTTTGAAGAAGAAAAAAATGGCAGGATTATAAGGCCTCGAGTAAAGATAACAGAACGAAAGGGATTAAGAACAAAGGGTTAAGCTGCAAAGGCACCCATAAAGATGTAGCATGAAAAGTCAGAGAAAGAAAGAGATGAAAGATTAACGAACAGCTTCCACGAAAACATGCGCTAAAAAATGAAAAATCTTTTTAACGACAGGTTAGTGATTCACGGTGATATTCGGTAAACTGTAAATAAAAAGGGTGCATTCGAAGGAACATTTACGGCGATGGGTGGATTCTACAAGAGAGAGAGAGAGATTCTGAAATGGGATAGAGCAGCAGGGACAGATGGCATGTCTTGGCAGTGCCAACTATAGGACTCAGTCTGATAAGCTTAGATAGTAAAGCTTATACAAAAATAATTATGATTTTAGTGAAAGAAAGTGACATGGGAGTGAAAGTAGGTTACCTGAAGGTAACCTTAAAATAAGCCTTTTCTTCGGAGATGTTGCACTGCTCATTACGTCCTCATAGTTGCAGGCATGAAAGAAGCATGTGAAAAGCATGGTCGAAGCCTAACGACGAAAACAAACGTTTTTTTATGTCTTTCAAATACCAGATATTTGAAACAGATGAAGAAATAACGTAATGGTAGACTACAACAAGTAAGTAAACATATATGGAACGAAAGCGCTGTAAGCTATGTTTCCTTGGATAGATACAAAATGGATGTGAAAAGTCGTGTTGCTGCCAGCAGCAGAACTAATATTGCCTTGGCTGCATCGATGAGACGGCAAAACATCAGCATAGCTGCACATTTGGTCATACATAATGCAGTGAGTATACCGACGCTGCAGCGAGACGTGGGTATTACAGAAGAAAAATCGAATAAAGATGAATGTTCTAGAGATGCAATCACTTTATAGAATATGAGGATTTAGTAGGTTAATGGGAGTTACTAGCGAAGATTTTACATTAAGAACCATGAATAACATGTTCGGGTGACGGTACATCGGGAAAATAAGTGATTAAAGAATGGGTCAAAAATATTCATGTAGCAAGACATGACCTTCGAATAAGAATAAGAACACAGTTTCAAAGAAACTGGAAGAAGAACACGTAAAGAGCATGAGGATCCCCCGAAGGACATGTATGAAAAGGTTAATGACCGTGGACGAGGTAAAAGAGGTATACAGAGACCGTAACGTATAGTGTGAGCGAAAAAACAAAAGATCGAATAGGATAAAGGCAAATAAACAAAGATGACGGAAAAAACAAATAAATCCACTGGAAAAAAAACAATATAAATTCATATTTTTAGTTTGTTTCATTCAAAGTATAATGTCCACAAATTTAAGTTTGTCAACTTTTATAAGTTTTCTTTCGCGTTGACCTATTGGCATGGGAGAGCGGTGGTTGGTCGGTGGCACCACAGAATAATCTGGTGCCCACAAAACAATTTTTACAAACAAAATATTAAGACAGAAAAGCCACCAAAACATGACTTCAAAATTAAATTCAAGAAAGCTTAGCATTTTATAACTGGATATATATATATTTTATTTTGAACTCGAAAAATAATTCAATCTATAAGTAAGTCATCAAGTCATTAAAACATGTAAACCATTGGAGCCCAGGTCCCCTGGAAAATGTCTTTAGATACGCTCATGGTATTTGAAACGGTACCCATGTTGCAAGAGTCCGACACGTATTTGACTGATGTTTTTAATGTCTTGGACATGAGATTTTTTTTATATTTATATGAAACATTATTCAATTTGTTATTTAGCAGTAATATAAAATTATGAAATTTCTTGGTACATCACAATGGTAAAAAAATACCACAATTAAAGATTAATTATAGAAATAGGAGTAAAATCAAAAAATGGAATGTAACAAACAAGGCTAGTAGCTGGCGGCTAAAGACTTCAAGCACGAAACATTGGATTAAATTAATTACCAGGCAGAGGTTGGCGGGCGCGCCACTCACTGTCTTTACAACATAATTTGCACTTCACACGGCAAGATCAAAGGCCCGGTCGTTCGATGGCGGTGCCTTTGATCACGGCGAGCCTTTGAAAGCTGCCGCCTCTGCAAGGCATGCCTCCAAATAGTCAATTTTGGACGCTGTTTTTTTATTCACGCCCTACTTTATCAGATTTCTTATATTATTAAGATATATAACATTATGTAATTCTAATGTAAAAGTTGACATAAAGTAAAGTAGGTACTACACTAAGTCATCATATGACCTTTAAATCATTAGCTAGGGATATCATTTTAGTATTACGGAGTACCTAACTTAAATGTGAGTACGATTTGTTTTATTACAAAAAGATTTACCATTCGTGATCTGACATTCTAAATGACCTGACCAGAAAAACCGCCAACACGAATATTTACTATGGCTATAATGTCTTATGTTAGTCTTATTAACGATCACTCCGGTCTTTTGCATTCGAAATATTGTTTATTTCTACATTTGGTTTTCTTTTTTCAACAATGTGTATGAAGCAGGGACACCATCGCTGCTCTTCATCCGTCCTGATAAAAATATGACAATATATGAAACATTGCGCCAGTGACATTTGGACCCGCTACTATCGCTTTAACCAGTATCATACACGACTCAACTCCTTCACAAATGTGTGAAATATGTAATTTTTAAATTTATACTGAATAATTTACCGCACAACAAGCTCTTTGTTTTACATTCTTTTTTAAGTACATAGTACTGTACTATTCTCAGAACACAATAGACCAATTATTCACGTTATAATTTCGTCATCTACATTCATTCCAATTCTTAAAGCTAATAAGTAAATTAATATTTAAAAACAATGGCGTCGATCCTTATATCGGCATATTAAGTTGAAGTTAAACAAAAATGTATCATAAAATATATTTATAATTAGCAGCTGTTCTCTCGTTATAGCACATAATGTTAAATTTTTAAATTTTAAACAACTCGTATTGAACGTACTACAATCATTTTATAAATATTCAAATCATTTAATAAAAACATCGTAAAATACAATGTGGTCCTCTATTTACAAATAATACATTTGAAATTCAAGTTTAAAGTCTAAGCAATAATTAACGAGCTGTGTTAATAATTATCCATTTTAGGCAAGCTTAAAGTTTGTTAAAATTTCAAATATAATATTTGACATAAGACGAAGTCGTAACGAGAAACAAGTTTTCAATACACCTGTGGCTTCAAGACGCTATCGTCTGTTAATGCGCGAAGTCGAAAGTCGAAAATTGCAGTTAAGCGATGTTAGCAGGTCTCGGCCGCGGTAGCCGACAAAGGGATAAAATATAGTGGTAATTAATTTGATGGCGCGTTGCACGCCAGCGCACCGCGCCGCGCTCGTCGACTGCGATGCTATCTGCCTTCCGACTCGCTTGGCCGCTCTGAAACACTTTGTAGCTTAAAGCTATGTTTAAACTATGCTCATGTAAACAAAACTAAAGTAAGTTCCTGAATGATATATTTTTTGTACTATTAATTGCTTAGTGTGGCTATAATGTTGTTCACGTGTTTATTTAATCTAAAAGTGCTATTTAGGTATGACTTCTGCGTTAAGAATTCTATATAATTTAAAATGAAAGTAAGCGTTTAGGGTAATACTTTTGACAAAGTTACCTAAGCTAATTAAGAGTAATAAAAATAATTTATCTTAATTATATGCACATTTATAGTAAATTAAGAAAATATCAATAAATAAATCAGTTTAAAAAATTATGACATAATTTTAAAAAGATAGAAAATTTTATTTACAATGTCAATAATAAAACAAAATAAAACCTTTGTTCATGGAGCTGTGGTTGAGACAATGTGGCGTAGGCGGTCTCCATCTAATAGCGGCAAGATCAAAGAGTGAGATAAGTATCACCGTCGATACAGGCCAAGGATCGAACCCCTATTTTTGGTTGGATTTTAATAGTTTTGTTTCTTATCTTACTTTTATTGATATAATAAAATAAAATTAAATCTAATGAATATTAAATTCAAAATTCATCGTCGTGCCATATCTTATAATATATTATAGAAATTAAAAGTCTATTTAAGTAGATAAATCGAGAAAAGTAGAGCTCATTTCCAAAAGAAACGACGATTTGGACATAATAAAATGGTTCACTAGTTCATTTCTATTATATATCATTTATAGGTTAGCTTAGAAATCCATAAGGAGACTAACCTTAGAAGGATTCTGTATCCAATTACCTTTAAAATGTCACATTCTAATAATTCAGCATTATTTAAATTTTATGTTTATGTGTCACAATTGATTCAAAGCAATATGTTTTGAGTGTAAAGGAGTAGTAAATGAGAAAAAGAGGACGTAAGAGTACCTACGTAGCGGTCAATACTCGCGTAACCATGCTAGGAATCGTATCGTGTATGTCGCAAGGCCAGATAGAACTATAAGATGGAAATATAACCAACAAACGACCAACAATACAACTTCTGAAAGATCTCTGAAACACCTATAAGAAAAAGTATAGAACCCGTGAATATAAGTTTCGTTATGCAGATCGTTTCATCAGTTTCATGGGAAACAAATATACCTGATAAATAAAATATAAATAATACCTAAAGATAGCATCGAACTGACCAAGAATAGGTTTAGGGTAATATGTACGCGGTAGAAAAAGTGAGTCTTATAACAATAAAGTCTCTTAAAATTGTAACATTTGGATCGTAATTCCAAGGCACTCCGAGCTCCTCAGTCTGAAACGCGATGAGGCCAGCACCAGCACCGTGAATTCATGTTCCGCTAAGAAGCTTCATTTTAGAGTATAGACAATCTTATTTGCCTGTTTAAAAATACTAGCGGTTAGTTCAACCACCCAACGTATATCTTTCGTGTATATATAAAATGCGGATAGAAATAAAAAAAAAAACACAATATTTAGACATTATTATTGACGAGTATACATTTTAAAGTCAGTTGTTCAAAAAAATGGTACATGAATCGGAACTGGTCCTGGTCTAGACAGGCGGCTTCTTTGATATTGTTTGTATCGGTAACGATAGTAGTAGCCAGTGATATAGTGCACGCCGACAAAAGTGCCGCGGTAGCATAGAACTATTGATATCATATTTTATGGCTCTTTGATCTACCGACTTTGCATCCCTGTGGGACTTTTCTCTGTGTGAATGCTTATTTCTTTTAGAAATCATGGTATCAAATCATTTTATAGAAAAAAATAGGCACGTCCTAATTGAAATATAATGGAAAAATATTGTATAGCACTTTGATACGATTTAATATAAAGCAGTTTATTAACTGCTGATTTTACTAAAATGACCCATTTTTGTAACAAATTTTGAAAAAAAGATAATATATATATAAAAAAAGACAACCAACCAAAGACAGGCGGGTAAAAAATCTAATTTATATGCAAATAATTAAATACATTAATATTATGTGTAATCTTCATGATTTTTTATTTACCTATTAATTTTAACTACCTACTTTAAAAGTTATTGAACTTATATTAAGATGAAATATGTAGAAACAAAAATTACAATATCTACCGCAAATTTCACCATAGCGCTTTAATTAAATCTGTATTTCGTTATATAATAGTAATAATCACACCTCGAGGTTATTACGGCGGAATCACTTTTTGAGATCGTCCGACATTGGAGAGAACTGGTTTTAATGTAAAAAGGCGTTCACGCCGCCAGGTGAGAGGGGAAAAGGAGGAACAGTAATCGTATGTTATTACTTCTTTGAAGTTCCGACGATACCGCGCTTGCCATAGATTAAATGATAATTACCAAGACACAGCTCTTATGCTTGTAAAAATGTTCTTTTGATAATTTAACGCAATATACTTCTAAAATCTAAATATAGTATAATATAAAATAATCACAAAGTAGATTTTTCTGTAAAAATATGAAAACCAACAATAGCTGACACTTTTGTTAAGAATATTTTTTTTTAATTATTGTATGTTTTTTCACCTTTTGGAGTATGTGAAATATAAATTTGAGAAATATAGATATAGGTCACATGACAACTATCTATACGTATTAATAAAATTTAAGAGCCTGCTTGTGATTTCAAAATAATTTGGTTTTGTCAAGTGTATGACGGGAAATACTGCGTTTACCATGCGCTGACCTTCTGGCCAGGTAACATATTGCATATAAAATGTAAAAATACATTTATAATTTTTTTTATTAGACAAAGTTATTCAAAAACAAACAATTAAAAACAATTTATGCATGTTATATTACAATAATTCTGAGAACATCGATCAAGCTAGCGAAGCCGCTAATTGGTCGCTAGTAAATTAATAAAGTTATTAAGCTTTTTGACATGTGTCATCTATAATATTGGCCAAGTGCGAGTCAGACTCGCGAACCAAGAGTTACATATCTATTCATAATTTAAGGTCAACGGTAAGTAGAACTTATAAAAATTGATAACCTTAAATTTGCGGATGTGTATTTATTTTGTATAAAATGAACTACAAATATAACTATTTGTAAGTGCTAATGGTGCTTTCCTTTGATACACCACATAAATTTCCAATTTTAGGAAATTTCTTTGTGTACTAAATGTTTTCACTTCTTGCAAATTTCAAAACTGCATCCAGGTCAACGGATTTGATTAAGTGGCAAATTTCATTCAATATGCGGTATAAAAACAAAGCATAAAACCGCGTACTCATCGTACTTTTTGATTGCGTTGACTTAGAGGTTTTTTTCTGTGGTCCAAGGGACTGTAGACCTGGATATTAGGTGACTTGTAAATGGACAAACAGACAGACGAGCAACAAAGTGGTTCTATAAGGGTTCCGTTCGTTTCTATCAGTTATGGAACCCTAAGAGTAAGAAAAAAGAAAACGTAGCAACTCAGGTTACACGGTTATCATTATCAATGTTTTCTGTACTTTGAATGACACGTTTGTACGTGATATTTTTAAAAACTACAGCAATATTTATGGAAATACTTTTTAATAAAATTTTATTATTAAATTTTTATTTCATTTCACATTATTAAAATTAAAACATCTTTTATCGTCACTATTGTATTCGTTACCTGAACACAATGAATAAATTAGTCATGAGGCAAGCTGCATTATTTATTATAGTATTCAAAATAAAAGGGTAATAGTATGAAATGACCTGGAATGTTGATAGTGGCGTTTTATTTCTGCTATTCAGTTAACTGGCGAGTCGCCAGCTGCGGTCGCTCCACTTCGTCTGCGTGGGCAATGCCCACTCACGGACATATTTAAATCAAAATTTGTATAATTCACTTAATAAAAATGTTTTTCAATAATTAAATTTCCAAATAAAAACACATAATCACACCTAGCAAAAGCCTATTTGTATATTTCTAAAAATATAAATAGCTAGAATAGTTTTTTCCTGCGGCTTCGTATGATATTGCTTATGACACATGACACATTCTAAGTCCAGAGGTAACATGATGTAATATAAATATAGCCTATAGCCTATAATAGCCTTCCTATCTTCCCTGTTCTAACTAGTAGTTCATGAGATTAGCACGTTTAATTAAACGAATTCCTCCTTATCGTATCAAATTAATATTATAATTATCCAATTTTATATTTCATAGTAGACATATCTATGAAAAAGCAACGTCTATAAAAAGTTAAAAAAATAAACTCGTGTATTACTAATGCCGATCGAAGTGGGGTAGTCCTTCGAGGAAGGTCTATATGAAATGATGAAACAGCAATGATAATAGCAGCTCCGATTACATGAGCTCACGTTTATACTTTTAGTAGAAAATTGAGCGGACACCTACGTTTATCGATTACCTACGTCTATAATAATACTACATCGTTCGCGACTACGTTATTACTTTTACTTGAAATGCCACCCAAGTTTTGTAATTTTATTTGTAATTTTATTACCCGACCACTACGAATTCTGTCCAGTTGAGACTTACCTTTATCAATCAGTTTACCTATATATAATTCATATTATAATTTATAGTGTTAATGATACTAACAGAACGACTGGCAATAGGATAACTTTATCTTTTAGATAGTTTTATTAAGCGTAGTAAAAACAATGTTTATTGTAAGCCATTTTTGGAATAAAAGCTCATTTCGGTCGCAGATAAATCGTAGACAATAAACCTAACACGAAGAGATCGTAAAATTCTAATTTGAAGCCCATCTTAATGTAACCCGCTGGCATGCGGCTGTGTCCAACCTGAAGTCTGGATATATTATAGTTTCTACTTTAAACTTGTACGAGTAGCTTGCGACGGGTGGATCTATTTTTTATCTAAATTTGTTAGGTTGTCCTTTCAACTTAATATTAATATTTACCTAGAAATTATACCTCGACCAAAATAACGTTTGTTATTATTTTTGGGTACGGTATTCCATTCATGTTAAACTATAACCTACTGTTCTAGAGTAGGTTCAAATCATCATCATCAAAATAACGTACAACTAAAAAGACACATTCAATTGTTTTTTTTTGTCATTTTGATACATTCTTTACGTTAAAATAATGTACAGCTATTAACCATATTCTATCAAATCGAAACTGCGACACCATGGCATGTTTGGGTGAATCAGACTGAACACGACATGGTCGTGGGACGATTCACTCACAGAAGTTTTCTTGTGTGCTTAAAAAAATTATCGCTCTCACCTGATTAGAAAGATTGCCTTACTAAGTTCTGCCTGTCTTTGCAGCTTTTGCAGAGTTGATTTTGCTTTCGGGTAAAAGTAATATACTAATATAAAGAAGGCCGTCGTGGCGCACTGGCACAGCGTGCGACTGTAAGCATGACATTTGTACGTTCGATTATCACTTGAAGAAATAAATTTTGGTACGCGACACACGGCGTTGAATTCCATTATTAAAGTGTAAGCGTCTTGATACCAGGTTCCATCTGTAACCCTACTATAAGCGGGATACAGCGTGAAACTATTTATTTAATATATATGATATGATTACTGGAATACTAATGCTTAGTAATTTTTTAAAGCGTTCCAACAAAAGTTTTGTCGATGCACTAAGCTTACTTTTATTTTAAAACATATTATAGCTTAGTAAAATATATACTATATATACAACATTCTTCATCATAAACTTTTATTCTTTAAAAATAAACCTTTAGCCCATTTCTGTTTCAGCATTCATAAGCTTGTTTGTTAGAAATATTAGTAAAAGACTTAAATTTGTTACGTTTATTTAGTAAATGTGTTTTTCTTCAAACGTAAATATGCGAGTGGCTACCTTAATGTGTGCGGTAGTTCATCTTATGTATGTAATTGTAAATGGAATTAAAAAAATAAACTGGCTTCAAACAAATATTATTTTACTTTTTTTTATTATTATATAATATTTTTACGAGTAAAGACAGTTTGTAAGGACAGTTAAATGACTAGGTATCTATCTACGTACAATTAGCTTTTTTGTAATCGGTGATTTAGGGTCGTCGACCGCTCGGAGGCTGCCAACATAGCGGACCCATAGTATGCGCGTGCACCTATCTTCGCCCTAAACAGTAAACATTTACTACTTTCTATGGCCTAGAAAATACTTTTTAACAACCATTATTTTGATCCAAGGCCCTTTTTGGAACTAAGATTATATTTATAAAGTTTAAGTTAAAGTTCGTAAAGTTTAAGTTGAAGTTTAAGTTAAATTATAATTTCAAAGTTAAATTATATCTAAAGTAAATATTATCGAACACCCCAATTTGGACACCAGTGTACCTATGTACCAGATAATAATTCTAATGATAATATTTTATTATTTAATTAGTTTGATAAAATTAATTAGTGAGGAAGAAATAGACCTAAAATACTAATTTAGAAATATATAAGATATTTCGGTGAATTTTTAGTATGTTAGTAAGATTACATAGATACGCGAACTTATCCAAGCAGAGTGAATAATTTAAGGAATTCTATTTGCACATTAATAAAATGGGAAAGGTTATTAAACAAACTGCTCTGAAGCCGTTGACAAAACTGTAACAGGATCTAACAAAACGGTTTCATTTAAATGAATTCTTTATTCATTATGCGTTGACTTTTAATTTCAAATTTCTAGGTATAAAAAATAGAGTAGACAAGGGCAATGAGGAATTCACAATTCTGCAATAAAGACATACATACCTACTTATGTTTTGGCGTAAACACTTTAATTGTAGAGTTTCCATATTTTAAGTTATGGATGAACATATCACACTAAAAATGAAAATACGCTAGCTTTGACATAAATTCTAAAATATTCACATGTAGATCCTCTTTTTTTGTTTTGAAATTCAGATTGGCCTTGACACAACAGTTATTGGTATGTAATAATTTATGTTTAATAAATATAAAAAAACAAATAAATATTATTTAAAAATAAATATCGTTATTTAGCAGATTGTGGATGGTCGTGGTGGTTAACTGAATATACTTAATACTTCAGACAACACTATCGCTTCTTAATAAACATAAATCATACTTCTTTATTTTCACATAATAAAATATTTTCAATATATTTTTAGTTCTACAATAATGACAACCCTAAAAAAATGCTACCGCACCGCGCCCACCGCTCTACCCGCACATGCCCCTTCTCCCTTCTTCCATCCATCAGTCAGTCACTCAAAGGTACGGAGAGGGGACGGTCGTACGTTCATTCGCTTCTTCCGATTCTCACGCGGACAACTGGGTCACGGGGTTCGTACGGGTATTGCAAAAGAAAACATATTTGTTTAGTGTTGTGGATGATAACGGTGACAGTGGTTTGCTATTCTTAATGAAATAAGAAACTAGCGGCGCTTTTGAAGTGTACGTGATGTGTGCGTGAGCGCAGCGCATGACGTGCTACGAAACGTTGAGAGCTTCGGCACCCGCCGCGGACGCCCCCATGGCGCACCACTTCGTCAAGTGGTGGCGCAACAAGTTTAGGAATGGCTATAAGAAATTCAGCAGTAAGTACTGATTTAATCTTATACTACGAATTACTGGGTTAACGAGCTGAGATGATATAATGAAATACCAACTTGCCGCCAGTACACTTTGATATTGCGTCTTTGTTTAGATTTTTATATCTATAAACATAAATAATGAATGAACTTAGTAGATTGATAAAGAAAGCAAAATTTCTTAGTACTACATAACTAAATTAGAATGGTAAACAATCTATGACCTCATATTTAGACTTTATTTTGACTCGTGGGTAGGTAATAGGTATTTTAAACGGATAACTCTGATTCTTAACTTTTTAAATCTTGTTGTACTATACGGAATTTTTTAAATTGTAATAAATGTTTGAATACGTATAGGTGTGACACAAGCATTTATTTCCTACTCTTTTGTGCTATAAAATATAAATAGAAAAGGAGAGAAATAATTAAAGGGCATTAAATTTTAAAATTAAACATATCTTGCGATTATGTATGTATAATGTTTCAGTTGCATAATGTTTAGTACAACATCAAAACTAAATTAAAAGAACCCATATTTTATAATTTAGTTAAAAAATATTCTCTTCATAATGTTTATCATGATTTTTCATTTAATTTAAATAAGAACAATAAAAAGGTTTTATTAATTATACTGGAGTTTATTATATTTGGTTACAATTTAAAAAAAAATCTTATTGATCAATAAAATAGTACGTAAGAAATATTAAAATTATGTGCCTATTAATTAGCAATCTGTTTAAAATCAGTATTAATAATGGTAACTACAAAGAATTTTGGATATTAAAAAAATCCACTACACGAAAATATGCGTTAACAATGTGATGCGCGTAAACTTGTCTAATTTAATGCACGTAACTAGCCTATATTTAAATTAAATGTAGTCAAAAAAAGATTTCCGTTATGAAGACGACTACCCATTTGATACTACTTCAAAGTAGTCCGAGATCCCTTTGATCTTGTTCTATTTTGTTACGAAATATACGTAAGTCGAACACTTCAATTAGAAGACGATATGAACATTTTTGTTTCAGTGCGTAGCGTGCACGTCAATCGTAGAGCAAGTTTGTAAATATAATTTTAAATGCAAACTGAGCCGCGCTCATTTGATTAACTTCAAAGAGAAAAGTTGAAAGCACTCGCCGAAGCGGAGACAATGATACCTTTTATTTGACATCAAAGAATTCCCCGCCCCGAGCTTTAAGCTCTTCTTTCGAGTGAGTAGTACGCATAGCCCGCTACAATTTATAGTAAGCGGCGGATACAAAGAACTTTTTTGGGAGATGTTGATTCTCTGTCGCATAATTTAACGTACCCCTATGTAGCGTACATTGTTTTATGTTAGTAAAATAGGGGTTATGAAATTGAGCTACACTAATATTGAACTCCCTGTTGTTTTATTATATTATAATATAATTTCTGTAAAACGTGATTTTAATTAGTCATTTCAAATTAATGCTTAATTGGAGTATTCAAATACATAGATAAATATTAAAAAATAACATTTGTACGACTTTTTTCTACGTTTCAAACATTACTTAAGTAAGTTATATTTATTAATTTCAGTTGATAGATTGTTGTTGATCACCATTGAATAGGTACGAGGTAACGTACTAGCCAGTAGCCATTAGGCCAGTAATGAAGGCAATAATATGATGGACGCGTATACTACTCAAGACTATGCGGTCATTTCTAATTGTCATTTAACTACGACTATATTATGCAACATAACTTTTATGAAAGAAAAGATATTTGAAAATTAAAATAAAAGTAATTATTTACCGGTCCCTTGATGTCTGTAACAATAAAATGTCATTGTTAAAGAATTAACAAATTTGTGTCAATCACAATTCTATATTTACCTAAAACAGCTACCTACTTACTACCTAGAATATAAAAAATATAAAGGGTTATAAAAAATCGTTTAATTTGTATTGTGCAAATATAAGGATTTAATAAAAATCATTCAAATAAAATCGGCAGATACTATTACGATGGAATAACTTAGAGCTTCTGTAAGGAATCTATGAGATACATTCTTAGAACTACTTTTGAAGAGAAATAAAATTATCGGCAGATGTGGACTGGCGAAGGCAGAGTTTTAAAGCATTAGGCCATACCGATCTCTCGGGCCTTCCGAGAAATAACTACGCCCGCCCTGTGAGCCGCCGTCTTTACTACACCCGGCCCGTCCCGCTCGCTTTATACAAAAATCTTTTGAATTTTGCCGATCTTATACCCCACTATTGTAACACTATACTACAAATTTTGATCTTTTACCAACAAGGGGATTCAATTTGATAATTTCTAAAAACAAATTTCAAAAAGGAATAATAGGAATTGATGAATAAATTATTTAATATTTAGTATTATTAATTGTTATATATACCAATATTTATAAATAGTGTTAAAAATGTATAAAGCAGTAATTTCATTAAATTACCAACTCATCAAAAGTATGTTTATTTTAATTTTATACCTAATCGTGAAAAATATCCGCATGATATTAATGGGTAGTGATGTTTGTAAATGAAAACATAACTTATCCAACTAGGATAAAACATATATGTCACTTTAATTTGCGTTTTCAATGGTTTCCACGTTAATGTCCTTAAATGTAATATATTACTAAAATACAAATTGAAGTTTTTTTTGGTATAAATAAAGAAGAAAGAAAAACGATAAAGTATTTCTACTATTCAATAACGTAAGCACGTGATCTATAATCACGACAATGTTAAAGTAAAACAAGATAGCATTTTTGTATTTGTGTGAATTTTATAATTCACTAGCTATTGCCCTCGACTTCGGTCACGTGTACTTACAATTTATTGCCCCTCCATTTTACCCCTTTAGGGGAATGGGATGTTTTCATACATTCACACACTTACTTTCAATTTAAAAATGAGAAAATTCCATATAAACTTTACACCCTTATTTTACCCCCTTAGGGGTTGAGTTTCTAAAAATCCTTTTTCGGCGCTCTCTTATATGATGAAAAGAATCCTTGTACTTGTATCATTGTATTTGAAGTTTCTAGGTACAGTAGTTTCGGCTGTGCGTTGATATCAGGTATATGTCAGTCAGTCAATCATTTAAGAAAGGGCTTTATTCACTATGAAGTATGAATTAACTCATTTAATTTAACTTGCCTTTTATTTTATTAGTACTTAAATATTTTATATAAAAGAAGAAGCTATAATTTTTATGGTAAGCGTCATATGTGTTTGTTCTCAATATCGTTAGTTATCCGTTCCATTGCCTATCTTGTTCTTCTCTTTTTTACGCAATTTACATAGTTTAAATTATTCTCACTGAACACGTTTACTGGGATGTACGCAGAGATCCGTGATTACTAATTCCAGAATTTAATCTTGCAAAAAAATCGTAAGAAACCGAATTCTAGCCATGTCAAAAATATTATAATGAATGTTTCTAATCTATATACACTTAAAGCTCAAAAAGAGTTACGGAGATAAATAGCTTATAAATATTCATTAGTTCATAAAAAAATCCTTAAATAAAAATATTAATATGTGACCATGACATAGTCAAGATTGGTCGTATCTACGGTGACCGTTTGCTAATGTTTTGTTGTTTACATTTCGTCGGAGAAATTTATTGTTTGTGTTTTGTATATTTGTATACTGTACTCGCTAGCGATCCATGATATTGGATACTAAATTTGTGAATGCTGACAACAGAAATCTGCTTGCGATCTTATTAGAAATTTAATTTAGAAAGTTAAATTTTGTCTTTTTTAATTATTCTATGGCTTAAACCCATTATATGCTGATAGTCATTTGCCATGTCTTGTTCCAACCACTTGACCGTCTAAATTGACGCTCACTGAGAAGTGAGAACGTAAATTTTATTTCAGTGAACTAAATTTAATACTAAAGGAAACAACATTACACATGTTGGTTAATTAAATATTTAAATTCATTCAAACTGAGCGAAAAGAAATATTGTAGGTATCATGACGATTATATACTCAATTTCCAAATTGGACATATTATTACAATGACTTGCGTAATAAAAAGAAAGTTTAATTAAATTAAGTGAAGTTTAGTTTATGCAAAGATTCACAGAAAAAATGTAACCTGGCTTTATCTCAACTTCTCCGAGAAAGTTGAAACCAATTTAGATGATTTCACATGACTAATTACTTTGAAACAAAAAAATTATATATTTTCCGGACTTATTTTGCCGTATTTATACTTTTCACTGTACACCACTGTTAAAATTTGACACAAATGATTTATATATGCAAAAGTCAATTCTTTTCAAAAAGCGTCGATACACGATTCCATACTCTGCGATTATATTCTGATTATATACTGAAACGGTATGTATATTTCGTATACATAAATTGGGACAATTTGGTATGGGTAAAATATCTAAAATATCTATACGAGTGTTATTAAAAATATATATAAATACCAAAGCAGATGTTTTTTGTAAGTAATTTGAGGTCCATTCTTAAGTAAATTCATAAAAAATAACTTTTTTACAGTTGGCACAGAGAGTGAAAGGACGGATACTGAGGAATTGGTCGGGCGCGCAGCATCCCAATGTTCGGCACCGCCCGATCTTTTGCCTAGTGAGGCAAGGGCGTTACTACAGCCGACACAACCACCGATCCCGGCAAGAAATACTGAACATATCCATAAAAAAATTCCTTCCTCTGAAAAGCTCACTGAAAAAGTTGAAGACAAACAGCCTAAAATGAGATTTGAGGTATGTTGATTTTCTTATTTATGAGTAGATTATTATAAGAAAAAATGTAAGTGTAATATAATATGTTAATAAATGCACATTAATTTTCTACTTTTGGATTAGGTGAATAGGAATAGGTGTACATTCATACAATTTTAATTATAATCGTAAATAATACTTTTCGCTAGCGACGCATCCAATGCTAGTATTAATTTTGTTTTGTTTGTTTTGTTTCTATGCCATTCATTATGTAATAACTACGTGGTGTAGGTACATTTAATAAATGAATGTATCTAGTCTTTATCATTCATGAGTTGACTACGCTATCGTAGCAAGCAATTTATTGAATAATGAGATGATTCATCTATTTGTGTCATATCAGTCTCCGGGCAAGCGGCACGCTTTGTTTTATAATATCTCACTGATCGTAAAGGCGCGACTAGTTCCCTTTTAAAGTTTGAGATAAGAATGCCTGTCCTTACCGTCGAACACGCGCCGTTGGTCGGCGCCGCTAGTTATCTATCTTCGTTAACAGAATACCGTACCACAAAATAACGTTTTTAATAAGCTCTGTTGTTTACCTTTACTTTTATATTAACAATTTGTTTTTAAATTACAGGAATTAACGTGTGATGTTCAATTACAACATCCGGAATCGTCTAAACAACAACCGTTGCAGTTCTCTTTTACTCTCTATGACCTCGACGGTCACGGTCGAATGACGAAAGATGTAAGTACTTATAAAGAAAGTTATTTATAGAAAACAATGTGTAAATTATATACCAGTTATTAAATTGTATATTGTTGTTGACAGGACATAGCGGGTATAGTATCGACTATATATGAGTCGATAGGAAAGTCGGTCACAGTTCCACATTATGGATCTAAAACTATCCAAGTGCGATTAACGGTTGTTCCGGAAGACGGACACACGCGTAATCGTAGGGAAAGGCGGAGACGTCGCAGAAGAGAACATGAACAGCCAGGTTGTGCCACGATACCTGTTGACAACACTTGCGATAATAATAATAGTGAGGACGAGCATCACGATAGGTTTTCAAACGATGATGACGCGTCTTCGAAATCGTCTTGTTCGGAAAAACAACCGCCACGAAGGCCCGCGCCAGTTCTGCGACAGAGACAGCGTCATGCTCGGAGAGAACATAGAGAAAGAAAGCATGTGAAGAAACGATCTGGTAGCTTACAACGTCGGGAATTGCTCGAAATAATACAGGCAAATATGGAAAAAAATCATTTGAGCTTTCAAACTACACGGTTAGTATTTAGATTTTTTTGTGATAATTGTATAGAGCGAAAAAGTATAATTGTCACTCTTTATATTACTTTAAATGTCAATGATATACTGATAGCAGTTTTATAATTTCAGAAAGCCCTGCGATCCTGTTGCCAACAAAGAGGAAATTACAAGCAAATATCAAAAACTTAGAAATAGATCTTATACGGTTAACGACAAAACTGCATTCCAAAAGTCGAAACCAGAGCCATCTAATAATGGATATTTAGACTTGGCGTGCGGAGGTGACTCTAATTTGTGCAGATACGACCGATACTTGCACGCAGTGATATGCTCGTCGGCGCGGCACGCACACACCGGCTACCATCAAAAGCATATTAAGCACGGCAAGCACCGAGTGCCGCATTTGAACGCGAGATCGCGATCTTACGATATGCCGCAAGCCCATTCCGACCAACCGAGAGTTCTCCAAATAATATTCTTATAGAATTCAAGTTTGGACTTAGTCATTATACGACTTTGTTCCACATTTGAAAACAGTATGAATTTGTTACCAAGGTTATATTGAAAATCAATTGGTGAGTACGACAGAATGGGCTTGTCGCGATCAAATTTAAAATTATTATTTATCATTCCACATGGTTAATTTAAAGTAAATATTTTTTAATTGTAATTTAAAAACAAAATAGTTAAGTAAGTAGGAAGTTTCTTGTCATTCATGCAAAATAATTGTTTTTGAGCAAAACATGAATATATTATCTTCAGTATAAACATCATTGGCCATAAAGTAACCTTTAATATAGACAAACTACAATGTACTACATCGTTTATATACATAAGGAAATTTATATTTATTGTGTTGTCTACTATAATTCAATATTGGTGACATTGGTCTAAAAAATATTAAAAATTCATGAACTTACCTTTTTTTTCTATAGTTGCTGGGGTTATTGAGAAAAATTACCAATCTAGAATTTATTAATCAGTCTCGAATTTCACAAATAAATACAATTTGAGTTTCTTAATTCACACAGGTCATTTTATTTATTTTTGTGAGGAACACACTTAGCGTGTTATGTGCCAAGGATATATGTATGTCTGTGTCAGATATTTAATGCTCATGGAGATATTCAAATATAATATTGAATAATATTTATGTTTGAGCTTTGACCATTTAACATATAGTAAATACTAACAAGATGATAATTTGAAATGACTCTTATCTCAAACATAATGAATCTCTTAATTTTCAGTAATATAAGCTTTGACATGAAGAATTTAAAAATATCTCTTGTACTCATGTGTAAAATAGAATTGTTTTTTCATTTATATACAGTGCCTTACACATTAATTACAATATAAATTTTATGGCTACTTGACTGCTGTATAGTGTTTTATAGCCGACATGCAAGATATGGAAATGAAATTTGATACTTTATGACAATGCTCATTAGAATTGATTATGTATCTTATAGATATGTTAAGCAGAACTCATTCTTGGAGTTGTAGACTGATTTTTAGTTGTAAGTAATAGGTGCTCAGATAAGAAGTACATATTGTATGTGTATATATAAACAAAGCGGTGTACTTAACAAATTATTTTGTATCTACAACTACAGTGTAGTTCAAATTGGTGTTCTTTTTTCTGAGGTTGCATTACCATTATCAGTATTCATTAATTATAAGTAATTTAATGAATCTCTTAAATGTTTTTATCTACCTCTAATTTTACTTTATTAGATTAACTTTAAATATTTATTGTAACAGCTAAATCCTAAAATTATGTAAGTTTTTGTGATATATGAGTGATCCTCTATCATGACAATGTTTCACTCAAGTTTGTTTTGTATGATGAGATGGAACAGAATCCTTCTAATAACAACACTATGTAAAAAAATAATTTTATTTTCTGTTTCTTATTATAATGTGTTTGCTATTGTTCCAATATAGGTGTACAGTGTACAAAGTGCTCGATCTTGTCAAAAGTATTTATTATCAAATATAATCCGTGAGGTTTATACTTAATTTTTGTTTTAATAAAAACCTCTCCCAAATGATTTCTTTAAAATTAAATATAAGAACAAAACACAAATCATTATAACAGCGGATAGAGCAATGGTGGTCTCCTTGGGTAATACACATTTTTCAACAGCATATTCATTAGGAGTTACGCTTACCTAAAAATAAGAAGATACACATTAAGCCATAATAATGAGAATGTTATAATTATGGTAATATTTATAATTATTATATGTACAATTGCAAATTTCGTCTCTTTATTTGTGATAGTTATGAGCTGTTATTTTGTGTTATATTGAAGATAATTCTGAATGCGGGTTGGCTACGATAAAAAAAGAACTGGAGGATACAGTGACTGTGCTCTAATTTAGCTCTACAATATGAATACCTCTTTTGCCTCGTCCAATGTCGTTAACCTCTTAATACATATTCTCGGTGAGATCTTGATACATTAACATGAATTTCCTTCAGTATCATCGACTCGGTACTTAAAGGTCAAACAAGGTCCCTCCCTACCTCTCTTTGCCATGAACTGTTGCATCATATATATTTTTACCATTCTTTCATCAATCATTCTCTAGAGCAGTTTTTATTTAAATTTGATGATCTTGATTGAGGATATCTCACGAAATAATCACACTGTAGCATCTTTTTTTATTCTGTAATACCGTTACCCGTAACACCGTCAATGCTATTACTGCCAGTAATACGTACGCCATATGTTTCAACAACTCAAAAACTACACTACTACTTTTGAAAATCTATGAAAACGGAGTAGTCTGTTAATATATCAATGACAAAATAGTAACTTATTACTACGGTAGGGTAACTAATATTTTATTACTGAAATTTTGGTTGGTGCCAAGACTCAGATTATACGCAAAATAAGTTGTAGTTAAAGAAACTATTGGGAGATGTATAAACACATAATCGCCATAAGACATTCGTATAAAACCTCAGGACGATATTGATACATTACTTCCCACAAACATAAAAGCGAGTCGATATTTCATTTTCTACAATTTATAATAGGAGCGCAATCGGGGAAGTTTAAGACAATAATATATTTTATTCGGCATGACTAGAATGATAAATATAAAATGCGTGCAATAGAAATGGTTAGCCAAAGGGTGAATTCTGTATATGCTCATTTCTAAAAGGCCTACTCTAATTCGTGATTGGTATCAAGCATTGTTAGATTTTTATCATAATGTCCAAATTACTCTTCCTGATCTAAGATGAGGCCACCGAAGTCTTGAAAAAACTTAGGGTATTTACAGAGTAACTAGATAACGGTGAATTCTCACGACAATCATAGCGACAGAACGTGTTTAAAACATACGTAAAGTATTTATTCTTTGGGTAGTAAGAGTACTGAGAAATATAACAACCAAGGAATAATCAATGGTGTCGTGGAAACACCTTACTGAATTATAGAACGCATGCTTGAACTCATCATGGCGCACAAATGAAAAACAATACAAATTCCTTGTAATTCTGTCATCAAGACTGGATATTTTCATTAGCTCTAGAAATGTAAAACACATAATATTGATAGAACCTAATCACATTGGAAATAAGTATCACTAAACATTAGAATTTGTTAATTGTTTGCTTTGTAATATTGTTGCAAATTAAAGAACAGCAAGCTATCTCTACAATCTACTTAAAGATTACGGAATTTATAGATCTGGCATTGGTTAATTTCTAGTGAATATTTTGAAAATAGTATGAGTAGCACTTGAAATACGGTAAGCTGAAATGAGAAGCTCGCTCAATGGAGGCGAAGGCCGTAAAGGCGTAAAAATCCCGTTAAACTTACACTTAGGTCTCAAGTCCCAAGCACTACTCTAGAGAGGCGCTCTTTGCTACCCGCCACCTGATGTGCATTTCTATGGTGAATCCGTGAAATACTAAAGCGTTTCTTCCACTTAACTATAATATATGCCAGTAAAAGTATTAAAATACATTTAATGCCATGTTTCGGTATCAGGTAAAACAGCTACTTACTAGCATATATTTAGGATCTGGTCTATTTCTCCAAGAAAACGAAGGCACCGAATATTCTAGAAATTGTACATCATCAAATTCCTTATAATAATGTTTAACTAAGCAGCCATGATGTGTGTGTCCACCAAAAGCAGCTCTTGGTTTAAAGTTTGAAACCAAATAATCTGTAGATTCTTTTGATAAAGCATCTATTTTTAATCGGAATAATTTCTTTCTTTCTGGCAATGGAGGTGCATCTGGTTCTGTGCAGATAGTGTCAGATAATCTATATAGTGGAAAATGCTGAAAAACATTATATATGTAATATTGCAGATATATAAAATAGCTATCATTTATTATATCATTTTTACCTGCATAAGAATAGGTTGGCTATAATTAAACTTAGTTTTTTTGTTAAAACATTGGTCAGTGTGCTTATAACACTGATTCAAAGATCCTAAAAAATAAAAAAATTAAACTGTTTAGAAATGTTCTAGATATAGCTCAAAAAATAAATATTTGTATTTTCTTACTAGAAACAATTTCTATCTGGTTTCTGGCCTCCATACACAAATTACAAGAATCTCCTTCCAGAGCCATTGAATTTAACAAAATAAAATGATTATCTTTCAAGACAATGTGTTGTACTGAAGGAGCTTTAAGATATTTGGAGAATCGTTGTGCAAATCCACGTCTTATTCTACAAAAAGGAAAAGAAAATTAATAGTTCAACTAAAATAGTCTAATTATCACAAAATGTTAAAAATGTCTTTAAATATTTATACCTATTATGGAAACCTATATCATGGTTTCCAACAGTAACAAACATCTGAATATTATTTGGTAAGGCAAATAATTTATAGAAGCGATTGACATACTCTCGAAATTGTTTATCATTAGACCATTCTCCTTCATCAAATAAATCGCCTACAATAAAAATTATCAATTAAAATATAATTATTAACTAATATTATAGCTAAATTACACTTTACAATTATAATTAAATTATTTTTAATATGTATATACAATATAATACAATATACTTACATACTTAATACATAAACTAATATTCTATAATGTGGAATAATTGTTATTGTTTAGTTTACAAATTATATAGAACTCACCTAGTACAAATACAACATCTGGTTTATGTATATTTATAACTGCTTGAAATGCTTGATGCATTTGCCATTCTCGTCTCCATTTATCTAACCAATGACCTCTATAAGGGCCAAGTAAATGTGGATCAGCCAAAATAAATGCCTTTAGAACTTCTCTTCCACTTTGATTTTGTAGCTTGGGCCATTTGCACTGGAATAATTACTTTTTCCTAATAAGTATGTAAATATTACATTACAAGCTTTGAGTAAAATAAAAAATTTGATATAATCATTACCTGTAGAATAACTACGTAATATATAAAGAACTCACAATAAAACGCAACAAAAATTAATCCTGTAAGGAGAATTAATATTTTTTTTGTGACTCTTCGCATATTTTAAATTAACCATATTCAAATGTACTTAAAACGCTTTAACTGTAAATGCACTAAATACAGACGTTTGCTGAAGGTATCAATATCAAGGAAAGTCTTATCTTTACTTAATCTTGGAAATCGTAGGTAATTTTAGATTTCAATTTAAATTGATGCTTGACAAATTCACACTAAGCCCAATACGTCAATGTAAGTTTTTGACATTACGATGTCATCTAAGACAAATAGAGAAAGTATTTAATCGTCTTTCTTGCTATCGATAGAGAGGATTATAGTATCGGGCTACAACATAAAAGCAAAAGTTAAATTATACCAAAGAGAGCTCCAAATATTCTTTAAGTAACATTAAAATATATTTATATTATATAAAGCTATTATTTTAAAAAAGTTGAAGTTTAAATCTTCAAATTAAAGAATAAACTTTTGTATGTGACCCCATTGGACAGTTTGTGCCTTGCTTTTATTTTTCAGCTGCAACCTGTATCCTGTAGAAAGCTGGGTGAGCCGAGAGAACTTACTGTAAGGACACAAAATTTTCTTCCTGCCCGAATTTCGAACATAGCGTTGAAACTCAAGGCTGCGCTTGTTCCAAGCGGGGAAATAAAAGTATTTTTTAACGAATGGAGACCGATTTTTTATCGATGTAAACAAAAGTTTCAGTAATTTCTAGACATGATCTGTATTCGGTGCGGATGCCGGGAACATCGCGTTGCCGATTGCGGGAAGCTAAGCGCAGTGTCTTACACAAAAGGGAACTTGTGACCTGTATGTTTAACAAGCACCTTTGAAATTTATATTAACGTTGTGCAGTGTCCTCTCTCTATCCAACCAAATTTTAAGAACTCCCAACTATCTTTTGAATTAGAAATTAGAAAAATATGATGGGAAAAATCACAAGAACAATTATCAATAGTAAAGCTTTATTGATGTAAAAACTAACACATTAATGATTAAACGAAGAGCCTCTTTAAAAATAAATTTACAATGATAAATTAACCAAATGCATCAATGTGTAAAACAATCAATTAAAATATTTTTCTATTCATTACAAGAAATGGAATACATATTTTAGAAATTCAATTGAAGTAAATTTTATGTTAGTCTTGTTACACTATATTTAATTATAAAAAGCCATTAACTTCAAAGAACTTAACTAACACAACTATTATAAATTAATACTATTTGGTTAGGAATACTTCTTTATAAGCAATATCGAAATCACACAGAAAATTCATAAATGCATAAAGCACAATACAATCACAGATCATTCATTATGTCATGGAATTTCAAACACAACACTATCTACATTCAAGCAACCAATTTGGTATAAAATTTAAAAATTCATATTAATATTACTTTTAACTACATCTATGCTTAATTCTAAAAAAGTCAAAACATAATATTTGTACTGCATATAAAATAATAAAAACAAGCAAGAGCAACAAGAGCTCATGATTTTCCATAAAACTTGCTGTTTAATAAGAAAATTAATAAATTAACATTAATTTTGGCTTTTCCAAACATGTCCATTATAGTGCAGCCCTCATATTGCCTTTGTAAGAGATCTTGGATGTCAATATCTATGGACTCCATTTCAACACCCATAAATTTACCTTTAATCGTAAACACGCCGTTGTTATCTGTTGGTGTAATTTCAAATTGCACATTTTTGAATTGTGATGTAGAAAGTCCATCAATCTCTAGTAGAACTCCTCTTTCAAGAAGTTTAGCAGCTGAATACTTGACTGTCAGTTTTGATTTCAATTTATGAATATTTTTTCCTGACATTCTTAGACACGCATGGACACTTCTGAAATGGAATGATATAATATTCTTTAAAGAAGGTTAATTTATTAATAAGTCATCACATATATATATATAAGCCTTTACATTGAAACTCGTGATGAAAAGATAAGTGCTGAAACAAAATTAAAAACATTTCTTAACACTATGCTATATCTCACATGTGGGCCTACCCACATGTGGGCCTGCTGGCTAAGAGAACCTAGTGTCAAGATACTGTGCTTCGCTTTTCACCAAAATTCGACATATTGTGTTTCTAGTGCCAGAACTCAACGCTATGCTGTCTCACCAGAAATCTGGGCGGGGAATATAAAATACGTCATAGCTTTGTGTTTACATTGAGGCACCGTCTCAATGCGCCACGATAGTAAAAGAAAACGAACTAACCTTTTCCCAGCGTGAAGATTAGCAAGACATGACCGTATATATTGATCATAGGATTTACATTTCTCTTCATAATATTTTGTTTTCTCCAACAAACTCTGTTTGGTCCTCGTAAGCGTCGCTAGCGCCCTGCGTTGCGCCTGTCTGTACTTGCCCTTATTACATAGATCTAAAGCTATAGAAGTTACGAGTGCTTGGTATCCATCTTCCCGTGTCACATATCCTTCCTCTTCCAACATTTGCAGGTTTTTACGTAATTTGGCGATGTGTTCCCGTAACGTCATCGCTTCGTCGGGTCGCCCTTGTCCGGAATATATACGTTTTTGAACTTTCTCACTGTATTCTTCTTGTTGTTCTCTGGTCGAACCAATACAAAGAGCTTCTAATAGATGTTCCCCTAAAATATCATTGACGCATTAAATAGGATTAACGTTAAATGGAAATTTGGAAAAGAAGGTAAATTTGGGATTACTACAGCTATCGTTAAGTTGTACATTTTTCTTAGGGGTCGCGCAAACTAGACACTTTTGTTATTGACACGCCGTGTCTTCTGATCTCTGGTAACAACTGACAATACATTTCTTGGTTTTCGAAAGTTTCACGATGGACATTTACCCTAAAGTGTCTACGTTTGCGTTAAGCTACCATCACGATTAAAAATGGCGCAGAAAACTAACATATTTAATTATTAGCTTTAGCTTTAGCACGCTGTATCCCAGGCAGCAGCACATGGCAGGGTATGCAGAGGGAACCGCAGGCACCTAGTGTTAAGACACTCCGTTCCCCGCTTTATACAACATATTTAATATATAAATTAATTTCCTACATACTTGCACTTTGAAATAAGTTTTTTGTCCAATGTATTCATATTTTTCTGAATAAACTAACTGAATTTACAATTAAAATAACTTACCATTTAAAAATGGTACAATTGCCACGCACAGCTCCTTAGTCTTTATAAATAATTTATTTAAATCTGTCATATCATCTGCAGGGGCTTGAAATTTATTGACAAGTGCTAGGCACACTTCCAGTCTTGCGTTCTCCTCGTTTAAATCACCCATTTGCTACAAAAGTATTCAAATTAGTCAAAACACATTTCTTGCCGAGCTGCAGGTATGAGTTAGTTATTATATATAATTATGTACAACTTACTGAACCAACCTCTCTGGAGGCAAGCTGGGCCGCGGAGGGCACGTCGCCCAAGTCGTCCAACAGCTCATTGAGTCGGTCGTGCGCGTCGGGAGCAATAATATCTTGGTATTCTATCAGTAAAGCATGTGTGTCTACAATTTCCTGTAAACAAATATTTTTTTAAATAAAAAGGTATACATTAAATTTAAAAAGGTAAATTTAAAAATTTATTGATCGTGCAATTATCGACGACGTCACGAGCTGTAGCTTGCAACTAGCACTAACTGACCACAAAATGTTAAATTCTGGGTATTTTACGTTTCCGTACGAATTTTGTAACCACCTTTCTTAGTACTTAGTGAGAATTATTATTAAATTAGAGAAATTAATATATTAAATACCAGTTATTTCCGCCCAATAGTTTTGCTTTATCTGACAGTCACGTAGTGGCAAAGAATGAGTTTTATATACATATGTGGAAACTGCTTTAAAAACTGTGTTAAATATAATTTTAAAATCAATAATAATAATAATTTTCTATAAAAAATACAACTGGAATTATACTATATAACATTACCTGCACAGTAATATAGATATGTGGATGATTAAGTAAAGTAGCCTCGGTGTATTCGTCAACTGCAAAATACTCCTCTAATGTCGGTCCTCGGCAGCAGCTTCTGAATAATTCCTTCATTTTCTCGTGACATTCAACTATGAAGGGGTTTAAACAGCGCAGGTGGCGGGATTCTTCGCCAAACTAGGTTATTAATAAATTTAAATACATTAAATCAAAAATAATATAAAATTCTGTATAATATTTTTTTAAAGTATTTAATTGCTTATCATTGAAAAACAATTTGTCTTAACAAATTTATACAGATTATGCTTGGATTTACACTGCTATATAAAATCCTATACACACTTTTTTTTTATATAAGAGAAATACAGCGGCGGGTCGTGGGTTCGGTTCCCACTCGACGGAACAATTTATTTTCACTTCTCTGGCAAGTCAAAGAACGTTGTCGAATTGCTCTACTAAACTCGCAACGTCTTTATTTCTGGCGGAAATTGTTTAACGATGTGATTGATTATTCTGCTATAATACCCCTATTATAGGGTGAAACTGCAAAGCTTCACTTTTTGCCGATGATTTACTATAACGCTTTGTACCAAAAATTCTAAATAATAATAAAATGAGCTCACCCCTTTTTTCGCAGCTGAAAAATGTAATATTTTAGCAACGGACGCTAAGTTTTTCCGTTGGTCGGTGGTGAGGCCGCCGCCGCCGGGCAGGCTCACTATGTGGAACGCGTCGGGCGCCACTATGGCGGCGTTGAAAAACTGGTAGTATACTAAATTACCGATAACCTGCAAAATTAATTTAAGTTGTTCATCATTTTTAGTTCTTCAAATGTTTATTTTTTCTAGTATATTGAAATCGACGGAAGCAAGCTAAAAGGTCGTAACAAATAATCACTGGTGAACACTTTTTTTTTTATCATTGAATAACTTTTTTCTGCATTGAACCATTTATTATTATTATTGGTTTGTATATTTTTAATTATCGTCATTAACGTATCATTTAATTTTTAAAAGAAATTTTATATTTATAATTCATGTAGGTATATTGTTAGTGCATACAGCAATGCGCGGCGTTGGCATCCACCAACAAATATTCAAAAACACATAATAAATGGAAATCAAGAATACCGTAAAGTCAATAAATAAATAAAATTACCATAATAATATAATAATATTATATTTGTTGTGAATAAATTACCTTCAATATATCTTTTTCTGGTGAATGAGGGAATTTGGAAGTCAAGGAGCGATGTAGAACACGAGCCATGTATGTAATACAAAAGGGTAGCAGTTCAGTAGAATTTGTTATTTTATCTAGAAACATTGTCACAACTGTTTTGAGCTGATATAGCGCCTTCTCTAATCTTGATGTCACCTCTGGATAGGTCAATGCTACTTCCTGAGATACTGTGTAAGGTAGTTTACTAAAAGAAAAAATATATAATTAATAATAATTAACCAACTTCGCTTTCTATCATAATTAATAAGATATTTATCTGCACAAATAGAAATATTGATCGATCATGTTAATGAAATTTAACTTATAGTAATATTTGTATATATTTTTGTTTTTGTTTTATTTTGCATATAGCAAGACAGACAAAGGGAACCAAGTGTCAAGACAGCAAAAGTGGCAATTTTAATATAATAATTCAACCCAGTGAGGATTGAACTCACAACAGGTGAACAGGTCACGTTAAAAGCCAAACACTGTTCCACTGCGCCACGAACGTCTCATCTATTAATGTATTTATATTTCATACAAATTGATAAACGGAAATCACTGTCAGAACGAAATAGCTACGAATTGAAATCCCACAGGCTACATTTACAAATTACGTTGTTTTAGTAGTAAAACAAGTATGCCACTTCTACCTTCCTAAGTAAAATTGATTTAATATATTTTGTATGACACCAATATAGAACAACGCCCTGATTAAGCATTTCCAAATGTATAAAAATATGTAGAAACGTCTCTCGCATCGTTGTTGTATGAATAACACTTTAAAATATGTTTAAACTTATTATTTAATTAAGCATTAATAAAAGTGCAAAATACTCACGAAATCTGTCCAGTTTTCATTTCAGTCTCATTCCGCCACGCCTTGTAAATTTCCACAGGTCCTGTCTCTATATTTAGATCTCTGTCCTTTATTATTTTGTCCACCAGTGGTCCTATTATTGTTTGTAAACTATTTAATCCAGATAATTGCCTCGAAAGGCTGACGGCCATTTTTAATACTACCGGCGTACTAGCTATTATATCAAATGGCTGTACAATTTTACAACTAATTTCTTCTTCTAAAGTAAATCTAAACAGCTTTAGCAATAAGTACTCATCTCGGGCGTATGCACCAAAATTATATAGACTTAATACAACATTTTGCAAGAAAGAATTTGTTTTATTTTGTGGTATACAAAATAACAATTTCGATAGATACGTTGGATTTGTTTGTAACTCGTAAAATAAATGTTGATAACCATCCAAAAGTCGTTTACATTCCTTAGTTAACGATTTCAAGCCTTTAACTGCTGTTAAAACAGTCATGAGGGATCCTTTGGAGTCTCTGTTGAGAACTAATGTGGTAGTATTATGTCTGACCAAGTCATTTAATTTCAGGCCGTGTGCCGCTACTTCTTGCAATGCAATTCTGTTTTGCACCAATAATCCTATTTTTAAGTCCATATCGTCTATCTGCTTGGACAGTTCTTGATTTTTTCTTATTGACTGTACAACTTCCGACTTTAAAGTTTGTAATTCGATTTCCCTGTCATAGTCTTCAGTACTAAAGTCTAACATTGGTACGAATTTCTTTACGACCCTCAATGGTGGATTCGGCGAGTGGAATAGTGAGATAAAGGCGTTTCTAGCGCGACGACCTCTCCATAAAGCTTGTATTTTAATAATTTTCTGTTCCTAGAGAAACAACAATTATTCTTAACTTGCTCTAGACATGTACACAGAGGGAAGATATTGTCGAAAATTTTGTAGAAACCAGAGCCCAATTTTGGACACATTGCGTGTTGAGTGGCGGGATCTTGCCAGAGCGAAGAAATTATTAATTTCCCCGAGTAAGAATCGAACCCACAACGCGCTTACAGTCAGACGATGTGCCGCTGCATAATTATCAGTAATTTCTGAGATTACTGCATTCAAAGAAAGAAAATCCTTAGCTTTATAATATTATAATAAGTATTGGAGTATATATTAACTATTATTATATGTAATTAATGTATGTAGAAATAAAACAAGCGAATAAAATACACTAAATCACTTTTAAATAGCTGATCACAACCTACCTGCACCTTATACCACACCCAAGGATTTTGTTTTCTCTCCCGTTTGAGCTTAGCTTCGATTGTTTTCATTTTTAACAATGTGCCATACTTTCTCTGTATCATTATTTGTCGCCACCACGCCTGAATCTTCACAACATATTCAACATGGTCTCTGAAGAATATCAACCTAACAACAGATTGCCTAGTCAAATATCCTCTACAACACGCTTGAAATTTTTCAACAGATTTTTCTAATAGTTTCTGTCTGTATGTGCTAATGTGATGTTTATTAGTTTTATCGACAATAGCGTTAATATCCTTCTTGGTTAAATAGCGAGCATATGGAACAAAATCTCTTGGAGTTGTCCAACTATAGGTGTATGATTCAACATCAATATACACTGTATTACCAGCTTCTGTATGACAAACTATCCAAGAACATATATATTGTCCTTTCTTTTTCAATGCTTTAGCAAACATTTGAAAGTACACATTTTTGCATGAACTCTCAATAAGTTCCACCCTCGCCAAGTGAGGAGAAAGAAGAGCTTTCCAGAACTCGTTTACATCATTCTTCAGGATGCCTAGGTTTAGTTGAACAATCGCATCAGTCAATTCTTTCACTTTAATCGATTCATAATTCACGTCACTTATAGCGTTCACAATATCATCGAACCAAAGATTTTGGGATTCTTTTTGCAAAAGGCGTTTTTTCAATGTCCTCATGTACAAATGATATTCTTCTTTGTGTAAAGACAATGGTAACTTTAGACAGGGACTCTTTAACAGTCCCACCAAGGAATTCACATCTTCTTCAGAAACTGCTTTGTTTATATTGTCAATAACTTCTACCACTGAAAATTAATAAACAAAATGGCATTAACACGTCTGATTGAACACTCGACGATTTTTTGGATTCGAATCCCATTCATGGTAATGAAATACTATGGCGTACATATTAAATAAATTTTATAAAATATCTTTTCATTTTTTCCTTCATTACTAAATATTATAAATTAAGCAGATCAAGAAGAACCATCGAATGTTGACTCTTCTACATGCATGTGTTAGGAGGTGAGTCGCGATTTCTCCAGTAAAACTGACTTTCCCAAACAAAATCGTGGAAAACGTCAACCAAATCAATAAAAAAATAATCTTGTAGAAAAACTTGAAATGATTTAAAGTAACATATAATAATAATTTGGTTACATGCATAAATAATAGAAAACACTTTGACATACTTACATTCATCATTGTCATCATCTTTCATATTAACCATCTCAATAGTATCTCTAATATCTTCTAGTGTCAATAGAGGACACTCGCACTGCTCCCTCACCTTTACATGCAATGCGGATATTAAAGCTGATAAGTAACGCCGTCGACAATGAGGCCTAAGCATTTCCAACTGAATATGCTTGGAATTTAAAGCATTCCAAGCAGCCACTTCATCTCCTCTTTCAACTGCTTGAGATACTGAAGCAACTGCAGTTAAATATAATGCTGAAGCTGCAATTTCACTTTCATTCAGATTTTTATCCAATTCACATTTTTCCAATCTCATTTCCTCAAATAACAGAGGTGCGGCATATTTATCAATTTTGAAATTTAAACCAAGCTTGCCACTTACTAAAGCTTTGTACAAATCATCAGGGGTACCCTCGTCAAGTGCTCTGTTAACAACTGCAATAGCAGTTTTATGCTGACAATGCTCACTAGCTTTTATATTTCCATCATTAATAATATTCTGAAATATCTTGTGCCAATTAGTTATGCTCTCAACGTCAATATCTTTGCAAGTTTCAGTTATATCCTTGATAACATCACAATAAAAATCTATATTATTTGGTTCATAATTTTGTACTTTCACCCATTCTTCATTGAAAATTTTATGTAATTTATTAATATTGTTGACTTTACATGCAGAGCATAAAGATTTCCACAAAAATTTATAATTAGTAGCAGTGATGTGACCCTGTATTTCAACTAAAGTGAGAAGTTCATCATACTCATCTGGTATATAGCTATCATTTAAAGAGTGATTATGAGCAACTTGTAATTTTTCATATTTAGCAGCTTTAAGAGCTTCTTTGTATTTATCTATCAAACAGTTTTGTACATATTTTATTTTTAGGTAAGGATTAAGTAATGCTTGAGTTATAGATTTTTCTGTATCTAATAAGTTGTTAAGCTCAATCAAAGCATTGTGACCTGAAGTGTTATTATCTGAACTGCTGTTGCTTGATAAGATACCGCTTATTTTTTTAAATACAGGTAGTGGATGTTTACATTTTTGTAAATCTTTAGAAACAGAGTCCAATTGTTCATCTAAAACAAAGAAAATGTACTCAATTTGTGGTGTAAAAAAAATGTGTAAGACAAAACATAGAAACATCTTTTATCAATTTCTTAAGTTAATTAAATAAATAGCAATTTACAAAATACTGAATTAATATCAATAGTAACATAGTTGTGAAAGTTTACCAGTGAATACTGCTGTACCAAACACATCACGAATCAGGGGAGCTTTGCCCAGTTTAAATAAATGTGAACTTAATGCATGTAAGCAATAAATAATTTTTGGCATATTCTTATTATCATAAATATCTGTTGTTTCTGGTTGAAATGTCTGAAATATATATTTCAAAATAGAGTAACAGTTTGCACAATAAATTTAACAAAATCAATATTGATTAAGATGAAGTTATTTATTTTTTAAAACTTAATAACAAGGTAAGACAATATAATTGGAGTAAATAATCTTTTAATATATATATATATATATATATATATATATATATATATATATATATATATATATATATATATATATATATATATATATATATATATATATATATATATATATATATATATATATATATATATATATATATATATATATATATATATATATATATATATATATATATATATATATATATATATATATATATATATATTAAAAGATTATTTACTCCAATTATATTGTCTTAGCTTGTTATTAAATTTTAAAAAATAAATAACTTCATCTTAATTCCCACATATACAGCAGGGTACATTTTGCCTATATTTCAACAGATTGTGTGTTGACTGGTCGAACCCAATAAGATGGTGGAGGTAAAAACATGTATAAAAGGTTTCAAAAGGTAAACCTTTAGAAACATATTTATTGTAGATTAAATAATAAATATTATTGTCTTGAAATATAGGCAAAATGTACCCTGCTATATATGTGGGAAATAAGACAGAGCTATTTATTTTTTAAAATTTAATAACAAGCTAAAACAATATAATTGGAGTAAATAACCTATTATTAAATATTAATTTTATATTTATTTATACAAAAAGATTTAAGTACAAATGTTTTCATTAATTCTGGCCAGACATACAGCGCTGTATGAAAGATACACAATACACAAAGATATAAATCTATTTTTTAAATAAAATAATATTTAAAAATAGTTACCACAGGTAATTCAGTTCTTTTGAGTATTTGCAAAAACTTATTTATATTGTCAGTGTGTTTAAACTGTAATCCCATCATCTGAAAAATCTCGAATTATTAGTTAAATTAAAGTAATTCATTATATTATATTGTGACATATAATTTAATGAATTACTTATTCGTTACACTTATTACATTTAAAATATAAAATTTAGGTATTAATTAGTTAAGTTCGAACCAATAGGAATTTTAAACAATGTGGCAAGGCAATAGAATTACTTCCCTTAACTCCCTCGGCCCTCCTTAACTTGCCGTCTATTAGTTTAAATTTGTATCACACTCATTAACTCACTTTATAACGTCTTTGGTCGATATCGTAAATTTTGTTTAAAGGGAGAAGATCAGGTGCAATAAAGTTTCCTAATTTCGCAAGATACACTCCATTGCGTAAGTTTTCTTCAAATTCAGTAGCAGCAGGAAGTTCTTCTTTGAGACATGATTCCATCCATGTTTTGGCTTCTTCTAGTCGACACAGATATTCATAGGCGATGGTACGTTGTCGAATAATGTCCATTTCTTGTGCCGTCTTTCGAACCTCATCATTGCCTGCTTATAATAACAAGATCTTTCTTTAATAATTAATTTTTATTGTTAGGTACTTTTGTACTACAAGAAATAGTAAAATCTTACAATCGTCAATTTTTCCGATAAGTATTTCGTTCGTGCCTTTTCCCATTGTTACAATTTAAGCTTATCTCTGAAATATACTATATTCTATAACATTTCCAATTCTATTGGAAAAGAAAACACCAGAAATTATTACAATTTGTTTACTTTGTCTTTCCACATCATTGTTCAAAAATATCCGACGGTTGATCTATATAGTGTAGTCCTATGATGTACCAGCTCAGTATTTTAATAAGTATCCGTGGAAGTAAATTAAAGTGGCGCCACAGTATCAAATGGAAGCATTTTAAGAACAGTGCCATTATCTTCTAAATAAAAAAAAGGATTAAACACTATTTTTTACTACTATTTTGTTGCACCTTTGTTGCTACTTAAATAGTAGAGATTTTAAATATTGCATATTTTTAACTACACAAGTGGCAAAAAATATTTAATACGTAAACCCCAGCACACTCACTCTGCTTAAAACTAATATCATTTCCACTAGAGAAACTAACTAACTAACTAAATAGAATTTTATTACTTCTACGTCAAAAAAATATATAGACATTATTTTAAAAATTTAAACTACGAACAGGTCGTCATTTTTACTACATATAAATAAAAATATAAACTTATTGTTAATATTATTTTGCTATTATAATGGAGGAAGAAAGTAATATCTGTTTGGAACAAAGTAATCCTGATCCATGCTGCAGTTGCAGTTGCTTTTGTACTGAAAATGAAAAAAAATCTACGGATAATTTTGAAATTTCTGATCGAAAATTATTCATTTTAACGACGGTTGCTAGAACTGAAAGTTATTTAAGAGAACATCGTATTCCAGAGCTTTTACGTGTCTTACTTACAATGATTTTAGCTCATTTACCCGATAAGCCAGTAGCTTTTCTTGAAAAGCTTCTGGATGATTACATGCTATATCGCGCTGGATATGGATTGCCACCAGTGCTTTTTGAAAACAGGTAAATTTTTCAGTAGCTATTCATTTCATGTGAGATTTTCTCTATCTTCTATTATTTCAAAATTATAGTATATCAAGTAAAGCAATCAAGAAAAATAATTTTGAGTTTTGGTGAGACGTAATTACATCACATTAGCGACATAATTATTATATTTATTTATTTGTTAGACATTTAGAAGCCGTTATACAAAGTTTTGATCCTGGCCAACGTGGATGGTTAACTGTGGGTCAAGTTCAACGTATTTACACTACATTAGGTTTTGCATATGAAGAAATGACAGAAGATAGAATACCGATTGATGAAATTTTAACAAATTTGAAACAAACTCAAGAGTGCGAATTGTTAAATTTATTAAAAGCAGGCTCCGTTGTTGATAATAAGAGTGGACATTTAAAACTTCTCAAAGAATTTGATTAAATATTTACTAAACATCATTTTTTTTATAATTAATCAATTTGATTCAAATAAAGATAAACTTTAACTGGGCTTTCTTTTTTCAATAGGTTTTAGTTCCAATATATTTCCTTTATTATATTCCTTTAAAAATATCGCTGCAGAGATATACTGGTCATATTTTATGTCGTTGATTCCGTGGACGTAGTAATAAATATGTATATTATAAATAAATATGCTTTTGTTTTCTAAACCAAAAGGTTTATCTTTTCTATGGGTTAGATAGAAATATTGTTTGTTTCTAACTATTAGTAAGACCCTTAATGCTTGAACAAATTAATACTCAGGGGCCATCGTGGCACATTGGAACTGTCTGGCTGTTAATGTTAATTATAATGCAATTGTCAATTATTGTAGTTTCGATTCCGAAAACTTCGTTTTGCGCGATTGAGGATATTTTTTTACAATGTGACACGAACGATGTAAAATGTTTTTGCAGTGGCAAAGTGTCCATATAACACGTTGACAAATACTAATTAACAATTAACTAAAAAAAAATAAAAAAATTAATAATTTGTATAAATTTTCGACACTTATAATTTTAATTACAAATAAATTAAATTAATTCCTAACATATCTTTTTTTCCCTTCCTTATAGTCTCGGTAATATATAGCTTTAGATTAATATAAATATAAACGAGATTTGGAAATTAGTTTGCCAAAGCAGTTTCACCTCTTAACAGGTGTACTTTGTACACACGTAATTTATCTTAATTTCCTTGCTGTGATAAGACAATCTGAAAATCGGGAGGAAGGCAGAGAACGATTTGTAATCGATATCCCCAGCTCGATTATATTATTTTTTAAAACATTTTGGATTGACATTTGTGATTTGTTAGAAAGTGCTAAGTTGCTAAATAAAAAGAAAAAAAATTACTAATAATTTTGAATAAAATAGTTTAGCTACCTATTCAAAGTAGCTGTAAAGTTATATGATAAAGCTCTGTATATTGACAAAAAAACTATTTTAATATAATTCCAGTTATAGAATGTGATAGTTTGTTAAATACTTATTTATATATATTTAGTTAACTATAAAGTGTGAAGCTACCTACCTATAAAAATTGCAGTTCCGCTTATGCTTGAGTCACAAATGTGGCAAAATGTTTTTAATTGGTTTATTTATACATCTTGTATTTTTATTCTCTATATTTGATATATATTTTAAATCGCCTATCGTGAAAAATGTCACACCATACAAACCAATACATGAGCCACCAGTTGATCGTTTAGTCCTTTTTGTTATTGATGGATTAAGAGCAGAATCATTTGTTAATTATACCAGTATGCCTCATCTCAGGTTTGTTATAATTTATATATAATTTATTTTCTAATTTATTTTAAAACATTTAAAATTTAGAGTATTTTGATAGTTTTAATTGATTTGTTTACAGATATATAGCAAATAATAATGGCAGGTGGGGAATATCTAGAACTAGAGTGCCTACAGAATCTCGACCCGGACATGTAGCTATAATTGCAGGTTTTTATGAAGATCCATCTGCCATAGCTAAAGGATGGAAAGAAAATCCTGTCGACTTTGACTCTGTGTTTAACCAGAGTACTTATACTTGGTGCTGGGGAACATATGATATTCTAGAAATTTTTACTAAAGGAGCTGCAGAGCACATATTTGTTGATAAACTCGATCCTTATGATGAGTCATTCAGTTCTGATAAAAATGTCACATTCTTAGACAACTGGGTTTTTACAAGGGTAAAAGATTTTTTGTTTAAAGCCCAAAATGATTCAAACATAAGTAAAAAATTAAGATCTAAAAAAGTTGTATTATTTCTGCATTTATTAGGAACAGATACTGCTGGTCATACACATAAACCAAAAACTCAGTAAGTCTTGTGTAATTTAATTAATTATGAAAATAAATGAAATATATTTTAAATATATTTTCATTATATTTTTACAGAAAATTTTTAACTACTGTTCAATTTGTTGATAATGAAATAAAGGAAATTGAAAAGTTAATACAAAGCTTTTATAAAGATGATGGGCGAACAGTATTTTTGATGACTTCTGATCATGGCATGACTGACTGGGGTAATAAATACGAATATATAATAAATTACAGTATTAAATATTTTGTATATGTAATATAATATCTAATTGTTGATTCCCAATAATAATTTGTAACAGGTTCACATGGTACTGGTGACAATCATGAAACAGAAACACCATATGTTTTGTGGGGAGGAGGTGTACAGCAAATTAAAAACAAACAAGGAGTATTAGATATTAGTACTAATGCAATGTCTCTAGAAAACAGATTTGATATAAACCAAGCAGACTTAACTCCACTTATGTCTACTTTACTTTCAATTCCTGTGCCTACCAATTCTATAGTAAGTGTATTTTATTTTATAATTATTTTGAAATTTGTAATAAATAATAGAGTTGTACTTTATAAATGTTTTGTTACATTGATGTTGAAATATATATATGAAAAATGGTAAATTACAAGATGATTATTTGATTATATGAAAAATATCTTAATAATTTTAATGTTTGTAAAATATTCATGTAATATGTTCATAAATTCAAATCTGTTTAATTATTTTATAGGGACAGTTGCCAAGTAGCCTACTTAATATGAGCCTAGAAAATAAAGCAAAAGCTATATACAGTAACTGCAGACAGATGATATCGCAATATAATAAAAAGAGACTTGATGTAGAAGCAAATGCTATACCTGCATTTTATCAATCTTATGAGCCATTTGATGGGAACAAAGTGAATGAGATTATAAGTTTCACAGAAAAATTATTAGAAGATGGACAGTTTGAAAAACTTATACTGCTAAGTGAAGAAATTATGCAATTAAGTTTAAATGGACTTAATTATTATCATAATTATTACCAAAGGCCATTGCTTATTACTGTAACATTATCATTTGTGGGATGGATTTTTTGTTTATTAAGAGTTTTACTAGAACAAAAAAATCTTTACCCAAGCAGAATGTCACAATTATAAATTAAAAAAGAAAACATTAATGATTGATATATTAATACAAGCAATATGTATTCTGGCATGTACTGCATTTATTTTTATTATATATGGTAAGTTATACACAAGTTTTATATAATTGTATTTATATATAAGTTATGAAACATATAGTTCGCATTAAAAACAAATATAATTGAGAAAATGTTTTATCAATTTTATGCATTACATATTAAAGTATGCAGAGAGTTTCTGGTATTATGAAACACCATTATCCTCTATGTTTGAATATGAGACAGAACTCGACACAACAAGAAAATTAAAACAATTTAGAAACAATCACTCCTCAATGGGAAATAGAGCTTGTAACCAATCTTGTTTACATGTCTGTCTCGCAATGTTCTATCTATATGTATATACTTTGCTTTAACAATATTTTTTTTCAGTTCAGAACTTACCATTTCAATATTATATATATTTCCTGTTGCCATTGTTCTTGTGGAAGTATGCTTTTTCTCCATTTAGTATTTGGATCCAAATTTTAAATATGCTGAAATATAAAAGGAATGTATTTTGGCTCGGAATTGAAATAATATGTTATGTGTTGGGATCTATTTGCTTGGTAAGACATCAGAAATTATTAATAATACAAGATTAAACAGATGTTATTTCAATTAGTTCAAAAAAGTAGTTTATAGAGATTTTGAATTTGGTTATTAATTATTAAGATATTGCTTATAATATAAATGTGTTGCTATATTGTACATAGCATTCTGTTTTTTCTGGGCTGGTAGAGAATATGTATATAGACACTATTTTTTATTGAACCCTATTTTTCAGCCTAGGTCAATTAAAATATATGACATAATATAATCCAAGGTATAATGAAACCCACAACCATCTCTGATACCTGTAAGGTTTAGACTTTACAATTGATTTTTATTGTATATATTGGAAGCACGAATATTAATATGATTAATAAATTTCATTATCTCGCATCTCTAATAAGACAAAAAGCAGCTTTGAATTCTGTCACCCACCACTCGAATTCCAACACTACACTATGGGTCTAAAGTGGTGAATGGAGTGTCTTGATACTAGGTTTTCTATGAATGCTCCAAATTATTTGTAGTAAATATAATAATCCATGATTGGGTTTTTAGGGAGTAGCACTAACACATAGATGGGTATTAAGTGTTCCATTATTAGGCATGGGTTTGTGGCCATTCCTGTCATCTTCAAAGAATCATTTGACTAACAAGGAATGTATAATGTGGGCAATTGGATGCCTCCTACTCAGTGTATTTTCGTTTTTGTCAGTGATAGGAAAACATGTAGTTATTGAGCTGGTGTGAGTATCACTTTTTTTTTGACTGATTAATATTTACAATTATATTTGGATTTGTTGTTACGTTGAATTAATTATCACAAATAAGAATTATTGTGTGTTTGACAGTAAATATTTAGTGTATAAAGAAAATGGAAGATAATCATTCATTTTTAAACAGATAGATCATATTAAATCAGGAAAATAATATATATATATATATATATATATATATATATATATATATATATATATATATATATATATATATATATATATATATATATATATATATATATATATATATATATATATATTTTAATTATATAATATAAATAATTTCCCCTGGGTGGGAACCAAATCCACGACCATCGCGTGCATGTATCTCTCTATCATCTTGCTGTGCCACTGCACCAACATGTTTTGAATAATATAAAATATTTATTTTATTTAATATATATTTATATATATATATATATATATATATATATATATATATATATATATATATATATATATATATATATATATATATATATAAATTATATAATATAAATAATTTCCCCTGGGTGGGAACCAAATCCACGACCATCGCGTGCATGTATCTCTCTATCATCTTGCTATGCCACTGCACCAAAATGTTTTGAATAATATAAAATATTTATTTTATTTAATATATATTAATTTCATTTTATTCTTTTATTTTCCTTGGATGCAACAGTATTTTTTGTTTCAGTATTTTAGCAGGAATGCTATGGCTATGTGTATTAGTTTTATATATTATTAAAGTATTGATTCCTAACGGTATTGAAAGTCACGAGATTAAGAGAGAGATTATAGTTAAAAGCATACAAATAATACTTTTGGTTATATCTTTACAAATAATATTTATACAGTCAAAGAGATTTGAATCAGATGCTCCAATCTTGCAAACATTTCAGTCTGTTTGTTGGATAATAAGTGGTAAGTTGTTTATTTTTTTAAGTATATTTATGTATATAAATAAGCACTTTGAAATATGAATATTGAATTATCTAAAATATTGTAAAGAGTTTATGAACAATTTGTTTAAAATGAATAATAAGTTATTAATTGGATAAAATGTATATTCCAATAACATATATGACCGTCGTGACGCATAGGCACAGAATCTGCCTGTAAAACCGGCGGTTTGTGGGTTCCAGTACCAGGAGGGAAAAATTCAATAATTTTATTTTCTTCACTCTGGCAACAAGGCAAAATCCGCGGCTTTGAGTTCCGTCAACATGCAAAGCCTCGAAAGGCGGAAAACGGGAAACGGAGTGTCTTAACACTAGGTTCCCTCTGCCTAGCCTGCTGTGCGGAATACAGCGTGATGCTAAAAAAATATATAAATGTATATATTTTTTAAATCTTCATATATGTTTATTTTGTTACAGTTGTACTTCCCGTATTGCCTTTGCTGTACTCAAAAAGGTTTATTAATCGACTGTTAGGGATTAATACATCCATAATTATTTTTTACCTTCTCCTCTCGGTTTCTCATGAGGGTTTGTTTATGGTTACATTGATATTTAATGTGAATTGTTGGATGTACATTGAATATAAACTTTTAAAACAAAGAAAACTGAAGGTAACACAAATAAATATGTATATTTTATTATGATAATTTAGCTAAATTATAAATAACATCATTTCTTACACCGTGACCACACCCGTGAGGATCGTCGTGGTGGAGAGGCACAGCGTCTGCCTGTAAACGCGACTGTTTGTGGGTTCGATTCCCACTCGGGGGAAATAATTATTTTCAATTTCTTCAGCGCATTGTCATATTTACTAAAATAGTCAATATTTTTATTTCTCTGGACCGATAAAATAAAATTTGCTCCTGAGTTTCATAAATCATGCTCTTGAGGGTTTCATATTCATATTATCCACCAATTAAAGTTCAAATATCAAAAGTTTTCATCACTTAAACCACGAGGGGATGACGTATTTATATTAAAATAGATAAATTTTTTTGTAGTGAAACGAGTTAATAGTAATTTGTTTCTCAGCTTCACACGTTTATCTTGTATTTATATTGCAATTCGAGATATTGGCAGAAGTCAACGCCGAGCTTTGTCTTGATAAAGCGGACATATTAAATTCCAAAAATATTTCATAAATAATTCCAAAGTAGAGATTGAACTCCAACCATTGCATTAAAATCAGACTCAGTTTAAGTTTAATGTATATAAATGTCGTATTTTTTTCTTAGTTTTATAAAAACAAAAAGTTATTTTTACTATTACAGATTTCTGAATGTAGTTTTGAAACAGGATTGAGCTCACGAAAAGGTGATAAAAGTTTAGTTTCGTTAGAAAGAAGTATAAATAGCCACGATTTTAGAAGAGCTTTCTTCTTTGTATCCTTTTTAATATTACAATTGCCTCATTCAATTGAAATATGTTTATATAAAAGTTGAAATATTTATGATATTAATCGATAAATTTAATTAATAATAAAATTACTATGATTCAAATAAAAATAACAATCTTGAAATTATATCTCAATGAAATAAAACACTTTAATAATTATAATGATAGTTCATCTTTAAACAACGATTTAATGTTATTCAATCGTCAATTATATATTTTTAGGGGGTTTGTTTTTGTTTTGTATTTAAATAGTTAACCATTATAATTTCCTCAAACGATATAATTACATTGTTTATTTAATATTCATATTGAATATAGCAAACTAAATTTCTTAACGAAAACTTCAGACTTTATATATTATTTTAGCTTATTTTGGCACTGGAAATATAGCCTCACTCAATTCTTTTGAAGTCCGATGGGTATTGTGTTTTACAACTTCGTTTCAGCCATTTTTCATAACCACGTTGATATTATTGAAGACCTTATCGCCTTTTTTAAGCGTGGCATGTACTTTTAGAGCTGTTCAACATTTGACAAAGGTAAATTATGAAGCATAGTTTTTAAACACTTGTGCTTGGACGGTTTCCATGAAGCGCGGGTTCAAATCCCGCTGCGTTCAAATTTTTATATGTTTTCTTGAAGTATTTTTTCTATCCTTAGTGTGGATTAACACTTTTAAAATAAAAAAAATATAAAAACAATTAAGGTTAATTATGACTAATACATTTTAAATATACGTTGTTTTTTTTCTTTTAGGCGCCGCAGGGTTGTCTCCACATGATTGTACTCATATTTTCTAATATTATGGGTCTACATATGCTTTACCACGTAAAAAATACAGGAAGTTGGCTCGAAATAGGCACATCAATATCACAATTTGTTATAGTTCAAGTTATAACATTGTTCATTGTTTTAATCAATCAAATAGCGAAAGTTCTAACAGAAACTGATATGTACAGTTTTATATTAAAACTATTCAAAACCAGAAAGAAGGAAGTCTAAATGAACAATACAATCAAACATTACTTGTTTAGACAAATAAATATTTTAAATAATTAATTACTTAATAGAGATTTATTTATGTTTCAATATAAATTTAAAAAAACACTATAATTGAATTAAATTAATGTTTCATTATTTTATACATTTAAATACAGTTATATCTTCTTGACTACGACTTATCTATTTTTACTATTTACTATTCTTTACGCCACTCCACGTCATGTCTCGGAAGGCGAAAAGCGGGGACCAGAATATCATAACACTAAGTTCCCTGCGCCTATGTAGTTATGTGCAGGATATAGCATTAAACTAAAAAATAAAAGTAATTTATGAAAAAGTAACTGCTCTACACCAGCGACATTCCGCAAATACCGAACGTCTAACTTGCAATGTATACCGCGCTCTATATTTCGGGCTGCTCTGCACGGAGCTGCCGACGCTTGGTTCAGCAAGTGGTGGCTTAGGAGTAATATGGAGAAATATGTCGTACAAGATTCGAAGCTTTCTTCCTGGTCCCACATAACGTATGTTCAGAAGAAGCCATGGACGTCATGAACAGGCTGTACCGACTCATTTACTAGATAATTTATTACATATACGTGAAAATAGTAACTATTTGTCATCTACTAGTGTTACTATTCTCATCTATCTCACATACAATAGCAGGGAGTCTCATAATAGAGAGTTTTAATATCACAAATGATAATAATAATAATATGTATACAAAAGGTTTAAGTCCATAATAAAAAAACAAGCTTTAGCACTTAGAAACTTGTATTAGAAACTAATAGAATAATATGACAAAAAAATATTAAATGTAGCCATTACAATACAAATCAAAATATTAGCCGAACCTAATGCCGGCCATAGTGCAATAGAGGTATCTTCGTCAAACTATGGCTATTAATTCATAATAAAGTAAGATCGTGTACTCTACGGCCTGATGCTAACTTTAAAAGAGTAGCTACATGTCTTGTTACGAAAAGATATTATTTTGATCAGAATCATATGTAACTTAATACACATAGGGTTCTAAGCATTAACTAAACAGGTGGATTAAAAAGATTTTCTCTCGCAACAAAAATGGCTTTTAACATATGAGTTATATAGAAATTAAACGATCATTGTTAGATGTTAGACTTTATCTTCTTTGTTTATATCCGAAACCACTGTCCAATTGTCGGTTGGTAAAATTATAAGAGCATTCCGAAATTTCTTTCCTGTTGGCATGCCAATCACTTTGAGCGGTTGTCCAGCGGATGCATTTAGTGGTTAATAAGCAGAGGTGTTCGTTACATTAGGTAGCATATAAAAAAAGCCGTTCGTTTAAACGAGCCTATCGCTCTAATATAAATGCGCAGCAACATGCGCTTGCTTCAGCTTTATTTTTGTCATTCTAAATTATACTCTAACTCCATGGAATAAGAAGTATATTAATGAACAAGAAATAACGAATATTGAATCTGCTTTATTAAGCATTTAACGAATATTTCACATTCTAAATTATGCTTAACTCCATGGAATAAGAAGTATATTAGTAACGAGTATAGAAATCAGCTTTATTGAACATTTTGTGAATATATCTTTGGAGTAAATTGTAATATTCATTAATGTTTTGGATATATCGACATCTAGTGTTCACGTTGTGAAATAGCTTTATTTTTGACATTCCAAATTATGCTCTAACTCAATAGAATAAGTATATTAGTTACGAGTACTGAAATCAACACATTTCATCATTTGGTGAATATTTTTTTTTGAAAATTATAATAAAATATATTCATATGTTGGGTACATCTATTGTTCACGTTGCGAAATAGCTTTATTTGTGAGATTCAAAATTATGCTTTAACTCCATTGAATGACGTATTAAAATAATGTTTGGAGAAAATTTCTTGCATTTTGTTAGCGTTTTTTTTTTTATTTTCTTTCTTTTTTTTAAATATTGAAGTCTTTGTATGAAAGTAATATATCATATAGCTTAAAAAGAAGCAGGGGTTTTATACACAGCATATTGCTTTATAACGTTGACGTAATAAAGCCGTTATGAACTCTATTAATAAGTGAGTCATTAAATTCAAGTGAATTGGCATATAACTTCTTATAACTTGGCATCACTACTCCATCTCCATTCGAGCTGGGAGAGGATTTTTTACTTTTTGATATGGGTGTTCCGTCCATAGTTGCAGGCTGTAGTACTGTAGTGTTGTAATACATAAGAAGATGAATTCTCTTGAAGCATGGCCGACTTACAATACACAAAACGTAAAAATGGAACAAGTAAATATTAAATGTATATGCAAAGGCGTTAGACCACCTTTTGCTTCAAGCACACTTTTATAGACAACCTTTGGCAGGACTGGTTGTATAAGAACAGGAATAATAAATAATACCATACCACAGGAATTTGTACATATATTTAAAATTGTATATACAAATTACTTACACTTGCATCTATAAACAAAACATACATACATACACCATAAAATATATATTTAGCAAACATATACAAATATATATGTACAAAATATATATATATAAAATATACACTCAAATTATAGGTATAGGATAACTTATTGTTCTAAGTTAAATAAGTACTCCTTATGCCGATTTTTCAAAGAATAATTAATGATTTGAAAGATTTTTGAAAGTTTTGGTATGTCTGACTTCAGAAGGAAGCTCATTCCTTTGGATCGCAGATTTCGCAGTAAAAGAGTTAGAAATGTGTATGAGAGAATGGTAGTTTGAGGAGATCAAGGGGTATCGGAACCAAGGAAACAAAAACGATCTTTCAGCTAAGACAGAGCAAGAGGTTTATAGATGGAATATATAAGTAATAGCATGCGGAATTTACGGTGCTGATGGATAGTAAGCCATCCAAGCTGACGACGGTGATCGGAAACGTGATCATATTTACGTAAATCAAAAATAAATCTAATACATAGGTTTTGTAAACGGTTTAGTTTATTTAATTGTATCTTAGATAAGTCTGGATAACATGAGTCAGTATAATCAAAAATCGGTAACAGTAGTAGAATGAGCTAGAGTAGTTTTGGTTTTAATTGGTAAGAAATATTTCAATCGTTTTAAGAATCCGATTGTAGCAAACATCTTTTGGCTAACCTATCCGTGCTGGCTACTATTCATATTAAGTTTTTTCAGTTGCTCTGTGCTACCAATAAGAGTCACTTGGGACTTGACAGGGTTGACCATTAGGCCAAAAGACCTTCTCCAAACGGCTAATATTTTGCAAGTCCTAGTTAAAGTTAAAAATAGCCTCACTCATATTGTACGGCAGGGTTTCTAGGTAAATTTGAAGATCGTCGTTCCATAAAGAAGGATAGAAAGGATTTGAGAAGCTGAATTGATAAACATAAAGACCAGGACAGGAGAAAGGACAGCCCCTTAAGGAACACCGGCAGAAAGAGAGCATAAGGAAGACGATTGGTCATTGGCTTGCACGTATTAGTACTTAAACTAAACCGAGGATAGTTAAATATTTATTTTGTGCATCCGTAAATCACATTCAAAGCGTTACTTTTCAGTTAATGTTTTAAGAAACATCTTATTAGTTTAAGAAAAAATTAGATCTTTTACTTTTATTAGATTTTTATTCGTAACTTCTAGTTGTTTTAAATCTATGTTATTTGCAACAATCGTATCAATTTATTTGCACTATCTAAATCTGTTGATAAATATTATAAAATGCACTTATAACATGTTTAAAATATTTTAAAAACATTAGGTTTTTCGAAAATAATTTTAAGCTAAGTACCAATAAATGACATTCTATCAAAAACGACTAAAGTATCACTATAATAATTATAAATCAAATTATTTGTAATTATTATTGTGACACCTATGTTATAAAATTTCTATCAAAACCATTTCCCACTATTACTAAGTAAAAATGGAATTAAATTATCTTTGCGATTAATCGATTTTAATCGACTAGAATTTTATCTAAATTTAATCTTATCCCTCTGGTTCTCTCTATCAGGTTTGGGTTTTAGAATAAAAATTATCCATATTGTTAAAGTTTAGTTCAGGCTTCAAGCTAATAAACCATGCGAAATTTAGCTTACTTATTTTCAGTAGTAATCAATAATCAAAGTCATTTCGTTTTTTCACTTTTTCATTTATTTTCCGGGAAATACGTGGAATACTGGGGTAGAAATTATAATTTATAAGGTTTGGAAGTGTAAGCTATTGCTATAAGAAAATGAATTCATTTCTACCTCGTAGTTTTTGTTTGATTGGACGATAAATAAGTTGACAGATAGATAGACAGACAGATAAAAATTCTGCTGTATCGTTATTTAGCTTCTATTATCAATATATTAAACGACTCAATTAATATATATTTTAAATATTTAATGTACAGAATTGACTTTTCTATCCTTTTATTACATATATATAAATATAGAGATTACATGTTAATATTTAAAGCCCATTTCTTTAGGTTTCCTGTACCGTATATTTTTGAAAGTAACATTTATTAAGCTCAAAATATGTTGAAAATGACAACATTGATAGCAACTGTCATTTATATATGTAAATATCTGTCAGTTGTCATCTGCTTTAATGACAACTGCTTTGGGTTGGTGAGGCATTACGCCCTTTCAAGTAAATTTATAAAGAACATCGACTTAATCGATGTGAAGCACTAACAAAAAAAGTACATTATAAAACCATAAATTATAAAAAATATTTCAATAGGACATTTTATATTGTTGCTTGCTATTACACTTTGCATAACTAATTGATTATTTTTATTTCTATGAGACAAAAAGCGGCTAGAGGTCTGTTCACCAAATTGTGTACAGTTATTTGCAGACCTATGTCGAAAACTAATGATATCGCCTGTACTGTTAGTGCTATCAATGATAATGAATCGTGAGTGTTTTACTTAATCTTTTTCGTAAATTTTAAGTATTTTTAAAATACTTAAAATTTACGAAATTAATATAAAATACTATTTTATATTCATTATTGTTTTATATTCATTGTTCTTTAAATTTTTCAGGTACAAAGGCGAAAAGTTAATTAGTGCTGCTGCATCGAGAAATAAAGACCCTATACTACAAGTTTTAAAAAGATTTATAATATCTGACTCTGATCAACTTGAAGATGAAAGCCCTGTATTTTTGGAAATATCATCTGGAACTGGCCAACATGTTGCACATTTTGCACCACATTTTCCTGGTGTTAAGTTTCAACCATCAGAATTTGACAAAAATGTATTTGGAAGTATTTCTTTTTATGCCTCTAGCTGTCCAACGAAAAATATTCTTAAACCTATATTCATTGATATACAAAACAAGCTATCACAATATGGTTTTGATGAAGAATCTGTTGATTATATGTTTAATGCTAACATGATTCATATTAGTCCTTTTGAGTGCACCATTGGCTTATTTCAAAATGCTAGGGAATATTTAAAACCTGAAGCTCTCATGATTACTTATGGTCCTTATAGTAAAGATGGTATAATTGCACCAGAGAGTAATATTACTTTTGATGCATCATTGAAGGCAAGAAATCCTTTGTGGGGCATAAGAGATATAAATGACCTTATTAAATTGGGGGATGAAAATAATCTGACACTCATAGATACCATAGAAATGCCATCAAATAATATGACTTTAATATGGAAGAGAGATTAGATTTGGTATATTTGGTTAATCTTATGATATTTAATACATAGATCTTGCTTATACCAAAAGTTTTCATTCTTTGAACTTTTTCATTTTTCATTGCAAATACTAAATGTATGACTGTAATCTTCAGGACAGCTTCTTAAAAATTAAGTCAGGGTTATAGTATTAAGTTTTTGTATATATTTCATGTAATGAAAAGTTTTAATACATTTAAAAATATAATTTATTGTTTTATTTAACACTGTATGCCTTTCAAGGCTTTGGTATGGTACAGATGATTTTTCATTGTATCATTTATCCACTAGCATATTTTGTTTTAATAATATTGAGTTGTTACAAGCTCACTTCATTTGCTGCTCCATTGGTACTGCTTCATGAGTGATAGCATCACAGCACGAAACAGGCAAGTGCAAAATATTTACAGTTGGGTGGAAAGTGGGGAGCTATAGAGTAATACTCTAATAAAACTAATCAGTTGATTGACGATCGGAAGGCTTCGTGTTATAGTTCCCTTTCATTCTTTCATTCTGTATTATCACGAAGAGTAAAATAAATATTATCATCTTTTAGAAAGATTTCAATTTCTAGTTGTTATTTGTGTTTTAGTTTGAACTTTCTGCTCTGAGTAGTTGGCAGTACTGACAAAATGTCAAAGACTGTTGTTAGCTGTCGACTGTCGAGTGTCACTTAATCATTTGTCATTTCCAAAGTGAATACCGAATTAGCTTAAATTTTTAAATTAACTGAAAATTCGTATAAAATTCTTATAGTAGATTGAATAATTATTAATTAGTAATAGCATGGCCACTTACGACACAGAATTTGTTATGGAACTTTTTTTAGATGACACTGTTTCAACGATGAATAGACTTATCGTTGCTACTGCAAATGTTTTAAACGAAAATTTAGAAAATATTACAAATATAACTGACATTGTAATTAAAGAGTATGACGATAACATTCCTAGTGTTCCAAGCAGATCTAAACGACGATATAGATCAAATAAAGTGATTAAAAGTTTTTACGAATCCGTTATAAAAAACTATACTGAAGCTGATTACATTAAAAATTTCAAAATCAGTAAAGCAACTGTTCAGGTACGTAATTTTTTTTGCAAATATTTTATGTTCTATAACTTTTTTAAAGGCTTTTTTAAACTTTGCTTTACAGGCACTGATTCTATTTATAAAGGAATATTATGAGAAACCAAACCATACTATTATTCCTTTAGACAAAAAGGTTCATGTTTTCCTATGGATATTAACAAGTGAATATTCTTTCCAAGAAATTGGAGAAAAATTTGATTTGCATAAATCAACTGTTAGCTATATTTTTCACGAAATAGCAACATTACTATCTGAACACAGACATCAATTTATAAATTGGCCTTCTCTAGAAGAACAGCATATAACAAGTGTAAAAGTAAATAGTAAATATGGCTTTCCAAATTGTGTGGGCTTCATCGATGCTTGTGATTTTAAAGTTGGGCCTAAGAGAAAAAAGGACAATTATGAAGCAATTTTACTTCAGGCAGTGTGTAATGAAACTTTAATGTTTATTGATATCTATGTTGGTCAAATTGGGAATACTTGTAAAAATAAATTGTTTAGAGATAGTCAATTATCTCAAAAGCTTCAAAATTTTGTTCATATTAACAATCACATACTTGGAAATAAAGAATATAGTCTACAAATGAGCTTGTTAACTCCATTTACCACTGATGAAATATTTACGGAAGAAGAAGGCAAATTTAATGATAAACATCAGGAAGCTTATGTCTACATTGAAGATGCATTTAGAATTTTTAAAAGTAGATTTAATAAGTTAAATCACATTGACACAAGTAAACCAGAAGCTATGAGTACAATAATATATGCAGCATGTGTTGTACATAATTTTATTATTTTACATGAAAGAAGCACATTACAAAAGCAACCAATACTCACAAACAATCTTGTCACCTTTGATGCAAATATTGTGTCAACTGCAGCTGATAAACGTCAATTTTTATCTAATTATATTAATTTTATTCAAGAGTCTTAAAATTATTATTTTAGATTAATATGTTTAGATAAATTGTACATAAAAAAATATATAATAATGAACAAATAAAACTTATGAGTTTATTCTCTGCACATTGCTTCTCTGAACATTATCATTATGTCCATTCCACACTGTTAATGTCGAACAGTGTATGACTGTAAAGTGCAAACAGGATGTTTCTGGATCTGTTACCGATTACTCGGTTACTGAATTAATTTCTTTATTGAATGATTATTTTCCCAAGTGGGAAAAAGTTTCTAAATATTTCTGTCTTGAAATTAAGATTTTATATATTTCAATAGCTTCGCAGAATATACTGGGGATAAACCTGTTTTCCTTAGTGAGGATATGCATGCTCACACAGATAGACTTTCAACATTCTTAATACTGGAGATGTGTTCCTTTACCCTAATACTGATGCTTGTTTTATATTATTTGATCGATAAATGATAAGCCATAGTCACGATCTAATTTGTATTCGACTCCACAACAAAGGAATGTTAATTTTCTGATCTCAAGAATTGGCTCACTCTTTTATTAGGCTTATGTTTTTTAGAAGTTTGTTTTTAAATGTTGCCTGTGACTCTTCGTACATAGTTGATCTACGTTTCCTGGTTGATGTACTAAAAATAAATGTAGTTATTATGATATAATTTTTATTATACAAGTATTTTTTGGATTCCGTCCCTAAAATACGTGTTTTTAGTGTTTCAGCCCTCAAACGGAAAAATATCTCCTTAGCAATACTCCGTCTTTATATCAAGAGCACCACGTCGACATATCTATAGTCTAGCATCTTTTAAATCAACACAATTTGTATGCAAATCGCCGTGTAATCAAAACTTAATCCTGTTGATCTACAATTATGAAATTCGGCACGGAATTAGATCTTATAAAGGGAAAAATCCGATAATTAGGAAATCTATAGGTACGTGTATTAAGAAAAACATCGATACAAACTTATTCTGTAGTTAATTAATATATAAAAAAAAAATTTGGTAATTTAAAGATATACAGTACAGTAATAATTACTAGAAACTTATATCTGTAGTTAATTTCACACAAAATTAGTGCATATGTAAACTTAAATTTATCAAATATATATTTCATCACGTTGACCTACAATTACGAAAATAGTATAGGCCCTTCGGCGCGCGAGTTCCACTCATTTGACAGATTAATTATTTTTTACGTTTAAAATCATTACTTCGGGTGCAGATTGATATCAAAGTTCTCAAAAATTATTTCAAAAGGAAGGAACTCTTTAAATCGATTGTTTGTTTTTAGTATGTTTGTTACGCGATTATATTTTATCCTTCTCTACTATAGAAATGGAATATATGGAATGTTTTGATTTGATCATGTTGTATGAAATTTGTAAAGTTTTAAATAATTTAGATAGTATTATAAGATTTTAAATAGTTGTAAGAGCCGTTATAGCATTTGTACATTTATTCCTACTCGAGAATATTGAGGCCTATATAATATACAGTAGTGGACGAACATATACGTAAGTAAACTTTTAAATAATAATAATAATAATAATAATAATAAATCATTTATTTAAACAAGTCTCTTACAATCCACTAGTGATTGGAGCCTCCTTTTAAGCATGATATTGCCTGTACCAGGAAACTCCGCTCTTCCATTACCATAAAAATAATAGAAACCTTAATCTTAGATCTATATATCTGATCTATATATAGATTATTAAATTCTTAATTTTTTTTTACAATTTAATATACTATTTATTTATTCTAGTTTATTTTATTTAATTTTTACAAAAAATATGAGCGTTTATGCTTTTTTTCAAATCAAAAACGGACCCTACAGGGTAGCTTAATTAATAATGGAAATTTGTAGATATATCCCAAAAAAATACCATTACAAACGTCGACTGCAAACTTAAGTTTGTCGACTCTCATTTGTTGTATTTCATTGACCTAGACTTATGAAATTTGCTAAGCTACAACAGCTAAGCAAATGCTTAGCTAAATAGCCCTAAATACTACCTACCTACCAGCTAATGCTAGGTAGGTTGTATTTAGGATACTCTGAGATAGTGGTCAAACTTGCGGTGCTTTGAAAAAGTACTAGAAATCGTACGTGAAACGGTTAGCCTTTTAGTAACAAGAGCACAGAGAAACAACAACTAGCAAACGATCAATAGAATTTGTGAAAGAAATCTTAAAATCAGCTCCAGATTTAAACGAATGAGAAACAATAGAATCCCTAAATAAGCCTAAATAATAGAATAAGCCTAAAGCTTGTATTATTGCAATAATGGAACTTGCAATTACATATGAAACAAATATCCCAAAATTCACAATTTCAAAGTTTCAAAAGAAACTGATCAGAGATAGCTTTATAGTTTAGTTATAGTTTGCATGCGATAGAAGAATAACAGCGAAACTTCTTCTAGAACTATCATTAATTGATTTCTGTAACGTTCGAAGGCGGCACTAGTAGAATCGTTTCGAGAGAGAGATTATGCGTATTTTAAAGTGCCTATTTTACACCTACACTTGCATTGCAAATCCCAAGCACTGCTCTGAGCTCCTCTCTACAACGCGATGATCTCGGCACCCACGATAGATCATATATAAAGTCCATTTATAATCAGTATATAATTTCTCTAATTAAGTTAATAATAGTATATAATTTATATAATTTCTCTAATCTAATAATAGTATATAATTTCACTAATTAAGTTTCTAATTAAGTTTTAAGGAAATTAATAAAAGGCTATATATTTTGTTAAACTTATACACACACTACAAAAATATCAAGGAAAATTGAGAGCCATATGTTAATCTGAATTCATTTATTACAAATAATATAAATAATACATATTCTGATATAAACAGTACAGTCAATTTAACCAGAATCTATGTACATTTGGATAATGTTGTAACAATTACATTCCGTTTTTTCTTATGATTTATTACCTATATAAAATATAAAACGTTTTAAAAATAAAAATTTCCTAAGTTTTTATAGAGTTTATTTCGCCTCATCTATAACTATTATATAGATCTCTTTTTATAGTTTACATCCTGAAGACAGAAATCATTTCCGCTTCTAACAACTTTAATTGTATAACGGTGGGAATATTTATTAAATTTTTAGATCTCTGGTGGTTTCTTCTGCCTAACACTCAAAGTTACATTTTAGGATACAATTTTAGTATTTAAGTATAATTAAAATAATGTCCGACATAGAAACGCGTAGTACAGGAAAATTAAACTTGCTACAAGCTATACAAAATAATGAAAAATTAGTTATGAATCTAGTAAATACAGTTTATAAGCTTATAGGCTTGAAACAGAGAATAACAAACATCTATATATTCTCTTCCTGATGAATCCTACAGTACATTAGGCACTAGATTGGCAACCTACAAGGCACTATGCAGTTAGCACAGCAATTATAATCATAACTTTACAATATTACTTTAACAAATTTTATATATTTTAATGGCCGTTTTTTAAACTGCTCGCGAGAACAATATTTTTATTGCTCAATTATTGATTTCAACTACTAATTTAACTAGATATTTTTCACGTTTGCCATCTCTATGTCGAGTTATATAAGCCAAATAGCTAATAATAGCATTATATACACAATTATATTTACAAAATGCTGCTCCGCGAATAATACTACACATTAATTATGGAATGTATTATTTGTAGATTTAATACTAACTTTTCAATTTTGCATATTGATTTCATTTGGTTAAAGAGTACTTGACTGTAATGTAATGCGTAAAGTAAGATTATTGACATTAGTATTAAATCTATGTACATTTGTTAACACGGTCATGACGATACATTTATTTGTTACAAAATAGTAACAGAAGTTAAGAAAAATAGGTGAATAGATTTTATGATTTTATTGTTGCGAATTGTAAAATTATACTCGGGTAATATTTTATTTCTATTAAACATACATTTTATTTTATTACATGTCTCATCAATCTAATCACCAAATTCAATTATAAGATAAGTCAAAGTCTCAATTTTACAGTAATGAAGTTCAAACAAATGGCATTTAGTAGTCATGTTAAATGTAATAGCATGCCAACGTAAACAAAAAGTTTCTTCGAATGTAATCTGTAACGTACATTAAAGGAACACAATATTTACAAGAATTTATAGTTTTCACATAATACCGATCACACTTGGCACACGTCACATTGTCACTGTCGTCACTTTGACATTATCACTTCGATATGCTTCCGTACACAGTTTGTTGCTTTAAGTTTCAAATGTACGTTTTTTTCACTTTTTGTAAGGTTCCGCATTTAAGGTCCTTATCTAGGGATTCAGTAGAGTTTCTTAAGTCAAGTGTTCGCTCTTTTCCCAATTCCAAATGCAAATTATCTTGCTTTACTAGTGGACCAACGTTTGCTACCATGTTGACATTTTTTGATCTTGGCGGCATGTTATATCCTGAATTTACATTCAGAGGTGTTTCTAAGGGACTTAGTCTGAAACAATTGTATTTAATTAGTTATTAGTGATACCTTAATTATAATATATAAGCTCCAGAATGTATCCCGCATTGTGTGTTTAGCGGCAGAAATCAACGCTATGCTTTGTCCTGTAACCGAGCGAGGAAAATGAAAATAATCTATTGTCTCCGAGCGGTAATCGAACCCACAATGGTCACATTTAGTCTCTGTGCCGCTGTGCCACAACGTCCCCAAAATATATATTATTTTCGAATGTTATGGTACGTTTGAACAAATATTTGGAATCGTAACTTAACTAGGCTTAATTATTATTTATACAGATCGTTACCTATTTAAATGGTTGTGTTGTTCGTTAAACGGGGAAGTATCCGTAAAAAAAGGGTGACGAAATCGACGGGAAAAAAGATAGCCGAAGATGAATCCAACCATCAGTGTGACCACACACGACGCCACCACTGCGGTTAGTAAAGCTTGTGCCGTGTAAATGTTTCCGTCGGCTGCCTCTACTGTTAAATGGTCTGAGAAATCGAAAAAATCTTTATAAGTAATATGTATACAGAGTTTACACCTAGGCTAATATGCCACCTTAAAATGGTGATAATATTTTCAAATCATATGTATGTTAATTACAATAAAAACTCAATACCTGTTTCATGTTTGTTGTTGTTAAGATTTTTGTCTTCACTTAAAACGTTCGTTTCGACAACTTCTATAACAATTTCATTTTGAATATCATTAGCAGGTTGATGTGTTTCGGATTGAGGTTTTTTAGTCGCTTGGTTTTTGTTTCTGTCTCCGAGAACAGGTTGTTTGTTACATGTTTCAGTCTTTCCATTTTCTATGTTTTGTAGAAATCTCTCAGGGTTCGGAAATTGCCTATTACCAACCCAAGAGCATTGTTGTTGTTTAGAATCCCACGCGCAATGAGGGTCTTGGAGTGCAACACACTCTCTGTAATTAAATTAAAAGATTTATATTTTAATTAAAAATATTCTCATGATTAAAACGTAAACGCCGTTGTGGAGTAGTTGTGAATTGTCTGACCGTGCGCAATACCAACGTGTTTTGTTTCAACTCAGTTAAATGATATGGATTATAAAAATATTAGTCATAAAGTATGAGTAGGTACTGCTAGTACTTTATGTGATAATTGTATTGCTAATAAATATTATAATTTTTTTGTAAATGTGACCTGATTGATAAGATATTTTCCGATATAATTTAAACTATGAACACCAAAATGATAAGAGAAATATATGTATTATCAATATTCTTATGTACCTGCATGATTGAATATTCGAACAATGGGACAGAGTGACTGCTTTTATCATATCACCGGATGCCACAATTAACTTCTCAGTAGTGAGAGCAACATGCATTTGTTTAATAGGAACTCCGGGAGGAAGAACCTGGACTTCGGATATAACAACAGTTCTCACAGGACTCCTGCTATATTCATCCATACTTGAATCAAAATCGCCTTCGTTTGAGGCGACATTTACAGCTTTTATGACTCTACCGTCATCTGTTCCAACAAACATAATGTCATATTTATTGCCATTCATTGCTTGAACTTGTGGATGTACGGCAATAGCTGAAAACCTGTATTGGAGGCTGACTCGTACTAAAATAGGTCGCGCCAGAAAAGATGGTACTGCTTTATCCATTAAGGGATGAGTTTTGATAAAATTGATAGCCGAATCGGAAAGAGTTCGACTGTCTTCAACACATGATCCAGGTTGCGGTTGGGGCACTTTTTCTTTAGGTAATGCCAACCAATTTGAATTCATACTTTTCTGATCTTTAAACGGCCCTTCAAAAGCGTCTAGAATGTCTCTCATAGAAAAGGCGCATACTGCGGATCCACCAATAGCATTTTGTGGCGTCGTAAATACTGCGTAAACAATGTCGTTCCTGCTACCGCTTCCGTACACACCGTTTATAATTTCGGTTGTCGCTTCTGTAACGTATAATTACACGGTAAGTCATGGCAAATTTATATAGCGTTATTAATGGTTACTGTGAAATTACTGCTTTTCCTACTGCTATGAGAATAGTTAAGCATTATTTATTTAGTACATAAGTAGTTTTTACTGTGTTGTCTTGGTTGGATTGATTTCATCGAAGATAGGTACTTACATAAATAATGTATTAAGGAATTATTCTTCTATTGTATTATGAAAATAAATAAAAAAATGGTAATGAAAATAAACTTGATGAAATATTCCTAGTTCTATTTATCTGTTCCATAGCAATTGTCGCTTTGCAAATGTTTATTTTAGTAGTAATAACACTTACGAATTTCATCGAAATAAAACGGGTATTCCCCGGGTATCGAGCAGTTAAGACGAGCTTTGAGAAATGAAGTCCATCTATCGTTGAAAGGGTGCGGCCCGCCTTTATCGTTTAAACAAACTCTGGCAACTCTTGAATATACAGCCTGTGAAAATAACTATTCAATTAGTACGAGCCTTACAAATTTACTTTTATATTTTAATTATATAATGCTAATTTCTACCGTTACAAGCGTTTCTTTTATTTTTATGTATGTATACATAATATAACTGGAAACTTCATTTACAATTTCCACAAATTTGTGATATTTATCAAACATAACATGTAGACTATAATATTCATAAAGATTATAAATGTTACTAAATATCAAAGTACTGACCTTTCCGCAGTTCATGTACTCTACGGCAGTTTCACGATAAAAGAAATAAACGTGGCTTGTAGAGGCGACTGCCCCGACAAATGAGGGATCATTAAGTAATCGCAAATCTGAGTGTTCATTCCGTACTGGCTCTCTGTATATTATAGGCTCTGAGCCCGAGAAATCAGCTGCCGTTGCCGTATAAAGATGCCCATCTGAAAATAAATAAATAAAACTAAATAATTGCCAAAGTGTCCGTAAGTTATACGGGTATAATATAAAACATTATGCCGGAACTCGAATTCGCGCCCTTTACGTACTGTATTCAAAAAGTAAGGAATTTTAGCAAACCGAATAAAATTTTAATAAAAACATATAATTTTAAATTTAAAAATCAAAATTCTACTCGAAAATTGTTAACAGTGTATGTTACAGTTATTTATCGTAAATAATGATTTCCTATAGTTGTGAAAATATTTTATAAGTTGGCATGTCAATTTACAAATTTAAGCGTAAAAATTAAATTAATTAAAACTGTAATCGAATCCACGCACTGCGTAATATATTATCAGTCCACGAAAATATTATACAAAATATTTCATGCAGCTACAGTAAAGAAACTTGTGATATCATTTTAACGATGTGTAATATCATCGATATTACACGTGCATTCAGAACTCAGGGATGTTAAGTTTGAATATTTCTAAAACTGAGGTATATAAAGATTGTACTATTATTTGATTAGTTTGATATTATAGTATAATATGAACATCGTGGCTCAATGAGACATCGTCTGATGGTAAACAATGGTTGCGGGTTGGGGCAGATGGAATATTTTTATTTCTCTACTCTGGAATCCACGTTGTATTCCGCCACTCAATCGCCATTGTGTAAAATTAAAAAAAAAATATATGTGCCGTATAGAACCATTTTATAATTTACAAAAAAAAAATAATAATTTCCTTTTACTTCAGGTAACTATTATAATAAAAAAGGGGTATTGCCTCTTTTGGAAAACTTTTTTTTCAATAGAATCTGTAGTATTTGCAAAGTTATGATTGAAAATTTCATATCTCACAATAAATGTGTATTGTACCATAGTATTATCATTTTCCGTTACATTGCATCGTCGGTGCCATACCTAATCATTGAGAGAGGTACAATTTCAAAGTGAATGGTGCATAGAAATTAGATGTAACTGTAATGGCAGTAGAGTCGATTTATATCAAACCAGTGCGTCGTGTTTGGCACAACCCCTCGCCGTGTTTCTAGGCAAAAGCTCTATTTCATACCATCTGCTGGCGATTATTAGTACTGTTTGTTTTCAAACTTTTCTACTTGTTATAACTTTCTCTGAAGTTACCCTTCAGTTTTGTTTACGGTTTTTAGTTCGAATATTCTTCAACACGTACCTGTGAATATAGCTGTTGAATTATGCTGTGGGCTGTAAGGACATCTTCCAGTTCCATCGAATTCTTCTAAGTGATGATTAGGCATGTGTCGATTGTATCGCCGACACATCGGCTTAAAGGCGTTTGTACCGCATACTAGTAGGCGACCGTGAGCCCGTGTCGCCACACGAAGGTAGTTCTGACATTCATCAGCTGATTTACCTTTCACCTGGCACAATTCTTTATGTGCGTCTGTTGATTGCCATTCTAGACGCTATAAAAATAAAACAAATAAATTAGATCGATTACTAATTATCCTAATCTATAATACCTATTTTAGAATATAAGTAATATACAATCGTATTTCCTAAGATCAGGTGAAACGGATTTTATGTTTAATTCATGTGTAGGTCCTTATTTATTTATTATATAAGTGATATGTAAAATACATTAAGTATACTTATATAAAAATAGTAATATTAATAATATTCTAATAAAAAATAAGGTCTGTCTAGTGATGTCAATGAGAATAAATAAAGTTTAGATCGCGTGCACATCCATCACAGGTGTATAACGTGACTATAGCAATTCTGTCAAATTATTCGTATTGCATGACGGTGATATCGCTGCTCAAACCGTTTAATAAACAAATGAGAAAAATAACAAAATTATATTAAAACGTAACGGATACGCGATACTAACGCGATTTATATAAAAACTATTTGTATTTACATTTTAGACGTAGCTCATTCATAAAACAGACATTATCCATCGTACACTAAAGAATGCATTACCGTAGCTACTCTATTCGCTTTGTCCTATTATTTATTACTTAGTTTTAGTCATATGTATATAAATATGTATAAGGGAAAAATCGCTGTGCGTATTATTGTCAATAATATTGTAAGTAGGTAATAAGAATATAAATAATAGACTGGTATTAAATTTATTTTATATAAATAATCTATTGTATAGGAAGGAAATTCCAATACAATAAAGTTATTGTGTGAATGGATTAATTAATAAATATTGAGGAATAGTTAATAATTCACAGGCTTTACAAAATAATCGAGAATATTTGTAAATTGGGTATGTCCTGATTTTTAGCTTGATATATTTTGTTGTAATTCAATATTTTTTTTATATTTCTGAAGTAAACCTCAATTTAAAAATTGACTCTAAAGCACTCTACGTTTCAACATGCAACATTGGTCGTAACTTCGAGTATAAGCCAGGTTAGTAAACGGGAAACTATGTTTGCATAAGATTAGATACGTATACTAAGAAACTATGTATTTTAGTTTCCAATGTTTCGTTTCGTTTCGGTAATCATGATCAATAAATAGAACTTTAAAAGCTTAGATTCAATTTTGTGTGCCCAATGATAATAATTATATAAAACAATATTAAGAATTTTGCAAAATCCAACGACGGTTAGAATGTAATTAAAAAAGATAAAATAATTTAAATACTCCTAATTTAAATAATGTTTGTGACGAGAGATAATTAACGCAAAAAGCTTTCATATAATAAACTGTAATATTGATTAGTTCTATCGTAGAGTCGCACATATTAACAACAGAGTATTCGTTTTCATAGCATTTTTCTACGTACCTATTTTGATCTCGAACATGTAAATGTGGCAATAACATATGTATTCGGCTCTCTATGAATTTAACAAGAAACGCAAGAAAATCCATGTGGGGCTGCCATTAAATAAACTTGTTTTGTAGTTTAATAGTATAGTGAGTAATTGTAGATATAGGTATACATCTTCCACACCTATCACAGAATCATAGAACAGAGCATTCGTTTTAATAGCATTTTTCTACGTACCTATTTTGATCTCGAACATGTAGATGTGGCAATAACATATATATTCAACTCTCTATGAATTTAATAAGAAACGCAAGAAAATCCACGCGGGGCTGCCATTAAATAAAGTTGTTTTGTAGTTTAAATAAAGTTGTTTTGTAGTTTAGTTTAATAGTAAAGTGAATAATTGTATATATAGGTATACATCTTCCACACCTATCACTGAAAACCGCATTAAAATCGGACCATTAGTTTTGGAGATAAATGGTAACATTGTTTGCACACACTAACTTCCTCTCACCCCGAAAAGAATATACCGCCTCCGTTCCGTCGTAGGTAAAAAGGTAGGTAACGTAGGTAAAAGTATCAATAAAATATTATTATATAAATATTATAAACAAACAGCTTTGCTAATAGCATTCAATGGTAATATATATATATATATATATATATATATATATATATATATATATATATATATATATATATATATATATATATATATATATGTATAGTATTTGCGATATATCTAATAATTTTTTAAAGAATTAAAAATATGTAACGTTTTAAATTCAAAGGACTTACAAAATAAACATTGTGTCCGGGGAAGTAGGTCGTAACTAAGAATAAGCAGAGTCAGGTTTGTAGCAACGGGAATTGGTGTTTGCGTAAGATTAGATACATAAACTAAGGAGCCAAGTACTTTAGATTTCGCTGCCGTTTTGATCGCAAGTTTGTGAAGTGATATCAGTCTAGACTCAACCATTGTAAATTATTGTTAGATTCGATAAGTTATTTTTCGTTTTTGAGATAACATAGTGTGTTTTCTGATTTGTGTTGTTACATAGGAATATAAAAGTGTTATGGGATTTACTTTAAATATTTTAAACATATTTTGTATTCAATTTAAATTATTAAGACTTACCTGTTCGACATTTTCTGATAAGTCGTAAAGACTTAGATTGTAGACTGTGCTCCTGAAAACAAAATACATACTTATGTTTCATATGACACACATTAAATATTAATTTTGCACTTCTACAGCTCAGAAAATAACTGGAATGATGACTACACTGGTAAGTCATTGAATAATAAATACTTCAATTATATTACATACTAAGTATCTATACAGCTGCATCACTTATAGGCTATAATAGAGCAGGTGCGCATTTCATCAAACAAGAAAAACTGTAAATACCTACCATGCCTATAAAGCTATTTATTACTTAAACAGCATATACAAAAGTAGTATAATCTATATATTAATCAGACATACCTGCCGCCAACCAAAATTGAGAAGTCATCTTTATCTAAAATACGAAAATGGTTTGGTCCTGAAGTGTTACCCGCAAACTGCTCTGTAGTGTCATCACCTGTAACAAATGACTTGATTATACAATGTCCATGGTTTCGTTAGTATGAAACTTGTATATTATTAAACAGTCCTTTATATTGTAAAGGAAATTTCATGACGATATTTCACATGTGTAAACAACTGGTACACGAACTGACAACATTCTGAGCCAAAGATTTAACAAACCGCAAGAGCTGGCTAAAGCTCTAGTTTGCGGCCACTTTGACCAGTTTATCAGTCATATTGATTTGTGCTTAAAATATTCTCATAGAACTTTTAATTAATTATATTTTATTATAATTATTTTTTTTTACGGTTAATCAAAATCTTATTACAAACATATATTTCTTAAGGTATATTATGTTTGTGTTGCTGAAACCTATACCTAACTATACTTTGAAAAATAAGAACTGAATAGCTCATTACTGTTATTTATTTGTTTCAATCTTAATCACCACCTCTCATTTAGCTTGTTAATTGAACAATGCCAGTAATATTGCCAGCTTCGTATGGTTGATGTCAAGTAAAATAATTTAACGCCTGTTTGTGATCACAATTTTATGCTATATGTGGTAAATTTTAAAAGAAGAGATTAGAATTGTGTGCACTTATATAGAACGTTATTGTGTGTAAATGTAACATTTGGATATATATATATATATATATATATATATATATATATATATATATATATATATATATATATATATATATATATATATATATATATATATATATATATATATATATATATATATATATATATATATATATATATATATATATATATTTCTTTAAATTGCTATAGATTATAAGAACAATAAAGTCTTTGTATAGCGATTAAGTAACAACAAGAAATATATTTCGCAATTTACTGTAAAGTTCTCACGTGTCAATCTTAGTGACAGTGATATTAGTAAATATGTACTTATTATAAGTTCTTTTTCACTCTAAGCTATAAAAGGTAGGTTCTTAAGACAAATTTAATGTCATTACGGTTAAATTTAGCTCGTGTGCTTATTCATTTATAAACAGGACGTGGATCATGTTGCTATAAACAGTTTTCTTTTTAATATCAAATTATATCGGAGTATAAATATAATATGTACAAAACTTGCTGCGTGTATAGTATCAACTTTTTTTTTTATTGTTAGCAACTAAAGTAAGTACGCGTTTTAAACAGTAGTTCAGTGAATTTATTGACTTGCTGCTAGTAATAGATAGTCAAGCCATAACTTTACACAATTGCTGAAAGACTATCCATAGTGATAATTAACGCAAATATTAAATTATGAATGGAATTTTTTTGTATTCAATTGAAGCTTATAAATTATAAAATATATAAATTATGTGCGAAATAGCAAAATAGACTTAATCAAAACAAATTTGGTATTAGTTTTATTGATAGTGGTTTGAATATAGATTTACAAATTTAAACACTATTACTTAATAAGCTTAACAATTTGAAAAAAAAAACATTGTGTTTTTCATCGTTTCCTATTTATAAGTAATATTTCACAATGTCCTTTGAAAAAAGAAAACACTTTCTTAACGCAGGTAGTATAACTGAACTTACAATAAACCGACTGTTAAGCCGCTTTTACGAGAATGGACATCTTCTTAGAACTAGATGTTGCTCACAAGTATTTTATAACCATATACATTTCTAGTTTTTATTAAACCGCTTGTACTTTTTCAAAGTATTTAGAGCATATACGGTAATAAAATGTACAAGCCATTTCATGTGGCCCACGGTGGTATTCGTATAAGCCATTTAACTTTTTTAATAATTACATAATAATACATTTTTTTAAATATTAAATATACGAAAAAAAGGTACCGGTTCTTTGGGTGTTGACTGGCGTAACTCAAAGCCGTCTTTTTAACAGAGCTTGTTTTAAGAGTAAATTGAACTGCCCACTCGGTTCGGTCGATCGAATCTAAAACCGTTCCGTCAAACACAGTATCAGACGCTGTGACGCCACTACGCAAATTGTACGTTATTAAATTTAGTTAGTATATAAAGTTTATCATTGTACATACCATACTTAACATGGATTTTTGCATTAGCATCAGGCATCCAAGCATGTGCGGCGGATGCTAGCAACACCAAGACCGCGCCAGCGACGGCCATGTTGTTTAGATTCTATTCATTTTTCCAATCGCCATTTTTATTGTCACCTCTATAACAAGAAGAAATATATATTTACATAAATCTTAAATACTATTTGTATATAATATACTAACTTAAGTAAAAGCTGAAAATAATGTTGCCATTCACGTATAAGAAAATAATAATATCTTGATTTTTTAAACAAGAAAGGCGTAAAAACTTTAAGTGTGTCAGTTTGTTCTTAAAGATAAATGAAGTAAAATTGTCAAGAAAATAAGTCACTATCAGTTTGCTTTTATTGTGCTAAGTGTTTTCATTTTAATCGTCACGTAGATAACGAGGTTTACCGTATCTCATAAAATGTGTGTAAGCATTTATAATACCAATATTTTTTGTCATTTTCATGCATTCGTATGGTAAAAACTTATAACAGTCGCACTCAAATACGTTCACACTAAAAGAGCCAGAAAAAAGTGCTGAACAAGCGTTTACCGCTTTTTAACGGTATGATAAAAACCCTCTTCAGATTTCAGGCGTCAAAGTTCCACAATTCACATAGAGATTATTCAGTATTCAAAGCATGCGACATGAATCTGCTCGGCTAGCGATAATTCCCGCCGTAACGAGAATGAGCCATGCTGCATCCGTGCGGACTGGATTCACATTCTACTTTTTTATATTAACTAGTATTTTGATCGTGAGAAACTCCATCCGATATTTAACCTGACTTACTCTAAAGAAGAAATTAATTAAGCTTGATTTTTTACTATCAGGATTCTATAAATGGTTACATTGTAAAAATCGACATGTTAATTACAAAAAACTTTTGAAAACGTTTTATTTTAGGACGATAAATCATCTACATGTTACACTTTATGTAATGTGTATTTAATAGTTCATGATATTTATATTTAATAAAATTATATTCGGCTGGTATTATAAATTTAGAATAATATCAAAAGGGTTGGTAGTTTAAATGTAACAGAAGGCGTCGGCTGTTAGCCACAGGCACAGTGCAGATGTCGCATAAAAGGATGAATCGGGAGAATATATTATGTTATATTTCCTACCCCTTATAGGATTCACTATTACTTCAAATAGTAAGTCTTTAATAGAGTGTACAGAAGTACATACTATGTTGACATAGATATGTACTACCGACGAGGAGGAATGATTTGATCATATCGGACAGTCAAGCTTTAGCTTTATTAATGTCAATAAAAAATATATAACTTTGACGTTTGTATGACGTTACCGATTTAAAAAAGCTTGGTATTAATGCCATTTATTTAGGACGACGATTAGAAATTTTTCTATTGTAAAATTGTCGAGAAGTAACACTCTCTTGCCAAATTGGCAATATTACGCCGGATTTCAATTCAATGTTAATAATCATGACATAATTTGGTTTTTTGTGCTTTCTTATTATCAAAATATATTTTTTTATAACATTTCATACGTTTCATAAGTATTAGTTAAGATTGTAGTTCAGGTAAGCATATTTATGTACATAATATATCTAGATATTCTGTATTTAATAGTTCAAGTCTTTTTTTTTCAATATAAATATTCTCACTGAACTAAAGAAATAATATATGATTGTAATCCCTAATTAGCATATTCTTTCATGACTAATAGAGGTGTCTTACATGCAGACTTTTGATCCATATACTTTGACAAATTATTTATACGCTGGCATGGATCGCTATTATAATATATATAATCGTGTGAATGCCCATATTTTCATATCTTCACAGTCTCATATCGTTGGCTTCTCAACCGGATTACGTTGCGTGCGTGTAGTGTGACCAATGTAGGCCTGTAATTACGTAGATGTGGTTGACATTTGAGCCTGGGGCTGTGGTAGAGGCTCTGCGTCCCTGTTATCCCACGCCGTGCGGGAAGCTGCGGTTATCATAGCCTTTTTGTTTTTTATCTGAGAATATATTTATAGCATGGGAGTGTTTTATCGCACTTTCATATGACCACATAATTCACTACTGCTTTTGGCGATGTCACGCTTGAAATATATAGCATAAGTATAAACGAACGTGCACTGGATAGCGGATAACTACAAACGTGTTGAGACTCGAAAAAGGATTTAATGGAGATCATCAATCGTCTTCAATGCATTTATGTATTATGATTACTATAGTATATCAAATATGATTTTGTTTTGATGTTTTTGTAGGTTTACTTTGCATTTCTTTTTAAATTTGTTTATAATTCTGTTCGTGTATTTTTATAATAGTGTTTTGACTATGGTCTACTTATACTTTTTTTTCCGAAAAATACGGAAACTTTTATAGGATCACTTTGTTGCCCGTCTGTCTGTCATGTCTGTTATGTGAATTATTTCCAAATCGCGAAGGTGTCATGCTCAAATTAATATCAAACACCCAGGTTTATAGATCCTTTGGAGCAAAAAAATCAATACAATCAAAATATACTAGTGCTTATGTTTCGTTTCTACCACATTTTGTATGAAATTTACTTTGTAATACTACCCTATAAGTTCGAAACATATAGGGTAGGTACATCTTGTTGATTTATAACTATGAAATTTAAAGAGTTAAAAAAAATACGGTACAAATGACGGCAAAAATTCACAAGTGTATATTTTATAGTACATTCCAGAAAAAGTTTCAAACCTTATATTTGTAGTCAATTTCATACAAAATAAGTGCGTTCACCCTCAGATTTAAGTTTGTCAACTTTTATAAGTTGTTTGTCCATTAACCTAATACAATTATGAAACTGGTACGGAGCCCTCAGTGCAAGAATTCGACTCGTACATGACCAATATTTATTTATGATTAGACAAGCTACATAAATGTTAAAACAAAATTAACAAAATAATTTCCAGCAAAAAGTTAAGTAATTTAAGGAATATTTTGCACTCATTAATTACTCACTAATAAGAAATATATGGCCAGTGCACCATAACTTAACTGAATGCATGCATAATTGAATCCAGTCAAACACCTTTCACTTATTAAAGAAAAAATTAAATGAAATTTGTAACTGATCATATAATCAATTAAATTTTGGGTAAGACTACCGGAATATCTATCTATCTATCTATAAAAGCAGACGCTGTGCCATGACGGTCCTCAATCTTTGATTATATATAAGAAATAAGATGCAGAAAAAATTTAACACGTAAAAATAACATTTACAACAAAAAATATAACACATTAGATTCGGTACTTTAAATCTAAATCTTTATGTTGTTAATTTGCAAATCGCTGAGATAGATAGAGATACCTAAAGATAGATAAGATACTTAATTGCTATGTGGAACTATATCTATTACATGCCTAATCAAACATTGCGATGAACAAGTTGATGTAAAATTTAATTGCTTATGTCATATTTTTACTATATAGATAGTTAATTTCATATTAGTTGACTCATTCCAAATATTAGACATAAACGTGAAATAATGAATCATTAATTAGTCTATTTCTGGAATTTTTTATTTTCATTTTATGTCATTTTGTTTTTCACCAATCGCTTATCCTAAAAACTAAAGTACTAAGTAATAAACTATAATACTACAAAAACTTACATTACATTGAAATTAAATTTTAGTAGATTAATAACTTTTAAGTGATGCTATAGCACTGTTATAATGTATCAGAGTGAGGGCGATGGTTGCTGGTTATCTCACTCGGGTGAAGATTTATTTTTAATATAGATAAAGGTGTACTGCATATCTTGGAGGAAGTCTACGTAAAAAGCACGAGGGCTGTCCAGAGTACACGTATAAAGAGGTTGACGACAATGGAGGAGGCAAAAGGGCTGTGCTTCGCTTTCTCTAAATACCCCACTAAGGATAAGTCTAGCAAAATGTAGGAGACGTGTAAATATAATTTGACTTACGTAACGCCTTATTCGTCTATATTTCACATGCTATCTCAAGTCCTTACTTAGAATGCTATTCAAGTATATGTATTAAAATATACATAAAGTGATCTGTATCATATAACTAAGTATTTTTAATAATAGCAGATGTAATCAATATATTTGAATAGTAGCTTTAAATGTCGCTATAAAGATTTGTTATGGGATGTTTCTTTTATCACCATTCTAACAGTTTTTGTTATCTTGACACTATGTGATGTATACGCAATTACCCAGGATGTTGATAAAATATTCATTCACTAGGTACTTAATTTATAAACTGCCACAATTGTTAATTCTATAAATAAAATCTACGGAAGGAATTTCTTTAATGAATCATATCACGTCCAATTACAAAGTTATGTTTTTTTATATAATTTGCTCTGTTTCAATAGATATTATTATAATAACATAAATGTGATTTTATACTTATATGTGTAAAATTAAACTTTGGTGATTAAGTATTTAGATTTAACTTCAAATAGTTTGTGGCATTATTAGTGTAGGGACTTATTTGCCAAAGAATCCTCTTAGTAGCCAGCATTAATTGAGAAATACAAACGAGGCGGCTTTGATCGTAAACTTTTGTCAAAAAATTAAGTAGACTTGGAGAAACTCAATTGACTTTACATAATACATACATATGAACGTGAATTTTAATTAAAGAATAATTGAAAGATAATAAGGTAACAACATACGTAAAAAAACTTACTGTTTATATTGAATGAAACGGGAAATCAATAAAAAGTGAAATATTCATTTTGGTATCTCTTCTTATTACTTGGTAATTCTCAAAATCGGCGTGGTCTTCATTACGTTTTTATTTTTAAATACGTTGTAAAATGTCGTTGTTGCTACAAAGATATATAGCTCAAAAGTAAAAAGATAAGAAATTATTTTAAACTGATAGAATTTTTTGTATTATACATTCACTCAAATATGTTCTATATATTTCCTGTTGATTTACAATTATGAAGCAGGTACGGAGTCCTTGGTGCGCAAGTTCATAACACATTTGAATGATTTTTATTCATAACTAGTCTTTATATTATACTAAAGGCGATCTAAGGGATTTCTTGAAGCAACAAGATCGTCTTTGTATACGTTATAACAAGATCTCTGATTTTCGCAATTTTTACATATTGTAAATGAAATATTGGTCACATGCGAATAGCACTCATGCACCGATGTTTCTGTACTAATTTCATAATTATAAGTTAACGGAAAATACAACTTATAAAAGTTGTCAAACTTAAATTTGAACTACACAAATTAATATATTTTTTATCGTGATATGCCTAAAAACTAATTTGTTTCTTTGTTCATAGGTTAAGTTATAGCTTCTTGCCGAATTTGACTAACTAACTCTACACGACTAACATGACTCTACCCCACGGGAAGAACATATATAATAGATTTTGATTTGGCGAATTTCATATAAATGCTACAAAAATAAGGCAAAAAAATTTGATTAACGCAATCAACTTAGAAGATTAACTTAGAGACTTAGAAGTTTGATGTTGTCAGTGCTTCAAGGTATTATTAATTTTCAACGCGATTTTGAAAATGATCTTGAGAGATGGACGGAGACGGACAACAAAGTAATCCAATAAGGATTCAATTTCATTCTTTGTGAAGTTTGAACCAAAAAAAATGGTGGGTTTGGGTGGAACTTGGGTTGAACATATTTGGAGTCACAGATCACCACACCAGAGGACAACATACAGTGGGCTCTTTTTTGCAGAAATCCAGGGCAGGACGCGAGGCAACTAAGAAACCGTTGAGTGTAGTGTAATATGATAATTGTGTTAAATAACAGACGAATGCCACCTCTGTCTACTGCAAAGTATTTGAAATGTGGAGTTACCAAAGAATGTACCACAAAATAAATATATGCGGTAAAAGAGTGTCATTTAAAGTGTTTTATTATACATAGTATACATTTTTGGTATTTGTAATTTTTTTGTTTGTGGGCAATAAAGTAATCTATTCTATTATAGAACAGATTATAATTAATAATTATATTAACTTCTTACTTTAGGAGAGCCATAATCGTTTTATTAAACTTATTATATCTGTGTAGGTATCCATTTTATAGGTTCTCTCACCTTGGTGGCTTAGTAGAGAGTACTATTTTTTATGATTTTATGTTGTCGTATGACTAGATGCTAGAAAATAAATAGTTTGGCCATAAACCATGACAAATTTTAGAAATCAAAAGAAAATTTACTATGATGTTGCAATTTACCATGCTATCCAAATATCTGTTTCGTCCTGCGTTACATGTACTGTATACATATTATGTAGTTTACACACATAAAAGAATTTTGAGTATTAAATATTTATAGTGTCAAGCAAGGAAATATTGCTTAGGTAGGCATATGAATATAAAACAAAACGTGACCGTGCTTTTGGCTATGGTTCTGTTTACCCCGCAGCGAGTCGTCCGCGTCCGGGGAGCGGACCCACCAATTGCTTTGATGTAGGTGCTCCATGGCTTATGAAATAATGCCAGGACTTCATTTTATTTTTTCTCAATAAATTTTATGTACAATTTTTTGTGTTTATATTATCTAAATCTAACAAAATTGTATTATTATTATTTCCAACCAAGATTATTAATTTCAGTAGATTTTTATTTATTATACATTAATTATATTTCTTATTAAATGGAATATACTGATAAATAAAGTTGATTGTATAATAAATTTTAAATATCAATTAATTGATTAGTGTACCGAAATATACTATATCTTTGTCCGATAAACATAAAATGATATGGTATAACTAGCCCTTGTCAACAATATATGCATACATTCTACTCTCCCCTACATTTGAAGCTTTTGTAGTAATAGGCTGCGCTGGACCGTCTAAAATATTTATGGGTCGTTTGAAAAAGACACTTACCCTGTGTATAAATCCAAACAAAATAAATCCAATGTACAGCTAGTAAAAGCACAGATCATCGCATCATAAAAGTTTTCACTGACACTCGTTATTCACACTTTTCTCGAAATGAACACAGTTAAAAAGGTCACTGTACACATCGATGTCACAAGTAGCGTTGTATCTGTTGATCGTGCAACCGGTTCCTAGACTGGAGTGTAGCGTGTCTGCACTGTGCAGTGTTTACGGTCTCTACGTCTCTACGGGACAGCTGGACGTACGCCCGCAACGCACTCAGCAACGGCACTGGCGGGCCGCGGCTACAACCGCGCGGGGGGCTACTACACGAACTTGCCCGACTAGTTTCTCTATCTCTCTTACAACATGCGCGTGCGTCGTTGCCACGTTTACCTCTCTAAAAAGCGTTGCCAGTTTTACCATAGTTTTTGTTTTGTGTTCTCGCGCCTAAATGAGGGGCCATAAAATAGAAACGTACTTCGTCGGATAATTTAGAGGGTAATGATAGAGTTGGGAAAAGCTGGAGTGACTGAAGTTATATTAACTAAATAAAGCAGATATGGTCAAGTAGTTTACTACTTCACTACTTTTTTCATAATATGTCTCGTGATCTAATTGTACATCACTAAATATAAATAGTGAAATTTACTTGTTTAAATTTTTTTAAATGTTCTCTTAAATTCATATATTTATATATATATATATATATATATATATATATATATATATATATATATATATATATATATATATATATATATATATATATATATATATATATATATATATATATATATATATATATATATATAATAAAATTTTAAAATAAGAAGTAACATAAAGTTAAAATCATTTTTCTGTAGTCTCCGAAGCTTACAGATAAATGGTAATCACTATACCGATCGCAAAGGTATTAGGGGACGCGTCAGGTGCTACCACATGGGCTTATACCTGCGCCATTATTATATAAACCTTTGTCAGATTACGAAGACACAAGCTCTACGACGCCAGATGTTTTAGGAAAGTTCGATAAAAAAATATTGCAATTTCTTGCATCTGTCTACTTTATGTTGTATAAAGAATATCAGTTAATTGAAACATAATTGTTATAACTTTTGCCATTTTAATATTTTTTTACATTTAAATTTATTATTGAATTGAAATTATTTTTTGGTAATTTGACGTATTTGCGCGAAATGGATACAGATCCCGTTCCATCCATCCTGAGAGGTACTAGAGGTAGATAAAGAATTGATTTTAGATTTTTTGAATTTAAAATTTTTTTGAACTCCAGATTCCGGGGTCTGGCCGATCACTTTTGGTCGAGCCGCTGATTGTAGCAGCCATTGTAATACAGATACATGAAGATGTGTAGGGCAACTATTATGTGGATACAAGGTTCCTTGTCTCCACATGGTCTATACGTACATTTGCGTATAGAATATTATAGGACCAAATCAGCAAAGACCTCAACTATATCCTCTTCGCGGAAATACGTCGATTTACCAGTAACCTTATATTGTTTTTTAATTGTCGGAGTATCTTAACACTACGTTCCTTCTGTCTATCCTGCTGGATGCGGGAATTAGCGTTAAGCTATTTATAATAGTTTCGTTTCAGACATTTATAAAAAAAAATACAAATGTAACTTTATATATACACATATATAACATTTTATAAATTGAAGTTACAGATTCAGTAAATTGAAGCAAATATATTTCATTAGCTACATCATTGATATCTCAAAATAAGATAAATCGCGGCGTTGGGTGTAGTCAGCCAACACGCCGTATCCAAAAATAGGCAGAAAGAAAAGTTGAATATCTGCTTATTGACTACTGTTTACTCTGTTTCGGTCTACGGATACAGTTGGAAGCCATTTTGAGCGTACACATAATAACTGTATATTTATGATTATAAGAGAAGCGTTCCTTTTCTTATTTAGATTAGATTTAAATTTATATATATAAATATATAATGTAAACAAGTCATAAAAAGGTTCCTTAAAAGTATGTTATTGTATATTTATTTATTTGTGAATATATTTTACTTTTTTTTTGTATTAAATTGTCAAATATTTGTGTAATTTTTTTGTAGAATGACTCTTGACAAAACTGTAAATGATATTTAAGAACGATGTGAATGTATAATGAACTTAATTATGTAACCGATTACGACTAACTTAAAATGCTTTAAATTATTTTATTTACTTTTGACATATTTAAACTTTATTGCATATATAAAAAAATACAATTTAGAAACAATAAGTATTCCAAGTCGGCCTTATCGCTTAGCGATCTCATCCTGGCAACCTGTAAATACACGAAATAAATTCACAATATAAAAAATATTTTATTAGCTCTGGTTTTTTTATCTAGCTGCCCAAATTAATATTTGGGCAGCTAGGACTATAGTAATTTACATAGTTACACGATGGTGTAGTTAAATATGTTGTAATTTAAAAAAAAAATGTCATTTATGAGTTGTACGGGAGCACTGAGTGTTCGCTATCAATTTCATGATTTTAGGTTAACCATAAATACAACTTGCAAAAGTTGAGAAACTTAAACTTGCAGTAATTCATTTTGTATGAAATGAATTACACTAATAAACTTGTAAGGATGTTTTTTTTTGTGAAATACCTAAAAGGTTCCAATATTTTATTTTTTTCATTTGCTTGTACAATAAACTCTAACTTATTGCCAAATTTTATAATCCTTTTTTTTGTCGCTGGGAAATTTTTTACGCAGACCATCCCTGAGTAGGACACTTATGTCCTACAGAGGAATGGTACTGTGGGACTCATCGAACCCGACACTACCCACTAAAACTCAGTGGAAACCCTCTCCACATATATAAGATGCTGCAGGATCGCTTGCGCATGCCACAGCACCTCGGTGGAAGGCCCACCTAACGTGGGCTACTATCGCCTTCGGGGGGTTCCAGGGTTTCTTCCAGGGCGCCCGCAGCCTCGATGACTTGCGGGAAGATCTTCATGACCTTCCTGCAGTACGTCCTCTAGGGTCAGGGAAGTTGGAGATGCGCGTACCGCCTTCTCCTACCTCCTGGTCTACGGCGGTGGAGCAGATCTGCGTCCACGCTAAGCACGCGCGCACGCTCCGCGGCCTCCTTCTGTGCGATAACAGATTCACAGAAGGAGACTGCTACATACCAGTTCCTCTCACTCTCCAGCATGGCTTCCATCATACTAGACAGTGAGAGATCCCTACCCACTACAACCATCAAGGCGTGGCGTTGCGGAGCCCAAGCGGGGCATTCGGCCAGAGTGTGATGCGCCGAATCAACGGAGGCATCACACTCGTGGCACGCTGGTGACATCTCCCGACGCGCAATCTAATGCAAATATTTGCCGAAGCAACCATGCCCCGTCATTGACGGCGTCTGGCGTTTGGCGTCCCGACGTTCAGACTGGTGCAGGTATTGACCTGCACCAGTCTGAACGTCGGGACGCCAACCCCCTTGTCAACCAGCGCTCTAGGTGGGGGCGAACCGCCTCCACCGTCGCCAGTCCAGCCACCGGTGAACCCAGGTCTTCCCTCCATCGCCGGATCAGGGCTTCGTCTGCCTCTTTCTGATCCGCCCGATAACCTCACTAGATGGCTGCTCACCTCGCGACCGCTCACTTGCACGGAATGCGTGAACTCTGGCGATCAATTCCGCCTGCAACTCCCAAGGCGGATCGCCCGCCCAGAGTGTAGCCACCGTTCACGACACTGTCCGGTATCCTCGAATAGCTCTAACCGCTATGACCCGCTGCGCTTTATGTAATTGGGTCTTGTTATGAACGGAGAGAGCATCGGCCCACACAGGAGCGCCGTAAAGTGCCATGGATTTCAACACACCGACGTACAAACGTCGACATGTAAAATCGGGCCCTCCGATATTTGCCAGTGATCTAAATTTTATAACCCTAAGTCAACAGGAAAATACCAATAGAGTACTCTATTGGTTTTGACCACGTACCGAATTTCATACAAATGTGGCAAAATCGAAGTATTAACATATCTTTTGCGTTGCGTTGAATTAGATATTTTACATTAATTTTAACTGGATACCTCCACGCGATCGTGGTCGTGGTCGTGGCCAGATCGACATACAAATAGACGGGCAATAAAGTGATTCTATAAGTGTTCGGTATTTTCCTTTTGAGGTATGAAATCCTAAAAATACACAAATCCTTGTTTAATTCTATTGTTTTTGGAAATGTGGTGCCCGTGGCGCAGCGGTACTGTCTAATTGTATATGCGACGACTGTGGGTTTGTTTCTCTCTCGGGGAGAATGAATTATTTCGTTGTAATTGTCTATAAGTTCTCTTTCTTCTTCTTCTTACCCTGCTTATATCTTCTCTGATTACCCTGCTATAGAGCATGAATAAAAAAAAAATTATAAAACATTATTATATAAATTTAATATTAATTCTTATATTTTTATTAGTACTTAGTTATAGATGTCAGAATACTTAAAATGTACTTAGGCATCGTATCGAGAAATTTATTTGACACCGACACAAACGCTTGATTTATTCATAATATAATAATCGATAAGATGACTATGGATCAAATAATACCAAAGATCGTTAATTATTATATAAGTACGCGTTAATTGTTTGTATGAATATAACAATTTTTTAAAATTGTGATGTAAGTACTAAAGCATGACAATTAAGCATACATATGATCATACAATGTAATTTTAGATATTTCACTAAAGTATATATTATTTAAATAATATTTTTATGTATGTGAATGATGTAATATGGAGTCTTTTTTATATCCCAAGAGAACCTAAAACTGTCTGAAGATACACATCGGGAGCTTTTGTAACGATATCGCGAGACATTTCAGTCCGCCAACACAAGTTATATCTTTCTAAGACGGCACTGATAAGGAGTACAGCACCATTTGTCATTCACCACCACCTTCCGCCAAGGACCCTCTTGACTTTGCAAATTAAAAACGTTTTATATATATATATATATATATATATATATATATATATATATATATATATATATATATATATATATATATATATATATATATATATATATATATATATATATATATATATATATATATATATATATATATATATATATATATATATATATATATATATATATATATATATATATATATATATATATATATATATATATATATATTACAAAAACTGGCGTTTATAATTTCATTGTAGTAAGTTATACGTGGGTAAAATTAATGTTTTTTTCGAACATACAATAGTCAAAACTATATTGTTTACCTTATTATTTTTAAAATCATCACTGAAAATACTAAGCTTCATATAAACTCGTATCTATTATATTGTTTTTAAAAGTCCCTAAATGACATTCAAGACATAATCACACCGTTAAAACATGTTATTGCATGGCAAGTATTTATTTCATTAAAAATGTAAAATCAATAATGTGACAACATGAGAGAGTAAAAAAATGATTTTTCTAAGATAATTAGTGCTACTTTAAGCAAAACAATCTTCTAGTCCTAATGTAACTATATTTTAATATAATAGGTAAGTAATTAGCATTACATTATCCTAATTAATGACAGTTACTTGCAGTCTTTATGTTGCGACCACGAAAATTAAGATATTATAATAGTTATTTATAAAATACGTCAAGAAACATTAATATCTCCCGAATGAGCATCAACAGTACTTAACTCCACACACTAACATCCGTATAATATTCTTGGAGTGAATAATATACTTTCCCTAGTAATATGTTTTTAATCTTGACTTTAAATTGTTCGAAGGTAAGTCTGTAAGTTTTTGTGTAATCAGCTTATTTTTACTCCTTGTATTTATACCGTACTTATCACTGTTCTTTAAATAGTTGTTAATATTTTTCGTACAAGCAAAATATTATTGTATTGTATTGTGACGTAAGAATACCCGCTTTATTAAGAATTTCTCGCAAATAATCCCGAGCTCTTATGCTGTAAATAGTCCGCACTGCTCTTTTTTGAATTATAAATATTGATTCAATATTTACAGCATTGCCCCAAAGCAATATTCCATAGGACAAGATGCTCTGAAAATAACTAAAATTAACAATTCGAGCAGTAATATCGTCTGTATGCTGTCTCACTGTTCTAGCAGCGTAAGCAGCAGAGCTCAGTCTACTCGCAAGGGAAGACAGGTGGGTGCCCCATTGAAGTCTGAAATCCAGAGTTATTCCTAAAAACACTGCAGAGTCAGTAAAATTAAGAATTAAATTATTGAGACTTAAGTTAAGCTTCTGTCTCTTAACATTTGGCATAGTAAATTCTATACATTTTGTTATTTTCGCGTTCAATACTAAATTATTAGCAGTAAACCAATGAAGAATCTGCGACAGTGCACTATTCGCTTTGTCAAAATTATCTTTATTACGGTCTACTTTAAAAATCAAAGAAGTATCATCAGCAAATAATACAATATTGTATAAGAACGTTTACATATACCAAAAATAGGAAAGGCCCCAAAATCCTCGTTGCACACCCATCCGTAAATAACAACCGGACGACTTTGTATTATTTACAGTACCTTGCTAAATCCTTTTAGTGAGATATGAAGCAATTAGATTACGAGCGTTGTTGTGGACTCCATAATAACTAAGTTTGAGTAATAATCTATCGTGGTCTGCGCAGTCAAAAGCCTTAGATAGATCACAAAATACTGCGATTGCGTTCTGTGACCTCTCCCAAGCATCATGTATATGTTTAAGGAGCGCAACTCCTACATCTACTGTCGATCTACCCCTTGTAAAACCATACTGCGCATTATGAAACATTTTATTCTTGGTAAAATGGCTTGTTAGCTGATTCAGAATTATTTTTTCGAAAATTTTGCTCAGTGATGGCAATTCAGGTCCGGTCTATAATTGCTCGGGTCATTATTTTCTCCACTTTTAAACAACGGAGCTATTTTACTGTTTTTCATAAGGTCAGGGAAAATACCTTTGTCAACACATTCGTTAAATGTCTTAGCCAACTGAGGTGCAATGTGACATATGATGGAGTTCAGTAGCTTTACAGATATACCCCATAAATCACTAGTATGTTTTATATTAAAGTTTTTAAAAGTTTTAACAATTTCTTATGGTGTCACGTGCTCAAAAGAAAAATTATTATTACAACAACTAGTATTACTTTACAAGAACTGATTTTAATGAGGAAGTAACTTTAACCGGTATTTCAGCAAAGTAATTTTCAAAAATATTTGCAACTTCTAAGTCTTTACTTATTATTTTATTATCAATTCTTAATTATAAGCCGGCTTATTATAAATTTTCAATCTCTTGATATAAAGTCATAAAAATATCAAAATATATAAAAATATCATAGTCATGAAATATGAATCTGAATCTTCCTTTAAATTTACTATACATTTTCCTAAAAATATTCTCAATGATCCTATCATAATCTATTATCAAAGTCGTCATAATTTGAAAGATAGGGAGTCCCCGGGGCCTGACCGTCTTTCCAACACAAGATTAAAGTCCCTTTCAGCCCAGTTCGTGTCTCTATTAGTGTTGATATTGAACTTATTGTCGCAATTTTACACCTTCTCGGACGAATGGAAGGAGGCTCATGTCATTAGTAAACCCAAACCCAATAATCCGCGGAATCTCACATCTAGCTATAGGCCTATCAGTTTACTCAGCTCTCTACGCAAAATTTACGAGAGAATAATCTTGGTTAGACTCTGAAGTGGTAGGTACCAAATCCCTGCGCATAAATAAGTAATTCGGTTTTAGGAAAAAAACACTCTGCTGTCTATAAAGTGCACCGCCTCGTAAAGCATATAGCTCGTTATAATATTAAAATGACGGCACACAGTAGCACTATAGTCATTCCTCTCGATATTTCGAAAGCCTTTAACAAAGTGTGGTACAACGGCTTGATTTTCAAGCTGCTGACCGCCGGAGTACCATACTATCTAGTGTACATCCTACGAGACTTCTTGTCAAATAAGTATTTTCGATAAAAAGTAGAGGGCACTCTATCCTCCCCCCGTCTCGTCCGCGCAGGCATTCCCCAGGGTTCTACCCTTTCTCCGATTTTGTACACATTGTGCACCAGCAACGCACTGTAAACCAGTACTGACGATGGTCGCCGACAACACCCCCCTATACACAACTTCTTGCTATTGTCACCTGTTGACTGAAAGACTCCAGAGGGCAGCCGACGCTCTCAGCGATTGGTACCGTTTATGGAGAATAGAAGTTAATCCGGATATGAGTGAAGTGATCCTGTTGCCTCTTGTCAAACACGAAGCGGCCTCTATCGTGTATATGTTAAGTCGATCTATTCCCTGGAAACCACAGGCAAAATATCTAGGAGTAATCCTAGATTCCAAACTCTCTTTTAGCCCACACGTCAAAAGAGCTAAAAACAAAGCTCTCTCTATTTTCAGTAGGCTTTATCCTCTTATCAGCAAGCAGAGTAAATTGTTACTTGACAGCATTAAACTTACAACAAAAAAAAAAGATCTATTGTGTGGCATACAAGTACCTGAAAGAACAAATAAACAATTATATTGATAAACGAATAGAAAAAAGAAAAAAATAGTGAGAAATATTATACAATAACATCTGTCCGAATTCGGCAAAATATATATGAATAAATAGTGGCGAAGATCGCTTACCCATGATCACATATTCCATTCTAGCTGGAGCCGGATAAACATATTATTATGACATTGATGTAGATTTAGGACCAGGCAAATGTTAATTTTGCGGGCGAAGGTACGTCACTGGTATTCACTTCACATCCGTTCAATAGTGTGTATTGTGTTCAAAGCGCTAATGGTCGAGTAATTGGTCCGAGGTCAGCCGCGGTCATAAGCCTCACCTGGGTAGTCCACTCTTTCATCCCGCGACAGATTGATCTTGCGTCCCTTCATACATCGTATCTCAACCGTAACATTCAATTACACACGTAATTAAATCCCGACTCCGATTTCGTAATTGCTATATGTCTGCTTATTGGAACTTGATGCTATTGCAACGAGTCATGAATATTTAATATACTATTACGTGTTATATACATCAAGTACTTATCTGGTTATGTCATTCTACAAAGTATTTACGATAAAAAAATTTGATCTAAATAAATATGTTTAAATGTTTGTATTGATATTGACAAAATAAAGCTTATATATTATAACGAGATGTTCGTTACAACAAGTTAAAATTATGCTACTTATAGAACCAGAAAAGCCATTGTAACCGTAGGTAGTATTATTTCATTGTTGGAAACTTTTCATAGCGTCAACATGTATATAATACATATAGGAAAAGGCTTATTGTTGCCGGCGACCCGAGTCCGATGATTATGTGTAATGCTTGCATAAATAACGATAATTGAGCATACATACTGACAAATAACTTAAACAATTCGCTCAGTGCAAGGGCATTTTATATGGTAAATATTTTAAGAATAAAAGCTGATTTGTCCTTGTTGGCTGACACTCACTAGCCGCAGGAAGTGGCTCGTTGTCTCGCAGTGACCTGTGCCAAACGATGTTTAAACGTATACGCGATGTAATATTCCAGATTCACCATGAAATACTCTACATCCTATTTTGAAGAGTAAATTTTTATATTTTGTATATTTCTCATCTTTGGTGTAATTTGATGTTTTTAACTTCCAGGATTATTTCAAGAAACAAAATGACAAAACGAGGTATGAGTGTGAATAAAAAATATTTATATGTAACTCTTTTTATGTAAATTTCCAAAAAAATAATTTTATATTGAATGCTGTGTATTTAATATCATGAAATGCTCACATTATTGTTGTTGGTACACCACTGGTAGTTAGTTAGTTTTGTAACGAGAACGCTATCTATAGAACATAACTTTCGGTAATATAGAGATTCTGTGTATGTGGGTGCGGATATGCACAAGACGTGAAAATTAGCGTTTCGATGACGTCAAACAATGCTGAATCTTCCCACGCGAAGTGCGGCTGTCTTATCATTACAATTAAATCTCTTTGACCCGCATTGACCAGACTCTTGGCGCTTCTTTTACTTTTACTCTCTACGATAATAGAAAAGGCAGCTGAGGGCTTTTTATAAATAATATGTTATTATATTGAAGACCTTTTCAGCCTTACGTAATGACATAACAATCATATTAATTGCATTAATAATAAGTACCTACTTCCACATATTTTTGTTCAAAAATATACACAATATTAAATATTACTTCCTCTTCTTTAATACTAAGATGTTAAATAATCAATCTTATGAGAAAATACTTGAATGAATAGTGGCCGTGAGATCATAAGCATACAACAAAAGATGCACAGAGGCCTGTTCTCATGAGCTTAACGTATCCACATGAAATACACGAATGTTCTTGAAAAACGCTTTATGTCAATTAAAATACAGTGTTAGGTGGCTAATAATCTGTTAAGACAGGACAATAGCCAAGTGTACTCCCACGTGGGAAATTACAATAGGCATATCCGATATGGTCTGTGCATAGATTTCGCACGATACCAAAATTAAAGTTTGTTCTTGTACAATTGTATGATACTTTACAGTCACTGATGGTACCTGGAACCTTTGCTTACATTGTTTTCCTAGTACTATACAAGTTAATGTTATTGTTAAACAATTTCGTTTATTTTACAGTCACAGTAAGCACCAGCCGATGTGCAAGAAAAGGTCGTTATGCGAACTTTTGTTCATTACTTTTAAGCAACCATTAATTTTTTTTAAGAGCATAGACAATACATAAGCATTGAAATAGTTAAGAGCCTTGCTCGTGTCATATTATATAGTAATCTAAATATAGGTATGTACATTTGAACACGCGCGTTAGACGTGATTGATCGCTTTTCGTAAGTTCCGTTGGTGGTTGAATAAACATTCTCGAGAAGATGGCCAAACACATTAGGTGTTCCGTTTTCGCATTCCTGATTTGTTTCTAAAACTTACACTCTTTTTAGACAATGTATTTAGTTATTTTATGTAATAGAAAAATTGGAAATGAACATGCTAAGTGTATTTCTATTTTACTTTTCCGCAGCTGGAAAAAGGTTTAATAAGGACTATGTTAAGAATGAATGAGGTCTTAAAATAGTTACCATTTACAAAGTAAAGTACATTACACAAGCACGTACCTACATAACATAGTGTAGTAACTGTTAAAGTTAATTAACATCAATGATAATATACTAAAGTTAATACATTAAATATGAATATATACGAGTACGTATTTAATTAGCTGCAAAAACCTATCCAATGCTGCTGTACTATAACTCGAGAAGTGTTGCAATCTTTTTGTGTTTTGCACCATTTTGCACGAGTATTTGTGTCGAGACTGCGTTCGGCGTCAAACAGCGGATGTACGTAATGAGATGCGTCACTTGAATTGCAGAAAACCTGGATGTTTAAATAAAATATAAAAAGTGTCAGTTATAAGTTTATTTATTACATTCATTATACATGAATATAGTATGATGCATTGACAAAAAAATATATAAAATATTGAATAGTCCTATATATTTATTTTCAGCAAAAATAATTTCTTCTGTATATATTTTCATTATTCTTCGACTATAAAAGGAGAGCTGTTATTAGAGGCTGCATAAAACAAACAATAGCAAAACTTGTTGTTTTCACGCTTTTGTGTCCACAATTTTATATTTTACGAATAGTTAAGTCTTTATATTTGGCGTTGGGTCATAAATTGTTGGTACGACTAATAGTCTACGTCCAGAGTGTGTAAACATGAATCTTTTTAAATATATTTGAAAAATTAAATAATATTGTGGAAATTTTTTTTAAAATTATTTAAATTATATTTTTTAATAATGAGTTAGTTAGCTCATTATCTCTATATACAAAGCAGTCACATTAATAAATAATATTTTTTTTATAGTTTTCTAATATTATTTTGACATTTACAACTTGGTTTAGCTTCATTTTTCTTAATTACAGATTTTTTTGGGTTCCGTACCTCTAAAGTAAAAGAAATCGGAATCCTCATAGGATCACTTCTTTGTTTGTCTGTCTGTCAAGACCATTTTCCTCATATCATGTGGAAGAATCAACCTGAAACTATCAAATATCCAAGCCAATATCCTCTTGAAGCAAAGAAAGTCAATACAATCAAAATATATAAATATATATTTATAGCGTATACGCTTAATTTTTTTACATTTTGTATGAAAATTCCTGCGTAAACTTTTATTTATACCTAGAAATTTGGCAATAAGTTAGAACTTGTACAATGAAAGGCAATAATCCGAAAACTGCAAATTTATATACATATCCCAGTGAGTAAGCCAATACATGCTTATACAGTAGTTCAATACATACAAAATGAGTGCATACGACCGCATACTTAAGGTTATCGACTCTTCTAAGTTGTATTTCATTGACCTAACCATATGAAATTTGACGAAAAGTGAGAAAAATATATATAAAGGAGAAAATCACAAAGTTGATATTTATGAGTTTAACGCAGAAAGAAACCATTACAAACTTATATTAGTAGTTTATTTCATACAAAATTTGTGGATACGACCGCAATCATTTTTTGTAAGTCATAATATTCGTTCACCACATCAATAATAATATTTCGTATCGATATATGATCAACTAAACACACTATTACTTCACTAAGTAGTCGACCTTACATATTTATATTTTCATATAAGTATGGCGGCCGTTAGAAACAAAGTTGTAACTCCAATAATATCTTATTATATTAAGCTCATTTAGAGCTTATACGATAAATAAAGAAGAATAGAGTGACAGCGGAAAAGAATTAGAGCATATCTAATTCTTTATCAACAACAATTTATTATTTTCCATATATGGAAAATAATAAACTATTAACATGTATTCTATAAAATGATATAAAAAAAGTTTACCGTTAAATACAACATCAATTTAATACAAAAATTAAACCTGATTGAATCTAACTTACCCATAAAAACTACTAAAATAACAAGATCATTGTATTCTTAAATGACTAGGTAAAATCAATCTAGATCTAAAGTATTAAGATTTTTATTTTATTTAAGCAGTTTTCTAGAGGCTTAAAGGAGTTATGACAAAAAAACTGCCATTATAGGAGTACGAGAAAGTAGAATATTCTCGATTTTCCTTATATATTTTATATAGATTTTATTTTATGATATGAGCAAACGTTGATGACCATATCAACGAATCGTTAAAAGTTAACGATTCGTTGATATGGTCAAATTCAGTTGGTAATTTCAGGAAATGCGATCATTTATGAACTGATCGCACTCCACTCTCATTTATTTGTCACACACTCGATTATTTGTCAAATCTACAACATGAGGGCGTATATATTATGTTATTAATTTAATTTACAGACAAAATTCACATTAAAATGTCCAACGCGGATGAGCAAGCAAAATTTAAAACCACTAGGTATTAATTTATATATCCGGTACATAGGAAGTGCTAGTTAACCAGTTTACATACATTATTTACTGTAAAAAATAAAATTATAATGTATATAACGTAATATTATATATGTATTTTAATATATGTATTTTAATATATGTAAGTAACTTAATTCTATAATATACTGTCCTTCTTCTCTTAGATTACTTATTCTACTACTACTTTTTCTTACTACTCTAGCATAAACCAATCACTAATCCAAAGAAATATATGGCGAAATGTCTTGCTTGGCTCTCTCCTTGCTCTATAAATTTTAACGGAATAAGGCGGAAAATACTGATATATGTCATTAAGTTGATTTTTATATAGAAAAATTATTCAAAATCTTTACTAGTAAATTGAATAACTGCACACGTATCAATAACTTACGCGTTACGAATACAATATTAATATTAAATAGCGCGGCATACATACATATATTTAGCCTCAATTATTTGATTGACTATCACGCCTTTCCTGTGGGCCCTATCAGGTCCTCGCCTCGCCGCCATTGATTGTCTTCAGAGTGTGTCAACGATATTGTTTCTAAGTGGACCTTGAGAATCTGCCCTGAGAACGTTGGGAGACACGACACTTGTGCCTTGCACCGATTATAATTTATGAACGCTCTATTAAATGTTCCATATTCAAACTATGATTGACTTTCGTCATAGTATTTTATATTCTGGTTTTGGTACAGATGAGATGTTTTATTACATTAAAATTAGTAATTCATTAAAAATAGTTATACTCGTATAGAACATAGCTTATAGAAAATCGGAATACAAGATTTCATTCATGTATATAACTTTCTGTCAACTTGTCATTCTATGTGTTCACATTTGTCGATTCGAGTCATCAAATCAATAGTTGTAATATTGTATTTGAAATAACATATATGAGGTAGAGAAATATAAAATGTTTTTTATTACTTGCCTTGCGAAAATTTGCAATATGAATTGAAAATGTTTTATCATGAGAAATAGAACCTTTTATTGAGACAACGTATAAGATTTCACTAGCTACGTTTGTTTAATTGGACGAAGTAAAACAAAGTTGTATTGATCTTAAGTAAAAATATGCATGCATATGTATGTTATGTTACTATATAGTTGGATAAACGTATTCTATTGGATATTTTCTTTGAGTATCATGGCCAGTATGGCTAGTCAAAGTTCTCTGTTTCGTTTATGCGTCTGCTTTCCGTGATGAAAATAGCCTACAATAGACGGCATCCGTTATTAAGCTGCAAGTAATTTTAGTTAGTGTAACCGCCTAAAATATCCACATACAAACGCAAGCTACTGTGATATGGATTTTAGCAAATCTTTCAATGAAATGATACATAAATTAAATCAGTTTATTTAATACTTATTGGCTAATCTTATATTGCTAAAGCTTTAATCTAAAGGATGTCTCTCCCTCTCGGTTTGAGACAAAAATAAATAAATCACGTAATGCGAACAGTGGCGTGGATGTACTTACATATACATTTGTAATTAATTCTACTTACATATAATTTTTTAATTAATGTAGTGTTTTTAGTCATAAAAATATTGTCAGTATACTTACCGAAAACTTTACTTTTATTTTAGTAGTCTATATTTATTTATATAAAGTGATATTCCTCTAAAAGGATAACCGAGACAAAATACGAAGCGGGATTTACAAGTGACGCATTGAGTCGAAGATGGCTGACTGCCGTCGGATGTGGCGACCGGTTCTAAGCATTCCTATAAATCTTCCAGCGTTCTATCCCTATGAGTTTCTTGACCTTATAATATTCTTTATAAAAATTAAATATATCAGAACGTAATAACTTTTGATTTGACTAGTAGGTGTAAATAATCGATTATACAACGAACAGAATTGATTTACTTGTGTTATTAAGCACATCTGAGATGAATGGATTAGTAAGGATGCCGTAAATAAACATATTTAGATATTAAATAATACTTTACATATACGTATTCTTATCGTCACAGGCGTCTGAGAACAAGAGCTTAAGAAAAATATGTTTATAAATAATGACACAGAGTCTAAAGGTTTCATATTAAAGGTGTATTACACTCAACTTGACTTTCAAAGGCACGTGTGTTGATCGATCTATCAACGTTGCGTGACCTATCAGCCGCCTTTGTTCCCAACCGTGATATTTATAATTATTCAGAAAATTATCAGATGTAAAGCAATTGTTTCAAATGGATATACTTTCCATGCGATGCAGCTATTATATTGTTCAAAGGGCCGCCTGCAGCTCTGCTCGCGGCATCCTCAGGTAAATGACAGCGAGATATGCTGAATACATTGAAACAACTAACCATTTGCTTCTATATAATGTATAATATGTCGAGATTTTTCTATTGAAATGCATACAGTGACATGCTTCCGTGAACTACAAATATTTGGGAGAGGTGCATGTATAAAATTGCTCACAATTTTCGTCCTACACACGGAATTGCTTGGATATTTTTTATTGTTATTTGCTGAATTTTAAAATTACTCAATGTGATCCCACGGCTAACAATTAGGATTTAAATTTTCGCATCGCATGAAACACGAGAACCATATTCCAATCACTTAACAAGCCTTGCTTTGTCTGCGGTTAAATAGAATTTAATGCACTTTTAATGTTTGCTATGAGGCGGAAAACTTATTAGTCGCGCAATCGTTAGTATGTAACGATAGACAAATTGTTACACGTACAGACAGTAGTACAATGGTCTGGCTAGGTGACTGGTAAAATTTGTGTTGCGATAAAACTTTTATGTGGGTCACGTCGCTTGCACGTATACAATTCTAAATGATGTTATAGCATCTACCTAATTTGTTTTTCTTCTAAGAATGTTATTGTTGACAATTGCACGATACAATACAAAGAATAAGAATAAGAATAAGAATAAGAAGCGTGTGATACCAAAGTGGCTTAAATTTATCGGGTTTGTACACTGATGTGTAAAAACTGCACCAATATTCAATTCATAAAAGTTATGGTAGTCGATTAACCCTTTCAATATATAACTAATATTTTGTAAAAAGAAATCAATGAATTTATTTTTGATAGCATGCAAAAACGCAACACGTACGAGTGTTATGTATCAATAGCACGCAAAGTGGTTTTGTAATCATCGCAATCGTAACAAGGCAAAAATAGTTCGGAATATGATCACGTTGTTATTGAATGAGTGTGTCGGAAGCTTTTCTTCGAGTGGCACAAATTGTTGATTACAAAAGAGCAGCAATTGAGACGTCAGAGAGCAGGAAACGTTGAGATTGAAACTTATGTCTGCGCTGCTTAGCGATCGCTCCTTAAACTATTTAAGTTTCAATATGATAATTATTTCCTTAGTTTATTTTGTAAAGTAATTCTAATAGCACAAGTTCACATAAAATTTTCTAAATCAAATTTTGAGGCTTTACCTTTTTATATAATTAAATTTAACATTTAAATACATAGCAACAATGTTACCATATTGAAGCAAAAATATGAGTTATTTTAATTTAGTATTCAATATTTATTAAACTTGGAGACCTACATCATTGACATTTCAATAGAAAACTTGTACGAGCCGACTAAGCAACAGAAACAATGTTGTGTTTGGGAGAAAGTTACAGAGCACATAACAATCCCTTCCGGTGTGCCTATTGTTTGCAAATGATTCATAACTGTTATATGTTGTATGATAATGGTCGTGTCGTAATGTGGCTTGTTACAATTTTAATAGTATACATGTGTGTATCTAATTAATATCAAGAGCATCAAATGCCATTAGAATTGCTGTCTCTATATCCAATTTTAGAATTTTGTGGAAGCATTCTAGTGGACAACATTATGACATATCTAGATCGTAATAATACTTATATTCTTCAAAATGTTTAATACATATAGCATACAGCGATAGTGCAACGATATTATTAAAGTTTTTTCTATTTATTCTTATATATTTTTTATTTACAATACATCCATATTTCATGTTTAATAACATTGTTGTTGAGAATACGTTTAAAATTCTATTAATAAATTATATATTATATACATTAATAAGCCCATAAAATTAACCATTTCGGTCAAGTCAGTTATAAATTATATATTACTAGCGACTCGCCCCGGCATCGCACTACATATACTACAGGATCTCTTTATATACAAAGGTCACAGCTTTTTTGTCATTACGTAATACAAACATATTTTCTTTAAAGATGACTCTTGAAAGAGCGACATATAACTGGTCATGTGAAAGACATCACATTAAAAGACGTAAAAATGATCAGTGTTCTTCTACTGTATTGTGCATGTGTTATACATATAAATCTTCCTCTATCTAGTAAAAAAAAACCACACCGATCTAAGCATACAAAGAAACAGACAGCGGGAAGCAACTTTATTTTATACTTCATTACTTTTGACATCTCTTATTTGTAAGCAAATATACGCGTAAATTCTATTCTTATTGTATCTATTAAGAAGTTTATTTACATTAATCTGTGCACAATTTACATCGTGCTAGAGGGCGATGAGTTCGATGAGGCGTAATGTATTGGTGATGCGGTGAAAGCGGGCGGAGTTCACGAGTCACGACCGTCGAACCACCCAATAACACATTTACGTACGTACGTACCATAAGAAACTTTCAGTTTTGAATGATAATCTGAAATATATATATTATTAATAATTCAATTATTAATAATATTTAAATAAGATGTTATTATTTTTTGCAATCGTTAGTCTCCATTGTGGCGTGGCGCTGTTGATTTTGGTGGTATGGTATGGCGACGGTCGTGGGCTTGTTTGCTCTGGGGAAAATTAATATATATTTATGAACGTTTCATTTTTTGCGTTCTGGTAAGATTATAAGCGGTGATGAGTTACGCGACTCAACACGCAATGTCGTGAATCTCTGCTCACTTTGTGGAAAAATACGTAAATCGAAAAAAAATCGTAATAATTTGCTGAATTTTCTAACGAAGCTGCCATAATTTCACACAAGCTCACGTAATGCGTGGGATTACAATATGGATTCATTGGTTGTAGTTGACTAAATATCACGGAGGTGACAGACGCCTACTATCTCAGAGGTTCAACTATGTTTAAAGTAGGTTAGGCATATTATATATATATATATATATATATATATATATATATATATATATATATATATATATATATATATATATATATATATATATATATATATATATATATATATATATATATGTGTAGGTAAAATTATTGTAGATACATCTATATAATGTCAATATTGAGTGGATATAATTATAATATTAAAAAAGAATATTATTTTCTTCACAACAGTGAAATCATTTTAACAATGAAGAATTTACAATAAAATAAATTTCAATAGATATACGTTATATATTTATAACAAAAATATATTTTCAATATGAGTTAATTTATACTTTGTATGTACTTAGCTTAAAGTAGGTACATAGTACACACATATTTTATTACAATGTTACGTCTTTAAGTACCGTACAGTATGGATAATGTTAAAGCTCGCAGCATTTAATTAGCGAGATGCAATGAGGCACAAATTGGTCGACGCAGTCACCGGCCCCGGCCGCGGCCCGCCCGAATCTCATTAACGGTCCAGATTGATAGCCTCTGGAAAATGCTTCAAATTATTTCACGCTACATTGATATCGAATATTTACGGCGACTTTATATAGCTGACAAAATAAAACTAGTTAAAGTACATACGTCCGAAATATTCTTGATTAGTTACGCCTGCATATAATTTAAAACTCTCATTTTGTGTTGCAATTACAAAAGTTTTACATGTCAAAGGTATGTGTAAAGAAGCTGCTCTTTACATATTAAGTGGTAAAGTTTTTGCAAAACTAAAAAAATCATCTTCATCTTGAAGTAATTATACCTACATTACATCGTAGTTGACATACCAAAGGTAATAACAAAGTGTCAGACAGGTCTGGTTTGAATTTAGTTCTATTATAATTAGACGTTACACTATGTAACACAACAATTCTCTAAACTAAGATTCTATGAAATAAATCAGTCACGTATCAATGTGGAATCTGTAGTTATTATATGTGTGACGACGCTAGTTTACAATGCCTCGCCCTAAATGTCGGCCCTTAGAACGTATCCGAATTCAATTTAAATAGGCAACGATTGCGTAACACAATCGAGCATCGACCCTTGTACATCGGAGCCCATTTGATTGCTTATGCATCAAGCTAGCTACGATGTTTCATAATTTTGTTGGCTTCTCTTAGCGAGATATTTTAATAATAGATATCTTCTGAATAGTGTAAGTACTTAAAAAATATATAATGAATCGCTTAAACCGGATTAATCGCGTATAAAACCATAATAAATGCTTAAATTAATTTATTTATTAAGGTATTCCATACTTATAATTCAAATAGTCTTTAATATATATATATATATATATATATATATATATATATATATATATATATATATATATATATATATATATATATATATATATATATATATATATATATATATGTGTGTACAAGAAGAAGAAGATATATATTTATAAAAATTACTATAAAATAAAATTAGTAATAATTCTTATTTTATATACTTTTACTTGTCTAATAATCTTATTTCCAAAACGTATACCAGTTTGTACTAGCTTATGTTAAAGTAATTTATTAATAAATAATTATGAAACTTATAAAAAGTATAATTCGATATTTATGTAACAACTAGAGCGTTAACTTTTAATTGAACTACTTTTTATGACCAACTATAAGAATTAATGAGACACTTATAATTTCACAGTCAATGAGGAATCGTTAGATTTTTCTAATTAATGTAAAATACATATTTATTTGTACTGGCTGATATAAGTTTTATTATTGTAACATCTGATTACAGAGCGACCTCAACAATATTTGTATTATAATCTTTCAATTGACTCTGGTATACACTATACATATGCTTCCGAGAAAAAGCAACAAAACCATTGGAATATCGAATACACAATAGTAGGTTGTATTTCTTTTCTGAACAATTACTAGAGGAAAAAATAAGAAGAATTAGTAAATATATGTCGTCTTCAAGCACGTACAGGGCAAATGGATTCCATATTTTCAAGGGACTCGTGAGTTCGGCCGGCCATCGTATTCCTTATTTAGTGACATTCTAAAGAAGTCGTTTATCATTATGTTGCTCAGGATTTTTCACACATCATTATGTTTTTCTAGGACCAGGTTCTAATCAGTCAAGGTCGAAATATGTAATTTTCTTTAAGATGTAATGACCAAGATCAATGTAAATGTAGATGTGGCAAGGTAAAGTATAATTACAAGTAGTTTTGTTTATCTTAAATGCATTGTATATAACTTTTTAGAAGAAGGAATTTGCGATTATTTGTTATTATTTTAAAATTCGTGATTTAAGAAAATCTTTTTCTTTATTTCTATAATTTGTCATAAAATGTCTAAAAATGATGGCATGGTAAGCAAGCCATCAGTCAGGAAACGGATATAAAAGAAGTCTTTTGTGTACGTTCATTATTCTGCGGAAAACTATGGAAGATGACTGATTATTTTTTTTATCTTTTTTATTCATTATTTGGGATTAAATTGTAAAAAGCAAAGAATCAGTTTGATTAAACAACGTTTTGCTAAATGTTCAGAGTATCCTATGTCTATAGGCTAAGAGTTCTACGTCATTTTAGTAGTAGCTAATAAAATATTAACTAAAAATTTCACATTAAGTACCAATAAACGTTTTACTGTCTAAAAACTGTGAAGTGTCACAATAATTATGAATAGATTTTGATTACCACAGTGTTATTTTTTTAAAGCTTAGCTACTTAGCTTAGCTTAGTTTCAATGCGAAGTTGAATATTTTTAACCGAGATATAGAACAATTTGAGAGAGAGAGAGAGAAGTTTGTTGACTCATAAAAATTGAATTGAAATTGAATAAAAATTTTACGTTAGTTCTTCTTATAAGGTGCAGGGCCTGGGACCTGGACTTCGTTAGCCAAGCAAGAATGTCGATTAAATACATTTCACATGCGATGTCATTAAATAATTCTTAATATCACATGGAAAGAATAATAAACAAATGGTAACCGAAAAAGAAGGGGATAATAAACAAGAGAGTGCACAGCTTCCTAGCCTGCTGCTCTCTTCATACAGAGACTTACGGTAGCTAGGGCATGTGAAACGTACCTATAGATGGCACTTTTTTGCCCAGACAGACTTTGTTCAGTCAAGTTCCTTTCGCGAATCGTTATGTTGGGCGTCCCATGTTTTACTTTGGGGATTGCGCAAAACGAGATATAGTTGGGAAGATCTTGCCACAAGCGGCCCTAAGTGGTAATGGGCGATTTCGGAGGGAGTTGATACTCATCACAAGGCCTGGTTTCGTTTACTAGCCGAAATAAGATCCAAAAAGCATAACTGCAAGAGATATTCTATCAGGGCAGAGCCTCAGTATGAATACGCGGTTAATATGTGTGAACGAATGTGTCGTTCGAGTATCGGTTTATATAGCCATGAGCGGCGTTGTCTTTTGCATATGGACACTGCTTAAATCATCTATAAAAATATAAAGGCCTTATTATTAATTTGTCAAGCACAATGATGCAAAAAATATTATGTAAGCATTATGAAAATTAATGATTTCAATATGAAATTTGAATAAATTATACTTCCTGTTAAGTTTATTTATCAAAAGTTGACAACGGTGAAGTTTGCGTAACGTAATGGTTAGCGTATATGTGCCGCAGCCCGCAGCTAACGAAATGTGATCAGAATAAATTTTAATAATTACGAAGCCTGTAACGGGTCTTAGGTCAATAATATTTTATTGCATGTTTATATTTGTTATTCATGAGTAGATGTTGTTCACAGAATTGGCGTCCTCGATCACTGTTTATTTATGCGACGTGTTTAGTTTCGGGTGTATACTTTCTGATACTTTTGTCCATATTTAGCAAAAAATGGGCCACCTTAACAAATAATGAATAGTACTACTAATTCATTACGTAAAAGCATTGTGGTTATTAGTGTCTTATTATCCATATAAATTATGTTGTAAACACTAACAGTATATAAATCAGTCGTACACGGCTTAAAAAACGATTCGTGAAATTAATGATGAGTTAAGCTAGATCGCTGAGACAGGCATTCAGCTTTTCTAAAGACCATGTCATTAGTTATCCGTAAACGCGTCCGAACCCTCGCCCTCGCTGGGGTGACCCTTCACTAGTTATATGCTTCAATACTGTTCCTGTATATACCTATTTTCTTTCAATTATATAGTTTTGACATACTGTCGTACGGCATTCAATATGCAATTGACTTATTGATCATATGAAAAAATATCAACGTATATGATAGAGCGATCAGGCGATGATATTGTTGTAAATGGATGATCGGCTTTACTCTACTTTTCCCACCCGGCCGCGGAAACCATTACTCAATGTAGAATTCTTTTTCATAGGATATCAGGATTGCCGTGATCAGTGAAGCGGCGAGTATTTATAACATTTTCTTTAACTTTAGACGTAGTATAATTCAATTTTGTTCAATTCTTTCTAAATATTATAATTTTATTATTTTATAGCTCAAAGACAAGTAAAAAAAGTCATAAACATATTACTCACCAGTTTCTAGTTCAAAGATTGTATTAGGAATGGGTAGTTAAAATAAAGCCAAACTCTTTTTATTTTTTTAAACATTTTCTATGTGCTTAAAATATAATGTAATATGAAGCATCAAAGGGTTCTGACATGAAGCAGCGCTCTATTTTCGTTTACCTAATCCCGGTAAGCTTTAACCGCTGAGCGCGTGAGCCTGCGGCTACTACGTGAATGGCATGGCACGCTGTACTCCATCGAATGAAGACGCCGCCACTCCGTTTGCATCATAACCGCTTTTGCATAACACTCTATTGCAGACGCGCTGAATGTCAACTTCGGGGCCACGGCCTCTTTAGAACACTATTGAAATAGTCGACTTTATTGTCTACACGTACCTAGCAAACTTTTTACTTAAACAAAAAAATCAATTAATGAACAATACTAAATAGAAAAATACTAAGAGAGATGTTGTACGAAATAGGTTTTTAATATTAAGTAGCAATAAAAATATTTTCCATCAAATAACGTATGGTATAAGCATGTTTTATAAAAAATTAAAAGAATGTTTAAAAAGGAAGTTGAGTAAAAGGTATAAAAACGATGAACAAACGTAGTGATATACTGTTAATGATTCATTGACTGACTGACTCACAGTCGGCGCTAAAAGATACTCTCAGAATAGCAAATAACCTTGGCCATCAAGAGCCATCTACCTCAAGTGTGAACTAAACTATATCGATATACAACATTTTAGACTTTTGAAAATACTCTTTATATATATATATATATATATATATATATATATATATATATATATATATATATATATATATATATATATATATATATATATATATATATATATATATATATATATATATATATATATATATATATATATATAATATGTGTTACATGGGTTTATGGTATATAGTTCTTTATTAACTACGGCTCGTAAATCCAAAAATATTACCATAATGATTTACGATCTATCGATATTCGATTCGATGAAAAATTTAATGATCTGTCCAGTTATGTTTAAAAATAATTTATTTTAATAGGTATAATTTCACCGCCTTTTGTGTTTATGTCAGACACACGCTCTCTATTTTATCGGACGTATGCAAGCGATGAATGTAGGGCTCAATTGGTTTCACTTCTCATAGCGTTTGAGGACTTAGATCTTGCGGGTCGATCCTGTCGAATAAAGATAGATGGGTTTAGGAGTGCGGTTTAAAGGGGTATAGAAGTGCGGGAAGAGGTATAGGGGCACGGGCTAATTGGCTGTCAACGATAAGTCCAGTTCAACAAGCAAACTCTAGGCTAGAAATCACTGATTATTCCATGAATTGTTGATGTGATAATTCGATGTAAAAAATGAAATGTATAACATGTGCAGAACAATTTATAATAATTAACAGGGCAAGGTTACATTTATACCATATATGAGTTAAGTATTGATAAGATACAATGTTCAAAATTCAAATTAATTGAAAGGTGGGCGCTCCAATCAGTTCTTGCGTAGTTAAGGAATAATAGTAAATGCAAAAATAATAAATAAAAGATAAATTTGTAAATATAACGGCACAGTGAGAACAGGTTTGAATTCAGATAGTCTCTAAAACTCAGCATTGAAGAGTGAAACATTTATTTGTTGATTTCGGCTGTTGTGAATGTAAAAAGTTTTATACTGTTCGATGGGTTTTTGTAACGTTTGTACTATTGTAACTAACATGTTTCAAGGTCCAGTGGCTTTAACCGTCATGATTCGCTTCAGGGATTAATTAGAGCGTTCACAAACAGTTTATACTCTAAATGTAATGTAATTCAATTTTTTTTACGTTTTATATTATAGTCTACAATTTTTTAACATTATATGTATAATGTATATATATATATATATCTTATCGTATATATATATTTTGATATTGTACTATTTTTTATTTATTGATAGTTTATTGTTACATACAAATATTTTAAAACTATTGGTATATATTATACTTACTGTGTTTTCCCAGCTTACCATGCTTATGATAGGAAAGAAATTGTTACATATTTGAACACATAAAGTGAGACTACTTTGTATTGCCGAGGCAAAATAATGAACTAATTACATTAGTCACGCGAACCAAAATTCGATTTGTATGATATGAATAAGACAACACACATATTTTCACTAGAGCAAGTATTCGAGATATTGATGATTATTTTCAATAATTGTTAATTCTCAAAGTGTATAAAAATTATGCGTTTCTTAACCCTTACGTGCCTAGCGCATTCTGTTTATAGTTGAATAGGTAGAGCATATTGGTTTCTTTTAATTACAAATTTGAAATTTCTTTTTATTACATTATTTTTATTAGGTACACATTTCTTATACAGTAAATGGATTTTACAACATTTTATTTTCGATATAATTTCAATTGACATTTGAGAGAAACGATTTCTCATTCTAATAAGCGATGCGCGTGCGTTCCCTGGCATTTAGTCTTATCTACAATACTTAGATTAGCGAAGCATATATAACCACAAATCTAATGCGGAAAATATGACTATAATGTAACATTCAGGAATTACGTTACCGTGCTGGGGGAAAAGTTGAACTAAACTTAGCTCACCACAAAGTTGTGGTTTGAACTAAAATTACAAACGTTATATGTCAGTACATTACAATATAATTAAATTTAAGAAATATTTTGTTTAGAATAGCTAGAATTAAAACGACAACACATGATAATTTTAGTTTAAATTTCATTTATTTATATATGTCCATGCTTAAGAAATATTTATAAGTCCTCGGTCATAAGGTCTCGACCCTTAGACTAAATAAGCCATATATACGGTCGATATATTTAATTAGCTGTAATCGGTGAGAAGTAAAAGAGATTGCATAGCTAAAATTTATATAACCGCGTCTTGGATTAATGTCCAGAAATTCTAACCGTACGTTGAAAACTGCTTGTTGTCGATTCCTTTTTTTTTTTAATAAAGAAAGTGTTGATCATTCGTCGTCATCATTTAATCAAATATTTTTGATTATCCAATTAAAGTATTATTACTGTATACTTTTACATTTAATTATTGGTTATTAAGTACTCAAGTTAATTTTATCTACAACTTTTGTAATCTAAATCTATCATAATTTTGTTAGAGTCTTAAATTGTCCTACGAAAATTATTTTTAGATATGGACTGAATAATAATGTCCATGAATAAATTATATTTAATGGTGAGTTGGCCCATTTTTTGCAGGACCGTTTGGTAGAGGAGTTTTTTCGTAATCAATTTTAGATTTGGAGTGGAGTCGTGACCTGAACGCGTGAGCCGAGTAGGCTTCCGCAATTTGCTGACAACGAGGGACAATTTCTACACGAAATCCATTTTCAATAAATGTAAACAGATATTAGAGAATCTGCCACTTTAAGTGTGATGTTTTCTTTTCATATTTCTTTTACATTACGTATATATTATATGAGTTACAAATAATTCAAATCATTCGAAATCATGTATGAATTGTGTGCACTAATATCAATGAAACGTATAAGTAACATACTCGTATCTAAGGTAAAATTGAAGAATATATAAAAAAATTCTATCAAAATAAAGTTATTCTTTTTTTAAACCTTATATCTTTTGGTCCATATTTAGTTTATTGATGTCCAATGTTATATGTTTCAGAAATACACAGTAATATTTTTTTTAAGAAATAAAAATGAGCAGTTTTGAGGTAGGTGTAACTTATAAATATGTACATAATATGTACGTACTTAAATAGAATCAATCATGTTACTAAAAGCAATGTTTTGGACTCACATGTGTTCTTTATATAAGTAGTTTTCAGTTGATATTTATATGATATAGAGAGTCCAAGGGACTCAGATGATTTTTATTACAGGCAATCATACGTGACGGCTTCGGTCGACTAAATTCGGAAAAATCATGAAATATAATCGTGACTTATATTTCAGACTCTATACCAACATCCATAAAAAGATTTTATTTACATGGAATTAAAAAATAGTAGTAATTTTTATTCGTAAAATACATCTTTATTTTGTGATGCTTTAGAAAGTTTTGAAATAGGATATATTAATTAAAATGTAACAAATAATATCATTATTAGGATTTAAACAAAAGCAAAAATAATTATGCCACTTGAACGCGTTTTTCAAAGCCCGCAGAAATTATATGTTTATATTATAGTTTCATTTAATTATATCTACATATATGGCACAGGCACAGTCTCTGATTGTAAAATCATGGCGATTGTTAATTCCATTCCCACTCGGGGATAATGAGCTATTTCATTTCCTCGCTCTGGTAATAAGACAAAGCGCGGCGTTGAGTTCCGCCACTCAACGCCAAGTCACATAATTGGGCGGATAGTGGGGAACGGAGTGTCATAACACTAGGTTCTCTCTGATAACCCAGCTGTTTATGGGAAAGAGCGTGAAGCTATTTATTTACTTCTTTCTTTAATATTACGACGTATACCTATGTTAATAAAAAGCTTGAAATATTGAAATGTAATCAATCATGTTATTTCAGTATAGGTAAATGTTGGTTAAATAAGTATGAACGACTTTATAAAGTTTTTGTAATGCATGCAAATGAAAAAGATAACTATAGAGGATGTAGATCATATTTATAAGTAATACATAATAAGCATAATTTCAATGTTTTATGCTTTTGAATTCAAATATTTTACCTAAAATATTAAGTATATCCATTAATAATATTTTCAGTTTATTTTAATTATGACTTGTTAAAAATTAGGTTCGTTGCTTGTTCATTTAATGTAGATTGTCGTCGTTCAGAGGACCAGTTTTAATATTAAGCAAGTATATTTACATAACAGGAAACAGAAACAATTCTTTTTAATGGCCAATTATTATTATTTTCATTGGCTATTCTAAATGTTGTTACATTTTAAAAGTCTGTTTTTAACGCTATTTTTTATCTTTACACATTTCTTGTTTTAGGCGGGGTAAATTTACTTTGCCTTCTCCGCAAAATGAAGAAATCCAGTGATACGACGAGCCTCTGTTAGATAATATTAATTCCTAGATTATAGAGGATACAAAATATGTGTAATAAATTAATGTACACAATTTCTTGGAATGCACATAATCCAGTTGAACTTACCAAGCTATCATATTAAATGAAGCTATAATAAATTCTTTTTTTATAAATTATTATTAAAAATAAAAAAATTAAAAGCTTTATTCTATATATACGATTGCTGAACATACTCGTATCTTTTGGCAGGTCGTAAGCCGTAGTTGAAATGCTTTAATCCAATACGAGCTGGCAGGTACTAATAAATTTATACTAGAGAATTTGTCGGGGCACTACTTTAATAACAGGATTTCGCGAACCGGAAATGTATATGCTTAATATATACTACTGCACTATCTGTTCTGTGTACTGTCTAGAAGATACATGCATAAATCATAAGTAACTGAAAAGATCATTCTCGAAACCCTTATGAATTTTTAAGGACACAAACTATTTAAGCATACTGAAAAGTTTGAAATTTTATGAATTAGGTTAAAAATACTATAGTAATAATTTAGCATATTATGTTTAAAACTGTAATTGTAATATACATTTTTAAGCTTAAATAATACATTCGATTGTAGTAGTGGACCTTTTCATTATATAGGAGAAATACATTAAGAATAACTTGTTCATCATTTCATCATTCGTCTGTAAAGACTACATCTGTATTTCATAAAAGGTACCGGTCACAATTACTTCACTATAATGTCCCGGAACATCTAAATTTGTCACGAAATTTGGCTGGAATACGCCCCCCGCTGATAAACGCTTGAAACTATTTTTATTGTTTTTGCCTTTTTCCTATTTGCCGTATTCCCTAAGGAACAATATAACTTGAAGCTTGAGAACTAACCAACTTGTCTGGAAGCAAGTGTATTGTGAATTGCACGTCGTCTTTGCTCTGAAGGCACAATGTTTTACTTAGGTTTTCTTTTCTTAAAACCGCACGAACTCTCACGTTCTAAAATTTCAAATTTTGTGCAATTGCTTGCTTATCAGCATATTATATTGTTTTTGTAAATATATTACTAACAATATTACATGGATGTGCATCGGGATCCATTAGAAATTAAAAGGATATTAATTGTTGATAATAACTCAGTATTACTAACTGCTTATGTTGCGAAAGCGAAATAAAGGGAGACAAGAGATTTTGGAATGATGCCAACATGGGGCCCGTCGAGCCCCACTCCATTTGTGCTTTACATAACTTCGTATTCAAGGGATCATTAATCTTCCTAGTTCCACGCCAGCCCGACTTTAATTTTAATAAACGGCTTAAGCCAAACTACGGTATTAATTTACATGCCTTAACAAAATCAAGGTGAACATTGTTTCTATTTCATAAAATGCAACTGCTCATATTGTTGGTATTTTTATTATTTAACATTGAATGTCAGCTTTTATGTAGTACATAGAGAATTGCACTTTTATTATATTTCATAAATGTTATTTTCCATGAACTGGACCATTTCCCAGATAATATTTTAATATAATCAAATTACTTTAAGTAATATTTTTCATAATTTCTATATACGTATGCACTTATTTTCTGAATAGCAATCAATAAATACCATGTGAGCATAAAGCTGAAGACGAAAGAATTTTTATACGCATACCTCAGGTACTAGAAGACAATAATCAGATCATAATTCAACTTAAAGCCATATTCGTACACTTTGTGATGAAATTTAGTACAAGACGTTTACAGCACCAGCCTTCAGGAAAAACCTCCATATATAAGAATTGATCCTTCGTCAGCCGTATTTTATAGCTGGGTTTGAATGACGTAGTTAACTACAGGTGCTCTTTTGATTTCTTTGCTTATCCGACAAAGACCATAGATCATTAAGTAATATATTGAATTTATTTGTATGTATGTCTCTTATCAATGTCAAGGGCAAGTGTATGGACGTCTTCTAAAGTCAATTAACCTCTTATGTTATTCACAATTTTGATGATATGATTGAATATATATTTCAAAACGTTGAATTTCAAAGAGTTGGTAACATTCTCTTCATTCATTGTTTCGGATTCCGTAGTCGAACGGAACCCCTATAGATTCGTTGTGTAGGTCGAAAGAACATGTCACTTTTTAGGGTTCCATAGCTCAAAGGAAAAATACAAAACCCTTCTAGGATCACTTTTTTGTTCAGCTGTTTGACATGACCATTTTTCTTAAAATTGTGAGGAGATAAATGTGAAATTAATATCAAATATCCAGGTCTTAAGTTCCTTGGAGCACATAAAAAATCAAACTTGTAAGATACGAGCGTTTATACATTGGTTTTGCTGCATTTTTTATGAAGTTCGCTGCGTAGTCGAAACCTATAAGGTACTTCCCGTTAACTTAGAACTATGAAACATGACACAAAGAGACGATAATGACGGAAAAAATCCAAAAAAAAATTTGTTGTAAAACACACAAAAAACATTACAAGCTTATATATATATCTGTATTTCATGTCATACAGAATTAGTGCATTCGCCGTCTTTAAGTTAGTCTACTTTTATAAGTTATACTTGATTACATTACGGAAACCTTGGTATGCGAGTAGCGATGATCGATTATATTGTTATAAATTTATAATGAAGTTATAAATAACTGAAATTACAGTCAATAAATATACTGACTGTAATTGATAATACTACTAATTAGCAAAGTACAAAGAAACATTGCAAGTGTTTGTGTTATTCGTAACCGAGATTACGTTCTGGTGATTGAACGCAAGCTTATATAAAATATTGATGTTACCTCTCCAGAAAATCAGCATCAATATGTGCCATGAAGTGCCTGATTTAGTGCTCCCGAGGGAAATGGGCTGTTCCTACTCATGCGGGTAATACCTTAATTCCGTTTATCTCGCATTGACTTGAGCCCTGCGGTTACACATTTTGTCCTTGGTTAAGAATAACCCTAAAAGATATGTTTCTGTTAGAGAAAGTAGAAAAATGTTATTTATATATTTTAGATTTTTTCACTTGTTCTATATAACATTTTCGTATAGTTACCGTTTTTTTACAATGAATGTACAAGCAAAGAATATATATTTATAATACAAATGTTTATCAAAAGATAAACTTACTAACAATATGAGCAAGTAGTAGAGGAAACCAGTTACTTAATACTGCAATGAATTATGCAGTTTGAAAGTAACTTAAGTACTTTGACCATGAATATACAAATATACGAAGTAAGGGAGAACCTTATTTACGGGATTAAAGATTAAACAAGAACAGCTTTTAGGAAGTGTTAGTAGTGTACACAGTTTGTTCATATTCTAGAATATTAGTATGTAATTTCAATACAATTGTATCATTTATTATTATTGTCGATCACGTATAAGAAGATTAAGGATGTTATAAAATAAAATAAAAATCGTTAAATTCACATTTATAATATTGCGTTGAATTCCACTCAACAAGCAATGTCTCGAGAGACGTGACGCGGGAAACGGAGAGTTATAACACTAGGTTCCGTCTGCCTACCCTGCAATGTGTGGGATAAGCGTGTGGCGATAGCGATAAGCGTGTATATATATACATATATATATTTATATATATATATATATATATATATATATATATATATATATATATATATATATATATATATATATATATATATATATATATATATATATATATATATATTACAATATTTTTAAAGAATTACATTTCCTTCCTCTTTTAGTAGTCGTACACGTTCTCGTATTTCGATAATTACGCTTACTACACAAAACCGGGTTTGGGCGCTACACGTTGACATTCAAGCCGGACAAGTTTGAATAACAAAGTAAAAATATAAACATAACATGTACCTGTAGAACAACTCCAACAAACACCTAGGCATTTATAAAAAGATTGTTACGTGACATTTGAATAAGAATATCAACTTTTTAATAACCTTTTTTCATGATTTTGGTTATTTGTGTTGTAGGTAATTAAATTTTCTTTAAAAATATATTTTGTATCATAATAAAATCTTATAAAGTCTAATAGAACCTGAAAATAACATTTATGCTTTCATTTTTACAATTTATTAAGACTTTTGAAATGGGGGCAAGTAAAGAACAGATTGTCTCAATATTAAGTTATTTTATCTATGCTGTCAAGATTTTACTTGAAACAATAAAAAAAATCACAACACGCGCAACAAGGGTTCCGTACCAATTTAATAATTGAAGGTCAACGGGAAATAAAATTTATATAAGTTGACAAACTAAGATTCCCCCGCCCCGCGCGTATTCACTCATTTTGTATAAAATGAACTACAAATATAAATTTATAATAGTTTATTTCTGTATTTAACTTATAAGTTTGAGATTTTAATCTCTTTATTATACTGTAGGTTCTCACTCCATAAGTTCAGGTCAATAAAATACAACTAACAAGAATCAACAGACCGATTTTCTAAGAACTGAAATACGGTATAGGTTTGTAATTGTTTTTTTCTGGGACATGTCTATAAATAAAATATCTAAAAATTTCCAATTTTCGGATATTTCCTTTGTTTGTACTATTAATAATTATAATCTCACTTAATTATAATCTCACTTATTGGCAAATGTCATAACTCTAGGCCGACAGGAAGTACCCGTAGTTTTAGATTACGCGGCGATTTTCATATTACATGTAAGAAAAATAAGCATAAATGCTCAGATCTTCTGTTTGTGTTGACTTAAAACTTTGTCTTTTTTCTGATTTTGAGAGAATGGTCAGGACAGACGGACAGACAGACAGACAGATAACAAAATGATATTTTTTAAGGGTTCCGTTGTTTCCTTTTAATGTACGAAACCCTAAAAATGTGAACGATAACATTTTTTGTCGTATATAAATAAAAAAAAAATAATTTGTGCTAAGTTGCGATTTTTGTCACTAAATAAACCATGCAACATTTACGGGAAGGACATGAAATTATTATTATTTTGTAGTCATTTTATTTAGTATACTGTTGGCTTCAGTAAAAAATATTTGTGTTGTCTAATTTTTAAGGTCAAAATGAACATACGACGGAGTGGATTGACGTTTTAATAAATTGAGAATTCAAATCTGCTTGCGTGTACTGAAACAAGGGCGGCAGCACGCAAGTGCTCCTGACACCGTGCTACATGTTTATAGTAACGTATTACACTGCTTATTTACAATATGAAGTTATTGAATTCTATTTAAAATAATGTAATTAGTGAACATTTAAGGTATGTGACAATACATGTCTCCTTCGAAAAAAATGTGCAATAGTACGAATAGAGATTTGATAAAATTTTATAATAAAAAATTTAGGGATGAATAATGTTAACAAAGAAAGGAAAAAGAAAATCAAAATAAATAGTGCTACAAGTTAACGTTAATTTATTTCAAATAAATGTACGAGCAGATAAACTAAATGTGAGTATAACAATATATCTCTTACCAGTAAACAGTATATAAATTTTACACATTTCTATTGGATTGCATCAGCAAGTAATAGTAGATTACTTTTAATAGTATTACGGTTTATCATAATTATTACATACGTACTATGTTCGTTAATCTTTTGGACTATGGACGTAGTGAGTATAATTGAACAAACTGCTAAAAATATACACAAAGTTAAACAATATGTATCCATCTACATATAAGGAGTTTAATTATGGGGTAAAATATATAAGGTGGAAGGGGTGCCCGCCGGCATGGAGAGCCCCATGAGTCACTACGTAGCGTCCAGACGGCGCCACTAAGCGAGCCACGCACTGTCTTACTCAACCCCTTCATTTAAAAGTCCTTTCCGTAAAGCTAGGCTAGCTTTAGTAGTTCTACAATCGATTTTCTTTAATAGCGTACACAAATTACCTTTATTAGGCACTTAAAGTACTTAATAATATTTTTGTAGTTTCTTATCGCAATATCACTGAAATTGCGGCACGACACAGTAAAGCAATACGAAGAGCGGGTAAATCATTATTTGTGCCTGTGGAAATCTTATTTAACATGCAAAGGGTTTTATGGCCGGACGCATTGCGTAAATATCTTATGAAGTTCTCGTTTAGGTAGCCCTATAAAGTTTCCAGCCTTGTATTTTCTTTCATTATTGCAACTTGTGAAACGGTTTGTTATGGTTAACGTAACCGATGTTGGCGAAATATATAAATTATGAGTGACTTAATGAATTTCTTCTAGACTAGTGTAAACATCTATGTAGTATTTAGCTACCTGACTATCTATAGACTTATGTAATAAAATATATATATATATATATATATATATATATATATATATATATATATATATATATATATATATATATATATATATATATATATATATATATATATATATATATATATATATATATATATATATATATATTATTGCTATGCTCGAAATGCTCTTTAAAGGACAAAATCCGAAACGAGTTTATGCGGATATTTAGATACAGTGGATAAAAATGGGCTAAATTAATAATAATAATAAATATATTTTCAGACATAGTCACTATATTTTAAAGCTAAATTAATTTTGTTATATGTAGATACTAAATATATATATACATCTATGGGAGATCTTCATTTTAGTAATGTTATTGATTGTGTGTACTGAGATGTATCCGTTTGTGGTTAGGTTTAAGGCATTAGGCACTCAACGTGTCTACCTTAAGCTTTGCAAAATGATCCATTGCATTCCAGCTATCGTCTAAGAGCAACTCTTGGTAAATATTTAAAGCTTTATATTTAAAGCTTTGTTTTCTTAGAAGTTGTTTCCGTATAACAAACATCAGTTAAAAGTAATACTGTAACTAAAAAAAAATTATCTATAGACCGCGTTTTTATTAAATAATGCCATGATTTAAATAACCGTAAACAATGATGTTTTAGCAAAAAAAAAAAAAGAATTATGGCATGGGAGGAGACGTAGCTGTAGACGAACGCGTCCATGATCTTTTTATAGGATAGGCGCCGTAGAAATAAAAGCGGAGCAGACGCACGGCCATCGACGCCTTGTGACAATATACGTATTATAAACAACTACTCATCTATACTAATTGGTAAAGTAATAATAAAATAATACACAAGGTAATATATTATTATTATTATTTTATTACAATGAATACAATTTCTTAATATAAATCCACTATATCCGTATATCCATATGCATCCTAACGAGTTCTAGTCCAAATTATATATTACTTATGAATATATATTAATTACTTATGAAGAATTAAATTTAATAAATTACTCAAACTGCTACATTTAAGTTTTGAAATGATAAGGGTAACAGTTGTCGCTTTATTTCAAACCGTTGCGTTCTACAAAACACAGACCTACATTAGATATGTAAAAATAATGTAGTGTTATAAACTCGATATATAAATGAAAATAAATTATATGTGCCTAATATGTCTATATATAATAAAAAAAAGATAGAAACATCAATTCTGTATACGAAAAAAAATAAAAAAAACATATTACGGTCGGACAGGACAATGTTTGCTTGTCTTTTCAATTGTGCGTGAATTACGCAAAAACTACTTAAAACAAATTATGAAGCTTATGGTAGTATTTTAGTTTAGTCTTTATACATAGGGAAAACAAAAAACGTAACACTTTCAAATTACCTCCAATTATTCGCGAGTAAAACTATTTTTTTAATTAATTTTAACGAAAATTGTAGATTTTGCCGAATTATATCTTTCTATTTAATTTGCCCATTTTTTTAAAGGGGAAAATGAAATATTAGTTTGTTAGTGTAATATAAATATTATTTTAAGCATTGGCAACGTTAAAACATATAAAAGCGGCGTGCAAAGAATATTCTTATAAAATATTATTTTAATCTTTTTAAATAAAAACAAAATATGTATTTAACATTCCTTTTTCATGCAGGAACAATTACATTGTATATATACTCGCTAGTAATGTTGTAATGAATTCGCCCACTCTGGCAAAACACAGCGCGGTTTTAAATTTCGCCATTCAATACGCAATATCTCGAGTTCTGGCGAGATCTAGGTCTCTACTCTTTACTCTCTACTCTTCGTTGGTACTCTCTACCTAAGCTGCTGTAAGCGGGATAGCTAAAAACATATAATAAAAACCCAAAAATAAAATACATTTATAATTTAGTACCACCTATCAAATCAAGAATGTTTTAAAATTTATATCCGATTTGTGTTAAGTAATGGGTAATTTCTTTAAAATTTTCATGCTGCACGATAATTTGTGCTCTATAAAATATGATAAGCTAAAGATTATGCAGCTAGAGAGTGCATTGACCGTTTGAAAGGTACTTTCTCCCCAGTTTCAAGTCTCGATCGTGAACAGACACTATGATACAGTAAAGTCAGGCGTAAATCTTCTTTATCAATGCCTTAATGGGGGATAGGCTGATTAGAGAACAAACACAAGACCCCCATGGCAATAATTGCTATTTATGCAAATGATATTAGTATACTAACGCTAGCGTGAAACGTAGGGGAGTAGATCGCGATCATTGCCAACTCTTATTAAACATATATATTATAAATACATATAGGCATTTGATTAGTCTATTGATAAAATACAATGCAAGTTCTTCCCATCTGGTTCATATTCTGTTCAAAAATACACACAGACTGTGTGTTTAAAATATCTTTAAAAAGCTTTTATTTTAGTTCCAACATACATTTTATATAGTAAAAACTAGCTGCTAGCTAGCTGTAGCTAGCTGTATGCTGAATTTAACAACGGTTGACCGACACGGTGAGGCCTGAAAATGTACGATATAAATAGTCAAAATCACTTTAACATTTATACATACAAATTGTATGTGTGCAAGTTATTTACTAATGATATAAACTTCAATTACTCCTCGTTCATATCTCATCTATACATTTTACGGGCCAATCAGAAATAAGTTAGTGAAACATAAGTTTTTGGTTTTTATGCTTTGGTGAGTGCTAAATTAGAGTTTTGTCTAACTAAAAAAGGATTTTTGATTTAAATATTTCTGTGGTCGACAATCAATGTCTACAGTCAGACTAGTCGTTAAATTACCTTTTACAATACCATTAATGTGTAAAAATATATATTTTTAAAGTGCAACGTCTCGTATACTGAGGGTTCCGTACCAATTTCATGATTTCGTTGATCAATGTCAACGGAAAGCTTAAGAAGTTCACAGATTTGAAGTTGCGGGCGAATTCACTCATTTTGTATGAAATGAACTACAGTTAAAAGTTGGTATTGGGCTTTTTTCTGTGATACTCCTATAAATTAGAAAACAATTTGGATATTTCCCTTACTTGTAAAGTACTCACTTCGCGCCAAATTTCATAATTCTAGATGAATGTAAAGTACGTAAGTAGTTTATAAAAAAGACGGCCACAAAGTAAGCAAATATGCTGGTATCTTTTTGTTACATTACCTGACAAGTCTTTTCTGTGCTTCAAGGTTCTCCAAAAATTATAGATATTTTATATTAATTTTAGCTTGACACCTCCACGTGATCTTGAGAAAAATGGTATTGGCAGACAAACAGACAGACAGACGGACGACAAAGTGATACCAAAAACGGTACTCTTATATGATCATAAGAGTACAGCGTTTTTCGTTTTGAGATGCATGAAGATTAAAAAATCCAACATATTTAAAAAAAATATATGAATAAAACATAACACGATTCTTCTCATGAAATCATAAAGGAAATAAGTAAATAATATCTATGATTAGATCGTGTTGTCTTAACTGGTTCTAAATCGGCGTCTGGCGTCGGAGCGTGGGCGTTGGCATCGAAGCGGTAAATTTTTAACGTACCCTTGAACATAACTGCATATCTATTTCAGTAGTTTTAATCAGCGCACATCAAATACATTATTGTAGCTGCAATGTATGTATTTAGGAATAAAGTTACATATTCAATAAAATTAACTGTTTTCATAATATATAAAATATTAATAAATAATAAAAATATAGCATAGTTATTGAACTGATTCAGTATCTCAAAAGAATAATATGAGTGCATTTATTCATTTAGTCCAATTTTTATAAGTTCTACTTTCCGTTGACCTACAATTATTATGAAATTAGTACGAAACGTTCGGTCCGCGAGTACTTTTTGTTTATGGATTATTGATGTCCTGTTAATATTTGAGATCAATTATGTAACTGGCTTTATTTAAAAAATATCAGTCTAGAAATGAAGTCTATGTGTTTAACTCGTAACTTTATATTGCGTGAACTAAGAATTTTTTTCTGTGTTCAAAGGGTCTATAGATATTGATATTTGATATTAATTACGGCTTAATCTTGTGATCTTTTTTGAGAGTTTTCACTGATAATGTAAGAAAAATGGTTATGACAAACGGTCATTAAAGTGATCCTATGAGGTTCTCATTATTTTCTTAAGAGGTACGGAACTCTAAAAATGATTGCAATATTTGAATTTATTTCAGCAGTTGTTGGAATGTGTTGTGGGGTCAAAGAACGATCGAATATAACGGTCTCCTCACCCCGATTTATTGCTTACCGCCCCTTTACAAAATAATTACCATATTATTGCATTGCATGTAAGCTGCATTAACCGTAGCAATTTGGAATCCGCGCTTAAAACTGTTACGCAGTTAATGGCTAATACTAGTAGTGTAGAGTTTTATCGTTAATAAATCAACTAATAATGAATACTTGCATATTTATATAAATATAGGCCTCATTCATCAGAATAGTCGTAATGTTAAAGTGTGTTTATGATATAAATTCGTCGTTTATTTTAAACATATGATTAAGCATTATCAAATGTAAATTAGTAATATCATTGTGATATATAATTCTTTCTTAACGTTAAGCTCATCTTCCAGCATTTTACATGGAGGGTGCCTATAGATTATAATAAAAATAACTCCGAGGATGCCGTCGGAGATAATATGGCCACATTGCACGCTGGCCTAGGAAATATGTCGGAAGAAAGTGATGCAGGATATGGGAGCAGGAAATGGACTGACCACTGAGTATGCTGAAGACGTAAATAGACTAGGCTGAGTCGGAGACCCAGGTAATGAATGTCTGTACTAACACCTCGCAGAATAAGGCTATAATGAAAATAACAAATAATAATACAAGGTTAAGCAAGTATATATGTTATAAAAAACAACGTGAAAAATAATAATATATATATATATATATATATATATATATATATATATATATATATATATATATATATATATATATATATAAAGCACTTTTGCTGTCGGGGAATATTCTAGATCAAAGGGCCATGTTTCAGAATAGGATACAAATTAGGATGGCTCTGTAGCCAAACCTCGCGAGAGTTAAGCATCGGATGAGTACGGTCGTGCCTAGGGGAGAACTACAGAAAATTTACTTAGATAAATAAATAAGTTTCAAATAAATGCATGTTGTATAATACACTGTTAAAATAACCAAATAAGATAACATTACATTAATAAGATAAGTGAAAACATAATTTTTCACAACACATCTAGTGCGTTATTTCCATTAGTACGCTTCGGGCAATTTAACTATTAATGTTATTTCGGAAAATTTTACTTTGTAAATAAAATGTTATGAGAATTTTATGAATAAATGTTTCATGATAATTATGAAAAAAGGTTTTTTTTTATTTTTTTATTCCTGTAAAAATTAAATCGTACAAATATAAACGATATTTTGAATTTACCTTACTAACTGTGACTGGTCAGTCAGGCAGGTACATTAGGCTACATAGAAAAGATTATCATGATGTTACGTAGCCTATAGCCTTCAAATGTACTATTCAACACAAATTATTTTTTCAATTCGAACAAGTAGTTTCTGAGATTAGGGCGTCTAACCAAGCAAACACTTCTCATAAAATATTAGTATAAAAAAATATAGATAGTATATTTTTGTTTCTTTTATGCTGTGCTTTCTGACGGACAATTGTGGGTAATGTACGTATTTATTTTATATAGTTACGCTTGCAAAATATGCCAGTTGTTTTGTAACTATTTGAAGTGTAGTATCACATAGCTTACGAGTATGGAAAGGTCAGGTAGGTTCAGTATTCTCTTGATACTACAGGTGCTACTGGCAGCTGTTTTCAGCATGCGCCACTAATTAGAAGGAAGATAAAAAATATCGTCCCAGCTGCATTGTCAGGAGACGAAACACATCGAGGTCTAGATTACTGTTAAATTTTCTGCAACGTTTAGCTAGTAATGTAGAATTTTCAGAGCTTTGAAGTAATTCCCTGTATGAACATTTGAATACTATCTTATACGAGTATACATAATGTTGAGAAACGTAAGTGAATAAAAATGTCATTTCTCTAATGTAGATGTTAATAAGACTTCATTTTTTATACGTTTTGTTGTCTTTATACATCTGTTATTATTAAAAAGAACTTATAAAATTAAAGCCATCGTGGCGCAGCGGCACACCATGGCTGTTATTAAATGAATTATTTAATTTCCTCGCTCTGGCAAGAAGACAAAGTGCGGCGTTGAGTTCCGCCACTCAACAAATAAAGTCACAAAAATTGGGCGGAATGTGGAGAATGGAATATATTAACACTAGTTTTGTTCCCTCTGTCTACTGTATAAGAATAAGAATAAAAATAATGATTCACTAAACAGGACTATCTTAAATTTATATTATATATCATTGAGAAAATAGGGTATATATAAAATTTATATAATACGCTGGGTTGTTTTTGTCTAGTATCATTCAATGTCTAAGGGTAATATTAACACTGAAGGACACTCAATCTGTTGTTTAAGAGGCGAAAGGAGGGTCTGATTCAGGTTTTTGAGGCTTATGTCATGTAATTATATCAATTTTGAATAAAGAATATTTTTTCCTATTCATAGGATATTTCAAAACGAACATTACAAATTTTAAATAAAAAAGAATATGTTCACTTTAATCGAGAAATAAATACGTTGTTATGATACGTCAATATGGCGGATATAGAAACAAGTTATTCGAAGTTTCGCTTTGATTCCCCCCTGCAGACAAATGGATGGTCTTATTCTTGGAACGCAACAATGCAAATGCTAATGCCGACATTTGGGTGCGACCTCCACTCTTGATTTCTCATTTGGAACTAAAGTGGCTGTGAGATTATATAATTTCGCAACACAGATCTCCATTTTCATATTTATTCTTTGGTGATTTTTAATTAATTAAGCACCGCACATGTTCCGTTGATGAACATTTAGGATACAGCCTACAGACAATTAATATTTTATGTCCTTACAAAACTACGAAGTAAACTATATTGCAGTAAATCGAGTAAGCTTTATTGTTTTTATATATTATTATCTAGAGTATGTTTCAAAATGGCTTATAAAACACTATAATTTTAAGCAAAAACATTCCATCAACTTAAATTCTTATTACATAATACTGTTGACGTAATCGATTATTTATAGACAAATGCTTTAGTGAATCGCAAGCGTTACTCTGTTTGCTATTAACAGTATCTACATTGTGACTATTATTACGAATATTTGTGTAATTTTAAGCTCAGCGACTACTAAGTCAAAGACTTTATGGCATGATTCAATATAATTAGGGAAAAACATATTGTATTCTACTTACATGGAAACCAAGTACTTTATTATAAAAATATTTAGACCTCATTCAATTTGTATACCTTCATTAGGCAAATAGTTAACCTTGACAAGTTACCTCGATGACGTATTTGAAGTGAAAGCTTACTAACATGTATCTAAAAAAAAATAGGCATAAAGCTTTTCTAAGTACCTATACAAGGGGAAATATTTGTGTTATTTAATATTATTACCCTTATTCAAATGAAATCAGGAAAAAGTCATCTCAGCCAAGATGGCGTCTTATGTTATTTCTTAAATTCTATATCTTGAGTAGGCAGAGAGAAGCTCCCAATTCAGTCGGCAGTCCACATTCGAGACATAGTATGTAAGGTGATAGATTACAACCCCGCGTTTAGTCTTCCCAAAACGGGCAATGTTCCTCAATCAATGTACAAAAGTTGGAATCGAACCCTAAACCATCACGTTTGTATGCAAATGTTGTCTAACGTGCCATGATCCTATGGCGCTATGACATTGTTAAGATTAAAGTACTAAGGATTATAAATATACGTGGTATATCATTTATACCTATATAGGTATATACCTACTGAAGCTGATCTTGGCACTGCACGATTTATAAGAGATTGTTGAATAAACAGCTCCGTCGTATTATTATGCTTATATATTATCATATCATTTCGATTCAGCGTATTGCTTTCAATAAATATTTAGTATAGTCGAATATACTAAGCGTATTCTGTCGTCACGTGAAGTAAGTGAAGTGGAAGGTTTTAAAAGGAATAGTAATGAAGATCATTAAAAGTTTTTTATCCTTGATATGATATTTAAATAGTAGGTAAGAATATTCAACTGGTGATATTTTCTTTAGTTTTCTATGTCTGTTTTTTTTGACAAGATTCGTGTTTTGTGCCTGATTATAATTTTTGTTACCTTGAATTCAGGCGAAACGCGGAAAACGGAGCTTTATAAATACAACAATCTCTGTCTAAGAAGAGAGCCTTACGCCGGCTAAAAATTGAAGCAAGGAAAAAAAATCGTTGACTATATCGGTATCTGGTGGCAAAAATATATTATAATATAAAATATATCGGTCAAGTGCGAGCAGTATTTGCATACCGAGGGCTCTCTACTAATTTCATGATTGTAGGTCAGCGGTAATGGTTTTTTTATGCGATAGACTTATCAAATAAGAATGTTCTAATTTACACCTTTATTCATACTTTAAGTTGTTCTTCTTCTTTCTTCTTTTGAAAAGTCGTAAATGCAATTTGTCACTTCTCGACAAATTACAGTTTACGACTTTTCAAAATTAAACAAAATTAAAATTTGGATAAAATTAAGTACACAAATAAATTTGTAATGTTTTTCATACATACCTACAATTTTTCGCTTCCAATATTCAGATTTTTTCTTTTGTTTTTACTATAAATTGTACTCGTACCTTAATGCCAAACTTCATAATAACTCTAGGTCAACTCTATAGGTTTTGACGTGGTGAATTTCATACAAATGTGCCAAAAACTTAGCATAAACGCTCATGCAAAGGTTTAGTTTTTTTTATTATGGGTACGGAACCCTAAAAATATAATAATATAATATATAATAGAAAGTACTTCTGCTTTACAATAAGAATAAAATAACCAGAGCAAGTTTTGTAATCATTCATAACATAATCTCATAATAAAATCAAGTATAAGAGCTACAATACATATTAATGTTACATTGTAAATTCAATGTTTAGAAGAATACATTTGAAGCACGTTACACAGCGACGCCTACTACTCAACAGATTTAATACAGTTCAAATGATTTTATTGGCGTGGTCCCGCGTGGGCGCGCGTGTGCTGGGCTTGAATGAGCAGGTGCCACCTCCGCCGCCCACCACGCAATTATTCAATTACCGGTGTTTATCACCTAGGTCTGTGTTATGACAAAGATTGGACAATCTTTAAATTAAACTTTTTAATTGAAAATGTTTCTTTCTTTTATTATTATTTTTATATTTTTAATATTTATTTCAATTCGGCTTGATATATTTCATAAAGAATATCTTCGCCGTTTACATATATTCTGATGCATACCAATATTAAAAACCAATATTAAAAAGTTATACATTTTAGCAAACAGTTTCACATGAAAACATATAAATTATTGAACCAAATCATATCATTTTTACTTGTAGCAAATGTAATCTATATAATAGATAACATTATATGGACGTAATTGTAAAATTTAATTAATGCTGCATTTCCACACTGGAAATCTATATAAATGACAAATGAGGTTAAAATGCATAAATAGTAATTACTACTGTTCAAATCAATAATAATCTTTTACTAGGAAATGATACCCACAAACTTTTGTTCTTTTATTTACGTCGAAAATTAATTTAATAATATTTCTGCCACAGAAACCTTTATATACTATATTATATCTACTAATTTATTTTGTAATAAATGTTTAATAATTAATATTCTTTTATCAAGTTGGTCATGGTCTTCACAACGTTATAAATTAATAATTTGACTACAAAATCTACCTTGAAATGATTAAAGATTGTTATGTATCTATGTTACATATCTTAAATTAAAACATTTTACTAGAGAAAAGTCGATTTTATTTTACAATAAATATAGCAGTCTTATTATATGCCCGTCTTTAAAATTATGGCTTCCCTTTTACACTGGACGACAAATTATACTCTAGTAGTCGTCAAACTTAAGGCTTTCTGTCATATAGTCTTTAAATTTTCACTGTGTCAAACAATTAAACTATTTTACCAGGCACATAGTCTATGTTATATCATTATTGTGAATTTGTTCTATATTAGCGTTTACTAGTAAGACCGGTTATACACTTCGTGATACTTACATAAAATTACGTTAGATTATTACGTTATATTTTACTGAATGCTTAAATTACTTAAACGTCAAACGAGTTTAAGTTCATTTTATCGAAAATACTTGAAAAGTAAATGAAAAATTTAAATATCACTCACTCATTAATCACGAAATGTCAGAAGCTTTTGCATGTATGTACATTTAAATTTTGTAAGGAGGTTTATAATAGGACAAATGGAAAATATTATTTTGAAATTAAATTCTCAAGGGCTTGTAAAACAGGAAATATAAACATTTTGTATTTAAACATTTTAGACTTTATGATAAAACAGTAGAACCATAAACAATTTCTTGAGCACTGTCTGACTGCGTTCGTGATGGTCGCGGGTTTGTCCTCGGGAAAATTATTACATTTAAATATTGTTTTCGCTTTAGTGAGACAAGTCATGACGTTGAATAAAATCATATAAAATAAATGAAATATCTACATAATCTGACGTGATACTTTTTAATGTCGAAAATATATAGAAATTATGCCTTATTAACAGTTTATCTTCGTGATGGGTATTTTGTTAGACATATCAAAATCAAAGGTCGAAATAATTGCATATGAAACTTTAGAGACCAGCGGTTTTATAGCATACAAATAAAGAAATATAAACCTAGCTATAAATTAACAATAAATGGAAATAAAACATGTATGATTCCATTTCTATAAAAGCTTTTGACTTGTCAATAGAATTTAGAACTATATAACGTCATATTCGATAGCCTTGCAATGAATTATGTATATTTAAATGTTTAATATGCGTTACCAACGTTAGCGTTACCGCTTTTTTTCTGAATAATTTAAATGTAAAGATGATCTAGAGCAATCGATAAATATCAGATGTGACTTTGGTAAAAACAATTTATTTTTAAGCTAGTCTTCGACCCTGACGTCGGTATATATATTGTAATGTATATATTAGCGTAATGTCACGATTGCGTAACGATTCGATAGTCTTGATATGAAAAAAAAATACCGTATAAAAATTATAAAGACGGATAAAGTCAAAATATTTTCGCAAATAAAAATATATGTATATAATACTTATTTATTATAAAATTATATTTCTTATTACTTTAGTATTGAACAAGAATATTGAGTTGCATATCATTTCAAGCAACTGTCGTTTTCGTTTGAACGCACGCTGTAATCGCTAATTGAATTTCACGCTTCTTTGTGCTCAAGAAAAAGTAGCAACTTGTGACGAATGAACCGAAGCTGGGTCAGTAAGCGTTTTGTAGATTGCGTAATTTTATATTTTTTACGTAATCGTTATTTTTTTATATATCTTTTTATTAAATTGCATTGACTTTTTTGGTCGCCCTTGTTGATCAACGGCTTGTGAAGGAAATATATCGGTCAATTTTCAGAACCTTTAATAGAATCTGTAATTTCACTTTATTTATTTACATTATGACTTGAAATTTTTATAAGGACCTCATTGACAGGTAAGGCGTCGTATTCAGTTACCAAACACGGAATGTCTCCAAAGATCGGAAAATAGTCGATGGGACAACTTCTTATAGATCTTGTTAAATCTGTTATTACGTTAAAACAATCTGTTTTACTTATTTGTAGTACAAAAAATGTAATTAATGATGTATATACCCAAGTATAACCTCATTCAGTAGGTATAAATACACTTCGGTGTTACCCAATGTCAAAGGTCTGATAATTGTAAACGATGCGGTTGTGGGATTAATTACCAATCAGAGAGTGTGAATATTATTAATTTCCATGCCCGGGTTGGGATGACAAGTGCGTCTTGAGGAACATGAAGAACTAAGATTTTTTACGTGAGGTTTTCTCCGCCTATCGTCAAATAAGCAGGCTGCAGCGAGAAGCTGCAAAAATATCCAATTTATTTCAGTATATTAAAGAACGCTTGATATTTCTATGTATAAAAAAGAAAAGGGTAATTAACATTAATCATAGTGATGGCTCGCGGGAACTAATTGTGAAGCACGCATGGAAGTCGTCAGATAGATAAATGAGGATATTAAAAAAAATGTGGTATGTAAGAATATAAATGATATAGTGTAGCTGGGCCTCGTGGTCATCATTTCTTGCCTAATAATAATACATTTGTTATTTTTTAGGGTTCCATACCTCAGAAGGAAAAAAACTGAATCGATACAAGATCACTTTTGCGACTGTCTGTTCGTCTGTGTAGACTATTTCCATAAAAATTGCGTTGATATATAAAGCTGATGTTAATACCAAATATTCGTCTTTAGTCAGTTGGAGCACAGAAAAACTCAAATCTGTAAGTCAACGTAACGGAAAGACGAGACTTGTATGCTTAATTTTTACCAGAATTTGTATAGTATTATGTATTTCATACCAAATGATTGAATACGACTGCAAATATAAGTTTATCAACTTTTATTAGGCGCACTGGACCTGGACTTTTGATATTTGATTATAAGTGAGAACTTGCAGTATAAAGAAAAGTTTCTGAAAATTCGTAATTTATTAATCTATTATAGAAATAAGCCAGTATAAACTTATATTTGTAGTTCATTTTATACAAAATGAGCGCATACAACCGTAAATTTAAGTTTTTAAATTTTTGCAAACTGTACTTTACGCTAACCATGATGCTGGTAAGGAACCCTCGGTGCGTTATAGTAATACTAGCACTTAACTGATATTTAAAATTCTTTATACTTCAGCCAAAATAACAAACCAAAAGCTTTTTAATTTTAATTTATTTAAAAAATTAAAAAATTGACATTAAGACATTTTTGTTGTTGTTGTTAATCAAACATTTTATCAAACATTTGTTAAATCAAACATTTTATAAAAATTAAATTGCTCAATTTTCTTAGGTGCTATATGTACATACAAAATGAGTTGCATATAAATGTGTTGATACGTGCAAATATATTCACTTAATTGTAATATAAAATGGATACTCTAGTGTAGAATCGCGTGACGGAAATAGCTCGCCGACGGCGGTGCCAGGATCCAATGGTGTCCCGACCGTCGTCGCTGTCATGTCTGTAGTCACGCTATTACACACTAGTGAACGCACAGACAGAATTAAGGAGATACCAAATTTTTAAATATAAACGCCGCCAAAATGCCGTTATTTTATTGTAAATATTTCAAACTTTATATAATATCAGTATTATGGTGGTGGTATTCAGGTATTATGTATGTTTAATATATATTTTTTGCTTTTTTTACAACTAATATATACAAAATTTATGAGGTTACATTAAAAAGATCTATATGAGAAAATAATAGTAAATAAATGTTATTGTAAGTTGAGATATGTAGTAATTTTGCATTTTTAGCCCTAACTAAACAGCAACTTCCTAACAGAAGGCAACGTAACAGTAAAGACAAGATGCAGCTGCATGATTCCCCACTGTAAGTCGACGCCTGCGCATCTCACGGTTCAGCCAATGAGAGATCGTCTAACACACGATTTCGTTTGCACCTGCCGGCAACGGAAGCTAAGGTGCATTTCCATATATTGTGAATCCTATAATAATATAGGTACATATAATTTATAACATATCGGTTATATGAATAAATTTAGTAAGTATTATGTGTTTAGAATATATTCAATGGAATTATCATTCATTAATTCACAATAGTTGTAAAAATGATTGTCTAATAAAAATATTAAGTGTTGTCTTCTAACTGAGCACAATAGTAAATTGAATACAAACAGTCGACTATTTCTATATTAAGATGCAAGCGGTTCAAATTCACGAGTCGGATATAAGTATAAGGTTGCCACGGCAGCAGATTACTTGGTATAGTGAGCATAACACTAAGTATTTGTGATACTATCCATATAACTATGAATAGCTGACGGGGGAAACTATCAAATATATGTTAAACTCGTGTACATGCAGGTAATGTGAACTATGAAACGCATACGTTAAATAATATGAGAATTAAGCATAATATGATCGCTCAATTACCAGAGGAGATACCTATATAATATGAATTAACGTAGAAACTTCAAGTATTATTTGTACAAATAATACTTACTAAATATTAGGATGGTTTTAATTTGAATTTTATGATGTATTCTGTACTAATGTTCCAGGAAGGATCTTAATTGAAGCTTTCGGTTTTATAACATACTAGCGGCCCGTCCCGGCTTCGCACGGATGGACGTTAATTTTTAGGATATCATTGATGGGGGGGTTTATGAGGGTCAGTGTTGTTACGGTTATACCATATATGTTGGTTTAGGTTTAAAGTACGTTGACACCAATTTCATGTCTCTCTCACTTTAAAAATAATATCTCTATACAAAATTTGAAGGGTTCCATTTAACTTACTTTTTCCCTTCATTTTCACAATAATTACCTAGCCTATGTTACTTCTTGGGGCTTAAGGTCTATCCATTTCAAATTTCGTCAAAATAGGTCTAGTAATTTTTGTGTTTATTTAATACAAACAAATAAACAAACATACAAATCTTTCCTGTGTATAATATTAGTATAGAAAAGAACATCTATAATAATTTAATCTTTACAGCATTTCCCTTTAATAAATTTATTTGCTTTCCCCCTTAATGTGCATATATTAATAAAGCAAGTCGGTGTTTTCTTTCAAATGGAGTAATATGGTAAACAAGGTATGAATTGAAATAGGAAGTATCAAGAAACTCGCCGGAGGTGCGCGCGGAGTGTGTATGGTACCCGCAAACGATTAAAATTCAAAGCCAGTAGAAATGTAATTACTTCTGCGTCTGGTCACAGTTCCAACGACTTTTATCGTAGTAATTAAGCTTAATGGTAGATTTACATTGCAACTTGGGAATCGACTCGAGGCGAACTAGATCATTGCTTCTAATCAAGAAAAATATTAAGTTAGACAAATATTTTTTTGTTTATAACGTCGCTTTCGTTTTATATGTTTATTACATGTTTTTTTTAAATATGTCTATTTTCAGGATCTTAGTGCGTAATCAGAAACAGTGTATTTAATCATAAACAAATAATACAGTATACATAAACATTTAATTTTAATGGGATTCGAACCTGTAAATAGCTAAAAAGCTATTTAGGTGAATTTTAAGACGTCAAGAAATTGGAACCACATATCATAATACCCGTTGTTATTTCAAAGAACGACTTCAATTAAAGGTAAATAGTATTAAATATCACAGCGCAACGTGGGAAAAGTAAATTCAACGTACATTTGGACAGAACGAATTAAAATTAGCTAAGTAAAGTTATTGTGACCGTCTTATTTGATGCCGTGCGCAGGTGGTTCCGCCACGCAATCAGCAGTAAAAAGAAACGATATTTACAGGCTTAACTTTCGCAGACGCTCGCTTCCTTGTTGAAAGCGTTTATGTATTATATTACATTTCGCTTACTTAATTTTTTACTGTTTTTTTTTTTAACTAAATGCTGGACTAGATTTAAGATCATATTATTTAAATATATTTATAATAAATAATAAGGAATAAATATTTGAATGAGAATTAAAAATAAGTAATAAATTATGGATGGATATGAATATGGATATAGTGAAAATGTTATTATGTGAAAAAAAAACACAACACAAAAAACACACATTACTTAGATTTAAGCTTTTGCGCAAATATTTAGTTAGGATATCTTACATGAATGTTATCTAAAATAACAAATGATATAGAGAAAAATGCACAGATCGAATGTCTTTAGACTTACATAATATGATATCAAATTTAAATTAAAAAAAGCAGTTTTGTTAATATAAATATAGGTAATAACAATTTTCGTATTATTTACTCGTGTTAAAAGCTTAAATAACTACAAGAAAAGGAACCAAATGACATGCAATGTAAGGCCTGTAAAAACTAAACATTACTAAAAACGGATTCACATAGAAGGTATAGTGATAACAAGTTCACGTATTCATTTGTCTTACATTAGGTTTCAATATGGCATTGTTTTTTCCTTTTGTATGAAATATCAATGAAACTAAGATATTGTTAATTCAACTTTATTGTGTTTCACATAGAATATAAAATGCCATAAATCATAATATTGTTTCTTTCATCTAAAGCGCAGGTTGCAACGACGTAATATTCTACTGGCAGACCGTTCTTGGCTGTTGCTATGTTTATCTTAGCATGTTATAAACGAACGCAAACACCGGCCTCGTTTTATTTACATTATCGATTTTCCTTCAAAATGCAATAATAAACAGCTTTAGCCGCTTAAATTGTTTAATTTTTAGCAGTTGCGTGTTGAGTCGTGAGCTTTAATATAACTGGTACTAACCGCATTTAAGTGCAGATTATGCTTAAATCTCATCACCTTCTTACATTGATTAGCGTGATTAATAGAAGAATAAAGTTTTTAGTTTAATATACATATAAATTATATGATATTTGTAACCTTTTTGTGTTATTTTCTAGTATAAATCTTGGAATACCATAATTTTCGCTGATTACGTGAGTAATAGAATCCACGAAAACGAGGCTGCACCAACTTTTAATAAAACTAAATATATATACTTCATTCGTAATTCGATACCGACCGCAGCGTTTGCACTATTAAATCAAACGGTACACGATAAATGCTGAACAGATTTTTACGTCTTTACAATTTATTAATATGGCTCAGTATTATATTGTTTCAGTTTAAAAATAGTATATATATATATATATATATATATATCTATATATATATATATATATATATATATATATATATATATATATATATATATATATATATATATATATATATATAACGAAGTAATTATAAATACTAATTACATGTTATCATAAATACTAAGTGTTAATTAAATATTTTTTCAATTTTATCGAACGTTTTTGTGTAAGAAAAAACAGCTAATTATTAATTAAGCTAATTATTAATTAATTATACGTTTTTCGTCATATTACATTTTAACCATACAACATAATATATTTTATTCTACTATTCAGCGAATTTCAATTCATTAGATGATATTAAAAGAGTAACGGCACACAACAATTCTTGGACTCAGTTGGAGCTAGAAATACGCTCATCTTCCTCATTGCGGGCTATCTTCATATGAACCAAGTTTGCAATTATATTCCCGTTGTCGTCACATATCTGTCTTCAGATGTAATTGCTAGATATGTTAAATCGTGTCCGTTACACTGTGTGGAATTCATGACATGAGACTAATTGCTGTCAGAAGACCGCTTGGCGTCGCACGCGCACGTACACAGTTGCAACAGTCTTTGATAAATGTCTATTTCATGGAATATCGTGTATTACTATAGTAAATAAAGAGAATTTACTCTATACTTAAGAAAATATAGTAACAATAAAAAAATGTTTCTGATTTTGATCATTCATCCTTAATATATGGTCAGCAAAAATATTTAGAGTATTTTATTTTATCATGAATTACTTACAATAATAATCATCAAATAATAATTACTTACAATAAGTAAATTGTATATACTTACATTTAATTAAATTCGTATATTTGTAAGTACGTACATAAAAGTTTCATTCTTCTAATTAGTATTATAGTTTAAACAAATTTCTAATTTAATTTGGTATATTTTTGTAAATGCGTATGGGGCAAATTAAAGAAGTGAGTATTTTAAAGAATTAGAAAGTAGTTAAATTTTGAACCGCCTTTAAATGAATTTATATTTAGGGTTTTGTACCTCAAAAGGAAATATGGAACACTTTGTCGTCCATTTGTCTGTATGACTGTCTGTTCGTCCGTCAAGATTATTTTTTCAAGTTCACTTGGAGCAAGTGGCAACAAGCCCATTGAAATCAAATATCCAGATATATAGACCCTTGGACTACAAAATAAATAAAACGTTTAAGTCAACTACTACTTTTTTGCCGCATTTTGTATGAAATACATCTACGTTATCTAGAATTATGGTATTTAAAAAGAAATTAGTACAAAAGAAGACAAATTTATAGGTATAGTACAGAAAAACCATTACAAACTTATCTGTAGTTTATATCATACGAAGTTAAAGCATCTGCCCTGCATTTGTCAACTTTTATAAGCTGTAATTCGTTGATCTATTTGTTATTTACAAATCTATCATAGAAAAAACAATCAGAAACAACACACACACAAATCTGTAGTGAATTTGAAATAAAATGAGTATATACGCCCCCAAATTTAAGTTTGTAATCATGAAATTGGTACGGAATCGGTTCTCTATTACTATTCGTTTTTTTAAAACCATATTTGGATTTAGTCTATCATGAGATTATATTTATCATATTTAAATTTTTCAAGATCTATAATCTTTTTAAATAATATTTCATATAATTATATATATTTTATCAAAAAGGCAGAGCGACATGAATTTACAAATCGAATTGAATGTGTTACAAACACAATATTACGTCAGCGTCGTTCGCCTCTTTAACTTCTGCTAGGCAGAAACTAGAGCAGAAAGTTCATAGGTTTTCCAGGTACATATCCAATTTCTTTAAGTATATTAATACCATTAAATACTTTTAAGTTTTTACTGTATCTACAGTGCTTGAAATAAAATAAAAATATATTAATTAATCAAAATCAATCAACCATAAGAACCGTAAGAACCTAGTGTACCTAAATACACTCCGGTCTCCGCTTTCCGCCTTTTTAGGCATTGCGTATTGATGTTCGAAACTCTATGCCGCGCTTTGCCTTGTTACCAGAGCGAAGAAAATGAAAATGAACGAACCCACAACTCGACTTTACAGGCAAACGCTGTGCCTCTGCGCCACGATGGTCCTCGTTATATGTATACATTTGTAAATATTTTTAATTAATTCTCATGTGCTTAATACAAATTAAAACAACTTCACTAAACAACAACTACATAGTTGCAGTAAAATAATTTGTGTGTATTATGAAACTATCTTATTGTTTAAGAAGAAGAAAGTAGCTTCGGTAATTAAAGTAGATTTTCCTTATTTTTGTTCTATTTGAATTATTAATTTGATTTTATTATTTATAGAAGAATAAATAATAAAATCTTACTTACAGCATTTTAAAATGCAGGCGGTGTGTCTAGACACGACGGTTGCTATATTTAAAATTGTGTTAGGAAAATCTCTTACTGTATTTATAACTAATACTATTAACAATAGAAAAATCTTTAGAGAACATTAAAATATAATGTTAAACATATCCTCCTACACTTACAAAACTTCAACTGATAAATTACATTCATCAAAGTAAAAAAAATATACAATCATAAAACGTAGCCGCCGGTCAAATAACCAATAATACGCATTAAATATACATCATAATTATTAGGACATACAAGGCCACTGGCGAGTACGTTCAGCTTCATTCAGTATATTAGAACTAATACCAGACCTATTTAGACCACGCCGCACCAAGGGTAAGCGTTGATTAATCATGGTTCAATTTGGCATCGTTCTTTACCATTAGTTGCTATAACCTAACGAAAAGAGTAATTAAATGGTGCGTCATAAATTGTACACGCACGCTAGGTAACGGTCGAGTACATAATAAATTGCGTGAACAAACTTGATATCATTTTCGCGAAGCATTCTCAAGGAATTAGATAAGAAAGTTAACTAATAACCCTGATCTCTTTGTTACTTTTGCCAACCTAATTAAGATCTCTATTTTCGTTTCAGTGAAATGTTAGCTTGGGATCTTGGATATAGATCCAATAAACAACTGGTTTAGTTATTTGGTTTGCCTTGTTTTTTTTATTATTAGTCACCTTTGATATGTAAGTTTGGCGCGTGCATTGTGCGTAAAGCTTTTTTTTGTCTACACGCTGTATCCCGTACATAGGTAACGCCTGCCTACGGTTCCCTATGTTGTGTACATAAGGAACCGTAGGCAGGCTAGTGTTAAGACACTCCGTTCCCAACTTACCCAGACCGAGAATGGAACCAACAAAACGTCGCGTTTAAAGGCATACGCTCTGCTTCTGCGACACGACGGTCCTTAAGCTTTTATTTAATAGATTAAAAAATCTTAATGAAACTGCTGGATTTGGATAAAATTATAATTGTAGCCATTAAGAGAAAACCTTGAAGGTATTGATTGGTGCTTAATAGTAATAATAGACGAAACTATAATTATACTCGAAAAAACTTAAAACAATAATTACCAATGGACAATATGAAGGTTTCGTGCTCGTTTCAGATAGTTATAATAACATTTTTCTATCATAGTAAATATTCCAGACATCCATCATGATAAATGGCTGTTATAAAATAAGTGTATTTGTAAATATCATCCCCGTTATTCTCACTGTGACGTTGATAATTATTAAAACTAAATAAGATTAGATTTCCCCTAAAACACAAAAATGACCTAAGACTGAAAGAACTAAGACTATATAATTATTGGAATCAAATTGTATTTATTGATGGTATTTTTGACATACCTACATAATATATTCTTTTTCATTTAGCACACAGGTTTAGTTTAGTTATTCACTAAAAATGACGTATGTACTTTTAGAATCGTGTCAAGCTTAATAAAATCATAATATTTTAAATGAAATGGAAAACAATTATAATATAAATTAGCTATAAATTCTTAAAAATACATCTCTTCTAAGTTCATGCAGAATAAAAATTACTTTACTTAGCTATGGTAAAATTTGAGACAATGCCAAGGTTATTTATTTTACTTTTATGACAATGGAGTACTGTATAAAAACACTTGTCTCTCAGACAATGTGTCTCCGATGACACCTCGCCATATAACAATAGCTTCATTACGTGCACAACGACAGCCCCCTTGCGGCCTCTAGCGCCATATGTAAAGATATTGAAAATATTTTTAATCAAAACTCATGATCTTATAAAACTTTATATACCGTATGTGCTGGAGCTGGATCCATTTATTGGCGGTTCATTTAGTTGTTCAGTTGCGACATTTACACTAATACAACCGGTTCGCTGAAGGCTGTGCCTACCTAGAAGTTATGAGCGCGTTGATATATAAACAGCACGAAGCAGACACAATAAACATGAAGTTTTATTACTTGGCCGTGTTCCACGCACGGATGTTAAGCCCGCGTATTTACAGGATAGTTGGTTGAGCCGGATAAGTTAAATGCAATATGCACTGTGCAGACGGTTTACCTTTAGGATCTTAAATGTACGAATATTTCAAAACTTGGTATACATCACTTTGTGATGGTTCAATTTACGCATCACATCAAATACCACTGAGTTCAAGTCTTACTCATGTATAATTATTAAATTGTACAATTATTAAATTATACCTGAGTAAACATACATATTTTGTATAATCACATGATTTTTTTAGTGTTAGACAACTATTGAATAAAAAAAAGTATTTTCTATATTTTGCTCGATCTACACAGAAGTGTAATTAAAATTCAATTTGAAAGTGTATACGTTCCTTTATGATTCAATATTAATTAGAATAATATCTAGATATTTTTTTATTATTTTAATTAATGTTTAATATAAAATGATATTCTAATGAATATTTGCTCATTAGTGATTAAAAATATGTACTTTTTTCAATTCTTTGCATATTTGCACAAATCTCTTATTTTGATAAAATGATTCGAGAATTACTCTTATACAGTAAGGATTTTTTTAAGTACACTTGGCTAACGTAGAGTGACCGAAATACAAAGAGCTGAATTTATGTATTAAAATGAGAACATTATAAATCATCATAAGAGCGCTACTTCGCTAGTCCCTAGTATTAAACATTTTATTTGACTAAAAAACTATTACTAGTAGCATCTGAAGAGTTCCACTGTACAGATCCTAGTTCCATCATCAGATCAATTACATGATGATACAATTATTAAAAGCGAGTCATATTTAGTTTCTTAAATTTTATCACAAAACCAAGTAGACGTAATAAAAGCATGTTGCAAATTAATTAAATGTGTTTATAGAATATGACTATATTTTGTATTCATAATGTGTATAATTTATTTCTTAAAAAAAGTAATCGATACTATTTAATTTGTTAGATCTAATTATTGACTTCAACTTACGGTAAAAATTTATTTAATGGATTTTTTTGTGTATTTTTAAAATTACATTTAAAAAACTATATGACGTAAACGGACAATTACGAGTCATATTCGCGCACCAAGGGTTCCATGACAATTTCACGTCATGTCAACGGCAAGTTAAAGTTATAAAATATTTTTAAGAAAACATAAAAAAAATTTAACATAGTGTTATAAAACTTGACAAACAAAATTTAAATGATAATTTTTGGATTTGTCCCTTATTTGTATTCTAAGTTCCCACTTCTTGCCACATTTTATAATTTTAGGTCAACGAAGTTTGGATTACATGACGAATACTATACAATATGCTGGAAAACCGAAGGATAAACGCTCGTATCTTTTGATTGCGTTGACTTAGAAGCTTATTTTTTTCGTGGCCACAGAGTGTGATATTTGGTATTCATTTCAGCTTGATATTTCAACAGACAGATATTTGACAGATAGACAACAATGTGATGTGTGACTGTAATTCTTTTGAAGTACGAAATCATAAAAACGGAACATCGAGAAATATTATATTAATTAGTATAGTAATTGATCAATAATAGACTTTTTAAGGTTAGACACTGAAATGTATGTAAGGGTGATATGTAAGTATATATATATATATATATATATATATATATATATATATATATATATATATATATATATATATATATATATATATGTATATTTCATTAGAGATTTAATTCACAAAATAAGGTAGATGTAACAAACATGACGAAGCTATAAATTATTCCGTTTTTTAGTAGGCCACGGAAGCCTAAAAAGTGTATTAGGTATAAACTCACATAACTATGTAATTTTTTTCTTACGCTCTTATTTCTATTAGTACGCTGACCGCTATCTTCTTAAATATGTGTAGCCTACCTTTGCCGTTGATGCCTGCGGCAGGCTTTCTCGAGCTCGACACGTGTAAACACAACCGGTATTTGAAGATTGAAGTTGCACCTTACATAAAAAAGTAATTATTTTTAATTTTATACATTTCACTATTATAACTAACAGTTTATATCTTAGGTTTAAATCATGAAACGACAAATAATAAAGTCCTAGTGCTTAACTAACACTCATCTTAAGCTTTAACAATAAGACCAACGACTGTAAGAATACTCTAGAAATAATTCCATGAATCAGTCTTGAGTTGAGAGTCAGGACTGATTCTTCTCTTTGGGCACGAAAATAACATTTACAAATGAGTACATTTACTCACAATTGAAGATTTATTATTAAGTTTTTTTAATGTTTTAAGTACTTAGGTAATTGTGAAAATTAATCTATGTAATTTCACGACTGGCTACGAATTCAAATCAGCTTTTAATTATGTCCTCCCTTTTGTAAGTAATATAATTTTAGCACGAAATAAAGCGGTATGCCTCTGGAATTTCATTAAACATAAGTTTTATGTGGTTTAGAATAAATGAGTAATGAACAAAGGAAGCGTGTTCCAGTTTTTAGAACTTTAAATTCGTGTACAAGAAATTTCAAAATGGGTCAAGTGAGTTTTGTAATACTTTTCATCTATGTAAAATAAAATTTTAGCTGTGATCATAAAATATTTTGCATATAGAAGATATTTTGAGATGTATAAGCATTGAATATTAAATAGCAAAGATATTAATTAAGTCGGCGACGTACTCCCGGAGTGTCACCTAAGTAGGCCTTAGCCTGTATATGATAAAGCATAATATATCGAAAACATCTATGAAGTTATACTGGATTCAGTTTAAATTAAATCTAGCAAATGGTGAAGTATATAAATATATCATATATACTTACAAAATTGTGACGTTGAGTTTTGCGGACTCCAAAAATGGGTGACCAGTGTTGAATGCAAGGATAAGATGTTAATCATATATAACATTTATTATATGTATATAGACCTTACAATCCGAACCTGTTATATACTTAGTTAGTTGAGACTAAAATATATATTAAGTTTATAAGTACAGTAACGATTAAGGAATTGGCCAGGAAGGTAAGCAGTACGTAGTTAGCATAAGCTGGTTATACCTATAAACATTAAGTTTAGCCGCTACATAGCATACTTAATCTACGTTACTGTGCATCCAACGCTAGTGCTGACTGCCTCGCGCTCAATGGTATACTGGGTAGTTTGTCTAATCATTACAAATGGATGTCTGCCAACAACAATACAAATGCGACTGCGTTCCTGCTTCGATAATAGATAAACGAAGCTCTGAAGTTTAAATATATTGTGTTGTTTCGTAAATTGTAAGATTTGCATATATCTCTCTTGAGCATATTATATTGTATTTCATATATTTTTTAATAGCAACAGAATAAAAATGAGTCGTATTTACACGTTTTGCCTATTAGATTTAAACTGTTCAGAAATGGACTTCTTTGATTTCTTTGTTTGTATAAATCAAAATTAAAACTTTTGCGTGCGTTCTATGTATTTGTACACCATGAAAGCGTCAATAACTATAAAAAGATTTACTTTTTTTAGCCTAAGTACCTATATTTAGAAAAAAAAAACCTTAAAAATATAAAGAACCACATCGATTGATGCGTGCACGTAAACATATAATACAGTATACACAAATATACATTACACACTTACATTACAATAATACGTAAATATCTTAATGCCATTTAAAATAATACATGAAAAGCGTAATATACACGATTTAGCTTCTGCAATAATAAAAAGTACGAACACTCAGAGTAAAATTTGTTGAATATAATGAAACATCTCTCATTCATTTTATCCAGACATTAACCACAAACGTTCGCGTTAAGTAATCAAGTTTTGGAACCAAAAGCCGCTCATTTGATTTTCACGTGGCATTATGTTTCCTCTGGAGACTAACTTTTATGCAACGGTTGAGTTCAGGTAGAACAGCTTGTTTATGTAAAGCATCTGCATATTTGCTCAGTTGTGTTCGACTAAATGCCGTCTATTTGGCAAACTTGGTTGATTATTAGCAGTTCAGGAGGCGACACAGCTATAGTAGAATAATATTGTAACAGTAAAGTAGTGTTATAAGCAACGGCCCGACGTTGTTAGCCGACACTCTGACACAGTTTCTATTTAATTCAACAAGCAGTAATCGCAATGGGCGCTAAATATAATTACACATTGGCATTCTCAACACGGCGCCGGTCCTCTGACGGCGAGTAGGTACATCCTCGCACGCATCCAAATAAGCGCGAGGCAACCGTCCTGCCTACGGATGAGTATTTAATTTTATGTTCTGGATAGTAATTCGTTTTAAAACAATGGCGTTCTACAAGACTTATAAATACATATGCAAGAAAGTTTACCTCCTAACCTGTGTGGAATAGGTAAATGGTTTAAGAATAATTCTATTAATAAATACATGCTCGTGCGTGACTCTCTGCCGATTGTTACTGTGATATAAATCTCATAATACAGGTTTTGTAAATTAATATCAGTTGTATGAGTAACATAATTTTAATTTCTTTTAATATCACACATTTTAACAGTGACATAGTTAATATACTTATATTTTATATATATCTTATAACTATACACTGTAAATAATTTAATTTTATTATAAAAAAATATTCTAAATTTGGTTTGTGTGTTATTGAATTCTAAAACTTTGAAGTGACAATTTCTAATATCTTTTTGGTGATATATTTTATTATTTTACTTTACGACTAACCTACATTTTTTCCACCCTAAGGACTTCGTGCTGGTAAAGCCAGTTGTTTTGCACTATTCATATTCGGGCCGCATTGGCAAGTTCGGTGTCATGGTAATATAATGTCATAGATAGGGCATTGTATATCGGGTGCAGTAATGTAAACAACGGGATAACTGCTAGCGGGCGCGCCTCGACCGACCAGTTTAATGAAGAGATTTGGCACGACTGCACGAGTCTTAACGGTTTCTATATACAAATATATGTATACTTTGCCACACAGTGGGGCCAATACATTGCTTATTGATATTTAGTAGCACTTAAAAAATAAATTAACAGCTATAAACTTTGCATATGTATATACCAATATTTACCAGCATATACCTAATAATTAGCCATGCCTATCATATCTATGTATAATAAGATTATGGTATTATAGATATAGATAGATAGAGTGTAAAATTAAACTGATAATTTATTATAGATAGATATAGATATGTATAGAAATAAATGTTTTCTTTATGAATAAGTTATTAATTCGGCGTTCATTTAAATAATTGAAAACAATTAATTTTTGCTCTTTATTAATATTAAAATATTTGAAATTTTATATCACTGTCATAAATAATAATTACCTTACTTGTGTAAAAATTAAACCGTTAAGTACCGTTTTGTCACGTGGACAGTTGACAGCACGAACTGCTGTGGTCCGTACACATATTATATGTCTCCATTGAGGAGGGACGAGTATCTACATTGTGAAAAGCAAACTATGTACACATAATACATCGTGTATATTGATAACTGTGACCATGCAATTTATATTGCGTGTTGAGTAATGGAACTCAACGTTGTGCTTTATCTTCTTTCCAGAGATAGGAAATGTAAATGATTCGTTTCCTTGAATAGGAATCGAACGTACAAGCGCCGCTTGCCGGTGCCTGCGCCATGACGGTCTCGTCCTGATATTAAGTTCAACAATTTATTGTACAATATCTCAATACTAACACATATTTGGTTACCGTCCTCCAGTCCGGATTTTATACAATTGACTATATATATATATATATATATATATATATATATATATATATATATATATATATATATATATATATATATATATATATATATATATATATATATATATATATATATATATATATATATATATATATATATATATATATATATTTTTGTGATATAATTATAATAGTCTATATAAGTGATTAATAGTCACCATTCAGTCTAGTTTCTCTCCAAACGAAATGTTATCTACGATATGTTTGTATCAATTATAAAAACCGGTCCTATAATAAATGAAAACGAGATTGTGGTACACCTATACAAAATTCTAATGAATTATTCAAAAAGCTTTTTGTAACTGTTACTAAATAAAACATTTAGTCTCAAGACAATTTAAGCATGGTAACCCCAACTCGTACGTTGATAACTGCGCACTGAACGTCGGCGTCTGTACTTCCAATTTTACTTCATTTGCATACTCCACTCGCTGCCGTGTAATGCCACCTGAACATGTCGCATTTACTACCGATGGGTATCAAGGGGTATCACTGTCAGTGATTGTCTACAGAGCATTAGGTACTTAGAAACTAAATATATATGATACGTTTAACCATATAATATTATAAGTAGAAATATAGGAGATGTCCAGCAAGAACCTTAGTAGTGTTAAATTTGTTCTAAAAAGTATATTTAAATAAATAAATCCATACATTCATTGCTTGTGATAAAATTTTTATAAATGTTGTAATATTTAAACATAATATATACGTCTAGGTGAAGGTACTTAAATTTTTATCAGAGCTTATATAGCTAGCTAGCTAGCTAAGTAAACATAGAAAGACAATTAGAAAAGAACAAAAACTAGAAACAAACTAGCACATTTTTAATTGGATGAGACGACTTCCTTTAAAACGACATTTCGCAGTCGCCGACCCTTCTATATACTAGTTTTTTTTACTATCTTACAAGAACTTGTAAATAATTAAGAAATAAGTTAGTAAGTGCCTACAATGTTGATAATGTGTATTGTGTTTTTCATAGTTCAAATATAATAATAATTTTAAATAAATTATTAGTTTAGATAAATCATACATGGTTATCAGTTTTCCTTACTAGACAGAGCCTGTAGGTACTGTCGTGTAATAAACAATTGATAATTTTACAGTAAGCATGTATTTTGTAAGCCATGTGAATAAAGTAAATATTCACAATCTGCGACTTTTGTTTTTTGCAGCTTCTCTTCTTTGTATACCACACACAGCAGTATAGACAGTAAGAAAATAGTGTCAAGACACTCCGTTATCTTGTTTTCGCCAGAATTCAAGACATTACTTGATGAGTGGCGTAACTCAACGCCGCAATTTCCCTTAGTAAGGCAACAACGGGGAAATATAAATTATTTAGTCCTTAGATTAGAGATCGACCTTCTCAGATAATGGAACTAAAGTCAAAATCAATAGTAAAACTTTAGACCCTACAAAAAAAGTAAAATAAATATTATAATATCCAATTGACAAAATAATACGAAGTGGCAGACTCCTATCAAATTGCTCGCCGGCCCGTTACTAGGTAATAACTGCACTGTTTGACATCAGACATGTCAACTTTTAATAAATTAAACTAAAAATATATGTAAAGGTATGAATGAATTTTTCGCAGAAACAAAATTATTATGACGTTTACTTAATTCCAAGGACGGTGATTATTATATTTTTAAGTGGCAATACACGTTGGCGTAGCAAGCATGCTTTGTAATTTTTTCTGTTAGTCAGCTGGGCGGTTGAAACATATCCATTGCCTTTTCAAGAATGAAGACTAAAAAACATTTGACATTGACATAAATTGACTTTAGGCTTGTTTATTCACTATACTTCACCGCGTTTCTTGTCCTTTACAAACATTATTATATGACCGCACTTCTGAAGCGAGCTTGAGAAAACTCTCTTACTAGTTACTATTTATGTTTTACGTGAAATTTCAGATTTAATATAAACTATATAAATACATAAAATCATTGTTGAATTATTTGATTTTGAATTTGAAGCTGACATAAATTATTTATAGGGATAAAATAAGCTTTGCTGTTCCTCCTGTCTTGCTTTTTCTTGTAAACCCCAAGCTTCCAATATATTAGTGCCTCAAAATTGAAGTATTTATTATATCAGCATTTGACTCCTGAAAATGTTTTCAGATGTGGTTGAAAAATACAATTTTAAAAATATATTACAGTTTTGTAGAAATAAATAAAGACTTTTTTTAATTAAATGTTTTTGTTGTTTAATATAAGTGGAATTATTTATTAAGCCCATACGAATATTAACATAACTTTTTTTAAGAACATGTACGAAAATATTCCACTATTGCTGCATGAATAGCCATATTAAATCCAATTGAATATTTAGTGGTCAGTTGTGTGGCCTCTGGAAACATTAGTAACGGCATTGAGTTATATTAAATTCATTAGTTTGTTGGCCTTATTTTCATATACTTAATATTTCTTTCAAAATTACTCACATAAACTTCCCATTTTCTTTAAAAATGTGTAAGAATATTTAAAAAAAAGACATGAATGTCTCCTGAATATTATGTAACCGTTGTACTAATAGTAATTTACTCTCAATAATTATAATTATACCTATGATAACATCCAAAGCTAATATACACTGGAAATTGGACCTTCGTCACCTGTTATACAAACAATGGCTATTGTATCATCGGTCTTAAACCAGTACAAATAAGAGCAACAGTTAATAATATCGACGCCGATAATGATCAACTATCATATATATTTGGACACGAAACAAATATACGTTTGTTTATACAAATATTTATACCGATTTAAAATTAAATTATTATTGGTCATCTATATTTGTATCGCCACGCCATCTTAACGCAATATGGACGTTCCCACAAAGAAATCTTTTACTGCAGTTCTAATTTAAGGCTGTCATTTCCATAATACAAAAATATACATGTACTATCCCCTGAGAAGATTTTGCTCAAAAATAAAAAATATGTGCGGTCAAAAGTTACAAGATTATTTATTTTCTGTTTAACCTGCATTTTGCATTATAAAACATATATTGGTTTAGTATATACTTTTTACGCATTCAAGTAACTAGCAAAATAAATATTGACATTATACTAGCAGATGCCCGCAACTCTGTGGAACACACCTGCCAGCACTTAACATCTATTCTTATCAAAAATTGGATTGATATTAAAATTCATTTTCATTTATATATATCTGATATCTCCTACTTATAAGCTGTCTTATTGCCAAATGGTAAGTTGGTACGACAAATAATTTTGGCGAATGACTTTTAGATTTTACATAATATGTATATTATATTGTTTTATATGATATTTTTATTTTTGTAACTATTTTATTATTATAGTTTAAGAATGCTTGTTTTTTTTTCATAATCATGTTGGCCTGACCTGTACTTATGATGTACAATGTAATTCATTTTCAAATCTATTATATTATCCATTATTTATGTTGATTTGCCTAGTATATGAATAAATAAACTGATTTATTTACACTTATTACTTACATTTATATGATATTTATTAATAATATTAATTATAATAAATAATTGAAGTCTTGTTTTACTGAAATATCATGATAACAATAGTGTAAGATCTGTATATATACAGGGCTCATTAGAAAGGTGCAAGCCAACAAACGCTCTACAAGTTCAACCGCTTTTATTGTAAAGCTAGCGACTTCCATTATAGTCTCTCTAATTATATTTTAATTTGATTGACTCACGTTTTTATATATAATTTTATTACAATCATTATAATATTAAACTAACAATAAATAGTAAATAAAGGAAAGTTTAGATAAATGTATTTAAAAAAGTTATATTTATCCAGTTTTTTACTTGACGACCGATGATGTCTACTTTTTAGTATCCATCTCATAATATGAGGGAGATACGTAAATTATATGTTTAGGAAAGCTCTAAATAATTATCGATTATGTGCTTATAAGCCACAATGTAATGTAATCAAAGAACAGAACAACTTAAAGCTCATTTTATGTTCTATACTATCACAGAGAAGGTCGCATTGACGAGCTCGACAAATGTTTATATCTAAAATCTTTAACATTGAAACTTCCTGAGTTTCTTATCTTGTTGGTGCTAACTGCTATCGTGTCCACGTAGCCCGGTAACTGCATGCTATTTGAATGTTCGCTTCGTTATTATAATATCATCACGTAGTCGTATATGCTATCCCGCGAGGTCAGATCGACACGATTAGCAACGTAGGTAGAGATAGTCTCTGGGTAAGTCTAGTTCATGCTGACAACTACGTAGATAACCTAGTTTAAATATTATAAAATGCACTAGCTTTTACGTATATATACAATATATCTATTAGTAATAATTTAAAATAAATATGTGACATTATTCATATGTCATAGTGTGGCTTTAATAAATGTGTTCTAAATTGATTATCTATAAATCTAACCAAATGATTAATAGCCTGTTGCAAATACTATAATAAAGCACACTGTAAAATCATTATTTTATTATTATTTTATATCACAGTTCTAGAGTTAATAGATAATAAATCGATTTAATTTCAAAAAACTGAAATACTTCAATATTTTCTATCTGAAACACAATAGTTAACCATGTTATATACTAACTTACCTAATTCTAATGAAATGTGTGTGTGTTGCATTTCACAGACAGTAACTACCTAAATGTCAGCATAAAGGCTTGCATGGAATGAATTTTAACAACGAGTTTACAGTGCAGTCTTGAATAGTATATTTTAAACTAGTATGTGTAACAAAAGCTTCATATAAATTAAAAAAATTATTTCTCTAACAGTGCATCTTAGATTGAGATTTTCTTTAAAAAATTTATGATGACTCGATCGTGTCGTATTGACTTTTGTTATAAATTGTACGATAATGACTTGTACAATATGTTAAGCTTTGTGCTCTAAGCTATTTCCTTATTTTTTTTTGATGTTTTGTTGTAGTTTTTAACATTAGGTATGGTTCCAGATACTTGATTTTTACATTTGGAAAATGCTTAACCCGTTCAATAGTTTTTGTTTATATATATGTCTATATATGTTTCTGCATCTGGTAAACTAGTCTTAAAAATCTATAGCCTTGATCCTGCCCCGACTTCACAAATGTGCAACAAAAAAGTTTCATTTGAATCCGTCCAGCAGATCCGAAGATGTGTACAGACAAAATTTTTTACCATTTTAGTATCTTCGTATTCTTCTAAGGTATTGTATAACTTTCATCCATTTTTATCACATGACATATGCCAGTACCTGTTCACCGCCGTACTTTGTCTAACCTATATAACTTATATTACAAATATTTTTCACCAGAAAACTACAAATTGTAATTAATAATTGTAATTAATAAGTGTAATTGTAATTTCTTCACCAGAAAACTACAAATTGTATCTAAAGCTAAGTATATTGATTACTAACATATTTACTCACAATTATTTAGGAGTATTATTATATATGTATATTAACACAGCTCTGTAATTAAGCAATAGAACAGATTATATTAAGTAATTTCAAATTGATTGTGCAATCGTATAAATAAATATAGTATATAATTACTGTGAAAGTTCTATAAATTTATAATGTCAGGAGGGCACGGATTAGTAGGTGAGGGGTCATGGGTTGCAGCGCATCTTCGCAATTCTATTTACTAAGATTACGTACACGATGCTATTTTGAATACAACTAAGATTTTTGAAAATTGATCGTTTAAAATTCTCAGTAGTATTTACATTTTAATTGTTTATTTTTGAGATATGTTTCACATAAAATTGTGCTATTTGCATCTAAAAAAATAAATAAAAATAATCAGTAGAAGAATTCTAGACTATACAATACCTAAAATATATAAATTCAAAATAAATATGACAATATCTAAATAATATGAGAACTTTAATATACACCAGAAATTTAAGCTTATATCTTTTGGCCACATTTCATTAAGTTTTTAAATTTATGTTTGATTGTGACGAATAAAATTATTCACATATGCTATAAAAATGTCGGCAAAAAACATTAACGTAACATTAAAAAAAGAAATGTCAAATAAAGCGCTCTGTTGTCCTGAGTTTCAAAAAACAAAAGGTGTTATGCATTATGAGTATGAACTGTGACAACACGACCTTTATTTATACTATTGATCCACCCTCACCTCGTTCTCGGAAACAAAATTTTACGGTCACTAACAACTACTAGAACTTAAATCTTCATAAACGCATCGTATCTAAAGAGTGCATTTCACATACAGCAACAATTTGAAGTTTTATTTTGGTTTCAAAATTATATTAACTTGAAAAATAATTTTGAGTGCATTATATTTTATAATAATAAGATATATTTTATGTTTCATTCGCTTCGCTTTATTCTGTACTTTAGGTTTATACCGTATATAACGGGTAAGCAGAGAGATCCTAGGGTAAGAACACTCCGATCTACGCTCTCCATGCAAGCCATGTAAGCGTTTTACAGCCCGTTTAAATAAGGCATGGGATTGAGCTACTCTATGTGAACTGTAAGTTAAAAGAGAAAAGCGATGTGACATATCACTAGGTCTACTCAGCCTTCCCAGTAAAGCGATATATGAATAAACAAAGGTAAAAAAGTTTAGGTTTAGTACACGTATTTTTTTAAGTATAGTTGAGTAGCAAATAGAAATTAAAAATATATGACATTACCATTTATGAGTTATTTTTGAATAATTGCAGAGAACGAATCGAGTGTGAGTTGATCAAGAAAGCTAGCAGGGGAGAAATCTTCTAATTTTATAAACGTAGAGAAATATTACCACTTAACACGCTTATATTCACATGCGATTTCAAGAATATTTATTATTTAAAGTCAGTACTACGAAAGAAGTACGAAATAATTTGGAAATACATTTTTAACATAACTTAAAAATTTTATAAGAAAAATACTAAAATCGAAAAATAATTGTAATGTGATTTTCGTATATACAAAGCTGTATTTAAATAATTTATTCATTCATATCAATTCTGTTTTGAATTGTTTACAAAGTTTTCTTTGATTGATTTTTATTTTTTCAGATTCTACTAAAATTTGCTTACATATAAATTGTATTGAATTCTTATTTGTATAATTAAGTATTTATTGTACATAGACTGGAATTCAAATATGTGAAATTTGTATAATTGCTTGCATTCTGCAATAGACAAGCGAGATAAGATTATTTAAATATTAAAAAATGTACTAAAATAAAATACTATTTCCCGCATCTAGAAGCGTAGACAGGGAACCTAGTGTTAAGACACTCGTTCCCCATTTTCCGCCAAACTGGCTGAGTGGCGGAACTGAACACGGAATCTTCTTGTTACCAGGGCGAGGAAATTAAAATAATTCCTTCTCCCCAAGTGGGAATCGAAACCACAAACGTCGCGGTTACAGTCAGACTCGGTGCCGCTGCGCCACGACAGATGTAAATGAAAATAATCTATCTAAAAAATTGTAAGTAATCGTAAAGACAGGCTTATATAGAATAAGTCTGTGTCAATACAACTAAAAAAAATTATTATTTAAGTCATAACATCTTTTTTTTGTAATCGAAATTTAATTTTGAAACTGGATACATCTCATTGACTTTCAACGAAGTGGTATAAAACGATAATTCAGGATGTTTTCGCTCTCACTTTAACGACTTTCGATATTATTTGCCATTCATACATTAACCAGAATAAAGACATTTGTATCTTAATGCACCCACATTTTGTAACCAAATTATTTATAAACAAATTTGGTTTTATGCAATTCTGATTCTTCATTATAATTTATAATTATAAGCGATCTAAACTAAACATGGTATTAGATTAAAATTTTTTAAGAACTTCGTTTTGACGTAAATCGTAAGTCCAGTACAACTTCTACTTATTTCGATTTTACCACGAAGTGAACCCGCAGGTTAAATGTAGTATTTTATAAACTTGACCAATTATTATCAAATAAGTTTAATTAATTCTTACGCATTCAATGCTACAACATGCACACGTTGTGAAACGTTCACCAACATTGACGCGGGCGGCAGCGTATAACCTTATTCCCACTTCTGACAGTCTCTAAACTGGTTTAACAAAGAGTTTTTCTTAATGTTGCACTAAATAGCAACACAAATTAACAAACTAATGTATATTAGTCCTTCAATGTTCAAATGTAATATTCGCTTTAATTTGTACAGCTTTTAAGTTTCTCATAAATAACTATGCAGCATAAAATGTTTATTTTTGGATAGCCGACTTGACCTAATCAAACATATGCGAATTGTGATGCTATATATAATTTCACACTCGAATGAAAACATAAGTTTACGTAACGATACAGAACAATAGAGTAAATCTCAATGAATTTGTGCCATAAGACAAAAACGTCACGACTTGTCGTATATACAGACAACCGGCGTGAGCGCCTCGGGCTCTTTCGACTTAGTTCGTATTAAATAGTTAGTGTTTTCTCTCACTCTAATTCACGACATGAACGACAGAGTAGATCAGATCACTGAACCGAAAAGAAACAGAAATAAGTCTTTCTCATCCGGTGGCTGGCGAGCCGGCTACCCTGTGGAACCAGTTTTATATTATTACTTTTTAGTCGTAGTAAACTATAGACCATATATTCATATAACGTACCGAGAAGCAAGCTTTACACAAGGGGCTGAGCTTATGACGTTGGAAGGAAACTGTTACTGAACGGAAATGGATACTACCGGTGCAGCGATTATAATATTACTAGCGAGCTTCGTTTGGCTTATATATATATATATATATATATATATATATATATATATATATATATATATATATATATATATATATATATATATATATATATATATATATATATATATATATATATATATAGTAAAGTAAAACTACAATTTTATATGCTATATTTTTCTAATGATAATTTTATTGAACATAAGCAAATTATTTTCTAATTTCAACGTAAAAAAACAAAATATAGGCCCACTTCTCACAATTGAAATGTATGATTCAAATCATTCCAATACTATTTATTTTTTATATATCCATTCTTTGGCTAGTCCTGCTAAATGTACACTCTACTTTCTATTTTTACATTGCCAATGTTTAAAATAATATTAATATTGGTGGTCATATTAAGTGGAAAGGTAAGTCATTTATCCAACAATATATATATATATATATATATATATATATATATATATATATATATATATATATATATATATATATATATATATATATATATATATATATATATATATATATATTTTATATATATTATATTATATAATTTAGTTTCACTTGCGATTAATCGACGTAATTTAAATGTCTCTATTTTTATTTTCCTACGGAGACCTCATTAAACGCCAGGACGACAATTATTCTATATGTTGATTTAAGCTTTAAGCTATTACCGAGTCTAAATTAATTCATACTATTTAGTCGATTCTAGTAACCAAAGTAATATGACTTTATCGGTCTTCAAATTTTTTAAGAAAACTGTTGCAATATACAAATTTGTCAATTTATGTCCAGTACTTTTTGAGTGATTCGCAAATAAAAAACATACAAACAAGTATTCTTATTTTTATTAGCTTATTTTTAAGAATAACGATAGTTTAACGTGTAAACCGATCCAATGAATACACTTTTAAAATCTTCAAAGAACAGAATTGACTTTTTTAATTTTTTAATACTAAGACAATTTATTTCATTTATGATCTGTTGAATGACAAATGAAAAAAACTTGCCAGCATCATGCAGAAATTTCGTTCCCATGAATGTTGTTATTCTGATGACAAATATAAAATGCACTTATAACATGTTAAAAAAGTTTTACAGCTTTTTAAGCATAAATGCTTTCGAAAATCATTTAAAGTTGGTGGCACCATAAACTATAAACTTATTGCTACAAGTCACTATAATAATAATTAATATATTAAATGATTTGTAATTATTATTGTGACAACATTAAATTTGTATATTATAAAATTTCTATTATAAACTTCTACCATTTGCCACTATTACTAAGTAAAAATTGAATAAAATTACCTTTACTTGCGAATAGTCGACGTAATGTAAGCGTCTTTGCTTTTATTTTTCCACGATATAAACTAAGGATAGAAACTATCCTATATATTGTTTAAGGCTTCAAGCTATTATTGATCATGAAAAATCAAAAGATGTAAGTTATCACTTCTTTTCAGTAGTTGTGAATAATAATTAATGTAATTTAGAGAACTGCATGGAATACCGGGGTAGAAACCAGACGAGTCGAGACTTTAATCTAGTGCTATACAAAAATGCATTAATGTTTGTCGAGTAGTTTTTGCGCGATTGGACGCCAAAAAAGCAGATAGATAGAAAAAACTAAAAAAACAGTAGATTGATTTGTAGTATATACAAGTTTATCAGTAAAATATGTTTACCTATTCATAAATAATATTCTTAATTAATATTTTAATACCAATAATCTTTTCTATTGAGTGATGTTAGTATAAATCTAAAATTAGTAGAAACGATTTAAGTATATACCAAAATTTTAATTAAAATCGGACCAGCCAGCCACAAAAGCATAGTTCACGAAGCTCTTAACGTGGCTTATTATGTAGATAATTCAAAATTGTACTACTAATACCAAGCTTCACTCTACAATAAAATGTTACCTAAAATATAGATATATTATAAATAATATCATTTATTATAAATAATAACTGTGTCATTAATATCATTTATTGTAGCTTGGGCGCGTCTAAGTAACCCGGCCTATCGCACGTATTATATGATAAGCCGTTATAGGTTTGTGTTACTTTAAGTTTTCCTGATCTAGTCAGAAGAAGTGTGGCGTTTGTTTATATGCAAATAGAAATATTTCTTTAGATAAGAAGCTTAAAAAAAATATACGCTTATGAACCTTAACCTCTTTATAACAATTGCAATGAAGAAAATATACTATAGAAACAAAATTTAAAATTTTTAAAATACCCACGACGCTTAAAGTATAACGGAAAAATAAATAAAATTATTTAAAAACGAACGAAAATCGTAGCAGTGTTTTCAGATATAAATGGTGACATTGGTTTGCACAAAGAAATATTTATTTCATCGCCCCCTGGTGGGATGTCACCGTAACTTCTATAAAAACATGCACCAGCCAAATCAAAACCCATCACTGAAAACCGCATTAAAATCGGACCAGTGGTTTTGGACATACAAACGACCTCTCACCCCTAACGCATATACCGTCTCCGTTCCGTCGCGCGTAATAAATATATTACGATTTACAAATATACCTACCTCTGACATACTCGTATATCTTTGTAGACATTTAAAGCCTTACTCTATTTCAAAAGTCAGGACAAGAGCGTTTATTTAACGAAAAATTGTGAAAGCTTACAGTTTAATTACTGAAACGTTTCACTCATAATATATTTATGACAATCGTAACTGAGAAATTGACATTGACAGAGGTCATGGACTCATAATTTGCTTTCAACTTTTATACAGAATTCTACGCTTACGTAAACTCTTTTAACGTCTATTTCGTTAAAAGAGTTTACGTTTATTAGTGTAAGATACATTTATTTGTGTTTTAGGTGTAGTTAGAGACTTTAAGTATGTAGAACATAATCTTTGCACTAATATAGGTATTATGAAATATTTCAGAAGAAACCATTTTACAGCTAAGTTAATTTGTCAATATCCATATATTAACTTATCATAGTTGATGCTTCATGAATGCGGACAGTCGGGAGAAGCATAAGAGGTGGTTAACAAGAACACTGCTGTTTGTATTCCCACGCCTCCTAAGCCTCGACGGCTAGTCAAACCGTGGAAAGCGCGTTGATACGGTTGACCGCGGTGACGGAACGATTTATTTACATTAATTAATAACGCTTCGTTCATTCAGAGCACCGTATTGAGCTATAATTGTCAAGTAATTAATTTGCCGTTAACAAAATAATTAATCAGGTCTTATCTATTAAACACAACACGCACGCTTAAGATTTCAATGTACTTTATTGAATATATAAATACTTATTTTTAATGAGATTTTTGATGGCTTTTTGCATCGATGCGTTGTATTAATTTTATTGGTTACTTTTAAGGTATCAGGATATGGCTATTTATCTCTACGCATTATGGAAATATTAAGGTAATTGTAAGATGACATTCAAGCTAAGTAAGTTTTGTTTATTTTTCATTTTCATTTATTTTGCATATTTTAATAGTTATTTGAATGTATCAAAAAAATTACTATCAAGAGAATTTCTGTATATTGATGTTTTATTGTTCATATAAAATCAAATAAATATCAAAAAAGTTAAAGTACTACTAATGCTACTATTTATAGAAAGAATAAGACAAAAAGTGAATTTGCGTGACTGTGAGTGTCATACATCAATAAAATTATAGCAAAGCCCCGTAATCAAAAAAAATGTAATGCTTACACAGCTAGTGTACGTGGGAAAGAGACTTCACTTAAACAAGAAAGTAATATACGATATAAATAATAAACATATAATAGACTTGTATTAATAAAGTGCACAATAGTTGAAATATTTTTGAATGAATATATTTTAAGTGTTATAAAGTTTATACAAAAAACTGGAGACCCGCTCGAGGCTTTGCCGCTTAAGTAAACTGAATTGCATTCGTTTCGATACGTTATATGAAATCACATTGTACATGTTCTGTATACTCGTATTTACTCTAATAAATTATAAATATATTTTTCTAAAATTACTAATTATTACATCAGCTACCTTTCAATGAAAGTCCCGTCAAAATCAGTCCCACCGTTTCAGAGATTAGCCAGAACAAACAGACAGACAAACATTTTATAAACTATTATTCTGGTATATGTACCGTATATACATATATTCATATGTATGTAGTAAAATGTGGTTTTTTTTAATATTACAAACAATTACTCCAGTTTTATTTATTAGTAATATATATGTAGCCTATATACCCTATATAATACCTAATGAAAGTAAAATCATAGATGACAATTAATAGGGTTTCACGGAATCTAATATGCGTATAATGAAATTGAAACGTTTCTCAGTTAATTTACAAGGAGAATAGCCTGCAGTGTAATTGGATAGTGAGTGAGAAGAGGGAAAGTGAATGAAGGTAGGCGATTGCCTTCACAGTTCAAGAGAAACTTTGTAAGCTGCATAAGAACACCTATGCAAACTTTTTACATACATCAACACGTTGAATGTTAGAGTTTGTTTACACAATTGAATTTAAACTTAGCAGAATCAAATTTATTCTAATACAATTCAGCTAACATGTGGATTGGGTAAATAGATGAATGGTGGCTCATATTATTACTTATCTACTTTTAAAAATCACTCATTATCATTTCTTTGTTTACCTAATCCGTAGAATCAAACAGAACAATGCTTAGCTTAATGGAGAACATTTACTTATATTATATTAAAAATATTTTAATTTACCTCATTTAAATGATAAATATTACATTTATAGACAATACTGATATCTTTTTTTTATATGAATTTGTGTAACATACGTTATTAATTAAAAGTATATATATATATATATATATATATATATATATATATATATATATATATATATATATATATATATATATATATATATATATATATATATATATATATATATATATATATATATATATATATATATATATACATATATATATATATATATATATATATATATATATATATATATATATATATATATATATATATATATATATACATATATAGATAAAAAAAAACTTACCTTGAAACTTCCTTAATGTCCAGTATTTTTTTTAACTATTGCTACGTTGAAAATTATGTACCTTTTTAAGTACTTAATTTTATTTACTTTTAGTTATCTATAAAAACATCGACAATTAAACAAAAACAAGATGGGAAAATCCAAGACACTTCTTACAAAAGTAGCATAACTATCAAGTTTCTATTTGTAAAGATTATAACACTTAATTCACCCACAATTCTACATACGACAATCACGTGGTATTGTGCTGGGCCCGTATACACGTTCGTCGCGATAGGCGGCTAGTTCCACACTGGGCGGGCGGCTCCCGCCCTTACAAGTTCAGGGTAAGTTAAGGTGACTTATGATAGCATTTACTAGTAAATTAAAATAAAATTATACTTATATATTGTATTTACTTTAATAGCACTTGTATTAATGATATTTTACAACGTGTTCTACGGTTACTTTTACTTAATACATAATTATTTGTATATGGAATACATTGGTATTCATCATCTTCTATATAAATAAAAGAGGGAGGTGACTGATATACTCAGAGATCAACGCACAAACCAAGCCGCTGAACCTATAAGTCTGAAATTTTGAAAAAATATATGTTTTATATAACGTAAGTGGAGCGAAATTGCTAAAGAAGGCAGTTTGGAAAGTTTGTATGAAACTGTTTATGCTGTTTAACTGTTTACTGCGATGGATATGCTAGCTTATAAGATGTTAATTTATAAAAAATATAGTGTAGATTAAGTCATTAAATATGTATAATATTAATACTAAAAATAATTCAATTTTCCATAATAAAATTATAAGGTTGCTAGATTCCTCATATTATTCTTGATTTGATGTTTCTATTTTAAGATCTATAATATTAAATGTTTTCGTTTTTGTTGTTGTTTTTTTGTCGTTTAAATAGTTTAAGTTTTATAATCATCTCGGCAAGTAAAGCGAGGGTGGGCTAATGGTACCATAGGATTCTATTTTTGGTCCTTTCCTCTTTTTAATACAATCAATGACTTACCATATCTAGTTGTAGAGCCATGTTAGAGCTATGAGATAGTATTGTTTGCTGATCATCTGACTTCATTGATTTTTGAAATGAAAAGAAGATTAAATGTATATGACGAAGTAGATAATGCTCTGTCGAACATAGTACATTGTTTTAGAGCTTAACTATTGAGCAGTAAAAAAATTATATATGTAATTATCAGAACGCCTAACATGAAAAGTCAATATACTCATGCGTGGTGAAGCCGTAGATCCTGTTGCTTCTACGGTATTTCTCGGTATCAGCCCTGACTTCAAATTACTAAAGGGACCATCAATATGTGATGGATTGGCGCATAGACTTAGCACAGCAGTTTTTGCGGTTTAACAATTAGTTTATTAACTGGGTGGAAACGGCTCGCCTTGTTTATTTTAGCTAATTTCATAATGTTATGTCTTATGGCATCATATTTGGAGTAATGCAATGATTTTTTACTCAATTTTTGTATTGCAAAAGCGAGCTATTCGCGTTATCTTTAACCTAGGCACTAAAGATTCCTAAAGGGAAAAGTTTTAATACATTAATATATTGAAAGATTTATTTCAATACATTTTTGAAAATCAAGTCAAATCAAGTTAACATGCGTTAAGAAAAATATTAATGATTTTGACAAAATTGTTAATGAACATTATATTAATACTCAAAATAGACTTATACCTACCGAATCAGTCACTCGATGTCACCAAATCCGCAATTCTTTCATGGGACTAAGTGTACGCTTTTACGATGGGATCCCAGAAAATATCCGAGAATGTTCCATATATGATGTTTGTGTGTTAAACGATATTACCTAATTAATGATTTTATATATGATTTTATATAACACGCTTTGGGAATAAAATGCTCGCTCCTATCTATTTCAAATGTACCATTGCCACTAAATAATTGTAAATTTGTTAATTACCAAATTGAATAAAAAAATGAGGAAACAAAAGCCTCACGTAGTTTTTTGCGCCGGTTTTTCTCAGGTTTGAGGCACTTATTTTAGTGAACTGCTGATAAATTATATAACATTAAAAAAATGAACCTCGTTTCTTCTTATTTTGAATACAATCATTTGTTTTGACTTTGAGCAAGCAGGGAGCAAAACCTTCTTACTTTTACATATTGTTATTTAAGATGTGAACTTATAGCAATAGAACTTGTAACTAGCAACATCGTTTAACGTAATATGAAAATGACAGAGGAAACTTAATATTATAGAAGCAGTTAAACGTCAAGATGTAAACAAAGGATATCTAAAAGGCCTCGTTATAAATCTCATCACGTTAGTAGTTACATTGTTAGCGATAGTTTGGGACGTAATGTAAACAAGACCGGCATTATTCAGGGCAAGGCTTGAAGATATTTCAGCTATCTGGGGTTCGGCATCGGCCATTGGAATTCTGCTTCGATGTTTTACAAGTGTTTGAGGACAGCGCTGCAGGCACTGCTTAAATAGAGACATTTCGACAAATGACACAAAGCAGGAATTCAGGTTGTTTGCATTTATTTAGGAAACGAGCGACCTGTTTCGACGATGGACTATATTTGTTAAAAATATAAAATGTTCTTCCATTTTTTTTATTGAACACTTTTCTTGTTTTCTTTGTGTATATAGTGTTGATTCAATTTCACGTTGCGTATATTTTATATACAACAGAAAAATCTATTTGAGTTGTTATAGAATATGTTTTTATAGAATTGTCATTTATTTAGATTTTTTCGATTTCGTACCTCAAATTCAAAAAACGGAACCCTTACAGTACCACTTTGTTGTCCTTCTGAATATCCACCTACTTGTCTGTGTGTCTGTGCGTCTGTCTGTCAAAATCATTTTCTCTAAATCACTTGAAGAATCAAGTTGAAATTAATATCAAATATACAAGTCGATGACATTGATTAAAGAACATAAAGAATCAATAGATATGAGCGTTTATGCTTCATTTTTTTGCATTTTGTATGAAAAATCGCCTTAATAAAAATACCTACTATATATATATATATATATATATATATATATATATATATATATATATATATATATATATATATATATGAAGCAAATATTTACACATTCAATAATAAAATATTTCACTGATATTGAAGCTCTGAATCACGTACAAATACAACAAAATAATATAAACATAGATATATAAATTTGTTCGAACAGCAATAAAGTACTACGGACTGGTTGAACTCCCTTATCAAATTCGCTTTAGCTTTAGCTAAAGCTTAATTAAATCATAATACGTTACAATATAACTCTACGAAACTATGAGAAGCTTAAAAAAAAAACAAATAAAAAATTAAAATTGTATCTTTCAATTCTTTAACTGTAATTTTTAATTCTAATTTAGAAATTATGTAGGTACAATAGCTATTACCATAATTTTAACAAAATGCATAGGTAAATTCAAACTCCGTAAATAGGTCAATGAATCATTTTCACGACAGCTTAGCTTAACCTTTTGTAAAGTAAGGTGTAAATAGTAAAGCTAATATACACATGTACATATTATCAGAACTTTCCATATTACGAAATTCTCCGAAGCAATAAATGGATATAATGCTGTTTCTAGAATCGAATCAATCTACCTGTAAGTCGTGTTGTTTAATTTAAAAGCTAACAATTGTCTGTATTTAGATTTATGGAATCAATGATAAGAGGCTAGAAATAAAATCTATCCGCACTTAGCTGTGTAGGCAGAGGACATCGTACGTAGAAGAAGCTTAGTGTTGAGACACACCGTTCCCCAATTTCCACCTTATGAGGCAATGCGTGTTGAGTGGCGGAACTCAACGCCGCGCTTTGCCTAGTTGCTTGGGAATCGAACCCACAAACCATCGCGCTTACAGGCAGATGCCTCTCCGCCACAATGTTCCTCACGGTATTTTTTTTAAATTATTATTTCAGGATATTGAGTCATTGAAACATTTTTTGACAACACTGAATAAATGATTAATTGCCCATTCCTTGAATGCATGCCATGAAAAACCTATTTGCTAGTGACTAATGTAAATGCTACGAATTTTCATGCTTGCGTGTCGCCATTGAAATGAAGTATAACCGTGGTTCCCGCCCTACAATTCGAAATTCCTTACATTAACGCTTTATTATTTTAATAATATACTTTTCCAGTATCAAAATCACTTTTTAAAAGCTACAAGTTAGATTATTATAGGAATTACTAGAATATTTTTTATATTTTAAGTGTAGATCTCATGAAAAAAATACATTACATTTCATTGTCCTGTTCTTATTTTCTATTAAATATTTGAATTTATTTAAAGCAAGCAAATTTAAATTATTTTTAAAGTACAATTATTATAACAAAAGTAAAGAAGTAAACATTCAAAGCGCGACAAATAAATATACAATTTAGTGTACCTCTAACATAAGTAAAATGATGTTTGAACCAATTCTTTGTCCATTATTTTATCTTCAAAAACATATTCTGAAATATATGTAAATTTGACTTATATATATGTACTGCCAATCATCATTGTATTATTAAATCCATTTTTTCTATATTATTATCAATTATTTAACTCAATTCACATTAAATATAAATAATTAATTATAAATAAAATAATGTTACTATGATTACTAAAACAATAATTATTATAAATAATACTATTCCATAGAACTCAATGAGTATAAAAAATTAATTATTTTATAAACTGATTAATATTAAACGAATATTTTTCTACATTAGCATTATGTAACAGCCATGTTTAAAAACTTAGAGCTGTGGCACGTTTGTGACGAGGACAGAATTCCAATTTTATTTTTAATGTAAAACTTTATGGCAGTGTACTAAACAATTCAGTCCATGTCAAATGCGAAGTCTAGCTCTAGAACTGTAAATGTGGACATACACATCTTATTGCGCTTACGGCTCGAATGAATGCCAAATCACGCATTGTCAAATAACTATTGTCCATTAGCAAGTGTTTGTTATTCATGTGGCACTAGACCTTAGGAAGCGACACCTACTTTATAGTTCGTTGTAACACAAGGTAGAGGTTTAACAAGCACAAAGAGCAACGAGACATGCAAATTACGTCTTTATTATTTCACGACGGATGCACCAGTCTCTCCAAGAATTTACATAGGAATGGAATACTAGCAGTTAGGTGCTTCCGTACAGTGCAGAGGTTGCGGGGCTCTGTAAATTTTAGTTACGGGCCGCTTCTCTTCTTACGCCGCGTGATTACAATCCTAATCTGGAATGTTCATTCATAAATTCTATAACATTTACATAAACGCGCTATTACCGTACTCTGAATGTAAGTCAGGGTATAAATTTTCTCAATTAGTAATTCCTATGACGTTGATACCAAATTTAAATATTATTGTCTAAGATTACTGATTATATTAGTGCCTTTTGTAGACCAAAATATACAAAGTAATAGAATTCTCTTAACAGTAGCTCACTGCTACTTTGCACCATTTATATAAGCATTTCATTCAAGCGTATATATTTTTCCCTTTGTAAGATCAAGGCATGCAAGCTCGTGTTGAGTGTGGCATTTTTCTAAAAATCTATAACAAGATTTGCCATTTAATTTTTATCATACGTAGCAAAACCCTTACATATATCACATATGTTCTCCATTCAACGTGACATCGGCGAAGTGGATTGTGCTCCACTGGCACGCTCGAAACGCCATATATAAAGAGAAGAAGAAGAAGAAGACTTCACATAAAGCAAAACCCATTTAATCGACCGTGTCAGACGTTGTAAAATTTAAAACCGATTACTTGCGACTCGCATGATGAGAAGTTGAAATGAATTTTGAAAAAATGCAAATGTCCTGTTGCTCTTTGCTGCCGTCGGTATTTATTGTTAAAATAAAGCTTTTACGTGAGCGCTTCCTTATCTACGTTTACGATAATGATAATTATTATTTCTCATATTATACGTTTCGTATGTTAAGATTACCTTTATACGATAAACACACACATTCATTTAATTATCAATTGTGTTCTTGTACATAGACTATTTGTAATATCATAATTAGATAATAAATATTGTTTCTATAAAAATACAATAACCCATTTTCTTCATGTTCATTCGTACAACGTGACTTTTTAACCAATAATTGTTTGACATCTCATTAGAAGAAATATATATATATATATATATATATATATATATATATATATATATATATATATATATATATATATATATATATATATATATATATATATATAAATATAAAATATTAAGAACTAATCACAATTATAAATATTTGATAAGTACAAATAAATTTTGTATTCATTGTTTTTTTTAATTCTTTAATGATGAATTAATAAAGAACTCGTCATATTAATAATTTAAAGTTGACTTTAAATAAAATGTTTTTGAACAACTACAGAAAAATTTATTCATTCGTTAATTGATATTAGAACAAAAAATTGCCCAATTCGTAATATAAAAGTAGTAATAGTAGTATTCTTAATAAAATATTCTTTATTGCGAATAAAAATTACAAGCAAGAAATATAAAAAAAAATTTTGTTCACAAAGGTGATTTATTTAGAATAACAGGAACGAAAACTAAACTCACATCCTAAATATTATTTAAATTTCGCAACTTATTTCATCAGATATCCCTGTTACGTTAATTACAATTTTTGGTAGGTCAGATCGACATGACAAACGTGGGTTTCTTAATAATATATTGCACCCGCCTGCGCTTACGTCGCTTTCTACTGACCTTGGACTACACACCGAGAAATCAAACTGATTAAGAAACTACAGAATCTACAATCTAATCCTTTACAGATAGGATAAATCAAATTTAATCGCCGTTCGTATGGCACGGCACGGCACACATGGTTAGATTCCTAGTCAGAGAGTGTTTATGTTTAAACCCTTTTTTTAATTTACAATTACCTTATTAAATTATTCTAAAATAGGCGAGAATTGGACTATAAATAATGATAAAAGTAATTATTTTCCATGCAAATTTTGTTATTTAGAGCTTACATACTTTTAGAAGTTATTTTTAGATGTAGTGTGTCCATTCCTTTTGTACCTCCCATCAACCCATATACAAGATTTACCTGGACAAATAAACCTTAACTCTATTTTGTTTACAGTAATATTTAGATACATTCGTAGAACCATTATAGACTCTAGAGTCTAATATATAGGAGTCAAACGAGAAGCGTCCGATGAAAAGACAAGCTATGGTCAAATAACATAAACCAGTCACAGAATACAATAGAGGAGAACAATAGCTTTGTTTACAATCTATAGTGACTTATACTATATAGGTGCTATCATCGGTAATACGTTTTGTTATGAGCCGGTTATCATGATGTTGGAACTAAAACGCTTGTCCCCGAATTGCTAATAATAATACAAAATTATACGTACGTTTAATTGTTAATATAAATTAATTTAATAGTAACTCATTAAGTAACAACAAATTTATCATTTTTAAAGTAAAGTATATATAATATTGACAAATATTTTTCCATGATTGCGTAGAATGAAATAATATCAAATATTAAATAATATTCTTTCCTTGGGCAAAGAGAACTGGAGGAGGCGTATATTACTTACTACTACCGATCGAATGGCTTTGTGGAAGAACAAGGATTTGCATGATAGATTCCATAGGGCTGAAATGGGCCCAGATATAGACATTGCTTCACTTGGTGATTTAACTTGGTTACAGTTTGGGGATCTTTTTGGAGAAACTAAAAGGTTTTATCTGTACAATTATGGACAAAGTTTCTAAGACAAGGAACTATCAGAGACATATTATTATGAAAGAGGGCACTGTCGATATCTGTCCGGCGTGTCATCGTTCTGGGAAATCCTTCAGACATATTGTGTCTGGTTGTTCTCACCTTACTGACAGTTTTGCTCTACTAGGATCGGTATATTGTTTATTTATTGTTACTGACAGGTATATTATTACCCATAGACCTGATATAGTGTTAATAGAGTAGTAGCGCGCCTTGCAGTGATTGTTGACATTGCTATACCACATGATAGCGTGGTGAAGGTAGAAAATGGCAAGTTTACTAAATATTTGAACTTAGCCCAAGAGATTACTGCCATGTGGAATGTTGATGCGAGTATCATTGTAACAATAGTGGTTGCAGAAGTAATGCAGAAGGCAGTATTGCTTAAGACGGCACGTATAGTTAGAATGTCCCTCACTCTGGAGTCGTAGCCGCCAATGGCCTGGACCCTTGTCCCGCCTTCGGAGGAGTACTTTTTATATTTTTAGTGGGTATGCCACAAAGGAAACTTACCACAAGATAGAGTGAACAGTGACATGAAGACACTTTTTTGAAAAAGGAAAAGAAACACGCTAAATAATTTAACGAATTGTTAATATTTTTTTTTATTAAAATATAAATTATAGATAACTACAATAAAATAACAGTTTTGACAAGTAGAGAAATTGAAGTAGGTATATATATATATATATATATATATATACATATATATATATATATATATATATATATATATATATATATATATATATATATATATATATATATATATATATATATATATATATATATATATATATATATATATATATATATAATACGTATATCTATTAGGCCTTCAATGATTATATATTGATTAATAACTGATTTTAAAGACTGGAACGTCTCATTTAGAAATCTAAGAGATTATAATATGTTTAAAGTCATTTATCAACCTTCCGGATCCAGATAAACCAACTAGTTTTAAAATAAATATAACAAATTAAAAGCAGAATATTCAAAAATAATAAGGGCTTAAGGTTTTTATATTATTTCATATTTAACCTTTTTATAATAATATTATGTTATCTTACATACATCATGATTTTAATTAGCGTGCTACCTTTTTTATAACTCCGAGTTAATCGACCTTACGACCTACGCTGTCTAATATTTAGAAGTTTCGTACATTCGTGACAGTAAAGCACGTTTTAGGGGCATTTTTTGTGTAAAATTATATTTATACAAATGTTCGGCTTGTATAAATATAATTTCTTTATTTCTCATTTTTGCAAATATGACAAGTGCCAAAAGGCATAAATAAGCAACTTACAGTTAACATGTGCGTTCGAAGAAGAAGAGTAAAGAGCTATAAGAATGAAATCTATAAAATTTTCTAAAGACCTACTCATCTCAGTATCATCAGTTCAATTTCAGAGCGTACTTCGTAGGCATAATCTTTAAGAATTATATATTTAATTAAATAAAAAGAGGAGCTTGGACAGCGGAGGTGAGAGTTCTTAAATAATTAATAGTTGAGTATTAAATCTCAAGCACTACATCAAGCAATGCGATGAGTCTGGCACCCACAGTAAGAATAAAAAGAATGCCATGAATTTTCTTCTTTACAAAAAAGTCTCTGAAAAACTCTTGAATCACTGTCTGTCTGTCTGTCTATAAGTGAAAAACCGAATTACAGGCCGTTACATAATTAGAAAATGCTATATAGTTATGTAATGTATAGTTATGTAATGCTATATAGTATAGTACAAAGTTTAAAGCGCTCTTGTCTACTTATCCTTACAATTTCATTCTTAATACAAGAAGCTCGACTTGCTAAAAGAGCGAAGCATTAACATCTTCGAACAACTTTTACATTGATTGGTTTTTATGTAAGAAATAATTTTTTTTAAAAAATCTAATAATGTGTTTGTGTTATTACCAAAATGTAAAAAGATAAAAAAGCAAGATTACTTTCTTCAATTAATTATTAAATAAAGTGGTTGGATCAAAATCATAAAAGGACACAGCGGGATGGAGGCGTTTAAACAAAAAGCAGGTTTATTGTTAGATTGCGATGATACTTATCGTTGTTTTATTTTTAACTTATTGGGTCATCACCCATGATGTGAGAAATGAGTTAAAAATGGATGTTAATGAATGCATTGACATCCATTTTGGCAGCAATGTTGGGTTACAGCATTAAGTTATGGTTATAATATACAAGCTCCTCATAGCAAACACATAAATATAATTTGTGTATGTAGGGAAACCGAGAGGTTTTGAAACACAGGTGATTCGAAACATCACTGATTTCACGTAAATAAAAACTGATATCAAGTTGGCAACTGTGCTTATCAGTCAGCTCAGTTTGTCTTCCGTGGCTGTGAGTATGCATTAGCATAATTTTAAGCTCCACTTAAGTATTGTTATATTTCTAATTCAGTCGTTCAGATTATGAATCTAAAATAGTATCTGAAACAGTCGTATAACATAAAAGTTCAGTTATGATGACTCTTCTCTCATCCAAAAATCCCCGTATCCATGCCAAAAACTCCACCAAAAAAATTAACTCACACGATCAAAGATAGGTAAAAGAATAATCTCTACTGATACTGGTATTGGATAAAGGAAAGTGTTTATGAAGAATTAAACGAGTAGTATTGTATTTATAACCTATTTAAGTAGAAAAGCCAAAGAAAAAGGGATGCAATGTCTAGATGAATGTATTATCAAAATCATAATGTTTAATTTCATAGTCCTGTTTTTTTTCTATATTTTAATCGTTACATTCAGCTTCCCGTTGTATCCCGCACATACGCAGGGTACGCAGGGGGAACCGTAGGTTGAAGGAACCTAGTGTTAAAACAATCCGTTCCGCAATTTCCGCCATTCGAGGCAGAGGCGTGTCGAGTGGCGAACGCCGCGGTTTGCTTTGTTGCCAGAGAAATGGAAATATTTCATGATCCCCCAGTGGGAATCGAACCCACAAACCATCGCGTTTACAGGCAGACGCTGTGCCTCTGCGCCACGATGGTCCTCCTAGGTAATCGTTACATTAATAAATTTATTGTCATACTACAATTAAGAAGACGGAAAACTTAAGAGTAATTATTGTTTCTTTATGTAAAAATATGATATTCTATAATTATAAGAAACTAATAGAGCTTTAATTAAAGTAACTTATCTTTTCATATTATTATTTATAGTTATCATTTTATAAATACATTATTAGTTGCATACATTTTTAAGCTCAACTCGACACAAAATATTAGTGATCTAAAAATATATATTTTTACACAAAACGCACAAACGTGTGATATAATAGCTTTCCTCGATGAATGGACTATCCAGCGCCTTAAACTAAAGCTAAACTAAGCTATTCAGCATTATAATATTAGTCAGTATACATAAAAACGTTACCCCAGTGTGAAACTTGAACCTACAAACTTCAGGTCCCAGCCAATTAAACAAGCCACTGGGACCATAAGAATCATTAAAATGAAATGTAATATAATATTATGTTTTATTGCTTCACGTATTACGTGTTCGATAGGTGAGTATCCTAAAAAAACACGCCCACGGACGTCAGCGGTCAAACTGGCGAAAGAAAGGATTTTCTTGTTATTTTACCTTACGCTACTTTCAAAGCTTGGTATCAGTATTTCAAATATACCTTTATTATTTACCAAATTCAATTTACTATTTTCTATATTTCTAAATTAAATTCAGGTTCATGCAATTCTACTGTAATTGGATATATTTTACACGAGTGGTATATTAAGTATAGTTAAAACAATGAATTCTCAATTAATTAAAACAATTTGTTTGACATATCCATATTATAATAGAAGCATAGTCTACATAGTACTTATATAAAACCTACTAATATTATATACTTTCTATTTTCAACTAAAGGCGAATGAATTAAGGACGTTAAATACATAATATGACAATATAAATATTATATTTCTTATTAAAGTTATTAATTGAATAGTCACAATAAGCTTTTGATTTCATAACTCATCTTACGCAACAATTTCAAGATTAATTTCTCCGCCATTTTGAAAGTTAAAAAGCTGAGGTGTCTTCATAACACTGAGTCAGTGGCGCGACATCCGTTCACAAAGCCACGTTCTGTTATAGAATACAGATTCTTAAATGATACAAATAGCCAACTTTACATTACTTTGATTGTGACTCACTGACACTATAACTAAATCCCAGCCAGTGAGTAATTTTTACTAATTTTTGTTCTCTTAAAAGAGTTAATTTATTAAAAGAAAAAAAAATGTATATATATATATATATATATATATATATATATATATATATATATATATATATATATATATATATATATATATATATATATATAAATATATATATATATATATATATATATATATATATATATATATATATATATATATATATATATATATATATATATATATATATATATATATATATTGTTTACAGTTACCAAAATATAAACAACATGCAGTTAAGATTTCTCGTGAAGTTGTGAGTATAATTATAGTTATTTTAATTGCCGGTTTGATGTACATACACATTCGTACCTACATACTGACTGATGTAATCTAATTAAGTCTTTACGTAAAATATGTACTTCAACTTAAACCCGATACTAAAAATTCTTTCAAAAAGTGCTCTTATTATTTTTAATCAGCAGCATAATTGTTTCAGTCGTTCTAGCTTTTCACATAATGTAGAATATTTTAATGCTACGCCTAAATGTTCCAGACAACCTTTACAAATGAGTTTGTTAGTACTATTAGTTACTCTATGTTAAAAGTAGAGATGAAAAATTTTGTTGACTATATCAAACCGGTTTACGCCTGGACTATAAAGTTGACTATGTTTTAAACGTAGTATAATTTAGTTATTGGGGCTGAAAATAATAGGTACTTATAATAATAATAAGCACTTTTACGATTTACTTAATTTAAAAAGTATGCACTATACATTCACTATTTTTTTTTTATATATTATTTTTTTAGATATTTCACAGTCAATCACTTTCAATTAAGCTAATTAGATAAGATTAATGGTATTAAATTATAGCTATATATTAGTCTAACCACTCCTAATTATCCGGTGAACTTGGAATTCTAGTAGGCAATGTGGAGCTAATGAAGTACCGATTTCATACATGATACAAGCCATAAAAACTAATGTTATTAAAAGTCTATTTTAAAATAATTAAATTATACATCTAATTTTAAGGGCTCTGTACTTTGTTTGTTTGCTACGCTTTATTGTTTGTCTGTCCGTCTGTCAAGACCCTTTTCCAGTTCAGCTTAGTTTAGTCCTTGACATTTCTGGTACGCTACCACTTGAGTACAAACAAAAAGCGTTTTTAAATTAAAATTAGTATCAAATGTTCAGCCCTAAGTTTTCTTGAAGCACAGAATTTTAAACTTTTATCCGTACTTGTATTATTATTACTCTAAAAATACATTTAAATATTTTTAATATAGCTAATTTCAATACTCATTACAATTATACTTCTTATTTCATTGATTCAGTTACACATTCTTCTTATTTCATTTACACATTTTTATATTCTTTCGGCAAGCAATAAGCAATTTTTTTGCTGGAGAACAGAATGTTTTCAGTATCACGGTGGATGGTAAGTACCAAGATTTTCGAAATAAATGTTTTACCTCTCGCACAATCATTGGCCAGGTCTAAGTGGTACGGCCCATCTGTACTAAACTTTTACAAACTTGTCCGTGTTTTTATGAGTAATAATTATGTATCAATGACTAAACTATTTAACAGCTTAACTTAAGTTGTGAATATTTTGACCTAATTTAACTTGACCTTGTTTTAAGACACTAAGTTCCGCTTTTTCCGGTCAATTCTTGAGATATTACGTGTTGAGTATCGAACCTCAGTCTATATGTCTTCTTGCTTCTTTGAGGTTTACAGTCAAATGCTGTCAGCTGTAGCTGCAGTGCACGACTTCCTCACCGGTTTTTAATTTTACGTTTAATAACTATAGTAATCGCATGCTATCTAACCAATGGACTCGTCATAAAACTGTATCAGTACAAGCCTATTACGATATATTTACAAATGCGATCACTAAGAGTTTACAAGCACCATAACGTGCTATTGACACTGATAACAACTCTTTTACAAAGAATAAAAAAAGTACAGAAAACAAAAAAAATAAATCATGACTTATATAAAATATGCTTACAGCACTCTATAAGCTAGAAAAAAAAAACATAAGACTATGATATATATTGACGAGATACTTTAGAAAAACATCTACATTGCAATGGAAGCATAAAAAATAAATACAGAAAAACTCTGAATAAACTTAACCTTGATAAAAAAAATAAAGAAGTCTGATAATTAATTACAGCAACCAAGTTTTGTAAAAACTTATACAGCGATAAAATTCAAGTTTCAATACCCCAATACAATAAATTGAACAGACAAACTATTTTATGACATCATAAAGTCAAGAATCAGCCCAATACACGAATGAACGCAATCTGTAGAGCACGTAAGTTTTACAAGAGGGCAGAGGATTCTTTACGGTAGACCTCACATACAACCTGGAGTATATAAATATAAATTATAGAGTAGTATCAAGAACAACATCAACCAATATATCTCGCATTTATTGATTATATAAAAGCCTACGATACGGTGACTCACATCAAGGAGGCCTAATCCTTGATATTTTACGAAGATGTCATCAGAAATATATATCTCAACAACATGGGCACTATAAAATTTGAAGTTCTGAGACTTTACTTCTCCGTAATTAGAGGTGTGAGGCAGGGCAACCTTTTTTAATTCATTAGAGATATAACATAGTAATTGTATCTAAGACTAGTTTACAATTACAGCTCATTATTAAACCCGAGAAACAGCTAGCACAAGTAAGCTAGGGAAAACAATCAGCTTCGACAAATAAAACAATAAAATGGAAATTTTCAAAAGTAATATACCAATTGCCAACTAAACTTAAAATAGCAGCCATCAAATCTAAACTTTTACCGTGCTTGACGTATAGATGCCAAATTTGGAAATTTAATGCCATTTCCGAAAGCCAACAATATATTACCAAACAAAAATAAGAGCACTAACAAAGCTTACTGACTCCTTAACTAACGCTAAAAAGTAAAATGGAAATGGGCAGTTCACTTGGCTAGGCTTAGAAACGAAAGATAGGCGTACAATACGACCATGATGTGGAGGAAACCATACAGGAAAAAGACGCAGAAGCAGATCGTATACACGGTGGGAAGAAATTATCAACATAATATTAGGAAAAAACATTATTAGGGAAAGTATATTATTCACTCCAAGAATATCATTCGGATGTTAGTGTGTGGAGTTAAGTACTGTTGATGCTCATTCGGGAGGCTAACCACAGTTGTAAATATATTATAAATTTACATTAAGAAGAGCAACTGTTGAGTTTCTCGTCAGCTCTTATCAGCAGAACTGCCCTCCGAGCTGGTGGTAGTTTCTAGTAGGATTGACAATACTGACATTTATGTTATTTGACGATTCGAAAGTGCTTTTAATAGCCTATTTGAATAAAGATTATTTCGTTTTTGATTTTATTATTAGCACGAGAGAGAGAGAGAGAGAGACGTGGGCATCTGTCTGTCAGACGTGGGATGTCGGGTGACGTTTGACGTGGCCTTTTTCCAGTCTGAGACCCTTGTATGCCAAATATTATTAGAAATAAGTACACTCATAAATAATCAAAATATAAGCAAAAATAAGTAAATATATAACTAGTATTAATTTCAAGTGTGGCAATGGTCTCTAAAAGGCTTGTTATTTTATTTTCATAACAATAGTAAAATAATTGTGAAAATTATCCTATTAACGTTGACAATATGAACGTGAGTTTGAGTATAATTAACTAATTATTTTGGTATTTCGAAATCTATATTTTTTATTAGGTATAATTAATATTAATTAAAGGGATTTATAATAAGTTAACTCGTTTTATAAATATGAAGACATTTATTTTAGCTCTTAAATGTTATTAAACATGTCGCAATAATGTGTTTAATTGTTCTTAATAGTTAATTATTTGACTAGCTTAAATGAGTAAAGTTACCTAGAAATATTTTAAATTATAAATAGACTAAATAAGCGGAGCTTTCATTAAGTTAATGGTTTATTTGAAGAATACATTCAATATTTAGATAAAATATTCATTTACACTTTCAAGTAATTAAAACCAAAGGTTTCTAGTTAAACCTCAATTATCAATTTAATAATATTTACATATATACATATTTTAAAAAATGTTAAATATGTTCTAAAATAATAATTCTCATGTGCTGTGTATGTGGCCTTAGATTATGTATTGTATGATGAAGAATTGTATTTTATGAGTCACATACAAAGTGTTATTCGACTAAATTGAATTGGAATAACAAGATAAATGAATGTTAGTTTTCAAATTCCAAAAATCGGTGAAACTTATGTTCAATTTCATAGAACGGTCTGGCTTTAGAACGCACCGTATGCGCGAGATGGCGGCCATGGCGGCGACTAATTACTGACCCGAGGGGTTGCGTCGACCGGTATCGAGATCGGGTTAGCGATTTATAATCGAACGCCTGTAGTGAAGCGTGCATAGAAAACACTAGATTCAGTGGAATAGGCTATTTTTAAGATTATATCGTAAGGATCATTTCTCCGTAATGAACAGAAATAGAATAAATCAACCGATTTTATATATAAATAATCTAATTTCGTTCATTTTCATCTAATTTCTTCTAGAAATGTTTGCATGTACTACGATTCTTTAACTTAGGCTTAGGTGTCTGTTACATTTGTTTATAGGTCTTCTATATACATATTTATAGAAACTTATTGGGCAGTCCTAATTCTAATAATATAATAATAATTAAAGATAAAATGGAAATTTTATTGGCGAATATTTATCATCTGAATATTTTTAAAACATTGTATATGTTAATTGTAAATTTAATCTACATATAAATATATATGTATATGTACGAATATAACGTACATATACCTAGAATATAATAGACATAAGATAACGTATATATGTAGATAATATTTACGATAAGCATATAGGCAATCGTTTTGAACAGGACCCATATATCGTTTTGGCTAATTTACAGAGGAGTTAAACGTGAATATATGGAAGAGGATAAAAAATGTTGCCGATCGCCGCTATTGTCGTTCCCCAGTGCATTGTTAAAGTCCACGATCAGATTACATTTAACCTTTATTGTCCACTATTTCTGTCCGATACATTCATGATACTGTTTGGCTAATTTTTTACAACGCATTGAAATAAAACAAACTTTTGTTATATAAAGTAATTAGAACTATTAAGTTATTTAACTATACTCACTCTATGTATCCATAATTATAACAGATGTTAAAATAATACTTATAATAATGGCAAATTTTAACGAACGATTCATATCTACCATTTGAGCCATTTCAACTCATAATTAATTTGTGGAATTAAACGATGTTTTCGTTCATTTGGACATTTTCGTGTAGCGAAACTGAAAAATATTTTTTTTTGACCTTGAAAGATTGTTATAGTAGCTTAAATTAGTTTACATTACTTTAAATTCTACATTCTCTATATGCCAGCTCAAGAGCCGCAAAATGTTTTCAATTTTATTATTTTATTTGAAGTAGTGTAATTTCTGTGTTGTGTATACCTACTAAAATATTGTAAAAATGAAGCAATATTTCTTAATTGGAATGGAGTTGCATATTATACCTTATATAAGAGACCCATCTTAATAACATACATACACACTTACCAACATATTCACGCTTTACGCTGACTAGGGGTCAGAGAGAACAGAACACCTGACGCTGCGGTTCCTGCATAGCTTTTTCTCTCTCACCTCAAACTTCAACCTTATCTTCAACCTCTTCATACATGCCGTCCGGGGGATTTTTATGATTTTAATGTAACCTTCCTCCAGTACACTGTGTTTTCGAAGGTCAACTTCATCATTCATTCTCTCGACGTGACTAAACCATCTGAGCACGTTTTTTCAATAACAGCCAAATAAGCTAAAAATCTCAAAGATTCTTATCATCGAAGCACACAATTTTTGTAATATCATAAGTATCTATGAACGATCTAGAAGGTTTCTCATCAAATATTTGATAACAATAAAAAGGGTTTAACACTCGTAAAAAATTATATGACAATGAGCTCGGAGTTATGCATGAACTTTTTATATTATGTATGAATAAATGTATTTTTTACATTTTTAATCAAATATTTTATAAATACAATAATTTATATTTTAAAAAATTTAGTAAATTATTATTTTTTATTAAAATAATAAAAATCCTCTTATTGATAAAATCAGGTGTATTATATATGATAACAATTGATAAATTGGTGATGAAGTGATGATGGGAAAATAGGTAGTAGAAATAGTAAAGTAAGAAGTTGATAACTTGTAAGTACAGAAACATACTTACAAGTTATCAAGATTAACTCAAGGTGCAATTGTACTTCTGTACATAAAATGACATATAAATGTTGTATGATAAAACAAACTTGATATTTACATTATTTTAGTTATCTTGTTTTAGTAGCGACAAGAGAAAAGTAAGCAAGACTTTATTTAAGTGTAATGTCAGATGACCGAATAAAAAATTATTTATATAACACCTTCGTATTCAAATTGGTCCGTTGAAAACTATATAACCATTGATTTGTGTTATTAATTTGTATGGTGATTTGTAAAACGATTTTGACGAGTTTCAATCTCTATAGAGTCCAATATAGAGCTAATGTAATATCTTCGCGAAATCTGATTAACCTGTTGACTTCAACCACCACCTACTCTACAAGTGTTATAGTTTAAGAATTTCTGTCAAATGACTAGGTCAAACAAATGATCTTAAGTACTAGCAATTTGAACAAATCATCTCAACTAGGCCACGTTATTGTATGATGACCGTATTAGATGAGCTCAGGCTCCTACGTTTCATATATATCAACCGTAACATAACGACATAAATACAATAATTAATACATATAAATTATTTTACTTAAAATAAGGTTACACCGAAAATCAAAATAACTTCACGAAATAAATCATTAAAAATATGGTCCAAAAACAATTTCACTTGAGATTAGTACGTCTCCGATAGAATTACACTACTTAATTATAATTCCCGAGAGCGTGATATACTAATATTCAAATATCTCACCAATGACAAACCATTTAATATGAAGGAATAAGCCGAACAATGAACAGTTTTCCTTCCAGCACAGGCAGCTATTATAAAATGCATGAGCTACCTCTAATCCATAGAGAATTTATATGCAATTCGTCGAACGCAAATTGTTCGTGTTATATATATGAATATTAATTAGCAATATTGTGAACCCCTTGTAATACGTACCAAATATGTTATGCCTTGCTTATTATATTGAATTCTTTGGACTTTTATGTACCTACTTTATAAGAACATAATAATAACACTGGCTGGAAACGATTGAAACATTTTGACACTTAATCTGATCTGAACACATAAATTATTAAAGGAAGGATTTGAATTTAGCTTTGATTTTAGCTCCAGATGAGATGAATCTTCGGAGTTTCTTTGTCGTACCCTATAAGGATTCCTAACTTTATATATCTTTTGAATTGAAAATTATAATATATTATTATATTGCTAAGCAGTGAAGCCATGAAAATATAATTATTGTCACCATAGCAGCGAAATATGTTAATATATACAACTAAGTACTATTGCTTTAGATTGTTATGGGTCGTAATTCAATAATTAAATTAAAGTATCTCATCCTTAGTAAAATAACATATAATAATTAAACAAAAACAAAAACTTTCATCTTAAATGAATTCAGACTCAGAACTATTCAGAATTTATCTTAATATTTAAAAATAAAAAAGGATCATATACAGACCACAAGTGAAAGCATATTCCATAATGTTATTTTCGCCTAATTTGGGACGTTTCTTAGTTAACGATCCGTAAAACGGTACTCACATCTACGTTTGACTAAAAGATACGCTCTTAGTTAAAGGGATTTAAATTTGGTTTTCTTTGTCATCAATGATTCGCTGAAATATTTTTTTTCTTTAAATTCACTGTGAACATAGCAGAGTAGGCAAAGGTGTTAAAACACTCCGTTCTCCACTTTCCACCTTTCGAGGCATTGCCTTTTGAGTGGCAAAATTCGACGCCGTGCTTTGCCTTGGTACCAGAGCGAAGAAAATGAAAATAATTCGTTCTCCCCGAGAGAAATCTGTGCCTCTCCGTCACTACGGTCCTCCAATTCTTTCCTCCTCTGAAATAATGCATAATTTTTATATTATTCGAATAGAAATTTTCCATAGCAATTAGAAGGTCACGCAAGACATGATTGATCTGTTTCCAAGCACGCTATAAAGACATGTAGATAAAACTACGGCCAACCAACTTTTAAAAAAATAAACACGTAGCAAAAAGCCTAATCAAAAATCTATTTAACATTGCGAAATTGAAATAAGTCTATTTCTGTCCGTATAAAGGTACATGTAAATGTATTTATAAGAAAGAAAAAATGGTAAATTACTTTACATTAGTTTAGTTAATTCGCTTTTAGGTGCCATTATAAGTTTTTGTATAAGCTTTCTAGTCGGTTTCATTTTATTTTCAATATTATAGACTAAAACCAATTATAATTAAAATCAATTAGAAGGGCAAATTATATAACTTAGGTCAAACTGCTTTTCTTTGACGAGTAAATTATAATTCACTTCTAAGGTAAGTGTTGCGGCTTCATTGAAACAGGCTAAGGGGTCAGTTAACTGACAAGTCATGCAATATAATCAGATAGCTTTTATGTCATTAAGCCATCGTACAAACAATATATATATATTTTGAAGTGCATAGTTAATATATTAAGCGGATGATACTATACATAATATTTTAAATTCATCACATTTTTTTATATATTTTAGAATTAATCTGAAAATTTGAAGAAAAAACAATCTTCTTGCAAATTCGAAGAAATCTGATGTATATAGTATAAATTTTATATATCCTTATAGTTAAAAATTATATATCATACGTTTTATTATATTTAATTATTTCTTGTCATGTACATACAAATATACACAAAATCGGTTATTCCAAAATATAAGATCATAATGAGACATGGTTTTGTCGTGACCAAGATGGCGGCTTTACTTTCGGAGACAATTCATTATATTATCAGGGAAAATTGCAGTTACCAGCAACTTACCCCCCTTCCGATGGCGATTTTTAAGGCTGTCGTAAAATTGAAAGCACATCGTAAAAGCTTTGGGCTTTGTAGAGTACCTAATATTATAGAGTAAAACATATAATACGTGTTATTGATATTATACGTTTTTAAGAAGTTTCTCACTTTTTACCGTTTTTAATAAAATATGTAATTTGCCTTAACATGTGGTAAAGTAAATTTTGCGTGTAAATATGTTGGTAAAATTCTGTGCGGTTAAAAAAGCTCCACAATAATTACACCGCACGTAAATACAGAAGGGATTAGTGCAGTGGGCTGTGGAGCTGAACAAAGGGGTAGGAGTAACCGGGCGGCGGTCCCGTGCAGTCGCCCACGCAGACAATGCGCTCCACGCGGTCAAGTTCGGTAATTCAAAGGCAGCGAGCCGCGACTGCGTAAAGCGACCGGTGTTTGACCTCCCCGACTTGGTGGATTGAACCTTGGAGAGTGATGAATTAATGTATGTGTAGCTATTCATAATTGTAAAACTAATAACTTAAAATCACAAGCTTTTAATTCCAAGCTTAAGATGATAAAATACATAAATCCGTCTTTTGTATAAATTTTGGTCTTTTTTAACTTACATATTAATTACACATTTAAATACATTTTGATATTACTTACTGAATACTATAATTATAATTAAAGAATTTTCAATAATATTTATTATTTATGACGTCAGTTCTTCTTTGTACATCTTTTACTAGAATCCTAGTATCTATATATATATATAGCAATAGTAAATATATATATATAGCAATAGTAAATGAAATTTCCATAACTGATATAGTCGAACATTATCCCAAAACTGCTATTTCTTATGAAAATGAAGACGCAATCAAGTCTCTAGCAAGTTACCTGGAAACACAACAGATGAAGACATTATTGACTACAACCGTCAGCCAACCGTAACTCTAACAAAATAAAAGAACAGAAACACAAAGAACGAAATATGACCGTTGCATTATATATACGCAAATAGACCTAATGTATTAAAAACTCTAAACATAATTAAACAAAGGTAAGAAAAGTAGAACTACAAAGGCCCCAAAAATCTGTGGTGATGAAACATAATAGATATAAAAAAATGTACTTTAACGTCAACAGTCCGGAACCCAACGCTGTATATTGCCTTCTCAGAACGGAGAAATGATAAAGCTTTGACTAAGCCCAAAACTACCACGCTTATATTCAGACTCGTGGGACAGAGTACGTTCCTAATAATAGAGAAGCACTTAGACATTTTGCAAGAAGGATTTATTTGAAAAATTATGGTTGGGCCTAGCACATAATAGTTTATCACAACCTATTGGTGTTCTTTAACTTTTCACGTTCACATTTATAAAAGAAAGAATGCTAATAGATTCGGCATTAGTCGTTATGGCCATGTAAATGTCACAATTGAAAATGATTTAGCAACAATGTCTTGTAAGATTTAAATTTACTTTAATATAAATCAATCTATTTATAATACATACCTACAAAAATGTACATGCATTAACTTGTAGCGTGCTATTGTTTCCTTTGCTTAGTGATCATTATGCAAAATAATATGCGTAAATTACAGTGTTTCTAATTGTTGTCATTGTAAAACAGTGCGATTGGTTACGTGCCTAATACGTAAATTAGTATGTCGCTGACAAAATAAACAGCCTATAGAGTCAGGGACGTTTCAAAGTTAGAAATTTATCGTACATTTAGTTTACTCAATCTAAAAAATATTAGGATATTTATAGTAAAGCGATTTAAAACATGTTGGACTCCCTGCCATAAAGTAATTTCGCTGTGAGATGGGACAAATTCTGAAATTTATAAAAATAAGTAGGTTATGTGGGATAGAGATGTTGGCCGCGCGTCGAAACGAATGTAGCTCGTTATTCCTGTTTAGACCATATCTAATTCACGACGTGCGACTGGAGCCAGATTGTAGCAATGTGCCCAGGAGGAAATGTGAAAAGTTCGCAAGTTATCCGATATCTGCCCCGCACATCTGCTTAGCGAACGTGCCAGCAAGAATATTGTATATGTGATGAGTTGACGACACTTAAAAGTCAGGTCTAGTCGCTTACTTCTTCAGAATTTAAACATTGTTTCTGAGTTTCACAAATATCATATAATTCAAGTACTCAAATACCAGCCTCTAACTGTAAAGTATGTTAATTCGTTGAGAAACATTCTTAGCATTATATTAACTTATAAAAATACCTTACTTAAATGCTCATGAAGAAAAAGTTGTATCAATTGCGCCAATATACATTGAGCAAAAGAATGTATCACGTGAAAGCAGCATCACCTGTATACCTACTGGTTACGCCGATTTATATAAAACTAAACCCGTTTGATTGATCAACTTTATATAGTTAAATATATAATACGTTTTTTTTTAATATTCTATTAGACCACAGAATATGGTGAATGCATAATTTATTATTGGACATTTCTATACAGTTACGTCCTGGTTCATTACTTATAGCGGTTAAAATTATAGAACAACTTTCATGGAGATTAACCTGAAGATTACGTAATAATAAATAGTCATTTGCATAAATATAATTTCATTTGACTTACTAAATAATACTTACAAAATAATACTTACAACGCTTGCAACTGTATATATTAGTTTACTAGAGAAGTAAATCACGAATAAAATTAAATCCACCAACGTCTCCAGGGGTCTGTGTGCGCTCGTAAACAATTTACAATCTTGAGTGGTGCGATTAGTAATAGATCAGTCTCAAAACACACTAGCAGATTAAGCGGGAATATGATACCTAGAGCTTTGTCTTAACCAGTCCCAGCCTATGTTCCTGATTCAACTCCAATTTGTCCACCCACAGTATATTTTGCAATTGAGTAGATTGTTCGCTTGTGTTAGTTTCCTTTTTAGGGACAAAGAACTTGTCTATCGCTTTATTGGTATTAAGTACCTACGATGTGACATATTTGAATCTTATTGTAATTTTAATCAGTTTATAGAGTCCTCTACAAATTTTCTAAATATTAATTTATACTTACAAACATATAGTCATAGTACACCGAGAGAACCTAATGTTAAGACACTCCGTCCCCCACTTTTCCGCCCAACTTTGAGATATTGCGTGTTGATTGGTGAAACTCAACGTCAATTTTTGTCTTGTCACCAGAGCGAGGAAATTAAATAATCTATTCTCCCCACATGGGAATCGAATCAGCCGTCACGTTTACAATCAGACGCTTTGCCGCTGTGCCACGACGGCCTCCGCAATTATCAGAATGATTCCTTCCTTTTCAGTATTTTTAGACAAATATAAACTACTACAAAATGTAAATAAAAGTTGACGTTAGTTCATAAAATGAAAAAAATATTTAATTATTTAGCTATATATATATATATATATATATATATATATATATATATATATATATATATATATATATATATATATATATATATATATTAGAGTCTCAATTCACAAAATAAGGTAGATGTAACAAAACTGAAAAAGAATTACCTTTGTACCACTTTGTTTTTGACTCTCTGTTTTCTCAATTATAATATAAATATGGATTTTTTTTAAGCGGTGCTTAAAATAAAAATACCTATGTATACACGTTCTTATTGTAATACTTGGGTATCGTACGTTGTAAAAAAGTAGCATATAAAACCATGTTTCAATAGCTAGTTATCGTACAATACATTTTATTACTATAATACAATCTCTTTTTTTTAAACTTAAAACTACATTGTGTACAAATGTATATAAGTATATATTTTAATGTACATCGAGTAAGACTCGAACCCGTACCTTTCGGAAACTGTCTTCGAGAAATAAATTTTTTTAACATAATTTTTTTTTGTGCCCTTATGAATGTTAAATTACACTCAGTAATATTAAGTAACACTTCTTATTATATTAATATTTTACACTACTAGTTTTCAGAAAATTATAAATCGTTGCTTAAAACTCAATACAGAACATTATAAAGTAAAAAATAAATTTGATCTTGGAGTTGAAAGTCGCTGACTGCGCTGATCGTGACGAACGCCGATTGCTCAATAAGCGACCCCACGACTATGGAGATTAGCTAACTGCTTCAGCACGAAAGACAAATTTCTATAATCATAATTACTCCGATAGAATATTTAGTAAAAATATTATATTTAAAACGTTTTTATTGAAGGTAGCAACGTTTTAAAAAAAATCATGCTCACATTATTTTATTATTATTAAATATCTTAGTCTTTGTTCATTAAACAAGATTAACTCTTTCATTATAAGTCAATTGACTATTGAAATTAGCCTTAAAAGTCAATCATAATATTCTAATATATTTAATTTAATTATATAAATTATTATATAAATATGTAGGTATATATTTTATTACGGTTTCCATATTTAATATAACTCGCATGGGAAAACGATATTACAGCTATCTAGAGCTCGATAGAATACGTATTAGGGAATACCTCTCGATGGTCTAGGAATCTGCAGTTGAAAGCTCAAGTACTTTATGGCCGTGGTCAAAGAAGCGTGATTTCTTTTTGCTAACGACTCGGGATGTGTTCCCGACGTTCAGGTCAATTGAATTAATTTACCACTGCTCGGATAGAAGCTACTTAAAGAATGTGTGTACCTGTAAATTCCAGATATTTTTTTTATGGTACCGAATAACTTTTATATAGAATTGATTTTACACTTTGTACGTACTTCAGTTTACTCCTTTGGACAAATAGCTCGTGTGGTGAACACATTTATTTTTGCAATACCACCCGCGGTGTTCACTTCATCTAATTCGGCGTTTATTATAGGGATAGTGCGAATAGAATCGTAAAATGCTCTATAAAATTGTTCTTAAGTCCATTCTTGAACGACCCACTTTATTAGTTTCAGAGTTCTGCTGTAATAGAGTTATTCAGAAAGTAATCATGTTATATTTTTTTCTTTCCAGTACTTACATAAAAAATTGACCCAAATATAATAAATCTAATAAGTAAACTTAAAAATATATAGACTAATAGGCTAATATTAACTTTCATTGTTCTGTGGAGGGAACTTAAGGGTGCTACACCGACTATTTTCCACAAGCAATGACTTGGTAATTCATTACTCCCAACTGACGCTCGGCGACTGATCATTTGTGCGCAATGCGCCCGCCACCACGTGATTACAAACACTCAATGGAAACAAACAGATTGCTATGTACACCACAATTTCGTTGAAGTGGAGCGTTGATAAATTCACCATATGTATGATGGAAATAAATACTTTTGAGAGCTCACTCTTGGGTATAATATACGAATGTATTCGAAATTCGACTTTCAATACCATGCAATATCTAAAAAGTATATAGTTTATACTGATATTTTGGTAAATGATGTCAAAGAGGACGATAAAGGATTTGCACCGCATGCAAATGACAGTGTATCGATTTGCGGTGCAGTTCGCAATCAGTCGCATTGACACAGGCGCCGCCGCCGCGCTCCGCGTCGCCTCCACTGTCGCGACTACATTTTTCATCCCCCTGACATCCGCTCTGTTAGCGTCAGCGCACCCGTAATTTATGCCGATGTAACTCATACAACGGATGAGGACTAGTGGTTCACGTTTAGTGATGTCGATTCTGGCATCAATAAGGTAACGATGTCCTTTCAGATACCTACGAGCAATCCAATTTGTACGGTCCTATATAAATTCGGTGCAAGCCAAGACACAAAAAGCATTGATAGATAAATACTAAACATATATTCAATATATTTAATATTTGTAGTATGTACAGTTGGTAAATCAACAATTTAAAAGTAATCCATACCATACCAAATAATTGATTTTAAATAGTAATAGTATATTATAATATTTACTTTTAAAGTAATTAAAATATGATTTTCTTTTAAGTACGTATAAGTATAGTTTGGAAGTGTGTTTTTGTTTTATTTATTATAACATAGCTTCTTTGTCTTTTTCTAATCATAAAAAAATGTATTATTTCCTAAAATAGAATTTTTCGGAAAGACTAGAGATGTCGATATAGTAGTAATCTATTAGTAATTTTTTCGTATCAAACCTGTTTATGTTATTAGTATTAAAAACTTTGAAAATTAACTGATTGAAACATTGGACCTGGGCTTAAGGAAGACAAACAATGATAATATAAATGTTTATATCATTATTTTTTCTCTTCCTGAGGTTCTCGGGTCCAGAGAACCTGATCTTTTGAATGGCTTGCGTAGTGAGTATATAAAAATGTTTTACTACGTACCATAGATAATTGTCCAGAGATGGTCAACGAATAATGCTTAGAACTTTGGAAAATATGAAAATCTAAAATGGGACTATGGGGTGGTGTTTGAATTGAATGGTTTTGAATGGGTTATTGAATGGGACTAAAGGACGTCCGCCTTTTCAATAGTCTTAATTTTAATGGTTGATAGACGGACGGACAGATGGACAGCCCCCACAAATTGGAGTAATGCCTTGGGCGCAACATCGGCGTGGTCTGCTAAAGGTGACCCTTGCCCTCCATTAGACCGACCAATGAAATTAAGGCGGAGACAAGGGAGAGATTACAGTTCCCATTTGCATGTCTCTGCTCCGTTGGGTCACCACTCTCCAACAGGTAGCCACAAGCTGCCTTGAAAGTATATAATTATAATAAAAATATTTATTAATTATTAACATAATAATTAAACGATTGAAATTTTTGATTAAAAGCAATTACAAGTTTTATTAATGTATAATTACATACTCAGTTTCTAAAAACCTCAATACACGTAATGAGCTACATTTGCTTCACTAAGCGATTTATTTCTTATTATAATTATATGTTTGTAAGATCTAATAAACATACGTAGCAATATTCAAATTTTGGGGCAACCCTTTTATATATAATAGAATTACCTAAAGCCGATTATAACTTCAGCGTACCATGAGTTTTAATGTGTTATCTAATTTCATTCTGAACTTAGCGATACTAACAAAGGACTGGTTTTGACTCACATTGAAAATTACAATGCTATTAGAGCTCTCTGTGATTAATCACTTATACCACTCAACATTGTACTAAGTTCAGTGAAATAAGGACAGTCACGTTAAAGGGGACGTAAGAGGGGTGAGCTTGATGGAAAATGCGAATAATGGGTCGTGATAGTTTTAATAGCACCCTGTACTTACGTGTAATGTTTCACAAATAAATTGTTTGTATTGTTTGAGTATATTACCTCCCCAAATCCCATAAGCTTAAGTTAATTGCTATAGCTTGTTAGTACTAAACTCATTTATTTAGTAAATATACAATAAATACATTGCTTGGATTGCCTTCAATGAAAAATAATTATATTTAAAATCAATTCATTTATTCGATTTTATACCACACAGAACATAGAAATCCGCCTCTCTACATGCGTAACAATGTACGCACACAAAAAATGATTCTCTAGATAATAGAATACAAACTACAATCGCTAACCGAATAAAAAAACATCAACATGAACTGATTGACACGTAGCTAATCAACGACCCATCAATAAATAAGGCGCAGCTTAATGCTTGAATTACAATTATAATAGCTTGCAATGCCGTTTTTACGTTTTGATTACAAAGTTTCCACCGCGGCCAAACGATGCGGTGGCGGAGTTAAACAGAAAGGCGATTGTATCATAACATACATTAATGTATCTACTATCTCATTAAAAGATCCTATCAATGTACGCACCTAGATACAAATTACACAGCATCAGTAGCTCCCAATAGATATCATATCCGCTACGTTTACACGGCTTAACCAAACAATTGCCTTTCTATATCATTACGGGCTTATTACGCAGAGAAATTTAACAAGACCAGCTCAGCGAATGTAATGGACTAGATGGAGATAATTTGCTCCATTTACGACATCTTTCAAAGATAATAAATCCTCCAGAACATACTATACATTTAACGGATTTGATTAAGCAATCTCATTTCAAATCTATTTAAGTTAAATTCAAGCAATTTGAGAATGAATAAGGAAACAGTTTATTTCTTTCGAAATGTACATGTTAATTGGAACCACGTCTGATGAGTTGATTGTTCAAATTTACATTTATAGCCGTTATTCGCGTTAAATAAACAACTTTTAAAACTACAATGAAACCTATTATTCAAATCTATTTTGTGGTTACATAATTGTTTTTTTTTCTTTGCATAAAACTTTTAATATTGATAATTAAATATACATTCTTTAATTTATAATTGGAATACCACCAATATGTACAATATGATCAGCTTAAGATGGCTATTGGCAAAGAATCCATAGAATGTTTTGTAACTCAAATATTTAGTAATATTTGAATTCGATACTTCACTATTCGCTATACGTGTATTTTCCTTTCAGTGTCTAAATATATATTTATATAAACAATACAATTTCATATAATGTTCGTTAACATATTCTGTGGTGTGTAAATGGTTTAAATACAAACTTGCAATTATATTTGTGACATTCTTTATTATTATACTCTTAATATAGATATAAAATTTTTAAAACGAAGCGTAAAACTTGTATATGTAATTGCACAACGCCTTTGCGAGAGTTGCGTGCTATTTAAACGAAATTGGAGCCAACAAGTCGAACCTTTTACCATATCGTAAAAAATATAGTAGACCGCGTCAAATGCGGGGTCGTTAACTTTTTAACAAGCTGACTTAAAGGGAATTGTGGGATGTATATGCCAATAAAGTTTTATAATATAAGCTTAATACTAGAGGCAGTTAGATAATTTTATGTTATACGAAATTTTGGTTCAATATGTTATATGTATATGATTTCAAAGTTATATATTTGGATTTTTATATATATATATACATATAATTTCTATCAAGTGCATATATATTTCAGTTCTATAAATCACAGTGGGCATTTTACTACAAAGATGGTGATTTCTTTACTTGAATGATTTTTATTTATCCTTCAGAAAACAAAATCGCTGTCGAGTTTCTACCATCCAATACAAGTAGTGGAGTAAATAGAGTTCGTTTACACTAGGTTCTCCCTAACTATCCTAGTATCTGTGAGATAAAGCGGGAAACTAAAAAAAATACGTCAAAAAGTTTTTGAGAGAGACTAAACCACAAACTGCTCGTTTTGTAAATAAATCAAATATAGCACTTCCGTGATTTGTTTAACTTGTTCTCTATGTATTGTATCTGTTGGACATTGTTAGTTTATTCATCACTTATCATTTCAATGTGAAATGTCCCGCTACATAACGAGGTACACTAGTAATCAACTCTTACCCAAGTAATGCCGGGTTACGCAAATAGAGGCGGGTTCGTGTAAATTAATAATTTCCGTAGGAGCTAACGGCTTTTTAAGCTTATGCTTTTTTATGACAATGTACAAGCTTATGACAATATTTTCAACTACAATGTTTTTATAATCTTTTGCCATTATAAAAACATATTGGCTAAAGGAACCATCATTACGTTTTCTCTAATCCAAACGAGAAATGAGACAGTAATAGTATTTAAATAACAATAAAAGAAAATTTCTTGACAATTGAAACAGTCATTTTTCTTTATAAAATAAATTGAATATCCTAAAAGAAATAAAATATATATATATATATATATATATATATATATATATATATATATATATATATATATATATATATATATATATATATATATATATATATATATATATATATGAGGAGCGTCCTTAATAAAAAAAAAAATTGTTGTATTTTTGTATTTATGTAAATTATCTATAAAAAATTGCATTATATTAAATTGCATAGAAATTTACAAGGACAACAATCATTTTTATAAGCTTTTGTTTCACTTGTGCATCTTTTCGGGTCATAAATTGCAATTTAAGCTAGATCACACTGTAATTCCTTAATAGTTTACAGCATATGCAAAACACTTTATATAAGCAATTAATTGAAAAAGTACGTTCTAAAACCCACTGGAACCAGGTTGTGATAGTCAGAGTTTAGTATGGACGAGATAACTTCTTAAAGTATATAAAGAGCTTTTAGCTTTTTAAATATCTTTTCCTAAAAGCCTTTATAGATATAGCTATTTCAATTAGTCAAATATTTTTTGTGATTGCGATTTATAAAATTTCGAATAATTCAGAGAACACTTTCACCAAAATAGAATAAGTAAGAATCGTATTTAGTTAGTTATTGTAAATATATGTACTTAGCTCTGATATATATACATATGTACTTAAATTAGAACAGATAATGTTTTAGGTAGGGTTTGAAATCATGACTTTTAACAGCTAAACATTATGAACATGGATATCATTTATATCATGGATAACAAGAAGCACATATATTGTTTTATTTAAGAAAGTTTATGAAATACCTATAAAATATGAAGATTTTTCTCGATTTTCCTGGAATTCCATAGTCAGATCCTAACATGGTGACAATGGCGCCTCGAAAGTACGCTCTTTGAAACAAAAAAAGAATTATTCAAATCGGTTTATAAATGAATGAGAAATCGAGGGTTATACATAAAAATATGCATGTCGAACATAAAACCTCCTCTGTCCTGATCACTCATATTACTCATACTTTCCATTCACGATGTATACTATTTTTGGCCATATTCAATTGATCGATACGAAAAGTACTAATGTATGTAGAGTAATATTCTTATTTATTTACTACACATTCATTTGGCAAGAGAGAATGCGTTTTTTATTAAATATTTTAATCATTTTTAAACAATAATTATACTTTTTATACATATAAGTTATTATTTTTTTTTATTATTTTTTAACTACTGTACTGTACTAAGTATTATATAAAATGTGAAGCGATACTAAATCATATAACATTAAGCCAATTGTTTAAGTACTCCCACAGAGTAACTAGAACTCGTAATTTGTAAAGTGTAACAGGCCGTGTTAATTATCATGGGCCCTTGTAATGTTTGTAATTTGTAAACCCACCCTTAACTAAGTAGCTTCGGTGATGTAAAATACAAATTAACGAATAATAATACTAATGAAGATACGATGGTCACCTCCCAATTATGTTTCGAGAATTTAATTGAACAATTTACACAATAGTTAAACGTTGTTTTAATACATAGAGAATATAATTTTTTATATAGAATTTTATTTTACTTGTGGCTTCGCATGGTCGAAAGGAAATTACTCAGAATTATATATTACATATAACATATTCCAATTTTCCGACTTAAATCACAGGAACAGTGGGCTATGTTTAAAACACAAAGAATTTTTTAACTCGAACCAATCCAACAGTTCCCAATATAATTTCGTTCGAAGAAACGAACTTCAGCTAGGATATATAGATACCGCAATTCTTATTTATTTGTAGAATAAATAACTGATAGTAACGCTCTAAATTAAATTGCCCATACAAAACTTGTTCTATCTGGCTAATAGTTGACCCAGCCTCCAGTGTGCCTAAACACTTTAAATATAATTTACCTAATAATAGGCTGAAGGGATAATTAGCATACCAAAACGAAGCTTGACGCTCGTTAACCAACCAACAGCATTAGCATTAAGTATCCACTTAGTACTTAAGCTGTAGTAACACAATTGAACAGCCACTTGTTCTTATTTACTTTGCGAGCACAGCGAATCAAATAAGTTTCAACTATTAACTATATTTCATTCTTTAAATTTTTTATCTTTAGTCTTATCTTAAATCTTTTATCTATCTTGTGGCGTGAACTCTAGGAGTAGGCTAAAGAATAGTTGACATATTTATAGATGCAAGCTCGCTTAATTCAAGAAGTTATTTTTAAAAACTACAATATTCTAATTTGGCTGAAAACGTAATTTAAAACAATCGATGTATCAAATTTACCGCCAGACAGAATATTCGTCTGTTATTTGGACACCGTCGAGTTATAAGGTTCGTCAATGGCACTTAATAGATGTGGTTTAAATTTGACTTGAGAAAAGTTATAATATAAGAAACATCCTCATCACCATTATTTGTATTTCCGATCACGGACTGTTAATAGTAAAAACTAATAGAAAAGCGAATATCAAGATTTTTTTATACTCCATGCGTCCCTGTAAGAGTTTACATTTGTATTAATAACTATTATATATTTTATGTAATTATATATTATTCTTGTTCGTGCTTCGAGACTCAATCTCAGGTGCACAAACGAAGTACAAAGCCAGTTTTTCTAGCGAAGTGGAATGCAGTCTAATGCACCTGTCGCATAGTGAGCAAGACTACAACTTACCGCTTACCTATTACTTAGTGTATGGGCGTTATGAGTATAGAACAATAAGGCAAGTACATATATACAGGTGAACACAGTAAATTTCTAAAATAATTACCTACTAAGGCCATTTAAAAAGGTAAATACACAAAATTAGTACTAGAATTCTAATTTTATTCATATATGAAATATTTTAGACTCATATAAAATGAATATCACAAAAAGTTCGCCAATTTTGAAGAAATAAATGGTCCATGGTTCACCTACTTTCATTTAATATACATTGAGCAACCGATGGGCGATGCTCTAAATTTATGAACATAAAATTACAGTCAAAACCAAAATATTAAATTGGCGTTTGTAAAAAAAAAATAAACTAAGATATAAATGTAGTGTCTTAATAGTTACAATATAAAAAAGGTAGTTTACAAAAAACATGTAATCCTAAAAACATATGCAAAAATCAAATTGCATTTGTTTAAAAACAGATTATCATATTCAGCATACACATAATGCGACCCCAATGTGTAGGTATAATGAAACATTAGAGGCCATCGTGACGTTGGTTGTGTGTCTGATTCCGGAGAAATAAATTATTATGACAAAGTTGACACATAGTGTTTCATTCCACCACTAAGGACTATTTTCTCACTAACTGCAGCGTGAAGCTGCGAAAAATAAACATTTAATAAACTCCGAAATGTATTTGTTTCTTTAAAAAAAAATGTAACACAGACACTTAAAACTCACAAGTCTTGAAAAGAAAACCAAACTTCTAATCCTACGGTTAGTGGACGAAAGTATGTAATAAGTAATAACTATGGAATACATATAAAAATAATACAAATCTGAAGAGGTCTGTATAGGCCTGTAAAATTTAATTCTTTAGAATTTATTTATCAACTATTTATTTTCTAACATAAAGATATTATATATTCATTATATTTGATAGTTACAATTACTTATTTCCCTGAAATCAAAGATCAGATATTTTATAAATTTAGGATGATATGTTAACATTCTCAGAAATTTTTATTACAGTAAATTATTATCAAGTTTATGACAGTTCTTAAAGGAGCATGTTTTTTAATATTACGAAAACCTTATATCATTTTATTGTATTCCGTATATCTTACTTTACGATTGCCATTACGATATTGATATCATAAGTCTATCTGCAAAAATAAAATGATGGCCGCATGCGTTACGCTACTGTAGACAAGAGTTAGAAATTAAGTTGTCACACAAAATATACTATGATTGTACGTTGGTAGGGCCGATACGTCTGTGTTGATACCAATACAAAAAAAATACTTCTTTAAGATTTATTTTAACTGTGTAGACCAGACCTACAGTGATTTGTGACATAAAAACGATGCCAAATGATATCTAAAATATTTTACGACTAAGTAGGTCTAATAAATAGAGAGAGAATTTAGAGTTAAGTTTAGAATAAAGAAACAAAATTATTTTTAGAACACGTATACAAATTTGAACATAGCGGGACTCAAATCTCTTGCGGCTACCAAAAGGCGCGGGTTCGAGTCCCACTATTTTGTATATTTTTAAAATATTTTAATAAAATATTTTATCATTAATAGGCATGAATACGCTTTTCGATAGTGGAATTACACGTGGACAGAATACACTAAATTGTATCAATGATTTGTGTGCCAGTCTGTGTCTGCGTAGACAGTCGCGGCTTGCTGCATTCGCTATAATTAAATTTACAATTCAATTTAATTTCGTTTAAAATAAATAAATTTGACTTATACAAGTCAACTACGATAACGAAGGTCAGATCATATTATACACTTTGCAAGACATTGACATTTGGTGATTGAGAAAAAATGTAATTAACTAGTAGGTACTGTCTGCATTTTAACTATAAGAGATGAAATTTAATACTTACAATTTACAATACAAATCAAGGAAAGGAATTGTAGGATAAATATTAATTATTTAAAAAAATAATAATATATTATTAATATTACAATCTCATTGGTGGTATTATTCATGATGAGCCCGCAAATTTAAGTTTAGTGAATTTTTGTAATATTCCGCTGTCCTAAGATCATAACAGTGTTACGGAACCCTCGGTCCAGGCACTACTCTCACTTAACTGATATTTTCTTTTCTTAAAACAGAAGTAACGCTTGTAACCATAGCAAAACAAACTCTCCAGGTATATTGATTTAACTTCTCTCAGGAATAAGATTTTAACGTGGAGTATTTTTTACTTATTATTTAGGATATAACATTAATATATATTTGTACATACATACATACATATTACATGTGTAATATCCTAAAGCAACAAACATATTTTAAAATATTATCTGAATACAACTTTATTTCAACATGCTACTGCCATCTAGGAATATATATGAAAACTGTTAACCAAAAGCTATATAAAACGAAGCAAGTTAAATCTTTGCTCTTACATGCCAGTACACGTTTTATCGATGGTTTTATAGATGTCGCTAGCATAACGTATACGTTATGTTGTATTATATAATATTGAAAGAAACTAGTCGCTCGAATTGAAAATATATTTTTGTGCTGGATAGCCATTTATTAAGGGAGGTTATAGGCTATATTGTACTGCGGTCACAATTACATTGGGCTTTTAGAATGTATCATGTATCCACGAGGTAAAAGCTACTTTTATATACTATTGTATCTCGGACTGGGACTTATTTAAAATATATACATTTTATTAACTTTTAGCTTAGTACTTACTACGTTTAGCTTACTAGCTTTTTGAAATTAAAATTTATATTAGGTACTTGACTATTTGAGCGAAAAGGGCAAAATTGAAATTTTATATGTTTCTGTTATTCTCTTTCATTATAGTGGTACTTCTACTGTACCACTATAATGACGGAGAATAACAAGAATAAGATGTTATGACCTTAGAAAGGCAGAACGACTGAGCGGACGAGGCTCTGACAACAGAGCAGTGGTGGTGTAACCACACCGACGGTTGCACAACCGACCGAAGAGTCTCTTCGGTTGAAGAAATAAGTTCAAAAAATTAAGCTTCTATCTTCTTATTTTAAATAAAATTATTTGACTTTGAAAAAAAAATAGGTTACAACTTTCCCTGGTGCTCCAAATACGACTAACATACACATCAAAGGCTTCTGACGAGATTTTGAGCAGAGAATAGAACACCTTCGATATCTTAAGAAGATATGGAAGACACGTCAACTTAAAGAACATTGTAGATTTTCAAACAAGGATCAACGCTGTACCGTAAGCTGTAAGCTTAAGTAAGCTGTAAGTACCGCTCTTTTTTTTAACGGGAGGAAATCCTCATGGACTACCTCCGCCCGGGGAAAGGTGGAGGAGCGTGTCGCAAGAATCCGAATTCTTCTGCAGCCCCACACTAGTGCTGGCCCGGTCCGTCTGAGCCTCGTCTCCTGCACGGGGTAGTGCGGTGTTCAACTACCCCGTGCATCATTGCAACTCAAAGACGTGTGCCAACACACGCGCCCGCCTCCACCTCGGGTCCATTGAATAGAGTCACCCCAGTCATTGCCAGTGTTCCACAGGAGCGGTCCCAAGACCGATCCCTGTGGAATACCGCACGACCCACCCTGCACAAGTGACTGACAAGGCAATCTGCGATAATTCGCTCAAAACGTTTGCCCGCTTCGTCGAGCAACACCATGGGCCGATACGCGGATGGTGAGTCCGAGCAGCGCCCCTCCTTCCTGAGCAGAACCAGCCTCCCCTTCTTCCACACACTGGGAAATTGACCGTGCTCGAGACATGTCACGAAGAGCCCCCTCAACTGGGGCTTTAGCTCTTTCAGAGCCAGGACGAGAGCTCGAGCAGGAACTCCGTCAGGTCCGGGTGCTGTGTTCTTAGCCCGGAGTCGCGACATGGCCACTCTCGTCTCTATTTGTGTCACTTCGGGAACATCGGCGCTCCCTTCTTCTGGAGAGTCTGGAGAGGAGAGGCTGAGGGCGAACATGCCCCGCTGGCTCAGGGAATAGGTCTGATACCACCGCCTCTATCAACTGGGGTTGCATACTTGTCCCGCACCCAACGGTAGGGCGTTCCCACGGATCCCGATCCCGGACCCCAGCAGCTCCTCCCTGGCACTTTGCACCCTGCGACTTAGACCGACCGATGCCGATGGCCAGCCACAGAGTTTCCTTGGACGCGCGGTACACCTCATACAGCGCGTTTTCTTCGACAGAATCCCTTCGACGTCGTCTCCGGTATCACGTGTACTGACGGCGAGCAGCAACGCACTCAACAAGCAGCCGCGCTATCTCGTTGGTCCACCAGTACATCTGGCGCCTTACGGGCTGTTGGCGAACACGAGGCATAGACTAGGCTAGCGAACGAAACTGCCGCACGCATGTGTATTCCGAACCCCGATTCACCAGACCGACCGAACGACCAGACCAGTCGACACTGCCCACTCTTCTAGCACCTCGCCACGGAGGTCAGTGACCGGAGATTCCCACACTTATGACTTGGCGTTGAGACCCCCGATCACCAGCATGGGATGAGGGTGATAGCAACCTGCGACGGCTCCCAACTCGACAAGGAAACTATCAAAGTCGGCGAGACTCACGTTGGATGCGCCCACGCCTCCAGAATGGCGATGCTACACCAGACTGCAGCAACCCAGCCGTGGCACCGAAATGGCTTGACCAGAATCTCGCCAATAATGGCCACCAAACCGTCAGCGCACCCCAGGCAGATGTCACGAGCCGGGATTAAGTACGGTTCGGCGACCACAGCCACATGGATCGACCACTCTGCCATGCTCTTGAGTAAAAGATCCTGGGCTCTGGCACAGTGATTGATGTTGTCCTGGAGGAAATGGAATTAGGTCATTATTGACATAACATTCCCTCGGCAACGGTCCTGGGCCGGAAGTCGGCCGAGGAACTACTAGCCTGTTGGGGCGGCAATGTTTTCCTAGCAGGTTTATAGCTACTCTTCTCCTTCTTGTTCTTGAAGATGCTTTAGAGCTCCTGTTCTACCTTACGGACAGGCGCGCCACAGGTCCCTCCGCCCACTGTGTGTCCCGCTGGCTTCCCTGTCTCCGAACATAAGCTACAGTTAAATGCCGCGAAACATTGGGATGCCTTGTGGCCGGGCTTATCACCGGGCTTAGCACCGATAGCAAAAGTCACTACGGTCAACCTCGGCGGTACACTTTGCCCGTGCGTGCCCCTTCTCCAGGCACCAGAAGCATCTCAAAGCCCGGGGCTGCAGAAGTTTTACCCTCGCTGCAACCCAGCCAACCAGCAATCTGCTGCTTAAGGTTCTTCGCAGACGCAACAGGGCACCGAACCCAGACCACGCCGAATCCAGTGACAACGGTGCGTATATCGCCGGTGCGCACCCTATCTTGATCTGATCTTGGCCTTGGCCTCAGCTATGACAGACTAGTATGTTACGCCGCGCTCTGCAGCCCCAGGCGGTAGCGTGAGCGTCATAGCTTCAGATCACGGAGCGCGGATCGCTGGTCCTTTGCGACCGTCTTTGGCAGTCCGCCGCGCAGGCTGAGCAACCGCCTTTCCGGTTCAGCCGGGGAGGCGCGCTGTTGCTGAAGCTGCCTTGGCAGCTTTGCGGATCTTCTTGCGGCTTACAACTGTTGACCAGGTCTCACCCTTAGACACGACAATCTTGGACTGATCGCTCGAGGCTCGGGGGTTAAAAGGCCCGTGGAGGGAGTCTTCCCTCCACGGGCCTTTTAACACCCTCCGCGAGTTTTTTCTTCTGAGGCTCAGGTCTCAACGGCTGGAGCATGCAGAGGCGCACAATACGCTCGATTTTGTTATCGGTATAAGTGCTTGCCGGTGTCGGTGCGGGAGCCAGGGCCACTACCGATGCAGCATCAGTGGACGTACGTCGCTGCTGCTGCTCGTTCAACGCAGCTACTTGTCGCCGGGGGTCCTCCAAATCACTTCGGAGACGGCTGTTTTCCTCCTGCGATTTCACGACTACGTCTGAGGCCGTCCTGTTGAGAAGGATGCCAACCGCCTTTTTAATGTTCACGGCAGCTTCCTTCAGACCGCGGGTCAACGTGCCCTTCAGGTTGCCGGATTTGGTGGCAACTTTCACGACTAAGTCCACCCCATTCAAGACAAGCTGAGTAAGGACCACCGCAAAGGGTCGCTCACGTGCGCGTCGGGCCATTTCCAACACTTCTTCGGTCGCGACGGCTTTGAGCTGCTCTCTTCTGGTAGCGTTCAGTTCCGCCTTTGAGCTCCCTAGCGAGGCACAACTCTCGCCACCAGGGTCCTTCAGGCAGGCAGGCCTTCCTCATCTGATGACAGGACCACCGACCCACCTACCACCAGAGCACTATAACGTGGACGTTTCCTAACAGAAGACGTTCCACGCGGTGCTCCGTAAATATTTTTAAAATGGCTGTTGCTTCCAGTAACATTATCAGCAAAAGGGGCCTGGCCGCCTACCCCTGCGCGTCCATCGGTAACCAATTTATCACTACTAGGCCCGGGTACCTGCGAGCGTCGGGCGTCAGCCGGATTACATGACAAATCTTTCGTATTATCGGACATATTCATATTTTGAAATGGGTAGTACGCGCATCACTTTCCCAAGGCGATGCGGCCGCTCTCTTTGGGAGGGTATTTGATCCTCCCAAAACTCGCGGATTACTCAGATGCAGGATAAACCGTCCGCTGCGTGGTATCTACAAACTAATGCGTAATTTTTTTTTTTTCCTAAATTAAAAGAAAGTAACTAACTTAACCAACCCACCACCCGGCATCGTGGCTCAGTATACCTCGCCACGGATACTGTAGACCGCAGGTTGAGGAGCAACCCACAGTCTTCCTCACCTCGGTCACCGCGACGGACACGCCGTGGAGACCCCTAGACCGCGGAATGTGAAGCAGCCCGCGATCTACCCCACCCGAAATAATAAGAATAATTGAGATAGAAAAGACGATAAGTCAACACAACATATTGTATCAAAACCAAAATAAGATTGATATTTATATATTATTTATAGCACTAAATTGCACATTGAAATTTATATATTATTTATAGCACTAAATTGCACATTGAAATTTATATATTATTCATAGCACTAAAAAGCCAATCGAGCTTTTGATCTTGACCTTGCCAACCGCGATGATTAGAAAAGAGACAACATTTTATTTTATATTGAGATTACATTGCATTGAATAGCATTTTCTTTATAAATATATTTTTTTGTAATTTAAATTAGTTTACAATAATTCATAGGATTGCATTTTCGTGTCTCTAAATATTAAAAAGACAGCTATTAGAATCTATTTCAAGTAATTATTAATTATAATTTGGACGTAATTATTAATTATAATATTTACGTAATTATTAATTATAATATTTACGTAATTATTAATTATAATATTTACGTAATTATTAATTATAATATTTACGTAATCATAATTTGGACACCGACACCTAGTCAACTTCGGTGGCACAATGGTTGAGTTCAGATTAAATTAAGGAAAGTATTTAAGAAATAGTTACATTGTTTTTGGCTGAATATAAAACAAATCAACAGAAATAAATAAAGCATTTATCATGACAATTACAAACATGAATTTTATACAAAAAATGTGTGTCAGTGTATATATGTAGGTATGTTTATATACTGTAAACCTATCATAGATTTTTCTTTGTTTTCTCACAGCAGTCCTTCAGCAAGGACTTATTCGACCGATTTGTAATATATATACCAGAATGCATAATATACATATTACCATAGCAAATATCGAGAATTTTTTTGAAGGATTTTTTATTTAAAGTTTTTTCTCACATATAGCCTAATGTTGAATCTCTCCGTTCCCACCTTGCACCCTACTTTCAAATTAACATTGCGTGTTCAGTGGCGGAACTAAACACCGCTATTTTTCTTCTTACTAGAACAAACTAATGAAATAGTTCATTCCCACAAGTGGAAATCGAACCCACCCGTCACGCTCCGACGGCCTCGGGAGATTACTAAATCAGAAATTGATATACATTTCAACACACACAAATATTATACATCATAACTATCTAGCTAGATTGACTTTGGTAACTCTCATAAAAAAATTCAAAATAAATATAAATAACAGATAAAAAACAACTAATATTATAGGGCTATATTTTACCTTGGAATAAAATGATATCATAACGTTTAATTTTAATAGGTATTTGGCACGTCGCACGTGCCCCTATACCTTACTGTATCTATAACTAATATAAATTCAAATAATAACTTATTAACATAACTATTAATTCAAAAACTTGTTTTTATTTAACTCGAGTTTTAAATATGTTGTAAAATTATTAAACAATTAATAATATCACAGTAACACAGTGTGTATATTAGTGGCACCAGTAATCAACAAGTACTGATGATCGACATTTTTTAGGGATGGATACCTCAACTACCTGAACAATCGATACTAAAACCTTTCTTAAACTTCAAAGTCCATTATTAAATTCCAAATCAATGAATATAACTATTATATTAAAATTGGTTTAACGTTTTTTAAATAATTTTTAAATAATTCGTAACATGTAACGAATTATTTAAAAATACAATTAAAAGCCTGCGAATTTCGCTATCACTGCCAATTATTTAACGTTATTTGCATTCAATTTTTTAGGAATCAAATTCTGTGAGAAGACATAAAGATAATGAATGGAAAGGAGAGAAGACAGTGATGACTGGAACGTTCTGTTCTGTCGCCAACCACGGATAATGCAGGAAGTGCGTAACGATAAAAATTACATTTCTCTTAATAACATTGTTTGCTTTCAAAATATCCGATCAAGGAAGTATTGAGACTACACCCGTTTGCTACCGTTCGTGCTAAAACGGAGCGTTGACGGTCTATCTGCTAAGCAAGAGAGTTTGACGTTTGAGAATTGACGTTTCAATTACTAAAACGTCATAAGGATTCCGTACCTTCTACCGTACCGTGTTTATCTGTCTTTATCAAGGCCATTTAGCACCGACCAGAGGGGAATATGAAGAAATGATATCCATGACAGCTGCCATGACAGCTACAGACAGTTGTGAAATAGGCAATAAAAAAGAAAAACTGATAGGATGTTGTTATACGGTATGTATTACATTAAAGAACAATGAAAGATATGCAGAGTGAATTTAACTGGCCGAATCCGCAATGAAGAGATACACTGAATAACAGGTACTAGCGAGGACGTCACAGCGAGAATGAATGAACAAGAATGTGCTCAGTTGGTTTGGGCACATTGAGAGAATGATTGATGAAATAATATATAAAAAATATATTTGAGGCAGTTGTATAAGAGGTAGGGGGGAGTGTGCGGGCATGTGGTTTTAACCGTGAATGGAAATATTTAGCTTATATAACTATAAATTGTACCTGTGGGTATCGGTATGGCTCAAGGTTGCGGTCGCTTATTGATCTAGATCTAGTAAAAATGCTGGATACTGGTAATAAACAGAAGTTTATTACCAGTATTTAAGTTTTATTTCAAATATCTTACCTAACCTAGCGCTACTTTGTCTTAGGAGAGCCCACAACGGATAAATCCAAACACATAAAGTAAATATAATCATTCCTCCGAGTTAAACTTACGCCACAATACGCTTCACCCACCTTTTATAAGAGTGATCTTTTTATCTTTCTTCTTTTCATTTGTGAAATATTCTAATAATATTGTATGGCTAAAAGAAATTGCTTAAATCATTAATATACCAACTCAAATTGTATGTATTAAAACAGTCTCAGTCAGTATTATTAATCGCATTTTTTTTTAAATACCTACGTTCGTAACGATCCACTCAATGTTAACCAATAACAAATAAATCTTAAAATTTACTTGTCCAAATTTTGCTTCAACAAGTTGTAGGCCTCTCTATAAACACATGGTATTAAATAACGTATCGGACACTGTGCCCTTGGTACACTATACCCTGCTAAGATTTGATTGTCTAAGCCACAATTAAAGACGAAATTTATATTAATACTATTTTACCAAAAATAATAAAAACAAAACATCTAGAGATAATTACGTATTTATCTATAGAAATATCTCTGAAATACTACAATAATGATATATTTAAGTAGGTATATTATATTATTCGAGTAGGTATATTATATTTTTTTTCAGCACAACAGAGTGTACAATATAATATTAAGACACTTCGTTGTCCGTTGTCCGCCAAAATTCGTAGACATTGTTTGTTGAGTGGTGGAACTGATCGCTTTTTTAAAGTGATTAACCATTATTAATTATTTAATTATTAGATAATTAAATAATTGGCAAATTGTGTAATAACTCATTAACTTGAAATAGCACCAATAAATAAAAAACTAAGATCGTTTGTATGTTTTCATCTCCATAGGCATAGATAGCCAGATTAAATGTCGATCATTCATGTATCTTTCTAATTAAAATATAATACTTATTTATAATATAATATTATTTGATTAAATTTAACTCTATATTATTCAAAAAGGGATAAAATAATAATTTTAAATGTAAGTACACAGCTATAGTATAAACTAAAAGTACCAATGTATGGATAATGTAGCTATTTGGGTCATACGAAATATAATCTTTCATAGCTCTTAATCCGATAAACTAACGACATATTTTAAACAAACATATTGAAATCAATATAATGCTTCATTTTTTGCAATAGTATAATGATGTCATGTGTACCGTAAGATTAAAATTGCGCAAATTTCAATAGTGCCTAATTAATTGTACAACCAATTGAGAGTTGATTAATGAAATCGAACAGTTATGGTCCATATCGTTGTTACATCTCGAATTATTTTCTAATACAGCTAAAAAGAAATTACTTAATAATTTAGTAAACTTAATTCGAGTGTTACCGATAAACGGACAAGTTAAATTCATATGATCGTAAGAATCCCTTCAAGCCACACGCGTCGGCTTACCTGTGAACGGTGAAACATAATATAACTGGCCCCAATAAAGTGAAGTGACAATGATTATAAAAAATAAATTTAGTTGTTTGTAGTACCTATATATATACGTATTTATAAAGTTTAGATTTCTCACAAAAAAATATAAAAAAATGAGTGCCAAATATGGAGCTACTAATAATGACGATATAGTGATCAACGGGAATAGAGCTAGCATCTATAAGGAAATCGATGCAAGGTAATGAATCTATATATCTACTGTTGAAAACTAACAATATGTGAAGTTACCGGACAATATATCTACAATTTAGTGCGACACATACATAAGTACAGCACAAAAGACGCATTATCAAGATTATTAGGAAATAACATCTTCCTGTAGTTAAATAGACGAAATAGCATGACATCTTTAAAAAGGAAACGTTACTTACGTTTTCAGAACTTAATGGCATGCCTACGATTTATATTTTAACAGTGGAAAGCGAAAATTAGAAATTATTAAAAAAATATAATTAGTAAATCATTTCCAATAATATTGGAGAAGAATTATTAAGATTTTAGATTTCTTTAGTCGTGACATATTTGTATAAAAAGATAAATAATAAAATATTTAAAATATGTACCCTATATAAAAATAGAGAATGCCTTACATTCTAAACGTTCTAAATTATGAGAGGCTTACCTACTTTTCCACATGTTTTAATGTGTTGTTGTCACTCAATTACTCTATATTTAATCCTTTTACTTGGTTCTCATGTGTAATGTATACTCTTCTCGTTCTTTATGAACAATTTACATGATGATACAGTGAAATCCGTTTTGTTAAGTATAATATATTATATCAGAATAGAATTGATTTGTTTTGTAATTGTCTGAACTGCTGTAAAAGCAAACTGGACCAGTTTTTTGTGCTTCTTCTTCTGTGCTTCTTGTAGATATGACGTAGATATAGTTGTTTATTATTGAATGATTATAATTTTTTACCTAACGCTACAATCCACATACAGCAGTTAGAGAGAACCTAGTGCTGAGACACTTCCTTCTTCGCTTTACACCTGTATTAGATGTCTTGCTGCACTTTGTCTTACTCGAGCGGGGGATATGAAAATTTATAATTTATTCCCCCGGTAGGGAATTGAACCCACAACCTTCAGACACTGTCAACTGTGCCACGGCGGCCACATTTGGTTATTATTTATACAAAATGAATTAATATATAAATATTTGCTCCTACAATTTTATTTGCAGAGATTTAAAAAAAAATTTCTGCCGACTAAACGACGCAATAAATATTTATTCGATAGTTTTTTTTTTAAAAATACACTAAAATAAAACTAATATTACCATAAAACGGTCATCATTTATTTTTACTGCCAAAAAATACTTTAAGTGATAATAGATTCAAGAACGATGTGAGTAATCGTTCAGTGCGATATATTTTGCTGCTTTCAAAATAATAAAAAAAATCTTTTTACTTTAGTATTCCATACAGACGACGACGATGGTGGAAGTTAAATCAGAACCTTCTTTACGGACTTGGCCACATGTATAACGATCTCTGCGCAGCCATGTGGTTCTCATACATGATGCTGTTCTTTCAAGCAGTACTAGAAATGAGAGCCGTTGTTTCCGGGGCTATGATGCTTTTAGGTATGTATGATTAATTAATTTTTATTATATTCTCTTATTATTGCTTTCAAATATGTTTGTCAACATGAAATTTTTTATAAAAACGTTTTGTATTGAATCTATTTTTATTATTTTTAAAGTGTCAATTCATAATAAGGATAGAAAAATACTTATACTAAACATAAAAAAAAAAAACAAATTTCCCGCTATTCATATTCGTTAAAATTCATTATATTAAGTATTTATTTACTGAATTTATTGTGACTATATTACTACTATATTTATTGTGATATGTCGTTAAACATGTCCAAAATTTAAAACGACAGCGCCTATAATGTTACATAGCGTCATTGAACACATACTGTAATTCTATATTTATAAAACAAAATATGACATAACGCAGACTTTCAAATATAAAATTCAAAACTGCTTCATAAAAAGCCTATGTCAATTTAAATTTCCATTTTTTTTTATTTTATAATATAATGACATGCCTTCATTAGCATAGTCGATTTTGAGTTCTTGGAAATAAAAAATGTCGTTCAAGTGCGAGTAGTACCCGCGCATCGAGGGTTCCGTATCAATTTCATGATTGTAGGTATTCTGCTGATGAAAATACTTATAAAGATTGACAAACTTAAATTTGTAGTCTTCTCCGCTAATTTTATATGAAATGAATTACAAATATAAGTTTGTAATGGTTTATTTATGTTATACTTATAAATTATCAATTTTGATATTTTTCCCTTTATATATATATTATCATTTCTCGTCAAATTTCGTAATTCTAAGTAAATGAAATACAAGTAGTAATAGTCCACAGATTTGTAATGATTTTGGGAAATATCTTTAAAGTTTGAGTTTTCGAAAGTACTATTAGTCCTATTTTATTGCCAAATTTCATAACTCTATGTCAATGGAACCCTGGAGGTTTTAATGACTCGGCAATCCATATGGGATTGCCGAGTCATTAAAACCTTTCTTTAAAATTAAAATATTTCTTTTCTGTGCTTCAATAATTTATTGGCTTGGATATTTGATAATAATTTTAGCTTGATTTCTCCAAATCATTTTGAGAAAATGATCTTGACAGACATATAGGCGGCAAATGGACAGCAAACTGATCCTATAAGGCTTCCGTATTTTTCCTTTTGACGTATGGAACCCTAAAAAATTATGAAATGAAAAAAAAATCACGGACAGGTTGTCCGTGATTTCGCAATAATTAATATGTTTCTATCAATTACTAGAAGCGTCCGCGACATTATGAACGGAATGTGAATCTATCATTTTTGAAAAAACTTTATATTGTTGACTGTTTGTAGTATTTTGTACAGGCGGATTTATGAATCCTCTAGACATATTAGAATGATTTTTTTTAATGAATGGGAAATAAAAATAAAGGCCCAATTATTGCCTTTGTCCAATGTAGCACGCAACTTTGATTGCTTAGACTTAATGATAATGAATAAATGATTGGATAGAAACCTTTTCTATCCTCCTGACACTTGCGAACCATTGTCATTAAAACTTGTAGCATGTATGCAAATAGAATAGAATAGAATAGAATTTAGTGCTACCTAGCTAATATTCACAAAACTATTTAAACATTTTCTCACAGCAGCACATTTTTATGAGTCGCCTATATTAATCCATTTAATTTCAGGGCAAGTCGTGGATGCATTAGCTACCCCAGTTATTGGTATATTGGCAGACAAATATAGTACTAAGAAAATTTGGCATTTATTAGGTAAGACTATTTATAAATATTACTTATAGTATTACTTATATATATTATTATTTATAATTATTATATTTATAATTATTATATTATATTATATATATTATTATTTATAATTATTGCCTATTTATAAATATTACTTATAGTATTACGTATAGTATTACTTATAGTATTTATTCATTTTTACACACATTAAAATATACACATTTAATATTTTTAAAAATTTTTAAGATTTTACCTTTTGTACAATATTGTTTAATTAAAAATATTATTATTAAACGAAATAATTGTGTTGAATATACGTTTTTCTTTTATTTTGCTACACACAGTATATAAAGAGAATATTGGCCATAAATACCTGATCTAAAATGTTATTCTTTATTAATAATGTATTCCAAAAAAAATTTGACAAACTATAACCTTGAAACGTAGACATATTCATACACGATGAAAAAAATTTTGCCTCATGTATGTGGTAATAATATTGGCCAACGAAACAATCGTAAACAAATTAAAATCCATTTTAATATTTATATATAAAATTTGAAAATCAATGTAAATTACATAATAAATTACAGGTTGCGTGTTAGTTACGGGTACGTTTCCGCTTTTATTTGTAAGATGCTGGAACTGCTGGGCATCAAACACTGCAGAATATTTAAAATGGTGGATGCCCTTGTACTATGCTGCTTTGATCATTATTTTTCAAATTGGATGGGCGATTGTTCAAATCTCACATTTAGCTATAATACCATCTATTACAGACAGTCTGCAAATTCGATCCGAGCTAACATCTATAAGGTAAAAAATATGTCATTACAAAAATATTACTATTTAATTTTATGCGGACTTTTTACGAATTGAAGACTAACTTTGACCTGTGGTTTTGCCCGTGTGGTAAAATGGAAATAACTAAGAGTGGTGTGTGTGTGCAAATGTGACGTGACATGAAATGACATGACGGGTTACGGCGAACTGATTAATGTTATATAATATATAGCATATTATAGGGTTACTCAATAAATATAACTCAATAAAATAAAAAAAATAATTTTTGAAACTAGTAAGAGACACAATCAAATTATTAAGTTTTATAGTATTATCTAGCATAGATTTCTCCATCGAAGGTAGAAATGTTGTTAGAAATAACGTAAAATGTTGGTAGAAATAGGTAGGTAGAAATGTTCGTTAACAAAATGCAAGTGTAGGAATACAACTCTTTTTAAATTGTTCCGTAGATGTAGATAAGGTCTTTTTTTTTGTCGTACAGACAAGGCAAAGGAGCGTTCGGATTACTTGATGGTAAGTGATCAGCATCGCCCACACTCCCTTATAACACCAGAGAAGCTACAGGTGCGTTGCATGCCCTAAAGGTGGACGTAGACGCGCTTTTTGAAGGTCCATGTTGTATCGACTCGGAAACACCGCCACAATTATGTGGCACATCGAAAATGGAATACCACGTTGGATACGTCAGAATGATATTTAAGTTTGTTAGAGCGCTAGCCACTAAGCAGCTAGAAAATATAGCGGCAGGAGTCAGATCAAACAGTTTCCCAGATCACTGCTCATTGTATATGTGGTAGAGAATTCGCGTCTCACGTGCAACGTCTCTACGCAACCCAAAAGAGTTAGAACAACAAAACAACACAAAATTCTTTCACACATTATTGAGTCTCTAACGATTTGATCGGATCTATGCTATATGCAATCCAATGGCTCAAGCTGATACTGGAGTGTACTAGCCTAAGATGAAAACAGTATATATATAATATAGAGTATTAGGACGAACTTGGGCCCTGTTCTGAGCCAATTAGTTTTTGGGCGTGAAGTACTGTCTCGCTCTGCTGCTGGCAGCAGCAGCAACTACAGCTTTTACTGTACTCAAAATACTTATACTCGGTACTGAACCAGGTTTCACCCCATAAGAAGAAATTCCAGAGGCATTCCGCCTCGACAGAAGACTCAAATTCCCGAGATAACGGTCGGACGGCAATGTTTGGTTGGAGTATACGGTGTGCACCGTGCTGTCATTTGCATACAAATGATTGCTAGTCCCCTCTAGCATGTCATTGATATGCAGAAGATACAGTGTAGGCGACAGCACACATACACACATACTGGGGGGACACCAGCATTCACGGGCATGTAGCAAGAGAGCAGAAACCAACTAAGCTCATTGATCAAAATGGTGACCTACTGCGCGCATAAAATATAAGTTTTTGCAAGAAGCACTCTTTGTTAAAGTAAAGGTCTTCGCCATGTCTAGAATCGCTGCCAGGCTCTTTCCCTTGCTTTCAATAGATGCAGCCTAGTAGTGAGTTAGGTAAATTAGAAGATTAACACCGATTGTACTGCCATGGCGAAAGACATTAACGGTCGTTGATCAACCGATGATCTTCTAGATATACCAAGAGCTGGTTATTTATTATGCTCTCCAGTAACATGGAGAGCAGAGAGGAGAGCCCTGTAGCTAATCTAATTGGTTCGGAACCATCATCTTTCTTCGAGATCGGATAGCTCAGAACGAGTTTGGGACTAAGTAAAAAAAAGGAAATAAACGCACTGGCGTCAACTTACGAGCACAATCACTGCAAACTAAAGAGGAGATGCCAACCAGTCTATTCAACTTGTGAATATCCAAAGAAGACAGAGCGAGACTAGCACCTCGGGATAGTTAGCGTTGGTTAGATTAGTTCACTTTGCACGAGCGCACAGGAGATGAGTGCATAGCGGACGAAACGACTGCCACAATGGCATCACCTAGGCTTGAAATATGTAATTTACATTAGAGGTAACCATGTAAAATGGTTACCTCTAAATGTATTCTAATGTAGGAAGATCTTTTACTGTGTTTTTAACAGGTACCTACAAAATAGGCAGGATATATTAATTATTTAGGATCTAGTGTTATATTATAACTAAGCGTAACCATACGCATCTGATATTAATTAAAATTACGAAATATATCAAATTACAATTCAGTAAATCACTTAAACTATTTCTCTTTCAGATATATGGCTTCGGTGATGTCCAGTCTGACCGTATATTTCATTACTTGGATTGTATTGAGAGCATCCAATTACAGCACATTTATTGGACCAGCAGATGATTATAAGTTCCGAGTATGACTTAGTATATTTTATTATTATAAGTGATTTTTTTATTGTTATGAAATAACACAATGAATGCAAATGTACATAATGATGTACCTAAATTATTCTGACAATTTCAGAATGTTGCACTTATCATTACTGGCATCGGCATAACGTCTTTTGTTATCTTCCATATTTTCTTCAAACTAAAACCCGCAATTGAACCAAAAGCAAATGGCCACATCGGAGATGCAACGGAAATAGATCCCCTAAAGCTTTCAACGAAATCTAAATTAATGCATTTCTTACAAATGCCTTTATTATATGAAACAAGCTGTCTGTAAGTATATTTATTATAATATTGTTTGTTTCTTATTATCTTTTTTTATAATATTTTTATGCCTTCCGCTATTTCCACATATCAAAGTGTAAGCACACCGCGCAGGTATATAAATAAAATATAGCAATATACTATAACTCCCTCCTCTAGTATAAGATAGGAAAATTATACAGACAAAAATATTTACGTTTTTATTTATCAATATTCTCCCGAGACAGTATTGAACTCACAAACCGCATGTGCAGTCAGCTGTAGGATATCATTTTAGTACACAACAAGTAATAATTTCAACTTTCATAATAATTTCGTCTTAAATTATCGTTCACCTCTCATTAAATAATTAATGCTTATCATCTTTTCATTGAATTGCAATAGCTACACAACGTATAAGTTTGCTGCTATTTTACAGAAGGATCTATATTAACGTCAGTATTTATTTTCAGATATGTATTCTCAAGATTATATTGGGCATTAAGTTTAGTGTACGTACCACTATTTTTAGAAGAACGTTTATCAGTTAACCCAACTGAAGGTTCAGAAATGGTGGCCAGTGTACCGCTTGTCCTATATATCTCTTCTTTGATATTTTCATTTTTATTAAAGAGCAAGATCAATAAAATGGGTCATCAGGTATAAACTTTTACTCCACAATAGTTTAGTGTTTTGTTTTGTCTATTCTTCGTGGTTAATATCACGTAGAATAGACAAAACTAATGTAAAACAACAACAAAAAAATAAATGTAAAGGTATGAGTGAATTTCTCAAATTACTCTTATAATTGAAATTAATGCTTTTAGTGATTTTCATTTACTATTGATATAACGTTATTTATCTATGTAAAGATCATCCAAAAAAAATATTATTTCAAACATTAAATTGTCTAACTTTAATAAGACATACTATATATTTAAATTACATATTTTATAATTATTTATTTATCTTTTTATAATAGCCGGCAGTCAGTTTAATCATAAGATTAAATTTTTAAATTAAACTGACTGACTAAAAATTTGATATGGTTATTAAATTCGTTATATTATCAATGTTGAGCCTGATTCGGATGAATACTGAGAAAATGTTTGTTTATATAATAATTGGTTAGAAAAATGTTTAAGGGAGATATTTTATAAATAGTCAGTCAAAACATTGATATTAAGTTGAAACACCATACCATAATTTTTCAAATATTGATTTTCTGCTTCAATAAAATGGCGACATATATTTTAACCACATTGTTCTATCAATTATTTCAATTCTTTCCGTAATAAGACTGATTAAATAATTCCGGTATCAATTCTTTCCGTAATAAGACTGATTAAATAATTCCGGTTTTGTTAATATTAGTTATTGTTATTTTAAATATATTTTCTTGCTGATCGTATTCTTTGCCGTGAAAACGAACGGGAGTCATTGTGTGTCATTTGATCACATATTTTGTATTTGTTTGTAAGCACAGTGGAGAGGCGTTAATTTTAAGACTAGATGATCTATGATCTAGATGATCATTCAACATTAAACGTACAAACAAAATAATCGTATAAATATTAAAAACTTCAACATTTATAGATTACACATTACATGATGTTGGTTCTATACATTTTACGCCTTATACTGTAATTTATATAGCCCAATCGATACACAATCCACATAATACATATATTCACGCTTTATCCCTAGCGGGGTAGTCAGAGAGAACGGAGCGCCAAACACTGCGGTCCCTGCATACCTCTTTCGCCTCGTCCACTGTCATTAACCTCTTCATACAAATTTTTAATATTTTTAAAGTGCTATATATATATATATATATATATATATATATATATATATATATATATATATATATATATATATATATATATATATATATATATATATATATATATATATATATAGCACTTTATATATATATATATATATATAGCACTTTAAAATTCTTCTTGCGTTTCTTCTTCTACGTTATTCTTACGTTTTGTGTGTGTGTTTTCTGTTTTTATGTGTGTGCAATAAAGTGTAAATAAGTAAATAAAAAAAATTATATATATACTCATAAGGTTTCCATTTAATAAGCTAAATATTAAGAAATACGTATGATATAAGAAATAATCATTTTAATTTATTTTAGGTTGCCTATCTCGTGGGAAGCTCTTTAAGCTTAATAAGCTCCATGTGGATCGCACTAGCTATCGATCCTGATGCTCATGTATGGCAAATATACTTAGTGGCAATATTAATGGGTAAATTTTAAAGATATTATTGAAAAGATATTAGCGAAATTATTTGTGAACTGAACTGCTCGGAGCGCCACATTTAATAAACTGAAAAAAAATATATAATGTTTACAAAAACATGTGGAAACATTTGTATGAAAATTTAATGGTAACGCTATATAATAACCTATATAATATTATTTATAACAGGAGCCGGAAGTTCAATTACACTAGTATCCAGTTTATGCATAACAGCTGATTTGATAGGACCACATTCACATCAAGGCGCCGCTATATATTCGATTGTAACGTTTGCCGACAAACTGGTCACCGGCATAGCAGTAGTGGCCATCGAAAATTAGTAAGCGACTCACCATCTTCATCTTACTTATAAGTATAGAATGTTTAAAGAACAAGGTTTACGGAAAACACATTTATATATGTTTTAGATTCATAAATATTTAAACATCAATTTAGACATTTCATTAATTTTATTATTAATTTTGTGGCGCAATACGTGGCGTCTTCCTGTGGGTTCGATTCTCAATCGAGTGAATTATTTTCATTTTTCCACTCTGTAATGTAACAACAAAGTGCTTTGTAGTTCCGCTATTTCAACACAAAATATCTCGATTTCGGACATTAGGTTCTTTCTGCCTGCCATGCTATATGGGGGATATAGCGAGAAGCTATAAGTAAATATTTATATTAGAAAAAGTTTAGATATTAGTTTTATTCAGATCTAATATAAAAAGTAGAAACTCAAAGTGGGTACTGCTTTGTATTTCACGTTACTTTGAAATTTGTAAAAGGGAAATCAATCAAAATACGGCATTTTTTCTATTTGAAATAAATCATGTTTTATATGCTATAAAAAAACATACAATTATTAATTCACCTATTTCTAAAGGAACTCGGATAGCATATAATTTTTTTTGTTACATTTGTGTAAATTATATAGAGTATACAAAACGCTTGTATAACAATTTTCTAATGAAAATAAATAATACTAGGTAGATAGTCGGTAATGATGACATAATACGTAAGTACCTATTTTAATTTTAGCATTTTGTACAGTACTTCATATATTTTACTCTCGTGTAATCTTATAAAACCTATTATATATTCGTAGCACCAAAGTAAATACTAATACTGCTGCTACTAGTAGCAAAAGGCTCAATAAATATGCTTTATCTAATATCAAGGAATTATAAGAATAGGAAATAGCAGTGATCTGATAATTTGCTTCTTCATTTACAACATATTGCGTTCAGGCATCCATATCTATCATAATTTATAATAAAATAGTTTGATAAAGCTTACTTACAAATATATACTATGCTATTTATTGTTAAAAATGTTTCTTGACATGAAGCAAAGTCGAATAAAACAATGTCATAGAAGTACTGTACAATTTTCGACATAATATTATTAGGACTGTAGAACAAAGTAACTCATAGTATAACACACATAAAAGTGTACAAGAAATAGGACCAAAATTTAAACATTTGCTTATTTAAATGTAATGTATAGGTATTATCTACTAACTTTTTAACTTTGAAATAATAAAAATATTATTTACTATAATAAACCTATTTTGTTACAATTACTGCAATTATTTACATATCTTTAAATATTTATATTGAATAATTATTTTTTATTTCAGTAAATGTGATGACACACTAAGCTGCCCGCAATATTATAGAGGAGTTTTAACATTTGCTTGTGGGGGCAGTGCAGTACTTGGAATGCTCTCTCTCTCAATTAAAACTTTAAGCTGCAGAAGCTCCAAAGTTGAACCTCAAATACAAACATGAACTATGTAATATTTTGATGCTACAATCTTTAATAGTAGGTGTTATCCATTTTTTACTCAAAACCATTTTCGGCTATAATATTTATTACATGAGAAACTAATAGAATAATTATGGTTAATACTTTTTCTTAGTTGGCTTTAACTTTTTCTATATTCAAATAAAAATTTTTAAATCTTGGTTTTTATTACTATGGTCATACATGAAAATACTTTCATACCCTAAATTGTAAGAAATAATAAGGACATTCATAATATGTAATAAACGGATAGCGCCTTATATTTGCATTTAAGAGTTTGTATTTTTTTTTTACAAATTGGTGATGAATAGCAGAGACAATGTTACATAATACAAGTACTAATATTATTTTATGTATATTATATAAATACTTATTACAACAATAAAATGTTAAAATTATTTACTATGTTGGTCTTATTGGATTTAGTTTAAATACAGCTACAAATGGATCCTGACTAAAATCTTTGTTGCTTAAAACATTCACTCTTAGGTGTAATTTTTGACATTTTGATTTGGCACTTTTAAGAATTTTAATTTTTTTTGATCTTATAGTATCAGTTACTGTTCCATATACATACAAACAATACAAATAGCGACATTTTTGAAACATAACAAATGGATCAGATAAGTTCAAAGTTTCAGAAGACATATCACATATATTTACATTTTCTAATGTTTTACATTGACTCATTGAAGAAAACATAAGCTCAAAATCAATTCTTCTGTCAACTAATCTAATATTTTTAAGACTCTGACTTAACGGAATAGATCTTGATATTGAAGCAAAACATGAACATATCGGTGGGACTTCTACGTTTAAAGTAACAAGTTGATTGCAGGATCTAAATAATATATTAAAAAAATCAGCACTGTAGCGCACAACACCACTTAAGTTTAAATAAGTTAGTTTACGCAAATATTCACAACTTGTAGATAGTGTGACACCACTTTTTATTTCACCATTGAAATATAATATTAATTGCACTTGGTTTTTATCTTGAAATTGTTTATCATAATTTAAAATATAATTGGGATGAACACTCCTTTGTCTTTTAAAACCCAAGTCATTGACAAAACTTGAACATAGTTCATTATTTTGTGTAGGAATTGTACAATACCAATCATAATTTGAAGGAAGTGGAATATTTAAAGATGATTTAAAAGAAAAGGGTATAAGAGGTTTTAGCTTTTTCAAGAGACTGTGAAAGAAGTTTTTATCAAATTTTGTAACTCTTTTATTCCAAAGCATGACACAAGCATTGCCAGTTACAGTGACTCCAAAGTCCGTAATGCATATTACACTTAATCCAAAACGTTCTTCAAAAAATTTTTTGAATGTTAGTGTTGTGTATATTATGCTCTTAAGGGCTTCTGATGTAAATATTATAACAATTTCATATTCTTCAAAATCTAATGTTGTAAATAAGTACATTTCACGTAAATGACAATAATATCTGCTTGGATTTAATCCATCAGAAAAATGGAGAGAAAACTCATCAAATTGCAGAATCATAATATTTTCACATGCTTCATTTTCATATACAACCATTTCATTGTTTGCTACTGTATATTGTAAAGATTTTAACTTTGCTTTACCCAAAATAAGAAATGGAAGGTTTGAGTATAGTAAATTACTTACATTTCCAAAAAAATTTACATTATCCAAGTTCTTAAACACTTCTTGACATTGTAACAATGACTTCTTAGGAATTTTTATTTGGTAATGATTACTAAATATAAAATTAATAGTAATGTCTTTTATGCTTGGGCACATTTGATAAATCTCAATAAAGTCCAGAATATTGATATTAGTGTAAGAAATATTTAATATTTTTAAACATTTCAGGTTACTCATAGATGATAAAAGTTTTTTTTTACTCAAATCAGCAATACCACACATATTCAATTCTTGTATATTTCTAAACATATCCTTGAAGAAATCTAATTTCAGTGATTGTGATGTAGCCATTGTGCTCATGGATAAATTGCATTTTTTTACGTTTCCAAACTGGCCGATAACTTGTCGCATTTGATGACAGGTACCATGTAAGCTAAATAAAGATACTAGATCCAGTTGATTAATAATTATAATAAGGATTTCGAGTGGCAAATTTAAAAGGTTCATATTGTCCAGGGAAAGTTAGTCTTAAAGAATTCAATCAAATTCATTCATTTAAATACACATTTTGGGAATACTGCCTCAATTTTTTTAATTCGATTGTCTATTTTTTTATACCATAAAATCTTTATGGATTTAATATTAATTATATCTATTAACTAGATAGAAAACACTTCAAATCGTGCATTTCTTCAAGGATTTTTTTTTTCAAATAATTTTATTTATAAAAAATGCAGAAAACATTAGGAAATAGCACGTCAAAAATGGAAATAATAATGGAATGGAAATTGGAAACTATCAAAGTCAAATTTTAAAACCATTGACAATATTGTGTGTAGACCTAAGCAGTACCACCTTTTAAAAGGACAGGTTGAAAACGTGTCCACTTTTTTTATTAAATATTTAAAATTTATTACAAGTGTTGGCAATAATTTTAATACATATTATTATTATTATAATATATATATTACGAAGTAATACGGAGTATCAATACGGAGAATGTAAACCTTTTGGTTATCTCTCAACATTCAATTTATTATCATGAATCATGAATGATGTTGATGCTTAATGTTTTCGATAAAAAATTTAAAGTCAAATAGTAAAACATATAATTTTGTAGTGCAATCGCTTTTTAAGATAAGTTTATCGCGACGGCTTGTGAGTTTGATTTCCACTCGGGGAGAATCAATGATTTTCATTTTCTTTGCTCTGGTAACAAGGCAAAAAGCGCGGCGTTGAGCCTTGAAAGGCAGAAAACGGGGAATGGAGTGTCTAAAGACTAGGTTCCTACGGTTCCCTTTGCTTATCCTGCCATGTTTGCGAGATACAGCGTGAAGCTAATTTAATTTTATATAAATGTCTTTACTGGTTGCTCGGAAGAAATTCTAAATAATTTATTGACAACACACTTCTTATTTACACGACGATCTTAAACCCAATTTGAACATGGTATAATATCCAGTTTTGGGGATATGCGTGCGTCTTTAATATCAATATAATTCAAAGTACTCAGAACTATATTTAAAAACAAATTTTGAACTATTCATTGTTCACATTCATTCATTGTACCTACGGTAAAGAAGGACATGCAAACTAGTAGTAAAAAATAAAAAAATGCTTGCGAATAGAAAATAACTCAAACAAGTCAGCCGGACAATTCACTCTACAAAAAAAATAGCATAATTGGTGTTCAAAAAACTTTTGGACGCTGCAAATCTAACGTCATACTAGACTGTAAATTCATATAGGAGACATTCGCAATTTCTATTCATTCCAAAAGTAAAACTGTTGCTCTCCACAAATCTGTTTAGTCTCTTGACTAACTGAAAAAAAAGGAAAGAAAATGGTAAGTTTATTGATGGTAGTAAAAAGAAATCTTTTATTTTATAGACGGTAAGGAAGCTAATTAAGGTAGCGCCACAGTACCAAAGGCGCACAGTGCCATAATACTATTAAAATATAATACTAAACAAAAAGGGAAAAACACTTCTGCTATTACTAGTAATTAAATAGTTAAATCTTTAATACAATACAATAAAATATTGAACACATTTGAAAGCACCACCATTTTTATGAAGTCACATAACATTTGCCGCGAGTATTTATAATACATATTTACAATATGAACTGCTGCATAGATTCTGAAAGAAGCCAAAAAGACCTTCTTGTAGTGTTTCTAGAGTTCAGAACCTTAAAAGGAAAAACGAATCCCTTAGTTATTAGGATCACTTTGATGTCCGTAGTATATCAAAATCATTTTCTCAAAATCACGAGAAGGTACCAACTTCAAATTACTACCAGTCAAACCGATTCGCCATAGACGAGGATTAACCGAACGTCTTTCTGGGTCCTGATCTTCAATTCTCTTTAGCAGGTCCTTGCCCAACAGGTGGACGGAAGCCACAGTTAACGGTAAACCTAGTTAACCCGCCCACCTCAGCATCATTAGGTTCTTATATACATAACTTGGGACAACCACTCAACCTGCAGTCAGTCTCAGATCACAATCAGATGCCGACTCTGATTTCTTGCACAGATCTAGCCCCAAAATTTTATAAACCCCTATGATACAATATAAGTTTGAGGCCGTCATGGCACAGAGAAAGTGAGAAACAGAATGTTTTAGCACGAGGTTCCCTCTTCTTACCCTGCTATGTTGGATTTAGCATGAAGCTATTATATTTTTGCAATATACTAGGAAATAAGAATCTTTTAAAAAATGTATTAAACTAATGGCACATCTGGTAATGTACCGAGTGATAACTAACAAGCTAAGCTATACTAAGCTACGCTTTTTTGTTTAATCAAGTAATAATCAAACCTGCTATCATCATGTACGACATCAAATTGGTATAATATGTGAAATACATCACAATAACAAATATGGTCTAGAAAGGTTTTAAGGGGAAATAACATACATAAAACATGCATAGATAATGTGCAGTTTGCAAAAATAAGTTATAATAGACTATTAAAATCTAAATAATTTTCTTTGATTAGAGCATAATTTAATTTAATAGAATTTTTGAGTTATGTAAATCTCAAAATTATAATGACTTCCAAAAAACATTCTTTAAAATTTGAAAATGATGTATTTTAATAATATCAATATAATTATACATATAGTTCAAAGTCCATTCTATTGGAACTATAAAACTGACTATCTTCACCATGTTTCCGAACCCATACACCAGTCTTAAAGTAACCGTCTGTAGACCATTTAAGCATTTGTTCTGTAGAATGAGGCCCTGAAATTTCATCATTATCTTGATTCCATTTGAATTCCCACTTCAATTCTGTTTTAGTTTCACTTTTTGTTTGAGATTGTCTTTGATTTTTGTCATCTATACTCATTTTTTCTTTCTCATCAAAATCATCTGCATACATATCCAACTGAGCATCTTCTTTTCTAACTTTATTTTTTGAAATAATTTCATTAATCGCCTCATAAGTTTCTTGATAAATATCCATATTCCCTTCTTTTGTTAATATTTGGTTTGCTAGCTCCGTTATTCTAGTGACAAATTTACTATTTTCATCAACAATGCCAGCTTTCTTTCTTTTCCAGCGCTCAGCACTTGAAATTTTTGAACTAGTACCTAAAAGCAAAATAGCTATTAAACAATAATGAAAATTGTAAGACAAATTTGCAATTCCTTCAACTAGAACTTTAAGAATAATAAATAATATATGGTAGTATCACTCTTAATTCTAAACAACCTACCAAGCCTCTGTAAGCATTTAGCGATAGTTTCTTTAGGTTTCATAAATTGAAGTATTTCTTTATAATTTGAAATCATGTCATACTTTTCTTCTGTATTTTCTTCATCAGTGTCTGAATCATCTGAAGAATTATTATCAACATTCTCCTTGAAAATTTTATATTTATCTTCAGGTTTACCTTTTATTTTAACCCAATCAATATTATCAAGCCACCCATCTCTAATTTCTGTTTCTTTTTTCCAGTGATAATGTCCTTGTGCATCAAAATGTCCTTCTTCTAATTCTTCTTTCATATTAAATGGGGTAATTGTTACCTTAAAATATAACACTTATTTTATTATAAGAATATAATTTGTTTGGTAAAATTTAATTTCCTTAATAATTTTTAATTTTAGTAAAGGTAATTAAATAAACTACTTACTTCACCTTCTAATCCTCCGACTCCTTCTTCCTCGCCTTCAATGTCGTCAGCGTTTAAGACATTATGCTTTTCTTCCTCCGCGGCACTGTCTTCTTCATCAGAGTCCAACGAATGTTTTTTGCCTTCCTTTTTTGGTTTAATACCAATATTATCATCGAAAGCATCAGAAGCTGCTCTTTTTGACATTTTACAATTGTATGAAAATCAAAACGATTTTTTATTTAATGCGTGTCAGTAACGATTTACTCATAAATAACCTGAAAATGAATTACTCAACATGAACAACAACAAAAAAAATGTACAAAATGAAAAATATTTCAAACTATAATTAATTAAAAGGAACAATACAAATTTTTGGATTTGGATTTGGACAAATTGTTTGGAACAATACAAACCATAGAACACACTAAAACTAGAAGATATACTAACAAGCAACCAACCAAGTACCATAGATGGTATATTGGTAGTACAAGTACCATAGATAATACTAATACAAGCCTAGCTAAAAACCTTTGACATTTCACACATTTGACTATTGGTACGGTAGTGATTTGAATATTGAATAAGAACTATGAAGGCTAAAAGTAAGGACTTAACCCTATCTGATAATGAGAAGACAAGTTATGAAAACAGCAAATTATTGTCGCTAGTATAGCAAGTAGAATTAATATGATATGATAAAGCAGTTTTAAAAAGTTCGTGCCAAGTGTAGTTAAAAAAATACATTATAAATAAACAACTATTTACGTAGTAGTAACAAAGTAGAAGTACTTATTTCCATAGAAGTATAGGATATACTGATAGTTTATATAAAGCGCTGTTGTTAAAGTTCCAAAGTTCCTTCCACTTGCTGTTGGTTTGCTACCTAAAGTTGACCCTTTTGAGCGAACACTTTAATATACTATGTTAATACTCCGTATACACTCCATTACAGAAAACGTTCAGTTTGTTACAGATTATATAACAAAAAATTTGATGATTTGTTCTATCTATGATTACATATATATCCAACGTGTGTGACATTGGCGAATTGTGCTCCACTAGAACGCTCGAAATGCCTTAAATAAAGAAAAGAAGAAGTATTCAACGTAAATCCTTAGTTAGATTCGTTTCATAATTCATTATGCAAAAGATTCTAGGTCCATGCTAGTGATATTTGGAATGAATATTTAAATATTTTTTATTTTATTTAAATTCATGGTAATTTTAATGAATAATGCAGAAAATGCTGCTATAAGTATTACCGATATACCGATACATTAGACGCTTAGACGCTCCCCAATACTTTCTCGTTTTATTATAGTCACTATTAATTAGTTTTTCTATTTTCAATTAATTTTTAAATATATTTTACTGTTTGTTTGATCGAAAATTAATGATTTTCTGTTACATAAAAATAACTATCATGATTTCTATCGGTAATACTTGAGTGTATACGAGTAAATAACATGTTATACTTTTTTTCTATACTATAATAAAACAGTATAAAAAATGTGTATATTGAATATTATAACAAAAAAATATGCAGAGATATGTAAAAACAATAATAGAAAAAAATCTATGACTATAAATTTTTCTTGTCTGTTTTGTTACGCACACGCACGAAAAAAATTAACTAACATGTTCTGAAGAATTGCTCAGCTGAAAAGAACAGATTGTCGTTAAAGTGGAAAGGTTTTCAACAAGCTGCGGCCACGAGACACTCGTCTAAAAGCCTGACATGATTAGGATAATGATGATGACAAAAATTTCTGGATTGAGTGCGTAACTTGTACACAATACCACAATTACTTTGTCCATGAAATCATCCACCATTTCTTAATTGAACTTGGCTGATTTCAAAACAGGAGAAGGTTCTATGTTCGACACCCATTTTTTTTATAAATAAATACAAATTTCTCCTTAAATAATGAAACGGTTTAAAAAAAATATCTGAAACAACTTTCGAGGTGGCAATTCCCAGGGAAAACTTTATTAACATATAACATAATTTATTATAATAATTATATATTTGCTGTTTGTAGTCATATCGGTTTACGATGACAATGCCGAGCTGATGGTGCAGGGAAACAAAACTCTGTTCTGTACTGCAGTAATGGCGTTTCGAGCGTGCCAGTTGAGCACAATTCACTTCGCCAATGTCACGTTGTATAGAGAATACACGAAAGAGAATGTACGGTGAAAAAATAACTAACTTTACATAATAATACAATGCATGTAAAAAAAGAGATCCAATAAAAATTCTTCCTTCACCTACAACAAATTAAACACATACTAATTACAATATATATACACAAGAAACAAAACTAAATTCGGAAATAACCCTTTGAATATTATAGGGAAATTTAAAAAAGTAGTATTTTGTGGGTGATTCAGATAAGCTGATAATAAAAAGTGTAATTGAATTCAATGTCAATTATTACCTATATTATTAATAAAACTAATAAAATTATCAGATGAATGAATGAAAAGAAATGAAAAAATTACTTTGAGTGCTTTCGAAGTTAAAACTTTCATCAATAATTAAAGTTTTTGACTGACGTTAAACACTATATTGCGATGTTCTCAATATGATCGTATTTGTTACGCAATTATTTCGCAAAGCAAAATATTAAAGGACTTTAATTATTCTTTTTCGATTGGTTGATAATGATTTAGCTATATAAATTTCAGTCAATGACACTAAAAATAACGTTTTTTTTTATAATTAATGGGCATTTACAAATTACAAAAATTTAATACTTACTTTTGTTATTTTTTTTTAACTTTGTTTACTAGTCATTAAAATATTATTTTCTATCTTTTTAATTTTTGTTTTAGGTATGATATTGAAGTCAGATTTTTTCTCCAATACTTTTATCATATTTTAAGTGTGGTGGTGGTGTGGTGGGATTTTAAAAATAAAAACAAAAGAAATGCCACTAAAGTTGATAAATAACTAATTTTAATTAATAATCAAAATTATAAATTTGTCAATAGCGGAAATTGCGTCATCTTTAATTATTAAAGGCTGGCCACATTCTCTCTTGATTTTTCTAATATTTCATGTCAGAGCTAAAGCTGTGGCAATATGGCTGTAGCTTTCGAGTTTCACTGGTAGTGCGCGGTGCTCTAATCAATTTCTGTATAGAACGGAGTATTTCCGACGGATCTAAAGTTTCATTTTTAATTTTTTAGTGATTGCTGTTTCTGTTTACGTTGTTTTTACTCAATATCTATTGCAAATTTTTTAATTTTTTGTATCCGTCGTCACCAGAATTCACGCGACGACAAAATGGCGTCGCTTGACAAGATTTTGCTGCAAAAGATATTTTTTAATTTTATTGGTTTAATATGAATTAATTCAAAAAATGTCGCAACAAGTGTTCAAATATTTTTATATTAAATGAATTGAAAACTTTTTAATTATTTCCATTCGATATTATTTATAATACAGTGTGTTCGTCAGGAATTCTACAAAATGCTCTTGGTAAGTGTTTTAAAAGCTTTTTAGGTATTGTTTTTTTGTATATTTCCATAATATTTATGTTTTCGGGCTTTAATTAAGTGGTGAATGTTCCAGAAGGTCTGGGTGTGGCCGTAAAAGACGAAGAAATTTTAAGACGTAATAGTGAATAAATCGGTTTCTACGATTGTTTACAATATATTTTGTTGTTTTTATGTATTAAAACATAATTGTTCCACCGAAAAGAGCTTTTCCATCGTTTCTTTGTTACGTAATCTTTCATTAGAGGACATGTAAAGGGTTTTTGGAAATGGACCCATTTTTGCAATTTAGCTTTGAAAATTGGTCTTACCAACTGATGTTATAGTTTAAAGAAGCTTTTGAGGTTATGTTTTCAAAATTTTACTCAATTTACTAAGATTCCTAGGTTTCATTTTATAATATGCAACTAATTTCTTAGTTATATATTTTAAATATTTAAGCTTATATTGTTATAAATAAATGCATTAATGCAGATAAAAACATATTTTTTGTAGGTACTTGGTTAAACTATATTTATGGATCCTTAATTTCATTTTTAATTCTTATAATTTTCTTTGTTTGGTGTAATTTTTCTTTTGATTATTACTATTATTTTTCTATAAACTATAACAAATAATATATTTTTTTTTAAATTTGTCAATTTTATAATACCTATTGCATTTTTACAGTGGAAATTTAAATATTTAAATTTTTTTGATATTTGAATGACTTAAATGTGTTTATTAAAATTATGGATGCAAGCAGATGCTGTCAACTATTTTATATAGTTTTATATTTCATAAATAATACTACATATATAAAAAGTTTTTAGTTCTGTTGTTGTTAATGCTTTACAGTACATGATTATTCTATAAAATAATTGTTTAAATAGTGATTCAATTCTTTGATAACAAGTGTGATTAATCACAAAAACAAATTAAAACTTATTTGTTACAGAAGGGCTGCATGACTGAATCTGGAAGTGATTCAATGAGTGATAAAGGAGAGAAAAGTGATTCCAGTGGTTCAGGTTCAGGAAGTGATAGGTAATTATTTTACATTATTGATAATGATGTTCTACATTAATCTTAATATTTTTTTAGCTAATTTATATATATTTTTTTTATAGTGATAGTGGTTCAAGTTCCTCTGGATCAGGGTCAGCAGGTAGGTCAGGGTCAGAAAAGTCGTCTAATGCTGACAGATCCCGTATAAGTGATGACACAAAATCTCCAAAACACAGTAATGCTAATTCTTCAAAATCAGATCATCAAACTGATAAAGATTCCTCAGATGATTCAATCACAAAACGCAAATCTAGAAACCATCATGGTAAAATTAAATCTGATTTATGGGAGGACAATCCTGATATGTTTGGTATTAGAAGATCAGGACGATCAAGGAAAGAACCAGATAGACTTAAACTTGCTGATAGTGACTCTAGTGAGAAGGGAAGAAGTCACAATAGAAAAAGTAGGAAAAAGAGGTATTGTCATGTGAATATTTTTGCCAGACAAATTATGTTTCAAAACTAAAACATAATTAATAATTAATTTAATTATTGTTTTCATAGTGATTCGTGGAATTCAGATACCTCAGATAGTGATAGTGATCTAAAAGGTTCCCCACCCCCACCTTCAAAACGACCGGGCCAAAGAAGTGTACCCCTAAGAAAAAAGAAACCGACAAGAAGAAGAAGGTTTACTAGTGATGAAGATGAAAGTTCAGAGCCTTCAGATGAAGAAACTAGGAGGTAATGTAGAGGTTTGAATTCAAATTACTATCATTTTATTTTAAATAAAGTAATATACAAAATAAAATATTAAATTGAATGTAAAATGAAAAGCTATTCTACAGCAAATATTTACATTTATTATAATATAAATATTGTAACTGAATTAGAATAAAACATTGTCTTTGGACAAACCTGTGGCAAATATATTTTAAAAATACTAAGTTTATTTATGTGTTCACATAAAGAGCACATTTTTATTCTACCAACTCATTAAATTATTGTCTGGATAACACTGCCGTTTTCATAACTTACAAATGAAATGTAATAGGTAATCCAATATATTTACTGTAATAGACAATTCAAGTCGATTGATTTAACTAAATTATTTTACCATTCAAAAAAGTTGCGTAATTAGTTATTACATTTATGCATACAATTTTGTAAATGAATGCTATGGTGTGAACCTTATAACCAATCAACTACAATGTAGCCAACTGAAAATAAGGCATAATGGTTGTAAGGAATAATTTATATGTAGAAGTGGGAAAGATTGTTTTTATTTATACAGCTTGAAAGGATGGCAATCACTCTAGACTAACAATAAAATTGGTCAAATTTTGTGATTAATACACATGTTTTTCACAAACATATGGCTCAGTCACTCTTTCATAGTTAGCACCCCACCAAACTAATACTAGAGTCGGATAATGCCCATGTTGTACTCTGTTGACTAATTGTAAGCTTCTTTCAGCACAAATACGATCATTTTATTTGTTAAAACATGGCTTAATTGGGAAACAAATCTCATCCATAAGCAATTTTTTTTGTAACACCACATCCCTTTATGTACTGCTTATGTAGTTATTTGATTTTACCACTAATAATTTTTAAATTATCACTTAAGAAATGACCAGAATGACTTATTGGCTGCAAGTACAAAGTCATGCAATGCAATTGCAGCAATTCCTTTCTCTTTATTATTTTAATATCCCAAAATAAGAAAACACTGAACATACTTATAAAATTGACAGTAATATTTTGTTCATTTTAATTGTAACAGTATGTATGACCAAACTACAGTAAAGTAACATAAAGCTGTACCTGCAACTTCGTCAGATGTGGAGAAGTGAATGCTCAGACACGAGGGGCAAAAAAATACAATAATTGTTTTCTTATTAATAAGTTATTGCAAATATCTAGTTGTGTTAAATCGGCGGTGCTTTACATTTTCAATTTTAGTTAGTAACATATGGCGGATTCGCTTTTTGGGCTCCTGAACGTGTGAATAAAAAAATAAGTGTAATGGCACTTGTGCATGGAACATTAAATTATTGGCAGAAAGCTTTTTGTGTATATATGTGGCCACTTTAAATATATTGTGCGTGAAAAAGTAGACTTAGGTAATATAAAAAAATACATACAATCGTTTAGTATTGACGTCGGGATAAAATAGTTAAGTCAAGAATTTTTCAAATATGTATTTCCAGTAATATATATTTTTAATATTAATGTAGTTATATAGCTATAAGTAGATGCCGCTACAAATTTATCCATTAAATAAATAAAAAATGTCTAATGACTCCTATAAACTTAATAATACAAAGAACTTTAAATTTCTTTTAAAAAAATCTATAATTCTAAACGTATAATTACAGTAGATTTAGTTTGACCAGTATCTCTGGTCGCTATGACATCTGTCAAACGCCATTTTATTCTACTTTTCAAGATGGCGTATGTGGCATGACTAAATGTGACTGCTGGTTATGAACTCAGAATGTTATGTAACCGACTAGAATAGACTTGTAATTTCCATAATAGGATGACCGTTGATAAATACTAATAATAATAAACTTTTTTTTAACACAATTAATTTGTATAGAAATTCATCATCGTAAAATATAGAAGTAAAAATTAGATTTTTTTTATCAAACTTTTTCATAATATTCAGAAAAATAAAAGAAGCCGTCGCTATATTGCGTCTGACTGAAACGGGACGTTGTGGGTTCGAGTTCTACTCATTTTACTCGCTCTAGTAATAAGATTTGTCTTTGCATTCGCGGCATTGAGTTCCGCCACGAAACGTCTCGAAAGGTGGAAAGTGGGGAGCAGAGTGTCGTAAAATAGGTTCTTTCTGTTTCTCTGCTATATGAGGGAGACACAGTATGAAGCAAAAAAAAATCGTGCCATCAAGAAACATTTGATATCGTCCAGCGTCAATTATCAATTATTTATTATAATTAATGATTTTTTTAAAACAGTAATCAGCATTTTTTATTAATAAAATTGTAACTAAAGAAATATATACCATCTGCGAATAGTCTCGATGACAGTTTTACAATATTATGATTATTAAATAAATATATAATTAAGGCCATCGTGGAACAGTAAATGCGTTGGTTTAAGGTTCGATCTCCACTACTGTTGTGACTTATATTTAAACTATTCTAATTTCTCAGTTTTTGGTAGACAGCGCGTTCTTCTTTTCTTCGACGAACTCTTTCAGGCAACGCATAATCTCTTGAAAATTAAGCGGAAAGAAAAAGCAAAACAAACAATAAACCTGAAAACAATAAATAATTGAGTAATAAATGTGCTTAATTGTTAGTTAATAATAGATAAATTTTCACTATGTTGATGTGAAACCCTATGTTCTATTAAAATACAAAAACTTCTAATTTTCCGCAGACCTTGTTGACATTCACAGCAATGTTGTGTTAGTTATAATACTAACCACTGTGCCGTTCTTAATGATATTTGTTTACAATAATAGTATTAAATTATTATATTAAGTATTGCGTTTAAACGTTGACATCATTGTTACGCAGTGGTACAATGTCTGACTGCACACGAGACTTATAAGAATTTCAATTGTCATTGATATTACACTATTTTTTAATACTAAGTCTAATGCTGCACTCATTGGATTTTACCACTCGACCCGCAATGTCTCTCTCTGAAAGTAAGCTGGAAGTTGAATATTGAGTCGTATATCTTTAAAGCTACTATATCTTGCTGTAACGTAAAGAGAAAAAAATCAACACAATTTTTAAATATATAGCTTCACGCTGTATCTCGCACATAGCAGGGTAGGCGTTCCCTGTTTTCCGCCTTTCGAGACTTTGCGTGTTTAGTGGCGGAACTCAACGGCGCGCTTTTGTCTTGTTGCCAGAGCGAAGAAGATAAAATACATCACTATACCCTAGTGGGAATCGAACACCAACTGTTAGTTTACGGGCAGATTCTGTGCCACGACGGTCCTTATTTAGTAACATTATATTGGAAATAGGAAATAACAATATCTCTCAATATCTAAATTTATGGTAGGACGGCCACACGGCGCACAGGCGCCGCAGTAAGCTATAAAGAGGCAAGTGATGAACAAACTGACTCTTCAGATTTGGTTGAAGTAGATGGAGTTGAGGGTGAAGGTGATGGTGAACCGGAACCGGAAGATCATAGTGAGACTATTGAAAGGGTTCTCGGTACTAGAAGAGGGAAGAAAGGAGGTAAGTTCAGCATATTATCAGTAAAACACTTAATTTGCTATAACAATATGATCATACATTTGTTATTATTCATTATATGTAATCATTAAATTATGGAAAATCTTCACTTATTTTTGTAACCATTTTACTATCACTTATCTCACAAAATAGGTTTCTCATAATTTTAGTATTTTTGTGCAATGTAGTGTCAAATTTTAGCTAATGTCTTCTTATCATTGTCCAGTCACTGGAAATGTGACTACAGTTTATTATATCGAGGAACATGGTGACCCAAATGAAGGCTGTGATCCTAATTATGAGGAAGCAACTGAACCGCAGTACCTGATAAAATGGAAAGGATGGTCTCACATCCACAATACATGGGAGTCAGAGAAGTCACTTAATGAACAAAAAGTAAAAGGTTTAAAAAAACTGGAAAATTATATTAAAAAGGATGCAGAATTATCATGGTGGAGAAAACAAGCAGGCCCCGAAGATATTGATTACTTTGAGTGTCAATCAGAATTACAACAAGAATTAGTTAAAACTTATAATTATGTTGAAAGGATAATAGGTAAGGAGCTTAATATTCATATTAAAATATTCCTTCATTAATACAAAATTAAATATATGCTACAGAATTTATATTTATAATAACAACATTACTATCATAAATATAAATTTAACATATTTATAATAATTATAATATAATAACTTTATTGTTATATGATTTAGCTGAACAAACTCGGGAATTAGAAGGTGGTGGTACTGCTCATGAATACTTCTGCAAATGGGAATCATTGCCATATGCAGATGCAACATGGGAAGATTCCACACTTATTCAGAAAAGATGGCCTGTAGAAGTTGAACATTTTAAAAGTAGAGAAGCTGCTAAGACAACACCATCAAGGCATTGTCCAGTATTAAAAAGGAGGCCCAAATTTCACCAAGTAAAGGAACAGCCCGAATACTTGGGCAAGGACCAGGTACTTTTGTTAGGAAATTTATGTAAAAAACAAAACTAACTAACATCATGAGATATTACTTGTTCTAGTTCTGTACACGAATTTAAAATATATAGTATATTTTATTTTCAGACATATATATTAAGAGATTATCAAATGGATGGATTAAATTGGCTAATACATTCCTGGTGTAAAGACAATTCTGTTATATTGGCTGATGAAATGGGCTTAGGGAAAACTATACAGGTAATTTTTTTTCTAGTCTTTATTGATCATAATGCAGGTTACTTTTATTGTATAAAATATTTTATTTTGTGAACAGATGATTAAACCATATTTTTTATAATGTGTTCTGTTGTAGACAATAAGCTTCTTATATTACCTTTTTAAATCTCAACAACTCTATGGACCATTTCTTTGTGTGGTTCCTCTTAGCACAATGACCGCATGGCAAAGAGAGTTTATGCAATGGGCTCCCGATATCAACGTCGTTACGTATATTGGAGATGTTACAAGCCGAAATATTGTAAGTAAACCCATATAAAGCGTCTAGCACTATTGTTAAAATTTAACTGAAGAACTATTCTTGAAATTTAAGAAATATATGTAATGTACATTTAAATATATAATTTGTATTTTCGCAGATCAGACAATTTGAATGGAGTTTTTCTACTTCAAAAAGATTAAAATTTAATGCAATACTAACAACTTATGAGATTTTATTGAAAGATAGACAATTTCTAAGGTCTTTCAGTTGGGCCTGTCTGCTAGTTGATGAAGCTCATAGATTAAAGAACGATGATTCGCTTCTGTACAAAGCTTTAAAAGAATTTGATACAAATCATCGCCTACTTGTTACTGGCACTCCATTACAAAATTCGCTCAAAGAATTATGGGCACTTTTGCATTTTATTATGCCTTACAAGTAAGTAACTTAAATCTTAAAAACATGTTGACCAAGATAAATTTTATTATTTTTAAATTAATAAACCACTTCCTTTTAGATTTGAATCATGGGAAGAATTTGAAAAAGATCATGAAGATGCAGCAACGAAAGGATATGAAAAATTACATAAACAATTGGAGCCTTTTATATTAAGAAGGCAAAAGAAGGATGTTGAGAAATCACTACCTGCTAAAGTAGAACAAATTTTAAGAGTGGAAATGACCTCAATACAAAAGCAATATTACAAGTGGATTCTTACAAAAAATTATAGTGCCTTGAGAAAGGGTGTGAAAGGGTCTATTAATACATTTATTAATATTGTTATAGAATTGAAAAAGTGCTGTAATCATGCACTTTTAACAAAACCGGAGGACTTTGAGTCTCGCGCGTCACTAGCTACCACTGATGCCGTTGAGGTACTTGCATTATATTAAGTTTTAAAATTCTGAATGGATAAAAAATATCGGTTCATATAATTTAATAAGCACATTTTTCATTTTAGAAACTTTTGAGAGGCTCTGGGAAACTATTACTTTTAGACAAATTATTATGCAGGCTAAAAGAAACGGGACATCGTGTTCTTATATTCTCTCAAATGGTTAGAATGCTGGACATATTGGCAGAATATCTGCAACGGAGACACTTTCCGTTTCAAAGGCTCGATGGTAGTATAAAAGGCGAAATAAGAAAACAAGCTCTAGATCATTTTAATGCCGAAGGGTCTCAAGATTTTTGTTTCTTGTTGTCAACGCGTGCCGGCGGTCTCGGTATAAACTTGGCAACGGCAGATACTGTGATAATATTTGATTCTGATTGGAATCCTCAGAATGATCTGCAAGCGCAAGCTCGCGCGCATCGTATAGGACAAAAGAATCAGGTATTAATCTTTTTTAACGCTTTTTTTCTATATTGTGACCTTACTAGTGAACTACTTTTTATTATTTTATTTGAAAAATTTTACCTCATCTTGTGTGCAGAAATATTTCATGTGCAATTCTTGCAGGTCAATATTTATAGGTTGGTAACAGCTAGATCAGTAGAAGAAGATATAGTAGAGAGGGCTAAGAGAAAAATGGTGCTTGATCACTTAGTAATCCAGCGTATGGACACTACTGGACGAACTGTATTGAATAAGCGAGATGCGTCAGGTACAAGTGCGAACAATCCTTTCAATAAAGAAGATCTGAATGCAATATTGAAGTTTGGCGCTGAGGAACTTTTTAAAGATGACGAGGAAAATGACGAAGAACCTGTCGTAAGAAAAATTTTTTTTGACCTCGACCTAATGTATATGCTATGACGATCATATGATCTATAAATTATAATTTTTTTTTCATGAATGTCTACTTACGCTATAAATTTATCTTTTTTCAGTGTGATATTGATGAAATTCTGCAAAGAGCAGAAACAAGAGATGAAGGTCCATCAATGGCTGGAGATGAACTACTTTCTGCCTTTAAAGTTGCTAGTTTTGCATTTGATGAAGAAAAAGCTGTGATGGAAGTTAAAAAAGAAGGAGTGGATGAAGAAGGAAAAGACTGGGTAAGATACCTTAATATGTCTGGGACAGTGTCTGTCTGTTTCACTTTGACCTATGTTTATAAAAAATATATACTTACTCCATTAGTCTGGTAAAACTAATTTTGTTTTTTATCTTAAAACTAGTATCTAAGTATGTTAAAACTGGGTTCTCCAGATAACAAAAAAAATCTCCAGGTTCTCCTTGACACTGTTATGTGTGGGGATAAAAAAGTTGAAAACAAGTATCTCATTGTTTTAATTGATTTTCATATTTTTTTTAGGATGATATTATACCAGAAAATGTTCGAAAAACAATAGCTGAACAAGAAAAAAATAAGGAAATGGAAGACCTATACTTGCCTCCTCGAAGAAAGAACATGCAGCAAAACAATGCAGATGAAAGTGAGTATTTCAAAGTAAAATTTAAATCCTATAGTACTGAAAATGTAATGACTTTCACTTTACGGTGAGCATAAAATCTAACGCTAAAGACACTATTCTTTTTTTTCAATAGCGGAGTAATTCATTTCCCTAAGTGGGAATCGAACCAATTTTGCTTCTTAAAAGTCGTAATTAGAGCCCGCCTTGCCTCAGTAAATAATTAGTTGTTTTGTGAATTCCTACTTCGGTAAAATAAAACGCGGCGTATGACTCTACAATATCTAATAAATGCTGATAATGCGTGAAACTATAATAATGAATATCGCTTCAGGTGGAAGAAAACGTCGCGGCCGCGGTGCCAGCGACGGCGCGGACGGGGCCGACGGCGTCGACGGCGAGGGCGACGCCGAGAGCGACGCCTCCGACGCGGACATGAGCGCGGACGACGACCGGCCCCGCAAACGCGGCCGCCCGCCCGCCTCGCACAGAGAGAAGATTAAAGGGTTTACCGATCAAGAGGTGTGTGTAATGTACTAATCGATAATGTTTTCATATATCCTTATGGCTGTTAGCATTATTTGTTTAACTTGTCTAATGTTTCCTCTGAACCAACTCGTATAAGAGTCAGATCACGTCAAGTGGACCCCCCTTTTACCACTTGATGATAGAAAACTTATTAAAGTATAATTATCGAAAGTAGTTATACCTAAAAATCATCCCTCAAAACAATTTTTTAAAAATTTGAGTTTAACAACAATTTTTTTGACAATAAACATTTTCGCTACTTTAAATTAAAAAATTAATTTTAAACAAGCTAATGAACGTAACTTAACGAAATTTTCAGCGATTATAGTAAAATATCTATAATTTCAAATAAAATTATTTTGAAAATTTTATTTGGTTATTTTCATATTCTTTATTAATTTTTAAATAAACAAATTGAAATTTGAATGACTTCTCAGTACGATAATCGAATTTTTTTTTTAGTAATACGCGATATACATTTAAGTTCTTGATTTAGAAATAAAATTTCACTGCCCGGTATTAGTTTAAATAATATGAATTTTTATATGACGCAGCGGCGAGCGATACAAGTGCTGCGCGTTACTGAGCTTAGCTGTTAAGCCTATAGATCGCTACAGATTACACAACTATTTAATAAATAATCTTTACAGTGTAATTTTTTTTTATTTTTATTTATATTATTAACAACATTTGCACAGAGTAATAAATATATTTAATAATATTAATATATTTTTGAAAAAGTATCATCGAGGTATGTATTAAAAATTATTTTTCAAACTGAATAATATTTTCAGATAAATAAAAATAAGCTTCACAATCAGTTTTCATTTGTTATTCATAAATATAAAACAAGTGAATTCCGGTAGCTAGCGATATTTATTTGTTTTTTTTACTAGTTTCTTAGCATAAATGTATACTACAGTAACAAAGAAACTTCCCTGACTACGCCCGTTTTGTTTTGCAAGAATTGTATATAGTATGAGGCAATGAAATCATGCGCCGGATCCCCATTGAACGTTAGAATTTTATCCAATAAATTTAAAAAAATTGGCCAAATCCAGGCTAAGTCAATTGCAACTGGCAGATCTAGAGTTATCTGTGAGCTTGTCAAATAAATTAATAAAGTAATTCAAAATCAGATTTAGAAATGCATTTGAAATGTTTTTTTTTTTACTTTTCCAACCAATTTATATATAATTTTATAGCTCGAAATTCTCTGCGAGATATTTTCAAGCAAGATGGTATTCTAATAGTTGCTTCACTATATATATTGTAATTTATTTTGTATCTGACAACTCCAGTATTTTCAAAAACAGCGACATATACGATAGTACCGATAAAGATAAGCGTGTAACGCCTAGTTATCGTCCAATCAGTATATAAATCTTCTTTTCTGTCTGAAAATACGCGTTTATAAGAAAATTACACAATGTATTCTAAAATTTACTACTTCCCAAATTTAAAATAACTATCAAAATAATGTAAGTTAGTAGTTTCACTTCAAGTTCCACTTTTATATTGAAAAGAGCAACTGTTGAGTTTATTGCCAACTCTTCTCAGCACAATATCTATCTCAATTTTGATGTGACGATTCAAAAGTGTTTTTATTATCATTAATTTATCTTTTTTCAGATTCGACGATTTGTTAAGAGCTTCAAAAAATTTTCAGCACCATTAAAACATCTGGACAGTATTGCATGTGATGCTGAGTTGCAAGAAAAACCATTAGCTGATCTCAAAAAATTGGGAGAAATTCTTCAAGAGAGATGCAAGGCAGTTATCAATGATACTTCCGAAACTAACAGTATGTTTAATTTATAGTTTAGTTATTAATTTAGTTTTTTATCTAATTATCTAAATATATAAACATTTTTTTTAGATGAGGCAAATGATGGACGTAAAAATGTAAGAAAGACATTTAAACTTGGTGGTGTACCTGTGAATGCTAAAACACTGGCAGCATGTCAAGATGAACTTGCACCTTTGGATGAGTTTTTGCCACAAACTAAAGAAGAAAGATTAAAATGGCAATTGGATTTCAGGTAATAATGATATGATCAAATGTTGAGACTTAAAATATATGATTAGTCTCTCTCTCTGTGTTTGTTTTATGATATTACTTTGCATAGTAAATTAATTTTTTATTTAAGGACGAGGCCTGCTAATTTTGATGTAGAATGGGGAGTAGAAGATGATTCAAGGTTGTTAGCTGGCATCTACCAATATGGGATGGGATCATGGGAGGCAATTAAAATGGACTCATCTTTTGGTATTGGAGATAAAATCCTTACCAATGAAGATAAAAAACCACAGTCAAAGCATTTACAATCCAGATCCGAATATCTGTTGAAACTTATCAAGAAGTTATTAGATCAGAAAAATGGCAAACAAAAACAGCGAAAAACAAGAATGAAAAAGGGAATTAAAGAACCAGTAACAAAAGACGTAGTTGAAGAGGATATGACTTCTGGAGATGATAAAAAAAAGAATTTAAAAAATGACAAAGATAAGGTAATTTGAAATTTCTATACAATTATACTTTGTTGTAAAACTACATAGTATTTTTGTTATTTTTTTATTTCATTAGTATTTTTCTGAGTATTGTTCAAAATCATTGTATACAGTCAGTTGTTATCTTCATCATCTTATATTGCTTTTCATCAAATACATTTTATATTTTTCAAGGGTAAATCGAAAATGGAAGATGTGTTAGCACATGATGAGACATCTAACGATAGAAAAGAAAGAGATAAGAAACGCGCAAAAAAAGACGCCAAAGACCGATCTAGAGGCGATAAAGTAAAGGGTCGTAAGAAGCCTGCAGGTCCTATGCATTTTACAGCCAACAATGAACCCAGAGCTTTAGAAGTTTTAGGAGATTTGGATCCATCTGTGTTTGAAGAGGTATCTTTAGAAATTTTTTTTTAATTATTTTTTAATGACCTTCACGCTGTATCCCGCACATAGCAGGGGTAGGCAGAGGGAAATGTAGGCTGAAGAAACCTTTTGTTAAAATACTCCGTTCCCCGCTTTTCGACTTTCGGGTCATTGCGTGTTGAATGGCAGAACTCGGCGGATTTACAGGCACGTTTACAGGCAGACACTTTCGCCTCTGCGCTACGACGGTCCTCATCTTTTGATATTTGTAAATAAGACAGTGTTTTTCAAGTATGTGATTTTAAAGTATGTCAAGGCTTATAAATATTATATATGTTATATCAACACTTCTATACTAATATTATAAAGATAAAGAATTTGTATGGTTGATCATGCTAATGTCAAGAACTACTGGTTCAAATTGGAAAAATCTTTTTGTTTGGGATAATAAATTTATCAGTGCAGCCTATTATTACATAACGTTAATCATTTCGACCTAACCCACTATACCTGTGGTCATTGGTCAGTTACCTCAGGCACTTAAAATGTGTCAACTAGAATAGTCAATGGGTATGGCAGATATTTTCTTTTGACCATGAGTGAACCTGTAGGTAAAAGCTAGTTATTAAGTGTACATTTTATAGCAGTATTTGTGTTTTTAGTGTTTAGATTGACTTTCTAAAAGAAAATGTTTTATTTTGAATACATTTTTTGTTACAGTGTAAAGAAAAGATGAGACCTGTTAAGAAAGCATTGAGAGCATTAGACAATCCAGATCAAACTTTATCAGAGTCCGAACAAGTGTCGAAAACGAGAACCTGCCTTACCCAAATAGGAAACCAAATAGATATATGTTTGTCTGAATATCCTGATGCTGAAAAAAAAGTTGAATGGAGGAGTAATCTCTGGTATTTTGTTTCAAAATTTACTAATTTCGATGCTAAGCAGTTGTATAGGCTATATAAATACGGTCTCAAGAAAAATGTTGATAGTAAAAAGGATGGAAAACATAAAGAAAATAAGGTATGCAGAATATTCGAATTTAATGTTTTGTATATATATTTGTCTTTGCTTAAATTATTGTTATTTATTTTTAAGAACTTGAAGAACCATGTAAATAACTCTAATAATCACGTAAAATCATATAAAAAAGAAGGGAAGCATGATGATCACGATAGAAAAGAAAAGAGGCTGAAAATGGATAAAGACAAGTTAGACAAAAGCAATGAGAAGACACCACACGCATCTGGTATAAAGAGAAAATTGGAAGAGGGTGAATGTGACCCTGAACCTAATGAAAACAAACGTCACGAGAGGTAAGTTATCCATGTGCCATCCCCATCTACTACACCAATAATATCTTCTCCCGTTGGCTGCACTCATTACTCGCTTATTATTTTCATTTAATTAACACTTTTTTTTTCCACTATATTTCGTCATCGCTAACATCCCCGTTCATCACCATCTCGCTTTTTCCGTATCAGCAGACATAAACACAAGAGCAAGGATCGCAGAGATAGGGAAGGGAGCTTGAAGCGAGATGATTTGATGTACAGAGAGCGGAGCCGGTCGGAGCGCGATCGCGAACGAGACCGCGAGCGAGACCGGGACCGGGACCGTGACCGGGAACGAGATCGCGAGCGCGACCGAGAGCGAGACCGAGACCGGGAGCGAGACCGGGAGCGCGACCGCGAGCGGTCGCGCACGCGGCGCGATAGCGGCGGCGTGGGGCCGCCCCGCGTGCGCCCGCCCTACGTGCAGCACGCGCACGCCGACCACGCCGCCCACCCCGTGCACGCCGCGCACCCGGCGCACCCCGCGCACCCCGCCTGGACGCCACCCGCCTACCCTGGCCCACGGCAGTACCGCGGCGACCGAAACTCGCGCCCCCACGACAAGAGACGGTAATTTTTGACCAGTTAAAAATGTATTGATATTTTATTACTTTTTTTATAATTTTCAAATGTAATTAATTAAAACGAGGCTTTAGAGTATAGGTGCAGTGTTAAATCACATATTCTCGTTTGATAAAGGTTCGGAGGGTACGCTGGTATGGGCGGACACACGGCTTACAGCGGGTATTACGAGGGTGCGGCGATGGCAAGTGGCATGGGCTTCCCGCCAGTGCGGCCCTACCCCGACGAGTGGCGCGGCTACGCGGCGCAGCCCGACTACCCCTACGACGAGCGCGAGTACGAGCGCGAGGTTTACCGACGCGACTACGACCGCCGCGCGCCGCCCACCTAGCCTCCCGCGCCTCGCCTGCCTCGCCTGCCTCTCACGCCTCCCCCACCTCACCCTGTAAATATACCTCCGACACATATGCCACATGTAAATAGCCGTAGAGTTATCCTTCCGTGGACGCCGACTTAGACGTTACTGTAAAGTGTAAGTGACAAACAGTGCTGTGGTTTTATCTTAAGTGATAAGCAAGGATTGTCGATGTCGAATTGAGACCTTTAATTATATATAGTGACTTTGTTTTGTAAGTGAGACTGTATAGTAAATTTATTTATTACCAAGTCTGTCGATTATTTGTTTATGTACAGATTTTAGACAAATAATACTATTTTTTTTATATTTTTCCAATTTTATTGCCAATTTTACCGGTTTTAGATAGAATTCTCAATCTGCTATTTCTCGATTTTCTATTTATTTAATGCCTCAAATAGGAGTTTAATTTTACAGAGACAGGTGATATGCGTAGTTATTTGTCATTGTACAAAATTCAGCAATTATAAACCGGTTTGCATATATTAATAAAATCATGTGCAATCTAGAAAATTGTATAGCTTAAAGAGTGGCACATATACTTTGTCATTGCATTTTAGCAGTGTAAAGGAAAAAATTTCATTTCTATTTCCTTTCTCAATATGTGCATTTCCGAGTCCTAGTGGGACTCGTACAGTCCTATTTTTATACAATATGTAAAGTCTTATTCTCTGTTACACGCAACTGACTGTAATAAGAGTGGAAGCGTCTTGGTGAACGCCATGATAATAAACATATTATTAAAGTTGATTATTGTTTTTTATTTAAACCTTATACTTGTTATTTATGCTGCAAAGAACACAACACGCATATATATATATATATATATATATATATATATATATATATATATATATATATATATACATACACATATATACATATATATATATATATATATATATATATATATATATATATATATATATATATATATATATATATATATATATATATATATATATATATATATTCTTTTTTTTTAACACAATAATAATAATACACACACATTTTTTTTAACTTTATACGTAAAATTTTATTAATTATATACAAACTAAACTATAAAAATTAAGAATAACTAGGTAAGTCATTAAATGAAAATTGGGTGGCAAGCATCTAAAGTGCACGCGAACGGTGTTGTAAGTATCTATTAGTATGAAAATCAAGAAGGTAAAAATTGAATGTGTCAAGACGAATCTAACCTCATAATTTGTTTAATGATTAATGATGATTTACTAAAATTTACCTCAAGGTTTCGTGTCTTTCAACAGTTTTCATCTTCGGGCTCCATCATCTGACCAGCTCTATGGTATGATGTATATCCCTGTTATATTGACTTCTTCTACGTATAGTTGCTTAGTTTCATGATCATAAAGAAAATAAAACTGGGTGAATTTAAGCTTCTTAAGCTTAATTATACAGTTAGTAACGGTAAAAAGTATTAATATTTTATTTTAGCATAAAAATATCCACATCTAGATGATATCTTAATAATGTACGCATCATCGTATTACACGGAGCTTATAATATTGACGCGATGTACTTTAAATCACTTGTGCAGGGTGGCCAGCTTTATCACACATCTTGCGACGCCTCTACGTGTACGTACATTCGCTAAATAAATAATACAAAGTTGACCGTGGACAGGTTATTTTGTTTCGTTTTGTTTTGTTATAAATAAATGTTGGATCTTCTTATCTATAAATAAATATCGGTCAAGTTCGAGTAATAATCGCGCACCGAGGGTTCTGTATCTATTACACGCTTAAAGGTATTCCGCCGACGAAAATACTTATAAAAATTACATATAAAAATTGACAAACTTAAATTTGCGGTAGTATCCACTAATTTTGTAGAAAACAAACTACTAATATAAGTGTTTGTAATAATTTATTTCTGTGTTAATCATATAAATTATTAATTCTGAGATTTTCCCCATTACATATATGTACTGTAAGTCAATGAAGTACAACTAATAATAGTCGATAAACTTAAATTTGCGATCGTACGCCCTTCTTTTGTATGAAATGAACTACAGTATAAGTTTGTTATGGTTTTCATTTTATTTATGTATATATCTATGAATTTCTAATTGACCTAAGCTAGAACGATTAAGATTAATTAGCTACGATGTAACAGGTTCAAATCCAACGTGGGATATATTTTATACATTTTTATCGAGTACATTAATAATTTTTGGTGATGAAAACGTTCATGCAAATTAACATAGTGTGGCATTTTATAAGCAAGAAATAGAAAGGATGTAAATAAGTTAATGTGTAGGTATTATTTGCATTTCGAAAAGCGTATGAATCTATGAAATGGTAGAAGAAGTAAATAGATATAGACTTAATCTATTGTCTATATCTTCTAAATTAAATTAAAATTTTCTATTATCTATTTGTGTCATTATTAACTAATCATATTATATTATAAAATACATTTCGTAGTACGTTAATAAGTAAATATATCACAGTCCATTCATAGCACGCAACCTATTTATAGATTAAATCCTTCTCAATGAACGCGGAGGGGAGAACTGCGCATGTCCTGAAATCAGGTGCCCAAAGGTTTCACACTTCAGTCGAGTACTTTCATGTGAAAATATTTGCCAGTTATAAGATGTAGGAAATTTAAACATTAGATCATAAAGCTTAAATTGTTAAACAAGTTTTCATATATACGTGATTTACTCGGTAAGTGTAACTATAATTAGTTATTGTACAACAACTACAATCTCCTAATCAAATTAATCAGTTTGTAACCGATGTTATTGATTCGGATGATTCTGATACACCAAAGAGATTTTTTAATAGACAATCTGTGTGTAAGCTAAGTTGTTTTCTCAGTGTATTTAATGTTAAGTATGCAGGTGAAACGTTTATTTATGCTGTAGGTATTTTTATTTCGTAACAAATACTTGACAATTTTTTTGTTAATTTAAAGAATGTTTTCATGATTAATTAGCTTCCTAGTTTAAAGACGAGCACTTGATATGATAAAGTAACTTAATAACTATGTATTTCTATACATCTATCTTCTTATCGTCACTAAAAAAATATTTCATCTATGTAATTTTTGTGTATATTGTTTAAAGCTCTCCTATATCTGTCCTTTGAGTAGTCATTTTGTATACAGGATATATTTAAATATATATTTTATGGTAAGGGATTATCCAACGACTTGCATTCACCTATCTTCCAGGTATAGGCAAAGACTGTGCGACACGATATGTACTAGTGTATTGTGGTAGGACAACGATGTTAACTATTCCGGCGACGCTCACCCTATTGCTATCAGCTACAGCCTTCGCATGTTACCTTTTCCCGAGTGGTAAGTAATGAGAAATATAAAGAGCAAATAATATTTTATGTGCAAATACCTAATAGTAACCAAATAGATATTGATTTAGAAATATGAAGTAGGATTCAAATAATCCCTGATTGTTATATGGCAATGGCTTTTATGCAAAAATATGTAAATATGGTGCAAATATGTTATTTTTTAGGGAACTAGGAAAAATAATCATGAATCACAAGGTTAAGCAGAGAAACCCCAATACCTTAACCTTATAATAATTTCTCTACATTATGTGATGGTTGCGGAACTGCAGCATCGCATTTTGTGTATATATTTTGTACATGAAAACCTGTTGATGGGGCTTGCCACACTAAAACTATGAAATGCAGTCAATTGTGTCTCAAATTGCAGTACAATACTGCAGCTATTTTGCATAAACATTTTTAAATTTCACGCTATTTTGCCAGAATCACTGAACCAAATCGTTGGCCAAGTTGTTCTGCTGTGACGTCAATTGTACATGTAAACAAATACATTGATGTCGGTTTTGGGTAGTAGCTTATGAATAAACGTCACCTCGATCAGTTGACATGTATTATTTATAGATTGATCGTTGATATGAATTATTTTTAGAATTTTCTCATGTAGAGTAAAATACCCTACTAAACACAAAAACATAATATTTAATGATTTTACTGAAGTAAGTTTTCAATTTACAGTTATATTTAATATATATTTACATTATTCAATTAATATGCATAAAAGTAGAAGCGATTGTGTTGTTTAACATATGAAAGTAAAAGTAAGATAAATGCTTATAGTTGGCCGAGTCACTAGATATTTACTTACTTAGTAATAATAAAACGCGTTCTTATCAACAAGTGGATATCATTACAAATTTACTCTTATATAATATTTGTATCGTAGATTATAGTTTCTATTGTTGCAGCTAATTGATGTGCATATTGTGGCAGACGTGCCGGATCCGTGTCGGGGAGTGTCGTGCGGTTTTGGCGAGCTGTGTCGGCCTACAGCGGACGCAAAAAGTTACCACTGCGAATGTCCCCCGTCTTGTCCGAGCTATGGGGACCACGAAGGCTCCAGACCGCTTTGCGGCAGCGATGCGAGGGACTATCCAGGCGAATGTGAGATGCGACACGCCGCATGCGAAACTAACACGAATATAACTTTTAAATATTTTGGCAAATGTGGTAAGTATCATACTATCATTTTACAATAGTCGGTTCACCTTGAAAACACATTGTCCATATTATGGACATAAATAAAGACATTTCATTTACAATGCATTTACTTAATACTGCACTACACTTCAGTGGTCATGTGTACTTAGAAGTATGTTGAGATGAAAAATTAATGTCCCTAGCACTTAAAAATATGTAAAATCATCTGATTAAATCATCTGTTACTAAAATTCTCAGATTTGTGTAAATAAAACACTAATAATTTTTAACAGATCCTTGTGCGGGCGTAACCTGTCCGGATCCCGAAGTTTGTCAGCTGGACGAGGGACGTCAGCCTTCTTGCCGCTGTGCAGAGCCTTGCCCTCTTGAATTTTCCCCCGTTTGTGCATCTGATGGGAAAACTTATTCCAATGAATGCCAAATGCACAGAGAGTCGTGCCGTGCTAGAAAACAATTGAAAATCGTATTCAAAGGACAGTGCAGTACGGGTACGAATCTATTATAAAAAAACATACTTCCTAAATAATTCTTTTAACTATCATTTTCATTTATATATCGTTCTGTTAACAAATCAATACAAGATTATGCATAAATGCACAATGCATAATTACCATAACTTGTAGGTGTCAATCCGTGTGCGGAAGTGGAGTGTCGACACGGGGCAGAGTGTCGGGTGGAGGGTAGCGGGGCGGTCTGTGCATGTCCACCACCATGCGAGCCTGTGTTGCGCCCTGTATGCGGTTCTGACGCTCGCACTCATGACAGCGAGTGCGAATTAAAACGAGCTGCTTGCCTTTTGGGAAGGGAGCTGAAAGTAGTTCATGCAGGCGCTTGTGGTGAGAGTTTTAAGTAAATTTTGTTAAACTATTTGTTAGAAGGATGTATATTCTATCACAAAGAAAATAAACGATCAATATAACTTCTTTACGAGATATCAATTTATGATATTGATGATTCCATCAATATCATAAATTGATATCTATCTATCTATATTTCTATCTATCTATGCTGTAATGAATTGTCATCAAATCAATAATTAAATAACAGTCATGGTATATATTAGTTTAATTATTTTGCTATTGATACCATATATGTACTAATATATTTTTTAACCTTATTTCCCCTGAATTTTAAAACCTCTTTATTTCTTTATAACAATTACAACTCTATAATTTGTCTAACATAATAAGTACTATAGGAATATTTATTTATTTGAAACCAGTACCTATTTGTTTTATGTTTCGATTACAGCAATTAGTGGTAAGTTAAGATAAAAGAGGCTTTATGGGACGACCAAGAATGTATCTGTAATTACAGAGTTAAGATTAAAATGTATATTATTTTGTTCAACTTTAATTACTTTTACACGGGGATTGGTTTTATTATATATAATATCTATAATAGTATACAAAATTGCAGTGTCTGTTTGTAATATTAATATAATCGCTTTTTACTACATGCATATGAACATTCGGTATATAATTACAATTTTTGAATGTCTGTCTGTTTACTACGGCTAATCTCTGAAACGGCTGGACCGATTTTGACCGGACTTTCACTGACAGGTAGTTGATGTAATATAAACAGTTTAGTAATTTAGTATATTAGAGTAAATACGAGTATACTGAACGTGTACAATGTGATTTCGTATAGCATATCGAATCGAACACAATTCAGTTTACTTAAGAAGTGAAGCCGTGACCCACTAGTAACAAATTAAATCATGATATTAATTTTTTCTACAATTTTTGAGCGTTTATAGATTGATAACAAATAAGTACGCTTTTATTTATTACTAAGTGCTGCCCGCGACTTTATTTGCGTTACTATTTTGTTTACTTACTTACATTTTTTTTCGATATTGCAGATCTTTTAGTTTTGTACATCAATGAAAAATTTATCAAGTTTTATAACTTTTGTGTAGGTGCTTATTTTCTTGTCTTTGAGACTTCCATATAATATATTCCAGACCATTGGAAATTTATCTAGAGTTATGCTTTTCGTGCAGAGCTTTAGATAAAAAGGACCTGGTGTCAAGAAACGTCCATCACGTTTCCAACCAGAAGATGTCACGATACTCCTCCTAATACCCCAATACCTGTTTTTTATTTATGAATGAAAATTGAAAAATATTTCTCATAACAGTTTTCGCTATTTGCCATTTTCATACTTCTCATATTTTAGCTGGTTAATCAGGTCCTAAGTCATTAATATGTTAATTAAAAACAACTATCACTTTTCTAAGGCATCATTTCATTATTTGTTATACTTTGGCTGGATTTATTATAGCCCGTCAAATAAGACCGTAGATTTTTAATTTTTAAATCTCGATGAAAAAAGCCCCTTACACTCATGCTGAAAAATATTCCATTATATACAGTAAAATATATGCAGTTGTTCCGTAGATGTACATATAGAAATTTTTCCTATATCATCATCAAATAAAAATTGTACATCATCTTTTTTAAATTAGGATCAAGCGGAGTATGCGCTGGTCGTGTATGCCCTCACGGTGGTGAATGCGTATCTACGGGAGGAAGAGGCGTGTGTCGATGTCCGAAGTGCTCTAACGAATTTGCTCCCGTATGCGGCTCTGACGGAATTTCTTACGGCAACAGGTGTAAGTTGCAACTAGAGGCTTGCCGACATCGTCGACACGTACAAGTATTGTACGATGGGCCTTGCAGTAAGTATAATGCTTTTGTTATTATTACTATAAAACAAAAAATATTCAATTATTATGTCAGTGCTTTGTCTTCATCATTGTCATACCAGATATGAGAAAATAAAATAGTTCAACTATAAACATTTTCGCGTTTATAATTTGTCGCTGAGCCGGTGCGCCACGACGGACTTATAATCATTTACGTTTATTTTTATATTTTGTTTTAGATGGCTGCGAAAACAAAAAATGCGAGTTTTATGCAGTGTGTGAGAGTGATGGGGTCTCTGAAGCCAGCTGTGTGTGTCCAAAACATTGTGAAGATGGCACTGTAAGTATTTAATTTTTTGCCAGGTGTCTGAGTTTATGAGGGCTTTATAATCTTTTCGTTTAACGGCAAAAATGGGGATTACATATTGCCTGTTCCCACTATATGGAGGTCCTAGTTGCCTTTGTATATAGAAGATTCTTCTTCTTATGCCTGGCATTAGTCCCGGTTTCGTTTGCCAGGGTCTGCCTTCCGACTAAGCTTACTCCACTTTGCTCGGTCTTTAACATCCTTAGTGGACAATCTATTGGCTCTCACATCCTGCGTCAGAACATCTAGCCATCGCTTCCTTGGGCGTCCGGGTGGTCTAACTCCAGGGACAGATATGTCAAGGCACTTTCTTCCGACATAGTTCACAGGTCGGCCTTTGTATATAGAAGATATGGAACAAAATTATTGAAGCCAAAGCATAGCATCTTTTTCATATTGTTAATAGTTTAGCTGGTCTACTATGATTGTGCATAACGTGTTTCAGTCTTCAATATCAATTACACTCCATTGGGATGCGACACGGAGTTGAATTACTATATTCAGTCTTCGTTGTCATATGTGCCATAATCAACTATTATTCAGTTATTAATGGTGATATTCATATATATGACATGTACTTTACTATACTATTAAATAATATCCCGAATTTATTGTTATTATGTTAATATTTCGAATTTATTACGGGTCAGTGGCACAGCGTATGAATGTAAGCGCGAGGGTTGTGGGTTTCGACTCCCATTAGGAGAGAATGAATTATATTCATTTTCCTCACTTTATTGCCAGAACAAGACAAATCGCAGCGTTAAATTCCGTCACGCTACGGTTCAAAATTGGACGGAAAGCGGGATACAAAGTAAACAGTGAAGCTGCCATTTCATATACAAGCTATTAATGTGGTTATATAGAGTATTTAAGTTAAACATAAACTAAATTTGTAATTAATCAATACTACTTATTGATAATTTAAAAATCTGTTGCAATATTTCATTTTAGGAAACCGAAGAAATTTGCGGAAGTGATAATCAAACTTACAGCAGTATATGCGCACTGCGAGACCTAGCTTGCCGAGAGAAGAAACGACTTCACGTTAAGCATATGGGATCTTGTGGTGAGGATCGATAAATTAATTTTTGATATTTTTGTTATATATTATATAATAATTTTAATATTTGTCCAGAATCAAACCGTAGTGAAACATTCTTGAATGTTTAATACATGTTCCTTTTGTTCATTCTTATCATCAAAAATATGTAGCTAACAAATACTATGAAATTTTAGTATTTTGTGATGTTAGCTAATAAATCATAGCATACTTTTATTCAAAAAAAGGGAATAATTAAAAAAATCAATACCAAGGAATTAAGTGATTTTGTCCCAAGTGATTCTTTTTACGTATCCTACAAAATAAGTAAAAACTAAAAAATAAAACAGAATCATGTGGCGGTGTCCAATGCCCGGCCGGCATGTGGTGTTCACGCGGCAAGTGCGCGTGCGCCGCGTCGTGCGCAGACGCGCCGCGCGAGCCTGTTTGCGCCGACAGCAGGACCTTCCCCAACGAGTGCGCCTTGCAGAGGGCAGCGTGCGAGGCCAGGATGCGCGGAGAGACGCCCCCTAAGGTCGCTTACTATGGAGAGTGCGAGCCGCATGATGGAAATATAACAGGGATTAATAGTAAATTTATTTTTACTATCCTACTTGCTCCAACTTAAGCCTTCGCCCTCGTGGTTAAAAGGAAGCCAATGAATGAGATAACTTTGACCACAAATACAGTGGGTTACATCGAAATGATTAACGTGATGTAATATAACATAAAGAATTCCCCGATATATCTATCTATATCTATCGAATATCCGACGCAAAAATACTTTTTTATAAATTTTTGAGATAAGCGTGTTCAACAATAATACTTTAACTTTACAATACTAGTAAAATTCTTAATATATTTTTTCATCGTAAACTATATAATTAGTATTTAGTTTAGTTAATAGCTTCCAAGTCTATATAGAAATTATTTTTGTAGATTATTGTCTTACAAATGAATTACTGCATGTTTGAATATTCTTAAATGAATATACATTTTGAGAAATTTATATTAAAAGTTTAGTACAATTTTAGATTCAAATACGTCAGCAAGACTAATGGACAATGGAAACGAAATCCGCCAAGACGACACGGAGAGTTCTAGCGTACCGGCGGCCGGCACAGCCGTTTGCGCTCGAGTGCAATGCGCGTACGAGGCGACGTGTGCAGTGGACGGCAACGGACAGCCGAGATGCGCTTGCCTCTTTGACTGCGCTGCGGCCGCAGCTGCTGCATCTGCGCCTGTGTGTGCGTCTGATCTGAGGATGTATCCTACCTTGTGCCATATGAAGTTGGAGGCTTGTAGGCGGCAGGAGGATCTGAGAATTCGACCGTTGGCGCTTTGTAGGGGATTGGAGGTAATTATGGTCTTTTTAAAGATTCCGTAACTAAGAAACCTTATAGGATCACTTTGTTGTCCGTCCATCTGTCTGTCTGTCTGTGTGTCAAGAGGTAACTAAGAGAAGTCGAAAGTAACAGAGTTTGATGGTGTATATAAGTATTTAAGACAAAATGAAATAGTGCATGATAAAACGAGTCTGCTTAATTCTTTATTCTCTAATAAAAACAATTGTTACAAATATTACGAAACGATATCTCTTATATTTTTATTGATTAAAAAATATTTTTTAAGTGCATATAAATAATCATGTGGAATAAAAATATTTGATCACTGATTATAGTTAATTTATTATATTTTATAATAAATAGTTTCGCCCGTGTGGGGATGACGAGCCAATCCTTGATGTAGAAGGCCGGCCCATGGACTGTGGTGGCGGCCCGCATCGTAAGGACTGTCCTGCTGGTAGTTACTGTCATCATACTGCTAAAGCTGCTCGCTGTTGTAGGAAAGGTAACCCCATCCCATTACCACTTAACATTAAAAATTTAGTATAAATTAAGAAACAAAACTTTATAACCGATTTAATTGTGTATATTTTAGCATTCAGAGATACATTTTCGGAAAACTGACGTTTCGAACACTGCAGTAGGACTTAATACGCTCATAGAGTTTAATTTCAAATGTGTAGAAATCACTAAAATCGAAGATCTAATCTAAGAATCTTATATAATGCAAATAACAAAACTTTCTTGATATGTTAATATAAATAAATGCTAATGCTAATTTGCTATAATAGCAAATAATGTTTTTCATACTGTTCATATTTACGAACGGTATTGGAACTTCTATTATGATTGTACCATTAAAAATTATTTTAGCATTATTTTCGCTTACTGTGTAAAACGAAAACGATTACTAAAATAAAAAATAAACTTTGTTACAGATAAAACAGTTATAGAAAAGAAAGATTGTCAAGAATCTTGGTACGGATGCTGCGCTGACGGCGCTACACCGGCGAAGGGACCAGGCGGAGCCGGATGTCCCTCACAGTGTGGGTGTCATAGACTAGGGTCCCTCTCAGAACAATGTCATAAAAGTGGACAGTGTCAATGTAGGCCGGGAGTCGGTGGAGAGAAGTGCGACCGATGTGAACCTGGATATTGGGGCCTACCACGTATAGGCACGGGTCATACTGGATGTATACGTAAGTGGAGTGTTCTGGTGATATTATAATCTAATATTTCTTATACACATAGTGGTAAAAAGTTACTATAGCTAAATTGCAAGAAAACTCAAAATAAGTGAAACAAATATAATACATTTAAATATTTTAAAATTTGTAGTAAAAAGTGGTTATAATGTAACTGTTTCGTAATGTTTAATTAAAAAGATCATTATTTGGTAGGAATCAACTGAGTTACGGATAATTAACTGCTATCTTATAGGTTTTTATTTATCGTGTTACACCCTGTTATATATGAAGTTATTAATTTTAGTTATATATATATATGTTACAAAAAAGTTTATTGCGGTAGATATTCCACTATTTTCTGTCACTGGAATATAGAGCTAGAAAGAGTGCATGTCCGCCAGCTACTCACAACTTCGACCCTCTGCATTTATACTAAAACAATAATTAGCGAAATGTATAGAAAATCGGTGATATCTACTTTTTACCTATTTGCGTGGAATGCGTCATATTTTTTCTTTTCGTACATTTGCTACACGGTGGCGAATTTACGTATACCTATTCTTTACTTTCCGATCTATTTAACATTGGCAAAACACAAAATTGAAATATTTTAATTAATTTAATTTTATTATTATTAAGGTATTTCAAATATTTTAATATTAGTGGCATAACGTGTTTTTCTTTATCAGCTTGCGGTTGTTCAGCATTTGGGTCCGTACGAGAGGATTGCGAACAAATGACTGGACGGTGCGTTTGCAAGTCAGGTATACAGGGACAAAAGTGCACCGTCTGCTCGAATCATGAACACACACTTGGTCCTCATGGATGCTTTGATCGTATGTACTTAATTTTGTAAAATTGAATAGATATTTATACCTATTCTAGAGATATAAGTGATAAACTGTCTTCTTTTTCATTTTACTTTCTTAGATGGTTTTCTTCATTATAAAGCAACAATTTAATTATGACTTTGATCGACGAGCCGATGATGCGATTTTTTGGTAGCATTACCAAACATTTGAGAAACATCTCTCATCTCTGAGACTATTTTACCGCCGCTTTTTTCGCTCGAGATTTTCAATTATTCACAAATTACAAATGATAGACTTGGTCTAGTCGGGTTCTTGGACAACTATTCTAGTCCTCGACTACGATAGTGGCCGGATAGTCCGCTTTACCGACTAGTCGGTGCATCTCTAGTTTTAACCCAATTAACAATTAAAAAAATGCAAAAGCTTATTATCTTATTATTGTTATGAATTATATAAAATATATTCCAAAATAATAATTTTTTATAGGAAAACAAATAAATTGAAAACAATTACACGATATTTTTATATTTCTAACAGCGGAATCTACCCAACTGCCAGCCACTGATTGCGAGCATATGACTTGTTACTTCGGAGCCTACTGCGTTATCCGCAGCGGGCTCGCCACTTGCGAGTGTGGCGCTTCAGAGTGTCCTGCGACCAATGCGCCATCTGTGTGCGGCAGTGACGGCCGGACATACGTATCCACTTGCCACTTAAGAGCTCATGCATGTAGAACGCAATCTGACGTCGTAGCTCAAGCGTTCGGCCCTTGTGGCGAAGAAGCGCCCACCGTCAGGCGAGGTAGTCGCTCAGCTGAACGTTTCAATTCACGTAAAATATATATAAGAAACACAAGATTCTCAGATATGGAACGCACAAACTCCATCCAGTTCACAGACGCTTCAGTAGACACGAGCGATAGCGGCAAACCTGACAGTCCTGAACCTGAGCTGACTTGCATCGACATTTTACCGCCAGTTAATTATCGCTAGAGAGCTAGCCTAGAGTATTTGCACAAAGTAGTTAATGCACTGTTTAAACTTAAATATACATATTTTAAACTATATTTCATAAAATGATTAATTCACAGAGAAATTACGCACAGCACATGTTGAAAATAATGTAGGGGGTGGTTGCAATAAAAATGTGCCCAAAGCTATTGCAATTGAAAATCATTCAGAGGAGCAATTTATAACAAACGAAGTTGAGGAAAATTATCCAGTATACGAGGAATATTACGAGGAGAACGTAAACGAAATATACACTGCACCGTTGTTTGACGGTCTCGCTCGGATGACAGCCAGGACACATTTGCCAGCTAAACGATTTGATATTTGGGCGGAAGTCTCAGCTGTTTGCGGAAGGGGTGCGCTAATAAGTGCATCAGGTGTGAGAGATTATTTATGGCTCGGTTTTGTCGACGACAGGGCTATATTGCGATGGGATGCGGGAAACGGCCCCTCAGAATTGCGTTCGGGGAAAGTAAAAGTTGATGTTAGATCCAAGATATCGGCACGCCGGTATAAAAAAGATGCGATGCTAAAGTTGGGATCGACAACGGCTAGAGGAACGACGCATGGACGAATGAGTTCGTTAGATGTCGATCCATTCATCCACGTCGGTCAACCGCCAGATAACATTACAAGGTAAATATTAAAAAAATATTATTACACTTTACGGACTTTATTTTTGTGTGTTTTTGTTATTATTACTTCGGGTTTGATAGTCGCTTAGAGTTTTATTGTGTGGAAATATTTTTTCGTGAATTATTTTTAAAATGACGAAATAATTGAACCTTTGTGTTTATATTATGTGTTACGTTTCTGGTATTTAAAAAAAAAAACTTATAATGATAGGTACTTTATTAGTCTAATTTTTTATCCATTAATATATAAATCTAATTAAAATAAAGATTAAATTAGTTGTATATTAAAAGGTTATCAGGCACGCATGCGCTACACGGATTCGTTGGATGCGTCCATCGTTTGCGTGTGAGCGGTCGGGACATCATACCCCCCTCCCGAGGCCTCTCCGTCACCGCTCACGGCCTGCGACCTTGTACACCGTACAATCTCGCTCAGATAGAGTGTCCTTGATACTGGTAATAACTGGTTTGTAAAGAATGTAAAGAAATATAATATGCTAATGTTAATCATTGTTATTTGTGCTTTTGATAAAATTACTTAATTATGTGGTCCTAGTATTTTCTTAACTATGAAATTGGACCTACTTTTATAAATAAAGGCTTCATACGTTGGTGTGTTTGTGACTTTATAATAATTTAAAATTTTATCTAAATTAGTATCCGCTCTCACCAGAATTATTCGCCATAAACTATATATCTACATATAAATTCATCAGTGAATATATAATTTTGTGGCATATAATAGCAATATGACTGTGTCAAATAGTAAAATGTTTTAAACTAAGTATAATAATTTAGCTATTTTATTATGTTTCATAACCATATTAATATTATAAAGTAATTAACAAGAATAGATTTTACAAAGAATTTTTCAAAACACTGGTTAAACCTATTTTTTTTATACCTATATATCAAACAGAAATTATTTTGTATAGTTTATTAACATTCTTTACAAACTTATTTTTATTAAATTATAATAATATTGGGTTAATAAGATGCTTTCTGACAATTCCATATAAAATATTAGAGAAATTTAAAGTAAAATTCTGTATATGTATTTTTAATTATGGTTTACACATTCTCATATTTAAATAACAATTTCTTGCATAATCCTTAGAGTGTAAAATTCATAATTCTGTGATTAGAGATACATATATAATATACATATACAATATATGTAGAGATATGTTCTATTTGTCTGTTATCAACGATTTTTAATCTTATAACTCAATTGTGATATTGTTCAAACCTTTAATCGTTATTGTAATTAATCACATATCTTGATAATATGAAAAAATACGAACTACATAAAGTAATGTATTTCTATATTTCATCGTCTTACTCTATTTTGACACTTTTGTAAATATATTTTCAGAAAATATTAAACGAATATTATTGGAAATATTGTTTTATTTATACTTCATATATATGCTATATTTTACGATATATTTCATTTTTAGGATTCCTTAACTCAAAAGGGAAAACCGCAATCTTTATAGGATCACTTTATCGTATTTGTCTGTTTGCCTATAAAGACCATTTTTTTAAATGTCTAGATTTATCAAGGTGAAATAAATATTAAATATCCAAATATAGTACTTCCCGTTGTCCTAGAATTACTTAATTTGGGAATAAATGATAATAAAGTCCACTTGTAAATGAAAAAGACCCCAAAAATTGAGTATTTATAGATATATCAAGGGAAAAAGCTATTACAAACTTTTGTTTCGAGTTCATTTCATACAAAATGAGTGCATACACCCGCAACTTAGATTTGCCAAATTTTACAAGTTGTACTCGGAACCCCCGATGTGCGAGTCCACCTCGCATGTGACTGATATTTTTATTGTTATGTTATATTATATTATATAAAAAATGAATTTACGGGTTAATGCCACAAGCGAAGGCAAATATAAATTATGAACGACTTGTCATTTCTTCACTTCTCAACGGAGGCTATTATTTCTTATCTACATTTCGTCCTCACTTCCTTTTATAATCCTTCTCATCGCTATCTGCTTCATAAAAGGACGAGCTTTAAATTTAATCTATCTATTGTTCTGGAAACAAATAGTTAAATATTTTACTTTAAATCGCCCAAGGTTTTATTTTATTTTTCTAAACTGTTCCGGTACGAAATATGCTGCGTTTAAATTGTATGGACCATAAGAGCCTAAATCGAAGTAAAAATATAAATAAATACAGAAATTACACAAAGTGTTGTAAATACAACAAGTTTAATTAATAGCTGCCATGTTTTATTCTAATAAATATTTTTAGCGTGGCCATTGTGGCACAGTGGGTCAGCGGTGCATATAAGTGCAAACATGCTGGTTGTGTATAATATATATATAATATATATATAATATATAATAATATATAGCGATATTTTTTTATTAATATTATTTTCTCATTTCAAAATTTGATAATTTGTAGTACACTTTAATAATATTTTAAGTAAGACTCTTGTAGATCCTTGTCTTGTTATTGTTCTGAACAATTTCATTTCATCACAAGTAGTTCTGTTTAATCAACCTCTTATATCTTCTTCCTGGCATTAGTCCCGGCTTTTGCCAGGGTCTGCCTTCCGACTAAGACCAATCGGTCCATATGAGTGGCGAAGTGGTTTTTTTGTGGAGCGATTGCCATCTGACCTCCAAACCCATTACTGGGAGAAACCAAGAAAGGAAAGGGAATAAGAGGCAGAAAGACTTGGAATATAGGGGAGGGACACCACTTACATGGATTGGATCGGGTTATGAAAGTGGTGGCTCGAGGTCCCGGGGTCGCGTACCCGTATGCCGGAAACCAAATATCGGACAGATAATTGGTTTCCGGCCTCTTATATGTCATAATAAAATATTAATGACATAAATACGTTGTATTATTTATGATTGTAAATTATGAATGCTGTTTAACCGACCCATTAATCAAATAATTTTACCGCGTTATTTTTATGCTTTTCAATGAATTGTGAAATATGGTAAAAAAAAAATAATGATGAAGAGGTGCAATTTTCTAACGTCTATATTATAAAGTGAATGTTAAGGAATGTTTAATTAACGCTGCGATATCTTACAACGACGTTCTTGACATCATTACGTTACGCACATCTTTAATTATGTCGCAAATAAATTCTACCGAGAGTTATGTATCAGAGAAAGTTTAAAGTTATAAAGTGTAAGTATTTCTTAAACAATTTCTGAGCTGAAGTATACACATGAAGTAAAAATATTAAATCCATAATCGCTAACTTACCATAAAACAGCTAAAATCGTAAAGTTCTTTACTTGTGTTGCTTGCTGATGTGAAAATGAGAATATACAATGTGAAAATTGTACACGGTGTGTATGATATTAGTATACTTCAAGAACTAAGCGCACACATTAACAAGGGCTGACATTGTGCTCAACCGTTTTGTCACGTACAAATTTTGCGCAGCTTTATTATTTATGCTTCACTTGTAATAGAATACTAATTGTGAATAAATTGGCGCAACAGGCTAGAGAAAAGCGAGCAATCTCTCACAACACCGCTATACGAACGATCTCATAGATTTCTCCCTTGGCGGAGAATTAACGCGAAAGCCACGACAATTATTTACGAGGTTTCGCAGCGGAATTACAGCTCGCGGCGCTACCGCAGCCTTTTATGTTTATTCGCGGGTTATTATTTCAGTGAGGAGAGATTATTTGAAAACGTAAACGTAGGTGCTCTCATATATCACGCGGCCGCACTCCGGTGGCGGTTGTGAAAGTAATCGTAGCAAACATGTTGGAAATTATCCCCTACGTGTGTCCCTACGTGTGCTTGCAGGGGATGAGCTAATGCGTTTGCATGCACATATAGAATGCATTATGTTCTGGATTTATGTTGGTAACACATTATATACGTACGTACTTTGGTACTTAGCGGCGCTTTAAGTTATGATATTCATCACGTATATTTTTACATAATTATTGTTATCATTATAACTATTTAAAATGATGATAAGGAAAATCGAGGATGTGATGCTCATAAACATAAATAAGCTGGTTGTAGGTGAATATTGCCTGTCAGGAATAATAAACGAGGGCCATTACTACGTTCGAAATGAGTCGTTTCATGAAACGCGAATGATCAAGTGTCAAATAGCGACTATTAAATTTGGATAACGCAGCTTACGTTTATATTTCGCACGTAATCCCCTCGTCGTCGTATAAAATACGGGCCGTCAGTAAATATTAAAATCCGGTATAATTTCGCCTCTGTCAGTGTCATAAATATTGTCCAGAGATTTTCATATTAATTGCAACTCTACTAGAACGCCTTTGTAGGCATGAATTTTAATTTAATGGCCCTCATGTGACTGTCGTACCGTGTGGGTGCCGAAATACATTTTTTGCGAGCTTAAAATGCTCATCAATTAAATCAAATATTACATACTCAGCTTTAGCTACGTTAAATTGATGATTTATCTAAATACTGATAATCACAGTAATAAGTAGACTGCATTTTAAATAACGCAATAAGGTTAATGTATGGCAAAATTCGTACTTAACGATAATTTTTCATGTACTAGTGCTCTTTATTATAAGATGCTAAGTGATCAATCAGTATGTAAATATATGGGGTAGGTGAACGGTCTGGAACGAGTGGGTGCGAGTCAGCGCGTCGAGACAGCCTCCGGCGCGTACTGCGCCCGTGCGCACGCTCCTATCTACCGTACTATTTCTAATCTCGATCCAATCTAACTATATGTGCAAATTAATAATAGCTTCACATTGTTAATAAGTAAAACAAATTGATACAAGTAATAACTTGTTTCATATTAATTCCCTGTAGTTGTTTATATTGAACCGTCATGTGGGTTATAGCATTAATGCTGTTGGCGCTCTCGATGGACGTCGTCAACATGGACGTGCAATTATACGAGCGAGTAAGGGTACCCAGCAGGCGACAGCGACGCGCATTTGCTTGTAACATAAGTGTCACTTATGACAATGATATATTAAAAGAGGCGACTTTACGCTCTACATATATATTCATTGGGAAAGTGTACAGTGTAAATTCTGAGAATAGTAAAAGAGTGTATAGAGTCAGTATTCGTAGAGTTTTAAAAGGTGACTTAAACGAAATTGGCTTCAATGACAATGTTAAAGATGTAAAATCGTTAATTTATAGTGGTGCTACAATTTTAGTGGAAAGTGTTAAAGACTTTCGATGTTCTCCATTGCGTTTTCGTATGTATGCTATATTTCTAACGGAAAGAAGACATACTGCCTTCCGGTTAAATTTAGTGTTGGAACCTGTTTTGCTGACCTTACGTAACATTGATATAATCGAGGCGGCGATAAAAGGTAAGGTAGCGCTTTATTTATTTGTATGGAAATTTAATATGACGTTAACATGACTGTGAGTCATTATTTTAAGATTAAATCTTTGACTTAGAAAGGTATAAAAGTATGTACATACATTATCGGTAACAAAATAATGGATTAGACATATTTGTCAATAAATTTATAAGAAAGCTTTTATTATTATTTCGCATTATCTTGTGGAGTCCCATAAACAAATATATTGCATTTATCTATCTGTATAGGTAGATATTGCGTAAACAAGTAGGCGGCAATTAGTTGGGGCGGGGCGTCAGTCAGCGGTATCATGACGGGAACTGATTGCGCTCGAGAAAGCTAACATTCAATATTACTGTTTAAATGATCCCTTTTATTGCTTTGAAATATAGCAATCTTTCTCTAAGATATTTATTTAAGTAGGAATTATATATTATTAATGTTAATTTATGAGAGAAGTTGAAAACTTATTCAATTACGTATTCGTAAGATGTTTGGAGAGAGATGAAAGTAATCATTTGGTATATATATTTAATATAGTAGTGATACTAAGTAAGTCAGAGTACAACGTCACGGGTTCGATTTACAAATAAAATTTGCTTTTTTTAATATTAATATCGCATAATGAGTAAAAGCACAATTTTTTGCTGAGGGGTTAATTAGTCTATTTATATATTGGACGAATGTTTATCAATCCTTATCATCATACTAGATTATACGACTGGAGTGGGAATACCAAGTAAAATATTTTCAGAGATTTTTATTTTCCAATGTTGATAAATAAATTTTAACAGACCGTAAAGGTGGACATTTGTTCGGATGTAACTTGTATTTATGCAAGCCAGTTTCGTGCTAGGTCACATTATAAGTTAGATAACAACATACATGCCACAGTAATATTAAATTTTCTACTTCCATGTCTCTAGAAAGTTCCTTCATGTTTTGAAGTTTTGTGTACCTGTGCGCCATGCTACGAGATATTAATTTTATGAAAACCCAAAGTGAGCATTAAACTTTCGTCAGTAGTTGAAGGAATTGAACTTTTTAATGCTATTTTCTACTTTTCGTAATATTTTTCTCTAGTCTGAACTTATCAAATATGCAAAAGTTATTCTTAGTTATTACTTTTGTAATTAATTAAATAAAATTTATAAACTTTTTAATTAAAATGAGTATAAAATGTACCTATATGTATTTATTATTTAATTTTTCTTTACTATAATTTTATAAAAAAATTCTGGTATATTATTTATATGGAATAACACTTTAATATTAATAAAAAGATTTAAGAAATGGCATTCTCTCTTGCCGAATGATTATTTTAAGCAACAATCTTAGATGGCAGTGATTAAAAAATGAATCTGGAAGAACTCTGTCGAGAGTAATAAATTTATTGGCTGTCGTATCTTCAGTAACATAAACTAGATCATAAAAAGTTAAGCATAATAAAACATTCTTATTTCAATAAATGCTTTCCTCCAGGTCCGTTTACGTTTATGGCAACATCATCATGAAGAATAAACTTGAATTCTGACAATAACTTATTTGCCGAGTTATAAAAAAGTAAACGAAGAGAATTTTATGTTTATTTCGGTCTTATATTTCACACGTCGTTGCTATTGAGATTATAAGAAAATATAAACTTGAGCAGAGGCATTCCCTTTAATATGGACGGTCTAAAAATATGACTTTGCAGATACGCATTACGGCGGTAGGCCAGTGAACTTAGTTCGGTTATTTCATATGTTTTCACAAAATTTAATTAATCGTAGTGATTTTATATAATTTGAAATTTACAACTTATTAAAATGTTTATTTATTAAGATAGGTATAATGGAACTTCGCAATAAGAAAGCGTATGCATGGTTAATAAGCGATTTAAATTTAATATAATGTTTAATTTTTAAATCTAAAGATGTAAAATAATAATTAAAATATTAGTAAAGTAGACGTTTAATGTGTAAACTTTATGGGCCGTTAAAGTTGACGATCGAGTTCACTTCAACTTAGTAGAGGAACTATCTAGTTTAGATCCTTTGGGAAAATAACACCAACTAAAACTTTTTGTTCCTCATCTGTTGATGCACACTATTCTGCTTCAGAGACTAATATTTATATGTGTAAGTGGTACCTACTTTTAATACAATCTAAATTGATCAGCTTTATTGAGCGCCCCCGGGATTTTTAAATGGAATCGTAAAATATTACTCGATTAAGTGCTAGTAATTGACTTGTCTCCAGCTTAAATGTTCAAAAACTATCGTTCGGAATGGAGATTAAGAGAATTAATCGAGTATAAATCGGAGTTTCATAATTGTTTATATGGGATTAATTGTTCAGCTCGATTCGAATTGCCTTCGGCTGTGACTCGACTCGTATATCACTGACACGACGTGCGATTCAATTAAAGCATCGACTGACAGTGGCCAGAGAATGCATAAACTTTTATAAAACACTGTAAGCGCTGTCACATCATGTGATGTTGGACGTTGCGGTCGGTTACTGTCTTCATTTCTGTTTTTAATTTCTGACCTGTTTGACTTTTATTACTTCCATAAATATATTTCATTACAGTCATTATATTCATTAAAATTTAAAAATAAGAATAAAGAAAGGAATTGAGAAATTGAAATAAATACACATACCCAGTATAATTAATTTGTAATTTATCTTTTAACATACGGTAAAACACGTATATACGATAAAACATACGGTAGGTACGCGCTACGTTGATGTTGTGCGATGTTTCTATTGGTGTAGTTACACAAAGGTTCGTTAGTATGGAGTTAGTTTGACACAATATTTGTTCTCTTTCTGCCAATCCTACAAAAAATGCCAGATATTTTATAAGGAATTTGTTTTTTACCTTCAAGTAGGTAAAAAACGAATTCCTTATAAAATATAATTTATATACGATTCTATTTATTCACATAACAGGCGGAGCGAAGCGAGCATGTTTATGAGCTAGGGACATTTCAATTAAGTGTCGAGGCATATGTTAATAAGTTAGTCAGAAACGTCTCATCATGAAGCAGGCTGTTAAATCTCGTAGAGATAATAAAGTGGACCGTATTTACGATACGCCAGCGTAAGTTATAGGTCGATTCGATTAGCCCGATACAGAGTTTGCTGAAAGTGTTTGTCAGTTGAGCAACTTGTGTGTTTAGCTGAACCTCGATTACACAGGGCGCTCTACAAACATTTCATGTCATGTCACATACGTATTGTCGGTAAATTAATATTATTGTTATTCCAAAAACGCTTATTATATTTATAAGTGTTTGGTGAAATTAGAATTATACTCGTAGTTTTTTAAATGGTGACAATATTTATGTTAAACGTGTAGGTACATCACTAAGTTTTAAGTTGAAATTTTTAAAATTTATATTTTATTAAATGAAATATATTATTATCTAACTGTTAATAGGCGTTTCAACTTGAGGTCCTTTGTAATTAATATGTTGTGATACTTGTTGACGTCGTCCTAAAACAACAACCGAGAGAGTCTGTTCTAGTGATAGGAGTTCCTTAATCTTCATTTCATAGTTTATAGCAGTGCAGTTAGCTGTACTAGAGCTTAAGTTTACTTGGCGTTTAGGATCTGACTTCTTGATTCAGTTTGTCAACGCTTAAGTAGTTCTATTTATTGTAATACATGTATAGGTAATCGTGCATCTGTGTAGGAAAGATTATTTTGAATTTATATTCTATTTAACCATATCGTATTTTTAAATACGTAACCTCTTCTTCATTTCACCGAAAGTCAATGAAAAATCCTAGAGTAATTTAACATAGAAGTTTTAGTTTTACATCTTGTACAAACAAATTATACCACAAAAACCAATTTATTTATCAGAATGTTTTGTTTTTAACAACATATTAATGAAATAGGAGCTTATATTAAAATGTATATTTATTAACTGAAGTTCAGGCTATTGTGATGCAATCGGACACGGTCTGGAATTAATCGTAAAAACATGTAGAATACAGAAGGAAACTGAAGAAAAAAGCGTTTTTAATCTTAAGTTAATTTAATCACATAGATATAAAGCTTTTTTAAGTCAATTGTTAGTCTTTATGATTAGGTTCGCAGCTGTCTACGAGAGTCACGGGCACGTTAATTGAAATAAATTTACGGCTCCCATTAAACCTTTTGCAATTCCAGCTAGTAGCATGAGTGTGAAAAACCGCATGATATAAAAGAAAAAAATATGTATGATATTAAAATATTAAATTATAGTCAACGAACTTCATTTAATGAAGCAATTAAAAACATCTATTAAATATTTTATTAAAACAATTCAGTCAAGAACCAGTTTACAAATAGACTAGAATATTTTTAACATTCTATTGGTATACATAATTTTTTTCACATCATATTCTTCTGGATAACGCATTCTGCAAAGGATATGATGAACAGAATACAAATACGGTTCTCACATTCAGTTTGTCTTTTTGTAATTTACATTTTTCATTAACGCATGAAGCGTTTATTTAATGACAATTCGACTAAATTTGCTTTAATAATCATATTAAAATACAATTCGTATTCGCTCACACAACTTAACCTAGGAATACGCAAGTGCCCTAGAGACTGTTCCACAGAGAAGTTTTTAAAAATAACTTTTGTGGCGCTCGTATAATAGAATAAAATTGTACATATTTTAAAAATAGTTGTAATCAACTCTAGACTAACAAATAATAAAGTATAATTTTCGTTTATAAATCTGAGATATGCTTTTGGGAATTCTGTTGCTGAAATAAATATAATAAAAGTATCCTAAATAAATAAATATATTAATTTTAAATTGAATATAGGTAAAAAAAGGTTAATAAGGGATATCTAGGTAATATTTTATAAAATAACAAGGATTGATAGTCATCATGATCATCCAGTGGCGCATTTATGATCAGGAGTAGCTTGGGACGGCATATTAACGCTTAATAAATATAATAAATTACCAATATTCGGATATTTTCGCCTGTAAGTTCTGTAGGTTCATAATTCTTGATAAATGTCATAATTCTAGGTCAATAAGAAGTAAACCATAGCGGCATAAACGATACATACAATACGCTCTTATCTTTTGATAGATAGTAGTTTTTGATAGTAGAAATTTGATTTTTTCTGTGTTTCAAGAAACTAGACCTGAATATTTGGTGTTCATTTCAACTTGACATTCCCAAATGGACAACTAAGTGATCCAATAAGGGTTCAGTTTAGTCCTTTTGAGATATGGAACCCTAAAAAATCTATTTTATCTTATTTTTTAAATTCATAAATTTCAGTTTTATCTTTATTTTTGTAATACCTTAAATGATTTTATCGTAAAAATATTTATTGTTTAAACATAATTTCTCCTTGTCATATTGAAGATATATGTATATACATGTGTGTGCATACGAGTGTGTGTGTGTGTGTATGTGTGTGTGTGTGTGTGTGTTGTGGATTCTTTTTTCAATTGAAGGAATGAGTTTCTTCATTTCCTGACTTTGGTAAGAAGACAAAACGAAGCGTTGAGTTCCGCCACTCAACATGAAATGTTTCAGAAATTGAGCGGATACTGGGTAACGGAACGTCTTCGCAATAGTTTCTTCTGTCTACTCTTCTATATGCGAGGTAAAGGGTGATATATTTATTTTGTACATTTTTACATAATACCGAAGGAACATTTGTATGAGAGTATGTACAGAATAGGGAGAATTTTCAAAGCTGGTAGTTTGATACAAACTCTTGTAGTAATTCATAACATCGAAGCATATCATAGGGACATGACTTTATTCAACATAATGAGTGTCTAAACTATCTTGAAAGGTACAATTAAGATTACATATTCAAAAGTGGCTGTAACGACATCGCCCTCATCTCATTTAAAACCTGAACTCTAAACGATGACTTCTGTGTCGATACTATTTGCTTTTACGTTCCTAACGAAATCAATTAATAGGGGGATATTTAAAGTATGTGAACGCAGTGACTTAAGATTATATGACCTTAAAAAAATTGATGATGATGTGATTTGATCGTTTATTTCGTGAACGTAGTATATAATATGACATTTTTCAGTAAATTGACTATCTAATCTAATAATTCGAAACCAAACGGACTTATCAGCTGTATAAAATTAGTATATACTACTAATACTAAATCAAATAAAATTTAGTTTAAAGTTATGTATTCATTATATTATATACTAATAGTAAATAAACCTTCTTACTAGAATACTTAAAGGATATTTGTTTTTCTCATAAGTATAATTTCACCGGAAACAAAGGAAAATCTCTGCATTTGTTAAATCTTTCTTGTAATTTGTCTGCGGCTTAGGTAACATGGATGCTGGTAACAAACAAATCGCGTGTCAAATGAAGGTTATTTAATGGAGTACCTATATATAAAATGTCATCCGTAGATCATTTTGTGCCTTACTATTTACGGAGTCTAGAAAGAATATATGTGTGCTTACTATGATATATTTTATTAGTATTACATTTATGTATTATGATGTCGGACACTTTTAAGTCTCGCGTTCTCATCTGCTCATCAATTATTAAATTATACTTAACTAATCTTATTTTTGATTAACCGACATTATGTAACACGTGCTTTTGAGGGTTCTATACTTCAAAAAGAAAAAATGGAACCCTTGTTGTAGTACTTTGTTGTCCGTCTGTCCATTTGTCTATCTGTCCGTATGTCCAGACCATTTTACTTAAGATAGCGTAGAAACATGAAGCTAAAATTAATATCAAATATTCAGCACAAAATCACAAAAATCAAATTTCTAAGTCAATGCATTCAAAATATACGAGCGTTTATGCTTCGTTTTTGCCGCATTCGTATGAATACTTTTTCGCCACGTAATCAAAACCTATATGGAAACCTTATAGCTATCCTACACTAGAGTAACAGAATTTGGCAATAAGTTAAAATTTAAAGTACAAACAAAGGAATTTTTTTATTCGAATATTGGAAATTTATAAGTATATCAAAAAGAAAACCATTACAAAGTTAATTTTGTAGTTTCATAAAAATTGTGTACCTACGACCGCAAATTTAAGTTTGTTAACTATTATAATTTGAATTTTTCGTTTACCTACAACTATGAAATTCATTCTTCAAAATTATTATACCTAAATCCTAATATATTTCTTAAGAGACTTATTTAATATTATTAGTAGGCTTCAAGCTTTTTCTCGCACATAGTAGGCCAGGTAGACAATAAATTCCGTTCATCAACACTGAGCTTTTGTTACCAGAATAGGAAAATGAAAAAATGAAGAGGGTCGAACACACACTTTAGATTTATCTTTAAATTAAAATGAAATTTAAAATATACTTATTTACATTTAGTTATATTAATATATTTCATTTAGTTATATTTGTATTTTAAATAACAGATTTTTGAATTTTTCTCATATTAATTAAAATGTAAAAAAAGTGCAAAAAACGAAAATATTCCCGTTACAGAGTTCAACATTTCTGTCCGAATAGTGTTTTACGGTGCTAAAGGATTATTGGAAAACTTGTCAACGCGCTAGCTGTCCTTTGTTTTCATTTAATCATTGAAATAGTTATCTGGATATAAAAGAGACGATTATGTAACCAATTCCAATCAATTAAAATTCATATAATAATAAATATTGCAAAAGTTTACATAAATGTACATTTATAAGTTTACATTTGTATTAAATATAAAAAGAAGTAAATGTAACTTGTAAATTGATCCATGTTTCAATATTTTAGACAAGCGAATATTGTAAATGTATATAAATGAGTGATTTGTGTCGTTGCTACAGCACGACGATAAAATAGCCTTATAAATTGCAGAAATTATCCCAAGATCTCGTTATGTACCATAATATGAATAGATTAGGGATAATATCGGATCGCTCAGGTTCTAGCTTGATTTAAAAAAAAAACAACGCCTGAAGCAACGAGGTCATTGTTACATCTTAGTTTTATGGAGCTAGCAAACGAGCGTCCATTGTGTTGTAGCGATCGATTTAACCAACCGGCGACGCAATATCGCCGAGCAAAACGACTACGAAAGTTGATTGCGCTTTTGAATTGTACGAATACCGTACTTAGTCTACATGGGCGGGCGATAGCTTTACTCCTCTTCAGTATCATCTCAATCCTAACTTAATTTTATAAAGCTCTTTATAAATTATTAGTATCTGTATCAATATAGTATTATTGTGTAACATTAAATTAATGTAATAAGGACTCAAGATTAATTGTGTTCTTTTTAAAATGTAAATCATAAAATCAAAAAGAATAGCATGAAGCGAATCCGTCTAAAATTTATTCTTATGATACTATTTATTATTTCTAAAAATAACTTTTTCTTTGCCAGATGGAGTCCAGCTTTGAGACCATACAAAAGATGTCACTTTTCAATTAATAATATGTTCTAATTGAAGTTGAATAATTGTAACATAAATTATTGTTTATGCTATTACGGTTTTAGTGCTGGAATAATTTGCACTATTGCTTAAAAGTATGCACTTTAAGAAGATTCATTAATGCAGACATAAAAGCGGAATGCAAATTGGAAAATCTACAAAGTATGCGGTATAACGAAGTTTGTGGTCGCAGAGGTGCTAATTTTGGCTTGAAAACTTTTGTTTCGTAGATTCCTTGCATTTCTTATTGTTGTTTCTTGTTCTGCTGCTGTCGGTTATGAATTTATTATGATATTAATGAACTATTTCCATTGAAAGTGAAAGTGAACTATAGTATTCCAATCATATATTTGTTTTCAAACTTACAGTAGAAGATAACAATACGTTCTTAGTTATAAACAGTATGTAAGGTACACCTGTAAATAACAAAATTAATGTTTTGATATATATTTTCATAGGTACATATTTCTTAAAATAAGAAATATTATGTTTAAAAGTTATAGATATTTAAATGATTTTCTAATTGTATCTAATAACAGGTAAAGACTAAGTACCGTAACAAAAACCGTTTAATGAATGAAAAGTAAGTAAGCAACTACAATACCTATTTGTCAAAGTCGTGGTGAACAGTTTTTGTGTATTCAGAACGTTAAGAAAAGTTTTTATTAAATTTCTTTTGCGACGTTTCATTTCGACCTTCAGTTGCGAGCCTGACAAATGGTACGTGCCCGTTCTAAAGAATATATTCAAACTTCTTTAGGAGGTATATTAAATAAATATCGGTAGGTTTCCTCCTCCTATTGAACTTGTAAGAGAACGTTCAATCGAGTACATGCAAATGAAGACATCTTGTTCGGAGGTGTTTGCGCGTTTGGGTAAAAGGACCAAGATGTTAACACTAGTGTTGTTCGGGCGCCGCCTACCACGAACAGAGTACACGTTTTGCGTAGTACCGCGTCATCGCCATTTACATACATTTGCGGTTATATTAGGTGTTGTAACAGCGTTATTGTTGGGGGAGACTTAAATTGTTATTTAATTATTTATTATTGTTCTACTACCTGAATTAAAGGTTATTAATGTAGGCTATATTTAGGTATAATAGGCTTTCAAGCAATTTAATACCAATAGTAATCACTTAGTCGCATGCCATGCACAGTGAAATATTTTAAGCTTGTGTTACAAATAAGTTACAAAGATATTATTGAAGAAAAATATTAAAAAAAACGTTACCTATTCTAACCTTTACAAGCATTCACGTTTTTAAAAACTGTAGATTTTTCAAATTTTTATAAAAAATCTAACGTTATGTAAATCTAAGGACAGTTCCTGAACCTATCCTTTAGGTTTACATATCATTAGGTCATATGGCCACGAACATCTTTTAGAAAAACAATTTGGTACTAACATAAGTTATGCAAATTTGTATTTACAAATATTTTTTGTAATATGTACCAAATATCTGAAATAAAGTAATAGTAATAGTTATTATTATTTTTAATTCGTTATATATAAACTTAAACTGAAATAAGACTAAATCTAGAACAATATATCTCATTGATCCCTTTGCATACATCTAAGTCAAAGTGCCACAAAGTCCCTGCTAAATGGATTTATAAGGGTTGCTAAAATACTTTTGGTTTCCGTTTTCTTTTAAAAGAAGTAACGGGTTATTACTCTTAAGCAAATATTACATTAAAAATTAATTTTCTATCTCTTGAGTCAGCCTTTTAATAAGCTAAGTCTTTGCTCACAATGGTATATATTGTAAGTGTAAAAGAAAAATAGTGACTTTTTAACTATTTATATCGACAGTCTAGAGTCTAGATGCTGGCTTATGTATAGTAAATTGATCATAGTTTCATAGTTTTGCACGCGAATTATATTGAACTAAGTGAAACCTTTTTAAACATTGTCTTTTATATATAATAGGAGTCAAATTAGTTATTTTTTGAATATAAATCTGTATGTGATAAATTATTCCTATATCTAGTCACATTTACATTTATCTTGATACATTGCGTGGAGGCTGGCTGATGAATAATAAAATGAAATTATACACATCCTTAAAAGTTAACAACTGATCGTTATTAACTTTTTCAATCATTTTTTATAAAGAGCCTGTCTGTTAATCCGTTGGTTGTGGGTAGATTCCACCCAAAATTATTTTAATTTCCTCACACGTGATAAGAAACTCGGCATTGAGTTCTGCCACTTAACACGGGACCTCTAGAATTTAGCCTGCTTAGGGCATTTAGTCTGCGTAGTCTGCTTATTTTTGCGTAGGTTTCACATGTTTAATTAACTGAATTTTGTAAGGTCATCAAGAATTTTGTAAGCATTGTCATCAATAACAATTTTCCAGGCAACCGGACTCTTCGTACATACAGGATACAAAACCGATAGAAGCATGTTTTCATAAAATAATTTTATTTAATTATAGGTTTAATTGCTTCCCATGCTACCGAATTGTCAAAGGTCGTTTGATATAAGAGTCTTGTATTTCTTTAAGATAGCGATTACTTCATAATAAATAAGTCGTTTGATGATGGTGATGGCGTATAAAACGAGATTAATATCGTATAAAGCGCTAACAGATGTATGAAAACATGTTTCAAAACAAGTCGCAGGGGGGATGGACGCATTATGCGGGAAATACTATACTTATAAGTAAGTTAACCAAAACTGGCAAAATATTGATTTAGCAAAAATATTACTCTGCTCAATAATAGTTTACCTACACTTTAATGCTTGTATCATGTAACATCTACACTAATAGCATTTTGATGTCGCAGCAACAATGTAATGAGAATATCACACAAATACATAATATTATGAGTGAATATAAGTAAATTAGTAAACGTTCCAGCTAATATTTTTTAGTCCTTTGGTCTGTTAATGATATTTTGTATCGTTAAGTAAATGAAGTTTGTATGTAAAATATTGTACAGCCATTTAAGTTAAGCGCTATTAAAAGAGCATCAAGTAAGTCGAAGTACGCAGATTCTACGCAAATACATCGTGCAAAGTTAATTGCCGGAGCGCCCGCCGCACCGCACTGGTTCACTTTTTACGCAGCACAACTGGCGGTAATTGACTTGTTCACGTCTAATTATGTGCGGGCCATAGCAAGCTTAACTGCAATAGCGAGATTACTTCATATTACTAAAAATATTGCTTATTGAAAGTGTGAGTTGCATCTGAAATTCCTACAGAGTAATACAATTATGATTTGTCTTTTTTAATTTTATTTAAAACAGGTAATGGTAAAATGAGAAGTTACTTATTTTTTCGTAATAGTTTAACACGTTGGTGCGATGAAACGGTATCGTGACATACGTGACATGACAAAAATATTCGATGTCTATTCCAGTATATTGGTAGTTGTGTATTTAGTTTTGCTCGTGTATTTGCTGGCTGGAGTGGCGGCCTCACGCGTCACTGACAAGAAATGCAATGGACTGGCCGTCATCAATTAACATAATTGAAAACCTGACACACACGATCCGAAATAAAATATTGTCTTTGCGCCGGAACGGAACGTACAGACGCCATTAAATAGTATGAGTCGCATTGAATAAGTAAATAGAATTCGCCTAATAGCTTGGAATGAATATATATTCTAAATAATAATTGTTCAAAAAAATATCTATAAGAGTAACCAGAAAAGGCTACAAAATGTACTGCTTCAAGAGGACAGTATTAAAATAACCAATTTTAAAATGGATATCTACAGTTTCTGAAGTGAAAATTGATAAGGTCAAATTAGCCTATTAATTTGCATTACAAAAATATGTTTAAAAAACGATAAAAATCAGCACGTGACATTATTTGAACCCGCTCCTCATGAAAAGCGTAATGACCATTAAGCCATACGTTCTTATTAAACTATGTGGAAATTCTTATATTTATATATTATATTCTTATTATAAGCATAATAATTCTTTAAGAGTCCAGTTATTTGTTACAGTCGCCAATTTAATTTAATTCTACATATTAATAATATATATAAAATTTAATAATACTAATAAATACTTAAATAAACTTTGCTTAATTTCATTACGACCATTAAATGGCTACACAAAATATTCATGTTGATTGTTAGCACCTTCGACCCCACACTCATTGCATATCCCTAGTTGATTAAGAATTCTTTCTTCTTTTAAGTGAATTTTAGTTGTGAATCCATGGTGCGAATCTCACTTCTCATAAAATGTCCTATTTATTCTGTACCGACAGTTTCTCCAAAAGCTCACATGAACTAAGTTGCTTTTATTGTATTTGTGGTAATAATGTCCATATATATATGTATATATATATATATATATATATATATATATATATATATATATATATATATATATATATATATATATATATATATATATATATATATATATAAATTATTTATTTCAATAATTATAGTTATATTACACATAATCACTACATACAAATAGTTAATAAAGACAAGTCATTAGTTACCACCTACATTAGCGAAACGATGATGATTACGTAGCAGATTGCAATCTGAACGTAGGTGCTTTCCGCCTAAAGTAGGACTTAACAGTATTGCGATCGCAAATTAAGAATCTTTTGGATAGTTTCAATTTAAATGTAATCCTAACAAGTAGAGTTTATAATATATAAAAAGAATTTCTTAAATGTACATGGATTATACTTTATATATCGGACAGTCCGACAGGCCTCTTTAGTTTACAATCTCTATGAAGTATATGTGAAAAAAACCATAATAAACGTTTTTTTTCCTAATTAATATAATACTGAATACATAAAAAACAATATCGAAATAATTTCTATCAATGCAAAATGTAATACGTGATACGAAAACCGCTCGCAGAAAAACTTTAACAATATAATTTCCTATTAGATGTTGAAATTCAGATACGTATCCGATATAGAACTATTGTTACGATTTATGAACAAAACATTTTGAATATAGTCCCGGTAATTACAGTCCGATAGTATCCTATAGCCAATTTGAAATGGGCGATGCATTTCATCAACTGCGCTCTATCGTTACTATACACGTTTATAACTTTATCGAAGTAATAAGCGGAAAATAATTTCGTTTATAAGCGCTTGTAAATCACTAGATTCGTATTATACTGTCACTTTATCGCACGCGGGATTATTTTAATGATATTCGATATGGATATCGGCGGTTAGGTACCGAACGAAATAACGTATGAAATTCTCCTTTTTAAATTTCGAAAGGGTTCGAAATGGTACAAAATATAAGACATTACAAATTATGGTCCCGTATTTCTTGTGATCGGTTCAGTAATAGGCATAAATATTGATATCGGGAATCTATGCTGCGGGGCACATTGTCTGAACACCTGCCCGTCCGTCGCGTATCGTTGCTGCGAGCAATATCTACGGGTAACCCCGCATAAATATCCATGATGTTTCAATTTATATTCATGATATTAGTAAGTCAGATGGAATGCATGTCACATTTGATTTCCTTTGCTGGTTAAATAAATATAGACAAACTTGTACGCTTTCTGTTGAGCCGAGATTGTAATTTTGAATTCACTTTCGATGGTAGCGGCTTTATTGTTCATCTATATCTCTATATCTATTATTCTATTTATTTAGTTTAGTTGTATTTGCATGCTTTAGGTTAAGTTTTGCCTCTGATAATTGTAGCGTTTATATATATATATATATATATATATATATATATATATATATATATATATATATATATATATATATATATATATATATATATATATATATATATATATATATATATATATATATATATATATATATATATATCATCATCATCATCATCATCATGGCGGTGCAGTGAAGATGATCTGACACACCAACACAAGTCCAAACCGAAAAGGACGTTGGAGGAAAAAATCTTAAGTGTGAAAATAAAACGATAACGAACTTATTTAAATGTATTTATAATATTCTTGTCATTTTTAGCAATATATATATATATATCTTCTTCTTCTTGGCATTAGTCCCGGCTTTTGCCAGGGTCTGCCTTCCGACTGAGCCTACTCCACTTTGCACGGTCTTTAACATCCTCAGTGGATAATTTATTGGCTCTCATGTCTTGTGTCACGACATCCAGCCATCGCTTCCTTGGGCGTCCGGGTGGTCTAACTCCAGGGACAGACATGTCAAGGCAATGCCTTCCGACATAGTTCTCAGATCGGCGCATAACATGGCCATACCATCTCAGGCGACGCTCTTGGAGCTTATCCACTACGTCACGGACCCCAAGACTACCTCGAATGAATGGTATGCGTATGCGGTCGGACCGCGTCACGCAACACATCCATCTCAGCATCTTCATCTCCGTGACGTGAAGCTCCTGAGTGTGCCGAGATAATGTTGGCCAACATTCGCTGCCGTATATAAGAACAGGTCGGATAATGCTCTTGTATATCAGTCCCTTGAGCTTGGGCGGTATTCTGCTATCGCAGACCACACCAGTGACCTCCCTCCATTTGGCCCAGGCAGCGTTTATACGGGCATGGATGTCGTGGTCGATGTCTCCAGACTCATGCATAACGGCTCCAAGGTACCTGAACTTCTCCGACTTAACGGCTGGCTCAGGCCCGATATGGATGGTGCTCGAGTCCGGGTTCCCGCAAGCCATGTACTCGGTCTTCGACACATTCAGTTTGAGACCACCGTTCTCAAGCGCACCCTTCCAGGCGTTCACTTTACGCTCCAGCATCAGTCGGTTCTCATCGATGAGTACTATGTCATCGGCATACATCATCAGCCACGGAGGCTGGCATTGGATGTTAGCCGAGACAGTATCCAGCACTACATTGAATAAGAACGGACTAAGAGCTGAGCCCTGGTGAACCCCTACTGTAATCGGGAAGGGCTTGGTGTCACCAACAGCGGTCCTAACCACTGAAGCGGAGTCGTTGTACATATCTCTGATAACCTCAATATAGGCTTCAGGGATCCCCTTGGATCGCAATGCCCACCAGATACGCTGACGTGGCACACAGTCAAAGGCGTTCTGCAGGTCCAAAAAGGCCACATGCAGAGCTCTCCTTTTTTCCCTGTAAGCCTCCATTAAAGTTCTGAGGGCAAAAATGGCGTCCATAGTGCCTGATCCTGGTTGAAACCCATACTGAGACTCAGAGACAGTACATTCTTGGCGGAGCCTGAGGCCAATCATGCGCTCGAAGAGCTTCATGGTGTGGCTCATAATCTTAATGCCTATATATCCCCTAGGCCCTATAACTACCGCAATCTTGAACACTGCCCCTTCCTTTGTAAATAGGGATAATAAAGCTTTGCCGCCACTGATGTGGCATCTTTCCAGTATTCAAGATACGGTTAAACAGGTCAGTAAGTATAAGCACACCAAGAGAGCCCAACGATTTCCACGCCTCGATTGGGATGTCGTCAGGTCCTACCGCTTTTCCGTTCTTCATGCGTCGAAGACAATTACGAGTTTCGTCACGGGTTATTGGAGCAACATGTCCGAGGTTAGGAGATAATTCAGGAGGAAGACTACAAGACTGCTGAGTGTTCAGCAGCTCCTTAAAGTAGCTTCTCCATCTCTCCTTCACAGAGGCATGACTACAAAGCAACGTGCCCCGAGAATCTCTGACGCAAAGATATTTTGTAATATCCTGCGTCGCTTTATCTCGAGCACGAGCCAGTTTGTATATGAGCTTCTGCCCCTCCACAGTTTCAAGTTTATCGTACAATGGCGACAAACTTTCTCTGCGGGCTCTGGCTACAGCTCTTTTGCTGGCCCGTTTCGCTGCAATGTACTAAAACGCAGCATATATATATATATATATATATATATATATATATATATATATATATATATATATATATATATATATATATATATATATATATATATATATATATATATATATATATATATACTTACATGCAAGTATCACAAATATTCCTCATTACTGAAATGAATTTTGCGCCGAGTAAAACGTATAATAACACTTATAATAAAAGATTAGCGCAACAAAAGCTTGTATTTCTAGAATCTACTTTATGGTCCGGAAAATCTGCATAAAATATTTCTGTTATGAATTCGTTGCCGAGAAATATTTGTTTTGTATCACTATTGTTTCATAACTTAAATTTAAGTAAAGAAACTCAAATATATATTATATTATCAAAAGCTTTTACTAACGATAGCACAGTTTAAATGTTCCTGAGTGATCACTACGTAAATAGGTCTAAATTAGTAGATTGATCGTACCTTTTTTGGGGTTCCGTACTTCAAAATGTAAAAAAGAACCCCATATAGGTTATTATCCGTCTGTCTGTCTGGCTATCAAGACCATTATCTCAAAATCACGTAAAAATTTTATAAGCCAACGCAATCAAAAGACAGGAGTGTGTATGCTTAATTATTTTCATTTTGTATAAAAATCGCCGTGTAATCAAAACCAATATAGTACAAGCAAAGGAAAAAGTCCGAAAAATGACAATTTATTGATATATCTAAAAAAAACCATTACAAAAACTTAAACTGTAGTTCATTTTATACAAAATGAGTCCATACCACCGCAAATTTAAGTTTGTCGACTCTTATTAGTTGTACTTATGAAATTCGACGAGAAGTGAAAACTTACAGTACATATAAGGAGGAAAATCTGAAAATAGATAATGTATAAGTTTACCACAGAATGAAACTTATATTTGTAGTTCATTTCGTACAAAATGTTTTTGTTTTTATAATTAATATTTTCTTTATTGTATCTTTGAGAACCTCTGGTTTATTACGAAATAGAACGCGTATAATAATGTTTCTTTATAAAATCAAAGTAAATTGAAATAAATTTATTTACGACCACATTCTATCACTGACCACTGTCCTCGGAGCACATTTTTCATGTACATACATACCAAATCAAGTCCGTCTATTCTTGAATCTTCACATTTCAAAGTATCGGATTTCTATACAAATAGAGATCACTGGCATATAACGAGAACTTTGTTACGCAATCATCTTGCTAGTTCAAACGACAGCTAGTCCGGTCCAGTCTGAAAGACTAAGGAGCACCTTTGTGCTCTGAAGAGTTTCTGGTCTGTTGAACCGTGATTTGTACAAGACTAATGATGTAGCCATTTTCAGTTAGAAAATGCGCTTTGATGTATCACTTTAACACTGGCATCGAAGCCTAAGAATTACAAACGAGATGGAATTTGAAACGCTATTACAAAAGTACAAAGTACAAAAAATAAAAACTTATTCCAAAAGTTTGGCCGTTACAGGAGACAACTACAATTTGTATATATCGCTATTTTAATAGTTTTGAGCAAGTTTCCTTATTAAATTTGGCCTTAGCATTGTTCGAAGTTGCAGATAGCATTGTAAGCGCTTTGCCGGTGTTCTGCTCTCGTACACTCAATTCAGCACCGGCTTTGCCAGCAGCGCATAAATCGAAAGCGGCTTACATATGTGACTGCTTCAGCTTTTATTTACATCCATTACACATTTATACAGATTAATTTTTAAAATCCGTAAAGTGCTTTAGTGAGTGCCTACTTAAAATGCCTCGCCTTTATAATTTAATTACTTTTTGCTTAAGTAGCTTTGTTTACATCGTCGTCTAAGTTATTATAACCCTCTCGCACCCAATTAAGTTAATATTTAGAATTCAGAAGGAAGAAATTGAGGATGTCATTTAAGGATAATTGCTGTTGAATATTTTCATTAAGTGATGATAATCTGCCGTTAACGGCTCAACTATACAGTAAAGAAAATCTTAAGCGAGAATGTCTTTTTATTATTATCTCTAGTGCCACAGATAATCATTTGCATTTTCAATTTTATTAGAAGCAATTTTTATCTTTTCATCACATGTTGTAAGGAAGATTTTTATTTTAAATTGAAGTAAATTAAATGAATTAGTGAATGTGTAATAGAAGTGTATCGATGTTTACTGGGCGGGGCGGACTTAACAAGCGGCTTGTTGTAGTTTGACAGAGTGATTTAATAACGCGTCGCAATCGTTTCAGTAAATTAAGTTTCTTTTAGAACGAATCTGAAGTACGAATATGTTAGAGAACAATCTTTTAAATATGTTATTAGAAACAACTCAGTCGTCGTAGTTAAGTTGAAATATGATGATAATAAACTGACGGATTGATTTAATATTTAAATATGAAATGACATCGCTATGAATATTTTTCTTTTATTTATGTACTTATTAGTATTATATTATTTATAGCACCTGTTCTTGTTTTGTGTCTCAATAAATTTGATTCTTTGACACAATACGAGTAAACTCAGGACAAATATTGAAATTTACATGAGCATCTTCTGGTGCCTATCCCAAAATTTTCATTACCAAAAACAAAACGGGACGAAATTGACGTAAAAACGTAAAATATAATATATGTATTAGTTAGGCTAGGTATCCTTCTTATTTTGGAAGTCAGATAGATAGGTTTTAGAACTGTGATATAACGCAGTTTTATGGTGTGACAAGATTTGGATATTTTGTTTTAGAAGTCAGCGTTTTTAATATAATCAAAACGCGAGACTCTATATATCTCTAGTTACGCCAATGGATACTTATTATATAAATATTTCTCCTGGTTGGGAATCTAGCTCACGGTTTGAGCAGTTAAAGCTACTTACCTCGCCTTTACAACAGACCAATCAGGTGTAAGCTATTTGTTATGAACAACGATGTTTTAAAACATTGAAAGAGATATTTTGATTACTTGCAGGATTTATGGGTAAAATGTTAAAATATTTTATTACTCAAAGAGAAACGTTTAAGTTTCCAACAATAACTCTCTACGGCTATTTGTATTTTCACTGACTTAGTTGGATTTTGAAAGCATAGTCAATTATGTTGATTGCTCTCTGTATTGCTACTAATAACGGCATTGGCTGGTAAATCTAGAACGTTTATTAGGTAGCTTAGCAATGAATATCGGTTATATAGTAAAATTTTGATACTAATTTTAATAATATACTCTCAATTCGTTTATAGCTATACGTAAATAACATAAAATATGTAGAACAATTTTGTACTATTGCTTAATTTGACAAAGAAATTATGTAGAAAATATTAAAAACAACAAAACCTGTGTGGGTCGATAGTAAACGGGAAAATTTAACTCGTCATAATAATATAGTAGTAATTAAAACCTAGGTTCATACAACATATTATGTGAAATATTTATATAAGCTACTATGAAAATCTATTGAAATACATTGTTTTACAATGAGTTTTCATGTAGTAGTTGTATTCGTAACAGAATCAACAACGTTTCTGTTTCATAGAAAACTTTCTGAACCAATTTGATACAGCAAGTAAGTTAGACAACTTATTACTAGATACATATGTTAGTCGATATAACCTACTACTATTTCTAAATATTTATTTAGACTCTCTCCAGCCGGGATATTAGTTATTTATTAGTTTAATAGTTTTTTCCATATAGTAAGGTTTAGTACAGTTAGCATAGTACATCATACATTGTAATACGACGCTCATTATATAACCTATATTTTATCAATAATATTGTTATTTTAATAATAATTTACATAAGTTTGTCGCCTATACCATCATAAAACTTGGCAGTGTTAGCGGGCGCCATATCTCGTTCACCCACGCATCTCACGCATCGCGAGCTTTCACAAGCACTGTACGCCTTTCCGAACATGATCGTACTATTTGTAAAACTACTGCATACAATTTTAACGTTTGTGTAAACACAACACAGTGTATGTTTGCGACAACTTATTTAAAGCCTCCGAAGCTTTTTTCATGTACTAAGTGCATTGGGGAGAATTATGCATATTTCTCTCTATGAATACGTGTAGCTTACGCATTTATTCCCTAATGTTTTTCAGTTTTAATTAACACCAGTGCCGCAACATTATATGAAGTTTCTCTTAATAATTTAAAAAAAAATCTATTAAAAGCATGTTAATTACAATTTTATGATCGTCTTTATTGTCTTTATAAGAAACTAAAACATAATTTGAAAATTTTTAAAAATATATATAAGCATTTTCGTTTAAATCTTGACTATCCACTAAGTATAACGAGTGGTTTGACTAAAAATATGAAATCTAATAATAGTAAGATGCGAGACCCCTAGGTTAAGGTAAACTTTTAAAAAGCTTGTGGCAAGCAACTGTTGCATCTCAACTAGTCTGGTAAAGTTTAAGGGGACTTCTTGCATTATGCATAGCTTCTCCATGGACGTTTTTTGTAGCCTAATGTTACGAAATATATAAATAAAAAGAGTTTTTGTATAAGGAAATTTCGTCGTACAATAGTGCCGGAAGACGTGATTTGATTCTTGTTATCAAATTATTTTAGTAGAACAAAAATAACAACACATTCATTTATAGGGTTCCGTATCTCAAAAGAGAAAATTCGGAACCCTTACAGAAATTTTGTTGTCCGTTTGTCCGTCTGTCTGTTGTCTGTCCATTTGGCATGACCATTTAAATACATTAATAGTGTTTCAATGTTTATGTATCACATAGTTTCCAATAGAAAAGAAAAGAGTGGATATGAACGCATATTTAAGTGCGTCAATTTTAATAAATTACATTTTCCTCAGCGGAATACCTTCAATGAAATTGGTACGGACTCCTTGATTCGTGAGTACTACTCGTACTTTACCGATATTTTTAATAACTAACATGTATTATACATTAATAGTGTTTCAATGTTAATGTATTACATAGTTTCCAATAGTATAAATAATTAAAGACTGGATCTAACATCCTACATCTATGAGCTTCATGGCTCTATGCGTGACAGCCTTTCTTCAGTCAGCTTAGGCAAGCAGCGCGCGCGCACGTGTTTGTGGCGCCCTCCACGCACGTTTGTTTACAAGCTTGATTTAATCGATCTATCGTGAGAATGTTGCTTCGTTTATGACATATAATAATACCAAGTGAAGAAAACTTTTGAATAACTTAATATCCGCTCATCTGATTGCATATTAAATATAATGACTTTTTCTTAGAGAGATGTCATCTTTGCCTTTGACGAGTTGCCGGCATTTTATAAGCTTCTCGAAACATAGATGATTTGAATAATGTGACAAATATATTCGTAGTTTTTGATAATAATAGTGCTGTAAACAAATAGCAAAATGAAGTTATCGCTAGCTATTTTTTATATTACCACTTTAGCGATCATCGTCGGAAGTGAGATGCGAATCCGTGGAAAAGTAAGAAAACGAAATAACGTACACAGAAGACATAGAGCCATACTACCACCATGCAATTTCAATGAAAGCCTTATTGAGGACGAATGGGCTTTGATGGAAGCGATAGGGAAGTCGAAGTTTATTTTTACGGGAAAAGTTTTGACGGTTAAAAAGTTCAGATCAATGCCAGCGATACGCGTAAAAAGGTCGAATTTGTATAGAATTTATATGCGTCGTATTTTGAAAGGTGACGAGAGTGAGTTAAAGATGCTCGTCAAACAAGAAGGTCTCAATGTGGACACTTTAAGTGGTTCCACTGTTATAGTGGAGAGACCGCACGCGCGCGACTCCTGCGCTCCATCACCTCGGCCGCGACTTTCTGCTATCTTCTTGAGCGATGGTTTGCTCGATGATAAGAAAAGAGGGCCCACCCAACATCTTCGTCTCCTCACTGATCCTGTTCCACTGACTCTATATCACTTAGATAGAATCAATGCTGCTGTCAAAGGTGGGTGTTTATTTATTTTGCGTTTTATATTATACAAAACCATATTGAACGTATCTACAAGGGCTTTATTGTTTAACGTAAAATATTATAGAAATAAGTAACATTCAGTTGTTTTGATTTATTTCCTTTTTAATATCGAGATTTTAGATGAAATTTTTCCATATTTCAATAATAATTAATTGAAATCTCTTCGAAAGGTATCGTTTATGAATAAATACGTGTTATTTGTTTGGAATATTTCAATCGTTAAGAAATTTGTGTTATATTATATTACAATAATAAATGCCAGTCGCTTTGAATAATTTCACAAAGGCGATTATAAAAAGCTTTGAGCAAGATTAAACAAGGGCGAAATTAAATACTCAATAGCTCGAGCCTGGTGAGAATTATAATAATGTGTGGGTGTTGTATCCATAATGTACATTGTGAAGGCATTGAGATGTGGTTTGATCGACATCTCGACAACTGTTCGTTAAGTTAATGGAGTGAATGCGCTCGATGCGTTTGTGCATTAGCCGACACTGCATAAACACGTAATGCTGACCGTATAAGGGTTTTAACACCTATAGCTTTTATTTTAAATTATATAAAGTTGAAATCACCTTACAAGCTTCTGTATACATTTACAAATGAGATTTTATTGTACATTTTGTACGTGTAAATTATACAGTGAAGTCAATTTAATACTAATTAATGTACACATTTTTTTCTTTTTGCTTTTATTGATTAGTTACATTTAAAGAAAAATAGTAGCATATTCAAATACATATGTACATTGTATATAGATTTCTTTGTAGATATAAAAAATAGCATCAGATTTCCTTGATTAAGGATTAGTTCTGGTTGTATGCAAATAAAATTATCAAATATAAGACTAAGTACAAAGCGAATATAATCACAAGCGTATTTGTGTGAAGGTAGTGGAAGTAAAATAAGCTTTAAACACTTTTGTAAATCTTAGAATTATAGTCGTAATATATGTACAGTGTATGACTTTAAAAAGTTGTGGGTTCGATTCTCACTCGTAGGAATTTGGTAATTCATTTCTGCGTTCATGTAACAAGACAAAGCGTGACGTTGAGTTATGCCACTTAAGACAAATGTCTCGCAAATTGAGTGTCTTGGCTTTAGGTTTCCTACCCTACTATACGCGGAGTATAAGGTGAAGCTAAAAAAGAAAAATAATTTATGTTATAAATATGACATGACGATTTAGAGCTGAATCTACAGCGCACTCGTTTCATATTATACTAATACATTTCACAAGACCTATCGTGACGTTATGCTTAATTACTTAGTCTAAATGTTTATTGACCTTCCCTACCTTAAACTTTATACTCTTTTAAGTATCCACTTAAAAATGTTACTCTAAGCCAGCTTTAATTGAATCCAGAGCGATTCACGAATAGATTTTGTTCGGGGTCAAATACTTTGCAATAAATTTTATTGCGAGAGCCATTTCAAGTTAAAAATTCCAAGAAGATCCAATTTAAGTCTCGCATAATGCAATGAGATGAGTATCGTGTCTCCTTTAGGCAGACTAAACTACTTCGTATACCTTTTGCTTGGGCTAATGTTATAGGCTAAGCTCTATAAGCTTCATATTATACAATGGCGGTACAATAATATCTATTTTGTAACAATATAGCTTATTTAACGTAAAAAAACTATACTTTGGCAGTTTGTGTTATACAGTTCTTCATTACGAAGCAAATTATTTAAGTGATTAAAAGAAGGGCAGAGTATATTTTGTAAGAAGTATAATTTTTTCATGTTTGTTTTTGTTGTTAATTTAGAAACAAGTTAAACTTAGAAATACGAAATAATATATAAAAATTTATAGTAATTACAAAATGTAATGTTGTTTATCTAATGCATGTATTTCAATTATTTTAAAATATTCACATATGTACCGTAGTGCAGGCCAAAATAATTTTCCCCATGTCTACTTCTTTTTGCAACAAAAATATCTTTGTAGGTTAAAAAATAAACTTTTATGGGACAATTTTGTTATCCATGTGTGTTTGTTAGTCTGGTTGTCTGTTTGTCTGTCAAGACCATTTTGTCAAAATTATGCGGAGAAATCAAGCTGAAATTAATATTTTGATATTAATTTAAAGTAATTTATTCGACAGATTCGCATCCTATAACTATGACCAGAATTCAGTCATCTAATACAGAAATTGTATTTTTTTTTGTTTAGTAAATTATATTTATATTTTTGAATTTGAATGAACGTCGAATTAGATTTTGAGAAATTTTATTCATGAATTTAATATGCAAATAAAATATTGATAGTAACATATTTATAGAATTACATTTTACGTAAATTTTGAATCGGTACTAAAGTGTAAAATTCTATTTGGATAAGGTAGATTGGACGATAAAATTCAAAGGCTTGTTTTATCTAGGCTATAATAAGCAGTATGGGTATTATAGACATTACCTTACGATTATAATTTGAATTGTATCTATCTGTTAAGCGTCATATTTAGTTAAAATATGAATGAGCGTCATATTTAGTTAAAATATGATAAAAAATGTGCAGATTAATTAACTAGTTATTTTTTTATTTCAAAGATCCTAAATGTATGAATAGGCAGAGTGAACATAACGAAGTCCGTTTTACGCGTTAAGTGGCGGATTTTAACGCTACCCTTTGTCAAACAAAGCTGACAAATGAAAGTATTTCTTTTTTTAGTTTGCATCCATCCCACAACTATTGCGTATACAGTCAGGCTCTGTCACACTATATCATGGTGGAATCTCCATGGTTTCCATTGCCTATATATAATAGTCTTGTACTCTCTAATAAAATTATAATCTGTTCGTAATATTTTCGAAACATGAAATTATTTATTACAAACAGTGTTATAAATAGAACAAAATGGTAAAATATTAAGTATGTGATGAAAACACATTAAAAGTGATTATGGGTCATATAGTTTTAGAAGTACGTACTCGTTATTTAGTAACTGTTTAGTGCAACAATAAACGTTAGTGTAGTGCTGCAGTAAATAAATATTACTGAGTCAGAGCTTTGTAAATTTTACCTATAAAAGTTTCAATAATGATGTATGAGCGAATAATTCAAAATAATAAGAAATTTTTTTACACTTATTGTACCAAGTGAGGATCGCATATAGCCAAAGAGATAGGTATCACGGTTTTCAGTCAAAAGTGACCTAACCCAAAATTTTATTTTTAATAAATATACACTTATTATATGATAGTTTATATTAAAATATTTGTTATACCAGTCTATATTGACCATATAAAGTTAAATAAATAAATTGTGATTTATCTCATACTCAAAAATGATATAAATATAAAAAAAATAAATCGTGATATTAAATTATGTTATTCTAAGGTATACAATACGATAAATTACCAAGATTAATTTTTTAAAGTAATTTTAAATTGATAGTTTACTAAATACTGAAGTACGGGTTAGGCATTTTTGCTTTTGAAGAGTACCTGTATTACGTGAGACTTCCAGATAAAACTCAAAGATGTAGATGTACGGCGCGATTAATCTGCTTCATTAGAGTTTGAAATCGACAAATGCACGCAAACAATACCAGCTTCACTTTGTTATAAGAATAAGTGTTGCAATAAGTATTTTAAACTCGCGACGTCGATATACCTATTGATAACATAGCAGCTCCCTATCTTCTCGATCACAGGAGGCGTTGCGGTGTAGAGAAAGTAATGGGCAGGTCCATTTGTCACTCTGCGCCTCCACCCCACACGATGTTTATGTTTTAATGATAACTTAACGACTATGCATAATTTTCAGATAACGCAAATGGATAAATTTCAAATTCTATAAATAATAAAAGATAACTTAATCTTTTTATTTTTTAAAATAATTATTCCTTTTATTCTTATTAATTAATTTAATATTTTATCAGTCATTCAAATTAATATCTATCATTAGTTATCTTTTATTATTTATAGAATTTGAATATAGTATATATATATATGCTATAGTATATATATATATATATATATATATATATATATATATATATATATATATATATATATATATATATATATATATATATATACATACATACATATCGCGAAAGTTTTGTAAAAAGAGAATTTTATAAAAATATTTAAATATAACCTTGGATAAAGCATTTTACTTAAATTTCATATATTAGTTATCTTATAAATTGTATAAAACATAATTACATAAAGTGATATATGTTGAAATGTTACAAAATAATATAGTGCGACGTTAAAGATTCGTCAAGAAGGCGACCGCCTCGACTCGCCCGCCCACGCGCGTACCGCTTTCCAAATTCCTCGTGTAAGCGCTGCAGCCATCTAAGTGCGATTAACACAACCGCGACGATCTTTTTACTATTTCAGCTTCATATGTCATAGATACATACATATCTTAATCTGCATATTACATATTCATCATAAAATTATAAAAGAAAGTTAAATGACATAGAGGACCTTAAAACTAATGTTTTAAGGTCCTCTATGTCATATAACTGTATGTATTTATAATTGCCATTACAAATCAAATAATAATTGCTCAAAGAGAACATTATTTACGTTTTTGTTAAATAATATAACCTATTAAAATTTTAATATCCAACAATGTTATTTAACTTAAATCTTTCGTAAGCTTCCGTTTTACGAACAAACCACATGAATAGTATATATTGCGACAAAAGTAGTTATTCCGAGCGATCCACCGCTGCGCTCTCGTACATGAATATTCAGGGCGTAGTAAGGCGGCGACTCGTTCGGCAATAACTGTTAACTTGGGTCATATTGTGCTCTATGTATTATCTCTCACCCTGCGGCTATTGCGCCTCTGTTGACCCATCGAGTCTTCTGCGACACAAGTCATAAGTTACATAGCTTAGCACTTTTATTATACTTGCTCGTTCTTACTATAAAGTTAACTATAAACCTTATTTAGATTACTGCATTTCTGGGCGTTCTTTTGATTTAATTCCACCAATAAGGTCATATCATGGCTCATTGGTAGATTAAAGTTTAATTCGACGTTTGTTTATGTTGATGAAGGTTGCATAGAATTGCGAAGCCTCCAGTATACGCGCGTGTCTCAGCTCGCGCACGCGTCTCGGTGGCGCCAACTCGGACTCTTGCGCAACATCGTGTTCTCCGAGTTTTAGGAGCCGCTTCAATCAAAAATTTCCCCAAATAAAATACTAAGAATGCTTTTTTTATTTAACATCAGAATATAACAGTCTAAACAAAAATATGAAGCTTCAATTTTTAGTGTTATTGCTGTACCTCTATACAAAAATTCACGCCCATTTCCATATAAGAGGCACAGTTGAGAAACGGGATACGTCACATAAAAAGAAAAACATAAATGGACCTAAATGTGTTTTAAACGACACGATAACTAACGATTACGAGATTCTGTCGTCGGCGGTATCAGAATCTAAGTATATCTTCACAGCTCGAGTCCTGAGCGTCAGAAAAATAAACCGAGGTAGCAAGCTTAGAAGGAAAACTTTTATGACCTATAAACTATACATACGGCTAGTAATGAAGGGGGACGTGTCCGAGCTCAGGAGCCACGGGTTTTTAGGAGACGAACGTACGTTGAATGGGGCAATTGTGTTTGTCGACTGGCTACGAACGAATGAGTGCGCTTATAAGTTGTATAGACATTCCTCGGGAATATTTTTAAGCGATGGATTTTATGAGAAATATAGTTGGAGGATGCCTCGCTTGCGTTTATTGTACGAGCCTCTTCCACTGTCACTCTACGATTTGGATAGAGTGAATGCCGCGTTAAAAGGTAAATGTTTACTATCCTATTATGTTTCATTTTATACGACTTGTGATTGTTTGTGTCCACACGTTATAAAACGCGTTTGTTTGCTGTAACGTTTGCTCGACCTCTTCCGAGTAACTCTCTTAGTAGTAACGGTGTTAGAAAAAGTCAATTGTATACATATCCATATTAGCTATGCGATGGTAGTTATTCAAATATTGAATGCATTCATTTTGTTAACATATTGAATCGAATTATTATGTTTTTTAAATAATTTATATAAAAAAGAAATCAAAATAGTGCTTATTGAAAAAAAAAACTTGATGACTAAACATGTCATATAAGTTGATCTTTAGCATTAATACCCTATATTCTTTGACGTGATATTAAAATTGGACACGAATTGGTCCTTGACCAGTCGGTATAGTATCATTATAAACTCCATACGTAGAGTGCGGGTGTGGGCGGACATCAGCTTTTGCTCCACCATGCAATTTACTACGCCAACTACTAACAGTACCATTATTATCCGTCAATAGTCTATAATTGTTTTCGTTTTATTGTGAGATCCACAAATGCATATACAAAGATTATCATAATTGAATAACAGAATTATTTATGATAAATAGTAAACAAAATGTTTTTATTTTGATGCAATTATTATCAAATAATAATATTTATTCATTTAAACTTTTCGTATATAAATATATCCTTATTCTACTAACTACATTGGCATAATTTCAATAATGTCTATTGTCACGAATAAAAAAGAAGACAAGTCAAGTCAACTCAATCGCTTTTAGCTTCACGCTATCTCGCATATAGCAGAGTAGGCAGAGAGGAGACACTTCCTTTCTCTACTTTTCGCTTTGCTTTGCTTTGATAAGAACTAGACCGGATATGAAAGTAATTTCTCCCCGTTAGTTTTTTTGATTAGAGTTTTCGTTTAATTACTGATTTGTTTGTTACTATTATGATATATATTAATTAAAAGATCAATAAAGAAACGTGGGTGGTAATGTTGTTAAACTAAAAATAGCAATTTATCTTGTTCACTTATTTAAAAAAAGAATCAAGTAGGATTTGAGCCTGTACATACCGCGTGTAGTTTAAATACATTCCGCCTACGCCATGTCGGCGTATGAATGTTAATAATTTTAAAAACAAACAATTAAAACTATAAAGGTCAACGTAAATATCTGATAGCACCATAAAGTATCGATACAATCAACTAACATAATTTATACTGGCCAATAAAAGTCAATGTTAAAATAATATTTCTTTGTTCAACTTGGGGTCGTTTGCGTAATGATGAAACTTGATTTCAATATCAAGTTTATCATACAAGAAAAATCTGAACGTCTCATGTGTAATCAATCAATCTGCGCTGGCGCCACTCTGAAATGTTCACACTCGCGTACTCTTTGGTGAATGTTAATTAAAGCTGATTAGCTTGTAACAGAATTCATGTCGCTACTTTCACCGTATCAACTTAATGGATGTGTAAGATGGTCTTTGCATATATTTATATAGTGAATTTGTTTATGACGCATATGAAGAATGTAGTCAATATATAAAATTTTACTTATTCGTTAGTAGAGAATGTTCAAGAGAAGTAACTTCTATAATTTTTAATTTTACTATTACTTACTTCAGAATTGAATCCAAAGAGAGAAAAGATGGACGATGGATTAATGCCTAAGTTTTATAAAAAAATATTTTATCTATCTATTATAAACATTTACAATGAGAAGTTAAATACGGAACTTACTGAACGAGAGTATTTCAAACATTCATACAAACTTACACATTAAGTAATTGTAATGTAACTTACATAATTTACATTTTATCCTACAGATCGTACCAGTACAGTAATGCGTTCTTTTGCTATTTTTTCCTTGAAAATTACCTTCAACTGATTTATGGGACTTTGTTGGGCCATAGTTATAATCAATTGCAGCACAAATTTAGCAGACCTACCACATTCTAAGATTAAATTTAATTATAAAGTTATTTTCTCCGTGATACAGGAGATAAAGTTATTGTATATTATGTTAAATGAATACTAAAATTTATATTTATCCGAATAAGATAGTAATCTTTTTTATTATTCTTAAAGGCTTAGTCCACACTAAGGATAAATAAATACTTAAAGTAAAACATAAAAATTAGAACGCAGTGGGATTTGAACCCGCGCTTCATGGAAATCGTCGAAGAGTTCTTATTGGAATTTAAAATTTTATTCATTGTTTTTCATAATATACTTACATATATATGGTGCCTAATGCTCACTTGACGATTGTCAAAAGTGCTTGTAAAACAAAGTTTATTTTAATAAAGAATATTTTGAATATTTAAATTTGAATTGAATATAGTTTATATTTTTTTCATAATGGTACTCATTATGATATAGTAATGTTTGTAAGTGAAAAAAAAATAAGAAATAATATTAATTTTTGTTTCATAAATAATGTTTTAATTTTAACTAGAGCTTGTTGCATTTTTACTTTTTATGTAATATTATCCAGACATGTTTTATTAGGAGGTGATGCCTCCATTTTGTGTTATTTTTAAGTAATTTTAAAATGATTCCATGAGATTTATAATCTACTCTTAGTCTGAGAGAGATATTAAAACGTGTATCCATTAAAGTTGAAGCTAAGCCATCACGGGCTTGGTGCGTCGAGCAAGTTCCAAGGTTTCATGCATAGATTAGCTAAGTAGTTGTAATTTGACTTGTAGCGCCACACTGACGAAGTAGGTTAATATTTAATAGAACGAACAAAACCTTAAGTATGAACGATAAAATCAAATTATTTTCTTTAACTAGTCATTACATGTTGTCGATACGCATTAAGTCCTAAGTAAAACGGTAGTTATATTACGCTAGTCGTAAACGTGTACGCAAATATAAGCTGAAATGCTTGCAAATAAAAAGGAAAATGGCATGTACAGTTTTCTACAGCCATCAATTATACGCAGACAGCACCCTAGTCAGGTTTGAACGTTTTATTACCAGTTATACGCACATACTGTAGATAGCTACACGTATGTAGTAATTAAAAAAAAATCCTGATTTCAGTAACTTGAACTGGTATATGACTAAATTGTTATTTATTACAAAATACGAAACCAAGGAGGACATTGACAATTTTAACAATAAATGCAATGATAATGCGAAACTAGCGGATTCACAATTTTCACACTATCAACATATTATATAAGAATATGTGTTTAATATTTATTATTAAAAAAAAATCTATATATTAATATTTAAAATAAATAAATCCATAAATAATTTACAATTTTATATTATTTTTTTTACAAATATTACAATTTTGATGGTGGATTCCTTGGGCTCGGTTTCAAAAGCGCTCGTAGTTTTCGTCTTAGAATTTTGCCACTGACAGTTTTGGGTATCTCTTTAAGAAATATAACGCCTCCTCTCAGCCTTTTCCAGGGTGATATCTGAAAATAATATATCACATTAAATTTGCAATTCTGGTTTTTAGACGACCTTTTCTGACTTTTAAGGATTTCCCATATTTGGGAAATTTAAAATATTCTTTATTCAAATAGACTTTTGTGCATGCACTTTTGAATCGTAGAATATAAAGTTATTATAGGCTCGGAAGACAGTTCTGACAAGAGCCGGCAAGAAACATAACAATTATTTTCAAAATAAAGTAGACAGATGCCCTAAAGATGCGCTCATAAATTTTTGGCTAGGTTGCTAAGCAATAAATGATAAAATGTTAAGCTTTTAACGGTCACTTGGGGCCCCGTGAGATTGAAGCCTTATAACACCAAAGTAGATCTACGATTAAAGACTTAACTGCCTAAGGCAAGCGTTAAAACACTGCTCTAATCGTAAAGCAGCATTTGTATCAAAAAAGAAAATATTTCTCACTATCTATTTGTTGTATAACTATTGGTTCAAATCATGCTTATTGCAAATAAAGCCAACACAAATAACGTTACCCAACACTTACCTTATCAGAAACGAAGTCCATAATTTCTTGTTCTGTTACATTAGCATTTGGTTGCTTCACTACAAACGCCGTAGGCAGTTCTCCTGCCAGCGTATCCGGCGCACCCGTCACTCCGACATCTTTAACTGCCGGGTGTTGAAGTATTAGCGTTTCGAGTTCTGAAGGCGCGACCTGTAAAATATTTATATAATTGCTGAATTATATATATATATATATATATATATATATATATATATATATATATATATATATATATATATATATATATATATATATATATATATATATATATATATATATATATATATATATTTTATTTTATTTATTTTTTTTGTTCTTTTTTTTTTTTAAGCACGTCATACTTTTCTACTTCATATTTTAATACAGAAGTAAAGAATTTTCAATAACGACAAAGATAAATTTAGTTAGGCTACAGGATTTACTATTAACATTTGTTACTAATGATGAGCTTGGCTTGGAACTTGGCTCAAAGAAAATGCTCGAAATGCCTAATATTAGTAGAATAAGTCTATATTCAAACATTTTCATTATCCGGGTCTTTTTACAAAAATCGGTCCTTCTGGTTTACCATGAAAAATGCGATAGATGTGTGAATTTAAACTTACCTGCCATGCGTTATATTTGATAAGTTCTTTAATTCTGTCAATAATATAAAAATATCCATCCTCATCGTAGTAGGCAATATCTCCTGTCTTGTAAAATCCGTCGCTGTCAAATTCACTTGTACTGTCAATTCCCACATAGCCTTCAAAGACAACAGGCCCTTTAATACAAACTTCACCAGGAGCATTACAACTTAATACTTTTTTCGTATGCGGATCAACTACCTGTTGGTGTAAACCAAACGTTTTTTATATATATTATTACATTAAATGTATAAAGAAAGTAGCAGATTTGCGGCTTATAATTTTTTTAAACATCCGGATGTCACTTTCTCGTTACAATAAAAAAAATACAAATTTCTATATTTGAATATAATATAATTTTTTTATAATTATGATTATTTAAGTACCTTTACAATACAGCCCTGTACTACTCTTCCTACACTCCCTTCTTTAGCCGTAACTTCTAGATCATCGGTAATAGCTCCAGACGCTTCTGTCATCCCATATCCTTGTAAAACAAGTTCTATATGAGGAAACCTAATAAAATTTTAATATTACACTACATACTAATTACATTTAAAATTTTTAAAAACTCTTTATTTTTAAAATAAGATGAACTCAATTTATAATAAATTAAGTTTAGTCGAAATTATAACAGTAGCAGACTTCATTTATAACAACATATCAAATATGTTGTTATAAGTGAAGTTGTCTGCTAGTTTCCAATTATCTTTTGTAGCAGGTAAGTATTACATTTTTAATTAACAAAGGAATAAGCATATTTTTGATATATATGACCATATAATATGTACCTGGATTTTAAGTTACGAATGCTTCTAGGATCAACCGGGGCACCACCAGAGTAAACGATTATTACAGAACTCAAATCAAAGTCACTTGTAATTGTTGATTTATACAATGATACAATAAGAGATGGTGCTACTATAAGGAGACCAATCTGAAATATTTTTTAAGTATATGCTTAATTTAATTAAGTCAAATTAGACAAAAGTAGTATTCTTCATTTAATATTGTATCTCACCTTATATTTTTCAATAGTGCTTAAGTACAATTTTTCATTATATTTGGGTAAAAACACAATTGTTTTTCCATTAATAATTTCATGTAAACTAGTAATCAACCCCATAGTGCTTGACCACGGAGCAGTCGTTAATAGAGTCAAATTTCTGCTCGTTACTCTGATAAATCAAATGTTACATTTTATTTAAGGATATTGAAAAAAAAAATAAAATTAAATGAAATTAGCTTCACGATGTATCCTGCACATGACAGGGTAGGCAGAGGGAACCGCAGGAACCGTAGGAACCTGTTAAGACACTCCGTTCCCTAATGCCTCGAAAGGCGGAAAATTGGGAACGAAGTATATTGAATAATAATAAAGTATGTAAAGGTGAATAAGTAGTGGGATCATTTTTGATGACTACTCAGTCAAGCCGGTAATATATTTTTGTAACATTTATGTTTTATAAGCTGTTAAATTATCGACTAATTTACACATATATTTAGATTTACATTATACATATTCTATATGTTAATAAAAAACTTGTACGTAAATTAATCTGTAAATGTTTAATAAATTATTGAATGAAGAACTGATCAAATGTTTTATTTTATTTCAGTGTATTGGAAAATAAATAATACTTTTAATATAATGATATGTATATTAAAATATAATATTTTATTTAATACTTACGGTGATTTCTGACTCGAGACTATGATATTGTAGTGACTTATCATAGCCCCTTTAGCCAGACCAGTAGTCCCCGAAGAATAAAGTATAATGCCAGTACGTGTTGACCCTTTAAAATAGATGTACATATGAATATCATTATTAACATAATTTAACTTTATTTGGCTGTTAACTTAATAAGAGATGACCGCATATCAGCGATTACGGGAAGATCTTGAAATTTGATTATTTCCATAGATGTATTGGAAATAGCATTTAGTTTAAATATTAAGAGATCCATATAGTAGTTACTTCTTCATCTTACCTTTAAAGTCATACGGCTTATAAGTATTAATGTCAACATATTTTTCCGTAAGTTCTTTAAAATTTAAGCAGTCGCTCTCGTCCGTCTGATCGTCGTATAAAATATATTTTTTAATTAGTCTACTCATTTTTAAGTTAGCAAAATGTTTTTTGAATGTTTCTGCCGATAAAAACATATATGTTGGCTTGGAAATATTAATCGCATGGATGAGTTCATCTGTAAATAAAAATATGATCATATTTCGTGCTTAATCCTCTCATAATGACATATTTGCATCATCAAATTAATTCTATAACAACAAACAATTAAATATTAATTAACGTTTGTATTGATTACCATCTAGCACTCAATTATGTCCGTTCGAAAGCTCGCTTCAAACAACTCTTTGATAAAGTATCAACTAGTTCAAATAGTTAAATATAAATTTTCTATGTAAAAATACTTTTTGAATAAACCAATTTGTTAGGTCTTTCTAAAACTTATTTCTGACATATTTAAAATTTAGATTTATTAAAAATAAATATTGATTTTGATTTAATGTTTGTGTCAAACAAAAATTGTTTATTGTTAATATTCTACTGACCTTTAGTATAAGCATTATTCAATAAGGTCACAGTAGCTCCTGAACATAACACTGCTAGTAAAGTGGGTATATATTCTATCCTATTTTCACTAAAAATGGCCACAACATCGCCATTTTTGATACCAAGGTTTGTAAGGGACACGGCAATATTAACTATCATTTGGGCCATTTGTTTATGACTTATTTTATCTCCTGTCGCTCCGTTTATCTATTTAATATAAAGAAAATCGTTATCGCGTATATAGTATCGTAAAATCTATTAGATAAGAACTTTTTGACAATATTAAGTAATATGTTTTTTTATTGAACACGAATCTATAATAGTATGGCTACAAAATACTGAGAATCTTGCTATATTTATATGCATAGAATCATAAACTAATAATGTGAATTAATATATTAATTAAAATGAAAAATAAAGACAACTCACTTAAAAAACTGCTAAGTTAATTATCAAAAATCATGTTTTAAATATGCGGTTAATGATGTTTTCACTAAGCTATTAATATATTATTCTGTAGTAAATAAAAATATTTTTAACATAAAAGTGTAAAATTCAGTTTTATAATAGATTTATTAAGCACTCACCAATGCGGCTTTGTGTCTGTCGTGAGCCAAATTTTTTTGTAAAACAAACGCTCCGAAATTTAAATGTGGTGGCACGGAAAAGTTTTGATCGCCACATAAAATACTGTTTATTTTATGTTTTGCCGACATATTCACCACTAGACGTTTCAGCGCAGTATAAATTTAAAGTGATAAGTTAAAATATTAAAACAAAAAAAAACCACTCAAGGACAGTATGAAGGGCCAATTGTCACTGACTTAATTAATTAAGTTAATCTTTATTGTTACTAAAGAAGTGACTGCTGGCATTTGAAAGTTTCATACCCAAGATAACTAGAATCTCCTACCCTCACCAACTAAAGTACTAAATAATTATAAACGAATCGATATTAATTATACAAAGTCACGATGATCTTTATGATGTTTTCATTTAACAATATTATAAAGATAAAGTACAATGACATTATATAGAAATATGCTCGTGCTTAAAGATAGCAATGTGGGCAGATAAAAATTTGAATTTAGACGTTCCTTTCTACACAAATTTAAAATATTACTTAAAAAATTCAGCAAAGTATATTTTAATCAAAAAATATCACTATATAATAGATATTTTGGCATAATACATTAAATATTGACAGGCATATCGAGATTTAATGGCTAGTCACCATTAATAAAACTTTATCAATTTTTTCGTGTACAGTTGCAAAATCATATATGACTGGATGGCTTGAATAAAAAATTAAAGGTTAAGATTATCAGATTCTGTCAGATGATGTGATGATGATATGATGATCCGTATCTGGATTCCAACATGACGACAAATCTGCGCATCAGATATTTGTACGATATGGATTATTGTTATTAATTTTTTAAAAATAATGTCATACAAATTATACCGGGTTATTTGTAATTCGACGTGCAGGTGACGTGATCCCCGTGGAGGTGATATAGATGAGGCCCTTGTAAATTTTTTATTATTTATTAATTTTTTCAAGAAAAAGCCGAGTTTTTTAACAAAATGTCACGCATTTGATGCCATTGTTTAGAGGATATACTAATTGTAATATACCAAATATCAAGTAACTTTGTAAATGGGAGCCGGCGGTAATGTAGAGAATGTAAATACGTTAACAAAAACAATGTAAAATTTCTCTGATAATTTACTAGTAAATATTACATGTAAATTATGTTAAAAACATATACACATTATCAGCTTGAATATCACAAACTTAAATATGTACAAACTACGGCGAAATGCGATTACAAAACACATAACCACATACAAAACAAAAAACATATGAAATATATAAGTTATGTGGCTCTTTTTAATATAAAGCAATAATTGTATTATAATTAATAATTTTTTATAATATAAATTTACGTGGCGTGCAAAATATTCTCTACGATACAAAACAAAGCAGAAATCGCAGCAGTCCTCAAGGATCAAAATGTGGATTTTCACTAGGTTTGGTAGATGAGCATTGGTGATTATTCGCCATATAATATTAAAAAAAATTCTACTTGATTACTAGGTGGAAGGCATCACTATATATGATGCCTTTATAAACATCATAGTTGCCCTGCAAATCTTCATGTACATACGTATGCATAATTAGATTATAATGGCTTTTATTATCAGTGGCTCGGCCAAAAGGGATCTACTCGACCACACCCCGTTGGAACTAGAGTTCAAAAATTATTATTCTTACAATGTCAATAGTGTCATTTAAATGTAATGCTGTTTTACTAAGTAGTATATTTTATTGGCTTAATAAGATCAACAAATAAATAAATATGTGAACAGTTTTAATGGTAAATTGATTTTTCTTTTGGACCTATTACCATCATAAGCATAAGCATAAAATTCTGGTATAAATTATTAGTATTTTTGTGACTTTCATAATAAACAATTATTGCTCGATTTATTACCAATTATTGCTCGATTTATTATCGATTTAACACAGAATTACCAGGTAAATTTTCAGTATTATGGCGCATTAGAATAGATTTCCACTCAGGTGAGGAATTATTTTCATATACCGTCCCTGGTAAAACACAACGCGGCGATGAGTTCCGCCATTCAACACTCAGTATATGTTTCGAATCTCGGCGAAAAGTGAAGAACGGAGTGCCGTGACATTTGTGTCCCTGTTGTAGTATGAAGCTGAAATAAAAAAAAAACTTCTTTTTCTTCTCTTTATTTATGGCGTCTCGAGCGTGCCAGTTGAGCACAATTCGCTTCGTCAATGTCACGTAATAAAAATATTTTTTATAGTTAACATTTATTTTAATGTGAACACACTAAAATATATATTTTTTAATTTGTTGACGTAAAATGTACCTGCATATTCGAAGATATTTACAACAGGTTAAAATATATTCCAGATATAAATAATTAAAATTTGTATCGGCTTGTATACCAAACATATCACAATTAGCGACTACATTCCTTATTTAGTTAATCTATTTATTTTCATTTGTATTTTAAGAATATCTCTATAAATCCATATTGTGCTCAGAGTAGTCATGGTATGTATCAACTTAGTCACAAAGACGCAAACTATTTCTGTAAATACATCTCAATCGTGACTCGGCTTGTTTCTTGGAATAAATTAAACTTTGGAAATAAATAGCACTTAATAAATTAAACACTTTTGCATGAATGAAAATATGATATTAGGATGATGATTTGATTAGTCTATTTGATTAGTTAGACCACTACCTGCCAATTACTAAGTTGTTAACAGAAAGTTGATTAATCCCCCAACAACTTTAAAATATAAATTGGTTAAAAAATTTATCACAATTTTCAATTATGTTTTGCGTGATCTAACATGTTTGGGAATATCAATTTTTTTATTTAACAAACTCGACTAATTCAATTTAAAATTCAAAACAATTTTAGTTCCTAGTTGTTAAAACGAAGTTACAAATATTTTTAGATGTGTCGTATTCCTAATTTAGTTCAGCCCATCAAGTTATTGAACATGGGTATTATTTCTATATATTTTTAAATTTTCTCTTGAATTTGTTTTACGTACATAGGTATGTAGTTACAAAAAGTAAGAAATATCTTTAATTTAACTATAATAAAATTTTGGATACTATGTATAATATAAACTTTAATCCCACTTCTAATGCATTCGTGGCGACGTAACTTTCATTTTCCATATTAAGCAATGCTACATTTGTAAGGTTTTATTTGGAAAGTTTAAAATTGAAATGTTGCGTTTACGTAAAGTACTTTCATTAAATTAACACTAATGTGTAATCAATTATAATATTTTAGTGTCACATATGCTTGCTTTGTTGATTGTATACAATGATAGTTAATATATTATTTTTACTTCTTTTCTTTCTTATCTTTGATTGCACTTAAATTCAATTTTGAATTTCTTGTGACTTAATTAATTTTAAAAGATTGAGTCAATGCTATCTCAAACATAATTCAACCATATGAAATTAAAAAATATTAAAAGAGTTAAACAGTTGTAGGAGTATTTTAAAGCTCGGCATTACAGGATTTAATGGAACCTTCATTATCCCGTCTGTCTCGGAGTTTCGTAAATCATGATGCAGTATAGTCACCGCTTTGAGTATTCGGCGGTGGACATAGCAGAGCGAGTCCAAGGTTCGTATATGGCTTGCAGCTCAGTAGGTGAAACGTAATTTGTTAGTACGTCCGCGTATACAACTTGCTCTCCCACACATTATCCAACTTGGCTGTTCTAGTGAATATAACTGTTTTCAATGTTTAATATTACAGGCGCCATATTAACTTAATAATATAAATTAATAATGTACACTATGATTTATTTATTTCTTTTGAGAAAACAAATGTATATTATATTGATTTTATTATATAGATTAAATTTGATTAATTAATAAATTTAGCTTCACGGTGTACCCGGCACATAGCAGAGTAGGCAGAGGGAATCGTAGGTTGTAGGAACCTAGTGCTGTCTTAACACTCCGTTCCCCACTTTCCGCCATCCGAGGCATTGCGTGTTGAGTGGCGGAACTCAACGCCGCGCTTTGCCATGTTGCCAGAAACGAACGAAACTAATTTATTCTCCCCGAATGGGAATCGAAGCCACAAACCGTCGTGTTTATAGGCAGACGCTTAGCCTCTGCGCCACGACGGTCCACATTATATAGATCTATTTTATTATAATGATTTTTAAGCTTTATCTTGAAAAAGAAGTGTAATAGTAGTAGTGTAAAAATAACAAGTATAATAACTAATATTCGTAATAGTTTCGTGTATGATTATCTAAAACAGCAATAATAAGTCACTTATGTATGTAAATGGATATATATCTCTCGTGGTTATGACTCACAGTCATAATAAGTTTCTGCCATAATCGTATCGATAAGCGGAGGCTGTACTCGTTAATTGTACTACAAAACTTGCTTCAACTGATGACTCATTTTTAAATATATATACAATATGTACATATAATTTACATTATGGTCTAACATTAAACGCGGGTATAAACTTTCACATATTTGGAAGCATTCCATTGAATTTTTGAGCTTTATTTGGAATGGTATACGATAGAACTTTTGGTTTTATAAATATTTAGGGATCATGCGAAATAACAAAGTATTTATTATTATTAATATAAACTTTGTAATATTGTTGCACCGTTACGAACCGTTTGTATAGATGACGTCAGATTTGGTTTCTATTACGTATACATAAGCAGAAAATTCTCCTACACAATATGTTAAAAGAATTTTTTACTTAATTTGAGATATTTTTCTTTATAATTTAATTTTTTTTAGGTTATAAAATATCAGCGATCACTCATGTTATTACTGTTCATATGGCTTAAGGATTTGCTATAAGTGGCTTATTATACGTATAATATGCATAAAAATGTACTATACTAGTTGGTTTTTTTTTAAAGATAGTGGTGTTAGGACACTTCATCTACTTTGTGATCCATGAATGCTTGATATTTATAAAGAAAATTATTAATATAATAATAATATATAATTGTCAATATTTATCTTATTCTTCTATATTCTATGATCATTATTAAAACATTTAAATTTGCACAATTAGTATACAGGGAAACAGATCAATAAAATATTCTAATATACTAAATTAATTATTTTAGAATAATAATGTATAAAAACTTCAATATAGCATCAAAATGTCTGTGGACAACAATCTTTAAGCTATTGTGCTATAACAGAGGCATACGTGAGAGATACGGAGCCACAAATGGAAGTGGGAAGGCACTTATTTACACCATAAACTTCGAATTAGCTCAAAACGATTGTGATTAAAGTTGTAAACATAAAACCATTAGTATATCTTAAAGAATTTCAAAAACTCAATTAGTATTTTCTTTTTAAAAATCAATTGCATCAATAAATGTTTTGTAAGATATTAGGTTAATTAATATAAGTCGCTGTGATTTGGTGGATTCTTATTTGGAAATTGAAGATTAAATTTCTTTTTAAGTGTGCTGATTCCGTCATGGCGTAGTGGAATACTCTTAAGATAAGCTCGATGGTAATGGATTGGATTTGCACTCGGAGGAGTGAATGTTTTCATGTACTTGCTTTGGTTTGCTTGCAGTGCTTCCTATTTGATATACGCAGGGCCTCATATTTCAACAATAATCTTTTTTTTCGTTTTCATTTTTTATTTATAACATGTAGGTGATTCAGCTATGTATTTATACTAGTTAGGTGAATATTTTCAGAAACTGATCTATGAAAAAAAAAATATTCATTAATACTTGGTTAAGTATTAACAGAACTATAGCGACGTATAGGGGTAATTATTAATAGACAGTTAAATTGTATTAACTTTTTTTTATAAACATATTTTATTGTCTTTAATATTAAACAAATCAGTAATTTTCATTATAAATATTAAATGTATTTTTGTTGTCCTGCTTTGGCTACAGTACTTCAAATATAAAAAGTCGAATATTTGCATTAATCTTTGCCAACTTTTCTATCACTTTTCCAATAAATAAGTAATATGTATGCTAATAAGCTCATTGACCTCAGCTTTTAAGCTCATATGGTAATTTCTGATGTCATTAGACTACAATACAACATATTTTGTTTTATTAAATGATCTGCTATCATGGCTTATCATGAAATTTTTGAAATTGAAATTTACTTCAATAAAAATCCCTGTTTTTTTATACCAGTTTAAACAGTGTCACGTGAAACATCACATACAGTAGAATTTTTTTTATATTCAGTTTTTATTTCTAGAATCCTAGCTAAGTTTCTACCCAAGCATAAAATACAGATATGAAAAGGCAAATGTACATAAATTGAGTGCTAATACCACATTAAATTTATTAATTTTATGTGAAGGCTATATAACTTTTTTTACTTCATCGGTTACAAAAATTACGATGACTTTTAATTTGATTTAGCACTTAAATAAATCTTTATTTTTTAGATGGCCTTTGTATCCCGCACATAACGGGAGCCGTTGGCTCAAGCAACATTGTTAAGTTACTCCGTTTTCTGTTCTCCGGCTTTTGAGGCATTGCGTGTTGAGTGGAGAAACTCAATGCCGCGCTTTTGTCTTGCTACAAGAGCTACAAGAGCAAAGAAAATGAAATCTTAAATCAATTTATTGTAAAGCACAAACATCCGATTACCTGTAAATTAGAGGTTGTTATGCATAATTTACCAAATATCATATTTATAATACATCACGTTCGACAGCAAAAAGCTTATTAATACTTACCACGGTTAACGCCTACTATTATGTAGATACAGTCAAATGGGATAAAAATAGCAGATTTAAGAGGCACATTCTGTATTTTTCATATTAATGGAAGTTCATGAATTGCAACGATTTTTGTTGTTCGGTATTATAAAAAGTTCATTGAAACACAAAAGTAACTTGGGAAAGTCGTGTGAATAAAAACACCTAAAAGCGCTTAAATACGAGTGGTATTTTAAAGTTTTATACTGTATTGCACTAAATTCGGGTCAGGCCATTGTTTTTGTCGCATCCAGATTTAACTTTGCTATCACGTCTCGTATATCAAGGGGTGTTTACTTATTTATAGTAGGGCATTCATATTATAAATTAATGTTTTTGGGGAATTCACAGTATTTTCTGTTAAGTATTGTAGGGTCGACAGGTCAAATTTTATTTATTTAATTATTTTAAAATATATTGTTGTATAATTTTGTATTTATGAAGCATCTTTTATTTTTAGCATAACCAGTAGACAACCTAGTAATCACCCATTCCATTCTTACTTTTAATTTGTTTTAGAGTAATTGTTACGGGTTATATTTTTGATATATTTTTTATACGCATATACGCATACGCATTTGCGTATGTTTAAATGAATTTAATCTAATAAGAAAAACAAAACGATCCATTTATAGCCAGACAAAATGCTTACCAATAAAAAATGTTTAGAAATCTTGTTAACAGTTACATAATGATACATTATATTAGTGTTTTAGCGTGTATCTAAGTGGTATGCCACTTATGGTAATCACACGCCAAGTGCCAGTCCCAGAAACCAAACGTCGTAATGAGTTTGCTTCACATCGGCCCTTTACAATGTATCAATCGGCACCAAGTTCTAGTATTGCTATCTACTGAATAAATTGTCTCTACAGGAATTTTAGTGTTAGTTTAGACATATGTTAATAAGTATGTAATATATATTATTAATATTGATGAAATAGAAAATATATGTACCTATATCATACCTTACTTTATCCGTTTATTTATAAAAATATCATATACTCATTTTGTTTACGATTATAATCAGTGTGAAAAAGTTTTGACAAAAAAATTCATTAATTTCGCTCTAACTTGGTCAAGATAATTATCATCGTTTTAAATTTAGGCCAGCGTGAACCAAACATTAGGGGAATGTAAATATAATTTCTGAAATGAACATTTAAAAATGAGAATTTTCATACTAAAAATTGTATGTCTAGAAGATATTTTTTATGGCTTGGAATTCTGCAATTCTATTTACTTTTTATAACAAAAAATATTTGTTTTAGTTAAATACATCTGGTTAACTATAGCCAGATATATTTAACTAAAATATTATTCAAATGTTGTATGAATAATTTACAAAACACTGCCCATAATATTTATAAGTCCAAATACGGTCATAGTAGCTATTTTGAAGCGGAAAGTTAAACAACCAGAGAATTCTTACAAAGTTATACAGCAATAATAGCGTGACTCTATGAATGTATATTAGATTATTAGTAAGTTAAGGTCTAACACGGCCACGTTTGCAGAGACCGTCGAGTGGGCGGACGCGACCGTGAGAAACAAATATCCAGTGTCGCACTCACGGCCTCTTTTAACGCTGAGGATTAAAGATGTGCCTAATGGAGAGTGCTTTTATAATTAAGGTTCAGTCGTTCACTATTCATGATCCCTGTGTGATCTGGAGACAAGATATTATAAATTTCTTACCTGAAATATAAAATTCGTAAGCCATTAAACGAAAATAAGCTTTCCACAAAAGGAAAATGGTCGTATGATTACATTTTTGTGACTATTGTTACGAAATGAATTTGAATTGGGAAAAAACCTTGAATTATTACGGGAAATTGACCTAAGCATTTATAAATTATTGTATTATGTAAATAAAGTATTTCTGCTATATTTTCTACGGTTTTTGTTAAGGTATACGTTAACGTTTTGAATATCACATTAACAAGCAAATCTATTTATATTAACGATTTTTTATTTATATTAACTTTAGATTTACCTAATTAACATACTTGTAGAAAGCACGTTGCTAGCTTGACCTATATGTTGTATGTAACCCAGTTGGAATTCGATAATAATCGAGCATTTTGTTTTTTTTAGTCTTTAGACTTTCAAGCATGCGTGCTTAATTTTAGTAGCTAAAAAATCATTTTTGGCTTAAATCAAGAATATCCATTGCTTAGGAAATAGTCCGAGTCCAGTCTAAATTGGTTCAATATTTTTTGAAATATGGATATCCACACATTTCTGGAATTAATCTAATAAAGTTTTCTAGGTGAAGAACTTAAAAGTATATTAAATCAAATTCAATTCCAATTTGAATGACACTCATTTGAAGTCCGCTTAATCTTTTTTAATTATTATAGTGAATTAATGTTTGAATATAAAATCTTTCAGTTCGTGTGATGATGTTTTTGTTAAGTGTTGTATAATGTTGTAAAAATGCGGCAATTGTTGATGGCAAGCCTATAAAACGCTCATAATGTTACAAATTACCAGTTTTATTACTTGGTACTTAAAAATATATACTATATAATGTTTACTAAAAATACATTATCTTTACGAGTTACGACTCATATTTTTTTTTAACCATTTCAAATGTTACTCTTATATTTTTTCATGTAATTTCGGAAACCCAGAAACTAAACGAAATAAATAATTATATTAATAAGCTAAGTAAAAATTACTTACATATTATATTATAAAATCTTTTTAAAATATATATTAATGACAGTAAAGAAGAAGATTAATTTGTTAAAATGTCACTTCCTATATTATATTTAAGAGATATCAGACACCTATTACACCATGAGCCACACCGCCTTTTCTAAAGATAAAATGGACAAGATAAATGAGCCTAACGTGCAAAACGTTTAAACCCATTCCCGACTGAAATCCGACGAGTCAGTTCCATATATTAGTGCTAGCGAACGTTTCTGGCACAAATTTTGATCATTAACCAAATTAGTTAGCTTCAAACCATCCCGTAAAGCTGCTCGGAACCGGGCCGTTATACCAACGAATAGAATAAATTACATACTCTAAAACCGTGCTATCTGTAAGTGAGAATTAGATTGTTTAGAGTGTCCTGGAGTGTCGTTATTTGCATAACTTTTAGAGCGTCGATGGAAATGTCAGTGGTTTGGTCCGCTGCAACTTCAAGCATTTCCAACGTGTTTTACACTTGTTTATTTACTTTAATTAATTGTTGTTCAATTCTATGTTTAACGTCATGATATAAGTAATATTGTTCTGGTTTAGTATGTAGGAGGTTAGTTTTATTAAAAGTTATGATATTTTATCTATTTAAGTTTCAAAAGCTATATACATATTATGTCGTCGTGTACTGATTGTAGCGGTAATTACACATTGTATGTCTTAATCAAATGTATCAAGTTTAACCAATTATAGGCACAATTAGTTAAACTTGATATATTTTAACTTTAATATATAATAACTATTGTATAAAAAATGTATATGAAAATATAGTTATATATTTTGACGATATAATAAAACGCAATTCTAATAAACTTTATTAGTACGTCACCATAAATAAAAATACAAGTATTCCAAGTTGAATTTAATTAAAACTGAAAGTTTCAAAAATTAATATACACAGTAAATTGGTTTGTCCAACAAACACCGTCACGTCGTGCTTAAATTAAATTTTTAAGCACACTGCACGCGACTGAGTTACTAGGTTGATTTCTTTCAAACATTGAAATGCGCTTGAAACAAAAGGATAAGCTCGCAGTAAGTTGTGAGCATAAAGAATATTTTCTAAAAAAAAATTATAATATATAAATGATACTTGTAATATCACTCTACATAGCATAAAACAAAGTCGCTTCCGCCGTCTGTCCCTATGTATAAACATATGTATGCTTAGATTTTTAAAATTTCGCAACGGATTTTGATGCGGTTGGATTCAAGAGGAAAATTTATGTGTACACATGTACCATTTGTAGAGGATTTAATACTAAGAGGTTTCTATTATGATATCTTTCACATGGCCACTTATATGTCGCTCTTCTTAGAGTAACTTCTAAAGAAAGTATGTTCATATTGTGTAATGGATGACAAAAAAGCTGTGAACGTTGTATGTAAAGACATTCTATAGTATATCTTGTGTCAGTATTGCACTCGTGCGAAGCCGGGACGGGTTGCTAGTATATAATATTGTTAAAATTCTGTACAATAGGTTATCACATACGATAGCTTGGAATGTTACGGAGATAGAACGTGAATTTGACATATTCTACCTATCTACATAGTAAGTTTTTGTAACTTGGATATAAGACATTATATCTAAATATATTATACTTAACCAAATAATAATGAAAACCTTATACCTTAACCAAAGTAGCGAACGTGAAAACACGAGCTTGTACTTCAATCGTGATTAAATAAATTAACTAAACATGCGTTTTTCAGAAAGACCGTAGTAATTATAATTTTTCTGCTGTTGCAAAGAACACATATTAGTCGTAACAACCGCATTAAAAATACTTTGCCAAATCTCCTTAACATCAATATAGTGTAATGTTTATTTAAATCGAAACCTTTATAATATAGCATATCGATAGGTTGGAGTTTTATTAAAGGTAATTTATTGTTATACGGGAGCTGTAGGTCCCATTTTTAACTACATACGAGTATATTATATAATTTGCTTACATTCTCTGCAAATAAAATGCATATTCGCATTCAAGCTACATTCATTGCATATTATGCGCACGAGAATAGTACTTTTCATAGAATCTTACTGTCAAACGCTCTACTACGGCGATGATAATAAAACCACATAGGTGGTCGCTCAGTGTGAGGCAAATATTTTTATTATCCTTAGTTTTATTGTTCTAACAGATTTTACAATTTTGATGTTAACAGATACAACAATTGAGATTATTACGATCATATAAGTATGTAAGTATTATTTATTTAATGTTTTCCATGTTTTATCACAAAAAGCATTATATGTATAGTGAACAAGAGTCAAGTCACTCTATTCTACGCATTTTACACAAATTGCAGACGTTACGTGTTGAATGGGAAATGAAAATAATTCATATTGCCGGTTGGGGGACGCGTGTGAACCAATACCATGGCGTTTACAGTGAGACTGTTACACTATGATGGTGTCTTATTTAGAAATGTTTTTGTATGGGTAGTACTTATATAGAAAAACACGTAGTTATGTATACATTTTATTTCATTTCTTATGAATAAAATAATTTAAGAACAACTTGCATATTAAAATTAAAATGACGATGCTTTTAAAATAATACCATTTTTTAAATAAACCAGACTTAACATTTGAACCAGAGATACATTAATTAAGTTCATAAGAGGTACATGGTCCCCCGTCTGAACCATTTTACGGACAATTTTGCAAGAATCTTCATCACTGAGTTGTTTAAAATTTAAGTTCCTTTGAAGTTTCGTTCACTTTAATGTTCATTGCTTTCCTCGGGGAGCGGCGTCAAAGCTACTTACTAAGACTGTGGTGTTTTATGATCTTCTCTTATTTGCTTCTAAATACTCTAATAGTTTTCATAAAAAAAATTTGCTGTTTCCCGTAGGACTAATTTTGAAATCTGTGAGTTAATAAATAAATAGATACAATTAATTAAAATTGCTCTAAATTTAAATTTCCAACTGTCTGGCAATGGTTCTTGTTTTAAAGCTTACTAAATATTTTATCTAATACCTACTTAATTTTTCTCCTAATTGACACAAAGCAGAGAAAGTGATCCTTTACCAGAAGGTTTATCTACTCCATAGAAAATTATTTGTCAGAAACATACAGATGAACATATCATAATCTAAATAATTTCCGGAAAACCTTCAAGTTTATGAGCAAAATACGGTTCAAGGATTATAAACATTAACTATATATTAATTTTGTAAGAATTCTATTTATTTATCTGACAAGAATTTACAATAATACATATTTAGTAAGTAGATTTTGTATTGGCGTTGTAATACTGACGACTGGACATTTTTTACAGATCAATTGGCTCAATTTGCGTTGCGGCAGCCAGACAGTTTGACGACAATTTGAGCACTCGTTATTGTTTTACATACGAGTATATGTTGATTTTTAAATAAGCTCTAGATATAAAATATCACTAAAATACATTTTAGTTTGGACGACATTAACGTGACTCTAAGAATTACCGGATTGCAAATTCGATGATTATGGGTTCGATTTACGCTTAAGTTAATATAGATTTTTTGAAATATATTGGTATATATTTTTTGCCTATTTTAAAATGTGTGAGAAATACCTAAAAAAATAAAAACTATTTTTGAAACGTCCAAATTATAAAATGGTGGAAAACTTATAATTTTTTTCGTATAAGTGCCACTTTTACGCTCAATGGCTCAGCAAATCGAGTTCAACAGTTCACCTTTACTTTAAATAAGCGACGAAGGTTAAGTGGTACGTCTGTTTCACTTAACCGTTTCCCAGAGTTCGGGTAAGCGGTGGCCGCTTGTATTCACAATATTATATTATTTCGGTAGCAGCCCTACGGTTAAACAAAGGCACAACAAAAACAAAATGAGCTACACAGATTTGTGTTGTTCTTTGCAATTTGCTTTGTTTTCATAAATTTACCTGGTTTTTGAATAAATAGATGTTAGTAGAAATTCAATTAAAAAATTCATGATGCACTGTAAATATTTATACAGCTGTCGTATTGGAAAAAAATTTGGATTGATTTAAATATATGATTATTACATACATACATTTTTACTGGTTATGTATGAATATACTCGTAAATTAGCTTTATCAAAATTGAAATAATCGTGAAAGGTATATTTTAAGAAATAACTAAAATATTTAACTTAAACTCGTAAGTTTGTAAAAATGAATTTGTGGATAAAAATATTTGAGTATCGCGCTTATTGGTTTTGTGGCTAAAAGCACTAAAGGTGAGCGCCTCTCGTGGCTTCTCGTCGAGCGTCGGACTGAATGCACACTCGTCCGAATCGTTTGCACAGACGAAATTGCTTGGCGTGTCGCTCCTGATTGAATTCAACCGGCTCGCTGATTAGCCTCATACACACGCCAATGTGTGCCTAGTTGTTACGATTTATGTACTATCTCAGTTATCTCCTATTACACCTTGTTTATAACTTGTGGAAACTTTTATCTTATGTTTTAATTGTAATTAAATAATAACAATTAATTGGGTTTATTTACGTGTTATCAATCAATGTATTTTGTTACACTAGATGTTAGTATATAAGATATCAGGATTGTAGTACATCGAGATAAAGTTAGTTTGTTGTACTATTTTTTAAAGTAATAACGAGTAAAATCACTAAGCGATTCACATTTATCAAGAAGTCAAACATGTTTAACAGTTATATATCGTTTTGATTATTAGCGACAAGCTTTTGACGTGTGAAATGAAATAAAATTTGAATAAATTGAAGTGGTCGCCTTTCGAATAAAGGTATTGAAGAGGAAGACTTCTTGTCCGGTGCAGCGGTCTTAATGCATGCTCGTTCAAATAGTGGGCTTAAACGAGATTACTTGTGGTCATTCAATATATAGGGATCGCCACTAAAATTAGTCCTTGTTTACGTCATCGTAACTCAATTGTTAGAAAATTTTCAATGTTTGGATGTAGTTGGATACTTATATATTAGTGATGATACGAATCGTTAAGTTTTTTTATTGAAATAATAGCAATATTATTTGCGGCCAGTTATAGGTTAACCGTTGTGATGTTATCAATTCACAAATACAAATGTACTATACTAACGAATTAATCGTTTAAAATCAAAGTATCACGTGTAGTACGACAGTCATCAACAGATGTATATATACTTCATAAATTCACTTATGTATTCAATTTATAAAAGGAACAATAATTAAAATACCTATTATACACTACCTACACTATTTTCCACTTTCGTAATTGTTTACATTTAATTATTCATACGATACGTTCAACGAACGAACGAACCGTGAAAATATGATCTAGATATGAATTACAGGTCAGGAGGTAAAAACTTTTACAATCACGAAAGTGAAACAAATTTATTATGGACTAGCTGCGCACGTAACTTTGTCTTCGTGGGTAAGTAAATTTGAAGTTTCAGCTAATCCAATAATCAGTTATTTTGTAGCAGTTTTGACGAACAAAATATTTTAAATTGATATACCTTTTTTAATTGTATGAACCCATTGAAATAAAACAAGTTTGAAAACTACATTTGAATTGGCGGAAAGAAGCTATTGCTGAGATGAGCGTGTTTGTACACAGACACACAAATACAAATTTTGAAAATCATTGTTTTTAATAATATGTACATATATGTTCCATATACAGACAGCGATCAGTGACCTTTTGTTATAATAATATGTTTTAAAAATAAATTTTCGCAAAAATCAACATTAGTTTCAGGATAAGTTGTATTTATATTAAATAATATATAAGCCCGATTTTATATGGCAATAAGAATTAATTCTAACTGTAACTTTAACTGTAGCTGGCTAACATTACACATAGGCACTATAAAGACTACCTTTAGAATTTAACACCTAACTTATACTAGTGAGTGTACTCAAAAGAAAAAAAACAAATAAAATAAGGTCATAAAAAAACACGACGCGTGTTTGTTATCAAAAAGCTTGATGTATAAAGTTGTTAGAAGTCTAATAACTCTTACAATAACGAGTTTTGAGACGTTAACGACTACTATCTAGCCTATTAATGAAAACGTTAGATAAACTTATCTGGGGAATATCTGTATGCAAATAAATTGTGCTCAGTTGCGGCTCGTTAGCGCGGGTCAGACGTTTGTCACCTTTATGCGAAGCGCCCGATTCATTGTCGGCTTAAGCGTTCTGATGGGTAAATTGAAGGCAAGTTTGTGACGATAGATGACTGTTTTGTCTGAGTTTGACACAAATTGCCTACAGAGCCTACTCGACTTCCGAGTCTGTTACAGTAATAATTTAAAAGGTTTTTTATAGTTAAAGTATTTTCTTTTGGTAAAGTTTATCTCTCATATGCGGGGGGTACAAAGGAAACTTAATATGTAACTCGTCTCTTTACTTTCCGCTCATTTAGAGACATTACACATAACTTTTAACTTAACTCTTCATAAGTAATATGTATATATGGACGCCATTGTGAATAACTTTGTTTCGTGAAATTGACTATTAGCTTGATTATTAACTTCATAGTAATAATGTATGAAAATATCCTATGATTTCAACTAAGCACGACGATCATTGGGCTATGTTAATAATATACTTAAGCATATAGATTACATCAGCTAAGTACTTTTTCAATCATAGCTTTCTTTTAATTTCTTGAATCTTCCCAACGTACTCTATCATCAACTTCATCTTATAAGATATATTGTACTGTTTACTCCATTTACATTTGCGTAAGTGCGTTGTACGTAATTACCCGCCTATTTACATAGGCACTTCGGTACTAAGATAAATGGGCGCAATATTTTCTGCTTGTTATACGACCTCGACTTTGGGTATTGCTCGAACGTACAATGTTGGCGCAAGGTTTATGATAAGTGTTAAGATTTTGTTAATAGAATTACAAAATTTATTAGAACATTGTTCCTCTTTGAAATTGGTATATGGCTTGTATTAGGTTAATGTACGCGCCGTTTACAAAGTTGATAGGGCATGCGGTCCGATAATGCGCTTAACTCGACAGGGGGAGATGTTGCGCATAAATCATTACTAAGTGAGATCGGACCCGATGTGTGAACTCGTAAATCACCCGTGTAAATGAGCGCCAGTAACCCACTGCTGGTGGCCAGTCTTTACATTTATTAAATCAACTTTACCGCGTTTTTAATATGATCAATTGTTTCATTACATAATATTAGATTGTCTGTTGCTAATGCGCAAGCTTCTGTTACTATTCATTGGAATATTTTTTTTTATATGTAGTTCATAATTTAACTTGATGTACAAGCAAAGTATTATTAAGGTGGTATTAATTTTTTTAAGAAAATTGCAATTTTATCGTACATATAGCTTGATATTTATTCAGAATTATGATTTTACGTGCATTGAATATACGTCCTTACGTCTTGAGTGGCAGAGGCCTAAATAGTAATAAAAATATTTCAGTCTTAAGCTTGAGTGGCAATCGAACTCATAACTATAATGCTTACAGTTAGATGTTGTTCCACTGCACCACAATCGCCACAATTATTGTAACTTGAATTGTATTAACGACCAAGATAAAAGCAATTTATTATGTAGGTACGAAATATTTTTTATTTTTTGCGTTAGTTACGTACATATGTATGTATGCATGTACGTAAGTATAAACTGGCAGACAGACAAACTTCTGCTGAGTAGTTTTTTAGCTTTTATTATTTATACATTTACCCAACCAACTCATATTTTAAGAGTTCCGCACCACAAAAGGAAAACTGAACCCTTGTAGAATCCCTTTGTTGTCCGTCTATGAATCTGTCACAATCATTTTAATTATCAAATTGATGTTAATGCAGAATATCCAGATGTATGGTCACTTGGGGCAGAGCAAAAAAAACAAACTTCTAAGTCAATGCAATTAAAAGATATGAGCGTATACGCTTCGTTGTTGCCGCATTTTTTTATGAAATTTATCGTGTAATCAAAACCTATAGGCTACTTACCGTTTACCTGAACATGAAATTTGGCAATAACTTAGAACTTAGAAAATATCTCAAAATTGGAAAATTATAATATATCATGAAACATACATACATATATACATAACTTCACGTTTTATCCCTAGCGGGGTAGTCAGAGAGAACGGAGCGCCAAACGCTGTGTCCTCTTCATACATGCTCTGCGGGGGGTCCTCATGCTATTTACGTGACCTTCCTCCAGTATCTTCGAAACAGTGTTTTCATAAAAAATAACCATTACAAACTTATATTTGTAGTGCAATTCATACAAACGAGTGCGTAGGACCACAAGTATGCCAACTTTTCTGAATTGTAGTTTTCGTTGATAATAAAATTGAGTTTCCTTTACGTGCCATACATGGCTTCACGCTATTACCCTACATGCTCTCCGAGGGTCCTCATGCTTTTCACGTGACGTTCGTCCAGTATCTTCAACACTGTGTTTTCGAAGCTCTCCTTTTATTATATACATACATTAGGATAGTCATGTATATTTTATGTTATATACTAAAATAGTATGGAAAATTTTCCCATATGTGTGGTAGGTAAAATCGCAATCTATATAAGCTGGTTAACTAGTTTAATATATTGTAATTAATATTGATGCATATACCTATAGGATTTTCGGCTTATTGCTTTGTCCCATCCAGTGTAGGCAGAGCGAGCTTAATGTCAAGATACTCCGGTTTCTACTCAATTTTCCTTCCAAAATAAGCGTTGCATGTTGAGTGATGTAACTCTACACTATATTTTTTATCTAAGGGAAAAAGGAAAATAAGTTATTTCTATTTGTGGAAATAGAAATTACTAATAAATATGAAAATATGTAATGTCTATTAATTAATGATGGGGATTGAACCCATAACCATCTGTAAACGTACAGATCCGGTACCACTGCGTCACGATGGCCTCAATTAAATCGTATAGATTTGATATAGATATTAAATACAATAATATTTCTTTTATTTTTTAATAAACTTATTAAAATACTAAAAAAGGTTAAACTTTGTATATGTTTTATTGAGGGAGCGTCTAATTAGATTTGTGCCCGGATTGAGTTGATTGTCTGCGAGGCGGTCGTTTGTTTGGATCATACAAATGTATTTATTGGTTTGGTCCAGGTCAAACAAAATAAATGTAAATATGTTTCAATGTATTCAATCCTGTATGCTTTTATAATGTTCTAAGAGTAAAGTAAAAAAAAACGTCATAAATATCTATACTTTTGTAATAGTAATTAATATTATTAATGTGTTAATTTACATGAAATCTCCTTGGACATTATTGGATACAAACACAAATTTAATAACTGGACGGAGCATTACACGCAAATCCTGGTCTTAGAGGAGACGAGGAGAGCTGAAATTTGCACTTACAAAGTTGTATAAGGTAGAATGCTGTGCTTTAATTAACTTAGTGGTTCGGTAGCACGGCATTGCTATTTACGCTACCATCATTAGGCTAATGATCAGATTGTAATTAGAATTTGGACACCATCGCTCTAATTGTGATAATAAACAATTTATTATCTAGCTTAAATGATGTTTCTCAAATGTGATCATAAATACATATTTATGATAACAATAAAAATTGTTAAATATTTCTACATGGGTAGAGATATGGGAACTTAAATTAATCCTTTACTAAAGTAAATCACTTAAAACGACACACTCTTTTTCAATATAAAGTACATAAATATATGAGTTTATTACACCATGGACTGTGATTTATTGTGTTATTCGATAAATGCAGGTAAAGTTACAATTTTGTAATAATTTTACTAAAATAATTAAAAACTATTTAATAAATACTGTCATGTATATAATTTATTTCAAACATCGTTTTTAAACCCAACCTCATGCTATTTATATAACATTACTATAGAAAAAGTGAATATAATATTAATTTACATATATGAATAAAAATATGTCTCCAAATGTAACCGAATCTACGATTTATTGAATAAAACGTCCAGGCATTTAACCAAGTAAGATATACTGGCTTAAAATTGTACGGTGCTGGTACGGTGATAATTAATAGTACTTAAACGGCTAAATATTTTTTATGAATATATAAAATACTAGCGACTCGCTGCTTCGCCCACTAGAATTACAGGAATATTCATTTTATAAATTGAATTTCGTTCACAAATAAAAGTAGCGCATTTTGTTCTCATATCATAGTGACTTCTAATATCAATATTTTGATTCCTATAAGATACATCTCATGTAATTTTTATAAGGTTTTAATTTTTTTTAATAAAAATGTACGACTTATCTTTGTTAATACTTGAATCAGACATTCAGGTCCAGAGTCTTCTCCCAAGCTTGGTGTCATTCTACCGAGTGCATGAGTGACTACCGTTTCTGTAAGCCTTATTTCTCTTAATCTGCGTCTATAGGCTATGTGTCTATATTATATAAAACAGTTATAGCAAATTTGGTGAAGCAATATAATTTTAATTGATATAAACTTTTTTATTTATGAACCGACTTAAATAAAATAAAAACCAAATTTTAAATGAGGTTTACTATGATACAACACAGAAAATTGCATTAAAAATCTCTTAAACCCGTTTCTGAGTCATAAGTATGCACACATGCACAGATAAACGCACAAATTTTTTTTATCATTGTTTTGGGTTCTATTAAATTGATAAACGCTCTCCGCAATAACAGATTTTTATAATATTATCTATGGACGGATTTCGATAAGCTACATATTTATTACTTGTATAGATAGATTATAACGTTAAGCCATCGTGACTCAGTGGAAGAGGCTCTCACTGTTAGCACTTATTTAATTTTCATCATTTCTCCGCACTGGCTTGAAAAATGCGGCGTGGAGTTCAATCACTTCCACCAGTTCCACCAGGGATGGGTCAGCACTATATTATTTTTGTCTACTATATATGGGACAAAGCGTGAAGTTCAAAGAAAAAAACAATTCACAGCGCAAAATCAATATTTGTAAATATTTTTCATATTTACTTTCTACATTTATTGCAAGCAAGCAACAATAAAACTATGCTAGGATTCTCAAGTGTAAGAAAACAATAAAGAAACGAAGAAGTACTTCGCGTATACCGTGAGAACCTATAACAGTTGACAAGTTGACAGCGTGTAGGCACAGAACAAGCCTGCTTAAATTAATATTTTAAATGCCATAAATATATCACTGTTGCTAAGTGCTGTGTGTGTTGTTGCGTTTGTCGAAGCTGCTGTGACGCAGTTGGCGTGTGATTGACTTGTTTCAAATTGGTTATTAGTTCAAACACATTGGGAGAAAAGTTAATGTAAATATATGTTCTATGGCCATGGCCACGGGATACCTGGCATAAAATCAAACTTTAAATCTAAGTGAAACAAAACACATAAAAGATTAAAAAAAACCATGAATGGTTTAAAAAAATATGAATTTTAATAATAGTAGCTAAAAAGTCATTCAATTGTTTTATGTCTGTTCATATGTGCACGCATAAGGCAAAAAAACTAGATAGTAAAATAATAAAACTTTGTATGGTAAAAGATTAAAGCTTAAGGCAATATATAGAATAGTCGTCAACCTGACTTTTAATGCAAAAAATACACATTTAAATTACGATACCTGTTCGCGGGTGAACGGTTAACGGTTAGAAAGGCATAACATTTAATAATAAAAAACAAATTTGTAATACCTACTTGCAGAAATAAACTTAAAATATAATTAGAACAAAAGTCCATAGTGTCGCCGCGGCACACTGGTTGACTGTAAGTGCGACGATTGTAGGTTCGATTCCCACTTTGAGATACTTAAATATTTTCATTTTCCTCGCTTTGGTAATAAGATGAATCGTAGCCTTGAGTGCCACCAACGCGCAAAGTCTCGAAATGCGGAAAGTAGTGAACGAGAAATACAGTAAAATAGTCGTTCTTTTTATCTTAAATTTATTTTATCATAAGATTTCTACAGAAATTTTGTCATATACAATAAGTTAATTATCTACATGCTGATTTGTGTACATGTATATGTATGCAATTGTTTATTTTTCCATTTAGTAACAGCTTAAAGCTAACTACTTAGCAGAATGTCAAGCGATCACATTATCCTGAGTAAGAACGGACACTGCGTAGCCTTACCCGTCAATGAGTAAAAAATAAAACTGTTTGTTTAGCTTTATTCCTTTTCAAATGCAACTCAAAACATATTTTCAAATAATATTGTTTAAACAAGTTTGACCCAATTTCAATTTTATTGTATTTATATATATTTTGCTTTTATAGTTATTTTTATGTGCAGCGAGTGCTAAGTGATATATAAATAACTTTTATATTATCCAATATACTAAAACATTCTCACGACAGTTTTATTTAAAAAAAAAACGTTGTTCTACTTGCGCTATAAAACGATATATGCGTTAAGTAATTATTGCGTGGCAGAGTCGCTTGGATTCTTAAAGAAATATTACTTTACTGCACATTATTTCAGGCGCTGCGGCTGGATAAGCGTAACACGTATTAATAAAGCTTAGATATAATTTATATTACAACATTTCAAAGGAAAATTAATAGTAGCAGTTTGTTTGTTGCCACATTACAAAAGGAAACCGTTTGTACTGCCTTTCATAATTATGGATTGGTCTTGTAATTATAATATTTAGTATTAATTGATACAAATCTTGAAAAATACAATTACTTAGCCATTGAATTAACCAAAATAGATAATTAGTAAATAGATAAGACAATAGATCTATTTAAAATGTAATAGTATTACTGAAATAGTAATTTTAGTAGGACCGGAAGTTTAGTAAGCTCCGGAATAAAATGGCGGACCGCAACGGGGGTAAATATTCTATTTCTGGGTATTTCACTGAAGATATCTGTATATGAAGATAGAATTGCGTTAAATATACAGATAAGGTACTTTGTTTCTGGCATTTATAAATATATTTATTGTTAATCTATTTTCATATTGAAATATAATGAACACTATATTTTCTTATTATCAATATTAATTATATTACTGTTAATATATAGAATAAATATGAATCATAACAAACTCTTATATCTATCTTTACTTAGAACTGAGACTATGAATGAGCGAGTTATCCATTATTACATTTTACTTACTTGTTTAATTTTATATAAGATGTACATGTATATGTTAATTAATTTAATGATAGAAATAAAATTAATAAAATGAAATGTCTGTTCGTTGTCTCAAGACATTTCCTTTTTCAATTTTCGCCCGAATTCGAGACATTATGTATTGGATGGTAGAACTCAACGCCGCATTTTGTGGAAATTAAAATAATTCTACCATGCTTTGAGTGAGACTGGAACCCAGTATCACAGTTGAAAAACCAAATATCATCTGCAGTCTGATTAAATATTGCAGATACAACATTGAGGTCTGCTACTTAATTTTTTGTATCTTATTATGTATCTCTTAAGCAGGCGGAAATTGCAGAGCAAGGTAGCTTGAGGCTGCTTGAAGGTAATATCTTTACATTAATAAAAAAAAAAACATTTGCAAAAAGCGCAGAATTTAACAAAAAAAGAAGTCCATAGTTTAATTTAGTAAACAACTATTAACTTAAAATGTCTATTAATGTAAATATTAACTCAATAAAGTTAATATAATTTATATTGTTATGATTGCCTACAAAGATTGTAAACAGCAGGGCAACTTCACAAGACAAACAATCTGAACCAATGTTTAATTGAAATTTAATAATTACAAAATCTTCAATACTTCTCCTCGATGTAAAACATTAAAGCGAATTAACTGCTTATAGACAAACAAACAGAGACACAACGTTCAATAGCAATAGTTTGTAGGTACAGCACAGTTTAATCCGCTTATACGGAAGCACCCATATAAAAGATTTAGAAATATTAAAAACGTTAAAGGAAGGCTATGCTCGTAATACTGCAGGTCTTTCTCTTTGCTATACCAGCACTGCAGATACCAAGATGTTTACTATTAACATAAATACTAGATTCTAGTACTGTATAGTCTACTCGTCCTAAGGCGTGGTACGAATGCGAAATGCAAGTCGTATTCAATTCAGTTTGAGATAAGGAGATTGTTTGTTATTGATTTTTGAAATATATGGGACGTGTGTAGTTCTTTGAAAATTTTGTACATTTCTGTTATATATACATTTATATATATTTTAAAATTTATAATTTTAGGTCAAAAATCCGTTAATTAATATTTTTGCTATAAAATCTGAAATTAAAGACTACAAAAGATCTTTAGTCACGCTTGCATTGTGATTCTTTTCGAGACTTTTGCTTAATAAAAATCGTTTACGCCCAACATGAGCTCAATTATAAGTTAAGAGGGGAAACTTCGTGACTTGTTTCAGATGAATAAATTATTAATAATATATCTATATAATTTATATATCAATTGAAGACTTTTTATAGTTATGAGATTTAGCTTATTTCAGATTTATTTTAGGTTGTCTGATATTATATCTAAATGAATTTTTTGTTGTATATAACATTTTGTAAAAAAAACTAAAACAACATATGTAAATACTTAATTTAAAATGTTACACAAATTTTAAGTAGTACATTTTTTTTCGTCTGCGTGTATCTTCAAATAAGAATTTCACTTTGAAAATATTGCGACATACCTTTGCTCAGCTTTCAAGAGGAGACAATTTATACCGTGACGCGTACTGCCTATGTACCTACTCGAGCTGTCGTTTGATGTTAAGCAGCTTAAAAAGCACCTCATAAGTTTTTCTTTAAAAACTACTTTTAGAATGTTTTTCTAGCGAAATGTAATAGTAACATAAGATTTGTTAGAGAGTTAGCGTCACAAAAGATAAATCAAGTTTATGTGACGTCTTCTGCCGCAAGGGAATTTATGTGGTTGTGCAAGAACTCTACATCTGGTATGAAACAGACTTATCTGTAAATAAAATTAAAATTATAGCTAAGTATTATAGTCCGTAGTTCTTTTCTTAATGTTCTTTTTTTTATTAAAGCCATTGTGTTGTCGATTATAATAACGTCTTAATCATAAAAATACAAAAACAGCAAAATGTATATACGGAAAGCGTTTATTAAATAAATTTAATAACTCAATACACTGGTGCCCTCATTGTTCTCCCACCAACGCTACGTGACTTAATTTAAATAAAAATCCCTCCAAATTTAAACACAAAGAGCAATAATAATTAGGTCCGATAATAAGAAAGAAGGCTGCGTTTATCGTACCGGTTGACTTGCTATGTAAATGATTATGATAATATATTAAAATTGAACATAAATGGAGTAGAATATGTGAAGTCATGTTTTTCGTAAGCATTCAACGTTCAACCGCAGATGTTTTCTAGCTCCAAGACCTGTGTGTATAGGCATAACGCGGGCGTAGCGTGATGCGGCAAGTATATTTTGCCTTTTACTAAAGAATTAAATTTAATAACGGCTTACTACGCTCGTACACTGTTCTTCCATATGAAATTCTAAAATTTAGACGAAATATGAAATTTTAGAGTTATTTTACCTGTAACATATTTGCCATGAAACATGATTCTAATTATCTGTTAAGGTAACAGTACCTTTGTTATAAGAATCTATGTATATTTAAGATTATTCACAAATATTATAAAGTATGAAAAATATCTTTTTGTTATCATCAAAGTGTGTGTGTGTGTGTCTATGATCGTTCTAGTATATTTTTTATGTTTGTTATTTACGCTTATAAAATTAACAAGTGCATATGGACGAAATCGAGATAGCCTTAGAAAACCATAACATACTAATTTTGTCCAATGTAATTTTGAAATGTATGCATATAACGGTAACGAATTTGCACAAAAGTAGCACAAAAATTCTTTCACACTTTTATTTTATTTTCTGAAAACATGAAAATTTTTCAGATCTCTACAGTAGGCTCAAATTACTGAAAGTTGCCGCAAAATACCAATAGCCCAGAGTCATGCCAACGGTTTTATTGAAAAGCACTTCATACTAGTTTTCTCCTATCTTGTACAATAACCGAACAAACCCCTTCTATACACTATATTATTAATATAATTTTGAAAAGACTTGTAATATTTCATATTGCCAAATGTAAACCTTTACATGCAAATTGTATTGTATATTTACTTTTCATTTTACGTGGAAAAAACATAATTAAAATTGGAAATTATTATTTCATGATTGTTTTGGCTAAATTATGAGGTTATGATATTATTAATTACTCTTTATAGTTAATATACACGTGTACATTTTTGCAGTGAAGTTATAATATTGCATAAGTAGCGACTAGTTTCTCTTGGTAATATTCACAAGTTTTTGCCTAAGAAGATATAATACTGTAGCTATAACGTTGCATTGAAGTATATAAGATTACTGAGTATACTAGCAGGGTAAAGTTTTTCCTATGATCTCATAGATTGATTAATGACAGCATGTTATTACAGCTATATAGATAGCTATTACGAAATATTATTTATGATATTTTTTTAAAGTAGTTCAAATAACTCATAGATTTTGTAAAATAAACGTATCTACCTTTCTCTATTCAAACCGTTATGCACTATATCAGCGCAGTAAACGCCCACGAGTTCTTTTACAAGAAACACCTACAGGCGGATGGTTGGAAATTGCGCGGTCACGCTACATAGGCTTATTTTGAAGAATGTGATATAAATATTAAAAAATAATACGGCTTAAATGTATCTCAATTAGGAAAGGTAAAACGTTTACAAATACTGGTTTGAGTGAAGTACATCCTATTCCGGATTTGTGATATAGTGCAGCTGCAATCATTTTACGCTATTTAAAAAAATACATTCACATATAGTCCTGTATTAATATTTTACGCCTATAACGTTACAAATGGAATTATAAATAAATAAAATATACTGCAAACGCAGCAGTTACATAATACTTATTCAGATTCCAATAATGAAAGAGCCGAGTTTAAATATGATTGCATCATCGAAATTATTACTATAATATTTATAAGTAATATATTTATTCATATTATAAAATTATGGTCACATTATTATTCAGGATATACTTTACCACAATTTCTCACCCACACAAGTTCGCTTGGAAGGGTTAATGTACGAAATAAAAGACGATATTATTATTAAAACTGATGAATCATACGTGTCACTGGGTTTGTTTGTTCGCGACATATCGTGCTTGGTCCTTTAGGCCACTCCCTGAGACACAGCTGACAGTAAGATCTATCTGTTTGGATTACGTGCCTTGTGGCCGTGTTCTATTTACTTTGTTCTCATTATCTTGGAATCGTTAGGGTAGGTCGCGGTATCACTTTTGTTTTGGTCGATATCTCACGTTTTAGGCCTTAGAGACCGGACGTGACAATGTACTTTACTATAAGGATTTTATAGTATAGTAGTGAACAATGATTGATTGAGGCATCTATTTTGCATATATAATTAGTAAGCTTAAGTTATTTATATATGTATTTTCATATCATATAAATTTTCATGAATACTGTATGTGAACGTCGAAATATAATATTCTCCGTTAATAAAGTACGATACAAATTTCATGAGTCGAAAATGAAGTATAATAATTTAAAAATTAAAACAACAAAAGTTTCCACTCGTTCACGCTCGAATAACACTTTATGAAATGACTTGCTGACATGTGAATGGGCTTAGTCTCTTTAGTGTTATAGCTTTTGTGTACTGTTGTATAATTACATTAAAGGTACGCCATAAATTAGCTTTTACTTTGTTATAATAATAATTATTATTGTTTTTCGACCTAGTTACGAGTTTCAGAATTGCCGAGTTTTTATGTCCTCCCAATTTAAAAGTTGTTTTCAACATAGTTTCATAGTTATAATTCAAGCGCTGTCACCGCGGTTACATTTTGTAATTATATTCAATGCTGTTTTGCACAGACAAAAAATTACCCTTATGCGTCTTGCGGCTCAGGCAGAGAGAATCTAATGACAAGTTATTAAATGTCCACATTTCCCACGTATTTGATATATTCTTCTTCTTCCTGGCATTAGTCCCGGCTTTTTGCCAGGGTCTGCCTTCCGACTAAGACCAATCGGTCCATATGAGTGGCGAAGTGGTTTTTTGTGGAGCGATTGCCATCTGACCTCCAAACCCATTACTGGGAGAAACCAAGAAAGGAAAGGGAATAAGAGGCAGAAAGACTTGGAATATAGGGGAGGGACACCACTTACATGGATTGGATCGGGTTATGAAAGTGGTGGCTCGAGGTCCCGGGGTCGCGTACCCGTATGCCGGAAACCAAATATCGGACAGATAATTGGCTAGACACCCTCTGAGATGTACCCACGTATTTGATATATTGTGCGTTGATTATTATAACCTGATGGCGAGCTTTCTCCAAGCACATAGGCAAAACAAGCAAAATCAATATTTATACTAACACGAATACTAATATGTGTATTATATAGGTAAAGCAGAAGAACGAATGTTGTTTGAACGAATTCTTTTTGCGTTGGAGATTTCATTTATCTAGAAAGGATTTAGATCAGAGTTATCTCTTAATTATATCCATTAGACCACGTGAGTAAAGAGCCAGTTTAAACGTAAACAATATTTCGTTGGTTTTGAGCTTACTTACTTACTGTCCCGTTAAGTCCACCACGTTCTAAATATATCACGTACTAAAGTATTCTACTATCTTCATCGAAAGAAGTAAATGTCAATTGTTGTTTGTCTAGTTAAAGATTTTATGGAATGCAACGTCGATCGGTACCTTATTTCTATATAAAATTTAGTAATAGGTCATCAAATGATTCAATCTATCGATAGATCTCTAGATAAACGTAAATACAAATATTTAGACTTCAAATAAATTAATTACCAATATTTAATATTAAAATATGTAATAATAATACAATAACATTCACATATGTTACTTTGAAATCAAATATTTGTAGGATATATGTGTATAAACGTGGTTCTGAGCGGCATTTACTGATGTTGCGAGATGGCAGTAACGCCGACAGACGTAATGAGGAAGGTGGGATGTAAAATCTTGCAACGCTTTAAGAGCAGCGCGAGCGTAAATATATTATATGGACGTTTAAGTACATAAGATTCAAAACAGCTTGTTTTCTCGTATAGAGATGTGATGATAAGATTGTTGGGCTCCTCGACGCCGCGGGGCTCACTATAACGAGGCTGCGTTGACGGGGCGCCGGCGATCGCGACAAACAGCTTTCGACCGAGCCACTTTTAAAATTATTTTTGAAATTTTTATGCTTAATAGTCATTCAAATGTGTGTAAATAAAATGTTTCATTGTTATATTAAACTCGTTTAATTCATTTTATCTGCTGAAATATATGTTTTTAAAGCTTATGATGTCTATTCTTATGCCATAGAAAGGGAATCAATTAATTTATTTTTTTCACAATCTGTATTTGTGTCAAAGATTATTTAGGTTTAAGGCTTTTGTTTATGTTAATCACGCAACAATATGTATTGTACAGATTTGGCAATAATGAAACCAAATGCGCGACCTCCTACTTAGAAGGATATTCTAGGACTTAAGTTCAGATACTACATACTTACTTAGTCCATTTTGTAGCTTGAATTATCGAAGTAGATATTAAAATAAGCTTTCAGGCCCCAATATATTTTTGCATATTAATTAATAACGATTGGGTTGCCTATTACCAACGGGACTTAACGAATGTTCTTTGACAGGCTCTTGTATTTTCACTAATTGAGTAACGTATAACAGTGTAGCTTCTAATTGGTAGTCATGATCTTCGTTAATTAATGAAGTTTATAAATGAAAATTGATGTGATTAAATTCTAAATTTGATCACTTCTCTACCAACAGTTTTCTATTCCAAAGATTGTTTTATTCACATGTCTATTGTAGAAGTGAATATTATTAGAGGAATATTCATGTACTGAATTTGAGAAATAAGAAAATAATTACCTGTACTTAGTTTTTTTGTATTAAATATTCATGATTACGTATATATTATGTTTATCTTCTTTTATTTTGTCTTCTATCTTTGTATTCTTCTTAACAAAGCTCAATTTAAGTTCACATTTAAATTATATATAGTGTTTAATATTTCAGTTGATATTGGCACAATAGCTCCCAAAGGTCTATTTAAGCCTTGTTAATTGAGCCTTTTAGCCTTACTATTATTAACAATATTTTGCCCCTGGACGCAAGTAACTAGTGTAGTTGCTACGGTTAGCAACTTATAATTAAACTGACGATGTCTTCCCGAGGAACAATTAATTAGACTATAACTGAGCGCAGCAATAGCTGTTTGGATCGAGACAAGAATGAGTTATAAATGCTACATATACTCGTACCTAGTAGTAGTTTTACATGGCATTCTATGCCACCAGTAATAGTGTTATAAAATACGACAGTGTTTTCTATTTTATAACAAAATAAATATATTTATTGAGTACTATCATAGATTTATCATTATGTTGAATGTAAATGCTGTTTGTTTTAATATTTTTCCTGTAAATTATAATATTTAATATATTTATTTGTAGGATTATTATTCTATAATGGATTATTTGCTAAAACGTATCAAATAACAAAGGGTATACTTATCTAAAAGTTTGTAAAAGACAAGATTTATTAAACTAAACAAAGTACTAACTAAGAGTATGCTCAACGTTAAGCCGAGCGCACACTAAAGATTGTGCAAGAATAATGTAGAAAGCGGTGACATAGCTTTAAGAGCATCAAAACCTAACGTAAAGGAAGAAAGCTTTCAATTACCTGAGCGGGCACGCCGTGGGCTTTTAGAGAATAATGATTACGGCGGATGACGACTTCAGTAGAATTGTTCTCGAGTGGGCTGGAGACCACCCTGGCGAGCACAGTGACACGGGCTCGAGGCGATGCATGGCTTGCCACGCGGTCACTGCGTCAACACAATTTCGCGTCCGCTTTACGCCTTCACCTCACTTTGACATTTTACTCAGCTACGGTCACCGCACACGTCTTTTCAATGTAACATTTAAAATATTAGTTAGAGTGCCCCAGTTTTTGCATATTATTTAATTAGCTTTAGAAAAATGTAGTTCACTATATAAAGAAAATAACTAATAATCGCATAACTCAAATAAAATACCACCAAATTAATGGACAAATGGCGAGTGTAGGATAATAACAAGATGAAAAATGCTTATTTGTCTCCAGCAAATCGTTTATTCCAAGAGAATGCCGGCGCTGAATGCTTGGGAAATTGTCGTGACGTTTGAACATGGAGTGTATTTTTAAAAGCGTCCTTGATTCTTCGTAACGCTCAGTGAGACTGCTTTTATTTGCGAGCGACTATCCCGTCACATATTATTTGAGCTTAAAGTAAAAGCAGACGAATAGCTTGTGTATTTTTTTAAATGTCATTGAATAAATGTAAACAGTTTATAATATTTTCATGTTACTTATATTTTACGTATATATTTATTTACCCACGTTACAATGAATAAAAGAGCAAACTAAATTAAAATAATATTAGTTATTATAATAACTTACCGATTTCTCCGCTCTGGTAACATTTAAGATTTCGTACTGACAGTGTCTTGAGTGCAGAGCAAAGCTAGTAGCTTTGCTCTGTTACAAAGTGGACAGTGGAAAAGTTAAAAAACAAGAAACAAGGATAATTGACTAGTATTTGAGCACAAATACAAAAAATATCGTAATGATTAACAAAGCTATTAAGGCTCTATATGATCCAAATTTTGTACGAGGTGTGATAATAGCTTACAGCGGGACCATGAAAATAATTTTAACAGAACGTGATACTCAATTAATTTTTCATTTAAATGTTACATTTGACACTTACCTCGTCGTCAGTATTAAATTATTATTTGTACGGATTAAAATAAAAAATAATTCATATTATCTGAGTAACATTATATGGTTTATATTTACAATTGTGAATACCGTGTATTTTATTATAAAGTGGTATAGTGCACAATTATCGAATTGGAAAGGTTATTTTTTTATTAAATTGATTGTATATGATTTTATACTGTACCTAAATGTCAAGATATCAAGATAGTAAGTATATAGTATATACTATATAGTTTATCTTGGCATGTAATTTTCCACAACTTACATGTAAATGAAAAGTGTAAGATACGTACACTTTTATGTTTCTTGGTAAAATGAAGATCATTTTATTTAGGTACAGCCGTAGTGAAGTGCTATCGCGGGCGGCGTAGTCAGGCGTACGCAATTTGTGGACCATTTCTCTTCGCATGCCGTGCGACACTTCTGCGGATTGGCGCGAAAGAAATTTATGGATACACTTTATTATTTTACGGGTTGGCTTAGTTTTCATCGAAATTTTCCAACAGCGCTGACCTAAATGACCACCATCGAAGAAAAGGGGATCCGAGTAACTGTTATTTATTTCACCACTTTCAGAATTAAGCTAGTATTTTCAAACAATAGTTTCAATGATAAGTTCGTTTTCGGTAGGGATTCGCCTTTCTGTTTCAAAGTTATATCATTACTTTGAATAGGAGTTTTATTTACAATTAGAGTAGGTATAAATGTAAAAAAAACGTATCAAGTGCGAGTAGTCCTCGCGCAACGAAGGTTCCGTATCAATATTGTGGTTGTAGGACAACGTGGTGCAACTTATAAAAGTATGAAACTTAAATTTACGGGCAAACGCACAAATTTAGCATAAAACGAACTATTTCTCTATATATATAAACTTTTAATAGTTTCTTTTTCTATGATATACGTATACCATTCTTTATTTATATTATAAAACCTAACTACTTGTCAAATTTTATAATTCTAAGTTGATGACAAGTAGTGGCTTTGACTACGCGACGAATTACATACCAATGTGACCAAATCGAAGCATAACCACTCGTTCTTTGAACTGTTCTTCAAATCTTTTGATTGAGTTGACTTAGAAGTTAGATTTTACCTTTGAGTTTTAAATATGAGCCGTAAAACAATTTTATTTTTTTCATTTCATTTCTTTCTTCATTAGGTTGTATATGAAACCCTATATTCATTCATCCGAGAACTGGTAAAGGGTACTCAGCGAACAGTTCCACCACTCAGCACGCAAAGTCATCGAATGTCTGGAGCGGAAAACTAAGACCGGGGTGTCTTGACCACTAGGTCATGTCCACTGTGAGATAATAGGTGGTTCAAAAAAATATATTACCTTATTGTTACATTACTTTGCCAATTCCATTAAAGTATATTTCAGGTCAATGCTTAAATCACTCAAATACTATAGGACTATTGACTTTTCTGAACTCCAATATGCAGGTCTTTTATATTGTGAAGTTAGGCACAAAATAACTATTGTGTGACTAGGCATTGTATTCGAACGGTACTGCAGTCGCGAACGCAATTTGTCGTACATTTCTCTGGTGTGTCGTAGTAATATAGCTGCGAATCTGGCTGACGTGAAACTATCGATAGCTCTGTACAGAATTAGTCCTCTTATTTTTACTTTCCTATGTGTTTTACCCTTTGTTTTGTACTGGACTAACTTAAAGAAAATATTTTTAAATAATTTTTGAAATAAACATTTACACATAACAAAATGTATTTTTTATAGAGTAAATATTTCCTTGTTTTGTTGAAATTTCGTTAACAATGAACAATAACTATATAATGTTCGGTATTTTAGGGCGCCACTGACAATATAAAGGACTTTACAGGCAAAAGATAATAGTAATAATTAATGTTAATAAAATTTATAGGCAACAGTTCTATACGTTTTTATCGGTAGCGATAGTAGTTTATATTACTGGCGTTCCAACACGACATATTTTACGAATGACAGTGGCAGGCGACGGCAGCGGCGGTGTTTAATCTCGCGGCTGGGCGTGGGTATCTCATTTTTGCTATAAATTCCTACACAACTCGTAACTACGACTTGAGCTCGCCTGTCACATCTGTGTCAAAATACTGCGCATAAAGATTATATAGTTACTGCAAGTGGATTTAAATTGAAATTGTATGTAGGATTTGTTTTCGTATTGGAATTGATTTTATAATCTATCTATCTGAGATTGTGTCTACATTGTGATTACAGAAAATATAAATAGTTTGTGATAAATCTCAGTTTTAAAAATGTACTAGATAAAGCACATTTACCATCGCAAAACATAAATAAAATAAATAATAATTTAAACGAACACAATAACACATTATTAATATAGTGCTGACATATAGTTATGCGTTTACTACACAACAATCAAATTACAAGCATAAAAAAAATAAAACAAAAGAATGTCTTGGAAATAAATTCAATATTGCCTTTTGAACAGGTTAATACATATCTGAGATCTTACAATACAATAAAATGTAACTGAGCATTCTCGTACAAGTGTAAGAATAATGTCTTACAATATCCACTCGTCTCCATAAAGTAAGGATTTAACTGCTTAATTAAGAAATCGTCTTGTTCGCAATTTTAAAGTTGTGCTTTATTACGGTGCGAAATTACTAAATGGAGTTCATTACATGAATGAGAAAAATGAGGTTATATTATTGGTGTGTGCTTAATACATTAATTACAACGACATGCAATTGGAAAAAAATAAAAAATTTGCTGTAGAATACTTACAGTCTTCGTATGTTTTTATGAGGAGAATGCATATTATATTGTTTAAAGATAGTGACAAAAGGTATTTTTTATAAATAAATAAATAAGCTAGTAAAGTAAATTTATGAAAAGTGCAAGCACTTCAGCTAATCAACACGAATCGAAACAAGACACGGCGCGCCGATATTTGAACTACTCAAGAAGGTATGAAAGCATTTCACAGCAACTTGTCGGTTGTTTATCCATTTGCGATTTCTGGAAGAAAACTAAAGTTTGTTTACGTTCCATTCGATCTCGCGTGTTCTCTCCAAGTAGAGCGGTTCGCGACCACAAAATGCAATTATCGACCGTTGTCTGGCGGAACTATGCTTGAATTGCATTCCAATGCTGGCTAAATACGGTCTGACCCAATCCTCAGTATACGAATTTCGTTCTAGAGCCCATCTCGCCATAATTCTGCAATTTGTATGGAACTGCCGCAGCCGGATAGCACATGCCTTAGTCGCTAGGCGCATACATAACACAGTTTATGCCATGAAACTATGTAATCAGAGCTTTGTGATGCCGTTTTACGTAACTGCGATTAATAATATAAACTGTTCAAAGAATTATAACGTAGCGTGACATATTTATGATTACGTTTATTTATAAAGTACCTATATAACGTTAACTGAGGCTGTCACTTAAAGTTTTTCTTCCACTTGTATATCAGTTGGGCTAGTTTTAATAGCTTTTCTTCGTTCTACTTTTGTATCCAGATTATGTAAGCAAGTCAGATTCTATTTAAATTCAACTTGCGTTAATCAGTTTACTCGAGAACTTTATCTGTTAACTGGTATAAATTAATAGGGATTTATCAGCTCGTTGCAGTTGATTTTAATTTCTGTAAATTATATTCAGTTATAACAAAATGTTACATTTTGATTTGTAGATTAATAAATAATATATTATATAATATTTCTTATATCTTGTTGATTGGTATGTTGAGCAAAAATTAAAGACGAATAGAGAAGAGATATGAAATATCCTTTATACATAGAGCAGGGTACGTAAAAGGAATCCAGTGTTAAGATACTTCCCTACTTGACACACCTAATTATCGAGTAGTATAGTAAATGTAATTAATTCCTATACATGGACACCGATATATTCACTAGGTACATACACAAGCAACGCGCACAATCACGCTAACCCACAACGGCCTCTACGAGTACATACTCGTACAACATATGTGAAAGTCTTTATGTTATTATAACTTTAGCTCACTTTTCAAGAAATTAAAATTTCCAACTGCATTGCAATGACGTTTTATATTTTTTATTTATAAAATATCACTTTTGTTATCTTATAATAAAAACCGATTGCATACATAAGGTCAATTTAAGCTTGTTGTTAGTGAAGCTTAATATAGAACTTATAACAGTATTGACTTATTTTTATTTTTAAAAACCGCATTTTTTTTGTTGGATATAATATTATTAGTTATTGTGTAAATATATTGTGTAAATATATTGTGTAAATATATCGGTATATAAATTTGATATTTATTTATTAAATATATCGGCTTGAATCGACGAAGAAAATGTCAGTTAATCCGTAGGGAGTTTAATAATGACTAGTCATCCAGTGTGGCGGCAGCGCTAAAAGCGTTTCTTCTCTTAATGCCTCCCCAGCGGAGCTGAGTGAAATTAGGACAGCTTTGTCGTCTTACGGCAAGCCAGAGACGTTAATGCAAATGCAAAAATTGGCCAAACTGATAAGGGTGATTATAGCTTGAAGTTATTATTAAAAAAGTTTTCCTCAAGGCATTTGTATGATAACAGGTTACAGTATTTTGCTGCTTGAGATAAGTAAAGTGATTGTTGGAGATATTCATTATTAAAAATTAATCAACTGTAAATGTGCTTAATACATATGTACTATAAAATTTATAATATGGAGTAGGCACAGCTTACAAAACAATTAATTTATAAGTAAATAAATTGCTTATTGTCTTCTTACATTTCGGGAACAGGACTTGACACAAATTATATTTAAACTTTAAAGGTGGTAAAATATAAATTGGCCATCGTGTGTGCATTCGTTTCATTAGTGGAGATGGCTGGCAGGCACGGCCTTGCAGTACTGTCACGATTATTACCTAGCTAATGTATCGGTTTACTGGTTCACCTACGCAGTGAAATACTTGCACTAGTAGGTGTTAGAATATACTCCAGTTTACATTTGTGATGGTATATTATCTATGTTTTAATACACTAGAACTGATCTAAACATATTTATCTCTTTATATCTGTAATATTACAATAACTATAAGCAATTGTGTTGGTTGTAAATTATACCAATATATATTTTTAGGTTGCATTAAACTGAGAAATAGTACTAGTTGCAGAGTCTCTCATACCCACTCTGTCAATCTCTGATTTGAGCTTCCGATAAAGTTTCTACATCGATAATGTAAGGAGTCTGCCTTATCTCGTACTTGCGTTCTTAGATCTTACCATTGCTTCTGAACAGGTCTCACAAATTGTACGTTACTATATAGCATTTATTGTACGTTCCCTAGTAAAGTTCCCTAATAAAAAACTACTTGTTGGCCGCAAATTTATTGCTTTATACCTTTCGTTTACCTCAGTATTCGGCCAAGTGCGAGTAATACTCGCGCACCAAGAGTTCCGTAACTATTTCAATTATTTAATAATTGTAGGTACTCGGCTGGGGAAAATACCACTTTTTAAATTTGACAATTTTTTACGGTCGTATGAATTTATTTTGTATAAAATGAACTTCTCTGGGATTTATCTATAAATTTCCAATTTTTAGATTTTTCCTTCCTTTTTTTGTTTTCATTTATTTCCAAATTTCATAACTAAATGTAAAACAAAGGTAAATGAGAAGTACCCAGTGATTTTCATACAAAATGTAAAAAAATGAAGCGTAAAGCTCATATGTAGCTCATATGTTTTGAAGCTTGATTTCTTCAGTATTTCAAGAAGTTGTATTTGATATTAATTTCGGCTTGATTTTTCTATGTGATTGTGACACGATATATCGACAGACAGACACAGCCAGACAGACACAGCCAGACAGACAACAACGACAGATATCAACATTTAAGGCTATCCAAGAAGTTTAATTTAGTATTAGATTATAGGTTGAATACTCTATACACTAAAGTTCTTGGTTTGCATTTCTCATGAATACGTCTACCATATACAAAATTATATTTTACGAATCCGACTGCTAGTTCCAGAGAACGCGTTCAAAATAAACAAACTCTTCAGTTATATTATATTTTTATAAATATGTTACCTTTACTTTAACAGTATTAAATATGTCGAGTAATATTTACGTAGGCAAATAATTTTAGACATTTGGAAAGCTACAAATTTCAGTCCTGTATTTCATATATTTCACACGTAGTTAAAATATAAAATTTTTCGTACTGAAAATATTACATTCATGGGTTTATTTATTACAATATCGTGAGCAATAAATATAAATTTATAGCATCATAAAATTTAATATTAATTGATAATAAAGCCACGTAGAACAGTGTCTTTATAATTAAGCGTCGTCACACTTTTTATAGGTCCTTCATAAAAAGGCCGATGTGCTAAACACTTTCCTATTATTTATATTCTATGTATAATATTTTACGCTAAATGACACTCAGATCGTTACGCTTGTCGCACACAGATTTTCAATACTATAACTTAAAATTTATAAGTATGTTTTGAACGTCATTGAGTCAGTTTAACTTATGAAAGCTTTAGGATAATGGCAACAATTTCTTTCTGCAGCTATGAGGATTTCATGTTTAAAGTTATTAAATTACATATAAAACTTTATTTTAAAGAAATTATCATTTTGTGGTATCATTCATATATTACTTAACATATGAGATATGGTAAGGTTAAATATGAGACTAAATAAAGGAAAAAGTACCTATAGTCATCCTTTTTTAAATGTTTACGCAGGCTATAGTAAAGAGGTTTATAGTTTAACTCAACTAAAACAGGCTGTGGTCGGCCGTAAAACCTCCAGTTACTACTCGTACGGCAACCTGCGCGCGCGCTCATTGTCCTTTCTATATCGGCAATACTCCATGTGCTACAAATAATAGTCGATCTTATTAATAATTAGAACATTTTATAAAATAATGAATAGTTTTCATAAAAGGAGCAACAACAGATATATTAAATATCAACCAAAATCATGTTGATAAACTTTATACATATATTATTAATTTTTGTCACTTTATTATATATAACTAGAACTGAATTTCACACAAAAGAAAATGTTAAAAAAAGGTACACTGTCGTGAGAACCAATGAAAATGTAGTAACAGAGTGCTACAACAGTACTATATTCAAAAGTGTTAACTCTTTAAAACATATCGTGTATATATCCGAATATATTTTTACCGGGAAAATATCTAGCGTGCAAAGAAGAAAACGAGGCGAGGAAAAGTCGATACGAAACATATTCAAAGTGTACGTTAGGAGGGTTTTAAAAGGCAATAGAAGTGATCTAAGTGATTTGTTGGATCTTGAAACGTTTTCAAGAAATTCTTCTAGGCGTGCATATTTACTTGTTGAAAGCAGTCAATGGGAGAAGTCTTGTTTTTCGTTAAAAGGCTCGCCAGCGATATTGTTTGGTGAAAAATTTTCTTCGCCCCTATCGTTACTAATAAATCCAGTGCCTTTGAGTAATGACCGGGTACGAATAGTGAAAACTGCTATTAAAGGTAATTTCTCTTTAGAATAGAATTTTATTATTTTGGTTATGTACTAGCTTTATTCCTAGTAATGTCGACTGTGACATATAAATAGACTGTTTTTGCTATAAACAGTATTACTGTGGGCTGTAGATTCCCACTCATAGGAGTGAATTATTTTGTTTACACAAAGTTAGACAAAGTTCGACGTAGAGTTCCTTTATTCAGCATGCAAAGACTCAAAATCAGATAGGAAGCAGAGAACGGAGTGTCTGCTATATGCAGGATATAATATAAAATATTGGTGTAAATATTTTTTAATATTGTAGATTGATAGATTGAGTCTATTTAAAATAAAATAACAACTGTTATACTACGGCACTCCATATAACATAGTGTTTAAATCAACCGATGTCCAGTTCTTGTAATTTCACGGTGATGTACTGGCGGCGCTTTATCACAAAGATTATCGGGTGTGAATTGTTAGACCCAAACGTGGACTGCAGTTGTAAAACCATTGAGTGAAGAAGTAATATTTATAGAGGTGGTAATAAATGTACAGCGATATTCAAGCTTTTTATTACTATTCATTTTCTCACATAATCTACATAATTTTAAATAAACACAAAGGAGAAATCAAGAACAGTAAAATGTTAATAGAAAGAAGAGAGAGAGTGTTATTTATTCCCTTATAAGAAAACATTGGTGAAATGAAGTATTAGGTAAAAGTAATATGAAAAGTTTACTAAAAGAAGCTGTAGATATATAGATACATGTATAGGTGTAGTTAATAATGCGAATGTATTTTATTGTAATAGTGATGTACAATAATAGGCATCTTATTTTAAAATATTTTTTTCGAAAATTTATGATAATAAATGAAAAATTTAATTGAGAAATATATATAATGTATTTGTAGATGAAAAATGATTTATAGTAAGAGAGTTATGTTCACATTGCTAGGATAAATGAATATGTTGCTTTACGTTCAGTAAAGCGTTCAACAGTTCGATCTTGAACGGTTGTTGTCATCAAATCCCAAAAATATTTAAAAAACAAACAGTATTATTTATTAGATTTAATAAAGGGAGAGTATTATGTACCAAGCATCTTCGTATTGTTGTTAATTATAGTAGCAATAAAAACAGATAACTCGCTATACTTGGATACAATGACTAAATTATGATCTCAAATCCTATTCTTTGTAGGCAAAACGTTTTCGTGGAAGCGATCCGTGGGCGGAGCCATATCGTGAGAAAGTAAATCGTATTGAAAGTATATTGAAAATTTAAGGATACAGAAAATGTTTGTGGACACGATTGTTATCTTAAATCTCCCGACTAATACTTAATAAGACAAGATAACGTGTCGATTATTTGATAAAGGGACCTTTTTAGAGATTTATTATAATGAAGACAAGACCGACATTAGATAAAAACAAACTGTCTTCCTCCGAAACAAGGGTCCGATCCTGCGCAATGTGTCGCAGCTCCGCGGGACTATAGACTTTATCGGGACCACCGGCGACGCACAAGGACTGGGACGACAAATTTATTGACACTCTTTCAATTAAAACCATTGTTGTCGCAAACAGTCGCACCGGCCACATACAAATAAAACCCGATAACTCGCAGCATGAATCTGTTATGTTTAAGTATCGCTCTCTGCGCACCTTCCGCCGTAAAAGGAGATTTATTAAAACTATTTGGAAACTGATTCGATCGAATCCGAACGATTTGACATTTAGATAAGAAGTAAAATTTATTTTTTTCTTTCGATTGCGACGCCTCGCTCCAGTGACAATGGAATAAAAAGGTTATAAAATGCGCCGGTTACGGCAGGTCGCCCACGTCCCGCGGGTGTTGTCGAATGTTCGTACGGAACGGAATATCGGGGACGCGACTGGTCGCCGCAGCTGGCAGATAAAATGCGACGACTGTGTTATTACGACGCTGATACTCGCGAGCTTACGTAAATATCTATGTGAGAACGCAATAGATAAGCCTCAATGCGTAGGCTGCAGAAAATGCATGGCCCGCACTGCCTTGAGCTATGAATCCCGTATCTCAGGTTTTAGGTGATGGAAATGTAAGTAGAATATTGTACAAACACTAATGGTATATTTAGCTGTATTACACAATATTAATATTATTTTCTAAATGATCTGGCTGGGATGACTAGATCTGGGGTTTATATTAGTTTAAATTTAATATATTTTCATTGTCAAGACAAAAGACGTTGGTTTCGTTTCACGCAACATTAAATGGAAAACTGACAACAGAGTATCTTAATATTGAGAACTTGCAACATGCGGAACGTGCGTATTATACGTAAATTTGACGTAGAGAAATTCGAACTAAGAAATTACGTCTTAACAAAAGTTGGTTGTTGAAGTTCCTGACCAGTTATCCACCAGTTATCTTTATTATATGCATTTATCGAAATATCTGTGAGAAAGTTCTAGTGGGAGTAATTCATATATTATAGCATAAACCAAATGTGTTGTCTAATATTAACAATAATCATTAAAAATAAACAGTGCATGAATAGGTATTCATTTAATTTTGTTTACAAATTTATTCACTTTATATTTAAGTGTATAAATTGCTAAGCATAGTATTATGTTAATATAACAAATTCATTTCAAGTATCGAAGTACTTTTTTTGATCTGTTCGGACGATTTACATATCTTCATTGTATTCGGATGCTATTCAATAAAATTTAACCGCAGTCGTCTCCACGTGTCCTGCGAGTTCCAAGATGTTATTTTACGACGATCCTCGAGACCGAGTTAGGGTTATGGCTATAATTCAGTTTTATGAAAGCTCTCATGGAACAAAGTGTATATTTTTTAAGTTAACATACATATCATGTTAAATAAGATAACTGTAGAAACCCGCTGGAAGGGCACGCCTCAAAAATTTCAATCCGAAAAGCTATTGTTAAGATGGAACTTAAAACCGCAATGTTGATGGCTTAAAAGATATAGAATTTTTTTTATAGCTTCATCTAGTATCCCACATATGCCAGTCTAGGCAGAGCAGGTAAGGACCTAGTGCTAAGACACTCGGTTCCCCGCTGTTCACCTTTCGAGAGATTGTGAAACTTAACGCCGAGCTTTGTCGTGTTGACAGATATCATCTTCAGAGGAAAATGAAAACAATTCATTCTTCCTCGGACTCGGATGGAATGGAATGGAATAAAATCATTTTCCTGGTAAACAAAAATCCCAACGTTGAGTTCTGCCACTCAATACGCAAAGTTTAAAAAAAAACGCGAGGAACATAGTGTCTAATTGCTAGGTCCCTTCTGCTCACCCGGCTATGTGAGAATAAGCCTGAACATATCATCAATTATAAATGTATATTTTTTGCTAGTAACATAAGTAATCATTATAACTTGTAATGTTTTATACTTGTGTAATAATAAATCTTTAATGATACCGAAGGCGCATCGTCCTTACGTTCACGTTAAATACCATTTATTCGTGTTTTTGCTGCGCTATAACGCAATGAGAAATTCCCAACAAAGGTTTACGGGTCCAATAACAAAGTTAACGACGCACACTGTGGCTACGTAGCACGTGTTAAAAGTGTAGTATCTTCCTATAGGACGGTTGGTCGTGGGGCTAACATCATATATGTATATGTATATTTGATTCACTAATCAAAAACATATACCTACAGCATTTTATAGTTTATTAGTTAAATACTATAAGTGTTTTGCATATTAAAAATTTGAAGTATTTATTAAATTTACAAGACCTTTTTAACTAATTCAAAGAGTTTTTGTATATGAGCCATCAGTTTTACCATTAGCTTTCTTATCGCAATGTGATTTTATATTCGTAGTCATTATATAAATATGATAAGTAAGTACGTACATATATGCTTGTTGTCGAAACTTACTATCTAAAAATATCTTGCATAATATCTTGACATGACATAAAACAATAATAATAAATTCGCTACTTATATAAGTGTGTGTAACTTAGTCGAAATAATTTAAAATGCGATAAATTCAAAAAGGTTTTATAAAGATTCTTACCAAAAGTTACTTAGATATATAAAACAGAATTAAAAGTTTTCCTTTCGTTAAAAATAAAATGCCAAAAAAAGTGGAATGCATCACTCGTAAAATTCCAAGCACCATGCATGCCTCTGTCACAAAGTCTTTACGTAATGGAATAAAATATCTGAAGTGCTTATATATATATATATATATATATATATATATATATATATATATATATATATATATATATATATATATATATATATATATATATATATATATATATATATATATACGTAGACAATTCATGGAGATACATATTGTTAAGCTTACCGTAAATTTTTATACATTATTTTTAAAACTATATATACATTTAAAGAAAGTCGAATACTGAGTCGAAAACTGTTTTATTTAATGTATTTCTAAACCCTATTGAATTATAAATACTTTCTCGAATCATATAATTTTTTTAATCATGAAATCATGATGACTTTTTATCTCATTAAGGCTTAAAAATTGTGGCTTAAAGGAAACAATATAATGATTTGTTTCTTAGTTCCTTTTCTTCTCACTTGGCGCACTCGAGTACAAAATTTGGAGCTAAAATTAATGGAAGTTCTTAGAACTAATTTTTTGCTTTTAGTGATCTCAATCGCTTTGAGCTTCACTGCCTTGCAGGTAGCGCGACATTCCTTTCTTTTGTTCGAGCGACTGGCGTTGTCTCCTCCTACACACTTCCGGAGGCTATTATACATACAAATTTTGTTAAGGTTTTATTGAATCTTATACGACCATAAAAGTTAATTCTATACTATATTAAATTCAAATAGGAGTATAGTATCACAGCTATGACTTCATTACTCATAAATTGAAATTTTCAATATACCTATATATCGGCACTTGAATACTTATATAAAGCGGTAAATAACATTATAATGTTCCACCGCCAGTTTTACGCCTAAAACAATAAGTGCTCGGTAGCACCCAATATTTTTTATAAACGTGTCTCCAATTTTGAATACAATAAGGAATAACTTAAAAGGCTCCTGTGTTTATAAAAGCTTCAAAATAAAGCTTATATTGAGTTGATTTTTATTATATTTGGTGTATAATTTATGGTCCGTTTTTGACAGCTGACATTATGACATGCTTGCGCTTTGTTCATTAATCAAAGAAAGCGACTCATATTGTTATTTTTTCCATTTTGATTTCACGATCCCGACGTTGATAAGTGAGCAATAAGTAGATAATTAAGAATTTCACATAAATTATATTAATCTTGTGGTTGTTAAGTTATAAAATATATTATTTTAAAGGAAAAATTCAAGTAAGTAATATATAAGTAATATAGTAAGTATAAATATTTCTATTTACATAGTAATATTTATTTAAATTTTAAAATTAATTATTATTCATATTTCTGCCTGTTTATATTTTTATTATTGATTAATAAATTCGCACAATAATTTTACAATATTGTTAAATAATATTAAACTTATTATTAATAAGGTGCATTGTTTTATTTAAAAATAATTAATTAATATTCAATTTATTTAGGAAATCAACTGTATAAAAATGTATGATATAAATTCACAAAGATCAATATTTGAATATTTGAAACATTTATATTAGAGATATAATGTTCAAAATTAAAATTAAAAAAATCTACACCTTATCAGATTGCCACAAGTTTTTTTTACTTACATACATACAAACGTATCACATTATACACAAATTACACAAATTCCATTTATTAAGATTACTTATACAATAAGTAAATAGCTGAATATATCGACAATGCCACTAGCTATATATAAACCGTAAGACGTTTTGAAATATTACGGTACGTTAATATTAGTAATGTTAATTATTTCAATTATATTTAAAAATACCTCCCACATTTGTGACAACGTAATATTTAACACAATGATGCGGGGGCATTGATATATTCTATTAGATAGAGATGAGCCAACTTGTTTTGTTGTTTATTAATCGATTTTTTATTATTACAGGTATGGAGTTGACCTGTTTGGTGTTGTAAGTTCCTTATATTTTGTATGTAGATATCACATATCTATACTGCTATGCTAATTATATTAATCTATATTCTCTATACCAATATCATAATGTGGATCGAGTTGCAAAATTATTTTTTTAATTGGCTATTGTAGCCTAGACAAATTTCCTATCCACGTATATAACGTTTATCGTTTCGACGTAAACCACTGTACCTATGCTCAGAGCTACCTCAGACACTTAGAATATGTCATATACCATATTCAGGTATTAGTTATTTGCATTTGATCACGGGGGCGATGCCGTAGGTAGTTAGTAATTTGTATATTTGGTTATTGTTGGTAAATGTTGGTTTAAAGCTTGATCAGTATCCCTTACTTTATTGTTAATTTGAATGATATAGTGTTTTTTTATGATTTAAAGTTTAAAGTGTTAATCCACACTAATGATAGAAATAATACTTTAACAAAACATATATGTAAATTTTCCCGGTGTGTTCAAATGTTTATATAATATGTTTTCTTTAAGTATGATATAGTGTTATTATAGCCGTAAAACGTAGGCACATATTCCTTTAGTCAATACTTGTACTAGTTCAGTATTGCATATCAAATAAATATATAAATTAATAAACTTAGTGCATAAATACTTAATTAAAACAGAGTTCTTAAAGCGGAACTAGCAACAAAAGCGATGTTCTGACTTGAGTCTTATAAATTTAACGAAGTTGTTAATTGTGTAAAATGGTTTTGTGTAACTAAGTGTTGTAGACGTCGCAACCAGAAGTAGCCTGTTTAGTTTATAGTAAAGACTTCTCTTAGTAAATAATACAAGTTAGGGGCCGAGGGCAGGCTTTCGCAAAGTTCTGTTTGCGCGTGTTGGCGCAATGTTGACAATGTTCTGCCTTCGCGGCCACTGTGCATCGTGACATCGAGTAAATATTAAGCACGACAGGTTTTAAAGTAGAAATTGATGGAGAAATCACATTGCTCTGACTCCATTTATGACTTTTACTTTGAAATCATTTAACTGCGTATCGGTACTTAGTAATGACAACCTAATATAAATTATTTAAAAACTTTTTTTTCTATATAAGTTTGTATGCTACACATCCATTTTGAAGAGAAATTAAGGCTTTTGCAGTATGTTCAATGTAGTAAATGATACATAAGAGTTTTTAAGCATTTCCAAAGTTATAAATATGTAGGTATTCGAAAGTAAGTAATTACTTTGTAAATACGAAATAAGTAACCAAGGATATATGTACTTTCTCAAGAGGACGCAAGTGATTTTTTAATTTTAAACTAATATTGGGAAACAAAAGCTTTAATACAATTCGTGAATAAAATTTTCAGCAAGACGATAACTTAAATTCATAACGATAACGTAATACCATACAACACTTCTTATTGTTTAATCTAATTTATACAAAAAACATGTCATCTATGTATAACATTCCATTTGGTTATTAAAAAACATTTACGTAAATTACGCCTATTTCTGTGAAATAGGGAATAATATGTATATTTTGAAATATAGTCGCTGCGCCTATGACCGATTACGTTAAACTGTGTATTTGAAGCTTAAATTTGATCGTATAGGTTAATAGTCAGAATGCTGGCTGCTATATTGAGTACTATAGGAGGATGTGCGGTCTGTTAGACCTTATTACCTTATCGCTATCGGCCTCGCAATCTGTACGATATGCTATTACGACGTTTATAGTACCACTAAGCGTTTTAGGTATTACTTTACACATGTTCTCCGAATACTCGTTCGATTTAATTTAGCATAATACTTATCTAAACAAAATTATAGACAGGTAGCCTGCGATGGAAATTAGAGCTTATATAGAAACATAGCTTATATAGAAAGTCGATACTATATACGAGATTATTGTGGTGCAATTGGATAGCTTTTGACTGTAAATGTGATTGTTATAGGTTCCAGATTTGAAACTGACTTGCAATGTTTGCGTAAGTTTCTAAATTTAGTTAACATCTCTTTCTAATAGGTCACAATTATGTATTGGCTGTCGTAAAATGATAACAATTCACCTTCTCATGTCAATATATCAGTTACCTATGTATTAAAAGGATTTTAGTTGTCAATTAAATAACTATAGGTTAAATTTATTAGAACGAAATATATAATATCTATTAATACATTGAGCCATAGATATACATACATATAATTATAATTAGGTAAATTAATTTAAAAATATTATTTATAATTAAATTAATTTAAAAACAAGTATTGACATCTTATTGGTGGTTGTGTTATTTATGTAGCTAAAGAAAAATTATAAAATAACTCAAATTAACATTAAAATTGTGACATGTCTCTAGTCTGTAAAGACATTTATCTATTAAATTAAACGTTTTGTTGATACGCGACCAGCCTTTTATATATTTATGATCGCAATCAGAGATAATAAAAACGAACATTTACGTTAGTAATGCGCTTGCGCAGTTAATCACTTCGGTTATAGTGTCCGCGAGGAGTTCACAGCGGCACGGGTTCACCCACGCGCAGCCAAGTGGCGCCAAATGCTATCTATTTGTGTTCTACTTTGCGTTTCACAAATTATTCTCGACGTATTTAAACATTCCAGTCCGATGATGGATATTACCAATTTAATAAATCAGTTTGTTGAATAGACAGTATCGTTGTTTTCTACGCCACCTACAAGTAAACAGTAATAATAGAGAAATCCATTATAATTTTTTGTATATATTTTCATCTAAACTTTACCATATTTTCACTACACTACACTGAACTCTACTATTTACATGGTTATTTTTATATAATACAATCGAGAGAAAAAAAAAATAAAACTTATAGCATTTTTTACCTTTGTAATACTATCTATTTCTATATTAATAAATAAAATATATTAAATAAAGTATATTTCTATCTATACTGGAAAATTGATGTTAAAGTAGAAACTAGAAAAATGCAACAATGCCTATGTTGCCAATTGTATTAATATTATTGTAGATTCTGAATAATTTGTTACTACAAATATACTAAATAATTAAATAAAATATATCATAAAAGTATATAAACCTTTTATAAACGTACTATTTATAACTCATTGAATATAATAGCTTCATAAGCAGATACAAAGCTGTGCTTACGGAAATTTACATCGGTTGTTCTCTAGAAATCGGGATAAGATCCGTTATAAATTGCAAAAAGGCGAACCTTGCTTTAAGAACGTTTCCTTCAAGTACTTCACAATGCGATCTTGGAGTATTGTGCGTTCTGATCCATTGGATTTGAAGGCTTTCTTTGCACTTTCTTGACAGGATTTATATACTTTTATTCCATCCTCTGAACAGCTCGATCTAATATTGTGTTGTAATTCTATCGACAGGTTTATTTCTATCTAAGTTTGCTTAATGTTTATTTCTTGTTTTACATACTTTAATATTATATAGGTATACCTGAATATGTTCAGCGTTGGCAGTCCTACTTTTATTTTAAAAGAAGCTTATCCATAACTCTTTAAGAAATTCCATTAACTACAAATATTTTCGAAATTTTATGTTTATTATTCGGCTTAAGAGTGTCTATTGCGTACGTTGTATTGGTTCAGATATAGATGTCTAATAGTGATTAGAATGCCCGTATTAGTAATGACGAAACTTTCAATTTTCTTAGATGAGATAGAATGCAACTTAAACGTAATGTTTCGTGTATGTAAATAAAATGGACAGTATACACACATACAGACATAAATTAAAGTAATATATAGGTTGAAGATAGAACCTCCATTTTTAAAGTCTGTTAAAAATGTATTAGTATTATGTAAAAACGAAATTTTTAGAACAAATTACAAGCGAAATTTTAATTACGTGTGGATCGTTACGCGTAATTATAGTAAAAAATCTGGAATATTATAAAATAAAAATAAAATACTGCTCTAAATCTTAGCATCACGCATTTTGTTTCTTTAAGCGGATTATTTGACTAATACCTTTTTTCATTTTATTTACACAAAACATATATATTTTTAAATATTTTGTACATACTTATGTATCATAACTGATAATATTTTTTATGATAACTTCTTTTAACATGTATTATATTAGATAATATTGCCAGGTAAAACAACAATCTGGCTAAAGGGATTCACAAACAGAACCTATCATAACTCCAGTCCCCATCAAAGTTCCGAAGCAAAGTCCAGTAATTTGAAATACAGGGTTAGTTGCGATCGTGTCTTATCTTGCCTAAGCTAGTTCATCCAATTGTAGAGCAGCATAATGACTTAATACAATACACGTACGGAAACTGCTCATGACTGAGAAGTCCATGGCATTTGCTACTTTGTCGCATGGATTATACTTGCATATGAGGTTGAGCGCTTAAGTCGTAAGCGAAAGTCAAGAGACGCTTAAAATAGTTTCTACAATGTATTCGAAAAATATAACGGATTTTTTGGGTTGGTGTAGAAATAATTTTGCGGTAAACATATAATTTTATTATACTTGTTTATTATTATTGTACTGTTTTGTTATTGTACTTATTGTACTGTTTTGGTTTTTAACGAGGTAAATGAATATAGATAAATAATTGATAATTAAAATATGTAAATGATTACAATATTAATATTATTAAAGATAAATTAGAAGAATCCAACATATATTAAAAATTAAGTTTTGAAGATTGTTTAGGAAGTGATTAGGTAATCGTAATATGGTAAAACAATTAAATAAGTGTGTGGCTGTCGTGGCGCAGCAAACTGACTGTAAGTGCAACGGTTGTGTGGCTCGATTCCCAATCGGGGAGAATGAATTATTTCATTTCCTCGCTATGGAAGCAAGATAAAGCGCGGCGTTGAGTTCCGCCACTCAATACGTGATATCTCCGAACTGGACGGAAATTGAAGAACGAGGGTCTTCACGATTATGAGTTTTGATTACGCCGAGAATTTAATATAAAACGCGACAAAAAAGAAACATAACCACTCGTATATTTTGATCGCATTGGCGTAACAGTTTGATTTTTCTGTGTTCCAAGGTACTATAGACCTAAAATGTCAGCTTCATATCTCACAGACGTACAGACAGACAGACAAATAGACAGACGGACAATAAAGTGATCCCATAATGTTTCTGTATTTTCTTTTGTGTTTTGTGATATGGGATGTGAAATGTGTTAGTTTCTGTATTTTCTTTTGTGTTTTGTGATATGGGATGTGAAATGTGTTAGTTAAGTAGTGACTAAAATTTGTTCATTGGACCCTAAAATTCTATCTAATATTAAAATCATGATTAATATGTGCGTAAGTAATGTTTCAATGTCCTTTAAGTTAATTAAAGCAGTTAGTTTACCTTATCTAAGGATTGCAGCGTCAAAATGTTCGAAGTTAGTTGAAGTTATCTCTAAAGTTCAGCAATCTACCTCGGAGGTCGAGTGAACCTCTTTGAAAATGGCTGTCTAAGTAGCCCAAAGCAGTCTTGGTCTAACAGCTCACGAATGTTGATATGGAAATACCTTACAACTAACGTCTGCAATAAACATTTACATAAATATACGTTTAAATGTTTTGTATTTAAAAGTGTATGGCTAGAATTTTGTTTGAAATCAGTTACTCTCCTCTCATGAAATATAACAAGCAAATGCTCCCAAAGCCAAAATTTTAAAATGCAATCTTTGCGAAAGCAAAAGATTAATGGCGTAAACGTTGTAAAGCGCAGCGGTGACACACCAGAAATGCTGCTGCTCGTACTACATACGTAACAAAAACATTTATGCGGTGAATTTCCTTCATTTACTCTGTTGGAATTAGAAGGCTTTCATTTGGATCGCATAGAGGGTAGGCCACATGCAAGTCATTATGCGGACGATCATTGAATTAATTATGCGACCGTTACGAGAGCGGTAGTGTTGCAGAGCAGCCCGTTTCGTCGTAACCGATTTCACTTTACAATACTCGAGTTAGATTTGCTAACTTGGCTTTTTATAACATAATCTGTGTATATTACGATTTAGATCCATCCTGTATATGAAAGTACATAATTAATTCAATTGTATTGTAGGTTTATATAAATAACAGGACTTTAAAAACCACTTAGCATAATTTTTGACTGTTGTGTCTGTTTGTTTGTACGTGAATCACGAAATGAAATATTGAAAATCGTTAAATTAATATTACTATATCTCTTCAGTAGTAGTAAGTAGTAGTAGTGATTACTAATGTAAAAAAAATATAAGCGAATTTAGTAATATATTTAAAGCCTTAGGGAACGTGTAGGGTAGTTTTTATTCTATTAATTAATGCAGTGGTATTAATTATAATTTGCGACCAATATAAATTGGGGTGGTTAATATATATATATATATATATGTATATATATATATATATATATATATATATATATATATATATATATATATATATATATATATATATATATATATATATATATATATATATATATATATATATATATATATATATCTATATATATTATATCACCATGCCAAAATTAATTAATTAAAGAATCGTTTTTAGCTTCTGTTATATATATATATATATATATATATATATATATATATATATATATATATATATATATATATTTATATATATATATATATATATATATATATATATATATATATAACAGAAGCTAAAAACGATTCTTTAATTAATTAATTTTGGCATGGTGATATAATATATATAGCTTTTTAGCTTCTGTTATATATATATATATATATATATATATATATATATATATATATATATATATATATATATATATATATATATATATATATATATATATATATATATATATATATATATATATATATATATATATATATATATATATATATATATATATATATATATATATATATATATAACAGAAGCTAAAAACGATTCTTTAATTAATTAATTTTGGCATGGTGATAACTTAAACCCTGGATCATCATCATACATCAAGTGATAATAAATTATACAATTTTAACTAAAATGTTATAGTCAAATGATTAATTTATATTTCTATTCAGTTTACCTATTCTTTAAGTGAAAAATGTTTCAATAATAGTTTTTTATTATGATATAAGTATAATTTTAAATGTTGGCACCATTGGAATATGTCAGTCGTAGTTATATATTTTGTCGGGGCTCGCTAAAAATGGCGATGTTTGCAAAAACAAAAAAAAAATGGATTTGAAAAATGTGAAAAATATATATTGTGATTAATTTATGCGATGATGTTACTATTCCTTTAATTTAAAACTGATAAAGATTCAGGTGGTATGGTATGTACATAACATATATTTATTTAAATTTATTTTACTTTTACAATAATATACATACAGATTTTAGAAAACTAAAAAGAAATACACTAAGCATAATTTGAAACCGTCCAAGTACTCCGACTACTAAGCCAACTATTTATAATTTTTCTTAATTGATTAATTATTTTTATTAACAAATATATATTTTTCACATAAGCAACTAATTTCATTATTAGACAAAGTGATTCGAAAGGAAGGTTTGAATATTTGTATGATAATATATACATATTATATTAAAGTAAATCCGTGAATATCGAAGATTTGTAATTAAAACTGGTTTACTAAATAATCATTCCGATTTAATGGGCTGCTAAGGCTGCTAACGAAACGATAATCTATATATATATGTAATAAAAATGTATCTGACCATTGTCTGTATATGAAAGATGTGTTAAAAGAAAACTATTATTGGGGGCATTTATAAATGTCATATATCCCAGGATAAGTACTTTTTAACGGCTTAACTGATATAAAAAAGTTGTATTATATTTAGTGTTTATTTTATTTCAATCGGTTCATTCATAAACAAGTATATCAATTTAAAGTATTTTGTAGGACGAAACTGCTACAAAATAACTGATTTAAACTGTTTGAAATTTGCTTTGCCACATAGACAAATTTACGGGGGCTACTCTTAAATATTATATTGATCGCTTTTGAGAACATTTAAAGTAACAAATAAAAATATCATGGAATTATACTAATAAAGTGAATTATTAAGTATATATTGCTTGAATATAATAATACGATGGTGTTATGTGATTCAATCCCTCATCATCATCATCGCCTGTCCTTGGCCACTGCTGGACATAGGCCTCTCAATGGCACGCGACTGAGCTTGCTTCGCATCCAACCACTGCCACCTGTTCAATCCTTGGGAAAATCATTATATTAAATTTATTTTTATATTTCGAACATTTTGAATTTTTTTATAATTGTTCAGCGAGTGTTTTAAAATAATTTTTTTTTCTTCCTATTCTATTCCCATGTGAAGCAAAAATAGGAAGCTATATAACGTAATATATTTTTTTTATTTTAAGAAAAGTAAACTTGGTCAGAAAAATAAAGAAAGTCGCTAACACCATTATGATAGGAAGACACCGGACGTAATACATCAGTGTCTCGATTTTGCTAACATTTAAGTTTTAAGTTTTTAATAAAGATTCAATTTATTATATATAATAATTGATTATTGTGATTCACCTGAGTTTGCATGCTTAAATGAAGATAAGAGGTTGTTGCATACCCCAGAACATGGCCAGGTTGCAGTCTTGGCACGCGAATTTCGAGGAGCGGGTGGGTGAATAAAGTTGAAATATATTGAGTTTAACGTAAGTTGGAATAAATTATATATTTATTCGTATGAATTATTCTAAAGTAATAAGCTCATGTGTATCGAATATACTTTTATAAGACGAGAATTCCGTATTCCGAAGTAAATTCCCTCACTTATCACATTTGAAATAATAGTCCCCTGGCGCAGTTTTTTAGAGTAAACTCAGCAAAAAATATTTTTTATTAGAAAGATATTTAAAATTTATAATATCATTGTAAAAATTTGTAAAACAATTAAAAATATAGCACATGTTTAGGTATTAAAAAAAAGGTATTTTGAAAGTACCTATATGCGGTGAGAATAAATTATTTCCATTTTCCTCGCTCTGGTAACAAGACAAAATGCGGCGTTATGATCCGCCATTCAACAAGTTCCCTCTGCCTACACTGCTTTATGCTAGATAGGACATAGTTAAGTTAATATAAAACATTTAGAATGAAAATTTTGAGCCATATCGTTTCAGTTTAATGGACGGATTGATTGTCACATCATAAAACGATTTTTTAAGTTGCCTTGTTGTTTCATAAAACTTTTATAGATAGAACATTAAAAATAGTGAAATTTATCATAAAGTTAAATAGTCGCATTAATCACGTTATAGTAAAATTTAATTCTGAAAACCGCCGCCGGGTAGCGTTTTAATTTAATTCCGTAGAGTAGTACTTCATTCGCTAAAGTTAAAAGATTACAATTTTACACGACTTGAGTTGACTGTAGCTATGTCTTTAAGGAGGAAAAGCGATAGTCTCTCGGTTCCAACTGATAACGGAATATTTGAACAGATACCGCGCGTTCATTGGCTTATTGCTCTCGGTCTGATGACTTCTTAAACGATTTCAGGGATTTTTGTCATATCTACGCGACCGTTATTAACTCTCAATTATTCTAATAAACCAAAGCTTTTTATTTGATTTTCTTACATTTTATAATAGTGAAGTTTTTTAGTTCATATTTAAAGTGATATAAAAGAAAGAGTAATAAATAAGTGAGATAGATAGGTAGCCATATAAAAGATATGGCCGCAAAAATATATTTACGTTATATTAAACACCTCTGTAGTTTATTTGAAATTATTTTATAAGAAAAATCTTAACATTTTTGCAGCGTAAGTGACAATTTGGTGCACTTATTTCAAAATTTATTTCTTGGAACATTTCATGCTTTCGTCCAACATAAGGATGACATACAGTCCTTATCGTTTCATGACACTTGGCTAGCTCTGAGCCAGAAAGCATCCATTAAAAGTTTAACCCGCACTCCCTAGTGATAGGTCACGTGACATAACTGTAGCCTGTAGACCAGACTTTAGAACTTTGAAGGAAGTAAACTATATAAATTTTTAAGGATCTTGATACTAGTGGGATGTGCTCATACGTAAATAATATATTATACGTTTTCTTTCATAATTTTGAAACTGTTCAAGTTATGCAAATAACTTTACTGTGCATAGGCAAATGAATATGCTGCGATATGTTCTTTTCTTTTTTTTATTTGTACAAAATATTAATATAAAAATAAACAATACAAAAGAGAAAATAACTAAAATCATTGCACACAAGGCGATCTTATGGCTTTGTAGTCATCGATTTCAGATAGCCTATGGGGCGAAAAGGAACACTTAAAATTATAGAGAGGTGGCAGAGAAAGAAATATTATAACATATCTTAAGTAGACATAAAATAATATATAAATACCTATAACACGATTAATTAGTATATAATAATGTCTTTAATTAATACATACATAGTGCACAATATATATATATATATATATATATATATATATATATATATATATATATATATATATATATATATATATATATATATATATATATATATATATATATATATATATATATATATATATATATATATATATATATATATATATATATATATATATATATATATATATGTATATATATATATATATATATATATATATATATATATATATATATATATATATATATATATATATATATATATATATATATATATATATATATATATATATACATATAAACATACAAACATACAATGGACTATGTAAATAAACTATATACGTGCATGTATGTGTCTTTGTTGCAAAAAAGAAATAATCTAGGAACTTGTCGACAATTGAACTAAGTGATGTTTTAGGGCCTTTTTAAACGAAAATAATGGTTTAGCCCGACGGATACTTATAGGTAAGTTGTTCCACAATTTAATTGCTCGAACTGTAAAAAACTGATCATATGTATATCTGATATATCTATTGGAATACGTAGCGTTAAGTTGCGTGATGATCGAACAGCATTTCCTAGCGCAGCAGTAATTCAAATTTATCCTTCAAGTAAGAAGGTGCAGTAGGATTAAATAACACACCGTACAAAAAGGAAGAAGAATACGTAAATTCCGGCAACAGCCGGCAGTATAAAAAGCCACTTCAGTTTTAAACAAAAGTGAGATACATGATATGTTTATTTTGCGTCAGAAGAAATTGTTATCTTTTACTTCTTTTATGTTTACTAGTACAAAATAAAGTCACTTTCCCTAGTTGTAGGAGTGTAAATGCAAAAAAATTGCAAATGAATGCAAATGCAAATGCTGGCTAATCCTTGCACGATTGATCAAAATTATGTTCTATTGAATTGTTGATTGTTCTATAGAATCTAAAAAAATCTCCAAAAAGTTTTATTAATTTTTTTTAATCTTCTAAGATGGACAGAACCAATTTTTATCTTTTGCATAATTAAGAAAAGTAATGGGTATTATTGAAATTTTACAGTATCTTCCTTTAACATATCTACATATGTAAGTAACCCATATTTTTTTAATTCAAGCTTTTAATCGCTTAAGAGCTTAATAACAACAAGCAACATATCTGCTTAATAATAAATATAAACAGATTGTTTTAAAAAAATGGGACACATGCAATAGACTAACTACTATTACTATTTAATATAATTAATTAATTAATTAGTCACATAAAAATACAGCGTAAAACGATTTAAAAAATTATTATTCTTAGCAACCAAGTTTTTTTGGATAGGGTAAATTTGTAAAAATCTACACAGTCTCTGTGTAAAACCAAATAAATTAGTTGTAAATAAGTTATATTTGTATATAATAAATAAGTAAGCCTGATGAGAACGTATGGCTCAGCGGTGAGATCGCTTGGATAGTGCGGCCCGTCCAAAGCCCGCTATCCTAATATGCTTATATATTTATCTCAAAGTATTAGACTACAGTTCTACGAATATGTCAGAAGCTATAGTAGCTAAATAGAATACTATCAAGCTTCTGTAATTTCATTAATTTTATTTATTGTAATTTTATTCAGTAGTAGAATTTAGATATTGAAAAAAAGTGATCTTCTCATACACGAAGACCATTTTCTTTGTGTTCATTTTCTATCTACCTATTTAAAATAATACATTTGAATACACTTTGTGGTTCAAGTAAAAAAAGTGAAACAGTTATGGTCTACATGAATAGCTTGGATATTTAGCAATATAAATACTATATAAATTTAATTTGAATGAATTTTATATTCATAATCGTGTACCGCGCAATCGTGTGAAGCCCACAAACAATAAAATTTGATAAATTCCAAATTTTAGATCTCATTTATTATTTACTTTGTACTTTTAGAAGTGTTATTGCAACAATTATTCAAATGTGTGTTAACATATCATATGTTACACATGTGATGATGTAAGCAGATGGAGCAGTGGCGAAGGGAGTCATTTTATAAAGGTAAACCGGTGTCGAATTAATATTAAAACAAATAAATTAGTATAAAATCTAAATTGTAATCAGTTTAGTAAGTTTATTTACTCAGCAATATTGAATGGCTTGTATTGCATGCAATAAAATGGATTTATAGTGGGATTTAAAATTTACAAGAGGTAACCCTATAGAAATCGTGTTATATGGATACTTCGCCACAGTTCGTTAGATTCTATCTGTCTATGCTGCATAATATGTGAAGATAATAAATTATTAATTATTAAATACTAAAATATAGTATAAGATGGTCATACTTATTCTTGCCCACGTTACTTAAATAGTACAATAAAAGCGGCATGGTGATTTCTATTGGTCCCCAGTAAAACTCTTTGCTTTGTTCATATAAAATCTAAGTCTTTTTCTATTGGGTGTCCCTAGATACTTATAGCTTCAAAAGTAGCCTATAACTGATTACTGAAGATATCCTTTTATGTAAATTTCTGTCAAAGTAGATCAGGTCTGACTAGAAATTCTTTTTGTCACTTCTTGTGTTTCAAAATAAGGTCATTTTTGGGTTTCGGAAACCTAAAGGTGCCAATAAGACTATATCGCTGAGCTTTCATTGTGCACGCTTCAGTTTGTTAGTCTCGCATTTTTAAAAATTAGCAGAAAACAAAACAATCGAATGATTATTATACGGTATAATAATCGTACAAATTCAGCGTGCAAATAAAATAGTGGAATTATATATTCCGTGATAATTATTATGTTCAATATAAAATTCAATATATGTATATAAAAACATAATATAGTATATGTACTATATTTCTAATATAGCGACATGCCGGTATTATCTTTGATCAAAGCGATTACTTTTGTACAACATAGAAATACATTTTACAAATTGGTTCTACGAGTATTAGTGATCTATAGATGTGAAACATGTTATTAGCATTTCGCCCACGGCCAAAATATATAATGTTGCCATTTAACAAGATCAGTTTAAATATATCTAATCTAATACCAACGCAGCCTAAACTATATTAATATACTAATAAGTTACAAAAAGATAATTTGCAGAAAAAAAATATTACAGCTGCAACTTTGATGATTCTTAGAATCACTCGAGATATTATTACTAAAGTTATTAATTGATTATATTAATTTATTTCACGTTTCTTTATTAAATATAAAACTAAATAATATATTTATCTACATACAAATTTTTGATGATATTTATCTATATACAAGGTAGGCAGGGGAAACCTAATCTCTAGATACTCTATTCTCCGCTTTCCGCCTTTCGAAATCTGTTGCGAGAGCGAGGAAAATACAAAATATTTCATTCTCTTCGAGTGGTAATAGTACCCACAACCGTCGTGTTTATTGTCAGACGCTGTGCTACTGTGCCACGGAGGCCCCTTTAAAAAAGTGAACAAATATTTCTCTTAAAAAAAAGAGTAGAAAAAGTGTACTTAATTATTTCTTTCGTCAGAAACTTTACGCTTTTTCTTTTTACATAATAAAATAGTTACATCGTCCTGTTATATTTATGAGAAAGCACGGGCGTAAATGCTTTAGTACAAAAATATAAGTGAATATCTAAGTATTTTATATATTTATTACGAGAAAATCAAATCACTACATAATATGCCCAAGAGACATTGGAGTATACAAAATATAGGAAATGGTAAGGTGGTATGGAACACCAATAGCGTAATTGTAGGCGTATGCACTCATTTTATATGAATCAGTTCCATCGTAATTTTATAAATGTATAGGTTAATTTTATAAATTAGAAAAAAATTATGATACACCTAACTTTTCAGATTTTTTGCTTTATCCTTTATTTGTATTGTAAGAACTAACTTCAAAATTCTAGGTCCACCGGACGTACCTACTCTGTAGCGAAACATATGCATTAACGCTCGTATTCTCTAAAGGATGGATTTGGATCCACGCTATCTTAAGAAAAATGGTCCTGATAGATGGACAGGCGGGCAGACAGACAGCAGCAGAGGCACAATACAATTTTATAATCAAAAACTATATTTTTTCAGCAGCATTAATATTATTTTGAACTTAACGTATTGTTTAGGGCGGTGCGGTGCTGTGCTTTGCGGTGTAGGCGGAGAGAAGCTAGTATAACATTATTCAGTTTATTCAGTTAAAACCTACACATGCGAAAATAAGCTACCATCAAAAATAATGTATACATTTGTACTTAAAATTAAATTGATGTTACAAACGCATTTATGTGGAACATTTAAATTAAGTGACAGTTTTTGTAATTTTGCGTTATTTTTAAGTTATTATTATATTTTTTATATGTAAAATGCATGCAAATGCTTGCTAGTGAAATGCATCTTGGGTAGCGGAACTCACTCACTAAATATTCCAGACTCTCTTAGCTTTACCGACAACGTATTAGTTTTTGATATTCATTAATTGAAAGTGAAATTTTACTATGTCCATATTAATTTGTTATATTTACTTTGCTATGTTCTAGAATCTAAATGAATAATAGAGAGATGATATGTCTTTTAACATCAATATGTTTAAAATAGTTTATAGTAAAAAAAATTATAACTTTCCTAGGAATGTCTTGTAAAATTACTGTAACATTGATTAAAACCTGATGGTTTACAGAGTTGGAAATTGTTATAAACGTGAAATGTTAATTGAAAATATATTTTTTATTTCAATATATTATTATAACTCCATTTAGTACTATTGACCTATTGTTATTTTAATATTAATATTGTTAATTTAAAAAAGTTGTGCCCTCAGGCGTGAGTAGATTTTCAGAAACAATGTTTGTTGAACATTCATTATGGTGCGCATAATTTAATAATTATGCTTTAGTTAGAAATTCAATAAAAGCTCGTTCAATTTTAAAGCAATTAACGTGTTGTTTATTTTAGAGACTACATATTACTCAATATGTTCTCGAATTTAGATGAAATTGTTTGGTATTATTTTGTAAGTTCTATAATTTTATACCGCATTGTTGGATATTCCTGTAAATTATGATTATCTGATTGTAATTGTCAGTTATTTTAAGAAATTGTAACATAACAATAATTCAGTATTTCATTGCATAAAAAAGTAAAATATATAAGTCACACTCATTCACAGATAAATTAGTATGACTTATAATTGAATTTTTTTTTTTCACTAAAAGTGATATCTTACAGGCAATTAATAATAGCGAATATTATATAAGACTAGAAAAATTATTTATATAAAAAAAGAATTATATAAAGTTTCCCTTTTGTTAGCTTTATATTTTATCCCTAGCTCCCTTCTCTTTGGCTACCCCACCAGAGAGAATACTAAACATTACGATTCCTACATATCTTTATCGCTTCGTGAATTGTCAATCTTCTTCATGCTTTTTACGTGATTTTCCTTCAGTATGATCGATACTGTGTTCTCAATGGTTAACCGAGGTGCCGCCCTACCTCTCATCTACTAACTCCCGCATCATATATTTTTTACAATTCTTTCGTCATTCATCCTGTCGACGCACTCATATTACCTAAGAGCGGTCTTCTTCTTTCTTATTATGATATTCTCGCATGTATATTCAATGCTGTGTATAGCTGTAATAGGTAGTAGACTTGTGTTCATTTGACGATTCAAAAGTGGTTGTAAAAGTCTATTTGTATAAAAAATATTTTGAGTTTGAAATTTTATACACAAGTTTCTGCCTTGTAACAGCGCCAGTACTAGCACTGCACTGTGTACGGCCAAACATACAGCTAGGCAAGACGTTTTGCCGTCTAGTCAATGCACATAAATCACCGCTAACAATACACCTTTCCACGTTCATATGGAGACAAATATAAACAAATATACGTAAATACATAAATATATAATACATATACAAAATATATAATATTGTACGTTTATGTAATTTTATGAAACGAAAAGAAATATTGTAAAAAGCTGCTGCTGAACTAGAAAATAATTCAAAATTGAGGTCTCCTTCGAGTGTTGCGTTATAACTAAAAGGAAAGGTTGATAAATGACAAACGCCGTATAACTTGCCTCATCTGCTTGAGCGTGCACCAGTTTCATAACCAAGGGAGCACTTCCGTCTCACTATGAATTACTAGCGAACTCATTAACCCATATGAGCTGCCGTACTTAGATTACTAGGCATTAACAATTAAATGAGGCACGTGATGTATCGTCGATTTGGAAACTATTACGGTATTTCGACAATTTGTATTTGTGTTCAAGTAACCAAAAATTCGATCTTTTGATTTGAAATAAGAATTCTTATGAAGTGTTCTTATATAGGTATGTAATAATACGAGTAAATGATGTACCTATATATTGTAATTTTTAAAAAGGCTTAGCTTAAACTGTTTTAGTTCATATAAGCTATGTTATTTATGTTTGTTGTCTCATTAGTGGAAAATGAAGAACGAAATGGTTGATCTATGTCATAAACGCAATAAAGACGTTAGGGGTTTAAATAAACGTGACTAAAAACCAACCTTTTATGTCTAACAACGTTTAGGTATATAGTTATGATTGTAATAGAGATAATAAGCTTCTACCAGAATCGAATTCACAAGGATCATTTTTATTAATATAAAGGTAGGTACTAACTGTGCATGCTATCTACCTATCGCTACGCATATTTAACCACCTTCGATCTCATAAATAGGCTTCTAAATTATTCAATTAATTGCTTCCTTAGCTCCATTTCTATAAAGCTCGAGAAATAATATAGACGCGTTGAGTACCTGTTTCATACTTGCAGACTGTCAGCAATTTCAATAATTTACATGCGAATTAATTAACTCGGTCTCGTGACATTTGAGGTATTTCATAAAACTCATACTTTGTCGTTAACTAGTGTACGTTATCTAATAAGCGTTTACATTTAATATACCTGTAGAATAAATCTTGTAAATACATGTTTTTAGTGAGTATTTTACTTTACAACGTCTTAACACTTCCAGTAATAATATAATATTTAGTTTTTGTATTTAGTTTAAGCCATATTTATTTTAAAGCAATGTAAAATAAAAAAATTAAAGAACCAGCGAATACAATGCTTATAATTTTTGAACAATGGAATATTAAATAGTATAGACAATGACAATCTTAATGTATATTTTTATTGAGAAGATATTAGCCGCTTATTTTTATGTATATTAATAACTAACCAAATTTTTATAGATTTATTGTAAACATAAAAATAAATGGAGGCCAACATAGCGTAAATGTTTAAAAAGTTTTCTAATAGTATAATAGCAATGTCATAATGTGTTTATGGTCGGCTTTGCTTGTCGCTTATGACATGTCTTTTATCAAAATGGTTGCCAAAGCTAAGTAAGTATCTACCCAAAGAAGATAATTCTAGTGGAATACTAGAATTTGTTTGTGGATGTGGAAACGTGATTTCTCAGGGTAACAGCATTAACAGTGCTTTGTCTGCATTCATGAAACGGCGAAATATCGACCGACGATCGACGTTTCATGACAGCACGGCATTGTGTACGGTCGTACACAATGCCGTGCTGTCATGATACTGTTATACGACAGCGAAACGTGAAAAACGGAAACTGCACTATTGAATACTGTAGATATCCAGGGTCAGTCAGCAAAGTTTCATAGTAAAACTAAAGAATACCGATGAATAAATTAAAAAAAAGTATATAGTGCAAGAGTCATCTTTTGAGAACACAGCATCGATGATGCTGGATAAAAGAAGGGCATGAGGACCTCCCCGAATGGCATGTATGTTGGCGATGTCAATGACAGTGAACGTGGCAAAAGAGATATATAGGGACCATAGCGCTTAGAACTACGTTCTCTATCACAACGACGCAAGAGATACATCGTGACTAATTAAAAAATATACACTATATAACTAACATATAAACTAACCGATTTAAACTATTGATAAACTAAATAATAATTAGCTAATCCAGCCAAAATCAGATGGTATTTTTGAAAAGAAATTCAACAATATCAGTGAAACTTATGCAAAACTCGGGTCGTCAATAAATAAAAACTGTTTTTAATAAAAGCTCTGCGTGCAACGGGCGCGATCGCAGGCATATTGCATTCGAACGTATAAATTCACTAATACGCCTGAACTTGCACGATAAAGTCTAAAATCGCACAACTTATTTTAGTACCGGAATAATTCTTGGGATTTTTGACAGCGCAATCGAAGTTTGCCGGTAGGCTTTGCCGTGCTTTAATTAAGAGCTGCTGTGAAACTCATACACCTACGTTAGAATATTACTGCAAGGGATTGTCGGTACTCCGTTACGGTCCATTATAGTGATGATTGCTTTGTGAAAGACAATCCTCCAATAACCGTTATCTTGACTACCAAAAATATTACCCTTAACATGTCGGACATAGTATAGATTAGAGCCTTTCCGAAAATTATATCTTGTATAGGCTAAAATTATTTCAACGTATAATTATGTATAATTCTATAGTTTTCTTATAACAAGATATATACTTTAAAGTGTAAAATTATAAAAATATTCGACAGTCCATAACGAAATGATCACAATTATCAACTTAACGCAAATGTTCATTTAATGTAAACGAGCTGATAGAATTGGTCTGAAATTGGTTTGATTATACGAAATGAAACCCGTATAATCTACGGGTAGTCGGCCGAGTTTACAAATCGTTTACAAAAAGAGGACGATTACAGTAATTTGGTGGAATCGCAACGTGCACAATCAGCTAAAAAGGAATGAAGTTTTTATCGCTTGTCCCAAAGCTGGGCACGAACCCAGGCCGATTCTAACGAGCTCATTGGTAATTCAAATTGGCTGGACCGCCGCACCCTATAATCAATAATATTAAATGTACGTGTTTCCTGAAACCGCGACTTCGAGACCACTGATCGAATTACGCTACTCTGAACAAGAGCTTGCCGCACTATTACAAAATGATGTATTAAGTACAGGACGTTAGGGGAAGTATACTGTTATAAATTGTGTTTTCATGAACCTTTTCCTTATCCATGTATATAATTTATTTACCTAGTGCTCCTAATGTCCAGTTACGGCAAGACTTAAATCTAGTTTATTTAATAGAGCTCTTTTATTGGCTTTGTTCCAGACTGAGACGTGGTTGAGCTAATAATTTAACGGCACTTTGACGTGTTTTCAATTTTGAAAACATTTTATAAAGGCTTCACGACTGGCACGATTAAGAAGGTTGTTGGCATTTAGTATATAAGAGTAAAAATAATGTACTTTTTTTAAATTACAAAACAACTTATTTGTGTTTTAATTGTAAAGTGGGCTGATTAGCGAAGCGACCACATCGCTAATGACGTGTTATCAACCAATGTATTATTAATTGAGTTGTATTGGCGCCATTCCGTTAAAAGTATCCCAATATGCATATCATATCAACGAGAATATATTGTTGTAAAGTTACTAGGCAGTAACGAAACGCATCAAGTTTGTTATTGACGAGTAATTTTATCTCTTGGTCCCATTTTTGCCGATCATATTCTCGTTAAAAGGTGTAAAGAGCTTAACTATCTTAAAGGATTCTATCAAGTATTGCTTATTAACATGTATAATGGAATTGTAAAGTAGTTATATTTATTAAATCATAACTTTAAAATAATATAGCATATAACCTTTTCTGGTTTCTTGGAATCAATAAATTAAGAAACATTTACCTATTTAGAACTCTTACGACTGGAGATTTTCAATAATAAAAAAATACAATGAGATAAAAAATATAGGCATGCGCTTGCTGTTATGCTTTTATGCCATTTGTATAGTACGAGTTACATTATAAAAAGCAAAACGTTTCCCTGTTTATATAGGATTTTTTTTTAAATCCACTTTTAGTACTATTAGGAATCTCTTTTATACTATTAGGAATGTATACACCAAATATCGGCTCTCTAAGCGTGATACTGTCAACTGTGTGCTGTCAGCCAGTTACTCAGTAACAGATGAGTTTTACATAATATACAGATTAATTAACAAAATTTATATATGTGTTATGGATAAAACTTCAATTTGGCTCCAAAATTGTACTAAGCTATATATATAAACCTAAACACCCACTGAAAAGGTAAAAATAATATTTTAATAACTTTGGAATAAATAAAATCCAAAATAAAACGAAACTAAATTAGTAATACGTATATAGGTACCTATTTAATATTTAAATTCTTTTATTCTTGGATTAGGTGCCAATTTGCGTATTATTATTCTTTTTGTTAGAGCGCCATCGTGGCGCCTACCCTATCATGTGCGGGATACAGTATGAAAGTAATTTTTGAATTTATTTATTAATTTTATTATCTTATGTTCGATGTACTTAATAGTTATATATTATTTAGACTTTATATTTGCTTTGGCTGGCACCGACATAATTAAAATACGTTCTCATTTGGGGGAGTAATCATATTTATTAAACATACAAAATAAAAACCTCCTACATTTTAAAATCGGTTCAAAGTAAACTTGTTGCTTTTATTTATTTATTTATTAAAATCGCCAAACCAGCGTACACGAACAATACATATTTCAAAATATCCTAAAATGAATAACAAAGTGCAGCTGCAATTACACACAATTACATTTTATACCTATAATACAAAAAATATTTAAGGTATTAAACTAAAAAGTAAAATTTCAAAAAAAAGTTATACATAGAATAAACACGAATAATAAATATAATTATAGTAATATACAATTTATAATAAATTATTATTTATTATAATAAATAATATAATTATAGTAATATAATTATAGTAATATAAATATAATTATAGTAATATAAAAATTAAAAAAAGGAAAAAGAAACATATTGACCACTAAGTATCCAGCTCAGATCAGATCCAGTACAGGTCAGATCCAGTACAGACCAGACATATGCGGTCAACAAGATCGCAGTGAATTTAATATTGAAACATGAAAATTAAGCTTATTTTCAATGAAAATGTTCAGATCTGCCTTCCTAAAATTAAACAAGGACAGATCTGATATTTTTTTATTTCGTCTGTTTTTTAATCTTTGGTACAAGTTAACTAGACCCTATCTAGCAAGAATTTATAGTTGAAGAATTGTACCGCCCCTCATCAGCTTATTTAACCAAATAATCCAATAGTACACAATTAAACTTATTTTCGTTGTTCTAATATTTAAGGAATTTCTCTCACAACTCTTAATTATTGAAGAGTTGTGTCTTCTGATGTCATCAGCTTATTAATATTATTATAGGTGATAACTACAACAAGCTAATATATGCATGCTTTTTTTTAATTTATAAATCATCTATAAAATGTTAAGATTTCCATCGATGTTCCTGGGTCCACCCCAGGAGTACACTTTTTCAAACAAACAAAACATTACACAAATTGGTTCACATGACGAACATAGCTCCTCTTTTTTGGAAGTCGCTTAAAAAATGTTTCCATGTGTCAATCGAAACATGTCATCAATTCAACGTTCAAACGTCAATATATATATATGTATATATATATATATATATATATATATATATATATATATATATATATATATATATATATATATATGTATATATATATATATATATATATATATATATATATATATATATATATATATATATATATATATATATATATATATATATATATATATATATATATATATATATATATATATATATATATATATATATATACTAATTATAATCAAATTAATTTTAAAGTTTACTTTAAATTTAGATATCAAAATTATGAACATAATTTGATAATCAAATTTAATAATAATAATTTAATAAGTCATAATAGTTAAACGACAAGCTATCATTACACACATATATATTAGATATAGTAAAAATACAGTTATGGTACTTCAATTAATATCTAACTGTACGGTTGGTAAATTCACCGCAAAATAAAGGTAAAACTACTTACTGTACCTATAGTAATCAAAGTACAGTAGTTCTACTTGGCTTCCTAGAGCGATGCCAAAAGCAATTATTAAGTATTATTCATTCCGCATATAGCGCTCTCGATAGTGTTCGTAAGAGACGCGAAGAAAATTGCACTAACTAATGATACGAGTAGTATCGTTTCTTGAATACAAATTTGAGTCTTTCATCGCCAGGCAGTTGGCCTACGTATTACAGACGTGTAAGACTAGGTAAATTGAAATGGCGTTATGATTTATAGCTGGACTTCACGAGCCAGTATTACGGTCAGCTTCGTTCATGGACGTGACGTGAAATTAAACCATGGTCATTCCAAATTATAATTCGTACGTATACCAATATTTTTATTTGAACATATGTGTGAAATTTCTTTTGATAGGTAGACTGGGCCTATATATAGGGCTTATATATGAGTATGGCTATGTTTTTCACTGTTCACACAAACACGGACCTTTTATTTAATGATGTAACTAAGCATTCACTCAGTTTAACCAGGTCAGAAAAATCTCTATATATGAAATAAAAATAATAACTAGATTGAATAAATTTTAACCAATTAATATCATTTGCAGGTGTACCATAATTGTTTCTGTGTACATTTTGTAAATGGTATATGTCGTAAGCTTTAAGTTTCATATTAATTACTTCATTTTTTTACGTTTACTTAACAACTGACTGAATTAGAAGCTATTTCCTACTGCATATATAATAATTAATACCTAATTCGATTGTTTCGGGCAAAATATTTATTACTAATGTTCCGCGCATGGCTTCATCCGCTTATACTACATAAATAATGCTCATATGTCTTGAATTACTTCATCTAGTACTGAACACGATATCGAGATTCTATTCCAAGTTTTATAGACACAAAGATTTGCTCGATGATTGATTTGATTAGTTTAAAACCAGTTTATCTCGTTGAACATCAAAACGAATATATAAAAAATATTGGCAGTAACGTCCGCCGCAAGCCGCTTTTTTAAGCTTACAAAACTCCAATAATAATTATTGGAATAAAATTCCAAGTCCATTAATAATAGTTACGGAAAATTTAAAGTGAATGAATACTGATTCTGTTTCTGATGTTTCATTTGTTGCAAAACGGCTTACTTTTTCTATTTGCGGAAACTATTTCTTTATACATACTGAACATAATTTTCTTCTTATAAATAGTAAAAGCTACTTATACAACCAAATTATATATATTTTTAGGCTTATCCCGTAGTGACCAAGTGTCAAGAGTAAATCTAGTATCCTCTCCGTCCGAACTCAACGTAATGAAAATAACGCCATGCTTTTATTTGGAAGTGCAGGTAAATAAAATAATACATTGATCCGAGTGAGGTTAGTGGCACAATAGGACAGCGACGGATAGTAAGCCCCATGGTGTTATAGTCGTGGTACAGTCAACAATCCCACTGCGCCGCGATGTCGATTACTATATTATGTATTTGTTTTTCTACAAACATAATAAATTAATATAACATTATTTGACTAGTAATATCAATTGTCTTCAAGAAATAATGCTTAGAATAATATTTTTTTATAAGACTTTTCGTTTTTAGGGTTCCTCAAATGGAAAAAAGAAATTTTTATAAGATCACTTTTTGATAGACTATCTGTCTGTCCATTTGTCAAAATATTTTTTTTCAAGATCGCATTATGTCATCAATTTTAAAGTAATATCAAATGTCTAGGTCAGTAATTCCTTTGAGCACAGATAAAATTAAACTTCTTAGTCAACGCAATCAAAAGATATAAGCGTTTATGCTTTGTTTATGCCGCATTTGTGTGAAATTTGCGCCGGAATGAAAACCTATAAAATTTAGTTAAGAACTTAGAACTAACCACTCATAGTAATAACCAACGAAAATACCCGAAAATTGTATATGGCAATAAAAAATCCGTTGACCTACAATCATGAAACTGGTAAGGAACTCTCATGTGATCGTTTGTGCATAGAACAACTTTATTTCATAACTCCTGGATTCAAATCCTGGACCAGTCGAAGTTAATAAGATATTACTTTACATACAATAATTTTGTGGTTACTTGCAATATACCTCACTGGGCCATGGACATTGTATTTATCACATCAAAGTCACCTGAAAGATATTATTACTAGAAATATCTCTCGATCGTCAAATACAGATCGATCGTAGCGGCTTCGCATCGGACTGTAACCGCTCTGGCAAGCTCTGGTAAGACAAAGCGTGGCAATGAGTTCCGCCACTCAATATATATCAAAAATGTAGAAGGCGGAATACTGAGTGTCTTTATACTAGGTTCTCTCTGTCTAATCAGGTAATCTAAGTGGCATTAGCTTTGCAAAATTTAATTATATACCATAGCAAAATTGTGTACCACATACATTCTAAACTATCGTTATGTGCATATTACATAATATTTACTTACACTATATAATATGGTCATACAAAAATCGTAGTATAACTACGATATGAGGCAGGTGAATAAATCCTTGAGTATAGTTCTCACATAAGTTATTTTGGTCAATTACGTTGCGACATGACATGTAAACAGTAGTACCTGAAACGCTCTATTTTCATTTATTTTTGATGACATCGCATTCCTTCATATTACAAGCCTTTAAAAGCTCCATTTGTCGCAGTGTCAGTGTTGTAAATTGCATACATTAAAGGAAGGAAAAACGCATTCTTTTTTTATTTTCAACACATTTTATCATATTATAATATTTCCTTTATATTGCATAAAATAAAAACTTTGTTCCTTACATTTTCATATTTTAATTAAAAAGACTATTTTTATGTTAGATCATTGGAATAATTAATATTAATAACTCCTTTATTTATCAACTGATCCCGGTACGAATGTTTTGTTAAGATATTTTTTATTGTTTTTGAGTTTGTGATTTCAATTTAAATTATTCTCATATAAGTTTTTGTAACCATGTTTAAGATAATATTATGTATAATACTTTGTATTGTATTACTTCTATATAAAGCTGGGTAGGCATAGTGAGACTAGTGCTTTCATTTAAATTGTCACGCATTTAGATAAAATTATTAGTTGAATCCAGATTGATGAATTTAATTCACTTATTTTATAATTTTTAAAGTGTTAACCCACACTAAGTATAGAAAAAGTCTAAAAAAAACATAAAAATCTTTTTTATTTTTTTTAATAATTTTTTTTTATATATAATACATTTTTTAGATTTTCAATATTATTAGTAAGACAGTCAAGACAGACATATATGCATTTAAGATTTATTTTTGCACATGTGATATATTTTAATGTTTATAATTTTTTATTTAATATGTATTAAACATGTATATTAAATGTCACTGATCAATGATGGCACGATCTCACAAACACCAATAAATTTAAATACAAAGTATACTTTAACGCTTAGTATAAACGTGAATCAACAAGGTTTTATGAAAATTCTTTACATAATCACTTTTTGGTGCCCAATCAATTGTGATCGTATTCTACTATATTTTCAATTTCCATGCATATTTAAAATATTTTACTAATGCGAGACGATTGAGATAAGTAAATCTAAATCTAATTATCCAACTACAAATTACGACCATTGAAGTGGATAACCATTGGAATAACGAAAACGGTATTTGTATCATATATGTTTGTATAGCATTGTTTTAACCATTAATACGTTATGCAAGCCAGAATGTTTCGATGCAGTGCCCGTTGACCTGGTTGCTTTACAGCACCTTAATACCTGACCCACGTACAGGTATCTGAAGGAACTGTAAGCTGTTATTACACAAAAATTTATGGCTTGAATTGCTTCTAAGTTCCCAGTTCACCGTAAACAACAATGTAGAACTTGGCCTGTGTTTAGGAGGCTCCAACTTAATGTGACATACGATGTATGTAAAAGAAATCCACAGTATACATTTTTTAACTTTATGTTTCGTAAGTTTTTTTTCAGAAATCTTTGTACATGAAACATTACACACAGTTAATAATTGATATGTTCAAAAACCATTGTTTATTTGCTTAGTTATATTTCTTAGTTATTGGGCTCTTGTAATAAACTATGAAAATCTAAATTTTTATAAAATATTATTGATGTTCTTTCCTTCGGATATGTATATATATATATATATATATATATATATATATATATATATATATATATATATATATATATATATATATATATATATATATATATATATATATATATATATATATATATATATATATATATATATATATATATATATATATATATATATATATATATATATATATATATATATATATATATATATATATATATATATATATATATATATATATATATATATATATATATATATATATATATATATATATATATATATATATATATATATATATATATATATATATATATATATATATATATATATATTCTTGAATATTCAATAGTTTACAAAAAAAAATCGATCAATGTCAATGCTGATAAAGCTATTTTGTTGCACATTTCTAAAAATTAAACCTAATTAAGAGTGAAAGAATTATTGAAGGTGTTTGAAAAAATATTGATTAGTTATTAAGTTATTTTAAAATTAACTTATAATATAATTACCTAATAATTAACAAACATAAAAATATGTTTACTAGCTTTATTGTGTAAAACAAAGAATCAGTTCATATACAAATTATAGTAAATACAAAATGAAGAATCGTAGAATATCCTGCATTCAAATTGCTTATCAAATATTACAAATGTTTTGTCGATGTTACATTATTTAACCCATTACAAGCATAGCAATCAACAGCTTAAGTGTAGTGAACACGCTATTTAACAATTAAGTATTCTAATTCTTCACGAAATATTCACGCGATGACATATTATGATGTACCTTTTGTAATTTTCCGAAGTTGCCATTAAACTTCTTTTACTTAAATTAATAATAATGTCGCAACAGCTATATGTATTTATGTATGTATGACGCATCTAATACACTAAATAAAAGGTCCAGGCAGCGTTTTAGTATACTTTATTATTTCGAAATATATTGAATTATTGAATACTTTAACTTTAACATAATATGAAAAAGAAATAATAAAAATTAAAAACATATTACATATTAATTTTTTATAATTAATTAATAGAACTTTAGTATTAAAATGGATAAAAAATTCTATATAACATCGACCAAAACGCGGTGCAGGGTGGGCCAATGGGAGCTATAGCTCAGCTATTCCTGTCGATTATTAATTACACGAGAACAAAAGCAAATGACTAGAAGGAGGTGATCCCTTGAGAGGGTCGACGATATCCATTCAGCTTCTAGATGTCCATGTGAAAGAGAAATGTTCATTTAAGATAACAGAATTTATGCCTTTGATTTAGGTAAAATTTTTACGTGGCCCTCTCTCCACCGACACTTCATAAATAGAAGAGGGTCGACGATTGACATTTTTGATCAGTTCGTTATTATTGCATGTTGGAGCCGTGTGCTGTTGTCACTATTCAGCTTCCATCGACCGTGCCGAATTGATATAGGATCCGGATAAACTCTGAGCACATTTACATATTGTTCGCTTTTCAACCCTTCTCTAACTGAAATATCACGATATGTCTATTAAACAAATTGAACCTTTTATTGAAGAGTTCTCACATATATCAACTAATAACAAAGCCGTAAAGTCATATTTACAATGGAACGTTTAAAAATACATTTGTCACACTCGAAATAAGGAAACACCCAATGCAAAATGATTACGTTCTTGTTGTCCTCACAATGTTCGGAGCACTACAGCGGCAGTTAGGTAGTTTTATCTCACACAATTTCAATTTTTCATCTGCAGCTGTCAGCTTGGCGGCGGCAGATAAGTAACGTTCGCGTTCGCGTCGCGTCCCAGCAGAAAAGTTTGTTCGCCGCCAGTTTGTTCGCTCCACTTCCTTTTATAAAGTTTTTGTATGAGCCGGTACCCACGCGATATCAATAATTCTTACTATTTCTGCTGTTTCTCAATCGATATTAGCCACCTACTTACTTAATAATGTCGATAGTCTTGCTATGATATAAAATTGTTAAGTTAAAAATAAATATTTTGATATATCTAAGATAATAATATTTTAAAATCTTTATACATAAATTAGTGCATTTTAAGCATGTGAACATATTTTAAAATATTGCTAATAGTTTTTTGTTATTCAAAAGTAATGAAAAATATCATATTTGATAAATATGATATATTTCAGTGGGTGCTTATTCTTTGTTTACTTGCTTTGAACTATATTTGATTAATATATGGTTCCACATACAAATAGGCATATTATACAATTAATTTAAACGAAATATTTAATATAAATTCAAAGTACAAAGTTTTGGTGAAATTAGTAAACATTTATTCTATTTGAAAGTTCCAGCTCATTCGCCATCGATTTCTAACAACATTTTCTCCGATCAGATATTGCCCGTTTAAAGTTATCGGATCGTTGTTTGTTTGTCTTTCGTTATTTTATGGACAGTTAATTAAGGCTGTAAGTTCTTAGTTTAACTTGGCTGAACTTTATACCGATAACAACATTAATGAAAACTTGCCTGGAATTGGGCAAGTGGCGGTGACAGAAGAGGAGGGCAGGGCGGGCGGGGCGCGTCGTAGTGCTTGCCAGTCCGCGCCGCGCTACGGCGACGTTACGTCGACGCTACGCCGCCCTCCAGCGATCGGGACCGCGAACCACATGTCATTGTCATTAAGCGTACAAATTATACCCGGCATTTATCCTGTCTTATAATGGTTATAGAAACTACAAACGTTACAAGAACAGTATGATGGACAATTGTGTACAGTGTGTCTATTGGATGTGTTATTCATGTGTTAAGTCTAGTTTAGTTTGTATGGGTGCATCGGTTGATCGTCCTATGCGGCTTGTCACTCATTTTCTATGATTAGTATGACCTAATTTATATTACAGTTCTTATGGTGAATATTATGATGCTATATTCGATAATTAAGCTGTTGCAATAATATTTTATTTATATTAGTAATATTTTTTAAATTAATGCCCATATATTAAACTCTTTAAAGATTATTAATAAAATAGTAAAATTACCTAATCTGAATCCTAAATTGAGATATAATGTATTTAATTTTATATTAACCGATATAATATATTTCTTAATTTTATTTAAGCAGTGCTCACACAATATTTACAAAAAAGTTACTGTCAATAAAAGTATTAGAAGTTTTTATTTTTATATTTATTTATTTTGGAAAAGTTTAATTTAATTTATCCCAAATATTATAAAATAGAACGTGTGGAAAATAAAAGATTTTATTTAATTTATGATATCACTTAAGTTTACAATATTCATTTAAAATTACTCAAAAGCATATATTATCGATACATGTTATAAATTTAATAACTCATGTAATACGTAGGTATTACCTTCGACCGCTGAGCAGTATTAATTCGTTTCAGGGCAAACAATATTTAGTTGAAATATAATAACGGGATTACGTGTAAATTAAACATAATTACTACTTGAAGCTCCGATATCGTGTTTTCACGGAAGTTTCGCTTCATAATAAACTTTTAAAATTATGGTTTTGTTTTAAAAAGTTATGTAAAAGCGAATAAAAATACGTTACAATTATCATAATTTCTCTTTAAATATACACTTGAAGTAAACATTATATGTTTTAATTGATAAGAGAAATATTAATAAATATAAATTTAATCAGTTATTATATCTGGGCGAAACCAAAATCTATCCCCATTTCTCCAAATGCACATTTGATCTAATGTCGAGATAACAATATGGTCAAATTTTAAGGAAAACTTGTGCAATTTTGATAGATAATTTTCCAGGTATATTGCTGGCGTTGTTGAACTAAATTATGCGCCTTATTAAATTAGACCAAAAATATTATTAAAAATATAAACTTAAATAATGCTTCTGTTAAAAATTATCATCTATAGATCTATATAAGAAAATTGGAGTGTCTGTTTGTGATTCCATAACAGAGTTGTTTAAAGTACATATAATTATTTACATTTTTTTATCTGTTTGTCTTTCTATGTATCCGGGCTAATGTCTAGAAAAGTGGAACCAATTTTTATGATACTTTTACTAGAAAATAGAAAGGGTTGCAGACTTGCTCTACTATTTTATTATTTACCACTTAACTATTTTTTATCCCGGAATTCCCGCGGGATCGAGATTAATGCGGGGAAAAACGTTTTTCATCGATACGCCCGCGATTATTTTCGCCCAGATTAAATATTGCATATAAATTTTTTCAAAGACAAAGTGATTTAAAAGGAGAAAGTCAATAAAATATTAGTACAATACATGTATTTTATATTAGAATAAATCCAAAACCGCCACGATCGAGTCGATATATATATATATATATATATATATATATATATATATATATATATATATATATATATATATATATATATATATATATATATATATGTAGTTACGCTTAAGAAATTGAATCCGACAGTATTGATTTAAAAAAATATATAATGACGTAATTTCTAAGTAAATTAATTTATAATAAATTATTATTGATTATTAAAAAAATATGACATACAAACATGTTCATTTGTTAAGGCTAGTTAAGGTGAAAGAACACGGTGATCACAGAAAAACTCATAATAAAATAACTGAATTTCACTTCTGTACCATGTATTGCTATTATATTGGCTTGCGATACTGAAATGATTTTTTGTAACCATATAAAATTTTATCCTTTTATAATAAAATAGCAGAATATATTGAATATATACACATTGGACATGTTTTTTGAGGAATATTTTAATAAACTGAAACGTATTTGATTTGAATTGCTATACTGAAAGTGCTGATAGTGAGTTCAATATTCTATACTACTAGTGTCAAAATATTAAAGTAAAAATATAATGCACTTATATTTACTTGCAAACACATATGATAAAAACAAATTTTCATTACAGTACTTATTAAAGGTACAGTTGTAATATACCGGTATATTTATTTAACCTAATATTGTATTTAATGTACCAATACTCAACAGTATAAACAGTAGCATTACACGAAGTTTACAATTGAATTATACCATACGCGGTTCACACGATAAGTTACTACGTGGTTATTTAAATGTTTAGGCTATTTGCATACATTTCACGTTCAGGTGCTGGCTACCGATCGTTCTATACACGATCCCGACCATTCAGCTGAAACTGCTGAATACTGTGTTATTCCCCTACTTTATTGACTTAGCGTCGCCCACTATTTTTGCTCATGATAATATTGCTGACTAATATAATAGGGGACGCTTTTGGATCTTTTTACTTCAGTTATAGAATGGATACGTATATGGTGATGTAATAGAAAAAAAAATGTTTCCGTGTGATTTATTTTGAATGTACTATTAGTTTTGAGATAAGAAAATAATAGAAGTTTTTATAGAATATAAGCGGCTTATAGTACCGTTAGCTTTTACATGCGGCTAAGGTCAAACAGAAATAGCTAAGAGTTGGGTATGACACATGACACATTCTAAGTCAAAATCTGAATATTTTTTATAAGGCCATTACAAGCACTTCTGAATCGTCAATTTACATTGATGTGTCAGTAGAGTCAGTAATAGAAGCTACCACCGGCTCGGAAGGCAGGTTCTGCTGAGAAGAGCCAGTGAGGAACTCGACAATTGTTCCTTTGAAGTATCTAAGTGTCGAAGGTAACTTTGAACTTATGTACTGAGTTACATCGGAACGATTAACATGATGTAATATAGGCTATATCCTTCCTCGATAAATCTGTTTGTTCAGTATAATGTAGCTAGCTCATTGTAGTACGTGCCTTGCTTACAGTAATAACTATTAGTAATAATTACTAAGAAAAATAATTTTATAAATAAAAAAATGGCTTTATTTTATGTAAATATTAGTTTAAACGCTTTTAAAAAGTTCTTCACATCATATGTTTATTTACATAATGTAATAAGTGATATACAGTAAACAATTGGCACAAAATATTTTGTTAATTCTTTCCGATTAGTGAACCTTCGTACAGCAACGATATTTAAAATTTGCTACTTCGGGATGTGGACATAATATATCTAATCTAAACTAACCTATACCTATAGTACCTTAGTAAAGTAAACTAAAGATTGCTTAGAAGAGTTATCTAAGATGATTTCACTCAAACATTTGTTGGATTTCTTTTTTAAAAGGAACACTATAAACCGATGTTTTTATATCTTTTAATAAAAATAAGTGTCTTTTAATGTCATAATAGAATAATGTTTTTAGACATTCTTATAGAATGTCTAAAACCTGGGTGAATTTACTTTGTTTTTGGCGTTATCGCTTAAGTTCGAGTTCAGCGGTCGGGCAAAACTATTCAAGTTTTAAACTTTTTTGCCGCGCATTCAATTAGTTTTATAGTGCAAAGAAAGCGCTTTAATAAAAAATAAAGCAGGTGAAAGTAAGATTAACTACTATAAAATGGAGTAAAACAAAAGTAAAATTGTTGCAAATTTTGCATTCTACGTAGGAAAACTTCAACAAAGAAATTAAGAAGAAAAGAAGCTTTGGATATTTTTCGATAATCATTCAGGCTATTTTCAAATTATGTAGAAAGAAATAGGTTAGATTGTCTTCTATCACAATAGAAAATCCGATGACTTTATAACATAGATGATATTCACGTTGTTAAATTTAATATGTACATAGAATTTTACTCATCTTTACGATATATTTTATATATAGCAGGATAGGCAGAGATAACCTAGTGTTAAGACGCTTTGTTATTTACATTTCGTTAGAATTTGAGATATAATGGTTTGAGTAGCAGAACTCAACGACTTAAATTCCTCTGACTGGGAATCAAACCCACAACCAACAGTAAAATGTACCGTTTTTCAAAAATGTAATTGTTATTAGGAATTTAAAATTTACATATAAGAGCACGTACGCCTCGAACAAATTTTTGTCTCATAGTTGCGAGTATCTACTGTACTCAGATTCTTCATATGTCCATTATAAAGTACATTAAAAACAAATCCACTGCAAAACTTTATATACACAAACTTAAAAAAAAGTTAAATCTAGAAAATATTATTATTACTACAAAGTAAATATACCCAAAGAATAATTAAATAAATTATTAAAATTTTACTATAACTTTTTATTATATACAACTGTTATTTTTGGAGGGAAACTGGAAGAAATGTTAGGATTTAAAAAATTAATTATAATTAAAATAGTTGCGTTGCAAATGCAAAAAACTTACACTACCTCTAAAGTTTATGAGTTCTTTTTGTTGCTTCACTACTACTGTTAAGACACTTATTTCCCCACTTTCCACCCAATTTTCATGACATTGCTTCCGTGCTTGAGTTTATAAAATTTTGTTTAGTATACGAGTTATTTAGTAGTTATGTTAATAATATATTAATACTATGCTGCTTTTTTTTCTCTTGGCTGGCAATCACCTACCATGACTACGTCTGAACTAAGACCTTACTATACACAAAGAATATCGAAGTATAAATCACGCTGCATACCATACCAAATCTACAAAAGTGTGAAACATGTAAAACAAAAGTTAGAAAATAGCACTCACGGTAAATAGACGACGGTTTTATATGCTTTTTTTTTCAAGACTTTCAAGACGCGTATTACGGGGCTTGGTCGACCTGCTTTAGGCTTTTTAATCTTGGACTTTTTAAAATTATATATGTTAATGTCTATTTATGTTTACAATATCAGTTAGATCAAACATAAAATATTTTACCTCAAGTCTAAATATTTGTTTTAATAAAAAGTATCTATTTAAATAATATTTTTATAAAATTATTATTTTAATAGAGAATTATATGCCATGCAGAAATATAAAGCAGGGTAAACAGAGCAAACCTAGTACTTAGATAATGTGTTCTCCATTTTCCACCCAAATTTTAAGACATTTCTTATTTTAGTGGGGAAACTCAACTTCTTGTTAAAGTGAGAAAATCAAAATTATTAATTTCCCTTAAAGGAAATCGAACGCACAATCTCATGAAATGTTCTATTCATATATTGAACAACAATTCTGACTCTCAATACGAAGAATGAATAAACACATAACTTATATAGATATTATATTCCATGATTACAAATAATTATGATTTAGTCACTATATCATATTAATATGTAATATTTTTTGCTGATCTTGATGAAATTGTGTACAATCAGGAAAAAAATAACTCACAAAAATTAGATTTGTCTCCAAACAGCTCACTAAGAAGAAGTTTATTTACTTACGTTGCTACTTCCTTGTCTACCTTATCCGGTAGCGAGTGATGAAAGGGGCGCTTCTTCTAACACAAAAGATAAATACCACTGCTGAACAAGAGGAGTAATTGAGATAAACAGATGTGTATACTACTATACAACTTTCTGCCTCCAAATGTAACATATAACAAAATCAACAAAGTTTGTCTAACAACTTATCTTTTCTTTGCCAACGTCCCTATTTCACAATATTACACGTAACCTTTCATCGATGTTTGTAAAATACCCAAATCTAATCCGCTTTGACGTCGATAGCATCATAATATTTATCTTTATGTCTGTAAATATACTTATTTTATAGTACGAATGATGTCACCCTTAGTAAAAATTATTTCAAATGTTGCGAATAAAGACTGAAGATGAACAGGTCGGGCTACGAATATACCGTGCCTGTATCTACAACGTACTACGCCACTAATTCAAGGCCACCGCAATATGAACGGGGATATGGACAACTTGCGCCGGTGCCGCTTTATAGCCCCACTTCGCACCCACTCTCTAACTACGCAGACGTATATGAAGGGAATAATGACACTACATTGCGAGCAGAAGAACGACATTGGTATATAGAAAACCATAAAAGTTTACAAAGCAATTATAGCACTAGTCATGATACCCCATCAGAAGAAGTTAAAGTTAAAAAAGAAGAGGAGAAGAAAACTGACGTTCAAATCACGAGATCAGATGCTGCCCAAGTACGGCAGAGAAGGAAAGAGGATCGTTGCTCATGTGAATGTTGGCCTACTTCAGACAATAATGGAATTCAGGATACTGGTGTGAATGATACAACGAGGTCTCTGTCGGGTGTAGACATGGTAGCGTCTTACGGAGTGTATGGAACATCACAAGATGAAGATCACTCGGGATTTGCGCGTATATCTGAAAAAAATGCAACATTTAGCCAAAGAAATGACGCTCCCGTACAGGGGGTGATTGTTAATCAACAAGGAAACAGCGCTGTGGTGAGACCAACGAGTGCTTCAGATTCATCATGCAGCAAGTGCTGTCGATGGTCATCTAATGAACCGGCCCAGGCAAATTCTGAAGATTACTGTTGGATACATTACTGTAGACCAGCGCTTATAGTACTATTACTATTATTTTTTTTAGTATTGTTGGGAGTTTCAACAGGGTTCTTATTGACAAATAACTGTAAGTATAATAATCACAATATAATATATTTTTATTTATTTTTGGTAAAATAATAATGTATTTTTTCGTATTTGCTATATTATTTTTATTTAGTCATATCACTTTTCTTAGCATAGAAATAACATTTCAAATATAGGTTTTTAGATCACTAAGGACACGTAATTGTTATTATTACTTACATAATATGTAGTTATTTTGATCTTAGAAACAAGTCATAATTATTTATAGGTATGAAATATCTCGACATTGATTTTATGGTTTTGTACCTCAAAAAAATACGAATCCCTTATAGGATCACTTTTTTGTCCGTCTATCTGTCTGTCAAGTCCGTCTTCTCCAAATCACGTGAAAGGATCAAGCTGAAATTAATATCAAATATTCAAATCAATGACATCTTGAAGCATAGAAAAAATGAAACTTCTAAGTTCACGCAATCAAAAGATATGCATTTATGCTTAATTTTTTTTGCATTTTGCATGAAAATCGCCACGTATACAAAACCTACAGGGTACTTAACGTAGTCTTAGAGTAATAAAATTTATTAAAATTTAAATAAGTTGGAACTTATAATACGACCAAAGGGCAAAATCTAATATATTAAAATCCAAAAATTTTTAATTTATACATATATTCTAGAAAATAACCATTACAAACTTAAATTGTAGTTAATTTCATGCAAGATGAGTGCATACAACCGCAAACTTTAGTTTGTCGACTCTTATTAGTTGTATTTTATTGACCTAGGCTTATAAAATTAACGGAAAGTAAGAACTTGTAATATAGAAGGATAAAATCTCAAATTTGATAAAACCATTACAAACTTATATTTGTAGTTAATTTCATACAAATAAGTGAAATACGACTGCAAATTTAAGTTTATAAATTTTTGTAAGTAGTATTTTCCTCAGCGGATTACCTACAATCTTGAAATGAATACAAAACCCGTCTCCATTAATACTCGCACTTGATGGATATTTTTTTATATATTATTAAAGGATTATTGACACAACACTAATTCTTAATTTTATTATTTCTTTAAAATCAACTTGTTTACTTATATACATACCTATAACTAACTGACTATATCAATTAATATCCATCAATCACAGTGTGAACAACAAAATTTTAAGTTAGTATATTAATTAATAAATATTTTTAGTATATTAGGACATCATAAATGTGAAAAAGCTTAAAACGTGCATTGCTAAAGCAATATAAATGATAAGTGCCGCTTGTATGGCCTACGCCCTTAATTCACAGTTGATTCTGTTGAAATGAAATAGTGAGGTGAACGAGTGTGGGGCGCTGGTATGGGGAGCAGCGTTCCGCTCGTTTTTCTCTCTGACAGAACATTTATTTTAGTGGCACTTTGGCTGCCACGTAGGGGATTTTCAAATTGCAATGAAACTATTGATGAAATTTAAATATTAATCTGCAAACAAATTTCAATTTATTTTCTATAGAATGTTTAAACTAATATATATATATATATATATATATATATATATATATATATATATATATATATATATATATATGTATATATATATATATTTATATATATATATATATATATATATATATATATATATATATATATATATATATATATATATATATATATATATATATATATATATATATATATATATATATATATATATATATATATATATATATATATATATATATATTAAAGTGCTTAAATTTATTACTTTCTTAAAGACGAAAAAAAGTTTTCGTGTATATTGGAAATTGTTAAAATAAAATATGATAAAGTTAGCAGCTCCTTGTCTTAGTAAGCTGCTATAAACTGCTGAGGGCTGTTTGTGACTTTCACGTGGAAAAGTCGAGATAATCCAGTTTATATTTAGTACACTATTTGTAATATAGTTATCACCTTCACTATATTCTTATGTAAACTTGTATACATACATAGACACATATATACACACATTTGTATACATATACACGCACACACACACACACATATATATATATATATATATATATATATATATATATATATATATATATATATATATATATATATATATATATATACTATATATATATATATATATATATATATATATATATATATATATATATATATATATATATATATATATATATATATATATATATATATATATATATATATATATATATATATATATATATATATATATATATATATATATATATATATATATATATATATATATATATATATATATATATATATATATATATACATATTCTTAAGCTCGTATGTGATGTTAAACAACAAATATCCAAAAATATTTTATTAAAGAAGTTTTAGAATGGGATATATTTTATTATACGTTATCTATCCCTGTTATTGAGTTTTATAAAGTAGGTTACCGTGATATTTGATTCATTTGTAATGAAACCTTATAGAATCGTATTATTTGTTACAGTAATGCTAGAACATAACAAGTAACATACACAACAAGTTGTAGAATACTTTGTAAGGATAACATATTTTAAAAACTAAATCCAAAATAATAATATATTTGCATATTTTTGTTTTATGTGTGTTTTTATTTCATTCATAGTATGTGTAAATGATATACGAAGTTAATTATGTGATGGACTATTAATGTTAGTCTGCGTTTTCTAAGTCACAATGAGTCTACATTATATTGAAATGAAATAACCAAATGAAAGCACAATCACAAACTTAGTTTACAACGGTGGACTGTCGTCTAGAGATATCTTCTTCCGTGGACGTGGATAAGTGCAAAGCAGCGGATACAGTTTTCTGATAATAATATTACTATTTTCCCATATTCCTTTATATATATATATATATATATATATATATATATATATATATATATATATATATATATATATATATATATATATATATATATATACTATCTTGCTATAATATATTTTATATATATATATATATATATATATATATATATATATATATATATATATATATATATATATATATATATATATATATATATATATATATATAATATATATATATATATATATATATATATATATATATATATATATATATATATATATATATATATATATATATATACTATATACATAAGAATTTTTACATTTTAAATAAAAATCGAAACAAAAATACAAAGGACAAGTCTCTCGTCGTCTCGTCACCGTGCTCAGGAAAGAGAAACACCTTCTTACCGCTTCTGTTACAGTAGTTATGAGTTCGATTCTGGTTCAACCGAATGTTATTGTAACAGCTATCCTCAAATCATTCGTCTTATAGGCTCCACAAAAGTTAATTGCTTTTGGAATAGATAGAATAGAAAATGATCTACTAATTTCAAACTTCTTATTTGCTTGAGCATCACGTTATAACCTGTATATAGCAAGGTAGGCAGAACTTAGTGTTAAGACACCTCGATCCCGGTCCCGGGCAATGAATAATTATTCATATTAAAACAAAATAAACATACTCAAAGTCATTACTTTGTTTAGCTCTGTATCACGTAAACATACTAGTCACTTTGTTACGAAGGAATGAAATTGTCAAGAGGGTTTTATCTCCATTCGATGGACTGTTCGAAAAGTAGAAACGGTCCGTGTAAATTTTTCTTTATTTTTCCTGAGAATTAATTTCTGCCAGTGCTCGGGGACTGATTCACGGGTCACGTTCAACTTCAGCTTTAGAGCGAATGGCTAATCGATCGATTAATTTTCACGCTGTTCGAGCACAAAATTCTTGTGGAATATATGAACCGATTTGAAATATTTAGTTCACTAACTTCAATCTATGGTTACATATTACTGCAGTCTTCTAGATAGATGACTTAGCATTGTTTTTGTAAAAGGTTGCTTACATCTAAATAATATTGAAACAGGTGTTGGTGTCTAGACCATCATGACCTATATTCGTAAATAAAATACAATTTTAATTCTTTATCCTTTGAATGAATAAACTTTACAGTTTATTATGTCTTTGTTTTAGGCTACAAGCTAGAAGTTTAGAAAAGTAATCCTGTGTATTTGTTCTCTCTCGTCTTAATGGATTAAGTCGTTTAAATCCATTCAATATCTTGTCTCTTTCTTAGAAAGTATTTAGTTTAAAGTAAATTGAAAGAAGCTTAGACTTATATAATGAATGCCATAAATATATGTTATAGGTACACTTTATACTTGTTATTATTATGTTTATGTTAGTATAATATTTTGTATATAAACAATAACAACGAAAGGGTCAATTAATATGATGATAAAATATTATTTCGTTTTACAATTTCACGTATACCAAGTATTATATAAAATAGACAAAATAAGATGAAGGCTACGTGGCATGGGCGTCTTACTATAAAAGGGATGGATAAGGGTTTGATCTTCACTCGGTGGAATCATTTTTATATCTCTGTGTAAAGTTCTCCTGCTAAGAGCAACCAAGTTTCTCCTGCAAGAATTGAAAAGAATTGTGAAACTAAAAAAACAAACCAAGATCGTAGAGAAGATCGACAGACATTTCGATATACCTACATACGTTTCCTTATAAGGTAATTGAACTCATGATCGTTTCCTTAAACCTAAGCGTGTTATTAAAAAAAACTTTTTGATATAAATTGCTTACAATGTGATGAGAAAATATTACAAATTTTAGTAATCATTTTTTATTAATAATAGTATTACACTCAATGAAATAACAGAATTATTCAATTCATTTATGGATTATTACTAACTAATGATATTTGTATGTAAAGCATTTGAATCACGCACGCTGCTACGCTTGTGTCCTGTACAATGAAATAATTGAGTATAAAGCTATAATTTATACAATAATCAAAATGACTAACGGTTACTTAACACGAAAGTTTCCACTCTAATGTATAAGGAACCGTTGCTGTTTATTATAAAAGTGGTGTAGTTCCAGGGCAGATATAAATTTCTGGTTTCTTTCAGCTGTGGGTAATGCGATTTATAAAATTTTTATTTATGAATGCTGTGCAACCAATTAATTAAAATTTTCGCCTATTTGTTTCTTTATTTATTGACTGTAATGTTGCTATTATTTAGAGGAATGCTAGTATATTAATCTATTTTGTAAAAATCAATGTTACATTCGCAGTTTCAACATTTACAAATAAAGTGCTGTTCTGTTTTGTTCTTAAGTCAAATAAAATGATACATATAATATGATGTGTCCCAAATTATGACAATGACATGACAGGCGCGTAATGTTAAAGATTCCAATGACAACAACAATCATAATATGTAAAATCATAATTGTATTCTCATTGTAAAAAGTTAAAAAAGTACATTTACATTTTCTGATAATAAAATTTATGAGTAATAATTTATGCTGCACTGGAGGCGTAAGCTTAGATCGATATCTATATATAATCCTAACTCATATATATATATATATAATTTTTTTGACGGTTTCACTCTATATCCCGCAAATAGTAAGGTAGGCAGAGATAATCTAGTTATTACTTTATAACACGAGGATGTCTTAATACTAACAAAAAAAAATGGATTTTTGAATACCTACATTTTTGTTTATTATTAATTTATCAAAATTTATACCGAATCAAAGCGAGCTAACGATCTCAAGATAGAGATCGCACTAGAGCTGGTGCGTGATTGCGCTTGACACCCGTAATATCCGGTAGTTGCCCACCGATGATATCAATTTCAATTTGTTGCGGCGCTGTACCGGCCGCCTCGATTCCTTGTAAATCGATATCACTTCAGTTTCCTGTTGCGTCCCTACCGGGTTTAATCTCAGACTCGATTGAAATGCACTCCAATCGCTATCTGTTAAAATTTCCTCTTTTCAACTTAATCATTATTGAAATGTCTAACAGCTTGGCATATTTTTGCTAGTATATTAAACACGTAATAAACGTGTATTAAACACGTTTATTTAGATTATTAGGTGATATTACAAATTCACATACGAGTAATTCTTGTAACGAGTGCATATTCATGTTATATATGGGTGACTACGCTAACATTCCTCCAAGTAATATAATAGACACATAACTAAATTTAATCCAAAATTTCATTAACATTAGAGAAAAAAACTTAAACAAAATCTAATAAATTAAATTTTCTGTCTATTTACAAATATTTGTGGTACTCTAAAAAGCGTTAGACACCTACACTAGATACGATTTAATTTTTTGGCAGAGGAATTTTTTTTTGATTGCAAAGCTACAGTTTCGAACGTGGAATTGAGTTTGATATTTGCATAACGTTTTTTCGAACCTTAGTTACGTGTCATAAGAGTCGATGCCAGTTCTCCGTCTAACATTGTGCAGCGATCGGATTCGTTTAACACGTGACTGGGCACCGGTCGTAGTTTAATGGCCTCGTATATGTAAAGGACAGGCGCGGTACGTCCAACCAATTTGCAATAAAACAATATGGCATCCCAGCACACCCTGGCCTGTGACCGCGCGTTTTGCCAGCCTCTTGTATTTTATATTTATCCGGACTGCGAACCCATTAGGCGCGACCTCTTTATGTCACATTTCAGAATGTTGTTTTCCTTGCCTAAAGTAAAATTAATCCGGGCAGATGGAAAACAATGATGTATTTTTAGTTTTAATTATATAATTACTTTAATTACTAATTACTAATAATATTATATTTTGCTTGCGGTTCCATTTAAAAGAAATATGGTTGTCTAAGGTGATTTTGTGGTCAGTAACTTCACGTCATATCATATCATATCATATTCTTGTTAATGAATACAGCACATTTGAAATTTATTAAGAATAATATTGAAGTACTTTAATGAAAATCAAATTTGAAAGGATAGTCATGATTCACATATATGCCATAATAGTACTCCATATACTGTGTTGATACAATTATCAAATGTTCAAAATATATAGCATTTAGTACTACTTAAAACTATTGAAGCAGACAACGAGCAAAGTTAAAACGCTGCGGTGTGTATGGACTGGCTTAATAATTAGATTATTGTGGTTTCTGCTCTAAATAACAATCCGAATGGATTTACAAATGAACTGCGTGACGTTGTAATTACTAAATAATTAAAATATTGTATAAATTAGTCTTTTGTCATTATTTTAATGGTCTCATAAAAAGACATGTGCTTCTTATAGGCGAATGTTATATGATATTTTTTACATGAAAAACTATATCTATTGTTATATGAAGCGTATAGCCGAAATAAGCAAAAAATATGCGTCATAGATCTTTTATACCAAGAATGAAAAACAGTGTTAAAAATTTTATACTACACTATAGTTGAAGCTTTAACTGTAGAAAATAATTATTATAATTTAATTTATTATAATATTTTTTTGTCTATTGTTACAGATTTACACTATCAGCCACGGCCTCCAGCTCCAGAAGGTGGGTTCCTGCAATATGAACCAGTTATTCTAATTACTGACATGGAAGAAAGCACGTAACAAAACGTTAAAACATTATAAATAAAAAAATTAATTCAAAGAATTGCCTATAGTTGTACCTACATTAAGGTCTTTTATATGTCACTATAATACTAATGACTGCTACCTTATACATGATAATTTCACAATATCAATACATAAGTAAATACGCATTTGATATATAGCCGTTTTATTTATTTATTTAGATATGTAATTTTTATACTTGACTTGGTTACCATTATTTAGAAAGGACAGACAGTTAAGATCACGACTTCAGCTTTTCAGATTGTCCCACTCTACTGAATTTGATTTTCCTTTTGTCGAGTAAGTATTCTATTAACATAAATGCTTGGACTATTCTGATGGCGAGTACATTACTTAAGGTCCTATTCATATGAAACGACGGCTTATGTTCAATAGTTAGCATGGTTGATAAAGAAAAAGTTTCTATCATTTTACAAAAATATTTAAATAAATGCCTTGAAAGCCATTTTCATCTTAAATAATGATATATCTATATATATATATATATATATATATATATATATATATATATATATACATATATATATATATATATATATATATATATATATATATATATATATATATATATATATATATATATATATATACATATATATATATATATATATATATATATATATATATATATATATATATATATATATATATATATATATATATATATATATATATATATATATATATATATATATATATATATATGTATATATATATATATATATATATATATATATATATATAAATTATACTTTTATTTTTAATATACATTATAGAACAACTTTAACACCAAATATAATTTCAGCCATAATTTTCCAGTTATCAGATAATAATTCTATTGTAAGGTAAAATATAATGACAGCAATTATAACATGGTATGACTTTGTTCTGTGCGTTTGGAACTTTACAAGCCTTATCTTAGGTCCGCACGTGTACGTTGTGCGGGTGACATGCCAACTACGTTGAGAGCCAGCAAAATCGCTTTGTTCAGACTTTGGGAGGGCGCGTCCCACATTAACCTCTTTAGTCCGTCCCATATTATATTATAGCGTCTAAAACTAGTTACATTGTAAGTGATTATTCGTGTTGTACATGAAACAATAACGTGGGTAATCGTGCTTTCAAATTTTTTTATTACATATGCTTTATATTTATCAAATACTTCAAAGAAATAAAATTATTCTAAGAGCAAATTTAAGGTTCATAATACAATAAAGATAAAATCAATATAAGCTTTTTACGTAATATTTGCCTAAAACAGTAAAAGTACTTAAGTATCTTAATGGAATTGTTTCGATGCGAGGCGTTGTGTGTATTTTTCATAGGCACCTACGCCGAATAAAAATAAAATATACCGAAAAATATATAGATCTACTTATCGATAATTTAAACAGTTCGAGCGTGGCTGAAAGAGCAGCGCGGTGAATATCCTAATTTTCTTCAATTCGCGAGGCATCCGCCATCATTTTTATCTCCCCTCCTGTCTCCATTTATATCAGGCGTCTACAGCGATTCGCCTTCTAGAATTGTGTTTGTTTCTTCGAAATTGTTATTTCCGACTGATTTCGTTTCTCTAAGCGGATTCATCTACAATCTTTATAAAAGTCAAGGAAATGAATTCTTGGTTAAATCCCAATTCTTGATCTTATTTCCTTCCAAATCAAATATACGTTTTCGTTCTAAAATTACATTGATTTTTATAGTAGATAATTTAGGCATACATATACATCATCACATATATATTTAAATTAAATAAGCTGTAATTTAAATATATATGTGATGCACCTAATCTATACTAGCTATTAAAACTAACAAATTTTGTAAATTTGTACGAGTAGTTCCTGAAATTAGCACTTTTAATCAAATAAAGTCTTTAGCTTGCATATGTATGTGCAAAAATATACGTTTAACTAATCAATAATACGTTATTTAGTGTTACCTTAAATCAAGTTAAACATTTTAAAGAAAATTGTATAATAACTTTTACTAAGCCTTGTGTGACTTCGCACTCGACAATCTCTGCTTGGAATTTTAACTAGGCGATAGAGATCGGTAATCCCAAAGCCTGCTAACACAATGCAGCGGTGAGGCGGATTCGCATCTTATTTTAGATCGCTTTTGATAATTTAGTCACGGACTCGTCCCCCTAGGTAGAAAATTGGAAATTGCGCTATTCTTCAAGGTTTGCCTTAATAATGTCACCTCAGATCGTCCGGTTTATCTACATAGCTTGCTTGTTTGCTAGCCACCAGCGTCATTCATCCATAGACCATAAACACCTATTTTATTTATCGTTAGTTAATGTTTGGTTATATATATATATATATATATATATATATATATATATATATATATATATATATATATATATATATATACATCGAATTAAATTTTGACTGATATTGATTTTTTATTATATTTGTATATTTTTTTATATATTATATATTATTTTTTAACTTTTTTTTTGTAGAAGCATGTGAGAAAACATTCTGTCGATGGGGTGCCGAATGCGTATCATTGGGTGATGGTCGCGCACACTGTGCCTGCCCCACCAGTTGTCCGTCCTCAGCTACACCAGTCTGTTCCACTGCGGGAAGGACCTATCGAAACCATTGCTATTTGAGGAAAGAAGCCTGTGAGAGGCGGCTCAATTTGCGCATCAAACATGAGGGCGAATGTGGTACGTGTCCATTTTTATACTATAATATATTATTCTAGACCCACCGATAAGCTGTAACATTTTTATTGTGGCCAATAACACGACAAAATGTTTCTTAAACCACATAACATTATTTTTAATACTTCTTATAAACCTGATATAAACTTTATGATTGCTTTTAAACGTCTCCAATGTAACTGCAAAAGTCGTATCTTAAGCTAAAATGCGAAAAATATACAACGTTCCTGCATAAATTTCAACGTAAATTAGTGTAGGAGGTAAATAACAAAACATGAATAACCCTTTACCCCAAGTCATCTCATAAAATATGTCGTCTCGCGACAGCAATTGAGAGTATTTTGCCACGGTAAATTGAACTGATGTTTTAGTTCATTTAACATGTAGGGGAAATTTTTAAAAAAATATTTACAATTTGATCGATATATAGGCATAGACTATTTATGCATTGAGTGTATTATATTATATCTATATATATTTTAATATACTTCTGTACGTGTGTTTGTCACCCTTCTCCTCTTAAACGGCTAGACCTCTTTTAATAAAAAAATATATTTCAATAAGTACTTGAATGGTTCCGGTAGGTGGCGCTGTAGTCGACTGTTTTAGATGAGCTAAACTAAAAGAAGTCATGTATATTATATTTAAGGTGACGCTCCTATTCCGAGCAGGACAACTAATAGCGGTCTAGTACTTTGTAACTTTAAGCTTATTTTACCTATGTATATTAAATTATAAGTGAAATTTAGTGAAATTATAGTAAAGAGAATAAAATTTTCATACTTTGTTTTTATATAAAACAATCGTAGTAAACAAAATATTCTACATTGTTTTAAACCATTTCAATCACTAATTAAAATATTAATAATGAAAGAGCTTTATTATTGTTATGATAATGACGATTTCATCGCAAATTGTGACATATTTTTCATAGCGTTTCACTTAACTCCTTGTAAATATTTTTGTGTGTACTATTTTTATTCAGCTATTTTGAGATAATATTTTTATATTTGATTAATAACATGCTTGACTCCTACAGGTAGTCATCTGTTCAAAATAAAGTACATTTGTTTCCTTCATCTTGTTAAATAAAATATGGCGTTGAGTTCAGATAACCAACATTATTTATGCAGAATGATAAGGCTAGAAGTCAAAGATTTGTTATTTATTACTACTTAGTATCGAATTTGTATATTTTTTATTTATTATTATTATTTTTAAACACGTGTATGTATGTTGAATTACTCAATATGCTTTATAATAAAATCAACTTACTGTCCCATAGAAGCGGGTGACCCATGTAGTGGAGTGTCATGTCCCACGGGTGCTAGATGTATAGTAACTTACGGGCAGGCCGAATGTCGGTGTCCACGAAGTTGTCAAAGACGGAAGCCAGTCTGTGGAAGCGACGGTCGCGAGTATCCATCCGCTTGTCACCTCGATAAGCACGCTTGTGACAATCAGCTAAATATCACCATCAAGTATCATGGAAAATGTGGTAGGTATATGTTATTTTTTATATTGTTATGCGGATTTATTCTGTAATATATTGTTAATAAATTTTGATTATATATCTACCTGCGTTATAAATAAAAATATGTTGGATATATAAGTAAATTTACTTGAGAGTATCGAGAAGATCTTTATATATTGATAATAGACAAGTATCAATGTAATTATATTTTGGAAATAAACAATTGAAACATTCGCTTCTGTCTGTGTTTAATATTTTCATATAAATTTCTGATGAAACCGTAACAAATTACGATATAATACAAAAGATCAATCTTTATATTAAAGAAACATTCGAAACAAATAACTTTGTATTGTTTCGTCCCAAGTTAGAAGTCATGAATGAAACTCGTTAAGGAGCTTCCTAATGAAAGGAGTGGAGTACATGAAAGGGTCAACATCTTTTTGCTTTAAAAATACTGAATAGCTAACTTAATCGTTGAACAATACAAGGAAATTAATAATGTCAATAATACTTTACTCGTAATATTATTACTTATTATTACATTACATACATTATTGTGTTTTATAAATTATTTTTATTTTTATCAAAATAAATAAGTTATATTTTTATTTAAATAATCTGTGTCTAATATGAAAGGAGCCAATCGTATAAATATAGCAATAATGGTTTCAAATTGATACAAAGAAAAAAATAAGTCACTTTGTAATAAAAGTAAAAGCATGTAACAAAAATCTTTTTTTAGGAAGTAATTTAATCTCCTTTACTCTCTCCACGTACGTTTTGTGAACCCTTTTCACAAAACTTGTCCCCGGAACATTCGATCTGGACTGAATTTGTACAAAACCAAATGCCCGAACATTCCGACATCCTTTGTGAATTCAGTGTACTTCGCTAGTACGCTTTGTACTTATATTAAATTATCTTAAATGCTCTAAGAATATTTAATAATCACATCACAAAGGCTTGTTGCATTGGTCATGCTGAAATGTAGATTAGACTAATATATGCACTGGTCAATATTAAAAGTTCCACTTGTGGTTATGTACTCACGTTTACTTACAAAAATTTTCGACGCGAGAATATTTGTATTAAACGGGACGTAGCGCGTAACTTTATTCAAGTGAAATGGTTTTTAAGTTTTAATACAGCCTTCGTGCGGTGATTAGATTGTTAAAAGCTCGGATACTTTTAGTATGGCAATAAAGATGGTTGCGCAGCTGATAAAATTATTTATTTTAGAATAAGCTGAAAATTAGAGTGAAGACGAATATTTACATCTCTCTAGCCAAGATGTAGTTTTTATATAATTAATTTATTTAATAAATTAGAAATTCTTAAAGTTTTTATACAATAACCTACATATAATAAATGTATGTATGTACATAAATTTTCGCAAATATTAATTGTTTTAACATACAATAAATGTGTGCGAAACTTTATGTATAATTGTATATACAATGCAATGTACATGCCATATGTGACGAGACTCTATGACACTAAATCAATACTTTTTTCCCTATTGTATAATTATGGCTACGTAATATACAAGATACTCGCTCATATGGTAATTTATAGATATATAATGACTTATTTAGGAGGCTGTCGTGGCGCAGCGGCACAGCGTCCGACTTTTAACGCAACAGTTGTAGATTCCATTCCCTCTCCCTTCTGTGTCTGTGTACTTATTATTTTTTAATATAATTTTTTTAGTACATGAAATAATTTTTAATTTAGATCCATGTGCAGAACATGAATGCATGGATGGAGAAGTTTGTCATTTAAATGATGTCCGATCGCCTGTGTGTAAATGTGGGCCAGCGTGCGATCTAATCGTGCGTCCAGGCTCAGCAGTCTGTGGCTCTGACTACAAGGATTACGTGAGTGAATGTACGTTGCGTCAGGAATCTTGCCGTACGAGGCAGCAACTCTCAATAGCCTATAGAGGGGAATGTGCTTCAGGTTTGTACCACTCAAACTTATATAGTGTTTTAGTTTTAGTTTTATATAGTAAATTATATACTTAAATTTATGTAAAATGTATGTGGAGTAAGTTTTAACAACCTAATATCTATTGTAAAGGGGATCCAGAGACCCTTTGAGTATAAACAATTGGTTACCTCAATCTTTTGTCTAATCTAAAATTAAATCTTTATTCGGAAACGCACAGACCTCTGCTATAGGAGCCTGTTGAGAAGATATTTTGTTCTAAAGAAAGGACTCGAGCATCGAAGCGTAGACTTCCCAAAAGCAATTGTGATAGCAATGATATAATTCAATTTTCTGGACTTATTAACTCAATTTCTGGACTTATTAACTCAATATCTGAAGGGTTATTATCTTTTAACTATCCTTTTATCCATAAATGGATACTTTACCAGATTAAAATAACAGTAACTTGGATATTAACTGCCTACTAGGAAAATGGAAATGAAATGGATACTCTGCCTGATTAAAATTATAATAACTTGAAAATTCTGTCTTTTAACAAAACTACTATATAAGATAATGAAATTTGAGGTTACAATTAGTAGATGTTATTATGTTACTACTGAACGAATATTCTTTAGAAATTGTCAAATAAATATAGTATTATTGTTATTTTTGATTTTTTCTATTTAATGTAAACAAATATTTGTTTAGCTCAACATCCCTGTGAATCAGTAAAATGTGGTGTACGTGAAAGATGCACTTTAGACGCGCGAGGGGTGGCCGTATGCGGTTGCGGTCCGGACTGCGAAGAAGTTATCCGCCCGGTTTGCGGAACTGACGACCGTACATACGATAGCCCGTGCCTCCTGGACCGCACTGCGTGCTTAGATAATAGAGACATAAGAGTGGCTTATATGGGAGCTTGTGGTAAATTTTGGCATTTTAGTACCTGTTTGGTTTGAGTATTCAGTATGACTGGAATATTTTTAAGGCATAAGTTTTACGTTAGAAGCTGATATATTTTAAAGGTTTACACTGACTTTTAAACTGATGTAATTTGTACATAAATAACAATATTTTAAAATAATATTGACAAATGTTTTTTTATAATTTAATTTTATATCATTGTATAGGGCAGATTAAAAACTGATCCAAAAAGATATTCAAATAACTTTAAAATTTCTTTAAATAAACTACATATATAGATATTATATTTATTAAAGGTATTATAGTACAGAGTTGCTCATGGCATCGACTATAGAATTTGAGATTGTTGTATTTGATAACATACGATAATATGTTTACACTAGCTTTGAAATCTGACAATAGCATTGGTCTACAAGCATGAACAATTTACTTAACCGATCAAGATTTAGGTATAATTTCGTGTACAGATACTATGTAATTAATAGCTATCAATTAATGTGTATACCTATCCTCGATATCGATTTAATTAAATCACCCATATCACAAATTTGAAGAAATAATAAATATTAGCTTTAACAAAACATGTACAGAATTCTATTTCATTATAGGGACATTTCACCTTGAGTGTGCCAGCACTTAGGTAAATGAAGACATCGTTTATACAATGGCATACGCTTAATGCACTTAATACTTTAAAGAGCATTTCCCTTTCAAAACAATAAAAGTAAAAAGATTTTCAATTTTTTACAGTTGTATCTATGTGTAAATTCAAGATACTTTTTATATCATTATAATTATTATTTATTAAGATAAATATATTTATATGGAGCCGATGTGGCGCAGTGTTTGTGAGTTCGATTTCCACTCAAGGAAATTCATTAATTTCTTTTATCGATTTGGTAGATTAAGTGCAGCGTTGAGTTACACCACACACTATGCATTGTTTCGAAATCAGGACAGAAATTTCAATATTGAAATAAATAAATGTCAATATTATTTTTCAATGTATGGCTTATTAAGCTAGAGAGCTTGGTCGTTTCCAAAAGGAGTGGGGCCTCAAGGGTTAGGGCTCGCCCAAATTTTTACAATTTCTTAATATTTTTCCTTTTATAGTGTGTAAGTAACACTTGAAATGTTAAAAGCCGTTAACAACATAGCAAACAGGTCTTGTTTTGTGATCAGATCAAAATAAACTTCTTCTTGTTATAAAATAATGCATATAATCAATTATAATTTTTTCAGAGTATAAATATACTATGAAAACAAAAAAAAATTAAACATTATAATCATAAATAAGTGACGCATTTTTTAATTGAATTAAAAAGTTTATTATTTTACTTTAAATATTCTTTTTAAAAAATAGTATGTATGCAAATATTTTAAAATGAATTTATTAGAAAAAGTATAACTTTTTCAGTGAACAAATAGAATACAGCAGTATCTATTTCAGTCATATTGTTGTGTTAATCCACTTATTTAATTCTGAATATTTGTCACTAGTATTCGGGAAATAGGATATGCTTTTATTGACTTCAATGATATGACGTGTACAGTGGAGCAATGGCTGACTGTTAACTGACATAATAGTATTTATACTATTTTCATTTTTCCACTTTGGTAAGACGAGGCGTACCTTGACATTATTCGTAAGTAATGTCCAGATATATGTTAGATATATTGTCATGTTGGAATCCAATACATTTTTTAAGACCTACCCTTATGTGTGTGGACCTACCCATATGGGTTTGAAAACATTTTTTTGAGTTTCAGTTCTGAGTATAGGAAGCCTCAAAATTTATTGTTTCTTTTATATTTTTGTGTGAAAATCTGTATGCAGTTCACACGATATATCTACTTACCAAGTTTCAATAGTATAATTCTTATAGTTTCAGAAAAAAGTGACTGTGACTTACGGACAGACAGACATGACGAATCTATATGGGTTCCGTGTTTTGCCATTTGGAACTTTTGCTACGCAACCCTGTAAAAATAAAAGATAAAAACCAATAACCTAACCTACAGTCAAATTCATTGACAGGCACAGGCGTAATATAGTAGCAGTAACTAGCAGTTTACAATTGCTGGTCGATTATCGTCCTACAAAATTTGTATTTTTAATTTATCAATCTCCGTGGCCTGTGTTGACATAATGTGACATTGGCCAAAACAATTAATGATAAAACTATATTAAACTATTTAAATTTAATGAAATAGGTATAGAAAACCCCTGTGCAAGAGCAACTTGTCCATGGGGAGGTGCATGTGTCACACGTGGCGGTGCGGCCCATTGTTCCTGCCCCGTCTGTGATTCAACTCCTGCGCCAGTTTGCGCGTCCGATCGCAACACGTATGGCAGCGAGTGTAAAATGCGAATGCATGCATGCCAAACCAGCCTTAGAGATGGTGAATTACGTGTACTGTATAATGGCACTTGTCGTAAGTATCCAATTAAATATAATTTTTGTTTATATCTAATTTGTGATTTATCGTACGTATACGTTCTTCACGCTACGTCTAAATAATATTGTGAATTTAACGGCATAACACCATAACATCTTTCTAATCACTCAATCAAAATCCAATACATTAGTCAATTCATCATTACACAAATATTTTAATAATATATATTTAAATTACATAGTGAAAATAAAACTTAATTGTTGTTTGTTATTGATAGATATGTATCAATAGATTTTATAATATAAAATACAACTAAATTACTTCTCAGATTATGGTTTGGTCGAATTCTATAAAACAGACTAAAATTATATATAAAACAAAATTTGTGATTGCTACAATTTATTACTAACAATTCCTTCAATGATGTATAAAATATAATATTAATAGAATAAAATTGATCTTTGCTACCTATTGAATTGCTTATTGGGTGCGTATAGGTCTCGAATAGCTATATATATTTATGAAAAAGATATATATATATTTTTTATTTTTATGGCAGCGATGGTATAATTTATAAATAATCTTAAATTAAAATCAATAAAAAGCATTTTGAAGATAAACTCGTTACCAGGCATTATCAATTACATATGTTAGCAAAAAAAAATTACATTTCTTTTACTGAAACGTAGTATATTACGCACATAAACCAAGTATTTTATAGTTATCACAGTATTGATTCCTTTTTGAAATGTGCTCGCTTACAATAAAGAATTATTTCCATCAGCTATTCAGCTATTTGAATCTGGCGTCGATGAGTACAAAGGTAAAGATGAAATCAATTATAAAATTTCCCTGGAAAAATCGCAATCAATTTTCCATGATGGAAGTCTTTTCCTTTTATGAAGTTGTCAATAAAAAGCGCACAAAATTCCGCTAGCACAAAAACGCTTTTGTAAAGACCGCTTATTTTTTATATCGCATCGATCCCACGCCTACACAATTATGATAAGCTGTCTCCTACTCACATTTTAAGGAGATAGTTTTATAAAATGTAGTAAAAAGGATATATATACGTGCATATAACAAATATAGCAACACAATATGTACACATTTATACGTAGCAGTCTTATATGGAATACACGAAGTTCTATGCAGATCAGATATTTACATATTTGCTCTGCAATAAGCGGGTCCGTATTATTCCAGGTCGTAAACGTCTCTGAATTAATACTGAGATTTGTACCATTGTACATCAATTCATAAAGTACTAAGTGACATATATCAATGGTAAGCGCGGGAACATTCAGTATTATAGAACTCCGGTATTATAGACATTCTTTATTGTAAGCTCTAAGCCTCATTATTCTGAAGCTTCACAAAAGTTTACTCATTAGGCTAATAGGATGAGCGAATATTAATAACAATGGATTTATTACTTGTGTTCCCGTTTGAAATGTCAATTAGAGATTAAAACGATTGTAGTGAATGGCCGAGATTAACGGACGAAGACAAAGGATTAATCTTACAGAATCTTCTTGGTTATTGAATCAATATTGAAGCAATGTCCCCTTATAATCGCAATAATATTTTAATGAAATCTCTTTCACAGGATTTCAATTTCGCACTTAGAAAATCATTTGCTACAAACTGTATTCCCCGGATCGAGATTAAGCTCTCTCGCTTTAATCCGCCAGAGAATTGCTTAAACACGCGGTCTTAAAATATAAATTATAAACGAGGATACCGGCATCCAAGAGAAAAACATCTAAATATATTTACTATACAGCTTATTTACGAGGGGAGCAATTATTGTTTAAAGGTTAAAATGTGTCAGATGCCAAATAACCTAAATATACAAATTGTAATTATATATCTCAATGGACCACATTTAAACTAAGAAAATTTAATCAAGTTACTATGCTAATAGTAATTTAATTATAATATTATTTTGATCGATAAATACTTTTTATGTAAGTTATTAATAAGTTAATAATATGCATTGTTTTTCCCCATTGATATGGCAAGACAGATAAATTTAGGCATTTAAGAAATTTGAGTTGTATTTTTTGTATTTCACTATTTGTATGAAATTTAATAATATATACATTTGCGAAAACTTTCCGGCAAATTATGATCTAGCTAAATTTAAGCCTTTACTATGTTAAGCTGGGCATATTACGTTATACATAATTCTATTTTATTTTATATAGAAACGTGTGCTGATATCATATGCGAGGGTGGTGGGGACTGCGAAGTGGACCCTGAAAGCGGACGCCCAGTTTGTCATTGTAATCATAATTGCACAGACACTAAGGTAAAGTATGAGTTTTCTTTATATTTAAATACTGTATAAATGTAATATATACATATAATACAAATATACATATTGTGTGTACTTACAATATAAGTTCAAAATTTAAATATTTTTGTAAAGACTAGCGACCCGCTCGCAACTTCATCCGCCTGATTGATGTTCTCGGATTTACTCTAGTATAATATGCTTCTACGATTACTATTTATGTATTTTGAATCACTTTGTTTATGAACAATAATGGAAAATATATGCATACAAATGAAAATGTTTACTTAATATGCAATATTTTATAGTAACCGGTACGGTTCAGTAGTTCCGGAGATTAGCCCGCACAAACGGAAAGACAGACAAGTTTTTTTATGTTTTGGCAACGTGATAATATTCACTTGAAAATTGCAGATATTTTGAAATCACAAACAGATACTTCAATTTTATTTATATGTATAGATTTAGAAGCATATTTACGTCCTACATGGTGTAACTTAATCAAAGGATCAAAAGTGATCCACGGGCTTAGGTCAATACCTACATATTACCCAATATCCCAATAGGTTGACCAGTTATTTGAAAATATACAAAACTATTTGAAAATAGAGAATTTTCTTATAAGAAAATTGGTTTCGTCAAGAAAATTATAAAATATTCCACTTTAATGTTTGTTCCCAAATGTAACTGCATAGGAAACTATTCTTATTTACGTGGTCATAATCGTAATGTGGTCTCCAATCCGTGTGCCACTACTATATTATTTTCTTTATTTCTTTTGTATTTCAATATTTTGTTTGACATTTATTAAATAATCTTAATATAACTATATTAAGATTATTTTAAGTTATTAGATTTTTCAAATAGCAGGGTAAGTAGAGGGAGCCTAATGCTATAATACACTGCCCCGACTTCTACTTTTCAAAATAATTTGTTGTCGAAATTCAATGCCATGCTTTATGTGAATTTAAGTGATCCGATTGTAGAATGTCCATTAAATTATTAATTATTATTTAATTAGATAAATATATTCGCAAGCTATTTTAACTATAATTCATTAAAACACAAACACTTAATTGCCCCGATTTAAATATTATAGCTTTGTTATTTTTAACGCTTCATAATTATGATGCGGTATTTCGTGATACCAGACTAAAATTATTGCTCGGATCACTTATTTTAATCACAAAACAACTGTTAATTTTATACAATTAATACTTATTTAGCTATGTAAATGCCGCTGACTAGTCAATATTAATCCGATGTTGAATTTTGCGTTATAATATTATTAACTTACGATTTTACTTTGGATACATTATTTTGTAATTGATAGCTTAAATTATAATTATTTTATATTTTAATATTTGCTGTAATAGTTTTTTATACTTTTGTATGACTAATAATTTTCTGACAGGATTCGGACGTAGTATGTGGAACGGATGGTCAAACTTATCCGTCACAATGTGAACTAGACTTGACGACTTGTCGTGAACAAAGCACACTACGTATGGCCTATAAAGGAGACTGTGGTAAGTCAAAGTTTTTTTACATTTGTTATACTTATATTATTGTTTAAAACATAGAAATAAGATAAATAAATACAAACTGCACAAGCTGGTTGACATGCAAAATTATCGTTGAAAAATCTAGAATTTATTAATATACTGATGCATTAATCTATAATATATAATAATTGATGTTTTAAATCACATATCTAATGCATATATTTGTCCGCGCTAATATTTTAATAATGTTGAAACATATTATCATATATTTTAGTATATTTCAAGACTCCAAGAAGTATTTGTATATAAATTGCCAGCTAGTAGCTCGAAATAATTTTTAAAGTATCTATTACATATCATAGTGTGACAGATTACAGGAATCATACATTAATGTATGCAGCTGGATGTTCAAGCCTAACCTTTGAATAAGCCTAGTCACACAACTCATGTCTAGCTGGACCTAATAATACACGGTCGATTACACTTTGACAGAATAGGCCTGTAGTAAATCTATATTATTATAGATCGTAGACTCGATTCCATCGTCTATGATATTGATAGTATTGTTGGTTAATGATTATACGCAGTAACGATTTAATATAGATAGTACTTGTATACTTTATTATACTAGTTACTCTTTTATATTTATTTGTATTACTTTTAAAGTGTTAATCTATAATAAGAATAGAAAAATACTTAATGGAAAGATATCAAAATTAGAACGCAGCGGAATTTGGCTATACGAGTATATTTGTTGTCCGAAACAATTATAAAATATTTTACCTGGTACATATTTAACACTAGCGACCCGCCCGCGGCTTAGTCCGCTTGCACTACACTGAATTGCATTCGTTTATCTTAAATAGTAATCCATATGTTGTTCGGATGAAAATTGTTGAAAAGCTGTATTACTCATTAGTTGTTTTTGAGGGAAATCTGAACAAACTCTCATATTTATAATATTAGTTGGATATATGTATATAATACTACGGTACATATATCCCGTTGATCCTGTTCCCGCGTGATAAAAAGTATGTGTCCCGATCCCGTCCCGTTTTGACGTGATTGAGTAACAAACATATGCACAAACTCACTCACAAACTTTTTTCGTATAAAAATAGAGAAGTGCAATTTAAAATAATTATCACGTTGAGAGTTGCATCTGAGTTGAGTCGGTCTGTATCGGTCAAATTTATAAGTTCACGTCCCTTTTTTCTTCTCCACGCTTTATCCCGTTTCTCCCGAATTCGACATATTGTGTTTTGAGTTACCCTACCAGAGCGGGGAAATTACTCAATTGTTAGATACGGAATTTTCGTCATTAACCTGACAGATAATATGGAATATCAAATCCTAAATCCTAGTGTATATATTCTATTTTTAAGCTTGTTATTTTTCTTTTATATTTGAATCGTATTTAACTTGATAGTATTTACTTACCGAACTCTAAGGATTTCTTCTAAAATAAGCGGCTGAATTTGTGGGTGGCTCTAAAATCTGCCTGACCACAGTGCTCCGAACTAATTATGACCACTTGCGGTAATTCCAGAAAAGCGGGTTGCTTTGCTTGTTGCAAATTGCCTTTACCTAATTTTATATATGAGGCGGTATATAAAATATAGACTTAACATTATTATTACAATTTTTTTATTGATTTTACTAATAATCTGTTGTAGTCTGAAAATAAAATACTAAAATTCTCTCGGGCTTTTATAAATAATCCTAGGTATGCTTCTCTTGGAATCATTAAATAATTCTAATGCAAATTAAATGGCAGCTAATTTATTGAGCACTTAGCTCTAGTATATCAATCAAGCTCGCTAGTTCTCACCAGAAACCCAAACTTTATAAGCAGAAAATTGTTAAATCGAATAAATCTTACTTTCATTTTTGTATTGTTGAAAGCTTAGTAGAGCTCATATTGTTCAAAAATTTAATTAGACTTTGTCGACCTGCAAGCCATAATAAGACTGAGACTCAAAGAGTTAGATATGAAGATTGACGTACGGCATGAAATAATCTCTGATTAAATTCATGTATAAAAGCTGCCTTACTTATATGTACGCTATGTGTATATATTCTATTCAAAGGATTTCTAAAAGTATTGTTCTTGAAACTTGAGATAAGAAATGAACAAAAGAATACTTTGTTTTCTGCGATGAACGTTATTGTAACTAAATACAATATAAAAGATTATAATGAATTATAATGTTAAACGTATGTATATACGCTAAATTCATTAATTATTTTACACTAATCGCGAATACAATGTTATTTGTTAAGTTTACTGTCTTGGTGATTTTTTAAAACATATTGAAAATATTAAATAAAAAAAGTAAAATATAAGTACACATAATTCATTTTTATTAACTGACTATGCCACCTACGGTATCCATTTATGGTAATTTAAAAAAAAGCGGCTGTAGTGGACATGACGCCTAAAAATATCTTGAAAAAATCCTAACTACATAACCTACTAACAAAAAATGCCCGTTATCAATTGAATATTTAAGAGTATAATTGCAATCAATTGTATGCTTAACGAGTATTTTTTATGTGTTGCAACAGTAAACGTATTATTTATTCTTAACTTAAAAGTGTTGAAGTTTTAACAACTCTCGCCGCTGTACACGCTGTAGTGTGAAATAGGGGTAGTTAATAGCAGCTTTATACTCGTATATTCGTAATTAACTTAAGATCGTAGCAGGCAGTAGGTAAAATGCACTTTGTATTCATACATTTGTATGCCGAGAGATTTTTAGTTTATTAAGACAAAATATAAACATGATGAGATTATTTTTACACTATACATAACATAATGTTGATAAATTTTAATGTGAAATGTACTTTACAAATATTTTCAATTTATTATATATTATATATGTACAGATAAATTACTTGGGATTAACCTTATTTACTTGTGAATTAGGACTTTTATCTTTTACTGTTTTATTTTATTATATTATTATTAATAACTTTTCATATAAAATAACTGTGTAAACAAAAAAAATCTTTATATTAATGTTATTTGTTTTAATTATAAAAATATCACCTATACAGTATTGTTATTCTGATTATATAGCTTTGTAAAATGTAGTTGCAGCTAAGATTCTAGTTAAGTTAATGCAAACATGCTTCGTAGACGCTTAATTGCTGTTTAAATACCCCTGCAGCTACGAATAAATGTCTGAAAAAAGTACGGTTATGTTATGTCTGTGAAACTCATTTTCTTATTATTTGCTTAGTTCAAAATTCTTAGGTGGTAAAATATATATTTTTGGAGTAAATAATTAAATTTAATAGATAACATAAAATTTAATTAAATGTGATATAGACCGAATGTACTTTATTCAATGCATTTCAGATTTTGTCTTTATTCTTTTGGTGTAGACGTGTTGTTAAGTTCTTTTTGTAATACATGAAATATTTCTAGCGTTTCTTTTCCTCGTCAGATTCATTACGAATATTGAAATAAATATAAAAAAATGTTAATAATTACATATGTATGTCTTTGCCCGCCTATGTTAGCTAGATTGCGTTCGTTTTAAAATTTTATACCTACATAACAATACAATTCGATTTTGATGTCGTCGTGTTTTAATCACTCTTGTATGTTATTAAAATCGTGATTAATGTACCTATATGATTATTGCATATATATATTATAACGTAAAGGTATTTGTAATTAACATATAGTCTGTAAGCAGATTATGTTCTAGCTTTTCTACTTCCTACAATTGATTTTGAAATTCAAAATAGTACTTACACTATTTATTTTTTATTTATTGTAACACCAGAATTAAATTTAATTGTTTTTAGATCACTCATTTTTTTAAAATCACTTTGTTGTCCATCTGTCTGAATGTCAGTCTGTTTGTCTGTCTGTCAGTCTGCCTGTCTGTCGAGACCATTTTTTCCAAATCACGTGGAAGAATCAAGCTGAAATTGATATCAAATATCTAAATCGATGACCTCTTAAGACACAGTAAAAATCAATCTAAAAATCTTCTAAGTCAACGCAATCAAAAGATATGAACGTTTATTCTTAATTTTTGCACTTTGTATAAAAACCGTAATCAAAACCTACAGGGTACTTCCCGTCATCCTAGAGTTATGAAATCTGGCAATAAGTTAAAGCTTATAGTACAACCAAAGAAAAAAAAATTAATTTTATCTATATAAATTAAAATTTTATCTAATGGTTTTTAATTCTTATGGTTTTAATAAAAACCATGAAAAGTTTATACTTTAGTTCATTTGATAAAAAATTGTTGTCGACTCTTATTAATTGTATTTCATTGACCTAGACGTAGAACTTACAGTATATATAAAGGATAAAATCTCAAATTTGGTCATGTATAAGTTAAATGCAGAAATAAGCCATTGCAAATTTATATTTGTAGTTAATTTCATACAAAGTGAGTGGATACGACTGCAAATACATATACATAACATAGTTTCTTTTCTGACTGACTTTTCTATGCTTTGGTCTGCAGATGTATTTAAGATATATCGACATTAATACAAACAAAAGAATCCTGCCAGAGTGATGCGGAAATTTTATTAAATGAATAACGACATCTGTTTACAGATATTATAAAATATTACTATAGATTTTTAATATATATTGATTTTTATTTATTTATAATTATTTGAAGTTACCTACCAATAGACGATATTCTATCAAAAACTATTAAATTACCTTCTGATTGCTAAATGTCACTATAATAATTGTAAATCAAATGATTTGTAACTATTACTGTGACATCTAGCTAGACTGTGGAAATAATTTTCAAATGTTTTATATTTTAAATAAAAAAATCTTTTACCATTTGCCACTGTTACTAAGTGAGATTGGAATAGAACTACCTTTACTTGAAAGTAATCGATGTAATTTAATCGTCTCTGTTTTTATTTTTCATTTGAGGTTTGCACATCATTCATTTCTGTCCAGTAGTTTTTGCGTGATTGGAGGCCAAATAAACAGACAGAGACAGACAGAAAGACAGACATACCGACAAACAGATAGACAGACAAGAATTCTGCTGAGTGGATTTTTGGCTTCTACTATCGACATATTAAACGACCTAATCAATATTTTTTTAAATCTTTAATGTTCAGAATTGACTTTTCTATCTTTTTATTATATATGTAGAATATAGATTATGGTTCTACTGCGGATTTGAACGCTATATTGCCTATTTAACCATATATAATATATCTTTTTAATTTCCGAAAAAAAATTCAATGACTGTATAGGACGTTTATAGCATAATATTGATAAACTATACATACATATATATATATATATATATATATATATATATATATATATATATATATATATTATATATATATATATATATATATATATATATATATATATATATATATATATATATATATATATATATATATATCTCGTACTTTATATGTATATGTGTATATACATATAAAGTACGAGTTTTACCGGCTTATAAATTTAAAAAGGGGAATATTAAACTATAATCAGTTTATAGGATACCTAATTCCCTAAACAGTAACGTTTACTATTTCAGGGTAACAGGTCGATAAAGGATTAAAGTGCTTTTATTTGGCGGCTGCCCAACTCGAAGTTAGAAGTAAATCGCTTTTTGAAATCCAGCTTCGCATTACATTGTTGTAATCGCATCGCCTTATCATAAAGTATCGTTAAAACTGATAACGATAAAAATTGGAAGTCAAAATATTAAGCTTTATTTCCATTATTCTGGCACAAATTTAAAATAAATTTAGTTTATAATGATATAAATATATTAACCTACCTTCTTTAACCTGTTAACGATTTGTAAATTATATATATTTTTTTAAATCGATATGTTATGTAATAATTATGTGTATTGAAACAATATCTGTGTCATTATGCGAACAATACTACAATTTTGAAATATATAATATACAAATATGTGACACGAGTAATGGATGTCGATAAAAGTATAAACACATAAGATTTAACATAAGAGCCTGTACTTACTCCGAACTGAGACGTTGATGGTATTATTTATAAAAGGAGAAGACTAAACAAGCGAATAAAAATCCTTTTGTTTAACTTTAGTATTTGTTGACAAACCATAATTCTATCTATATTTGCTTAAATCTTTACGTTAATCTATTTTTTTTCTGTTTTCGTATTATTCCAAGGGAAAAGAGAATAAGAGACACTAGTTTCGAACGAATTAATGAATTTGGGGTATTCTTATCCACTGCTGGATGTAGGCCTGGTACGCCAAAGGTCCTAGTCTTGCCTTAGTCATTCAGTCAAAAACAGCATTCTTTCTCAAATTGTCAGTCTTTCGTCCATCCATCCAAAAATTATATATTATATAGTATTACAAACAGGCGTTTTTTTATAATTATTTTGTATAATTTTTCAACTATAATATTCTTCATAAAAAGCTTATCATTTTATGACTGACTACTAGAGGACCCGATGACGCGTAAAATACGCGTTGCCATAGCAACGTGTGTATCACTTTATATAAAAGTTATATTGTTAAACATATGGTAGTGTATGTAATGTCTTATTTATTGACTAAATGTACTTTATAAGCTTTGTTATTAGGATTCTGCCCCTCTCCTACACATATAAGGGTGCTAAATTTCATACTCATCCGTCCGCGTAATTTTCGTAACAAGGGGTCCAAAGAGTTTGCTTCACGTATTAGTACATATATAAACATATATATCTATAAACATATATGGATAAACCATATTTACCAATGTTCGTACCTACTAATAATGTCAGTTAGTAAAATATAAAAAAAAAATAATCCCATAAACAGTTCACAAACTTTTTAATTAGCCGTACCTATTTAATTTTCCTTTTATCTTGCCCTCGGGAAAATATATTTTTAAATTCTAGCAACCTATTTCTGTTTTCCCAGTGGCTAGTAATCGACCGTCCTACAACGCTTTCATTTTGTTCAAGTGGTAAACAATCGTTATTAAATTTTCACGGATGTCTTCTCTCATCCCTCATTCCGGTATATGGAAACCAGAACATGTCTCGAGCAGTAATGGTGTTGTGTGCGGGAAAATTTATTGTTCTATAGCACGATATTAAAACTGTTCGGAATATATGGGAGATATAAATAAAATTTGTTTAGTAATATTTAAGGCAAGTGGCGTAAGATTAGGAGGATATAAAATATATGGTATCTTCAAATGCATAATAAAGAATAGAATAAAATAAATATATCTTTAGAAACATTATAACTTATCGTAGCGAAATGTTCTAAGGTTAAAGATTGAAATGAATAGTTTACAATGAAAATATTTCTACATAACGTTAGAAATACAAAGATATTACTTTTAACCTTTATAATGTTCTATTTCGTGTACGAGACTAGTGAAAATAAATGTTGTTACAGCGCTCTGCGAGGGCGTCCAGTGCTCTTTTGGGGCACACTGTGCAGCCGGTGAATGTTTGTGTCCGACCGATTGTACGAGCGCCCCTCGTGAACCAGTTTGCGGTAGCACTATGCAGACCTACCCTAATGAATGTGAACTACAGAAAGCGGCGTGTATATTGCCACCCCCCGCTAAACTTCACGTCATTTTCTACGGAGACTGCAAAGATAGACTCGCCGTAGTTCCACCGATTGCTATGAGTACGTATCACCAACTTTACTGTTATTGCCCAACTTTCTAACTAACAACTTTGGTTATTAACATTACATCGTACCCTTCTTGAATATAACAAGTTTAAATTACTATTATTCTCGGCGTTCTGTTTTTATAACTAATATAAGTAAGTAGACATAAGTTACTTACTCCTCGTGGAACATATTCATATTTGTGAACTAATGTTTTATGGTTACTTTAAATTGAATTTATATGAGTTGTTGTTTGAATTTAGTACTTTATTGTCTTTTTGATATACTCGTATATAAACTTGTTCTGCGAAGGGTAGGAAGCGTACGATCGTGGGAGATGTTTACTATCGTACCGTCATCAACCGGGTCGTTAGTAATTCCAATAAAGCAACCCATCCGATCAATTAACTAACTTTACGCTTTACGCTCGACTAACACGCAAATATTTGACTCGGTGCGGGTAGCGACGACCGCAATGACCACAACTGAGGGAGAAGAACGTTCTACGGATTTCTTGGGCGCGACCGAAATAGGAACGACGAGTTCGTCGGCGTGCCGCGATATCCGTTGCGATTTCGACGCCAGCTGCGAGGTCGGCTTCGATGGGTATCCACGTTGCTCCTGCCTTTTCGAATGTCCGGCTGATGATGAATACTTTCCGGTCTGTGCGTCAGACTTTCGCCTTTATCCGAGTTTGTGCGCAATGCGGAAAGAGGGCTGTCAGAAACAGCTGGAACTTAGATTAAGACCATTGGATCTGTGTAAAGGTTAGTCAATTTTTCGCATGACCTCTGAAACCTTTTTAACGTACTAATACTTTATTAACATAAATAAAAAATATATACTATTTAAAATATTTTGTATAAATAAACCCTAGTGCATTGTAGGATGCCATAAATGTTGTCAATTTACATTATATATTATAATTTTTAAAAATAAAAATTGTAAAGGTGGTGTTCAAAAATCTAAATTATCGTATCCATTGCAAATATGTGATATATATATATATATATATATATATATATATATATATATATATATATATATATATATATATATTATATATATATATATATATATATATATATATATATATATATATATATATATATATATATATATATATATATATATATATATATATATATATATATTTATTCAAATGTAATTATGGCAATTGTCCTAATGAAAAGAAGGAATACTGATCAATATTATACGAAAATGTTGCTTTACAAAATGTAAGCCCATCGTTAATACAGGTATGGAAGTGCGTCCGTGTGGAAATAACAAGGCAATGATAGACCTGTCAACGGGGCTGGAGATCGACTGTGGGAATGGGCCGCATCGCCAGGACTGCCCACCCGGGACCTATTGCCATATCACGCTCGCTGCGGCGCGTTGCTGTCCCAAAAGTGAGATTTTATTTTACTAGGCATAATAACATTATTTTTAAAATCGTCAAATAGTAGTCAGTACATAGATTTGGCGTAGGTACAATTTACCCTAGATTTGAAGTTTAATATTAGCTCACATTCAATGTATTTTCGTGCCCATGAGAAACATATCGGATTCGATATAATTTTTGGGTTCATATAAAATTTAATTTCGTTCATAAATGGAGCTATAAAGCTATAACATAAACACACACCGAAATTATATACCAATTTATATGAAAATCTGAAACATTTCGTGGAAAAACCGCTTTAAGCGTAGCGTGGTGTATAAATTTTTAATGAAGCCCTTTTATTCTATAGAACGAAATACAACTACTTATTTATGAAATGTCGCAGTAAAGATGGTGAAGGTACAAGACGCTACGAGTAAATTGGATACAATCACGCTAGCTGTTACCGCCTTGAGTCCTTTGTTCCGATCTCGTAAAATGAACTGTGAATAAAATGTAATATTTTATTAAGCATGCAAAACATTTTCTTCACTTTTCCCGTTCTTTTTAAGCAGATGATACGAAACAAGTGGACGATAAGCGTTCACACTGTTTGGAGAGCGTGCACGGGTGTTGTGCGGACGGTGCGTCGTTTGCTACGGGCCCGAATGAGGAGGGGTGTCCGATTACGACTTCGACTTGCGGTTGCAATCGATTAGGATCGGTATCCGACAAATGTGATGACAGCGGTCAGTGCGTTTGTCGACCGGGTGTGGGCGGCTTGAAGTGCGACAGATGCGAGCCGGGCTACTGGGGACTGCCAAGAATAGGATCTGGGCACACTGGATGCATACGTAAGTTTATTATGTTGTAATAAAATCTTGACTTTTCGTGTATCTTTTTTAGTAATATTTGAAATATTATTTTTTTATAATGTCATGTTTATCACAGTAAGAAATAATAACGGATTTCTTTTGATTAATTATAGTATATTACTTAATAAATTAATTTTTTCTTATATTTTGTACTGCAACTATAGCTTTTTTGGTGTTTTACTAATCGATGTGTATGGGAAACTTTTAATTAATTTAAATATAAACCAGAATTATATCTAGAACCGCCTATACTGTGAGATATTTTTCATTTGCACCACGTCTTAAAAAATATATTAATTAACAAATAAAACATGACAGCATGCGGATGTTCCGCATTCGGCTCAGTCCGAGAAGACTGTGAGCAGATGACAGGACGCTGCGTGTGCCGCACCGGCGTGCAAGGACAGAAGTGTACAGTGTGCGCCGATCATCGACGCCGCTTAGGACCTAACGGCTGTTCCGATCGTAAGTATCCGATAATCCAGATATATTGCTTTTTATATTGGAATATCTCTCCTCAACGACCAATTTTTTATTCCTTTTATGTGCTTAGGATGCCTCTAAAGAAAGACGTTACGTTTATTATAATTTATAACGTTATAAAGTGTTATGTAGTCATTAATACAGAAATACTGTTATATATTGCTTAACAATGAAAAGGAGGAATATACATAATTTTTTGACTTGTTTACAAATTGCTACGAGAGGCCAATTTAATAATATATGTATTGTTATTATGAAAACTCACTCAATTAAGTTTACGAATAAAATATGTTAAAGCTAATTGGCTCGTGTGTAAAAGAGTGAGGCTCAAAATAATGAGTTCCTTTTAATACACAAATTGAGCACAAATATTGTACCTTTACGAAAAATTTATTATTTTGACGTGAATTGCGCGTATATTATTATCTATTTATATTTGAATTTGTTTTAAATAATATAATGATCAAATTAAATATTTTTTCGGGCCATCGTTGGGCTGTATTGTTTTGGCTATGTTAGTAAAAAGGCAGCTTAACCTTAATTACCTACTTAAAGAACTCAGTATAGCTTTTCTTGTATGTGCCTATAATATTTTTAAATAAAAATAATTAATAAATATTTAAGCAACGAATCCAATGAGTGTTAAACTGAAAAATATAACTTTTTGAAATAAGCAATGTGGATATAAACGGTTGAAAACAATCACATACACATTTTTGAATAAAATATTTACAATCAAGTTAAAATAGTGATACTTCAAATAATCATTTCTTAGTCTTCAAATCGGATTATATTTGATATAAAAAAGAAGAGTTATCGTATAAAATACATCAAATGATATATACATAATAATATAATACTGTTTTATATTAAATAATACTTTCACTTAATTTATAATATTTAAATTGTTTATTATAAAAATCACTTCTATAGCCGAAATAAGCGGAGTAGCAGAATCATGTGCGGATTTATCATGTTACTTCGGCGCGGTATGCACTGATCGTACTGGCGGCGCGCTATGTGAGTGTGCTGCTGCCCCTTGTTCTGATAGCGATTTGAATATGTTGGTAAGTCAATGCCATATGAATTTTGTATATATTGTTATATTTAATATTCTTAACATTCAGAACTCTCTACTTTATTTTCTAAAAAAAAAATAAGTAAATGCTTTATTTTATTTTATATTAATAAAATAAAATAAAGCATTTACTTATTTTATGCTATATTAAAAGCTTATTTTATATATGCTAATTAATTTATTAATATGCTAAGCTTTATTTTATTAATATGCTAATTAATTATGTATAATCTAATATACGTGAATTAGGTTTTGTATTTTCATGTCTTTTATTATAGCATTGTATAATAATGTGTGTAACTTATTTACCTAATTACTGATGAAATTATGATAAATTAAACTGTTTAGTATGACATGAAAATAAATTAAAAAAGCAAAAGCATGACAATGTTTGTCATGCTTTTGCTTTTTTAATTTATTTTTATGGCAAAATCTTTTAAACTGAGATATTATTATTTTAATATATAATTAATGAAATTTTTTAACTTCAAAGTTTCCATAATAGAAATAATCCAAACAAAAATAAAAAAAAATAAAATGTTATTTTGTATAAAAAATAATACGAACAAATTTATCTGTTTTCAACATTTCTATTTTAGTTAGAATACTAAGATTCTCAAGCCACATTACATTAAGACACGTTGTTAAGTGAAGGGCAAACTTCTTTAGACTATTTCGGGATAGTCGAAATTTGAAACAATTTTACTCGTGTTCAAAATAATACTGGAATAATATTTCATATAAAAATTTATTTAGAATAGAAGAAGCGACTTAGGTATCTGTTAAAGTATTTCAAACATGGCTGGGTGGATACATATATTTATAGTTACTTGTAGTGTATTTTTATTAAAATGTTATTTTGACTGTAAACCATCGAATTATGGCTATGGTTCAGAACGGAGCGGAACACTTTTTACTGCACGTACGTATTTGGGAGGAAAGCGGAGAAATGAGTGCATTGATATTAAGCTGAAGCTTAGTACTATTCAAAAAATTATATAAAAATAGTTTTATGTAGAGTAATGGTGAAGGGTGGATGTAGAGATGGGTATTTATATTTTTTTTGCTTAAAGATATTTATACGGATTCTGTTATTTCTTTTCATATTTGCACTATACATATCTAAATATATAAATTAGGGATGGAATAACAAAGCATTAGGTCTATTTATTTATCCCATAAAATATAAAATTAAATTATAACATAACTTCATGTATTCATAAATATATTAAAAATAATAACAATACAAAATGTGATAGTAGCTATTACACTAATGGTAAAATTTATTTGCTCATACGGCTGATAATGGTGCCTTAGAGGTAATAAAACTATGTAAATGAACATAGAAAGTAATTCGGAGAAAAACCTCATTTGTACTAAATCAGACTTTAGCGCCGTACTATTAACAAAGCTTAAACAAATACGTTTGTATATTAATAATGAGAGCTTGATAATTTAACCAAGTAAAATTTTAAAATATTATTGAAATATTAGCAATTTCCACATAGATTCCATTTATAATTAATTAACAGAAAGATTCATTAATAAAAATACTTACTCGAATCTTCAAGTTCAACAAGTGTTCAGATTATTGGTCTTTCAAAATAACTTTAAAGTTAAGTGGATTTAAAATTAAATTCTCCTTAAGTTAATTAAGCGTAATAAAAATCAACAGGTATGCGGGAGTGATGGTAAAACTTACGAATCTGAATGCCACCTCAAATTGCAAGCTTGTCGTACTCAGGAAGACATCGTAATTCAAGCATTTGGACCTTGCAAGTTATCAGAAGTCCCAGGAACGGTCGGTCCTCTGAGGCCCTCCTCGCCGATACAATTTACCCAACAAGACGACGGAGCCGCTTCAAAATCAACTAGACATTTACTCAATCCAGAAAAGTACTATAACAAATATGATTGGACAAGAAAAGAAACGCCCAGTGACTTTGACAGCATTATAACAGGACAAAAATTTAAGGGTGAGTCCACTTTGAGAAAAGACGATAGACGCCTACCGAAACAAGTTTGTAATTTCACAACGCATAGTATTATATTATTTAGATGATTCACGACGTTAATTGATATTTTCAGTTTAGTACTAAGCGTCTCAAACATTATTCTTAAACATTAGCATATTATAATATTTATATTTTTCCCTATTTCATATTTATGATAACATTTTGTATTGCAAATAATTTGGAACGGTCGTTTATTTTGCAATTAAGAGGTTTAATAGTATTTTATCCGTTGCCAAATTCTAACAACAGCAGCGATGCGATAGTCTAAAGTTTCGAAATTTGTAGTTTCCGAATTACTTAATTTACCGTAGACTATCCAGCGCTAGTATTTTAGTAACATCTCAATTCATCTTAATCACGTTAATTTTGTAGAGATTACAGTTTGGCTTGTTGTGTGAGCAGTTTCCCTTGTCACTTTGTGACACTGTTCCCCGTATCCTTAACTTAGTTACCGATTTATCTTACTTATTTGTTTCTCCAAAATAATGATAGAGAATTTGTAGTTGCTATACTTATTCTACAGAGTATCAATGTTTAAAGATTGTTAATAATCTTGTTTCATAATAAAAAATTGAATGTAATAAAAATGCGATATAAAAAGTTCTTAATGACTATATAGTAACGAATTTTAAGAATACCTATAAGTATAGGTAATCCTATACTCTTGTTATACTTGGGTCCCAAGAGCCAGGCGTTGCTCCGAGCTCTTCTCATAAATCCATGTAAAGCTTTACTTCTCAGAAAAGCTACATTAACTTTCAAATATAAGTATCGTAATTTAATAAGACACGAATAAATCGATTACTGAAGAACTTTTTGTCACTTGGGGGTATGAATTATGTCCTCGATTTGGTACGAAGACAGCCGACAGCGTAGTGTTGAGATCCGCAACACTCAATGTCTCGGTCACAAAGCGGTGAATGGATTTAGGTTTCCTCTTGCTACTCCACTATATATGGAATTAAGTGTGATGCTAAAATTTCTATACCAGGTTCACAAACAGCGACAACCGCCACCGTTGGTGCCGTGGGCGCATTACTAGGAGACCTTTGCACAGAGGACGCGGATTGTGCCGCGTTGCCGGGCGCGTACTGCGCGCGCGGCGGGTGCGTGTGCCGCCGCGGGCACGTGCCCACTGTACACAGGAAGGCTTGTATTGGTGAGTTTTTCTTATAAGATTTATATGATAGTTTTATAGTAGTATGGTAAATTTATTTTTTAATATGAAATGATTGAGAGGTGAAATTTTACATACTATTGGTTAGAAACAAAAAAACAGTAAAGCATATGCTATGTACAAATTTTATACATATCTTCATACTCTATTTGAAGGGTACTTACAAATTATTCCAGGTATTATACAAGTTATATTAACTTCTATATAGGTAATAAGCATGTGCTCGTATTTTGTTAAAATATTCACAATGTGAAACGCTTGGTAACTGGAAAAGTTTTGAAAATACTCTAGAATGTAAAATCTAATTTTCTCCTATTCTGTCAGTAATTTATTTATTATATAAATTTTATAAATCAATATGCGGCGTTGAGTTCAACTATTCATACTGAAACTGATTTAATACTTCACAGAAAGTGAAACACGTATATAACGATGTATTTCATAGGTTTATGATAGCTGTTTTACAGAAGTCTACTTTCAAAACACTCGTATATGGAAATATTATTTTTAAATCCATTTCAATTGTTTACAACATCTACGTTTTAAAATTCAAGCATAATATATATTTTGTTGCATGAGAAAACTTACGACATTGTTGCAGAACAAATAACTCAAGAAACAACGGAGGAATATAGTGCATGTTTATCAGAGCCGTGCTACAATCTCGGCAGCTGCATAGACTTACCCGGCTCTACATACGCTTGCGTGTGTCCCGATCCTTACACTGGCCTTAACTGCGAAATTCATATCAAAGACGCTCAACCTTCTAGCTACATTGAAACTCCATCCTTTGACGGGTCGTCCTACATACGCCTAAAACCACTAAAGGCTTACCATAAGTTGAACATCGATATTGAATTTAAGGCATTCTCCGAAAATGGGATCATATTGTACAATCAGCAGAAACCTGACGGAACGGGTGATTTTGTTTCGCTCGCGTTGGTAAACGGATATTTGGAGTTCAGGTGACTTTTATTCTTATTTCATATTTCGATTTCGAAGCGGAACTGCGGGTTCGGAAATATTGTGAACAAATACTAGCCGTATATACCACGTGTGTTGAATATAACGTGTCCCTTCTAAAATAAATTTTGAATAGAACACCGAATATTGGCAATTTTTCGATCTTTATAGACGTTCATATCTTTTTGATAGGTACAATCTCGGGAATGGTGTAATAATTCTAACATCACTTGAAAAAATAACGTTGAACGAATACCATAAAGTATCGGCTAAACGATATCATCGAGACGGAATCCTCTCAGTCGATAATATGGAAGATGTTGCCGGACAATCCTCTGGTAATCTAAAGGCGTTAGACCTCGCCGATGATGCTTATATTGGAAGCGTGCCTACAAATTATTCCAGGTATTGCACAAGTTATAGTAAATTCTATATAATAAGCATGTGCTTGTATTTTTTTACAATATATTTAATAATTGGAAAATATTTGAAAATAGTCCAGAGTGTAGAATCTAATTTTCATATATATAAAGGTAAACTGTACATATTCTGTTTGCTTACTCTGATATATGAGAGATACAGCATGAAACTAAGAATATAAATTTTAAACATGAACTCGTAAAATATAAGTCGTAAAAGTATAAGTTCACATTGTTGTTATTATTTCTGTTTAGAGTATTTGATAATATCGGGACTCGGAGAGGTTTCATTGGATGCGTAAAATACCTAAGAATAATACGTCATCAAGTCACAAAGAAATTGGGTCGTCCGGATTCATTAGTGGCATCCATAGAGAATGTTCGAGAGTGCCAATCTAATCCATGTATGAGTATGCCGTGTAAGAATGGCGCCACGTGTAAATCCGAATCGGATACTGAATATATATGTCGGTGTCCGATAGGATTTCAAGGAGCCAATTGTGAGGAGAGATTAGATCCGTGCGAATCGAATCCCTGCGGATATGATGAGGGGCTATTGTGCGATATCGGAGTGGACGGTGGACACGTTTGTCGATGTTTGTTTGGTGATACTGATTCTAATGGGAATACGTGTAACAACGGTAATTACTACTTGATCATTTTGTATAGCATTGTTAAGCGATAACTGTGTATTCTAATTTGCACGAAATCAAGTTACTATTCGTTTTTAGACGTCAATGTTGTACAAGAAACTTTGACACCTCAATTCAATGGTACGAGTTATATTGAATTACCGCCGCTCGAAGGACTCGGAAAGGCATTCCGAATCGAAATTTGGTTTTTAACGAACCGATTTTCTGGGATGCTCCTTTATACCGGCCAGTCAAATAAAGCCAAGGGAGATTTCATAGCGATTAACTTAGTTAATGGATACCTACAGTTTCGGTACAATTTGGGGAGTGGAATAGCCAATATCACGTAAGTAAGGCTTAGACGCCGAAGAATTAATTTAATGAAATAATTTAAAACGCTTAGTTCTACAGGCAATTTTATTCCCCCGATGCAAATAGAATCTCGGCCAACTTGGATGAAAATTAATAGTTTAATAGCATGATGAGTAACGGCCAAATAATAATTACACCGAGGGACTTATTAGTTCCTTTGCTCAGTAGACTGAGATATATTTCACTTGTACTTACAACGTACATACAAGAAATAACACTATTATACAAAGGAAAATTATCCTTATAACATTGCTAAGGGGTTTATACTATTAGGCACATTATGCATATAAAATGCACATATGCCTATAAAATTTTATTAGTACATTTTATTGTATGATTAATTTAACATAATTTATATAAATATTTTTTTATTAGGTCTCCCGTATCAATAACAAAAGGCAGATGGCATAGAGTGAGAGCCACGCGTATTGGAAGACATGGAAGCTTGCAATTTGATCATCATCCTACACAAAAAGGCACATCTCCTCCACCGCTCACTCATCTTGAGCTTACTTTACCACTTTTTATCGGTTCTTTGCCGTAAGTTTGAATATATCTACCCTAGATATACGTTTATTTTAGCGTAAATCTTTTAATTTAATTTATTTTATAATTTACCAGAAAGTGTTTTCTTAACTTTATTGAAGCAAGTGGAACAAGGAATAAGGAAAAAGGCCATTGTAAAATATAATGATTAATATTTTTTAAATATTAGTTTTAAACTTATCTGAATCATGACATTGATTTGACCTTGTTAACATAACATTGAAGTTCTATACCAAAATATGAACTTATCAGAATAAGAACCTGTGCCTTTTGGGTACCATCCAAACGTCCAATCCAACTGAATATTATTAATTCTTAAAAGAAGTTCTTTTTTTTTAAATATTTATTTGATTAAATACGTATTAGCAATTTACAAAATTACGCACATTATCAATATTGTGACTATTAATTTATATTATAACAAAGTAACAGAATTTTATTATATAATGAAGTTTAATTCTCGTAGCGTGAAAATTATATTTTAATTTAATATGAAATAAAATATACATTGCCTTTTATAATGAAACATTCACATCAATTTCACTTCACGTGCATTATTTACATACATTACTCATAGTAAATTTTGATATTTTGGTCAAATAGTAGTGCTGTGCTGCGAAGCGCAATTTGTCATACGAGAATGAATATGAAATATTTTTCACGAGGAAACTCATTTTGTTTTTAGTTCTCGCTTCACTGACATTCAATTTACGGTTAAAATTCGGCACACGGACAATTTATTTTTGTATCGCTGTGAAAAATTCTGACTGATATTGTATATATGTAGATGTAACTGTGGACTGTGAACGTCCACCGGAAATATATAACAACCTATTTGTAACGACATGTTCTAGATTTTCTATATAATTAAAATACTCAAGTTAAATATTTATATATAATCCTTTCAATTACATACCATGGCACTGTATAATATATAAACAAACAACTAGACAATAATTTATATACTTTAAAAATTATAAGTCGCGACATAAAATTATTTATCTATATTACCTTAAATCAAAATTAAAATGGCCAATCTTCCGTAGTTCCTACGTCCGTCCGCACAAAATGTCGGGAGTGACCAGCAGTTTCATAGGCGCAGTGCAACAGGTTTTCATGAACGGCAAACCCTTGTCTATGTACAGTGGGGATATAGCTAAGTGTTCTGTAGTGGTGGAGGAAGATAGACTACCTTGCGCCACCAGTGGCGTGACTAAGTACGCTGGACCGCCTTGCGGGGACGGTAAGTGTATGAGTAATGAACACTGCAACAGATTTACTTGATTGGTTGCACTTGCACTTGCAATCCTTGTGCTCGATTTCAGGTAGTTAAAGTTGGATTAGTTTCCGAACTTTAACTTAACTACATACTATGGTGTTATACAAGTTGTGTTTCTCGTTGTTGGCTTTTGCCAAGATGTTTTAATTCTAAATAGATGAATAATAGTTATTTTATATTATTTTGATAGATCTATAAAATATATTTTTAAAAGCTTATTTAAAACGATTAATACATTTAAATGGAAGCTCAAATTTAAATATGTCTGACCGTATACGTGATGTTTGTTTTTTTGTTCTTTGATCCCATTCGGGGGAATGAGTTATTTAATTTCCTTTATCTGGTAACAAGACCAAGCGCTGCGTTAAGTTCCGCCACTCAATACGCAATGGCTCGAAAATCAGGCGTAAAATGGGGAACGTAGTGTCTTAACATCAGATTCCCTCTATATACCCTGTTATATGCGAAAAAGATTGAAGCTATATTTAAATTAAAATATTATAGTAATAAAAAAATATATATTTCTAAATACATCTTTATAACGTTAATTGTTAACAATTAAAATGATATTGGAAAATTTCCAATTCTTTAAATAATTAAATTTATAATTAACAATTACACTCTATTGTCTAAAACAATATAGCTTAAAGTCTAGAAAAATTTAATTGTTGATCGTTGTACTGGACCTTTAAATGTCAAGAAGTCAAAACTTTCGAGGTTTTTAATAAACTTTCAAAGCAAATCAATTCATAAAGTGTATAATATAATATGTGAAGTATATACAATATAATATTACAATAATATTTAATAATAAACTTATATGTAGTATTTACGTTACTATAATAAATGCATCATCCGGCCAGGTCTCACCCCTTGCAAAAATAACGGTACGTGTATACCGTTGCTGAACGAATACAAATGTATATGCCCAGACGGATACCAAGGGAGGAACTGCGAAGTGCAATTAAAAGTGGAGATGTTAAACGACGGAGCGCCCATTAAGTTTGACGGAAATAATTATTACTCGTACAGGAGTCGCGGCGGTCGCAGGTAAGTTCCGAGCGAAATAATATTCGTGCCAATAAAACCTTTACCGCGCCTATTAAATCGATAGACATTATATTATTTTAACAAGCATTGTACTCCAATATCAATTTATTAGTTGAATTAACGGTAATTTATCATTTTCAATAGGTTTTATTCGTGTCGCCAATTACGCTAATGAATATAAAGCCGCAGCGCAATAAAGTAATTGCAGCAGAAAAATATCATTTAAATCAATGGATAATTTGATTGTTACATACCATTAAGGTCGCTTTCATTTTCGCATGGTGTGTAGCGTCGCAAATGGCTGCATTTGTTTACGATAATAATGTTATCAATTTTATCCACGCTGATTGTGCGTTGATATGCTGCAGTCAATTTGTCGATTGACGATAATCCGTAATGACTTTTTGAAATAATAATATCACTTGTATTATAGTGAATTTATAATTTTTTATTTGATAATCACAGTAGTGAAGCGGCGAGATTTATTTTTATATTAATATATACTATTATACCTTGGCTTTCAGTTTTGTAGGAAATATTTTTAAAATTATTATTTTATGCAAACTAGATTATGATCTCGATTTTGAGACTAGGCTCCATTCATACCGACTTCATTATTTATAATGCTTGATGACGATGATTGTAGTTAATAAGTATAGGAAATCGTTAATTTACCTGAGTATCAGTTGATTTTAATTTATTTGTCTGTTCATTAGTTAAGCTTACCATACTACCACATTTACTCGTTAGTAAGCCTATTCTTAATTTAGAAAATCTCTTAAAAAATAATATTATTTCTACTAACTCAATTTCTTTTTTCTAGCTTACAAACTAACCCAGAAGGTGAAGGACATTACGATGTAAGATAGCATTCGAAGGTTGCTCGCAGTAATGCATTTAGATATAAGTTTTAAAGAATCGATCTACAATGTAACATAGATTAGGTAAAATTACTTTACTTGCTTAACACTTACACATAGCTATCTACATAGTGTGCACGTTAACTAATTTAAACTTCTATTTCAATGTAACAGCAACTCAGCCATGATTATATTATGTAGTAACCGGCAATAATATGACAAACATTTCCAACTTAGACATTAAATCGCATTATACATTCGGAGCTTATTCCAGTAGTGGGACTTCATTAGCCTTTGTAAATTGAGTTGAATCTATCAGATCACGCCAAAGTGCTCGTACGTGACTTGCTTCAATTCGATGGAATATGCGAAACTCGTAACGTCCTTTCAATGACGTCAACTTGTGTCAAACTGCTGTACGCTAAACTAACTTAATTCATTAATGGCCACCAATATTTAATCATTAACTTACCTTCTCTTGAACTATTGCGGAATATCGCTTAGGCTCTCTTTGTTTCTGCATGTCGCTGGACCTAAACTCTAGTAACAATAATTCAAAGTAAAAATATTAGAATATATATATTGTTTAATTTTGATAAAACGTTTCTGTAGCGTAATGCTTTTTCATAACTTAATAATTTTAAAATCTTCTTTTTTCATTGCAATACGCAAAGGTTCCATTTATTTAAATAGTATGATATAATATAGAAAATTCATATACGTTCTTGTTGTATTGCGAAAAATATAGAACACATAAAATTAATTACTCATACATTGCTCGCAATTTTATTACCATTTGAATCATAACAGTATTCTATTCTCGGTTCTTAGTTCCACGTATAAATGAATGGATTCATTGTGAAACCGAAAACGAAAACATGAACAAATCCGCTTGCTTGATAACGGCAGGCAGTGGTGTAGGCAGACGATTTTCCATTATTTTTCCTTGATTGTTAAAAAGTAGCTACGGGTTTAGGCATTCCGTTTTCGAATGTACCGTTTAGTTAAGTGGCGCGTAAATTATTGACGAAGTGGTCGGAGCGTAACACAAAATCCGTTCGGATGTTTTCATGCATTTTATATGATGCGGTCCGTTCCGTCCACTCGATAATAATATAATCCGCGCGAGCATTCGCGTGAAAATGAATTGCACGCATTATTGCCGGGTATTGTAGCTAAAGCTGCATAATAGAGGATATTGAAATTTATTTTTATTTTAACCACTAGCATGCCATTATTTAATGGGTGTGTAGGGATTTCTAACATTATTATTCAACTAGAATAGTAGGTATTAGAGGTAGGTATGTTTACAAAGCAATTTTGTAGTAATTTTGGTAGCAAAATGGTTAGAAAACGGTGATGCTAGCAAATATTTTAATTTCTAAAAGTCTTTACATTTACTCATCCGAAGTCTTATATACTAAAATCTATTATGTAATTAGCATACAATAATTTTATTACTTATGTTAATTCTACGCAAAATAACATTATCTAGTATAAAAAACCAAAATATATCTTGAAATAATACATTTTGCGGTTCAAGAAACAGCATAGTCTAGCCCAATTGATATGAAAGCTCTTTTTTACAGCTTACAATAAAATACAACTTGGGAAATATCTTACTTTTGCATTTATTCCAGTATATATTACCATATATTAGGTATATGACGCCCTTGTTAAATATTCCTACATCGGCTACCGAGTGTTGGAATCGCAGCGGGCGCTATAATAAAAGTTACATATTTGCATACGAAAACCTATTCAAAACACTGTTTTCCATTACACATGTGCATCTGTTATGTATTTCGATACAGCTAATTATTTTGCATACAAACGTCTCGTTAATAGCTTAAATTGTGAAAGAATACTTAATCTAGTACTTTATAAGCACATCTGGATTATTTATAGACATCATATATTTCATATAACTGTCGTATTTATGCATGAATTGGATGTGATTTGATGTTTATACATACGTTATGCTCGCTATTTGTGATATACAGTGTGTTTTTTATATTTGTTTAATGACAATTATGTCTATTTACTCAAACATGAAAGCTTTTCTATTTGCCTTTTATAAACTAATACAGCTTTTTGCCATTTGTGTTCATACATATTATTTTATCGATATATTTTTAAATAAACATAAGCTTTTAAGGTATTACTTTTAAAGTTTTTGGAGTTAAATACTAACAATTTTTTTTTCGTAGGAATCGCAACCTCCGCGGCATAAGATACGAAATAAAGTTTCGAACTGTTAACGAGTCAGGCCTTATAATGTGGAGACGGAAAATTGGCATTCGACGAGATTTCATAGGACTAGGACTAAGTAATGGGAAACTACAACTTATATATAGTGATACGGATTCAAAAGAATCGAATGAATGGTTTCAAAGTGTGGAGTCCCAAGGGAGGGTTGACGACGGACTTTGGCATACGGCGGTTGTGAGACGACGCAAAAGACTTGCGATGTTGCAAGTAGACGACCTCCAGCCAGTTAGAGGTTACTCGCAATCGCTGCTTGTTCCCTCGAAAGCTAACCCTAAAATATGGATAGGTAAGCTGAAATTTTCTTGCAGATTTTTAAATATGCATCTCTTAGAACGGGTCAAGTAGATATAGCTTTACATTAATTATAAAAATAGTACCCCATTTTTTTATTATTCATGTTTTTTTATTTAACTATTATGCTTTAGGAAAATAGGTTGCGCTTGATTTTGTTAAGTTTTTTATTGTTTTTAAAGTTTAATTTAAATGTATATTTCTATGTATGATGCTCTCATCAGTCTATTTATAGTTTATTCATATTTTCACTAGATATTGCATTTAAAAAAAAATACGTTAATGAACTTGTAAACACTAGACTTTTACCAAAAAGTAATAACCGTGTCCATCTTAATACAAACTAAGTACGCTTGAAATTTTTACACTACAAAACACTTACACAACAAAAGAACAAAAGCGTAACAAGTAAGCGTACAAAATATGCCAATCGTATTCTTAAGCTGACGCAAAAATCCTATTCGAGACGTTTTCCCTTCCATTCTGTTTTATGAAGTGAATTAATTTGACGTTTCACGATAGGAGGATCGCCATCCCTGCCTCTGGGACTACCGGCCGCGCTGTACACTGGCCTGCGAGGCTGTATCGTTACGCTGAAGGCCGCCGGACGCCACATCGACGTCAAAACGCCCATTCGACCGTTGATTCCGGTACGATATTGCGATTAATTATGTTATACATTGACTACGCTATCGGCTGGCTTACGTGATTGCTCAGTTTCGAGTGGAAGAGCTGAAGATATTTTTGTTGTTACTAAAGTAAAGTGGATTTCATTTCAAATTGATTTCATATTTGGCTTTTTTTTCAAAACATATAGTTTAAAAACATATATTTCAAAGTATATAATATTAGCATTATAATTCTACGTATGCCACTTTGTAGCAAATTTCGTCGCAACGTACCGTTAGTTATTATATCTGAATATATGGATAGTATGATGTAATTATGAAGGAAAAAGCTTGACTTTTAATAATGAATAAATAAGTCATATTTGCTATTGTACAGTCAAGTTGACTATCTATATCGGTAAATGTTACTTAATAAAAAACTTGTGAAATTAATATGACGACTATTTCCATATAATGTCAACGTCGACGAGGGTTAAACCCAGCCCAAGTAACATTTTTTTCACCGCTGTACTTGGCCCAACGCCAATTGATGACATTTAAATGCTAATCTTTCAACCGATACCATTATATTCGGATAGTTTAAAATAGATAGTGAATTTGATTATACATAATATATACATTGTATGTGAATGATAATAACATAGTAAATCGTCATATCCCAGTCATATCTTTGAAAGATTATGAAATGTAAAAGTATTATTTTTTGTGTATAATAATTAATTAGTATTAGAGTACCTGGTAGCTAATATTCTTCTTTATGGTAGCATTGTGTCTGGCGATGTGTTTCAATTAAATGCAACAGGAGTTTTAATATTAATGGATACAATTGTTGATCAATTTAGAGTTAAACAATTTATTTGAAAGTTTTGATGTTAATTGCTAATATACATATAACATATATATTTTGTATATGCACACATATATGTTATAATAACATTGATTAGAGCAATTCATCATTTCAATTCAATTATATCTGAATATTATTATATTCAGAAATAATTGGAAAAAAATGGCTATTGCCATTTTTTAAGTAATAAACCTAATTGAGTGACATAAATTTTGCTTGTTATTAATAATTTAACTAATTGAAAATAATATTTTATTGTGTATATTAGACATGCATAATTATAGTAGACAAAAGAATATATGCGAAACAATTTCCTAACTGCACCTGGATCCTGTGTTTTTCTTTTGTATAAAAACAACATATCGCTGCAAGGACTTTGCCGCCGTAAAGAATACTACATATCTGATGCATTCATTTTAATTTCTGTTATCTGTTTATAGAGCAGTGTAGCAAAACATCCACATATATAACCAAAAGATAATGTTGCCATAATAATTTATATTTATAGTTTAAGATGTATAGGTTTAAATAAATGAAAAGTTCAATCGGTGCTCGGTTTACACATCAGAGGTTTATCATATCGTGAACAAAAGCGTGTGCTTAAATTATAATGTGTTATTACAAAATTATATTTAATCGTAGTTCAAAGGATGACGGGTTATCTACGTCTGAATTAAATATGAGTGTAAATTTATTATTGAATATTAGAAAGGGTATTCATGTAAGAAAATTAATGTTAAATGGGCTTTAATGTTAGCATTCCGTATTATAAACGTAACGCTTCTAATAATTATTTAATACAACCGCAATTCGAAAAGTTAATAACCGTTTAACTAGCATTAAATGAATACAAGAACGTACGCGTTTCTATAAATTAGATCAGCTATACTCATGTTAGTTAAACGTTAATTAACATCTCTGAGTGCGGTAGTAAGTTGCCAATATTTAATAGAGGCAGCTTGGTTAGTGGCTACCGCAATTGACGGTGTGATTTTTAGATTTTCAAACTACCCTCAAGTTTATAATTTAGCAATTCCATTGTTATCATTCCATGTTAAGTAAGGTTACATATAATTAAAATAATTATACTTTAAACAGTGCCATAGTTGTACAGTAGACGATTTTATTAGATTATAGTTCTAGTATATTGCAAGTGCTTACTAATTATAATTTATTTGTAATACATAACCTAATTCTGTTTTTTTGGTAAACTTATAATAATTGACTATAATTTTTTATATCAAACTTACAAATGAATCACTGCCACATATTTTATACTTACTTTTATTTCATGTTAAATGGCATTTCTTTAAAAGCATTTTCGAAATCCCACTTTATTTCTTAACCTGTAGCATTAAATTCAGGAAGTGCGGATATTGTAATGTGTTTTAGACAAATTCTAGGAAAAATAAAATGTCTAGACAAACTACAAAACACTTTAACGCTTTGTTTTTAATGTAGATTAGCAACATTACAGTCACGCAATACTACAACCGTACGATAGGAATCACCTTACTTACGTTTTAGTACATTTTAATAGGTATTTCGATTCACGAGGGGAATGCACGTGACACTACCCATCTACAGTAGCTTTAAAGGTTTGCTTATACTTTAAAATATTTGACTAATTCTGTGCGAAATATAATCTTATTTAAAATAATTTCATTTTATTAAATAATATTAATTATATTTTTCAAAAAATCTTTCTTTTATAATTTTTACAAGTATTATGTACAGCCTATATATGTGCACTACTTTATTACTTACTTCATATTCTAAAACCAATCAGTTAGGCCATTTAATATACAAATTTCTATCAGAGTTAGTGTTTCGTAACAATATTATTCATTCAATACAATTTATTTGTTTTTCATCGCAATTTCAAAAAGTTTCATTTTAAATTAAGATTTTAACAATCTCATATTGTATTACATACAATATTTCGGACAGTTTTGAAGATATTGTACTGCAGTACTAATTATATAAAAAATACATGTTTTCACTTTATGTATTCATTTTTGAAGTTGAAGTTTTTTTATTAAATAGTAGATTCCTTTCAACTTGTTCCATAGAATATTTTGTTTGGTATATTCTGTTCCATATATTTCTAACGTTTTGTAATATATGTAAATAGTAATAGACTAGATTTTTTTACAAGACGCTTAATCGTTACTTATTTAATGTCATTTGTCCACTTCTCACAACATTCGTTTATGTAAAATGTATGCGTTACATACTTTTTTAGGTGAATTTAGGTATTTTTTTCTAAATTGTACTTTAACAGCGAATTTATATTCATATTCAACATTGTATGTTTTGTTTGCGAATCAATATTTGTCAAATAATTTCGCATAAAAGAAACTTTCACACAAAATATTAACGTTTTATAAATTTTTATTAATTCATTTATTATCAAAAATTTTTCTACTGCTAATATATTATACATGTTAAATTTAATACGTAAATGCTAATTTAAAGTAAACAATGACAATATTAAAATATCTACGCAGCGTTTAGTGTTAATTTTATAACGTGGTAGTGCTTCATGGAAAGTAACGTAATCGTTTCTATAGTAGAATTAGGTTAAGTTTTCTGCCATTGATTCTGCCGTTACACTACGGACGATGGAGAAATTACGTGTTTGCTATTCGTGGTACTAAAACACATTTAGAAAATGAGCTTTCTTGCATTTTTACTTGTAACTGGAGTTTTTTATCGTGATTACAATCGATTTATTTTTAAGTATTTCTATCTAATTGTTTTTTGGTCCTACGAATGGCATACTCTACAAACATTTGCTTAGTTACTGTGTACAGGAAATATAAATGTGTAAATCATACCAATATTTAACGATTTGGCATAGAGTGTACCCAATAAGAGTTTATCCTTGCGTACACTTTATAAAGCATTGTTGAATCGAAATAGCCTATTACGGTTTTCAATTGTTCGCGATAAACATACAAATTCAAACTGTGTTTACTTATAGATAAAGTTCAAAGTCTTGTCACTTATCACCATATTGTTTCCACGTTTTACTACAAATTGTATGAAATAGGTTTATGGTATTATTCGTCCGAAAACTCGAATAAGTGCAGCAATAATGACCTATAGTTAAATCACAGTTGGTTCTCAGAAGAGGTGAATGCTTTAGAATGATTTACAAAAACATTTTCCTTAATCTGTTCATAAATTATATTTCCTTTACTTAAATTAAATAAATACCTCTAAATTGTTATCACTAATAATATTAAATTCATAATGGTGCGGCTTAGTGTCTTGAGTGAGTCCACAGTCGAATAAGTTAAATAATTATTCATAATCGCCCACCTCGAAGCTCTTAAAATAACTTCCGATGTAATTTATTACGCATGTGTGTTTTGATGTACCTATATTAGTTTAAACAAATGATAAATTAAATGAGACTGCAGAAATCTTGTTGTTTTATTTACAGCTTTCTATTAAGTTTCAGATAAACCGTTTGGATAATGCAATTGCTAGGACAGCTGTATTTTATACTAAATATTTATGAAGTGTTTTATCACTTTATCACCTACTTTCGCTATCTATAGGCTAGCTCGATGGTGTATTGTCACCTAATGTACATATAATTGCTAAGTTTCATGATATTTAGTTTTAGGGATGAATATTAAGCTTAACTATTAATATATTATTAAACAATATTTTTTTTAGCTTCACGTAAATCTTCTCACAGGTAGGCAGAGGGAACCATAGATAGTAGGAATCTAGTGTTAAGACACTCCGTTCCCCGCTTTCTGCTTTTCGAGGCACTGCATAGCGCATTCGCATTCATAGAGCGGAGAAAATAAAAATAATTAAATATCTTCAAGTAATCAAACACATAAACCATCGCGTTTACATCGCGCAGACGCTGTGCCACTGCGCCACGACGATCCCATTAAGTGAAAGTGTGCTTAAAATATGTTATTTTAAAGCCACACTGTACTTTACTCTCCACATACAGACCCTTCAGGGACATTATGTTCCAGTTTGCAGAGCTCCTTCCAGAACTTTTCTTTAGCACGTCGGCGAAATATCTATGGAGATATAAATATAAATTTCCACCCGAGCAGGATATGAATCCAGAATAAATCCTAATGCAACATTTAAATACTATTGAACAGTGTCACTAAAGTGTGAATTTTTACTTTTATCTTTTTAACATCTCTCGTTTATATATGAAGTAAATATAATATGTATAATCGCAAAAAGTAACAACCGCAGATAAGTCAGCCTTAAGTTAATTATTATGCATATTGAGTTTCCGTTTCTTACCCCATTTTAGACTTATCAGTGTTTAAGCATCTTACGCTTATTCCGCTTAAGATTCTGGCCTTACAAGATTAAAAAAATCATAATTTGTATTTTAAATACTGTCGGGTTCCTTTATTTAAAGTAATTATTCAAAAGAAGTTACTAATAGGGTCTTATGCATTTTCTTGTAATTATGACGCAGTAGAGAACTATTTTTGTCTAAGTTTTCCAAGGTCATCAGGTCAATTATCGAGCTATCTTTTTTATCATATAAATCGCACAAAAACATTATGTTCAAAGGAATAGATAAGCGATTAACATATTCATAATCACATATTCACTTTGATTAAAACTATTAATTGTATACATTAGTATTGTTTTTAAATATATTTTTTTTATTTGCAAATGAATGCATAAGGTACAGTATGTTTGTATGCATTGTAGATTAATTTTAGTATGATTTTTTATCATCCGACTTGAACCGACTACCGGCATAAATGTTTGCCTTGTACTGTGGGCTTCCCGCCACCGTGTTTTATAGTACGATGTAAGTGAAAAAAAAAAACAGAAATTTAAACGGTAATTTTTTTATTAATTTAATAGGAAAAAAGGGTGGGTGGCCCAAACTTTTTTATGTCATAGTATATTTTGGGCAAGCGTCTAGCTTTTCAAACTCGCTTTTATAATACACTAAATACACTTTTCTTTTCAGTTTTGTTTGAACTTTAAGGCTTTAAAACTTGTTATTTTGTCGCTTTAATTTAATTAAATGTTCTTATAGTTTAAAAACAATGTAAATTAATAGTGTTTGTCAATAGAAATTTACTTCTTAAGTGTTTTATTATATTACTTTCACTAAACAGCTTTTGACTATTAATATACTAACATACGTAGACAAATAAAAATACTTGTCACAATTAATTTTTATGTAAAAACAAAAATAACTTGACCTATTAAAGTAATGAATCATGTAAAAGGTGAAATTGTATAGTGCTTCATATCTACCATCAACATTTCAATCGAAGGAAATGACGAAACGTGCTTTATCAATGTTCGATCAAAGCATTTCATGGACAGTAAATTAGACTATTCATTTGGTGTCCTCGATTCTTAATCTATAAGTTGTAAATTGTTTTCCTTACAATAGACGATCACGAAAGCTTTTGAATCATGGCTCATTAAATTTGGCTACTAATTAAACGTAGGCATAACAGCTATCGTAACAATGACTACCTTGCTATATATATATATATATATATATATATATATATATATATATATATATATATATATATATATATATATATATATATATATATATATATATATATATATATATATATAAGTATTTCGTCCTGAGTATGTATATAAGTAGATATGTAGATAATAATACGCAGCATTAAAACCTTAAAAATTTTCATGTAGGGTCCTTGGGGAGTGTAGGAGCTTACTTATACAGACACAATTTTTCATTATTTTCTTTAGTAATTCTATATTCACACAACGTGGCTTCAATAGAGGGAGGTTACTTCGCGTTTTGTATTAACTAGATCGTAGCAGACATCTGTTTGTTTAATACTAACATTCCTCGTGCAGGATTTAAGCCGCTATTCCGTTGTATACCTATCGTATCTAATAAATGCTACACTATTCGCTTCATTTCATTAATTTGATGCCATAAGTATTATATGAAAACTATTTAAAATCACATATAAATCTTCTTCTTCTTCTTGGCATTAGTCCCGGCTTTTGCCAGGGTCTGCCTTCCGACTAAGCCTACTCCACTTTGCACGGTCTTTAACATCCTCAGTGGACAATCTATTGGCTCTCATGTCTTGTGTCACGACATCCAGCCATCGCTTCCTTGGGCGTCCGGGTGGTCTAACTCCAGGGACAGATATTTCAAGGCACTTCCTTCCGACATAGTTCTCAGATCGGCGCATAACATGGCCATACCATCTCAGGCGACGCTCTTGAAGCTTATCCGCTACGTCACGGACCCCAAGACTACCTCGAATGAATGTGTTGCGTATGCGGTCGGACCGCGTAACGCCACACATCCATCTCAGCATCTTCATCTTCGTGACGTGAAGCTCCTGAGTGTGCCGAGATAATGTTGGCCAACATTCGCTGCCGTATATAAGAACCGGTCGGATAATGCTCTTGTATATCAATCCCTTGAGCTTGGGCGGTATTCTGCTATCGCAGACCACACCAGTGACCTCCCTCCATTTGGCCCAGGCAGCGTTTATACGGGCATGGATGTCATGGTCGATGCCTCCAGACTCATGCATAACGGCTTCAAGGTACCTGAACTTCTCCGACTTAACGGCTGGCTCAGGCCCGATATGGATGGTGCTCGAGTCCGGGTTCTCGCAAGCCATGTACTCGGTCTTTGACACATTCAGTATGAGATCACCGTTCTCTCGCACACCCTTCCAGGCGTTCACTTTACGCTCCAGCATCAGTCGGTTCTCGTCGATGAGTACTATGTCATCGGCATACATCATCAGCCACGGAGGCTGGCATTGGATGTGAGCCGAGACAGTATCCAGCACTACATTGAATAAGAACGGACTAAGAGCTGAGCCCTCGTGAACCCCTACTGTAATCGGGAAGGGCTTGGTGTCGCCAACAGCGATCCTAACCACTGAAGCGGAGTCGTTGTACATATCTCTGATAACCTAAATATATGCTTCAGGGATCCCCTTGGATCGCAATGCCCACCAGATACACTGACGTGGCACACAGTCAAAGGCCTTCTGCAGGTCCAAAAAGGCCACATGCAGAGCTCTCCTTTTTTCCCTGTAAGCCTCCATCAAAGTTCTGAGGGCAAAAATGGCGTCCATAGTGCCTGATCCTGGTTGAAACCCATACTGAGACTCAGAGACAGTACATTCTTGGCGGAGCCTGAGGCCGATCATGCGTTCGAAGAGCTTCATGGTGTGGCTCATAATCTTGATGCCCCTATAACTACCGCAATCTTGAACACTGCCCCTTCCTTTGTAAATAGGGAATCAAATCAAAATCAAATGATATCTATAAGTAAGAATGATTGAGACAATTTAAAACTTGAAATTTGTGGAAAATTAATATTGAGAATGAAAAAGAATGTGCTTAAATGGTGTAAGTTTATTTAGAGAATGTGATGAAAGTGAAGTATATGGGGCACTTTAGGACAATTTCTATGTAATTTCATAGATAATGTTGATACATTAATGAGACTAATATAAAAAAAATTATATCCAAGTCCATTAACATTGACGAATGTTGTTATGAAATTTAGAAACTGAAATAATTCTGCTTAACCTTCCACAACTGAGGTAGTCTGTCATATACCGTTAACTATAAATAAAATCGGTACACTGTAATACTTACACGGTAGTACCGCACCAAACTTATGTTCGGTGCTTCAGTGCTCCTTACAAAGACTGTAATTTTTTTTTGTAAAAGTCAGTAGACAAAGTCTCATTGGTGCCCATATGAATCAAGGTAATAGTTATAAAATAGTTGTTGAATTATGTCAAAATAAAAAACGTTAAGAATTTTTGAATATTACTTACACATAATGTAAAAATTTCCAAAATATAGTATGTCTATAAAAAATATAAAATATATATTTACTTTTAAACCTGCTTATGTTTTTGAATATTTATATTTTTAATATAGTTTTAATTTGGAAATATATAAAAATGGGCGCATTTACTTCGACATCTAGCAGACTACTAAATTTTGCTTAGTGCTTACACACTAAGCAAAATTTATAAGTAAAGAGTTCCTTGACGAGTTCCTGTATAAAATGTGTAAGTCTTCGTATGTGGCCAAACCTTATGCTTAATATATGCACCCTAGCGCTTACGATATCCTAATATAGAGAATTTTATGCAGGAATATTTTTTCACTTGATGACTTGCGAGAAATTTTTTTCCTTAACTTATATTCGTAGGGCCAATTATTACGTAGAGTAATATATTATATAAAAAGCCGTATTATTTTTATTTCAATTATATTTCTAATATCAGAAACATTACAGCTTTAAAAAAACCACAATCAATATTCATGTAAAAATTAATAATGTTTTCCATTCATAAAGTACTAACAGTCTAACAAAATTTCTACTCATTCCAATTTATCTTTATGAAATTTACATAGGTACATTCAAAATATTCAAATAAACTTGTCATTTACAAAAAAAATTACATTGTAGGATCAAATCTTTAATCTTTTCATGGTGTTAGATAAGTGTCTTTAAAATGCAAAAAATACGTGCTATGCTAAAAGTGAACATAGCTTCTTGGTAAATAAACCTAGCTCTTTAGTAAACTAATAAAGAACTAGACTAGTAGGGATTTCACAAAGTAAACGCTAATTTGAATTTTCAACTATAGAATAGAAAATGTGCTATGGTATAAATAAAACATGTGTGTGTGTAGTATAAAGTTTGTACAATTATATATCATTTAAAAAGCACATTTATTTGTGATCTTCAAAAGTTGAATTGTTAAACAACGATTACCAAAAATTAAATTGTTAAACTACGACTACCATTCCCTATTTCCAAATGTAATAAAAAAAATATGAAAAAAATCGAATAACGTTCCAAGAACTTAATATTTTAAAAATATACTTCAAATGTGAAAGCTATACTACAAATACAAAATTTAATAAAAAAACGCGAACAATATAACATCCGCAACAAATAAAGGAGGTCAGAAAAGAAAAAGTATTCGCACATAAAGTAGATTGATATATCATCCTTTACATAGTCCGCCTCTAATCTCAACTAGGCTGAATTATGGTGTAGAAAATATCCTCTCATTCTTTGCATAAGCTATAAATCACGCGAACCACCGGAATCCCTCGAGGCATTATGGAGGGTAAAATAAGCAATAGATATTAAGCAAAACGTGTTATGGGGCGCAGTTTTTATTTGTGCGTATATTTGTTACTTTACTGGCGGACTAACTTCAAAATATTGGTGTTTAAATTGTTACATATATAATTTTAATATCAGTGTTGAAAGAATGATGAAACAATTATAAAATAACAGTATTTGAAATACAAAATACCTATTTCCCTTTTATATATAAATATTTTTAATAGAAACGCAATTTTCTATTTTGAAGATTTGTTTTGTCTTTATAAAATGCAAAATACGTTTTAATAAGTTCTGTTACTAAAGAAGCAATTTTGGCATCAATTTCGTATCCTTTTTTTTAATTAAAATGGGTGCCAAATGGAAGTAGAGTGTAAAGGAATTGGTTCTTGCAGAAGTTAGAAAATTTAAAAATGATAATAATAAATGCCCAATAATAATAAATACATCATTCTAACAAAAATGAATGAGACAAAGGAATCTTTGCAATATTTTAAGGATCATGATGTGTACAATTATTAAATAAATACCCTACGGTAAAGATGGTCTTCTTGAAGCACGATACCTGCCTGCCCAGCTCTGCAGCGGTATTTTCTTATGGTGGCATTATTTTGAACCCGTATTTTAAATATAAACTTAAAATCTATTTTTTATATGAAATTAAAAAAGTAGGTATTTACATTTTGTATTTGAATACATTTTAAAATGTATTTTGCATATCTCTGGACTGTAAACGGGCGAATCTGTAAATTGTGGGCGAATCAATGATGGAGGAATTCCATTTTCCTGCTCTGGCATAAAGTGCGGCGTTATACAGCTCCAGTCAACATACAATGTATTGAATCTATATTCTTGACACTAGACTCTTTCTGCCTACCATATATAATAAGTGTAGGGGATAAAATGTGAAATAAAAAGATGTGACAGAAACAATATATAACGAAAAATTTACAAAGTAAATTTACTACAGCTAAATAAAAAATGTAATTTCAATAAGTTTCTTAAAAATAAAAATAATATTATAAAAATTGTGCAAACCCCAAAGCAATTGAGTATTATAGAGAATCTTTTATTTGTTATAGATTGAGAATGTTACTTGTTTGTAAATTGAAGGTTAATGAGGCGATATTGTGGATCGTCTCGCTGATCTGGATCATGTAGGATCTGCGGTTCTAAGAAATTCTGAAGAGTTGTTATTGAGAGGGACAAAGGCTCTTATCATGTACGCTTACCTTCATACGGAAATAAATACGAATGAATAAAAAGATACTTAAATTCCAGTGGAAAGCGTCTGACTGTACAAGCTAAGGTCGTGGGTTTAAATACCACGCGGTGGAATTAATTAATTACTTTTCTCCTCTCTGGCAAGACATAGGACGACGCTGAGTTCAACCGTTCTATATGCAGTGGCTCAAGTTTTGGGGGAAAACGTAAAAAAAAGGAATATAAAACACTCCACTAGGTTTTCTCTTGTGACCAAGTTAATAATTTACTATCAAATATTATTTATGTAATTAAGATAGTCCTACACTCACACGATATTTATTGCTTAAAATGAATGATAATTGTATTATTGATTGTATATTTTTATATTCTTTATAACCAAATTAAATTACATAGTAAATTAACATAGTTAGTTTATTTAGTAGTAACTATATACATATTCCAATATAAAACCAGTTGAAGTTTTACGAAATTAACCATATATGCCAAAACAAAAACAATGACAAAACATGAACATTTTATATCAAATATGAAAATTGTTGTTTGTTCATCCTAAAAGAAAAGAGAAAGTTGAAATGAAAAAGGTAAAAATAAGAAAAATAATAAATGAAAATGTACAAATAAGCTATAAGAAATCATAAAGAGCATCGCGTGTTTGGCGCAAACGTTTTATCACTTTATTAAAAGCTGATATTGTGAAAGCTCGCAGTGCTCGTACGAAGTATACCGTGTAAAAATTATTTTCAATTGGCTACCTAAAAGTCTCGTTTGAAATGTCTTATTTACAAAAGCGTCTGTTTATTTTTAATCTCTTGATACTTATTAAATGATAAAATATATACTTTTTATTTTGCTCTGTTTTTGGAAAGTCGGTCTCATTTGTGGGAGTGTGTATTTTCGTTTCATAGCTCTTTAAAATAATTCTTTTTTTTCAAATTCACGCTTTATATTTAGCGGGGTAGCTACAGAGCACAAATCGCTACAGTCCCATACCTCTTTCGCCTCGTCTACTGTCATTAACTTTTTATACAAATTTTCATATAAGGAGCTCTCATGATTTTTACGTGACCTTTCCTGTATAACATCGAAGATCAAAAGAAGTCTCTTTACACCTCTCTTGCCGCTAATTCTTGCAAATATGTACCTTTTTCATTCCAATTAACCATATTTTACAGATATACCAATTCATATTTAATACATTCCGTTTAAATAATCTCTTGCATTCCGTCCATTTTTCTCTTTTTCAAATAATAATAATATTGTTATTCTACAAATTTTATAAAACAATTGTATACTCCTTCAGAAATTTCCAGATTAGAATTTTGAAATTGCTTGTAAATATTGTTCGTCAAAGTAAAATCAACAAATGCTATTTCAGCTCGAATTTTACCTGTATATGTATCGAGTTGCCGTTTCATATATTTTTCTAAATAAAAGATAGATCTCAAAATGTTCGTAAATTGTTTTTTTTTTTGCTTACAATAAATAGTTTTTTTTGTTATAAGCGAAGGTTTAAAAATTGGATTTCTTTTAACCATGCATTCTTCTATAGTGTAATATTATCTCTTTTTTTACCGTACACTCTCCTTCGTGTGTTCTCCATTCAACGTGACATTGGCGAAGTGAATTGTTCTCCACTGGCACGCTCGAAACGCCATATATAAAGATAAGAAGACGCCATATATAAAGAGAAGAAATACTTTTTATATAATACAATTTATAAATATTAATATTAATGTTAACCATATTTTAATAAACTCAAAATATAAATCAAAAGCTGTGCTTATTAATTTAATAAGAAATATAACCCATTTACCCTATTATATTTTATGAACAAGTGAAAAAATACAACATAACCTCGACACGCGATCGTGCACCTATTTTTCATTCAATCGTGTATAAATAAGGCTACGGTGAACATGAAAGTGTACGCTGTGAACAGATTCTTTGCATCCCCGAGGATTTGTATCTCGTCTCCCCGCAGAGTGAGACGTGTCTTGAATACACCTTTATATTTGACGGAATTCATATATGACGCTACTTGGAATACGCTATTTGGATATTTTTGCTGATAGCCGAGACGTCATTAAGGCGCAGTGGGCTAGCGTTTTACTGTACGCAGTGCTTTCGAATTCAATCCCAAATCGGAAGTATATAATAAAATTGTCTTTTGATACGACAGCCTAACCACTAAATTGTCTAAGCCCACACTGCTATATGGGAAAGTGGTATGAAGCTGATAAATAATATTTTAGTAAAAATCTTACCTCATATTTAATATGATAGGAATGTTGAAACAAGAGCAATGTCCAAAAGGACTTTAATAAAGATAATATTGTAACATCTTATGAGGATGGAACGAGAGAACGGAAAATGCGAGGTTATGAAAGGTTAGTAAAGAAAATAAATTGGGGTTGATATATCGTCCCCTTGGAGTCCCACACGAAATGAAGCACATTGAAATATGATTGCTGAAAGCTTGATACTTTAAATCTATGACAAGATGAATTATTCTTTCCAATAAAATTGTTTTAATATATTGTTCAAATTTGTAAATATCTATACACTTAAATAAAATTGAAATATCTGATTTCAAAATAATGGTATTGCATATTGCAGTCGTTTGTTTGCAAGTGCAAACAAACGACTTAAATATCTCTGTCTGTCTTCATGTTTTCTCGGGGTTATCTGGACTTTCACTGGAAGATAAAGGAGGTTATAGAACAAAAAGTAGCCATGTATCCCGGAGTTTTTGCGGGAATAGAATTAACGCGGGATGACCGCGTTTACAGCACACGAACTTACCGCTTCGATAAAATATTGTATATAAAATTACACTTTTAATTTATATACTTGCTTTTTTCTTATACAGATTGATTCCAAAGGTATATTTATATGTATAATATAAGCATATTTGCATAGTATACTAGAGTAAATCCGAACGAATATTGCTGGTTTTTGATGTGAATGTGAAGTCGAAAATTCAGCTTTTTAAATAAACATTCACATTGTTTAAGCCACCAAAACCACAAGCAAGTTGCTATATCTATATTATAATAAAACAGAAAATATTTATGTTTGTACATGCTCTTCAGAATTACTAAACGTTGTTGGGATATTAATATGTGTTTTTATTGATCCGATTTATTCATACTATGAATCATATATTGACACAACTTTTCATTATAAACAATACTCTCGTATTTTGTATTTATACCCAGTATTAAATTAAGCCAATGGCAATAAAATTGATTATAAATCATGTATAATAAAAAACAAATACAACGTGAGACTACAAAATCGGGCGATATACGATCAATCGTGTAAAACAAAACAAAATTTCCCTTTTATCCTTTATGAAATATGAGGCTACAAAAAATTATGTAACTCACATGGGTACTTCACCCAACGAAATTAGCATTACATGCGCTTAGAGTGAGCCATATAACAACAATTTTGGAAGCTGCGACAGACCCCTGAAAATCGGCGTCCGTGACGATAAATCGTTTAATTCCACCCCAGTGACTCGACCGATTGCTAGGTCAGGACACCATCACAATTTACAGCGATCCAGTTTGGATATCAGCCTGCTCTGACAATTGTGTACTTCGAAATGCCATCCATTGGACATCCGATCTTCGATAAGTATGTGGAGCGTCTTGGAACACGAGTATTGATCGTACTCGCACAACTTTGACATTGCTTCAGGGAATTTATAGCATTCAGATTGTAAATCTATATCAATATAAGACTAGAGGTAGAAGAAGAAACTAGATCAGTTTCTAATTCTAATATATTATGATTTAAATGTATTTTAAAATTAAAATTAATAAATAAATAGCTTCAAGATATTTAACGCATAAAGCTGGGTAGGCAGAGGAAATCTAGAGTTAAGACAGAACGTTCCCCAATTTCCGTTTTCATGTATTTCGTTCTAATTCGTTGTCGTGTAATTCGTTGTCCCCGAACAACAATCGAACCGACAAGCATCACGTTTAAAGTCAGACACTGTGCCACTGCGCAAGGACGGCCAAATAATAATAAAAATATTATAATATCCAGTGCAGCGTAGCAGTAGCACAGCATCTGAGTTTACGTAACAATTAATTGTTTAAACTTAAAATAAATATTAACGTATAGGCTTCGATCCACATACATGGGAAAAAATATTTCCATTTTTTCGCTCTGGTAAGAACGCAAAGTAAGTTACATGTTACGTGTTAGTTGAGACATTCCGTATTGAGTGGTGAAATTGGGCGGAAAGTGGAGAATTTCGAGAGTAAAGAACGACAGATACATAAATAAAGAGTTTATCATAAGAGTCCAATCAGCAGCTGGATCTAAAATTGAGAAAAGCTTTTGTGTGGTTTTTTAATACGAGCGATCTTTCTCTATTGATTTTTTTTAAATATGTAAGTCAAAATTATGATTTATAGACGCATTGTAATTTTTTTATTTTCATTTGCTTAAACGTAATCATAAAATATAAAATCAGAAATCAGTAATCAGAAATAACTCACTGCTCAATCAGTTGAAAATACACACAATTTGATTTTATTGAATTTTTAATTGATATCGCTGTAGTAGGTTTTTACTTTTCCTTATTTATTATGTTACCAGAATATTGTAATTGAAGAACATAATGTAGATTTTATTATTAGCAATTTAAATACATGTAAATAGACTTTTCCATCCATACCTGTTAAGAGCCTCGAAGCAAAGATTATTTTGCTTGAATTATTATGCGTGAAACTCGGAAATTGGTTCAGTGTAGGTTGAAATTCTCTGCTAAACTCTCAAACAAAGATTAAATACAAATTAAATTTATTTAAAAAAGGGTATAGAAATTTAAACGTAGCAGGACTCGAACCCGCCGCTCTTTAATTTCACCCAAGAGATCAAGTCCTGCTACAAACATAAATTCTGTTCAAATTTGGATATGTTTAATTCATATTTTTACTTTCCTTAACACTTTAAAAATGGTAAAATGTTGTGGTATGAAATATCATCATCATCATTATTACAGCTTTTGTTCCTCCTGCTGAATATAGGCCTCCTCCAATGATCTCCATGACGATGTGTGCATCCGTACCGGCATCCAGTGGCTTCCTTGGCGACCTTGATGAAATCGTCGGTCCACCTAGTATGGGGCCTGCCCACCGAGCAAATATACCTTAAAATATGTACAAAAATATTATAATATATAAAACAAGATTTTTATTACACATTTTTATTACATAACAAAGGTTAAACTTATTAAGATTATATCTAGTTTTACAATGTAAGTGGTTACTTTGTAAATACTAGTAACTTACACCAATTATACTAGAATCATTAAATATGATATACTTAAATGTTCTCTATTAAGCTTAACATGTCGCCATATCTTGTAAATTGCATTACACTAACTTGCTCGGTATATACATAATCCTATCTTATACACCTCTTTACCTTCATAGAACATAATATGTACATATATATATATATATATATATATATATATATATATATATATATATATATATATATATATATATATATATATATATATATATATTGGCAGTTATCTAAAAAATATATGCTTTTCCTTTAAGAAGAATTACAGTTAAGTTAGATATAATATTTTTGTTGGGGCAAAATGCTTTTGAATTGGCAATATTTGCATAATGTGAGTGTTGGGAGTCCACCGGGAAACTACCTACCGCTCGCAATGTACAATCTGTGGATATCCTTCACGAAATTCAACTATTACGTTATATTGACGCGTGTGTGTTATAAAATTGCTTCTTTATGTCAGAAAATATATATATTTTATATTATTTATTCGTTTTAGCTTCTCGCTATATCTAGCATATATTAGCTAATAGGTTCCGAGATATTGCGAGGTGGATAGCGGAACTCAACGCGTTTTTTGTCTAATGGCCAGAGTAAGGAATAGGAAAATAATTCGTTCGCCCCGAGTGGAAATCTATCTCACAACCGTCACGTATACAGTGAGTCGTTATAACGCTGCACCACGATGGTCTCTTTTTTATTATACGATACTAACATTTAAAGCATTACAATAGCATTTTTAATATCAACATTTTTAATTGTCAACATTTTTTCATAATATAATTTTAGTTGATAAATTTTATAAATATACTAAATTATTATGAAATATATTAAATTATTATCATTATTTAATGTTTTAATGTGTATAAAGAATATAATGGTGAGAAAAGATCAAGCACTGAAAGCGGAGAAATAAGTTTCTTGACACTATGTTCCCTAGACTCTTTACGTACACAGCTTTGCGGCATAAAACGTAAAGCAAAATCCAAATAAAAATATACAAATAAAATAAACAAAATATTTCCTGACAGATACTTCTAAATACAACGCCGCCAGCTTCCCGGCTAAAACTGGCATCTTAGTTTAGTTTGTAATGTCACAAGAACTTTGCCTAAGTCGTATTTAACTTGTGTGAGCACAGCTTGTTTGGTAACCGCATACCAACAAATTTTGACAGTGTATATGTTATGTACTGAGTGATAAATTAGTGCGTCACCTTATAGTATACATACATATATGTATGTATATAAAACGACCTGTCAATATGAATCATGTTAATGACTGTTCATAATGTTGATATTTCTGATTATACCCATAATAATAAATCAAAATAATATTGTAACTTTATATATACATTCAAGTTAGTTTTTTTAAAAGAGCACAATTCCTTTATTTCTATAGCAAGTTCTCTCCTGTATCATATCATATATCCTAACAAGTGTATTGGTGTACTAACGTACTTATGAATCAAAATTTAATAAACTAAAATTATATCATCGACATTTATAAATATTTGGTAAATGAGAATAAAATATACTTAGTAGTGGAAATCAGTACCAGACCATACCATATTATGACCAAGTTTATTAATATCTCGGGAAAGTGTTAAGCTTAAATTAATATCAAATATTCAGGTCTTATTTCTGCTGCGTAATCAAAATTAAGAACACATACAGGAAAAAATATTTGGAAATTGGAAATTAATGTATCACAAAAAAGCCATCCTAAACATATTCTTGTAATTTATTTCATAAAAAATGAGTGCATATTTAAGTTTATAAAACTTTTATAGTTGATCTTGACCTACAATCATAAAATTGGATTACGGAACCCTCAGTGTGCATATGATGGCCACGGAAACACCTACTCACACACCACATAAACCACTCTAGTTGTAGTCCAAGTGATTCCATTGAGGCACATAGGTACAGTCCCGGACTTTAAACGCGGTGGTAGTTCGACCCCAATTCAAAGGTAGAAGAAATTTTTCCTTTTTTAAAACTGGAGAGAAAAAGAAAGTCTCGCACATGGACGGAACACAGAGAATTCAGTGTTGTAGCCCTAGGTTTCTTTTGCCTACTTTTCCTACAGAGTGGAGCTTTAAAAGTGTATGATGTAAAAAATTTGATAATGTCATTTCTTTGGATTTACAACACTAGCATAAGGTTTGAACATTGAACTACTGAACCTACTATATATTAGGTATGTTTTCTGGGGTAAGTTATATACTTACTTACATATTTATTTTTATGAATTTATTATTTTATAAAACACGTTAATAGACATTATTAAAAAAATCTATATACTTACATAATTAAATTTACGAATTTATTATTTTATAAATCACGTTAATAGACATTATTAAAAAAATCTGTCTCTAATTTTAAAATAATTGCTTTTCTCATGTGTAGATATTTAAAAATACATCCCTTGTTACTAGCGTAGTCGCAATTAATAGCACAATAATTGCCCACAATCACGCACACTAAGCATAGATAAGTAATAAGAATAGTCTTACGCTCAGCTCTCCTTGGATCCACCATGCGTTCGCCAGGCCAATTGCGTTGCAGAGTGAGGAACTCGGAGCTGTGCCTGAGACTTGTAACAGAAGCGACGGCTTTATGGATTCTGTAAAATGCATTGGCACGAGAGACACGCGTGCCTTCGATATCAGCTGTCTATCATGACATCTGTAGAACTAAAATCACCATTTTATAGCCCGGTTTATTTTCAATAATATATATTTTATAGTGATACTTATTTCATATCAGGTGAGTTCAGTTGGTTATATCTGTTCAATTACAAATAAGTATACAATACAAAATTTTTGAGGGCTAGAAGAGCCTTGTATAATTTTGGGTTTTTAGTAAGACTGAAAGAGCAATTCTCTGGTTATCAATTTCGTGAATGTTGCATGTTGAGTTTCTCGTCGTCTTGTAGTCTCTGTGTGAGACAAAAGATTTAATCTCTTACATCGACCAGGGAGAATATTCTGACCTTGCGGATTAAACTGTCGATTGCGTCTTTCTTCGCATCAGTGTATTTCATACATAACCCGTAGTTTGTTATGATAAACTATCACTAACAACGCAAATGAAAATCAATCTACTCTCAAAATAGTTATTAAAATATTGCTTCTTACAGAACCGAAGGTCAACTATTGACATCGCTTTTTATTGAGAGTTGTCGTCAATTTCATTACTAGTCCAAAATCAAAAGAAAATTTGTGTCTCTATATAAAAAGATTGAACAGTACAAAATTTAAATCTTATACTAAGAGTCAGGATAGTAAGTTGCATAGCCATGCCTGGTTGATTTTCTTCTACGACAAAATGCACTCACGCCTCCACTGGGCCGCGTGCACTCACGAATGCATTTACATATTGATGTATATGTACGGTATCACAACGACTGGGTAAGTAGAAATTCCTTTTATACATAGCATTATTCCAGCTGAAGTGATTTTTTGTTCTACCTAATTTTCCCAGGGTAGGCAATGATCGAGAGTAAAGATATCTACATTTTACCCTAATTCCAGACATTGTCTATTGAGAGGCGGAGCTCAACGCAGCACTCTTCCTTATTAGAGAGAGGAAATGATAGTTATTCTTTGCTCTGAGTGGGTAATGAACCCACAATATCGTGTTAGCACTCTGACGTAGCTCCACTAGCTGACTCTGACTTAGCGCCTAAATGGAACCAAAGATATAACCAGACAAAATTTAAGTACTTAAAGAAAACATAAAATTTTGAAAGCAGCAGGATTTGAACCCGCGCCTCATGGAAACCGTCCAAGCGCTCTGACGCCTAAACCATGCGTTCTTCCTCACGCTGCATCGAAATTCTTATATGCTTTATACCCAAAGGTTATTGCAAAGAACAATCATTCGGCAAGAGAGAATGCTATTTGTATTAAATATTTTAATGACCCATGCGACACGCGTTCAAATTTTTATGTTTTCTTTAAGTATTTTTTTCTACACTTAGTGTGGTTTAACACTTTTAAAAATCATTAAAATACAGACAAAGTTTATAAGTGTTATAATATTCTCATATATCTAATAAACATATCTCTTTGTATACATAAAAAGGCGTCAATTTCTGAACATGTGTTATCTCTAAAATGGGTAAAAACGGGGTACAGTAATATATTTTCAAGGTTTTACTTTTCTGTTTACTCCCCAATATGTAGAAGATGCCTATAGATAAGATAAAAGTAAACTTGAACGAGAAATGTAATTGGATAATATGTAAATAATATATATCGTTTTCAAATTTTATAATTTCAGTGTGGCTAATTTTATTGCTCGCTTTATCAGTATTTATCTGAATAATAATTACATGTAACTCAAAATAGTATGTGATCATAATGGAATAGTCCTATTTGTATTTACAAATATTTTAGAAATGGTAGACCGAACCCTGTCAGGGTATCAGATTAAGCTGCGATGGCTCCATAAACGGCTTATTTCATATGAAACATAATTTTACTTAATTATATTAATACTCTATAATATTTGCAGTAAACGACTAAGCTGCAGTAGTGATTTACCTACTTTATTAATGAAATTACTAAAAGCCTTGGTAATGAATTGATATAGCGTCATGACGCATGCTGCCTATCCATTAGCGGTTTGAAATCTCGCGGGCCGGCAAACTTCTAGTAAAACGTACCTACATATTAAATATTATATAGGTACTTTTTGTACACATGTATATATATGTATTTAAATAGAAGGAATATATGATGAAACTCATTACGGAAAAGCTACATTTTAACAAAAACTATTTACCGATGTACGAAATACATCTATTACAAACAATATTTAAGGTAATTTATCGAGTACCTGATACAAAATAATATATATATATATATATATATATATATATATATATATATATATATATATATATATATATATATATATATATATATATATATATATATATATATATATATATATATATATATATATATATATATATATATATATATATATATATATATATATATATATATATATATATATATATATATATATATATATATATATATATATATATATATATATATATATATATATATATATATATATATATTAATTTATGCGTGATAGTTTTTGACTCAATTCCCACTCAGTGTATAATATCATCAGATTATGTTATTTAATAATTATATGAGATATTTGTTGAATATTTTCATGTAGCATTCGAGTAAAATAAATATCGGTAGCCAATTATAATCTGACGGTAAAAAAAATTGCTTACTTGTCCCAGTTATTGTTTTTATCAAATGATAATTGGGTTTAGCTTGAAGCGAGTAGCGGGCACATTAATAAATGATTAAACGTTATATGATTGTATTACAATTTACTATAAGCCGTTCTTATATAACATCCATTTGATCCCGAAATAGTAAGATATTTCGTATCAAATCGAAATTATATGTCAGTTTTATCGGAAGCTATAGCCGGGGAAAAGAGCGGTAAAATTGTCTTTGAGAGTTAGAACATCTCTAGTGCTGACTGAACAAAACGTGTCTGAACAATCCCGAGGGATATCCAAGAACAGTTAACTGGCAACATTCTTTATAAATTCAGACAACAATTTCCTCTGTTTATTCGCTGACAATACTGAAAGACTTTCAATTTATATTGAAAAGTCTTTTAAAGTATCTTTATATAACACTATTAATAACCTTATTTGAACACTACGTAGATTATTGTAATTCATGGTGTAAATACAATAATCTATACATATAAAGAAGAAGTGTGTGTTTGTAATTTCAAAATAATTGTGTTTTTTTCAAATACATATAATAATATGATTGATTCGCTACTAAAACACGAACGTATTTTTTTTAATGATTTCTGTCTGCTTTTCCATTTGTCCCGAACAGTTTAATCGATTTTTATGAGCTTTTCACCGGAAGATAGAGGAGCATACACAGTAACATATGGGCTACTTTATCCTGAAATTCCCGCGGGATCGGGAGTTACGCGGGAAAGCCCACTTTTCCGCCCAGATAAAATATTGCATATAAAATGATAATTTTCAATTATAAACATACATTTTTCATTATTTTTGACGGACAAAGTCATTCGTAAGGAATTAAAAACCTATATTATGTACAATTTATGCATATTATATCAGAGTAAATCTGAGATAAATCGGTGGAAGCCGCGGTCGGCTCGCTAGTTTACAATATAACCCATGGTAAATGAATGCATACTATGGTTGTGGGTTTGAATTGTTCTAGGAGAATTCTTTATAAATAATGTCCCTGGTCTACTTAGACAAAGTTGTAAGTGCGGTGTGGGGTAGTTCATGATTAATCTGCAACAATGACCTATAAAGCTATGAATTGTATATATAATATAAAAACTTATATATATAAAAACCATATATATTTGGCAACTATTGAACCTTAATTACTAATTAGCTTTACAACAATGTTTGTGTACGAACTAATATTAATCTAGAACATACCATATAATAGGATTATGATCTTTCGTAATATTCAAAGCTTTGTGGAATTAAACCAAGTAAGTACATATATTACTAGCACTGTCCTCATAGCTAGTGTGTGAGTTTTATGATTCAACCGAGAAAAGTAATTAAGTTTTCCTTTGTAGGCAAGTTTTGCTTGAGGCTGGTTCACTGTTAATTAATCATCCCAGCTGTCTCTTCTCCACTTTCTGAAATAAGTGGATAATGGTTGTCTTCTTAGCATCATTTATATAGATTATATATTCACTGAGCAAAAAAAAAGAGAAAAATACTGTACACTTTCTCTCGTATTGCAGGATAGATAGAGGGAATAGAAGTGTTAAGATACTCTGTTGTCCAATTTAATTACGTTTTGAGTGGCGCAACTCAACGCCGCGCTTTGTCTATTTGAACGGGAAACTGAAAACAATTGAAATGATAATAATTCAAATTCGTCCCAAGTGGAGTTTGAACGAATAGAGCAGAATAGAGCAGATATGTTTTTATTTATATAAATGTTTGGGATTTCATTAAATAAGTTTTTATTAAGTTTCATAATATTTGTGAAATTAATTTCTTCTTTACCACATTTCAATGAAAAGATATTTTATAAGTAGACATTTGTTTTCCTCTAGGTATTATAATATTTTACGTTATTGACATTATAATACGAGTATAAGGAAAACTGAGGAGAACTTTAAGGATTATGTTTCAATTCGAGTTTCATGTAAAACTTTATTAATATTCTTGCATTCAAGATATTTTAAATACAATTTTCAATTTCAATTTATAGAATTGACGAACATTAAATTAAATTTTTTTTCATCACAACGATTCGTGGTCACGGTAGGCTGCATCGTTGTTGGCGTTTTTTCGGATATTATAATAAAATATTGTTTTTGGATATTATAATAAAATATTGTTTAAAATAACAATTATTATTTAAAGAACACATCAAGTTTGAATTCGTATATTCTTGAGAGTTTTTTCTTTAAACTTAGGGTAGGCAAAGGGAACCGTAGGCCCAAGGAACCTGGTGCTAAGACACTCCATTCTCCACTTTCCACCTTCAATGCCACGGTTTTTGTCTTGTTTCTAGAGCGAAGAAAATGAAAATTCGTTAACAAACGGTCCGAACCCACAATCTGTCACGTCTACAGGCAGAGGCTGTGCCTCTGCGCCACGACAGTCTTTAATCTTACTTAATTTTATACTAACTGTTAATTATTTGTAAATGAATAATATGCTCAGAATTAATATTAAATTATATTATTTATTTTTACTTAGAATATTTCAGAAGAAATGTATTATTCCTCATAATTGCAATATAAGGGTAGCAAAATGAGCTATTGTAGACGCGCTGCCCGACGCAGTGTCGCTCTGTTGCTCCGCCGCGTCACAATAGAGGGTTTCAAGCGTATAAATGGTAGCTTGCCAAGAAAAATATATATTCTAGCAACCAGTATAAAAATTTTAATACAAATTTAAATGTAATGAATATTAAAATTAAAGGTAAGTTGCGTTGAAGGTCCCGATTTACAGTTTTGCCATCCTATTCATATTCCGTAATTGAATAATTCTGTTGTATTTAAGTATTATTTAAAATGGTTCGAAAATTTTTAATGAATTTTGTCATTAATTTATGAATTCGTTGCATTGTGTAAAAAAAATTACTGGTAAACTTAATAAGTAAAATAACAAACATGGAAATATATTTGCTAAGACACCTATTGGTACTTTTCTTAAGATTTTATAGCTTCAATATTCATTCGTAAGCACTTTCGTGTGTACAAACTGCTAGAATATCTGTAACTAAAATTCAATTATGTAACTAAAAAGTGCAACTACCAACATTATGATCAATAATATTGAACTAGAGTATTGGGATGGCAAGTGGAGCACACGGATCTAAACGTGAGTGCATTTTGTCGTCGAGAAAATCAGTCAAGCGTATTTGCTGCATAAATACAAACTTAAAACTGAAGAGCTACGCTTACTAAACAGCGGTATATTTATAGATTTGTTTTTAGTTTTTTTTATGCTTTGGAGTTATCTATCTAGTCCAAATTGATAATTTTTATTTAACTTGAAATTTTATTTTAAAGTGAATTTCTAGATATATTTAATTTAAGCTTTATAAGTTACCGTTACTAAAATTATGAAACTCATTGTTTAATATATAAATATTATATAATACACGACACTAATCATCAAAGGCCTAAGTATATGAGGTTGAAAAGATTTACTTACTAACAAATTACGTATTTTTATATTAATATTACGAAGCTCCTAGTGTTAAAACACTCTGCTCTGTATTTTCCGTCCAATTATGAGACATTGCGTGTTTAGTGGCGGAATGTGAGAAAATGAAATAAATCATTCTCTCCTAATGGGAATTGTACCCAAAACTGTCGTTTGCAGTTACACGCTACGCAACAACGGCTTTATTTTTTCTATGACTACTATGACTTTTATACTACATAGAATAAACGAAATACATATTTTAAAATTTTACTGAGTATAGTATTGCTAAAAGTATAGTATTGTTAATGTTAATGTTACTGTGTATAGTATTGCTAAAATCGAGCCACTTTATATGTATCTCTAAAACAATAAAAATAGACTTTATATAAATTTATAAAATTTAAAATAAAGCACTAAGCTATGAAGTGATAAGAAGTTGAAGTAGAAAATTTAAATTAGGCTATGCCTTATCTCTCTCAGTAACAAATGTATCTTGTGGTACCTCAGGCGTACCTAAATAAATCTTGCTGCGTACAATTTCGTTTCATTCGTTTTTTATCTCACTTACACGTGGCACAGCTAGATGTATCAGAACTAAAGCGTAAGATTGCTATGGAAATTTTGATTTTTATCTCATATGATAATATTGTTTGTTATAAATAAGTGCTTAAATATTAAGTTAACCCTTTGTAAAGATCATTTGCTATTAAATATAATTTATATATATATATATATAAATATTATATGCTGGTTTATGGTGTAGAGCCCATTGAATTCGACAAAAATAAAACAGATAAAAAATGGGTAAATCGGTGAATAAAAATCGGATTGCAAGGATAAAATCCACGCTAACGAAGTTGTGGGCATCTACATAAAAGTGTATGTAATATTTGTATACTATACTTGATAAGAGTTCCACGATATTGTATACTATTTCTGTACAAGCGGACTGCAAAGTATTATCTAAAAGTGATACGATAATGGTCGGAGTATTTTTCAAAACTAATTTCGATTTTCATGTTGCTGATCGAGAGGTACCATCACAGATTCTTATATTGCGGTCTAACTGGTGAATAAATTTAGAAGGTAAAACTTTGTCAACCATAATTAATCTTTGGCTGAACCCATTTTATTCAAATAGTAATTTATAGCAAATTATGCTTGTTCTAACTGTACTAAGCAATTTAGTTGTGCCGTCAAACTTGCCACTTATGGAAAACGTAAATTTATGACCGTATTTCATACTAAACCTAAGCGATGAGGAAGATTGTAGATATTCATATCGATTTATATCCTCAAATTCCCAATTTAACAAATTATTATAAATCATTTAATTTTAAGAAGATATTAGATATTTACTTAAGTTGACGTAGTCTTCACAAAAAAAATAGAAGCTCGTCTTTATATCCCTTTAGAGGCATTTTGACGTTCTTTGAAACACACCAATATTTTTCCAGACTTTTTGTCGACACATTTGTATATTTTGGCACTATTCACCATTTGTAAATTATTTCACAAAAAATATCCTTGTTCAAATTAAACACAAATCGCAGAATGATATAAATAATGCATGCAAAACTTGACGTTAGTTTACGTGTTGACAACGATGTAACGACGCAAGAACTGTGCGTCGCCATCTTGCATGAATGAAAAGCGATTTCGGTGGATATTAAACTTTTGCATTATATACATATGTATTATTCAAATCCTTAACACAGTAAAAAATTAAAAATAAAATTTTCCTTAGTCACTAATAAATAATCTGAAATAGTTTTTGAAATATTTTCATATAGTCTATTTTCAATGTAATACTCACTCTATAGGAACATGATAACGATATAACCGTACCTATATTTTAATACCGTATCTATGCTATGAATTTTCACATATATAAATAGTAAGAATATAGATGAGTATTTATTACTGAAGATATTATTGAGCTCGTCGACAACATATTCTGTGAATTTGTACAACTCAGGTTTAAATATGCTTTAGCTTAAAAGCAAGTAGCTAATTAAAATCATGAATAATGCATTTTGCATACATTACGTATAATTTATATTTTACTAGAGGACTCGTTCTCGTCTTGCTCAGGTTTAACAGTACCGTACATGTATTGTAGTATAGATTACATATTTTTTATTTAGAGATTATATGTTTTTTCCATATACATATGTGCTACATATCATATAACAACATATATACAACAACATTTTTTTCTAAATGTTCTAATATTAAGCTTTATTAAGCTAATCACCTGTACAACTAGAGAAGCAGTCTCGAATTGCTGTTGCCTAGGTCTATGTTTATAAGACGATCTATCGACGAACAGTGTTAATTAGAAAATAAAAATTTCTTATATTTTTTATAATCTTAAGCACTTGAAAAACTTTATTCGTCTGTTTTCGGCCCAGTACGGTTGGTACTTTATAAACTCTTTTGATTTTTAAGGAACTTTCGCTAGTTGATCATGGAACTTTTAATGTCAGTAAGTAGAAATTTATTTTGATTCCTTCTTGCGTATTACGCAAACGTGCTTTTTCTTCAGAGGTGCCGCCACGCCGTTGTGGCGTAGCGGCACAGCGTGTGACTGTACACGCGACAGTTGTGGGTTCGGTTAATTTAATTCGAATTAATATGCCAGTGCAACACGCAATGTCATGTCACGAAAGCGGAAATCGGTGAACGGAGTGTTTTAGCACTAGGTTCTCTCTGTCTAGCCTATGTATTGGATATAGCGTGAAGCTAAAAATAATGCATCCTCCGTTGCAGTTTCACTATCAGATCACAATGCTTAGAAGCTGTACATTTTTTTAATTTTTCTATGTAAAGTTATTAATTACTTATTTTTTTATTTGTACAAGAAAGTATCATAAACACAAAGGAAAAAAAAGGAAAAATAAATAGTAATGTATAAAAGGGGATGCTATGGCATTGAAGCCATCTCTATCAGATAACCTTTAGGACATAAAGTTGACATAAACGAATATATAAAAACTTGAAATACGATAAATTAGTATATAATAATATATTTAATTAATACATACATAGTACACAATATATATATATATACATATTACGAAAATCGGTTAAGGAAAATTGTATTTATAGCCATGTTAAACTATAGGAGGCCGCTAGTTTGAAACAAAGTATACATAATAGGTTCAAACACGTGACTCGAGGTCACACTCACATTATATAGGCTGTTTCAATAGAAATAGGGATACTCCGGAAATTATTTACTTAATTAATTTGAATTTATTTATTTTAGTTTTTAATTATTTTGTAAAAGTGGCTAGAATTGGAAATTAATCTAAACTTATATTGGAAATTAATCTAAATTTATATAGAATCGAGCTTGAAATTTGTAAAACGAAATGATCTGTCCATACGAATACGGTACTAACTGAAATAACTTGTAACAAGCGTATTAAAATTTCAACGTTGTTCGATAAGAGCTTATAGCTTATGATAGTGTATTTACTCACTAAGGTTTAATTTTACCACCCATATCTCTGTCTTGGTACGTATCTAGATTATTGTTGTAATACTTTAATAAATATCGGTCGAGTGCGAGAAGTACTCGCGCACCGAGGGTTCTGTGCCTATTTCAAAATTGTAGTAGGTAGAGGAAAATACTACTTATAAAAATTGACAAACTTAAATTCGCAGTCGTATACACTCGTTTTGTACGAAATGAACTACAGTATAAGCTTGTAATGTATTTTTGCAGGGATATAAATCAATAAATTTCTAATTTTCGGATTTTCCCCTTTGGTACCACAAGAAGTACCCTCTAGGTTTTGATTATCCGGCGATTTTGATGCAAAAAGCAAACAAAAAATCAAAAATGCATATCTTTTGATTGTGTTGACTTAAAAGTCCGATTTTTTCTGTGCTTTTAAATGTCATCGATTTGGATATTTAATATTAATTTCACCTTGATTTTTTCACGTAATTTCGAGAAAATGGTTTTGACAGACAGACTGACAAACTGACGGACGGACGACAAAGTGATGGTATAAGAGATTAGTTTTTTTATAGGTACTAAATCCTAAACAGGTCTTAAATTTTCTATACTGTTTGGTTGTCAACGATTTCCTTTACTAACTATTCACTAATTTAGAAATTCTACATAACAAAATTAACTTACAAATTAAAACTGTTACGAGGTACCTAATCATATGTGTAAGTATATATAAATAATATATCACATTCCACTATTCAAGCTAACCATAATTACATTCATGTTCAGTTTTAGAATTTACAGTACGTTTAATTAATAAGGTTTTGTGTTAAGTCAAGAATAGTATACAAAAACAAATTTAAAATACGCAAATGTAAAGAAAAGTTAATCTGCAAAAAATAGAGACGCTGCTTAATTAAATCTTGAAGTCTCGTGCAAATTGAAAAATTCTCAGTGACTTATTTGCTTATTGAATAAAAGAAACGGTGGAGAGGATGCGACAAAGACAACAATTATTAACCTATTTCGAAAGCTAAAGAAAAGAGCTAACTATAATGATTCATTAACATTGAAGCTTGATTCTGGAAATTCTCAGCTACAAGATTACATTTTGTCATGAATCATATTACTGAATAATTCATACATGTGCGAGGTTTGTTTTCGCAATACGTATAGCTACGTCGTGTTCAACAGGAAATTATTTTAGTATTACATTGCGTGACGGTCATATTTTAGTGTCTTAATAGACCTAAAATGTTTGTGTGGAAATATTAGAAATTTAATTAGTGCTGTACTGATTAAATTATCCTAGTGTTATATATATTATAGTTTTATATATAAAAATTCTTTTTTTGTATTTCTTAACGTAAATTGAATAATAAATTTCCGTCGAATTAAGGGAATAAATTGTCTAAAGTGAAATAACAAATTTCAGGTTGAAAAATGTAGAATGTGTTTAAGTAAAATGCATTTATCTCGTTCTGTAGATAGACACTGAAGATTTATATCCAGCTTCTATATTTGAAAGTTTTTCAAGATTACAAAGTTAGACTTCACCGCGTTTTTATAAGAAAATTGGATTAAAATTTACTCAGTGTACTCAATATTTCGTATTACTGTATGCAGTTATGATTTACAGGCGAATTTTGGAAAGTTTTACATGCCATCCATGAGTTACTTTCAAAGAAAAAGATTGTATAAGTTAATTCAGAATTTTTGATATTATATGTGGAGGGTGTTTACAAATATTTTTAAATTAAATGGATTAATGGTGTATTATATTAGAAATCTATATATATTAGAATATTGGAAAATCGATGTGTTGAACATTTTGCGTGTGCAAGGATAGGCTGAAGTGGCATTCGTGCATCGCCAACGATTTTTTACATTTGTCAAACAAAGTGTAAAGCATCCAAATTTCAATAGAGATGACGACATGAAAGTTGCTACCACCTGAGATTTACTCCTTATAACTTTGTCTATATAATAAGTCTCATACTCACCACATCATTGGGCAAGATACAGCTTAAACTATTGAATAATTTAAATTAAAATAATTGGTAGAATGTAATATACATTTATTCTTATCCCCTAAAAAACAATACCAAATTTAATCCTCGTCATAATAATATAACAAAATGAATAAGTTCAAATGTGCGATGACGTTTAAAATGCCTATTATGATAAATAATAAATTTGATTTATAATATATATTAAATCTAATATATATTAAATAAAATTCATCAGGTTATAATATATATTAAGTCTACGATATATTAAATAAAAATAGAATTCTATGTTTGTTTGTATATTGTATGTTTATAAAATTATATTGAATATATAATTTAAGGGCAAACATAAACAAACTTAATTATACATTACAAACTTTTAGCGACAACAATGGAACTTTCAGTCTCTTTTTATTAAGTCAATTGTGTCTTTATTAATTATATTACTACTGATGAACAATTAAACTTGTATTATTATAGTCTCCTGGACTTCTTCTTCCACTTAGCATTATCCCAGCCTATTGCCAGGGTCTGCTTTCCTACTCAGTCTACTCCACTTTGCACGGTCTTGAGCATCCTCAGTGGTTAGTCCATTGGCTCTCATGTCGTGCGTCACGACGTCCAGCCATCGCTTCCTTGGGCGTCCGGGGGGTCTTACTCCAGGGACAGACATATCAAGGCATTTTCTTCCGACGTAGTTCTTAGGCCGGCGCAAAACGTGGCCATACCATCTCAGACGACGCTCTTGGAGCTTATCCGCTACGTCACGGACCCCAAGACTACCTCGAATGAATGTGTTGCGTATGCGGTCAGCCCGAGTAACGCCACACATCCACCTCAGCATCTTCATCTCCGTTACGTGAAGCTCCTGAGTGTGCCGAGATAATGCTGGCCAACATTCGCTGCCGTATAGAAGAACTGGTCGGATCATGCTCTTGTATATCAGCCCCTTGAGTTTGGGCGGTATTCTGCGATCGCAGACCACACCAGTGACCTCCCGCCATTTGGCCCAAGCAGCGCTAACCCGGGCGTGGACATCGTAGTCGATGCATCCGGACTCGTGCATAATGGATCCAAGGTACCTGAACTTCTCCGACTTAACGGCTGGCTCAGGCCCGATGTGGATGGTGCTCGAGTCTGGGTTCCCGCAAGCCATGTACTCGGTCTTTGACACATTCAGTTTAAGACCACCGTTCTCAAGCGCACCCTTCCAGGCATTCACTTTACGCTCCAGCATCAGTCGGTTCTCGTCAATGAGTACTATGTCATCGGCATACATCATCAGCCATGGAGGCTGGTCCTGGATGTGAGCCGTGACAGTATCTAGCACTACATTAAACAAAAGTGGACTAAGAGCTGAGCCTTGGTGAACCCCTACTGTAATTGGGAAGGGTTTGGTATCGCCAACAGCGGTCCTAACTGTAGAAACAGAGTCGTTGTACATGTCTCTGATAATAGCAACATAGGATTCAGGGATCCCTTTGGATCGCAGTGCCCACCAGATACACTGACGTGGCACACAGTCAAAGGCCTTCTGCAGGTCTAAGAATGCCACATGCAGAGCTCTCCTCTTTTCCCTGTGTGCCTCCATCAAAATTCTGAGGGCAAAAATGGCGTCCGTAGTGCCTGATCCTGGCTGAAATCCATATTGACACTCAGAGACAGTACATTCTCGGCGGAGCCTGAGGGCGATCACGCGCTCGAAAAGCTTCATGGTGTGACTCATAATCTTAATGCCCCTATAACTACCGCAATCTTGAACACTGCCCCTTCCTTTGTAAATAGGGGTAATAAAACTGTGCCGCCATTGATGTGGCATCGTCCCAGTGTTCAAAATGCGGTTAAAAAGATCAGTAAGCATGAGCACACCACGAGAGCCCAATGATTTCCACGCTTCGATCGGGATATCATCAGGTCCCACCGCCTTGCCGTTCTTCATGCGTCGAAGACAATTTCGAGTTTCATCAAGGGTTATTGGAGCAATAAGTCCCAGGTTAGGAGGTGGTTCAGACGGAATACTACCCGGGTGCTGAGTATTCAGCAGCTCCAAGAAGTAACTTCTCCACCTCTCCTTCACAGAAGCATGACTACAGAGCAGCTTGCCCTGGGAATCTCTGACGCAAAGACATTTTGTGATATCTTGCGTCGCTTTATCCCGAGCACGTGCCAATTTGTAGATGAGCTTCTGCCCCTCCACAGTTTCAAGTTTATCATATAGAGGTAATAAACTTTCACTGCGGGCTCTGGCTACAGCTCTTTTGCTGGCACGTTTTGCTGCTATGTACTCCAGCCTGTCTTCAGGAGAGTTGGAACGCTGCCACTCCTTAAATGCAGTCTTCTTATCATGAATCACCTCCTGTACCTTGTCATTCCACCACCATGTCTCCCTGTCCATAATACGTCCTCCCTTAGAAACGCCAAGAACATGCTTACCAGCCGTAATGATTGCTGACTGAGCTCGATCCCAAGCATCCTGAGCAGGATGGACTCCTGGACTATATGTGAAAAATGGTAAAATAATTTTTCTTTCATAGAATATAATTTTATATTACAAGTATAAAAAAATAATCACGTTTTAGCATCTTAGTAACTTGTGTTTCACTTTTATACTAATTCTTAAAATTATATATATTATATAAAGTGAATCTATGTTTGTAGCATCTATTAATCTGGTCATTAATCGTAAGCGTTGTTAAGCATGAGCACGATATGCAATGTGACCAATTGAATACATTTTCCACATGTAATAACTGCTTTATAATTGTATATTAAAAACTATCGGGCATAGTACGCATTGTAATGAAATTAATTTAGAAATTAAAATCAGGGTATTAAATTCAAATTAACAAATATTATATATTCATAGAAATATATTCAAATAAAATAATTTTTTGTTGTATTATACTGAGCGTTCGGTTGTTATTCAAAAGATATAAAAGACGTTGAAAGCTTCTCGCCGCTGCGGGGATCGCTCGCGGCGTGGGACTTTCCCTCAATAATACCGCAAGATTTCCTATTTCACTTTTTTCATTGTTATTAAAGATGAAATTCATGTACTTTTTCACGACATATCCTGAATAAAAGTGGTATTTAATCAGTTATATAAGAAAAATTACGAATAAATGTTCACTCGAAAATGAATTTAGTCTGGTAGTGTGAATTACCTAAAATTGTATTTCTATTAAGTTGCAATTAATAAAGTTACAAGAAACAAAAGGCATATATCAGCTTTTACATTTTGTATTTAAGGTTGATAGTTTCCCAAAATCTTATAAATACTTTAATTTATTATTCAGGAAATATTATGTGTAAAAATATTCATCATTGGAAAACTAAAACCTGACTATTACATACATATTGTAATGATTTTTAAAAACAAATGAGAACATTACGTCAATGAAACTAAGCAAAATGGAACTCATTTACGAGTCCAGTTCTAGTCAGTTGGACTGACAATACTGATATATGTACACTGATAATTTTATATAAACTGACAATTTAAAAGCACTAGTAAAGCTACGACAATTTAAATAAAGAAACGCTACGCTATTTAAATAAAGAACACATTGTTCAAAATATAAATTTAATATTTTCAGGTAAAAAAAGATTAAGAAGAGATTTTTTAAAAACTTTCCAACTAGTCATTTTTTTAAGTATAAGTAAGTATACGAACTGACTAGAAAAATATAGCATTGCAAGCAAAGAATTAAGCGGCTCAGGCTTGTGTTTATGCAGCGGGCACGTTTCACTGGTCTCCTCGACGACAAAATGCACTCACATTGAGTCTGGCGTGCACTGAGCTCGCAATTCCAATACTCTAATATTATTGATCACAACACAGTGTCGCGACATGTTCGCTTCAAATTCCAACGTTTCCGGATTTAAATATAAACATAGAATTATTTGCAGTCGATTTAAATTTTGTAGATGAATTCTCAGTTTTTCATTAAAGTTGTTTATAAGTGTAAGAATATCGAAAATTTATACTAATGTTGTAAAGAGAAAGATTTGTTTGTTTGTTTGGCAGCGATAAACTTCGGAACTACTGGACCAATTTCAAGAATTCTATCCTATGTTATCTGTGATGGACAAAGATGCCAAAATAATATTTACAAAAACGCTAGGGATCCGCATGTTATGTTTGCCATTCTTTGAGGAGTTCCTCGGTATTCTTCTATAGGTACTTATGTATATACCAAAAAGAATAAATTAATGTCCATCAGCAGGAAGACGGGATGGGCCGCTAGTAGTTTATAAAATAACGGACAAATTACGCTACTGCTTTAAACAATATATCATAATTTTAAAATACGGAAGCGTAATTGTCGTGGCGCGCAGCGCGAGGCTCGTATCTATAATACCAACTACAGTATTTATATATTATAGTATCAATGTTAAACAGCACGTTGATTTCATGAGAAATCGATCGAATTCGTTTTATATTGAATACACCATATATCGAAGAATTACAATATTTATTATAATTAAAATAATAATTTTAATGAATATACGTTTCTTTTACAATGTGATTTTGTATAACATTAATGGACGAACGCAATTTAGTTTATTTCATGTTTATATATTATAGAAATATTTTATTTTAATCAGACATTTATATCAGAGAAATATTTAAAGCTTTATGTCTATCTTCAGAAGGCGAAGCCTGGTGAATGCTACATACAGAATTACTAACAATAAAAGTTGTAACAATAGTTTGAAAAGTTCTTCGTGGTGCAATGAAAGTGTATAGCTTAATTAGCAGAAGTGCTTGAATGATATTCAAGAGGCTCGGAATGAAATATTTATGTAGAATTTATACATTATGGGAAATTATCTTCTACATTTTTCCTTTCACTAAATTAATGACACTACGCGATAAATGGTGGAACTCAACTCCCAACCTTGTCTACTAGAACGAGGACATTAAAATACTCCATTTCCTTGAATAGGGATCGAAGTTTTAATATTGCGTTTTAATATTCGAGTAAAAAATAGAGTTTCTCTCTGCTTACTCTGATATTATATGCGGGAAAAAGCGTAAAGCTGTTTTTTTATATTAATACATACAGGATGTTCAAGTTCAGTACTTTAGAGTAAGATGTATATATAAGCTAGATTAATTAAGAATACGAATAGATTAATTAAAATTGCGGTGTACTTTTAGGGTTTCGTCATGTCTGTCTGTCAGTCTGTCCGTCTATATGTCACAGCCACTTCTTTCCGAAACTCTAAGAAATATAATGTTAAAACTTTGTAAGTAATGTATTCTGTGAACCGCATTAGATTTTCACACAAAAATAGAAAAAAAACATACAAATTTTGAGGGTCTTCCCCATACTTAGAACTTAGAACTCAAAAATTATTTATTCCTTCATAACAACGTTCGTTCTTTTGATATTAGTAAAAGAAATATATAAAAAAAAAAAATGTTTAAAGACATGTACAGTATTTTTTATTAGTATTTAATATTTACAAGAATATAAGTGTATAAAATATGTATGATGTGAAAGTGGAGAACAGAATGTTCATGAACAGAAAGTATAATAAAATTAAATATATTCAAGGCGCTTATTTAATAAACAAAGAGATAAAAAATTTTTTTAGTGGGTTATTAGTATTAGCAAATTGATTTTGATTTTGAAAAGTTAAAAGTCTCATATATTGTAACTAAAAAATATTTTATACGTTATATAAATCGCCATTAACTATTCTACTTTTTGTTTCTCTAAAATTGTTAAACAGAAGAGAGCTTAGACGAGCTCTGAAGGGACAAATGCAGCGTCGGACGAACTAGTACTACAATAGTTCATTCAGTTCACTAATGCTGCAATTAGAACGAGAAATATCACCGAAAGGATTTGTCTTTACTAATGAACACAACAAACGGTTTTAAGAATTCACTTTATATATTTACTATACTCTATCGGAATTTTTCTGGTAAGCTTTGAATATAGATTTGTGTATAGACTGTCTTTTCTTATTTTTTTAAGAATATTTTAAATATCGTAAAATAGGTAGAAAATTTCCCTAGTCAATTTTCTTTTTTTTTTTTTTTTAAATAATGCATATTAAGGAAGTTGACGCCGCTTTTATAATGGACGAATTCCTATATTTCTAATATAAAGACGAATCTATGAATACGAACCTATGATTGTTAAAATGGTTTTCTGTCTGTGTGTCTTTCTGTTTGTATGCGCACATCTTTGGAACTATTGGACGAATTTGAATAAATTCTGTTGCATAGCTGTTAAATGTGGCCAGGAACTATTTTCTATTAATCAACGATCTGGAACACCTGCTGTAGAACCGCAATAGATCAGATACACTTAAAGAAATAAGAAAATGGCTCTTCAGTAAAATTGTTGAGCATGATGAGCATCCAAAATCTGGAAATTTCATGAAAGACCCTAACGTCCAGCTAATCTATATGAAATAAGCGCCTTAACAAAAGTTATTTAACTTGAGTCATAGTAGATAAGCTAAACTATAAACATTAAGAAAAAGGATCCTTAGTAAAAGCTGTGGGGGTGTAATGACCACTGTTAGCTGTCACATGACAGGGTCTCAATATTGTATACAAACACGCAATGGTTTTTGGTTCGGGGGAAAGTTATTTTATTTAAATAATTTTCTACGCTCTGGTAGACAAACCGACAAACCTGGTCAATAGCTAAAAGATCAGCTATATTGTAATATTTATCAAAATTGCGATTAAGAAAAGCTTATCAGCGTGATGGATAATTTTGACATGTGAAAGTCAAATTCAAGATCTTATTATATGAAACGGTAAAATAGTAGTTATTATTGTATATGAAGGTAGAATCAGTTTGACCCAATTCTCAATTGTAATAAATCTGTAAATAGATTAGGATGGCAAGGATCATTAAATCCCTACTAACTTAGTTGCCAGTAACTGGCATCTACTAGTATAAAATTAAAGTAAAGTATAATCGAAAATGAAATTTATCTAAAAAAGGATGAATTATGTATAGAATAATAATATGAATAAAAACAACACATACAATAAATTGTAATAAGATAGAAGCCATACAATATTGTCATCGAATAAGTACAGTACAGTAGAGCGAAAAAACTGTAAGGAATGCAGCCAGCCAAAGGCTCTTAAAGTCCCACGGGATTGTTCAGATACGTTTAGTTCACTCAGCATTAGCTTTGTTGCGCAAAGTTTAAAATGCAGTATTACTTTTCTCATTTAAAATACAATAGTTAACACATGTTCAAAAGATAAATTCACGTATAAATATGTACAAACGTATTAGAAACGGAATATAATTCTAGCAATTTTTTTTGTAACATGAGATCGGTTATTGGTTATTTTTTAATGTCTATATATTAATCATTTATATAATAAAGACAGTTTTTTTATACTGTCCTGATTTTGCAGTGACAGGTGCAAAATAGTTTGCCAACGTATAGTCAGTCACGAATGTGGAGAATCATTGAATTTCGTAGAATATTATAAACAAATGTAGTGAATGTTATTTAATAACTCTCAATCAGTTGTAGTAATCCATTGTACAAAGTTCATAAAATGTGACACATTAAAAAATGATAAATAATAATTGCACTAAAGTGTTATTTCATTACCCTTTTACCATTTACAAGGTTATATTTGCAGAAAAATCATCTTCACGAAAATATTGTGTGTTCCATATTATATAATATACTTTCCTGTGTCAATATTCTACCACAAAGTTCGACGAAGTCTTTGAAAATTATAAAACTAGAAGTGTTGTTACTAAGTTTAGATTTTCTCAAGCTTCTCGTCTAATATTTCATAATATTGTACATTCGTATGATTTATAGGTAAACTTTTTAAAGTTTCGCGTGTCATCCTCGAGCTCCTTGAATCCTTGAAAACTTTTTATAAAAGCAATAATGACGAAGATATTTTGAACTATGGTATTATGACATGATTTTATATGCAGGTTTTAAAATTTAATAATGGATTTTTTTTATGAATAGAGTATGAAATGTTGTTATTATATTAATAATGTATATTATATTATAAAATTAATTAGGATACTTCTTTAATTCAAATATGCGTGATTTGTGTTTAGGTTAGTCAAATATTTAGTACTACGGTATAATTTTGACTTAATGGTTATATACATAATTACATCATAATAATTATAATCATAGAAATAATTCTATTAATTAAAATGTAACAAATCTTAGATATACAATTTAATTTTATAACTTTAAATTAAAGATATTGGGTAACAAGAGTTTAAGAAAACAAACTGAAAGGCGTTCGAAGACGAAGTTAATTTCACGGGCCGTGGATGCGCTTCAGAACTCATCTCGCTCGAACAATCCTCGAGACGGTCACCATTAATCACCACTTGCAGACAAATACCATTACTTTTGTTTTGGCAGAAAATATACAATGTTAATCGATATCATAAATAGACGCTTTACAAACAAAAGTCCTCTTACTTAAAGTTAAATATATTAAGAATTTGAAAGTAGTGTTATTTAGATACTAATTTTCAGTTATTATGAAGTTCACTACGTGCATCGTAAGGGTACTTTAATAATGCCATAGCTTTTAGTGTATGCCTTTGTTGAAGTGGGCCAATTACTGCACTGTGGAGGGCAATTACAATTATATACATGAATTGGCTTTATGACCATTCATGTGAATATTATAAAGTTGTTACAGTATCTGAAAGCATAATTGTTTCGTTTTGTATTATATAATTGTATTGTTTTTTATTTATCGTGCATATAGCAGAGAGAACTGTAGTGATAGGAATCTCCGATCTCTACTTTCCATTTGTCTTACCAGACAGATCAAACAAAAATACATCACTCCGCCAAGCTGAGATTGATTTCACAACCATTCAGTCCGACGCTATCAGGAGGTAGCGTTATTAAAATAAACATATTACCACCACTATTTATAGCCATTTAACTCATATTCTGGCGATATTTGTACTATTTTATTTACTGCATATTTATACCATTCAAATTCAAGACAGAATAACAATGATAATTAAAAAAAAGTATGTGTTGTGTAAATGAAAAGTAATCTTTGTACAAAAATCAGTTACTAACATCAGTTAATAAAATCAGTCATTCAGTCACACAATTATAATTTGATGGAATTTCTGTCTTGTGTCGTAAAATTACATATTGGTTTATTATACAATATATAAAGGTATTTCTAGGGCTGCATTTTTAGAAATAAACTCAATAAGGTCTTACCGACATTTAAATAATATAATTATTTTTATATTATTTAAATTATAGTCTTATACAAACTAATTGAAGTAGCATACTGATAAAATTTAACTATTTCATATCGGTAATTTCCAAATAAAGTTGAAACCGAGATTCTGTATTATCGCCACGAACATAAATGCTTTCATACTTATAGCCTAGTATGCTGACAAGCAAGACAATGCTCCTTTTTCCTGTTAGTTAGGTAAACCTAGATCCAAATATCGCTGGACACTAAATAAAAATAAAAACTAAGCATTAAAAGAAATCTACAATACTAGACTAAATCTTTCCTAATGATTCCTTTTCTAATTAATATTTAAAACGTTCTTGCTCATATTGAAGAGATTTTATAATTAAAAAATTTATCTTCAAGAATATAAGAAACCATAAAGGTTGTTAATTATGACACAAAAAGTTAAATATTAATTATAATTTCAATAGTAAAATATTTGTATATAAAGTGTGTAATAACAGAAATCTGAAGTCTTACTTCAACTGAGTTAAGGCAGACAATTTGACAAGTACACATAAGAAGTTACGACGTCACAGCGTATATTTGCGAAGCAAATTGGATTACTGAATGGGATTGTTTAATTTGAAATCTAAATACTAACTAGATTGAGAAAATATTTACTTATGATGTTTGTTTTTGTAAACGTGATATATTACGATACTATTTTATTAATTTATGTATAGCCACTTGTTGCGGGAGGGTACTTCAAGAAAAATATATTGAGGTCTAATAAATATTTTGTGTATGCTGCGGGAAATTCAGCCAGTTACTTTAATATTTAAAGTTATGTGAGATTTTTATTGTTATTTTTAAGTAGGTACTAGATTCAGGACTAGAATTAGACTATCTTAAAATCCGAACGATGCTATTATCGATATATATTGCGATATTCTATTACTGCTTCTTGTTTTTTTTTGAGATTTAATACATTTGACGTAATCCATATCGATTAATTTAGTTAGTTTAATGTAGTTTCCAAAGCTATTGTTTAAAAAATACTGGCCACTAGGAAATATGAACGTGATTAATGTCATATTTGTACACTAACGAGCAAGGATTGCTGTAGATATAAATATATCTACAGCAGCACTGGGAATAAATATTCCCAGTAGTCGGATTCTTGCCTTGAATTTATTACCATTTGTTTTTGTGTATTATATAAGGGAACCTTTATATATTTACTATAGTAATATCTTGAGATATTTTTGATCTATAATAAGTATGGAACAAAACAAATCACGTGATAGTTTGCCATAAACAACAAATGATTACACGTCGCTAATTACCTATAGAAATAGGAAGCGATAGTGCGGAGATGAAGGCAATTCTGAAATCGATACCCAATTAGCCAGATGATAATCGTATTTAGCAGTAGATATATTCCCTTGACACCATTGTTCGCATAGCTTCACCACTGCCGGCTTTTGTGAGCAAGCTATTGAAATATTACTGACGCCGTTTTCAAAGCAAATTGCTTAAAGCATTATTAATATACTAATCTCACATATTGTAATACCATCTACTTTACATCTAACGTTAATATATAGGTATACGTTTTGTATATACTTTTAATATTTTCAGAGATTAATTAAATTGGTAAATAATTAACTAAGTAATTTGAATTAATTTATTTATTTCATATAAAAATATCGTAATAAGTAAATGTAATGTAAGTAATTTAAAAATGTGGTTAAAGAACTCTCAAAATATAGAGATATTTTCATCATTATTCTTTGTAGTAAGCTGACATTGAAAAAAAAAAAGGAATCCATACTTTGCTGTAACCATATCGAGACAAAATGAGTTAATTAGCGGTTTCTATCACATAACATTATATACGATAAACTTAATTTAATAATGTACTATAATATCTTCATATAAATTCATTAGTTAGAGTCCTAGAGTGGTTTGCAAGAGGTGAGGATTCGAGTCCACATACAAATTTTAATAAGTTTCTAAAATATTTTCCTTTTTTAAAAGTGAAAAATCACTTTAAAGAATTGAAAATATATCGACAATATTAATACCGTCTTTTTGTTTACATATTATATATTGATAGAAAGCATTAACAACCATCTGAAATCACAGTTTATCTTTGTATCTCAATTGCGTCCATACGATTTCAATATCATATGTACATAATATTAATAATTATTTAGTATCGTTACGTTCAGTATGTAAGTGCGGTGGGATCAAAGATATTTTCGACTTGGAAGCGAATCATTGAGCCCGCTACGTGTACACTTATCCCAAATTAGTGAAGGAGCTCGACGGATCTACCATAAAGCGTTGCACGCGATGGAGCGTATTCTCCCCCGCACTAACTTACCCGATCCTGTCTAAACGAGCCCCTTTAGACATTCGTCGCTCGTGGTTTAGACTTATGTGTACGTATTTGAAAACATAGAGACCACTGTAGTGCAGTGGAACAATATCTGATTATTATTAATGCAATAGTTATAGGTTCGATTCCCACTTGAGTGTTATTGTTTGTATATTATCAGGTATTATATAGTTTACATATTATTTTATTTATATTTAAAATTTTTAAATTATTATTTTTATCACCCCGCTTTGGTGAGATCAAACTTATCATTGAGTTCCAACTCTCATTATCTTAAGTTTGGGCAAGAAGTAGCGATGGGAATATACTGCCACTAGATCTTCTTTCCGCTCCTGTAGAGTTTCAGGGGGAGGATCTAGTGACCTTTCTTGATATGTAGGAAAAATAATGTAGCTGCTGCTTTTTAAGTGTTCGTTCATACTGCAGATATTTTATATTAAATTGCAGTTCAAATTGTAAGTATACTTATTATTTCTTTTATAAATATAAAAAATTAATTGACTGAATTCTCTTAAAATTATATCACTTTAAATAGGGATGTTAATTAAATACTAATTAACCTCAGCCAACAACTAACTGTTTGTCTTGTATTATAGCAGCCAAATGTGACGATTATGATAAATAAAATCATAATTCGTTTCCATATCTTACATCACAACTTACGGAATTTGTCCTCATTGTATTTAATATAAATATTGAAACAATGTCCAGAGAGCTTAAAATATTTAATAAAATCAAAATTTCTCCAATAACAGAACTAGTAAAAGAAATAAACTATTAAAAGAGTTTATTATACACAACCAGTCAAACTTTCTTCGAAATGAATGTGATGCTAAACTGAATATACTCAGTAATATAGACAACATTTTCTTTTAAATTGCATCTCACTCGTGTATGAATGCAGCACCGACGAGCTTTCTTACAAAAGAAAATTTATCTTTCAAAAATAAGTGAAATATGGTTTGTGCATATGAAGATGAAATTGTAAACTTTTTTTTTTAATTTATCTAGAAGATTACACTCACTATCACTTATCTATCACATCTATTTGCCTCTATTCGCCAATATTGAATGGATATTCTAAATTGAACGGAAAATTCCAATGTCGTGTTTTGTTCTATCAAAACCAGCACCAATACGCTAAAACAACGTCGACGAATTAAATTTGAAGTAATCATTGAAGTAAGATATTCCAGAGTACTATAGAATCTTGTATAATTTATGAAATAAATTTATTATGGTAAATTTTTCTGCATTAAAAATCTAAATATTATAAATTTTGTCAAAAGAAGGAATTCCAGAGATCCGTTATTTTCATTATCACAACTCTAGTGAATTTCTTGGAACACAGTGTATTAACTATGTTGAAACATTCAACTACACTCGATAAAATTGACAAGACTACAAAATTTTAATAAAAAAAAAATATATATTAATTTTCGACACTAATATTATTTTAATTTTGTAAGTATGTATGTATATTTATATTTTTTCTCGTGTTTATATATATTTTTTTCTCTGTATTTATTTTTTTAAGATTACGTTTTCCAATACTTTTTGCGACTTACTGTGCTCTTAGTATTAAATTCTTGAATGTGGTGGTTGCCTATAAGAGACCACTTGTAGTGATGAGGCCGCCATTGCACATAAGTTATTTGAAACATGTTTTCAAGCAGTTTTTCTTTTTCTCCTTGTAAATTGATATGATTTTATGTACAATAAAGTATTATTATTATTTTGACTGTAATTAAATTAATTAAATTCCTAACATATCTTCCATTTCCTTTATAAAAGTCTCGAATCTTTTAATCCTTAGATTGGTAAAAAATAATCAACGTTTAAAAATTAGTTTGCCAAAGAAATTTTAATTTCTGACATGCGTTTTTTGTACCCACGCAATTTTTTTTAATACAAATATATCAGGATTTTGTCTATGTCATACATATAATAAAGTACTTATTTTTCGTAAAATATTTATGTAATAAAAATGCAACTCAGCTTAGACAGTATTGTTGATTTTTTTGTAATTGGGCACGAAATATTAAAAGTAGTGACTTATAACAATACTTTAACGTTATGCAAAATATTCTAAAATCACATAAGATACTGCTCTAATAATAAAGGTATATACCATATAATATATGATCATAATAAAATGAGCCAACCTAATATTTTCGATTTGCCATCGACTCATTGAGCTACGTGAGCACTTCCCTTAAATTAGTAGGGGGTAAAGCACGGATCCACCATGAAGCGTTACACGCGATGGAGCGTATGATCCCTTGCGCTAAGTTAAACCGATCCTGTCTAAACGAGCCCTCCCACATATACATATACATAAACGGCGCTCACTTCAAAATATTTGTGGTAATTAACTGAAAATATAAGCAACCTATACTTACTACTAGTAAACGGTACAAACAATGTGTCTGTCTGTACGTTGAATATATTTATGAAATAATAATGTAGGTAGGTGTAATAACTAATAGTATATGAATTTTCATCTGTCTTGGGCTCTTAGGCTGACTATCGACTAACGATTTGATTTAAATTATTGTTTTCGCTCTGGTGGACTGAAATTTCCAGCGTGAAAATGAAATATGAAAAATCATCAAAATTTAAATCTTATTTTATAGAACCGTAAGATAATAAAAATAATACCTACTAGTAATTCATAAATAAAAATAAGCGTATTCAATACAGTAGTTAGTTATAAATACATATTCATTTGTTTAATTATTAACAATTTTTTATGCAACTTTTAACAATTATTTTAAGTTATTCCGTTTGTAGGACAACTTTCAAATGACATTGAAAATATTAACTAATGATTTCTACCTTTGATATACATAGTATTTATAATATACCTTGTAAATGCATGGTAATTGAAGCTTTAGTTGCGGTTTCCTATTAACCAGCTATAGCTCATCAATCCATCAATATAGAATAATTTAGATCCGCAACAGTGTGTTGTGAAATGTACTCATCCTATCAGAGTAGAGCCTATACATAATTGCGTGCTACGCAGTACGTGTCAATGATTACCTCTGCTGCTACGTAATCAAGGATTGCAACTAACCACCAGTTTGAAGCACAATTAGGACCACATATTGATGAGTGTATATTGTTAGGATTGATTATTTTCAAATGATCGCTTTTAGTTTTTTTAAAACGATATATTCGTATGAACTTTGCTGTTTTGTGTTTTTATTTTTTTTATTAATTCTATCACGCAATAAAGTATTTAAAAAAGCTAACAAAAACCGACTTCATAAATACACTTATTTGTACAGACTTAAACAAAAACTAAAAAGTAGAATAAAATATTTTGATTACTTAAAATAATAAAAAAAATAAAGACAAATTAAAGATATATTTCTGTATAATAGGTATAGTAAAGTATCAATAATAATTGGCCCTTACTATATCTACTTGTTGTTTAAAATCCGTTATTTCTGAAATCAATGCCACTTTGGATAATCTTGTAGTGGTCGTTAAAAACGTAGTCGAATTCGTAACTTCCTCATTTTTGGAGATAGTCAAAAAATAGTCTTTTAATATAGCAACTAGAGCTACACGTAGAATAATTTTTAACTACGTGTTTGTTGCAGTTCCCGTAGAAAAGTTAGTTAAATTACGCTACCGCAAGTGAAGCTAATATTTTTCCAATTTCACTTAGTAATATTAACAATTTTCAGTTATATATTAAATATATTTTATTAGAAGCATATAATTAATTTTAGATTGAGATAATTACATTTTAATTTTGATATTTTTTAAATTTTTTGTGTACTTACAAACACCGCAAGTACTTACAGGTTACATACTTTATTTCAGCTTTCTATGGGGTATGGGGGTTAAAAAAACGACAAACCTTTCGAGAAAAGGTAGATCGGTGCACTCTTGAGCTTCACTCAACACGTCTTGGCGGAGCCAATATCGTGGCTCAAAATGATAGGATTTTTTATGATAGGATTACGCCAACAACATGCACATCACATGAATGATGAAATGTCGCTTAAAGTTCCGTTGATTTAATTGTAATTATTATATTTAATGTATATATATATAAGACTTAATAATAATATATAAATGGTTACCGAGAGGAAACAGAAAAATAAATATGCCTGCATATTATAAATATGTACATTAAAAAACTTGTCACGTACCACTTCGATCTAACCTAACTGGACCAAAATGCCCTGCTAGAATTTCAACAACGTGAACTAATTTACTATACTAGTTACTCGTAGCAGCTGCGTAGACCTTGTAATCGACGGGATCGTACGAAGTTCTTAGTTACATTTTATGTTTTATGTATTATTGTAATGTTTCATTTTATATATCATTTGTATATTTGTATATAACAGATTTTTATTTAAAATTTTAAATAATCTATATATATATATATATATATATATATATATATATATATATATATATATATATTATATATATATATATATATATATATATATATATATATATATATATATATATATATATATATATATATATATATATATATATATATACATATATATATATTACATACAATTCGGCTGTTGTCGTTGATTATTACCTGTCACAGTCCAATCATGGACCGCAGCTAAACGTTAGTTTGGCCCAAAATCAACAATACAGTGATTGGAATTATATATAGAAAATTCCGATCACTATACAACTGTATATTAATAATATTACTACGTTATACAAGTGATAAAATATTACAGCTTTGAGCGAGTTTTATTATTTACTAGCTTTTACGAGTGTCTTCACCTATGTAGCCTATGTATGTAGATTTAGGTACAGTGGGTTACATCGATATGATAAATGTGATGTATCTAAGCTTTTATTAAGAATTCGAATTTAGAAGAATTACATTTTATATTTAAATCAATATTTCCTGAGATTAGCACATTCAAACAAACTAACTTTATAATTTTATAATATCTAGTCTATACTAATTATTATTGCTCATCTATAAGTGCATAATAAATTACAATATTAGTGAAAATTATACATTATAATAAAATTTTAAAATATAAGATATTTCAGAAGAACAATATTTCTTTTGAAAATTTTGATTACGCTGGACATGAATTCAAAGATCTACCCCTTTTTAGACATCAATTTAAACTTATGTTTCAAAGTGAAAGGTTTTAGTATTAAATTCAATTACGAGTACTTCCTCGTTTTACACAGAAAGTGTTAATCCAACAAAGTTTATTGGTTGCGAAGAGATCTAATTTATCCTTTTGTGACAATGAGTGAGAGCTGTGGCCTTAAAGCAATCGTTCTGATTAAAATGTTTAATTTATATACAGAATAAAAATCTAGGATATACATTAAAAACATATATTGCACAAATGTCGATTATATTTATATTAATTATTTTATAATCCGCACTGAATTCATATGTTTGCGTTATATTAAATACAAAATCAAGATTTGTACACATTTTTTTGTTAAAATTTTGGCTTTTGACCCTTTGAGGTTTGGGGTTATCATATCACGAAACTCATGAGGAAATTATCTTAGTCGTCTAAAGAGACTTATAATGCTTAAGATAATTTTATGCTTGAGAAACTTAAACATCATAAAGAACAGAGCAAAATTGTAGGCAATATAAAATTGTAATATATAAAAAAAACGCGAACAAACGTTTATATTTTATATAAAAGCGTGAGTAAAATAAAATATACTGTACGTATAGTTTCATAAAATATGAACTGTAACAAAAGGGTGTTAAAAGCTTATTTTATTAGTTTTGTGGATAATAGCTTTTACCTACACATGAGGCTTATTCACGCCTTCTGTGCCTATATTCTCGTAATATTTATCGTATGCTTAGCTTTATTTAATTGAAATGCTAGAGATGACAATTATTTTTTGCATCACATTGGTACATTACAGATGGCAAGAAAACCACAGAAAAATGACATACGGACCACATTTAAAAAGACGATTGTAAAAAAAGAAAATCTTATATTCCAATTTATTCATAATTAATAATAGTTAATTATTCTCGTATAATATATTTTTATATAAATCCCGTACATTTGATATATTTTCTAAGCTTCTTTCATAAATTAAATTTAAAATTAGATTACATAACGAAACTTTAAACCTTAGCCCGCATCTAGTTCATGTTCTCTTTTGATCTCAGCTGTACGAGTATGAAGCAGAAATAGTTTGCAAAGTAAATAGCCGTGGAACGGTGGACATTCTCTAGTGAAATGTGTTGCTATTGCATTTATTATTCATTATACATACAATGTTAATATATTTAGATATATAAGTGTGTGTTAGTGTTTAAGTGTGTTAGTGTTTAAAAGGTCTTTAATGTTCATTAAAATATTGAAATAGCTAAAAAGACAATTGTAGCACAGTGGAGGCACTCGAAGTTGTGGAGTAATAAGTTCCCGGGTCCAGCGTTAAATATTATGAATTTACAAGTCGAGTTCGATTTTAATTTTTCCCAAATATACAATAAAATTCAAATAATATATTTTTTTATAATATACTTTTATAACTCTAATGTGGATCATCATCATCTTTAAAAATAAAAAAAAAAACATAGTCAAGATTCAATTTAATATTTTATGCATATTGTGTAAATTATTAAATAATTAAAATAAAATACCAAATATTAAAAATAATATATAATTTCAACACATGTAAATATCGTTCATAACAATATTTAATTACATAATATTATAAGTATTTAAATAGATACCTACTATCTACTACTACCTGCTTGAATTTTAGCTATTTCTGTACACGAAAGATCGATCGGAAAATTGTAGGTGTTAGTAAACAACTAAAATTTTACAAGGAAAATACAGTATTCACGCAGGTACGCGCCCCGATCGTCTGACTATTTTCACTGATACACTCGTCTAAATTCGATTCATCCGTGACTGGAGTAAATAAACCGACCGTACTTTAATTTGTAGCTCCTTCAGTAGCACAAAAAGTTCTTCCTGTCCAAAAACATCAATGAGGATAAATTGTTAATAAAATTAACTGTAGTAATCTCTTTTATTTATAAAGCTGAGTGAATTATTTTATTACTCCGCTCTAGTGAGACCAAGTGCGGAATTGATCTCTGCTATCCAACGCTCAATGTCTCGAAGTGGACGGAAAGTGTTGAGGATTGTCGGAGTGTTTTAACACTAAGTTCTCTCTGCCTACCTTGTAATGTGCGAAATAAGCTCTAGACTCTACAGTTTTATTATATAACTATTCCCAGAAATAAACTCATATCACTGCATTTATTTAAGTGTATGCTAACAGTGCCGTTGTGGCTTAGTTAGCATGAATAACAGCAATGATATTAATTAATAATATATACTTCTCATGCAAGTTCATGTTTTGTGTAGCTTATGGAAAAAATATGTGTATTTAGGAATCAATGTTAAGTGTTGTTTAATAGTGAGTAATATGAGGTTTTTGAATCATAATGTTAATGTTTTTAATTAAAATTAAATTCAAGTTAGATTTCGTATTTTATTTAATGAGTCATATTTGTCCTATATGAATAAAACAATACACTTAAATGAAAAAAAGGGCTAAGAGACGTTTATTTAACAACTTGTATTCCCTCCCCGACGTCCTATTACTGCTACCATACGGTTCTTCATCGATCTAAAGAGAGAGTTTCCGGGGCAGGATCTCTTGCTTGAATTCGTGTCTTTAATTCATCCTATAGATATTCTATGGCATTCACATGCGGGCTTCTTACTGGCCTTTCCATAACAGAGATACCGACTTCGTTAAGATAGTCCCGTACGACGCCTGCGGTGTGAGCCTTTGTATTATCGTGCATGAATATAATTTAATTGCCATTGCCAATAAAATGTGCATAGGCTGATTCCTCCCTAAACTATCCACAAATTGCCACCATAGCTCACTTTTTCTTTTATGCAGCATTTGGTCCGCTTGTGGTATAATCAAATTAGGTGCACTTGTGCTAAATTAATGTGCGCTTTTCGATGCTCTGCAGTTAACTTTGGCCCATTACCTGGCTTGTGCGGTACCAGTCCACGTTCCTTCCATCTTCTTCTAATTGTAGTGTCAAAAACAACCACCCCTGACCTGAAGCTGAGCTGAACATGAAGCTGTTGCTTCACTTGGAAAGCATTAAGGTGTCTACTTCTCAAAGAAGTTGTAACAATAAATCGATCTTCACGTTCAGAAGTGACCAGAGCTTTGCCAGAATGTGCGTGAACAAACCAGTCTCCTGATAGCGTTTGTAGACTCTATGCACAGATGATAGCCATAGATGCAATCTTTCAGCAACAACTAGTTAACTAAGTCCAGAATCCAGCAATGCTGACACTTGGGTGGCTTCAGCGGGTGAAGTATCTATACGTTGTAGAAAAAAGATTTTTTCAGACGTGTCAAAGTCAAAACGTTTAAAGTTAAGCGATAATTTTTAGATATTAATCGTCTAATCTACTCTAAGCACACTTTTTTTCTGAAAATAGTGCTTCATTTTGTTTTAATTTCATTGTTTTATTTAAACAATAGAAATTTTAATTTAAAATTTTGAATAAATCTAATAAAAACGAAAGGGTTTCGATTTTTCTGATGAGAAGTTTATAAACGAAAATATTTATTAATATTGTGTTACGTCGTAATCAATTTATTTTAATAGATTAGAATAACTTGGGATACTATTTTTTTTTGAAAGACGTATCAATGAGTTATGCAGGGCACATTCAACTCGAGCGATCGCTGTGCCTTGGTGCATACGAAATGTGTGCAAATTGATCGAATACGAATACCCTTAGAAACCACTCTTAGGTACCTTATTTGAAGATGAATCTAAATATAACCATATCTAAGTGTAACTTTGAGTGCTTTACCCAGTCTGCAATTTGCCACCAATAAATATATAATAGGTAACTAAAAGTAGCCAATGCTGGAAAATAGATAAAGAGTTGACCCTTTATTTAATCTATTAATTATGACATTTTAGAATTTTTTCTCATTTATTAGACCGTCATTCTACCGATACCGTGACGCAGAGGCGCCATGTGCCTGTAAATGTGACGGTTTGTGGGTTCGATTCCCACTTGGGGATTATAAATTATTTTAAGTTTCTTCGCTCTGGTAACAAGTCTGAAAGCGAGGCGTTGAGATCTGCCACTTAACACACAATATGTTGAAAGGCGGAAAGCGGAGAACTGTGTGCTTTAGGTTTCCTAAGCCTACGCTACTATGTGCGGGATACAAAGTAAAAAAAAAATTACTTTTTATTTCATCATTTCTAAAGTTGAGTTACTAACATAAAACTATATATAATATATAAGCTAATTCTGCATGCCTATATTATCCCATCATGAAACGATCGCATTTTATAAAATTCTTAATTATCCATTACTCGATATAATGAACAAAACGCGTGAGTGACTACTTCAACAAATGGTCGAGTCTTTTTTACTAAATCGATAAATAATTTACATAATTAATTCATTTCTTAATAATAATACATTTTTAGTAATAATTTGTTACTAAATAAGTAATATGATAATAATCAAAATATGATGTATTTTTTAAGTAAAGTTATTCTTAATTTGTTTTTTATTCTATATTCAATAGAATATAGAATAAAAAACAAATTAAGAATAACTTTATCTAATCCCTAATCTTCTATTGAATATAGAAATTAGATATATTGATAAAGTTATTCTTAAGAATAACTTTATCAATATATCTAATTTCTATATTCAATAGAAGATTAGGGTGACTATGTGAAGGAGTCAATTTATTATAGCGAAATAATATTCTGAAAGTAAAAAAATAGATCAAAATCATGAAAAGCGTGGGTTTAGGTTAGACTTCTTTAATTTTATTGGTTTTATCTACAATGTAAAACTAAATATTATATGTATGAAAATTATTATATGCATATAGTGTTAAATTCAATTCAAAACAAAGTGGAATGAATGAATTTCTGTAACTTTTAAGCTAATTTGTTTAAATGTTACAGAATGTTGTGTATGAAGGTTAAGAAATAATTTATTCCGTTTCATAATTTCCAATCAGTGAAACTATTGATATTCAACGATATCTCTCCTTACAATGTCACATCTATTTCACAGAAATAAATTTACTGTCCACTCTTGGAATTAATAAATATTGAAATTAGTTAGGTAGTCATTGGTATTTAAGAATAGAATAAGAAAAATGTTAGAATCTTCGGACATAATTTCGTTATGATTCTTATCTAATCCATTTTCATATATATTTCTTGGATATGTACAATCGTTGTTGGTACATATCAGAAGGTAATAGGAATATTGGCATAGGAGGCATAAAATAAGACTCAGGTGTACTTGATAGCTTTTATCCGCCAAAACTAATAAAATATGCTTCTCGCGCAGACCCTCATATTATGTTAACTTTACGTTATAAATTGCGGAAACTTCAATTATACCACATTAAAATTTAACACTTGTAGAGCTCCCCATGTACGAGATGATAAATGATGAGTCTGTAATGTAACATTGTTTTTCGTAGAACAATTATCTATATATATAAAATAAAGATACATAATTGTTCTACGATATTTCATAAAAAATACTAAAAGTATATCTTTTGCCTTTTTTCTATTTAAATATTATGACCATAATGCGTTATATGATAAATTCAAATAAACACCAATAAAATTATATTTTAATTTCAATATATCATAAAACGCATCATGATCGATTCAAATTCAAATAATTTTATTCAAAGTAAGAATACATGATGCATTTTTTGAATGTCAAAAACATTACTACCGGTTCACTAATCTCACACCTCAAACCTGAACAGAACCGGCGCAAGAAACTCAGCAGGACTTTTTTTTATATAGTCATTTACAATTATACAATAATTCATTGTTGACAAAGATACGGTTGAGATAGACTGGAGCGAGCATTTCATTCCCAAGGTGTGTTATAATTTACAATATCATTAATTGGGTAATAATTTTTAACACACAAACGTCTTTTCACAATTTTTTTAAATTGTGATGTAGAACATTTTCGGACGTTTTCTGGGATCCTATTGTAAAAGCGTATACGCTCCGCACGCTTCCCATGAAGGAATTGTGGACTCGATGCAATCTAGCTACATGTGCGGTAAGTTTCAATCTAGTTCTGGTATTAATATTGCGTACTTCGCCAATTTTAGTAAAATCAAGAAACTTTTTTTTACAATAGAAACATTTTCGAGGGTATATTGTGACGCAACTCCTAAAAATTCTTTAGTGCTTAAGTTATAGATTGAGCGAATAGCTCGCTCCTGTAAGATAAAAGTTGAATTGATAGCGGCTGCATTACCCCAAAGTATAATGCCACATTATACTATGAAAGTAGCTAAAGTAAAAAGTTAGGGCGAGCCGTTTCTACATCAGTAAACGATCTAATTTTTCTAACCACAAAAGCTGCTGAGCTTAGTCTATTCGCCAATCCATCAATATGAGGCCCCCACTGTCTATGGTGATACCGAGAAATACCGTAGAATCAACAGGATCCGCGTTTTCACCATTATAGTACATTGAGTTTAATAATTTTCGTGTTGGGTGTTCGAAAAATTATACATTTGGTTTTTTTATTATTAAATCGTAGATTGACTGCACTAAAACAATGTACTACTTTCGAGAGCGCATTGTTTACATCCTCAATTATATTTTGTTGCCTTTTCATTTTAATAATTAATAATCATCACAGAATCATCAGCATCATCAGATTTAATAATTATCATTAGCAAATAATACTATCTCATGTGGGAGACATCCAACTAAATAAGTTATTTATATATATTAAAAAGAAGAAAGGACCAAGAATAGACCCATGTGGGACTCCCATACTGATTAATGACCCAGGAGATCTCTTGCCATTCACATCAACTCTCTGAACCTAAATAAGATGTTAGAAGATTGAGTGCACATCCTCTTATGCCGTTATGGTGTAGCTTCAACCAATGTAGAATGCTGCATGCAATCAAATGCTTTGGACAGGTCACAGAATATGCCAAGAGCATCCTGCGATTACTCCCAAGCCTCGTATATACTCTTTATGAGAACTATTCCAGCGTCAGTAGTAGAGCGACATTTTGCGAGCGGTAAAACTAAACTGTTTCTCATGCATGAGATTATGTAAATTAAAATGTAATATTTGATTTAAAATTATTTTTTGCCTGCCTGCATTAAATTTTACTTAATGCAGGCAGGCAGCGCCGATATAGGTCGAAAATTGTTGGGTAATAGTAATAGGTTGAAATTTTAAATATAGGTACTTTACTACATTTCATATGGCCAGGACACCAACCATACTCCATACAATTGTTAAATATAGTCGCGAGGTAAGGAGCAATAGCGTCTATTATATAGCTAATTAGTTATCCCATAGATCTGTGATTTTCTTAATATCTAGGAACGTTTTAGCAATGTCTCTTGAGCTGACTGATTTAAATTTAAAATCTATATTGCATTTTTGTACGCTCTCCTTAAGTAATGATTCAGTGACAGATGTTGAAGATATATTAATTTTATTTATGGAAACTAGAATATCAGCAAAGATTTTTTCAAAAATACGTGCAACTTCTTCATCACAGCTAGTAAGATCATTTTCAATTTTTTATCTAAATTCGTTGTTGTGATTCTTAGCCTTTCCAGTCTCACAATTTATTATGTTCCATGTTATTTTAATTTTATCTATCTATTAGTTTTATTTTAATTTTTAATATGTAAAGATTTTGCTATGGAACATACTTTTTTAAGTAATTTAGAATAAGCTCTAATAAGCATAAATGAATCATTGTGGTTATATGTTTTTTTCATTATAGAGATCATATAATCTTTATCTACTCTTATGAATTTCTACAGTCGCGCAATCATTAAATGAGAAGAAATCCCTGGAATTAATTGTTTTAAAAGTAAATACAGCATTGAACTAATTTTTTATGATATCGATAAATTTCCCAGATAACAAGCTGGGTTTACTATTATTATATTTTGAGTAATTAAGTTTTGCTATTATTTTACTTCTTCAGTCAGCCCATAATAATCTGGATGTTAACATATTAATTATAGACTTATGTCTCGGTACAGCATTTGTAAAAATGTTATCAATACAATTGGCTGTAATTGATAATTCTAGTTGGCTCTAGAAATAAATTATCCAGGTTATATGAATTTATTAACGACTCAAGTACTAGTGGTGGAATTAGCTAGTAAATTTATTTTAATATCACCACAAATAACAATTTTTTTTAGATTCAGATAATTTTACAAGCACTTGTTCTAAGATACTTTCAAAAGATTCATATAACCTTGTGGGAAGTCTGTACACACTTACAACAATGAAATGCTCAAGCTCAACACAGGCCATTTCAATAGTCTGCTCAATAGAGAGGCTCACAATATCCTTACGTTCTCTAAATTTGTAACACTTTTAAAATGATTACAGAGCCACCGCGAATTTCTTTTTCTCAATTGAACATACTAGCAACTTGGTGATTATTAAAATTAAAACTAACCTCAAACTATCGAAGTCCTGTGCGATACAAAATATATGAATATTTTTACTATCTAAGAATAATATAGCATAATAGCATACTTATACGAGGTATGCTATTATGCTAGATATGCTATTATTTGATGCACCGTGATTGTATCATTATCATTACAAATTGTATTTTATTTACTTTATTACTAATATTTTTCTTTATTATTATATAATTTATTGCCAGAGATGGCCTCTTTTGTCTTATTATTTAATTTAAAGTAATTGGAACAGGTTCCAAACAAGTCAAATTGTACTGTTCAAAAGGAATAGTTTTATTTATAGCCGTATTACTGGCTAAGTTAATATGTAAATAATATGATAGCATACTTGATAAATATAAGATGGGTGTAGCTTATCTGATTGAAAACTTATACAAAATATTTAATATTTTTTTTATATTAAGGAAACGCTTGAGTATACTAAATGCGTTGTTGAGTCCAACCACTCAACATATTTAAGAAAGGAAAAATGTATTTACTAATATGCCAAAATATATCAATGAATCTGTATATACCCGAATTTACCCGAATGATTTTACTATATTCCATGTATCGCATATTTATAAAATAAATATATTTCGATGTTGGTAATAACAGCCGTATTGCTAGCAACATTTGGTGCGCTTTCATTATTTAGATACGTGATCGGAATTTTGATTTCAAGATTAGCTACTGGACCGCCACCGATCAATTTTGTTCAGGGAGCTCCGTAATTATACCTCATTTGAAAATTTAGCTGAATCTTGTAATGATTTTCCATTAAAATCTGTACAAGAAAACGAACAGCTGAATCGTTTTCTTTGAAGCGAAAAAGCTTTTTTTGTAAAGTAAACATATATATTTAAGATAGAGATTTTTTTGTAACTATTTATAGAGATTATAGATAGTATTTATATCATGTAATATTGGCCCATAATCCATTGTTATTCTTTTCTTTTCGTGGTAGGGGTTGCCTGGATGAGATCACCTGTGGTGATAAGGCCGCCTTTACACCGCAATTGTATCACACTCTTATTTTTCCTTTTCTGTAATTTTTATTCATTGTGTTGGTGTAATAAACTATTAAAATAAAATAAAATGAAGAGTTATTATATCTTGTAATAAAGCAACTTACTTAATACGTTTCCTTGAAGTTAAAAGCCTTTTAAAATAAGTAATGGCGTTAGAGACATTCTCTCGTGTCTAATAATTACTCATTGTGACTGACTTCTCAATTAAACTTCAGGTAGTAACTCGTAACCTGCACTGCTATTTGACTCGGCAAGCGCTAATGCGCCAAAGTTTATTGGTTACAAAGGAAACCAATCTATTCTAACTAAAATCTCAGAATTATGGCTTCATGATACCTTTGTTCAACAATCGGCCTATTATATTCTGTTAACAAATTAGCAGAGTCTATGTGAAAAGTTTTGCTTCGACATCCTGCTCTCTTTGGTATCGTTACCGTGAGCTAAGCATTGAATTATTTTCATATTTTATGTTGTTCATTGATCTCGCACCAATAGATACGAAAATTTAAAGAGCCTCTGTATTTAAATTAATCTTTACAATTTATAAGACAAAACATGTATAGTTCTTTGAAAAAAACACTTTGAAGAAATATTTTTTTTTAATGATATTTTTTTACGAATAATCAAAATACGTTTAATAAACGTATACTTATACAGACAAAATAATTTTGAGATTTAATACTTTGTTTTAATGAGATTAAATAAACACGATAAAATCATCACGACAGTCAATAACGAATCTAGAAACTTCAAATATCTACCTTGTATACTATATAGAAGATAAAGCTAGTCTAGTTGAAATAAACATTTACAGGAATGTTCAGTAATTTTCTGATTTTCTCGTAGAGTGATAAACAGCTATGTGAGCATATTAGAGGCTTTTTGTACGATCATTGAACTCGCTTAATTGGTTTTTTTTTATCTTGTTTCATAATTAATAATTAAAAAAAACCACTTTAAAGAAAATTCTTATGTAGGAGATTAATTTTTTTTACTATGGTAATTTAGTTAACATTAAAATTATATAATAAAAGATTAAAAATAATATATCCATATATTATATGAAGATCAAAAAGATTTGGATAAAATTATGTAAATAAAATGCAAGAGTACACTCTATATTTATAAGCTTGGATGAATAGCTGTATATTTAAATGCAAATACTCTGAGAGGTCAATTATAAGTTGATAGCTATAGAATTGTAGATGTAGTAGTCATATCATACAATTGAAGGTGTTTAACGATTTCTTTAATGACGTGTAGTCAAGTCGAGAATATGTTTCAAAAACATCTTCTATAGTAAAATTAAACAAGTCTGACACAAAAAATATCTGGGTTCGTAATTTTCATCTTGTGTAAACTAGTTTTAACCGATCAATTAGATTAGGTAAGATTTTTATATATTTTTGATAATATAGAATTTACTAAAAGTAGTTTTAATGCTTCCCTGACGCAGCCTCCTGGTATGAACGTGACGGTTATAGGTTCAATTCCCACTAGTGAGAATCAATTATTTTATTTCCTCGCCATATCTATTATTTTGTAGTTAAAATAAAATCCAAAATTTATAAACTAAGATTTAATCATTTAATTTTTTTTAATTTCAATAAAACTCAACCTATTTAAGAAAATGAATACGCGATTTCATGAGATAAATTTAAAATAATTTGTGATTATTTTTATTCTTAGTTTAAACCAGTATTTTGAAACATAATACTACAAAGCTAAATATTAATATCGTAGTACTTTTTATTTGATAAAATCAAAAAAATATCTGTAACTTCCAATATCACGCTTGAAGCAGCATAGCAAGGAATTCAAGATTCAAAACATTATGTAATGAGTGATGAAACTCAACGCTGCGTTATGTCTTACCAGAGTGGAAAAATAAAATAACCCTGACTGGAGATCGAACCCACGACCGTCGCATTTATACGGCGAACGCAACTTTTGTTATTAATTATAGTTTAATTTACACTAGGAAGCAAATAATAAAAAGCTTAAACTATTTCAATCGCGAAAATCAATAAGAGTGATTTATATCCATTAGTAACTTAAACTAATTTTAAAAGCACTTTAACTATGGCGAGATTAATTAGCGGGTCTGCTTTGTGGCGGGTCCGTTATATTATTGCAGCGCGGGCCAAGAAGCCCGTGTTTTCTCATCTTAATTAAAGGAATGGGTAGACGAAGGAACGCTTATCACTAATTACTTACGTCGATTCTGAAAAGCTAATTAAATAAATCCGTTTAGATTTTCGTTTTTAAGTAGGTTTTGCTTCCATTATTACTTATTATAGTTAAACGGTAATATTATTTTATTAATTACATAAAGTGATTGAATAAATATATTATTAATATATTATTATTAATATATTATTAAATAAATTATTAATGAAAAATTTTATTTATAATTAGAACTTGTATTAATAAATTCTCCAATAAAAAATATAGTACTCTTATTAAAAAATACATGGGAAACATAATCTAATATCAAAATGTAGGGTTTTGTTGTCGTCAAGGGAGTATCGACGTCGACTTTATTAAAAAATGAATATGTAACCAAATTAGTGGTAGGTAGACCGCGAGCTTAGTGATATGTGCAAATCTGAACTAAAGACTTAAATAAAAGCTGAAAAATTGGCTTTGCAATCGTCAAATGCAGTTATGTGCTTCATTATTATTATAGATTATCAGAGCAGGCAAAGATAAAATTTTCAAGACCTTTCTCTTTTTTCCGGCCTAATTCGAGATAATACGTGTTGAGTGGTGGAAACATGACGTTGTTCATCTTTTTGTCAAAACGGACAAATTAAAATTATTCATTGCAGCAGTGAAGATCATAACCAAATTCAGTCAGAAACTATACACCTGCACTACAACACTTTGCTTATAACTTACATTAGACTTAGAATGTAAAAGCACAATAATTTTTGTCCAGCACCATATGATCTAGTATTAAAGTGTATGAACTTTCATAAAGCATTGTGAACGTCGTTGATAGACATAATGCAGGTATAATACGTATACCCCACTATTAATGGCATAGGGGGCTTGTTAAATGCGATATTTTCTCATCGTGATGTATGGGGATCTTGCTGGGGCTGTAATGAGAAATTCCGCTGTCACCGCTTTTTGTATCACGGATAGGGGGCGTTTTTGAATACAATTTGCGATGACATGCCTTGATGGAAGTCGTAATTACGAATTTTTTGACTTACGTAATTAGTTTCCAATAAGAAAAAGTTGAAACGAATGTTTGAATATATTAAGAAAAGATCTTCAGTTCTTTTTAGTATATTTATATTTATATACACTATAACAAAGTTTCTGATACATTTTTGAATTAATTTTTTTCTAAGTTACCAATACTTTTGTCAAGCTTGTTTCTAAATTGATAAGTAGTTTCAGTTTGTATAAAACATTTCCTCTTCCCATTCCCGCTTCTTTACTATATTATTGCGGTTGCAAAGTAACTCCGCTATAAAGGACTCGATTCTATGCGAAGCGATAACATTTTCATGATTATGCTAAAAGAATATACCTTCCTTATGTAGGATACTTTTCTCAGCGACACTTTGCGGAAAGACGTGAGTTTATGAAAGGTATGCACTTTAGGCATAAATACCAATGTAATATTGTACTAGTGAAATCATCTTATGAAACATATTCAACAAACATATAAGTAGAAAACGACCATTTATCGAGACTTGTTAGTGACCGTGTAAGAATAACTACTTATTTAATGAGAATGAGTTTTTTTCGGTGTTAATATATGTATAAAGTAGTATTATATATAATTATAGAGTGTATATGAGATATAATATGTATACATTGACTATAAACATTTTTTTTAAAAAGAAAGCTGTATAGATACACATATAGATGATTGACTATTACTGTCTGTGTATGTGCGCCTTAAATATTTAATGTCAGAATAAAAATTATCAAACACTACAGAAAAACTTTACAAGAAAAGAAGGACTAAAGTTATACAATTTAAGTTAAGTCTATATAATATTGGATACATATATAAATATAGAATTAACTAAAAGTTGAACTCGAAAAGCTATCTCGGGCCACATGATCAAAGTATTTTTTTTTATTTTTCATTTATATGCTTTTGTTTCTTCACCACAGACTTTTGGCAGCCGTGCCTTTGTAGTTTCTTATATTTGTTTAATTATGGTTAGAGATTTTCGATACTAAGGATTTTTATACATTAGTTCTGTTTTTGCATGTATAATGTCACAGCTATATTTGGTTCGGTTCCGGTTGAACGGCCGTTGTCGTCGACAATGTCTTCATTTGTTGTGATTCCAGGTACGTTGTTAGATACTTTATTGATTAATATGATTTTATATAGCATTTAGCCTATATAGATAAATAGATTATATAATATAAAAATAATTTATCAATACGCATCAATAAATAGTTTTTGAGATTAACCTGTTCAACTAATAAAATTGTACAACTTGATATATACTAATATTAGTATAGAAATTTAGATTAAGTCAATGATTATATTAACAAAACAAATTGTTTACTTAACTTAACAAAATGAATGATTAAAAGCAATTGTTTAATTCGTACTAAAATAATCAAGCAAATTGTACTATTAGATAACCTAAAAATATTTTAATTCATAATCGGATAAAAACTATTTAAAAAAAATCTCGCCCGAGCTAACATGTAGATAAGATAAAGTAATAGTCGACCTCCACCATTTTTAACTATGAAACTTTCAACTCCGACCATTTTTCCAGCCTTTGTGAAATTCACGTTCAATTTTTTGACGGTTTCATTTGGGAATAGAAGTTTTTAATCCCTCTTGATTATATTTTAAAAATATGTTTTTAACTCACAGCCATTTTTATCTTGATCTTTTTGTAGGCAGATATTTAAATAAGTAATATGACTTTTTTTTTTTAACAAAAAAAAGAGTTTCTATGATAATAGGTATAAAAATATATATCTAGGAAAAAATCGCTGATTGCATTTTAAGTACTGTACAGTGGTATTGATGTATTAAAAGCTTTCTGTTGGGTTACAACGAACTTGGATGTTTTGCCAAGTGGATCTGCATACAGGTGCATGCACTGACTTTATTTTTTTGTAAACTTTTTCGCTAAAAGGTTTGTTCTATTCATTGCTTTTAGAATTTCTTATCTATTTTACTATTATATTGCGAATTCTCATGTAATTTAAAACTTTATATGACGTAATTTTAAATTGTTAACTTAATAAGTTGTTCATTTAAAAAATTTCCTAAAATTTTATAGCTAAGTAACGACGTAATTTGATGCTCTTTAAAGTATTAATTTGAAAATATAATAAGTTGAAACAATTATAATCTAAGAATATTTAGATATGGGCCGTCATGGTGCAGCGGCATTGCGTTTTACTATAAACACGACGGTTGTGGGTTCGATTCCCACTTGGGGAGAATAAAATATACTTAAAGAAAACATATAAAAATTTGAACGCAGCGGGACTTAAACCTGTGCCTCATGGATCGCTGTTCTTTAATTTTATATTAACACTTTGAAAATAATAAAAAATAGAGAATTAATTATTTTTATTTTCTTCGTACTGGTGATAATTTTAGGAATGGCTTACACAATTTGCGGTTACTGCGTAAGGCTAAAAAGAAATATTTAAATAATGATTAATCGTCTGAGTAATTGTAATAGTCGCGGGTTCGATCCCCACTCGGAGTAAGTTATTTCCATTTCCATGCTCTGGCTAAACAAAGTAAGGTTATTAATTCCGCCACTCACGACACACAACGGAACAAAAATCACAGAACGGAATATTTAATAATAGGCTATGTCTATCTACCCTGTTATATGCAACATAAAGCGTAAAGCTATTTTAAAGAATGCCGAGATTTTCTTTATAAGCTAAACTAATATTACAAAACTAATTAGTTTATTTGATTGAACGCGCTAAACTCAGAAATTACTAAATCTACTTCAATAAATATTCTTTTGTTGATTTATATTAACAGTTTCTATGTAATACACTATACTTGTAGTTAGAGTTACCTCAGTTACTTGGAATATATCATGATATATGTGTCATACGAATGTCTTTATTATTTTTATTTGGCCACGATGGCAAAGTCACAGGTTTTACCTGCGCTAGTTCTAGTTTTTACTAATAAATAATAGTTTGCATCTAAATGTTGGCAAACAATAATTTAATTAAGTAAATTTTTGTGCAACGAAATGACGAATTTAGTGAAAAGCATAAAAGATTTAAGATTTTTATATTATTCTGGAAAAGCGCTGATTTTTACTTACAATAAACGACAAAGAGCGCGTTTATACATTTCTTTCCCGAGCGCAAAGGTACGAGAATTACCTCTCTTTGTAATGCTAATTTTAAAACCAAGGAATTCATTTTTTATTCATAAGTTTTTCTGCTCCAAAGCCTGCAGTCGGAGCATCCAACTCGTTTGTGATGAGTTTGAAGTTAAGCTTTTTTTTGTATAAATATTATTCATGTAAAAAGTTATGTGTTGTGATTAATCTGAAACGTTTTCAGATTAAGCAATTTATATTTTAAAAAATTAGAATTATTTTTTTATGTATGTATAAACTACCCTTTAAAGTAATTTTAACAAATTTTTGTATACTCATACCAATTTCCTCTAATTTTATTAATTAGATCCGCAAATTGAAGAGTACGAAGGCGTTCTCCACTTGCCGCCTAAGTTCGGAACTCAACCCACAACTAAAACGTTAGCTGTCATACGCTGTCACGGTGCTACGATGCCCTCGATTGCAAATTTTATATAATTAACATAAATTTTTGCTAAATGTACGATAAACAAAGACATTAATATACGCAATATGAAAATACAAATAGTAAAGCAACATTTTTTCCTTCAGAAGTTGGTTATTTCTATTAAAAAATACAATTCAATTCTTTTGTTAAATAATTCTTAATCAACTAGCCAAGCCGCCGCCATAATCTTTCCTAGCTATATTATCTTGGCCTAAATTGAAAAATAACATCAGATCACAATTATCGGGATAAAGGAATCAATTTTTCTAAAATTGTCATTTCAACTTATTACTTTTTCAATAATAAAAACAGTTGACAGTTTATATTACAAAAGTCGATCCGGTACTTTCCCTGAGCGAGCGTTTTTACATTTCCTCATTGAGTTTCTCATTGACGATTCAACCCTTGTGCAGCCTAACAAACTGGATTAGCCGAGACATGTTCGCTCGCTAGGGAAATAAATTGTTTTTTTGTTGTGTTTCCAACTCGTCCGCAATAACAGGCCACAATGAAAAGTAATAACACACGCGAGATTGAACTATAGAAAAAATTGATATGGCAAAATGAATGTAAATAATATATGGTGAAAATGGCACACGATCAAAACATGGCTTATTGTTTCCGTATGATAAAAATTGTTGACAGTTGTATTTTATTAACATTGCCTTTTATATTTTTAGCGGTTATTAAAATTATCTTTTTTTTTTGTTTATTGAATACTTTAACTTTAACAAGTGTTTTGTATATAATTGTTGATATAAAGTATATATAAAATGTATGATGAGTAAAGGTGAGAGCGGAGTGTTTTTACACTAATTTCTCTCTTTCTATCCTAAAAAGCCAATCTGGTTATTTTTTTCAAAAATATATCATAATTCCCTAAGGATTTTTAAATTTTACTGTGGTATCATTTTTATATAAAAAAGCTATAAGCTAAATTATAAGTATACTTTATTAAAAAGGAAATTGTTAAAATATGTATAATTACAATAATATTTACCATAAACAAATATTATAGAATAGAAAAATGGTGTAAAATTCATATTTAATATATTTTCATCTCGATACAAGTAAAAGATATTACGTATAGAAGATATTCCATACATAATACATACATTTTATTTAAATAATTTTTACGTAAATACCTAGTATTGTATAGTATTGAGCAGCAATTTAGTATAGCTAAATACTCAATAATACATCTCTACATATAATAATATTACATATAACCAAATATGTAGAGATGAAAAGTAGCGTAAAAATAATTATTAAGCTACAGTAAATATATCCAAAGTTTCATTTTCATTCTATATTTTGTTTCATATTAAACCAAATTAAACAGATATAAATAGCTTAAATAATAGTTACATATTATACAGTTGAAAACTATATATTTACTTTTTAAGTCACTCATGAAAGTATATATAAAGTATCTATGTCGGGGACAGGAAAGATATTATTTTCTTTAAATAGAAACCGTACTCTAGAAGTTATTGTAATGAAATATTAATTTCCCAAAGTAAAGTATCTTGTTTTCACTTTTGCTACATCGTATGCCTCTATGACGTTGTATTTCTACTAGAAATAAGAGATCTTTTATAAAATTTTTGGTTTTGTTAAGCGAATCATATATTCATTCATTATGGAACCTGCAGATAGGTATCAGGAATCTAGCATTAAGAAACTCCGCACTATTCCAAATATTTCATATACGGAACCCAACGCTGCGCTTTGTCGAACCCACAACCTTTACGGTATTACAGCTACACGTTATTCTACTATATGTATATATATATATATATATATATATATATATATATATATATATATATATATATATATATATATATATATATATATATATATATATATATATATATATATACATGCATATGTGTAATTGTAATATTTTGTTCATTAGAAAAGGTTTTAAAGCTTAAGTATTTGTGTAGATGTATTTTTGTTTCAATGCAATAATAGCGTTCTACTAATGCAGTTCAATTTACTTTAGTACATTTAACTTCACAGAAAATACAAGGTACGGTTGTTACTGCTCTAGTAATAAAAATTGTAATTTAAGAAGATTACTACTGATTAGATTAAATGACATTGCTGAAGTTGCTTCTATAGCGATTATCTATTAATTATATGGCTTACCTTGACTTAGCTGACTTAACTAAGACTGTATCGTAAAACTAACTTTCAAGTAGGTTTTAAGAAAAATAATATAATGTATTTTCTAAGTAATGTGAGAAGAAGTTATACTTTTTTGTATTATTATTAATGCAAAAAAAAAAGGTTCTAAATTAGCATCAACATTTTGATTTTCTTAATTATTTTATTTTACAGGGTAGCTTTGCTGGACCGACTCCTTAATCTATGAAGGACTCTATTAACATATTAATTACGAATAATATTTGTATACCACTTTGCAATATTAGACGATTTTATATTTGAATTCTAACTGAACATTTTCACAGTTGATATTGTACATATAATTTATAAGGATCATTACATAATGCTAATATATGCTAATGCATAAGCTATACGCTTTATTGTAATTAAAATAAAGTATAATGTTTTTGAACTATAAGTTTTACTTAATACATGTGAACTATTTAGAGTTATTATTTTTTAGAATGCGGGTTCTCGGTCCTGTTGATTACTATTTAGTATTTATAAAGTAAACAATAAGCTGCTATAGCAATGTAGGCAGAGAGATCCTAGAGTAAAGATACTTCATTTGCCACTTTCCGCTTGAGCTAGATGCATATTGAGAGGACTCACACTCAACCCACAACCATCTCGTTTACAGTAAGAAAAATCTCCGTCACTCTGTCTCTCGTTACGGGCGTAACGACGGCCTTTGTTTCAACACTAGCAGGTGCCTACAACTTGGTTAGCGTGAACTTTATGATTCTTGCCACTAGATTTGTTTATTTCAAATAGTGTTAAATAGATTAGCTGGATATCATGGTTATTTATGAGATGTTGTGATGTTCCAGATCATGGTTTATTATTTGTGCTTGTGCAATGGTTTTATGTTCATTTTTTTTTGTTATGGCAGCATTTCATTATTTCTTATAGTTCAGTTGGCCTACAATGGTTCTACATCAGGTGTGCTAGTGTTCTAAGCCTTATATTTTTTTTTAATTCTGGGATATGCTTTAACGCATGCCACCCATTTAGCTGGGTACAGCCTGGGAATGGATGGTACTGTGAAACGCGTCGGTACAGAACAGTCCTGCCTAGGGTGACGGTGGTGCTCACTAATTTCGGTGTAAGCCGGGACGTCGAGAAGAACTTCTCTACCATTGCGGCCGACGACCGAGTCTTCAGGGCGTTCAGGGCATCAATGGTTGACCGATCGTCCAGAAATCTGAACTAGGTGCTGAAAAAGACGAGTGGCGATGATCTTTTATCAAAGTATCCCCGCCTCATTTAGCAGCACAATAGGTTTATAGGTTTATAGGTTTTGCAGAAAAAGCATCCTTGCGCAACAGACATAACTTCCCTCCTTCCAAATTTTCGGGAGATGCCCAGTTGAGAAGCACTGGTGAAATAATACCCGAAGATTGGTATTCCGAGGCGTCACTCAGTACTTTCCCTGGGATACCATCAGGTCCTGGGGCCGTTTGACCTTCAGCTTACCAATAGCCATCTCTATTTCCTCTTCATTAATGAAAAGTACTACCAGGTTTCCCTCATGCCCTAAAGAAGGAGCCATTCTGGGCGGCACCAGTTCAGGTGGGCCTTGAAACATTCCCACAATAATATGTCACAAAAGGACTAGCGGTAAAGTCTCCGTCACTGGGGCACTCAGAACACGCAATTTATAATTATACCTTAGAGCATGCTCAGACCTAACAGCTATACAATAAAAAAGTGTTATATAAATCCGTCTTATCATCATCATCATCATCTAAATAATTGTAGTCATTTAATTTTGACTATTGTTAAAAAACCTTAACGTAATATTCTTTCTAAAAAAAAAAACAAACATTCATAAGTGAAAGTAAATATATATCAAGAGAAAGAAAAGAGAATGGATTTTATAACAATCCTACTGGACTCTAAGATAAACCGATACTAGAGATGGAGCGGACGTGGCCTGAATGTAAAATACATTACTATCGCATTACGAATATATTTCGCTCAACGAATTTTATGTAAATACAATACATACAATGTTATATTCAAACATTTTTCTAAGCAAAATTCGTTTTGTATATTATTAACATCAGTATACTGCTCATTTGTCTAGAGCCTAGTCGAGCGATTATTATTTATATTGTGAATGAAAAAATATCCCAGCTTAGCGATTGGCGAGGAGTTGAGTTCAGCCACTCATAATATTCAGAAGTCTTCTTCTCTATAAAATAAAAGTGATAAGGTCTGACGCTATCACTTTGATAATCAGATTGTCTAACGTGTTTAATGTAAATAGAAATACAAACAATCCGAAGAAACTTTTTGACGAGAAATATTATATGGCAACTTTAAACATATAAGCTTTGCAATTACACATAAAAACAAAGACATTGTAAACTCGGTTAAGTTTTTAATAAAACGACAGACCTGTGTGTCAGTTATGAATACTGTTTTGTATCCTGCGAAGCTACGTTGCTGCAGTCGCTTTGCATATTATGTTTAGTTAGCTCCACCTACGTTACATACATTTGTTTTCTCTTTATTTTTAACATAATAAGTAAATATAAAACTGAAAAACTACAAATAATCACACATTAAATAAAAAAATAGTTAATTAATTACTGTTACTACAAATTCAATTTCAGCATATTTAGATATCTTTAATATTTGTTTATTTTTTCATAGAAATTCATTGATACTTGAATTTTTCATCTTGTAAGTGATGTAAACATGGATCATGACCGGTGGCTGTGAACCAAACTACATGAAAAATGTAGTTTATATTACAGCCATAAAGTGTAATGCATCCAGTTTCAGAGAAACCCATTCGCCCTTTAGTGCCTTGTACTTCCAGAGCAACGGGTTAAGAATGGTCGTCTAGCTGAAACAATGACGGATTTTAAAAACCTTTTTAGCGTACAAAACAACGAAAGTGCAATTTTCTATATATTGAAATAAGAAATATAATATTACTATGTTTTAATAATTTCCTGTTAGTTAGTTTAAGTATTACTTTAACTATTAGACCATTGTGGCTTAGTGAGACAGTATCAGATTGTAAACGCATTGGTTGTGGGTTGGGTCCCATATGGGGGGAAATCAGTTCCACTTTGGCACTGTAACGAGACGACAAAGCGAGGGGTTAAGTTACAATACTCTATGTACATTATCTCTAATTTGGACGAAAAGTGTAGAAACGTAGAACTATATTTTTTATACGATATAGAGGGTAAAGCTGTGAAAACCTCTCAATATATTATTCTTACTCGAATCTATCGTTGCAGAATTGTGACTTTACTTAACGGCCATGAGTTGTTTTATAAATATATATTATAAATGACTCGAGGGTGTCCTCAGATCTGGTTAGATAAATTGGCCCTCCTTGGTTCATTTATCCAATATCCTTCAATTTCTAAAAAGGACTTAAATATTCTTATCTTGTTTTTGTATTCATTATTTACATATTGCGTTAAATTCGAAATTATTTATATAATTTGATGTCATTCTTTGAGTAAAATACTGTTATATACAATTAAAAATCTATTAATTATTACGATTAATTATATTTTATTAAAAATCTATTAATAATTACTATTAATTATTTTAAAAGTTTAAATAATGTGGGTCATACCTATATTTATAAGTAGTTTTCTCACAACCTACCAACCTAATATTTCTTATGAGTAAAATTACTATTATGTTAGTTAAGATATATTATTATATTTTATGTTAAGAAAATCTTTTTAATACAGCAGCAACAAAGAAACGAATTGGCTCATAAGTAGTAGTACTTTAGTTAAAAATATGACTACTATACATTTAATTTGAAAACGTAACTTAATTAAAAGCGAACTTTTTTCGAATATTAATAATATCAATAAGAAGATTCTTGTATTTTGTAAATAATTATTGTTCAATATGTACATATTATCACTCCAGGAGTCGTCGTGGCGCAGCGGCACATCGTCTGACTGAATGATTGTGGTTTCGATTCGAGAGAAATGAATTACTTTTATTTTCCTAGATCTGATAACAAGACAATAGCACGGCGTTGAGGTCTGCCACTGAACACGCCTCCATGTCCTAAAATGGGGAAAGGGGTTAGGTTCCCTCTGCTATACGCGGGATACAGCGTGAAGCTTAAAAAAATTTTCACTATGTGTCAAAGTTTTTCACTATGTGTCACTTGTTATACGAGTATTAATGTATTACTTTGCTGATTAATATAAATTTATTGATTATATGGATTTTTTTAATACACAAGGCAAGCAATTACGCTTGATTGAAATACTATACATTGAAGGATCATTTGTTAAGATAACAATGGATTGATGCCATGTAAGATTGATTGGTTGTAATTTTATTTTGCTTTTTTCCGGAATTATTAACATCATTATAGCAGGGTAGGTAGAGGAAACCTGATGTAATGACACGTTCCTTGCCTTTTGAGACATTGTGTGTTGAGTGGCGGAACTTAACGCCGTGTTTTGTCTTGACACCAGAGGGAGGAAAACGAAAATAGTTCATTCTCCCCGAGCTAGAATTGAACCCTCCACCGCCGCGTTTACAGTCACACTTGGTGACGGCTCGACGGCTCCTACAACGATTGTACATGTATAGAGTAAATAATTAACTCGGTCTAAAACTTTTTCCACTCTCAATAGAAGATATTGTCAGTTGACAAGTTAGAAAATTAAATTATTATGAGTTATATTCTCTTTGTTATTTTCACTAGTATATAAAAAGTAACTAGTAAATAATATAAATATAATATACCAAATATAAACGTTATTATATTAATAAAAAATGAACATAAAAAATGATCTCAACAATTACTTTAACAATATGCATATTACGAAATTAACAATTGTTACCAACATGAAAATTTATAAAGCGAACTTTCCGAACAACTTTCCTATTAGAGCGAGGTAAAATGTTGCAGTTGCGGTCACGTCGCTAACCTCCGACTAATCCAATATAAAACCTACGGAACCATACAAATTTATTATTGATCTAATTTTCACTGAACCACTGTAGGTATGCCATATACCTTTGCCCTTTTAACCTGAAAATTTGTAAAAAAATATACCTTGCAGTATACACGTATATTTCATTTCGTAATATATATATATATATATATATATATATATATATATATATATATATATATATATATATATATATATATATATATAGATATATATATATATATATATATATATATATATATATATATAATGGGTTGGGGACAAAGAAATCCATTATTTTTGCGTGAAATTCGGGACACTATTTAAAATACTTCGGATTGTCCGATTTGGGTCAAATAAACGCCGTTTTTTGCTACAATTTGTCGCCATTTTAAAGGTAATTTCATAATGTTTCTTTCGTAGAAGCCTTGGTCCTTATTGGCGAAAAACTCTAATAATCGATTTTCACAATCTTCTCTTGATCCTAATTTCTTATCGCTCAGGAAGTTTTGCAATGCGAGAAAAAAGTGGTAATCGTTTGGTGCCAGGTCCGGACTATATGGTGGATGCATTAAAACCTTAAGTGCGTTGTCCTGATGGAGCACAACACCTCTTCTGTTGGCCAATTCTGGCCATTTCTGGTCAATCGCTAGTTTCAAACGGTCCAGTTGTTCACAGTACAGATTTGAATTTAGTGTTTGGCCATACGGAAGCAACTCATAATGAATGATTCCTTTAAACCTACCATACCTTAAATTCCTCCCACCAAATACACAGTTCCTGGTCGTTAGTCCTGGTTTGGCAACCGTTTGAGCTGCTTCACCACGCTTTGACCACGATCGTTTTCGCACGATATTGTCATATGTGACCCATTTTTTATCCCCAGTCACCATCCGTTTAAGAAATGGGTCGATTTCATTCCGTTTAATCAAGGCTTCGCAAATGGAAATTCGATCCAATATGTTTTTTGGTGTTAATTCGTGCGGCACTCAAACATCGAGCTTTTTTTTGTATCCATCTTTGCGCAAATGGCTTAAAACTGTTTTATGGTCAATATTTAGCTCCTGGGCGATGCTGCGACTACTAACATGCCGGTCAACTTCGATTTTTTCGATGATTTTATCGACATTTTCGACTACGGGCTTGCCTTTGCAAGGTGCATCTTTAACATCAAAATTGCCTGAACGGAACCGACGAAACCAAAATTGCACGTAATTAGCTGTTACCGTATCAGCACCATAAACACCATTCACAATTTCAGCAGCCTGGCTTGCATTTTCACCTTTATCAAAGAAAAACTGTAAAATATACCGAATTTTCTCTTTGTTGGTTTCCATTTTTAACGGCCTGTAATTCACGACAGAATGGAACAAGCGGAAAACAATTGAAGATGTTTTTAGAGTGAAGATCACCTTAACAACGAGCATAAACTTGAAATTGTTTGATAGATGCTTTTCGAAATATTGATCACTAAAGCCACCTACCGAGAAAATAATGGATTTCTTTTTCCCCAACCTAATATATATATATATATATATATATATATATATATATATATATATATATATATATATATATATATATATATATATATATATATATATATATATATATATATATATATATATATATATATATATATATATATATATATATGTATATATATATATATATATATATATATATATATATATATATATATATATATATATATATATATATATATATATATATATATATTCCGGTCATTCCCGGCGAAAGCCTGACGGCCCAACATCGTCTCCTTGTCATGGACTATAATGTTACGCCGAAAAAGAAAGTGGCCGGGAAACGCAAGCCTAGAATTAAGTGGTGGTTGTTGAATGGGCCGATGCAGACCGACTTCTTGGCGGAGGTGGAGAGTCAAAATCTACTGACTAACACCGAGACCGCTCAGACTGCATGGACTGCATGCATATATATATATATATATATATATATATATATATATATATATATATATATATATATATATATATATATATATATATATATATATATATATATATATACTCAGAGGGTGTCTAGGCCAATTATCTGTCCGATATTTGGTTTTCGGCATACGGGTGCGCGACCCCGGGGCCTCGAGCCACCACTTTCATAACCCTATCCAATCCATGTAAGTGGTGTCCCTCCCCTATACTCCAAGTCTTTCTGCCTCTTATTCCCTTTCCTTTCTTGGTTTCTCCCAGTAATGGGTTTGGAGGTCAGATGGCAATCGCTCCACTAAAAACCACTACGCCACTAGTATGGATCGATTCAGAATAAAGCAGGGTATGGCTAGGGCGTCGCCGTTAAACGACGCGCAGGCACATCGCCCTACACCTGCGATAAGTGGGCAAGGGCTACCGTGTCAAGTACGGGCACGGCTAACGACGTCAGTACCCAGACGGAAACTCCGCTTTGCAACATGGAATATTGGCTCTCTAACCGGACGATGCAGAGAACTCGCAGATGTACTCATGAGACGTCGGGTCCAGTGTGCTTTCCTTCAGGAAACTCGCTGGAAGGGCAATAAGTCTCGTAACATCGGGCAGGGTTACCGCCTTATATACACTGGGTCACCTACAGGCAAAAACGGTGTAGCGGTAGCGCTTTCTGAAGAGCTTCAGAATGGGCTTCTTGAAGTTGACCGTCGCTGCGACCGCTTGATGCGGATAAAGGTACTGATCGAGGGCGTTATCACAAACTTAATCAGTGCTTATACTCCCCAGGCAGGTTGTAGCGCGGCTGAAAAGGAGACCTTCTGGGAGCAGTATGAAGAGGTACTACTCGGTATCTACCGAATCAGTCTTAGTTGGGGGGGACTTGAACGGCCACGTGGGTAGGGTCGCTGAGGTGTATGAACGTGTTCACAGGGGTTTTGGATATGGTCTTCGCAATGCAGAGGGAGAAAATATTCTAAGAACCTGCATTGCATCTGATCTGGCTATCGTGAACACTTTCTTCCAGAAGAAACCTCAGCACCTTATAACGTATAAGAACGGGTCCCACTTAACTCAAATTGATTATTTGCTGACTAGACGGTGTCATATAGGCAGGGTGACCAACTGTAAGGTCATTCCCGGCGAAAGCCTGATGGCCCAACATCGTCTCCTTGTCATGGACTATAATGTTACGCCGAAAAAGAAAGTGGCCGGGAAACGCAAGCCTAGAATTAAGTGGTGGTTGTTGAATGGGCCGATGCAGACCGACTTCTTGGCGGAGGTGGAGAGTCAAAATCTACTGACTAACACCGAGACCGCTCAGACTGCATGGGATCGAGCTCATTCAGCAATCATTGCGGCGGGCAAGCGAGTTCTTGGTGTTACTAAGGGTGGGCGTGTCATCGACAGGGAGACATGGTGGTGGAATGACCAGGTGCAGGGGGTGATTCAGGAAAAGAAGGCTGCGTTTAAAGAGTGGCATTCCAACTCTCCTGTAGCCAGAGCCCGCAGAGAAAGTTTGTCGTCATTGTACGATAAACTTGAAACTGTGGAGGGGCAGAAGCTCATATACAAACTGGCTCGTGCTCGAGATAAAGCGACGCAGGATATTACAAAATGTCTTTGCGTCAGAGATTCTCGGGGCACGTTGCTTTGTAGTCATGCCTCTGTGAAGGAGAGATGGAGAAGCTACTTTAAGGAGCTGCTGAACACTCAGCAGTCTTGTAGTCTTCCTCCTGAATTATCTCCTAACCTCGGACTTGTTGCTCCAATAACCCGTGACGAAACTCGTAATTGTCTTCGACGCATGAAGAACGGAAAAGCGGTAGGACCTGACGACATCCCAATCGAGGCGTGGAAATCGTTGGGCTCTCTTGGTGTGCTTATACTTACTGACCTGTTTAACCGTATCTTGAATACTAGAAAGATGCCACATCAGTGGCGGCAAAGCTTTGTTATCCCTATTTACAAAGGAAGGGGCAGTGTTCAGGATTGCGGTAGTTATAGGGGCATTAAGATTATGAGCCACACCATGAAGCTCTTCGAGCGCATGATCGGCCTCAGGCTCCGCCAAGAATGTACTGTCTCTGAGTCTCAGTATGGGTTTCAACCAGGATCAGGCACTATGGATGCCATTTTTGCCCTCAGAACTTTGATGGAGGCTTACAGGGAAAAAAGGAGAGCTCTGCATGTGGCCTTTTTGGACCTGCAGAAGGCCTTTCAATGTGTGCCACGTCAGTGTATCTGGTGGGCATTGCGATCCAAGGGGATCCCTGAAGCCTATATTGAGGTTATCATAGATATGTACAACGACTCCGCTTCAGTGGTTAGGACCGCTGTTGGCGACACCAAGCCCTTCCCGATTACAGTAGGGGTTCACCAGGGCTCAGCTCTTAGTCCGTTCTTATTCAATGTAGTGCTGGATACTGTCTCGGCTAACATCCAATGCCAGCCTCCGTGGCTAATGATGTATGCCGATGACATAGTACTCATCGATGAGAACCGACTGATGCTGGAGCGTAAAGTGAACGCCTGGAAGGGTGCGCTTGAGAACGGTGGTCTCAAACTGAATGTGTCGAAGACCGAGTACATGGCTTGTGGGAACCAGGACTCGAGCACCATCCATATCGGGCCTGAGCCAGCCGTTAAGTCGGAGAAGTTCAGGTACCTTGGAGCCGTTATGCATGAGTCTGGAGGCATCGACCACGACATCCATGCCCGTATAAACGCTGCCTGGGCCAAATGGCGGGAGGTCACTGGTGTGGTCTGCGATAGCAGAATACCGCCCAAGCTCAAGGGACTGATATACAAGAGCATTATCCGACCTGTTCTTATATACGGCAGCGAATGTTGGCCAACATTATCTCGGCACACTCAGGAGCTTCACGTCACGGAGATGAAGATGCTGAGAGGGATGTGTGGCGTGACGCGGTCCGACCGCATACGCAACACATTCATTCGAGGTAGTCTTGGGGTCCGTGACGTAGCGGATAAGCTCCAAGAGCGTCACCTGAGATGGTATGGCTATGTTATGCGCCGATCTGAGAACTATGTCGGAAGGAAGTGCCTTGACATGTCTGTCCCTGGAGTTAGACCACCCGGACGCCCAAGGAAGCGATGGCTGGATGTCGTGACACAAGACATGAGAGCCAATAAATTATCCACTGAGGATGTTAAAGACCGTGCAAAGTGGAGTAGGCTCAGTCGGAAGGCAGACCCTGGCAAAAGCCGGGACTAATGCCAAGAAGAAGAAGAAGATATATATATATATATATATATATATATATATATATATATATATATATATATATATATATATATATATATATATATATATATATATATATATATATATATATATATATATCGCGTTATTATTTTTAGCGTTCAGTTCTTCGTGACACCCCACCAAGGATACAATGTAAAGCTATAAAAATGTTTTTATTACTTTGTTCTTTTTTATTTATATAAATTTATATTGTAGTAGTAAATATGTATATATTGTAATAATATTTAAAAATCGTAGTATATTTCTATGTTGTCACAATATTTTCAAACTGTAATAGGATAAATAGACTGTCTTTAATCACGATTGTTTGAATTTAATACCCCTTTCGGGGGAACGAAATATTTTTTTAAAATCCTTATAACGAGAGAAAGTCCTGCGTTGAGTTTCACTAATACCTAATATCTTGAATTCAGGCAGAAAGTAGAGAACAGCTTGTCTGACGTCCAATAGTCATGAGACTCATTTTTTTATTTTTTCTATTGATAAATGACATAAACACGCCGATGTAAAAACTAAGGGCTTGCGTGTCGCTTGTTTTTTTATAGACATGAAAAAGAATTTTACCTAAAATGTAGAGGCTTTCCACATTAGAATCCTTTGAAAATTACACTAAGTTTTCTCCCCAATTAGTTGTAAGTTAAAGACGAAGTACTTGACTACGTACACGTACAGTAATCTTATGTATTCGTATGACTGATTTGATAATTTACTTTGAAACAGCTTCCATTCATGCAAGATAGTTTTGCTTTCCCTTAGACACTACTTCATGGTATATTATAGCAATCACTTTTTACTCTATAAATTTGTATTTTAAACACTGTATTGAAAATAAATTGATTGAAAAATGCAGACATCTCTTTAAAAAAACTCTGTTATTTAACAAAAGTATATAAAAATTAAACATAGCAGGATTTAAGCACGTGCCTCTTAGATACCGTCCAAGCGCTCTAACCGCTAAGCGTGTATACATTCTCATCAAGCTAGGTCAAAAAATGTTTCTTTAGTGTAGAATAACGCTTTAAAAACAATAAAATAAAAGTTAAAATTCACTTTAATCAGGTAGTTGGATGTCGTGCTGTTAAACAATTAAATATAAAAATAATTTCAATTAATATTTGAAAGAATTCATAACATAATGAATAATGAATTTATCAGGGATAAGTAATAGTTTGCTATAAATTTTAAAAATTCATGTCACATTCAGAATTAATCATACGACCTAAAAGTTTGACGTCGAGTAGGTATGAAAATTTATAAATATACTCAAGAGATAACAAGAACGCATTTATGTGCGGTAAATATGGGAGGAATTTACTTTACGTAATCGGAACGACGAAGACGAAATACCAACCTTTATTAAGTTAAAGCTAAAACGTATTAAGCGCACGTCTTACATAATCGTTACTATAAACCGCAAGATTTAACGTGAGAAATTCTTGTTTAACGTAAACATATGAAATGTTATGTTCTAAACAAGCTACCGCCGATGTCTTTCCGTGTATGTAAATGAATCAAATTTGATTAAATCTTAATTATCTTAATCACCTTTGTGTAGGATAATTTTATTTCATCATCATTAAGCTCTACCTAACCAGAAGCTCTTCGTTTCACACGCCACATTCTGTGGTGTTGGCCTAAAAATATTACCATTTTAATTTATATTTTATACAAAACATTTCTCAAAACATTTCGGAATTCGAACTATCACTATCTCAACATATTTGACGAACCTAACCTCAACCACTGGGCCTTAAGTGTCAATAAATAATAAGCCCGAAGTAATATTTTTTCATTTATAATTTGGATCTCGTCTATTGAAGAATAAGAAATTCTACCTTTATATAATTTAGTTACTCGAATATGTCTAATGAAATTTCATTTGGGGCGCAAGGAGAGAATCCATATAAATGATAAGTAAAAAAAGCAATCTTGTTTAATATAATCTTTTTTTTTTCAACAATAATCTCAGCGTAAAACCATTTGTTAATATATACATTTTAGCTACAATGATAAGATAGAAGAAATAAACGTATTTGTTATGGATGATGCGAAAGAAGTCATGATATATTCTAGTTTCGTATATTATAAAAAGAACTGTTTTTTTATATATTGATAAATAAAGACCAGCCTAAGTACTTGGGGTGTTTACACAAAGGGTGCCCACTGGATTTTTTAATTTGCAGCATTTTTAAATTGGTTTAGCATAATATTATTAACAAATATGCTTAAGCAAAGCTTATATATATATATATATATATATATATATATATATATATATATATATATATAGAAATACGTAATTGCTTAGAAATAAAACATATATATATATATATATATATATATATATATATATATATATATATATATATATATATATATATATATATATATATATATATATATATATATATATATATATATATATATATATAGAAATACGTAATTGCTTAGAAATAAAACATAACATTAAGAAATCATTTTGTATTGTTTACGTACATACGTTTAACTAGTACATATTTACCAATGTAAGCCTATGCTCACTTATTGCTTGAAAGAAACTAATTTGTGTCACTAAACCGATAAATATGGAATGGTCTTTCAAAATTTATTCAAGAATATTAGCCATTAAAAATGAATTTATATATATAATAATATTGGAACAAGAATCAAGTTCAATATTTAAATAAATATTACCTAAAATGAATTCTAATCGTAAAGAGAATTTAGATCTAACTTCATTCGCCATTGTACTCATATAACGGGAATGAAATTATTAATTCCGTTTGCAAAGGAGATAATTTTGCAAAATGGTCGCGTTGTTTGACTTTAATTAATTCGAGGCTTGTCAACGGCGAATGTAATTTTGCGGATGTGTATGTTGGAAGGAGTGTTGCGCGTTACCGTAATCGTTAGCGTTCATTTGTGTTGATGACATATGGGACTTGAGGAGCTCACATGCCTTGATGGAGTATTTATATTTTGACTGACTGACTTCAAATGTCATGATTAAGAATATTATCAGTACGAGAAATTTACAAATAAACTGATATGAATTTACACTATTTTTGTCAATATGTTATATTTTAATTTATAATGTTTCCAAGGTGTGATTAATAAAAGTAGTGTACGAGATTATAAAACAAGTATCACGTGCTGAATAGGTCATATAGAGATCATATTTTATATTGTCCGTATTATTTATGTGTAATAAGGATATTTTGTCTAGTAACTAATTTTATCGAATAAAAATTTTTACTAATTTATTTATTTTTTAGTTTTTAATATTTTGAATTAATAATAATAATAATAATACTTTATTGCACAAAATATATATATATATATATATATATATATATATATATATAACATTTCACAAACATAATTATGTGTATATTATGTGCAATGGCGGCCTTATCGCTGAAAGCGATCTCTTCCAGGCAACCATTATGATTAATATAATGATGATATGAAATCAGTAGCACAAGTGCAGAAAGGTGCAAAAAGTATTACATTACGACTATAAATACATTTAAGGTATTATATATAAATATACTAAACATACTTACATATATAATAATTTATATAGATATACAAACATACACATACATATATATACACATAGATACACAACATATATAAATAAATTAAAAAAAAAATACATAAGAGGATACCATGTACATACAAACATATAAAGGTATATATTATACACTTAAATAGACATACATACAATAAATATGAAATTATAAGATATAATTCTAATTATATAGATAGTTCCAGATAGTGTTCTTTGAGACGGCGTTTAAATATTCCAACAGATTGGGACTGTCTTACTTTGAGTGGCAACTCATTCCAGAGTTTTACTGTCTTAACAGTAAAAGAGTCACCATAGCATTTCGTACGGCACAAAGGTATCTCTAGGAGGTTGTTAGTCCGGGAGCGGAGTTGTTGGGAGTGATTGGTGCTTGACCCTAAGAGCTTGAAACATTCCTTGAGGTACATAGGAGTAACAGGATGATAGAGGATGGTATAAAGGAGAGTGAGGGAGTGTAAGTTGCGTCTGTGTTGTATCGTCAGCCACTTTAGCTGGCTGCGAAACTGCGACACATGGTCGTACTTTCTCAGTCCAAAAATAAATCTTATTATAAGATTTTGCAGACGCTCGAGTTTATTAAGTAGCTGTTGAGATAAGTCGAGATAGCAGGAATCAGCATAGTCAAGGATTGGCAGGAGAAGGGTGTGGGCCAAGGATATTTTGGTTTTTAAAGGTAAAATATTCCCCCATCTTCTCAATCTACCTATGGCGGAGAAAAGACTACGACTAAGCTCAGAAACGTGGGGTGACCAGGAAAATGTGCCATCCATCTTCACTCCCAAATTCACAACACTCGTACTAGGCTCTAAGCGAACATTGTCTAATAAGATTGACAGTAAAGGAGAATGAATTTTAAGCAGTTGATTAGAGTTACCAAATATACATACCTGAGACTTACTTGGATTTATCGATAACCCAAAAGATTTACACCACGTACTTATTACATGTAGATCGGAATTAATCCGAACGACTGCACTGGTAATATCGTTGACGGCTACTGTGGTGTAAATTTGTAAGTCATCTGCGTAAAGGTTTCGGTCCTGATAACTGTTGTGATAAATCACTCTACTTATCTTTATTTAGAGAATCGAGAATATCACGTAAAATCATACGAATAATAATTATTTATTATACGAATCTGTATAATGGTACACATTATCTTGAGCGAATAAATTTCAAAGTTTCTTTTATACATGGCAGCGCGTCAACAAAAGGCAGTTGAAACCTGCACTTGGCTTGCATCATGAGACGAGAAGAATACTTGACTTTTTGAATGTAGGGAGCAGCGAAACAGTGACATCTTTCCCGCTAGCACTCTTCAGTATAGAGATGACTCATAGTCATTTCAGACAAAGGGTGAAATTGCCCGAGGAACAATCTCCCAGGTTGTTCCGCGAGCGTTGACCGCCTTTGACGCCTTTGCGGTTATTACATATCTGCGTTAATACTGCTTCATATTTACGTACTTTAATTAAGAATTGTTAGTACAAATTTAAGGACTTTTTACTGTTTTAATTTTATTATATTAATTATATTATAGTTAAATCTCTTAATATTTTCTCCGACCTGCTATTTTGCCAATAATCGCCTATACGATTATGAGTACAATATCCAAATGTTTTATATTAGTTTAGTATTATTGTATTATTAGTGAGAGGATTCTTTGATATGACTAGGTCAGGGGAATTTGCGCTGTTTATTAAACAAGAAATTTGCACTTTTATTATTTTATAAAGTGTTATTACACAATTAGAATAAACAAAAATTTCAAAAACGACTGTGTCACTGTCCACTGTGTCATGAGATCAGTTAGGATATATAGTTAAGAGACACGGGTTCAAATCCAGCTACGTTATTTTTGTACGTTTTCTAAAATAAATCTTATTTCAACTTCTAATTTTACAGTCAATACTCACCATTCTAATATAATTGCGGAAATTTGTAAATACCGGACTGGATATATAGTAAATAAATTAAATCAGTACAAAACGCAAGGTAAAATTTATATATATATATATATATATATATATATATATATATATATATATATATATATATATATATATATATATATATATATATATATATATATATATATATATATATATATATATATATATATATATATATTATTTTTTTAATGAAAAAAAATATACTCCACATAAAAATACTTTTAACCATTCAAAACTCAGTATTAACTTTCACTACGTTGTCAATTACATTACATCAATCTCGGTTAAGTAGGGAAGACAAAGTTTTACCCGAGTTTGGCTGACAAGTACGTCACTGTGGCACACATAATACTAAACTTCTGAGACTGCAGCGGGATTCATTACAGCTACTTATGGCCAGCTTTAATCAATCCTATATATTTCAGATATCTTTTTTTATATATAATTTCATATGTAATATACAATATCTGCAATAAATAAAAATATTTTAAGAGTAAGTTTTCCATATTAAATTTCCAGAATAAATTTATTAATAATAATTATATATAATTGAAAAAAAAAACAATTTGTTTTGTTGAAGTTAACGTGCTGAGTCGGAACTCGAAATGAATCGACTATGAATTAGTTATAATATTTAAATTATATTTTACTGCAAGCAGTGGCGTCAACATCAAGTTTGTAAGTCAATATTAGTAGTCAATACATAAGGGCTTTCTATTTCTTTGGTATTAACAGCCAAATATATAAAAAATATAAAATCAAAAACTATGTAACATTATAATTCATTACTGCCATACTTCGTCATTTGTTTCTTTTCTTAGAGAAAGTAATAAAAAAACGACGTCTCATTTTTCACTATACTCAAAGATCGCTAAACAAATACTATTACTATGAAAAATAAATAAAAAGGCATTTTCAAATCAACTACTAGAATAGTACGATCTCTGGAACGAGCAGAAGCGTCGCAGTTTTAATCAAACATTTACTCGACTTCCATTGCATTACTCTCTAATCCTCATCCTCAAGCGAATTGAAATGTTTTTTTTTTATATAAATATTTAGTATGTTATTTAACGTAATTTATCAAATGTAAAATGTCAGTTTGGTGAATTTCCGTTATAAAAGATTTTGTTGGTTATTAGTAACACAAAGCACGACGTTTAGTTTTAACATACGTAATAAATAGATATACCAATTATTATTTCTTCATCTACTATTTAAAAATGCATAAATACAATTATGATTGTTTTTTATAAAAAATAATTCATAATTACTTATCCACGTCTTTAAAATATTAAAATAAAGCTTAATCTAAACATTATCAACAAACGATTTTTAAATTAACTGTAAATATCGGTATAATTATTCGAAACTTAGTTAGAATTTAAATGTTTTATTATAATACATTGTAATTTATAGCGATTTTTTTTTATAAACTTCACCTGCCTAATCGAGTAAGAGTTTACAACTCAACGGTTTGTATATATTGCCTAACTAAGGAAAAGGGCTCTTGATATTTGTTTTGACAAAATATGCTTACAAATTTTGAAAACTGACTATTCTTAAGAAATTAACTTAATAATATGATATAAAAGTTAATATGTATAATATATTTCGGCATTGTATTATAAAGTTAAAATTCAGTATTATTACATCAAATCTCTTAAGGTATACTTTAAGCGTCATTTATATATATCTCTTACCTATAGTGAAGCAGAATATTCACCTGAATAAATCAGTTGATGAAAAATTAAATAAAAAAATAGCAAAGAGTTACATTTTACTTACAATTTCATTTTCAAAAAACGACATACTACAATTATGATAAAATAATTTTAATATACGATAAGTCCTTAAAATTGCACTTCATCTCTTATATCGCACAGAAAACATATCATGGCATTACATGGATTTATGGCGCGGATGACGCGCCCATCGTGCTGCAGGGTGAAGAGCAGTACTGAATCTCCTGAAAATACTTATAAACGCTTGCTCCCGCCGTCCGAATCTCTCTCACTCTCTACCTAATCAATTTCTAAATAGTACTACACTACCAGAGCTGTAATACCACTATTTGTAATATTTGTAGTTCTAGACTGGCCGAGATCTTTAAGCAAACTATAGAGATATTTCCCTGTTTTACATATTTGTATTGTCATTATATATGAATAGAAATTTACAACAATCAAACAATTAATATATTTATTAATACATAACATTGTTTACCACTGGTATGCTCGTTGGTAATTAATAAAATATAATTATTTAAAAAGTATGATAACTTCGTAGATATTTAATTTAATACTTTACTTAAAGTCAATACTACACTTAAACTAGTATTACCAAGATTCAATGCTCATTATTCAAATATAACCTTTCCAAAGTCACGAAATATATATTAACACGATATTAAATAAAACAGATATCTATAAAAAATATTAATGTGGTTTTATTATATAGTATGAAATGGTCAGATATATTTTTATATAAATAACACATTACATAAGCTTTTCGAGTCACGAAGCCGATCCGAGTCCCGACGCACGTTAAGCTGAGCAGAATATGTGCTATATTTCATGGTGTTCACGTTTCCAGTTCTGTGATAGAAAATCCACCTTTTTCTCTCTAGAGCTTTTACAGAATAGTTTTACACAAAGGATAGAATTGTATATAATTATGGTGTCGTCGTATGTTTTATACGTACAATATTAATTAATGTTATACGACTTCTGTAAATGGAAAATTCCGTAAAGTATTTACCTAGGACATCCATCTCGTATTTATATTGTGTTACCATTTACGTTATTCCAAAAGTTATTTATATTTCTATAATATAAATTCAATATAAAAATATTTACTTTTAAAGATACGATCATTAAAATAAGAAGACTGGTGAATTTTTAAACAACTACTACAAAGTCAGAATAGTTTATAAAGTCAATGCTTCATTGGAATTGCTTTAATTTTATTTACCAGAAATAAATACAGTTAGTGTTAACTAGACCTTTGTAAAATAGCATAATATCTCAAATTCATTTCTATCAATAACCCAATATATGAAATGATTCAGATAAACAATTATCCTTTAAATGATCGACTTTATATATAAAAATATAAAAAATACATTCAATAACAGCACAATGACTTGCATCAAATATGAAATGCGGCCAATGTACGGTTAAGTATTCTTCTCCTGTAATTGCACTCTATGTTTCAATTACTGCCTCGATTTTACAATTATATTTGTAATATTCGTATTCATAATATAAGATCATCCGTTATTACGCCACAGATTGTACATCGCATATTCTAGAGCTTTCACTACATAGCTTAACTTTATTACTAGATTAAAATTAATATTTAAAATATTTGCGTATTATAACATGAAGAATGTAATAAAAAATATTGTGAATAGGTTGTTATTAAGAAATATTTTTGTAATATTATTAGGGTTCCGTACCTCATAAGGAAAAAATGGAACCTTTATAGGATCACTTTGTTGTACATCTGTCTGTCTGTCTATCAATTTGTCTAGACCATTTTATTCAAATCATGAACAAAAAACAAGTTGAAATTAATATCAAATATTCAAGTTGATAAATTCTTGAGGGATAGAAAAAATCAAGCGTCTAAGTCGACGCGATGAAAAGATATGAGCGTTTATGCTTCATTTTTTTTAATTTTGTATGATTACTGCGTAATCAAAACCTACAGGGTTCTTCCTGTTGACATCGCGTCATGAAATTTGGCAACAACTTAAAATTTATAGTACAAGCAAAGGAATAAATTCAAAAATTGGAAATTTATAGATATATTCCGGAAAAATAAATATTACAAATTTAGTGTAGTTCATTTCATACAAAATGAGAGATCCATGTTTAGTTAAGACACTCCGGTGTCCGCTAATTGCTCATAGTAGGTAAGGTAGATAGAGTAGGTAGAGTAGGTAGAGTAGGTAGAGAAGTAGGTAGAGTAGCTACTTACCTCTCTCTCTTACTCTTACCTCTTACCGCTGGGTAAGATAAAATATAGAAGATAATAAAAACATAGTTTATTCTGACATAATATTATGTGGTGGTCAGTTTATTTCTGGTGAATAAGCCAACCAGTGGTGGGATTCCAACCCATTTTCGATTCCGAATGTTAAAACGTTCTATTACATTTTAAAATTTACAATATATGACATTTAAATGTTACTATACAAGTTCAACTTCACGCTTCAAGGACTGTATATGATTTTGTTTTCAGAAACCAACTCCGGCTTCATACACATGCGTTTTATCTTATTCTGTAATAAAATAAATATTTTAATCTATATTTGAAAACTGAAAATAGAGTATATTTGTATTCGTATAAGGATGTTACATTATATTATGTTATTAAGTAAAACGATTGACGTTCTACGGCTTATAGGAATACCCCAAATGCGAGAGAAATATAGTGATCAGTGCTATAAAATTTGAACTAAATAATGATAGAGATATTTATAATTGAATAAATAATACCTAGGACCTACAGTACTTTAAGTAATCAATGTATTGTAACTACGAGTATGCTATTTGCACAACTCCAGCAGCATCAATTAAGTTATGATTGACATATTGCTTTCCTAAAGGCTAGTATATACACTATACAGGTATAGATATATTAAGAATATCGATATCCGTGGATACTCTGTATTCATTGTTATAAAGTATACTGAGCCTTCCAAGGAGAAAGATAATTATTTTCATACTACTGGCAAATTTCATTACATAATAACGCATTTTATTAGAGCAAATGAATGATAAAACCAAACTAATTTTGATACATTGTGAAGAAATTTTCTAGTTTAAAAATCATAAACAAAAATAAACGATGCACTACACACTACCTTTGCATCTTAATACGTAAATTAGATTACCTAAGGCCAAAGGCGGAAATTCCGTCACTGCCAAGGCGTGTGCCCTAATCAAGTAACCGTTTCCAACTCAGCGATCCGAGTGAGTCGATAGACCAGTTACTGGGTGAGTCGATAGACTAGCTATACATACAGCTAGTGGGCGTCGCAATTGGGTGACTTAAACAAACATTTGTTCAAGAATTCTGTACTTCACATACAAGCATTATTGCATGTCTCGAACAAGCATTATTGTACATATAAAATATTTATGTAAGTGTTCATTTTATTAAATATTAACTTAACGAAACTTGAGAACAACAAAGAAATGTTGTTAGATTTATATTTATAATTTAATTTATTATATTTTTACGTTTTTTCTTCATTTAAGACTTGCAATATGCGACGTTGAGTTCCACTACTAAGCTCACAATGTCTCGAACTCGGGCGGAGAGCAGAGTGTCTTAATACTAGGTTCTCTCTGCCTATCCAGCCTTATGCTGAATGAAAAAAAAATCTTTTAATGTTCACTTTATCCATTCTTAAATTTTCAGATCAGAAAATTTACATTATTTTAAATTTAATTCAATTCTCTTAGGTTGGATACGCGATTGCATCTGTGGTGGGCACACAGACACGCCAAATCAATAACAAGTACAGACATACTATAATGTTAAGTCATACTAGTATCTATCAACTAATATATTATCTTTTATAAATACTTCTGTTTTTATATTGCTCGACATATAGAAAAAAATATATAATATTCATATTATATAATATTAATAATAATACTTTACGAATATGAAATAATTAAATAACTTTGGCCCAACCAATTTACCACAAATATCTTGAAATCAAATTCTATACGAAGCGAATAATAATAATATCAATGAAATAAAAGTAGATCGGCATATTATATCATTCAATAACTATTTTACTTGGGTTTATCTAATGTCTTCGGACACGAAGTCCTTGCTTTTTGTGATCTTTCATCCCACTCAATAGTTGTCTGCCACGAGCAGCTTTACAAATTTATATAATATGATTTTCCTTTTGCTAATTATCTTAAAATATTCAATATTTATTGTGTAACATATATAATAAATAATAAAGATTAAAATTATTAAAAAAATAATTATTATAATATATGCTAATAGCTTCACGCTATATGTCACACATGGTAGTGTAGGCAGAGGAAACCTTAGGAACCGTAGGAACTTAGTGTTAAGATACTCCGTTCCCTGCTTTCCGGCTTTTGAAGCAATGCGTATTGAGTAGCGGAACTCAACGCCGCAATTTGTCTTGTAGCATAGGGCGAAAAAATGAAAACTATTCATTCTCCCCGAGTGGGAATCGAACTCACAAAGCGTAGCGTTTACAGGCAGACGCTGTGCTTCTACGCCACGACAGTCCTCATTATTATTTATTACAATTATTATTATGCTATTATTATCTTTTTTACCAATTTACATTCATTCAAGAACTATAGCCAAGTGAGAAAACACTACGTTATTAAAATTCATTTCTTAAACATATTAAATTAAATAAATTATTTTATTTAAATACTTAATTTCCAATAGAAGGTGGTTAGGAACAAATTCGTAACTAAGTTCTACAGTGACATTCATTACTGTTCGGCAAGCTGGAATGGCTTTATTACATGAAGCTGCACCAATTAAAGTAGATAAATCTTAATCTACACCTTTAGCTTGACTTCTCTTTGTGATATGTATATAAGGTATATAAATATAGCTGAAATATGGAGAAAAGAGTATTGTGTCACAAGATTTGTCCTAGTATGTAAAATTTTAATCATTTTTCTCTCTTCTATGCTATACAGTATTTAATATTTAGAACAGATAACCTAAAAGTAATTACACTCTCATCTCAATTTGCTTAGCTGTACTGAATTTTATTTAGTAAACGAATACAACACCGCATGCACGTATACTGCATTTAGCTATGTTGAACAAACAAATGGCTGACATCGGCTATTGCACATTGTTTAACCCTAACGGTCATAAATCTACATTGATTACGGTACAAAACGGTTTGCTTTTATTTTAAATATAAAAGATAAAATAGAGTTGACATATTCAATTTTAAATAATGTTTTACTTTTAAATAAACAAATAATTATTTATATTTTATCGGTACGTTGTATTTATGTCTTTTTATCACCACACATATGTCATATATGTTCGTAGGATTAATCACTTTACTACGCATTTTTCACCGATTTTTAGAGTTCCTTGCCTCAAAAGAAAATGGAACCCTTATAAGATCACTCCGTTGTCCGTCTGTCAAGACCCCCATTCTCGAGAACACCACAAGCTAAGAAGGAGCTAAAATAAAAATTAAATACTTAAATCTAAATTCCCTTGGGGCACAGAAAAAAGCCTACTTGCAAGTCAACAAAATGAAATAAATAGCCTTTATATTTTGATGATTTTGAAACTGTTAATCCACACTAGGGATAGAAAAATACTTAAAGAAAACATATAAAAATTTGAACGCAGCGGGATTCGAACCGTCCAAGTCTTGGACGATTTCCATGAGACGCGGGTTCGAATCCCGCTGCGTTCAAATTTTTATATGTTTTCTTTAAGTATTTTAAATAGCCTTTATGTTTATTTTACTTCGCATAGTTTTTAATGTTCACAGCGTTACTAAAGTCCTTACAGTATTTACCCTCAATTCAAATGTATCTATATATTTAAATATGCAAATCTTGAATATTTGATTTGCATTTTGTGTAACTAATTAATATGTTAATAGAGATAAGTATAGTTAATATAATTAATAATGTAGTTTTAGATTATATTAGTGTATAATATATAATAGAGTATATGGTCAAGTGAACTTAAGGATAAAAATTATAATGTAGGTAAGTCTAGTTTTAAGTGACGTCAAAAAATATGTGTTGCTACTATTATCCTTCGATCTAGAATCATGAAAAATTTAACAAATAAAAGATAAAATACAAAAAAACATCTATTACAAGCTTATATTTGTTATTCATTTCGTACAAAATGATTGTATACGCCCGCAATTTTAAGTTTGCCAACTTTTATAAGCTGTACTTCCAGTTGGCTTACACATAAAATTGATACGTATTATGTATGCGATACCGAATTACACTTGACCACTTTTTTAATTATTATAGTTCTGATAATGGACCTCACACAAATTTATTTTGTAACATCAGTACGGTGCATGTCGGTAATGATACAGAAACAGTGATATAAGAGTGTAATTACGTAAATACATAAATTTATTACGTTAATTTATTCAAATCACAGTCATTTTAAAAGTAAATACCACACATTGCAAGAAATATTTTCATTCATAGGTTTTAAATATTTAATTAGAGATAAAGAGAGTTCTATTTTAAATGAAAAAAACAAATGGAGCTACGGACGTCATATGTGACATCTTAATTGCACTATGATAACTTTTCACTAATATTTTATTTTAAAACAATAAAGTGACACAAATATTGCGCACATTAAATATTAAAACAAAATCCGGATTCAACGATGTATTTTAAGCCTAAAAGCAAAAATTTACCGAATAAAGTGTATAGTTTTCGAGTTGTGAAACCGATAGAAGTCCCGCACGCTGAGCCGAGCGGAATCTGTACCATATTTCATGTCCTTTACGTTATGCGCTCTGTGAAAGAAAATACATTTTTCACTCTCTTTGGAGCTATCGCAATATATTCCTTTTATTTGTTTCGCTCGAAATACCGATAGTTTTTGTCCAGCTTTAAATTTGAATCGTCATTTTAAATTGTATTCGAGGTATTGTATCGAACGTAACTAACTTCCTACTTATATTTTACTAACCTGCATTGATTTAAACGTTATATAAATAGTAGTTTCACACAAGTCAGCTCAATCAGGGTACTATTTAAGCAAAATTTTTTTTTTAGTTGAGATTAAAGAGACCATTGGAGTTCTATAAACACCTAAGGTTCGCTAAAACCCACATGCTGGATGATGGTATTGTTATACCACTTCCAAAAGACACAAGTGCCCCAGAGCTCATGAGTAAAGATATCAATTTCACAAATAACTTATGATAGGCATGGGAAAGTTACATAGACATAATGAAATCTTTTATTTGGCGAGACGAGAACGATAAGTAGAAATTCAAAATGAAAAATGGCCTATAGAAGAATTTTGTAACCCTTTAGTTTTAAAATGGCACACCCTATTTCACTATTGTCCTCCAGCACTGTTAAAATTAATGATCTTAATACGTTTTAATGACTCTTCTAGATCAAAGTAATTTGGGATGTGGGTAAGCCTAAAGCGAGTAATGCTGGTAGAACTTTCAGTTCCATGGGAAACAAATAATAACTTACCAACAAACTGACCAGGAATATTTTTAAAAGTAATTTAGTCGCGGTAGAAGTAGGAGTGAGAGGTGAAACAGCTAAATCTCTCTATACTTTACGAAAAGATCTCGTCCTGCTAGTCAGACCTATCACCAATAAATTTCTATACGACTATCACCGATTAATTACTAAAAGGTATGGCCAAATTTGGATAGGTAAAGCGAGAAGCTCGGACAGTGGAGTCGTTCGAGATCCTAAAACCTACACTTGAGTTGCAAGACCTCTCTACAATGCGATGGGCCCGACATCCGCACGGTGAATCTATGGAAGGATAATTAGCATATCTTCTATGAAAAATATTCTAATTATAACTAAAAGTTTATACGTGTTGCATTTTTTAATTCCTTCTTCTTTATTATAACAGCTCAAGCCTGACATTTTAAGTGTCGATACAATGTCCATGTGACCTGTTCGAAATTTAAAAGACACCTTAAGCTTTAAGACTCTATCCATACCACTTCCATTTAAATTTTTTTTTAATATTTAATTAGCCGTATATATGTATAAAGAACTCTCCATAATTGGAAATTGAAATTATGAGATTACTTACATTGAATGGCAAAATTCTACGTATTGAACTAATAATAAAATCATAAATATATACGCAAACAAAATTTTTATTAGCACTGTAAGTACATATAATACAGAACATAACAATATAAATGCAATTAGATAGAACCTGAATACAGATATTCAACTATAAATTTAAGTGAAACTTTTTTAATTTAGCACTTTTTTGTACCAAAGTACAATTTTCGACGTAGCATTTAAGTTTTATATTTTTGTATTCATTTTATCACGAGGAAAATAACCGTGTCACTGTTCCGCAGCCTACCGCTCTTGAAAAGTCAAACATGCTTCATAGTTCATGGTGCAAGAGCGCAGTTTCAACAGCCTTTTGTTGGTCCGAGTCGAGTATGAAAGGAAGTTTGTAAGAATTCACCCTTTGCGTAAAACGGATTCTAAATAAGTTAGCAGCAATATGCTTATTATAATTTTTTTTAATATATACTATTTTGTAAGTATTCTTAGTGACGGTTATATAAAAATGTTTATTTTTTTCCCTAATGGCTTTAATAAAAAATAAAATTATCATTGTTCAGCCATATTTTGTATTAATTATCAAAATGTGTTTGTATTGTATTAAAACAATTATAATATGTGCAATATAAATGCCACAGTCAATAAAGACTTTTCTCTCTTATTATATACAGTGAAAAGAAAAATACCTTGGTTTTCAACTCCCAGCATTAGTTCCTTTACTAAAAGCAATATTTTCCAATCTAAGTGACAAAGTGCACTTACAACGGCTTGTCGGATACTAAAACTTTGCCATTTGATCGGCGTCTACTGCAACAAAAGTCCAAGTAAAACAATTTTGTTTCCTTTTTTCTGTATTGATGTCGTCGTAATGTTTTTCAATGTAAAAGCTAAAGTTGAATATTTTATTCATAGTAATTTCTGTATGAATTATTTTTTAGGGTTCCGTACCTCAAAAGGTAAAAGCGAAATCCTTATAGGATCACTGTTGTCTGTCTGTCTGTCTATTCATCTGTTAAAAGCGTTTTGCGACAAAAAAATCATTAATTCAATTATATTTATGAGTATTATTAACAAAATCATAGAAATATTATTTTGAATTCATAAAATTATTAAATTTGAAGCTTTGGGGGAAATGAAAGTGTGACAGCTTGGATAGATAGCTACAACGACACTTTATTTTGTTCGATTTATTCTGTTTGCATGTGGAATTTTGAAATAGTTTCGCCTATTTTTTTAAAAAAGCCATTGAAAATAGCAAGCCAGAAAAGAAATTAATTTAATTTCAATATCTAAAAGTTTGTCTTATATAGTATTATTATATTATTAGTTTGTCTTATATACCTAGTGATGTGTTTTTTTATAATATGCATATTACGTGACGTTAGCGAGACAAAGCGTGGCGATGAGTTCCTTAACATTAGGTTTCCTGGTTTATGCGGGATAGTGCGTGAAGCTATTTATTTATTTCAAGAATAGCTCCGCGATAGCAATACCAACTGGACATGTTACGTGATTTAGCATTTATTGTCTCAAGGTGACAAATACTGTAACACAGTGTACTCTATGCGAAATAGGTATACATTCTATAGGTAGGCGTAAGCATACGTATACATATGCCGTTTGTTCACTCAGTTTACTTGGAATATGACTATTTTGCTTATAGGCGTCATGATTGTTACTAAGGCCTCATATAATATTATTATCTCATTATATTATATTTTTTATTTAAATAATTTGTTATAAGAATTCCATACTTCAAAAGGGAAAATCCACAGTTCCAATCCAATCCTTCACATTTATCTCTACAAATATATTTCCACTTCCGTCTGTTTTAGAATCCACCTTGTCCAACAAGACCTGATAGACGACACATAGACTTGCATATAAAACAATAATAATATAAAAAAATGCGCCTCTACTGGGTTACGTCGGCATCTATCATATTAATTTTGCAAAGTAACAATTGAAGGCTGCTGCAAATAAAAAATACCGCAATCGAAATATAGTTTTGAGATTTGTAACTCTCCGTAGCAGGCGTCGTAGCTTTCGCAATTGACTGCCTTAAACAAACATTTGTGTAACACTCTCGTCCGACGTTTGATGCATAGCACCAAGTATTGGAGTACATGCTGCTCCTAAATCAAAAATTTAATGTTAGTTTCGTTGGAACATTTTTTAATTACTTTATATTTTTTGAGTTTATTGCCAGCTTAGCGCAGATTGTACGTGCTTTACAGAAAGTTGTAATTCAAAATACAATGTCTACTGGGCATATATGCATGTAAAAGTAGATAACAAGTTGGTCGTTTTATTCCAGGTGGCTAACTTGGAATAAAAGAAAGAGAAATGTAATGTCCAATCTCTCTTTCTTTAATCTTCGTTTGATATAAAGAATAATAAATTTATATTAATAAATTTATTAGTCTTAAGGCCTCATATAATATTATTATCTCATTATATTATATTTTTTATTTAAATAATTTGTTATAAGAATTCCATACTTCAAAAGGGAAAATCCACAGTTCCAATCCAATCCTTCACATTTATCTCTACAAATATATTTCCACTTCCGTCTGTTTTAGAATCCACCTTGTCCAACAAGACCTGATAGACGACACATAGACTTGCATATAAAACAATAATAATATAAAAAAATGCGCCTCTACTGGGTTACGTCGGCATCTATCATATTAATTTTGCAAAGTAACAATTGAAGGCTGCTGCAAATAAAAAATACCGCAATCGAAATATAGTTTTGAGATTTGTAACTCTCCGTAGCAGGCGTCGTAGCTTTCGCAATTGACTGCCTTAAACAAACATTTGTGTAACACTCTCGTCCGACGTTTGATGCATAGCACCAAGTATTGGAGTACATGCTGCTCCTAAATCAAAAATTTAATGTTAGTTTCGTTGGAACATTTTTTAATTACTTTATATTTTTTGAGTTTATTGCCAGCTTAGCGCAGATTGTACGTGCTTTACAGAAAGTTGTAATTCAAAATACAATGTCTACTGGGCATATATGCATGTAAAAGTAGATAACAAGTTGGTCGTTTTATTCCAGGTGGCTAACTTGGAATAAAAGAAAGAGAAATGTAATGTCCAATCTCTCTTTCTTTAATCTTCGTTTGATATAAAGACTAATAAATTTATATTAATAAATTTATTAGTCTTTATATCAAACGAAGATTAAAGAAAGAGAAATTGGACATTACATTTCTCTTTGTTTTATTCCAAGTTAGCCACCTGGAATAAAACGACCAACTTGTTATCTACTGTTAATTACCTGATAGTTCATTTTATTATTAAGAGTAAAAATTAATTAATGAACTACGACTCTGTATGTGACTGATGCTACGGAGACAAAGAATGTCAAACATGTCTCACTAGTCCGTGTTTAATAGGTAACATTTGTTAGATACATTTAATTATTAGTCACACGCTCAAGGCTTCGTAGCTTAGTAGTAGCAAATTGGATGGCGTTTGTTTTGAAATTTTATCATCACATTGCCAATTTCCGATGTTCTCGGATTTACTCTAAAGTAAGATATGATTATTATATTAGCAATAAAAATTCATAATATATAAATTGAAGTAATTATTTTATATGCAATATTTTTGTATATGCAAAGCAACGCACCATATATAACGAGACTGTTGGCCAGTTTCTCACATTATAGCCCAAATTAAATACAATATCTACTTCTCACAGTAGTATATACTAAGAATTTATATTCTACATCATCCCAACACATTGTTTTTACATTCTATAAACATTATATTTAGCTAGTCCCAACAGATATATGGTATATAGGTACTTTCATATCATTATAACGTTGCCATTGTTTTCAAGTAATAATCATAATTCACTAAAAACTTATCTATTTATTAAGCTTATATTTTTAATAATGGTCAAATTAAATAGAAAGACTTCACTTACGGGTAATCGACATAATTTGAATGTATCTATTGTGTGGACATGAAAATAATTCAATCCCGCTAGTGGGTCTTCTCTTCTTCTTCTTCTTGGCATTAGTCCCGGCTTTTGCCAGGGTCTGCCTTTCTTCTACATACGAGTGGTGAAGTGGTTTTTAGTGGAGCGATTGCCATCTGACCTCCAAACCCATTACTGGGAGAAACCAAGAAAGGAAAGGGAATAAGAGGCAGAAAGATTTGGAATATAGAGGAGGGACGCCACTTACATGGATTGGATCGGGTTATGAAAGTGGTGGCTCGAGGTCCCGGGGTCGCGTACCCGTATGCCAAAAACCAAATATCGGACAGATAATTGGCTAGACACCCTCTGAAATATACCCACTAGCGGGATTGATATTTCAATCCCGCTAGTGGGTATGTTACCACAACTATTATTTTGCTATTTTGATGATTTTTAAAGTGTATCCACACTAAGGATAGATAAAAATACTTAAAGAAAACATATAAATTTGTTCTTTGTTCTTTGCAATAATCTTTGGGTAGCGAAAATTTGTAAAAATCTCCCTACATAGATGCTAACAACGTAATAAGTTGTATAAAGCATATAAGAATTTCGACGGAGCGTAATGAAAAACGCATGGCTTAGTTGTCAAAGCACTTGGACGGTTTCCACGAGGCGCATACTAATCCCGCTGCGTTGAAATTTTTATTTTTTTTAATCATTTTTTTATTATATTTGCTGTGTCTTGAATATAATATTCAAAAATATAATAATTTCAGTACAAATCTATTATATTTTAATATATAAAATTAATACAATTGGTAAGCGTAAGACGGTTTTACCAAAAATAATTACATTTTCGAACGAAACGACGTTACATTCAAGGCCGTACGTGAGCACTTAGCAGAAATTAGTCGCGCTTGCTGGGAATTCTTGTAAATACACATTACCGCTTCATTGAATTTTAGAGTGTTTTCCGTAAAAATGTCATATATTTTCAATGTAAATCTTTTTTAATTTGTATTAACCTATTAACATTTGTATCACCATTCAAAACTATGTTCACATTTTGGTATTATAAGTCTTTGATAACATGATGCCCACTGATTGATCGCCTTAATTATTTACTGATTATAATGACTACGGATGTAACGTAAATAGAAGCATCATTTTAGAAAAGTCAGTTCCGATTTCAATTAGCATCACGCCTTATTAAGCCTATAGCAGGATAACGTAGGTTGTAGAGAGACCCTAGTATAAAAATACTCTACAATTTTCGCTCTAATTCAGAAAATTGTGTTGTCATATAAGAGCGAGGAAGTAAGTAATTACCTCGAGTGGGGATCAAATCCACAATTACGTTTGAAGTTAGACGCTTTCCCATTATGCCATGATCTCCGTATTGAATACTCTTAATTCTGTAGTCAGAATGTCTACACTGCTTCATTACGACGATAGTAAATTTTCTTGTGAAAAAATATTCAATGAATGAAAATTAAATGTACCTTGATATTTATTTTTGACAATTTATATAACCTTGTCGATATATTTAATCATTGCTTATTGCTTATAAGTTATTATTTTCTCACAAAAAATGTATGTAATATTTATTTAATTAAATGTTCTACATATACTGGCCCTTTTAAATCCCTTTGATCTTTAAATTATTAGTGAATTATGCACAAGATGTGAAGTGTTCAACATTGCGGCTGTACAAGAGGATTCCGTCACTGCTAAGTCATGTGCGTCGGCTTAACTAAATGCTTCCAATCCACCGCCCGATTATGTCGATAGACCGGCTCCCGTGCCTGTGGCTGTCTATATCACACTACCATGTGTTTACTATAAGCAAATATGGTATAGATTTTATTAAATTTTAACTATATATTGTTTTATTTATCTTAAATTTTTATCTTATCTTTTATCTATATACTTATCTTTTATCGTAGTAGTAGTTTTAGTGCTAATTATAAATTAATGGTATAGCATAAAATATTTAAACAACCGACATAAGAGTATGAATGTATGCATATTTTCAGATTATATTCAGATTTTCACAATTGAATAAAATTATAAATTATACAAAATCATATAATATTATAAAGAATGTAATAAGTAAGCTAGCGTGGTAGCTATATATTCCAAATTCTGATAGTATTATACGAAATAGAAGAAATTGTTCTACATATTTTACTATTCAACTATAGAACTGCGGCTTTGTAACTTTAAGAAAAATTTGAAAACTTAAGAATGCTATAAATTCAGCACCTTTATTTGAATATGTATAAAACTTTCTTTAAAATTCTATACAAATCCTTTCGGTGTGGAAAAATTATAGCTTTAGCTATTTGGCAAAACTAATAATACAAGGCTGGCAATAAACAAACAATTCGAGAGTGACCGTAGATTTAATTGGTAACGTTAATCCAAGTTTATAATTGGAAGTCTGAGTGCGGCGCGATATAAATTCATATTTCCACTCACTTTTGGTATGGAAAGTGTATTCGAGTTCACACCTCAAATTTATATATAAAAGGTATTATTTTTACTGTTTTTATTATTTGTTTTTCGTTTTCTGATATCTCCGTTGCACAGAATTTAACTATTTAAAGTATTACTTTACACTTTGTGTATGAATTTGTTTTATGTCTTTTTTTTAATTTAGCTTCACGCTGTATTCTGTACGTAGTAGATAGGGTAGGCAGAGAGAACGTAGGTAGAAGGAACCTAGTGTCAAGACACTTTCAAGTCAATGCGTGTTGAGTTGCGGAAATCAACGCCACAACGTATATGAATTGTTATTCTTTAAATACTAACAACAATTTATAATAGTTTTATGAATATTCTTGTTTATAGAGACTTAAAAGGAATATTTTTAAATTTTTCTTAGATATCCTTAATTTGACTGCACATTTTTTTATTCTTTTTTATATTATTTAAATTAGGCTTTAATATTTGTGTGGTTAATGCACAATATCTAATTACTTAACCGAAATAAATGTTAATCTTTGAATTATAATTATATAGAATGGGAATATTCAAAAGTAAAAATGACCATGATTGGATTACCGTTTGACAAAGTAACATATGTATGTGTGTGTATACATTAATAATTATTATTACTTATTTTTAATTATTAATACTAGTCCTCGACGGATATATACTTAATTAAGTAACCAAGTATAGTTATTTCATCGTGCCTAAAATTTTTTTAATTTATATAATGAAACGGAATGTTTTAACTTTTACAACTTTAGCTATAAGTAAGTACTTTAAGTAATATCACTACCACTTATTATGTATACTACTCTATTATGACCTACAAGTTTATGTAACACAAAAATCTTCTCAAGAAGTACCGTTCTGTAGCGTTGTATACGTTATCGGCACTTCACAGCAATCTTGCGACCGAACGAAATGAAATCATTGATTTTGTTTGCAAGGTGAGAATTAAGCGGAATGGTCGCGTTGTTTGACTTTAATTAATTCGAGGCTTGTCAACGGTGAATGTAATTTCTGGGACGCGTCTGCCTGAAGCATGTTTCTCGTTACGGTAATCGTGTAATGTTCATTTAGTGTTGATGACATTTTGCGGTTTGAACGCACATGTATGTATATGTAATAAGTTATCAAGGAGGTATTAATTATGTATACAACTAATATTATACTGTACTATTAGTGTAGTGAATGATATTGATTATTATTTATTGTTGTTTTAACATACTATGATCTTATTGGACAATGACCTTGATCTTTGTTGTAGATCTGAAGATGTGAGTGGGACAAACATTCTTGGGTATACTTTTTATATTTTCCTGCATATAGAAAGGTAATTTGATAGTATCTAAAACTAAGACGATCCATTTTTCTCTACTTATGTGTATTTCTATGTGGAGTGGTGCATAATTTATCAGACTATGGAATTGTGAATAACTTATTCCCCTTGAACAACCATCACGTTGACAGTCAAACATGGTTCACTGCATCAGAATGTGAACTTTCTCTGTGCTTACGCTATTGATTCATTCAAGAATAAGAATAAAGGAATATGCAATTGTTGTTGAATATTTACATTTCTGCGTTATGGTATGTTAATACGTAGGACCACTTAAAATCTACTTAGTACCTATGTACATTTGGAAATATTTTATTGTTATATGTTACCAAAAATTTGCACAGATAAGTAATATATAATTAATAATTATTATACATTTTTCTTCATTGCAAAAATAAAATAATAAAAAGGCGATAAGTGAGTATACATATATTTTGAAAATAAGAGTTATAGTGACGTCAACAAAAAGGTTTGAAGTTGACCTAGCATTAAAGTCAGCTTATGACACAGCGTGATAGATTGCTAACGGCCCAACGTCCGCTTATTTTTTATTAAACGTCAGGCATCTGGCTTTAATTGCGGCAAAAGTTTCATATAACCTCTCAATTACTTGCAAGCTGAAAAAAAATACCATCCGATTTCAGAACATCTCGCTAATTCAAGCTCCTTAACATAATATTATATTCGAAACGAATCAAACAAACTTAGTAGCGACTCCAAAATTGAACTTGAATGTAAACAGAATGTAGTTTAAGCAAATAAGATTTTAGGAGATCACGTTTAAAGTTTGTCTTAGCCATAAATTTATTCTACTTAACGATGCCCGCGGCTTTAACTATACGTAGTTTATATAGCGTCTAGCTTACACGTTACTTAAACATGAATAGATTCAAATGTATGTAGGTCTAGTTGTTTAATATTTAAGAGGTTTCATAATAAAGAAATAAAATAAATGAAAGCAAATAAGTAATTTTTTATCGAAAATGAAATATGTAATTACAGTTAAATTAATTCATTAAACAACGTGTTCCATAAAACCGGTAGCTAAATCAACATTTGTAAAGCTTTCACTAGGTACTATTCTGATTCGAATACTTTTATATATTATTTTAAATAATTATCGTTTTCTATATTTTAATAAAATCTACTTTGATTCATTATTGTCAACTAAGTTGAATATAACTGATTTATTTTCAAAGATTTCATATTAGTAATACCTAGAAAGCCTTATAGTTCAATAAAGCACTTAATTAAAGTTTAATTTCTGTTTACAAGAGGCCATCGTGGCGTCTGGCGTCTGAATGTCAACGCGCTAGTTGTGGGTTCAATCTTGACTTAGTAGAATTAATTATCATGATTTCCCCGCTTCGTTAACACAAAGTGCGGCGATGAATTCCGCCACTCAATATGGGCGGGAAATGGAGATCTGTGTCTGGAGACTAAATTGGTTGCCTACTGTGCGATTTGTGGGACAAATCGTGAAGCTAAAAAGGGTTCATTTTTATCTGTAACATAAACTTAATATTCCTATTATCAAATTATATTATGCCTGCCTTAGGATACGATTTTCAAAGTTAATATGAAAAACAATAGACCGCCTAAACTTGGGAGTTTATATAAGTATATATAATATATATGTATGTATAATATATATGTATGTATAATAAAAGACAATTTTTTATTAATTATGGGAAGCTAATATCAGAAATTTAAGAGACTTAATATTTTTAAGAAAGAAACTTAATAATGTAACATACCTTTCAACGCCATTTGAAATAAGCTAAAATGATTTTGTGGGTTCCTTTTATTTGTTGTTTATAACAAAATAATATATAGTAGAGTGGAAAATTAATAACTAAGGTGGAAAACTTACTAAATTACAAGTAATTCAAAGTTTTCTTAGAGAACTTTTCTCTATTAATCATTACTCATATTATATAACTATTTTTTTCAACGTTATAAGGTAATCACGTTAAAGAAAATAAAAGTTTACGACGTAAACGACATTTTTTCTAAACTTTACCTTTTAAATAAAAATCACTAAGTCAACAAACTAATATTGAGCATTATCTCGTGTTTTTTTTTTATTTTTCACTTCTGGAGGGAAGATGTCAATCATAAGACATCTATCAGAATCAATAGAAAACAGAAGCAATCAATTGCTTGATCTTTATGACAAAAAAAATATTTGAATTTCCGTTTCGCTCCTGTCGTTATTGAAGTTATATTTTTCAATTCATTTCAAATTATTAAAATTTCCGTTCACAGCGAACGTTAACCGTTTGCGATAAACTTTTTTGATATTACTCAGCACCCGGTGCACGTAAATCTGCCCTTACAGTGGTCTTGGTAACTTTTTCAATTTAACAGGTAAGGATAAATCGTTCATTCTTTTTATTTGACTACATAGAACTGACATAAACTCCAAGTTTAGGCGGGCGGTCTATTGTTTGTTCGTACTAACTTTGAAAATCTTTTCCTACAGCAGGCAGAAATATATGATTCGTAGTTTTTTGAAATATGATAGTAAAGTTTAGATAACGTACAAAGAAGTCAAATAATTCAACGTTAGTGTTTAAAACTATTGTATTCGTCTCTTCTTTAGGAAAATAATGGAATTCTTTCCATATTAAACGTTTTATGAAAAACAAAACAATTAACTAATATATAAAATATTAAAAGTAAATCATAAAAATGAATCGAAACTTTAATTGAATCTTCCTAACCACATTTCGTAGCAGATCCTGCAGGTTTCCTCATATTTCTCCAAATCCTCCAAAACGCTCTGCACATACCAATATCGTTATAAATAAGATAAAAGAGACCACCTAGCATTAGAGCAGTCAATGCATAAACGAAGCCCATAGCTATTTTTGGTATGAGTGGTCCAAACAGCAGTACACGAACGTATTCTACCATCAAAGCTTCCATCCCCCTAAAGAAAATAATTAAATGAAAATATATAATACCTATATTCATCCAGCTTTAGGTTTTCCCTAAAAGAGGAGGGCAACTTTAATTTCCTAAATTTCAGTTATGAAGAAGTCAAGTGGCTAAACTCTCTTTTATTCCAGAGTAGAATAATTAAAATAATTTTAATGGAATAATTTCTGCGAGTAGAGATTGAACTCATTACTAACGGGTTTCCAATCCGCTGTTAAAATGTATCATAGGCTCCATACTTTAAAAACGAAGTTTTAAGCAGCGTGAGAGCAGTTATTTTATTTCTATATAAACGGGGTTTCAGCCTGAACATACGAGGAATATTTCCTTTTGAAATCCATATTTTGTCTAACATAAATAAGGAATTGAATATCTCGATATACATTGAATATTAATTTAAATCTGTATCTTTTTTTGCGCGCCTATTTTTATTTATAATTATAAAATATTAGGCCCTTCCACTATAAAGAAATATAGCTTGTTGAGTGGAAAATGCTAATGCTTTTAAGTTTTCATATGCAAGAACTTTGTATAACCTAAATATACTACCTGCTTTAAATAAAACTTTCTTGTGTGTCATTATACCTACTTCAATCGCGTGCAATAAGCCATGTTAATAATACACTTGGTGAATGCGCCACGACAGCGTCTACGAAAGGATTTATGTACATTATATTTTTACTTTCAGTTCTGCCACTCAACACGCAATTTTCCGAATTTAGGTGGAAATCTATTTGATTCTCTCGGCTTCCTCCGCCACATATGTACAGCAGAGGAGGCCGAAACCAACGAAAATTTCAAAATTTCAAAAATTAGTAAAAAATTGAAAATTTCAAATTGGGAAAATATTCTCACCAAAATGAATGACCTGTAATAAGTACAGCAAGTATAGTGTCAAGTAGCTTGTTTGGTATAAGAATTCCAATAGGTATTAATATAACTAGGAGAGCCGATGTTCCTTTCTCAACGAGCCAAAGTTTCGCATGATCGTGACCTTTTTCTTCTTGATGCTTTACCAGAGTTGTATGAAAAGTTCTTATCTGCAATATAATGTAATATCTTAATGGCATAATTGTAATACGTATGTAAGCAAAATGTATTTGAACCCAAACTAACTGCTCACAATCAAACATGTTACAACTATGCTTCAATATGATTTAGATATTTTAATCATTGTAAATTATCATTTAAATCATATGGTATGTATGAAAATATTCTTCTCTTTCCCAATTTTACACTTCATTGGGATAAAGTGGATGTATGCGGGCATACAAAAGAGTAGACAAAAATAACCTTATAACAAGACACTCCGTTCCACGCTCTAAGCCGAAATTCGAGGCAATGCGGGTTGAGCGTCAAAGGTGATATTATATATGGCAATGGCCTCTAATGTTGGACATATATATATATATATATATATATATATATATATATATATATATATATATATATATATATATATATATATATATATATATATATATAATTATTATAAAATTTAATTTTTCAATCGGTACATCTACAAGGATGGTAAATATAGAAAAGGTAACTTACAGGTTTGTTCATAATTTTATTTTGTATTGTATTATGGAATAGAATTGGTTTATAAGTTATGGAACACCGCCCCAAAATAGGTGTAAATGCAAATTTGGAAACTGGATTTCGTAGTACGTTTGCTGAAATCATGCGATAAGGGGAAAACTAGTTTTACAAAATTACACCAATTTCATATACTAGTGGTTTATTTATTACTAGTGGGACCTCGCTTCGCTAGCTAACTTCTGTTTCGCTCGTTTCCTATAACGCTAATAAAACTACTGAAAGGACAACTATGCATTTTTTGCAATTACTTGAGTGCTTCCTCATAAATCATAGTCTTGATTTCACATTCTTATATAAAAGTCACTATAGTTACTTTGTAACTTTGACTTAAGAAACGGGTTATCTAGGAACCATAATGGGCTCAATTTAAATGATGAAAACCTAACTCACTTACGATTTGCAGATGATCTCATACTATTTTTAGCTATCGGAAGAAAGCTAATAATGAACACAATCAAAACAAAACTTATAATCAATAGATCAAAAACATATAACAATATATTAATTAACATATAACGTTTCAGGAAAAATAGATTACGCAGAAGAATATATATGTATACCCAGACAACTAATATCTCCAATGGATACCATGCGTAAGGAAATTGCTAGGAGAATAGCGAACGCGTGGAAAAAATTGGTATTTGAGATAAATCATGAAAAATCATGAGATGCCTATTAAAGTAAAAAGGAAAGTATTTAACACATATCTAGCCTTGTTACAGCTGCCAAACATGGGAATGATGGACAAACTCATCAATAAAGTATATCAAAACAGGTTGGAAAGGAGTTTGATGTGAAGATACTAGATAAAGTGGGAATTTAAAGAATGCAACAAAATTCAATGACCCTCGCAATGGGAAAGAAGTCGAGACAAACAATTAAAGCGTTGTGAAGATGATATTAGAGTGGCTGGTCCAGAATGGATGAGAGTAGCATGAGATAGAGAGATATGGAGGTTCCTAGAGGAGGCCTTTGTCGAAGGACAAGCAGCGGAGGAGAAGAATGTTCGCTATGATTTACTTTGTAAAATGTAAAATTTTAGCAGCAATAAAGGCTTATTTTATTTTTTTAACTTCTGAGAAAAAGAAGAACAATTAGTAATAAAGAAAGCTTCTTCATTTTTTTAAATATGAGAATTTTATATTTCGCCATAATAAATTGGAACTTAATATATTTAACTAAATTCTTAAATAATACCTCACACAACTTATGAGTGTCAAATGTATGTAAGTAAAACATTTTTATTACTTAAATATATACAGCGCTTCCTATAATATTGTAATTAAGAAAAAAAATACTTTCGAAAAATATGTCGATTCAATTTTCTTTTAAGAAAAAAAAAACATTATAATGATAATAAATCTAAGCTTATCATATTATGTTGCAATAGTTTATTTATTTATTTTTATGTATAATACGCAAAGACATATAGTTTAAAACAACAATTTTATAATACTAGGATATAACAAAAATTTCAACGAACATTTCTTGAAACCACGGGATTTTCAGGTGTTCTAGGGGAATAAGGCTTAACCTCGCTACGAGACGCTGTGAACGGTTGCAATGTGATTAATTGCAGACTAAGCCAGGTCAGTTACGTTCCTTGGGAAACTCAACTGACGATAGCATAGTAGTCCTACTTTCTAATGCTATTCTTAAAGTCTTAAATTATACGAAATTTTACCTTGTCTCAAAATATATGAAGACAAAGACATGACTTTGTATTCAATGTCGGTTTTTTCCTTGAAATTCTTGATTATAGTTTATAATATTTTAGAATGTCAAGACATGTCATATTATGTCATTGTTAAACGTAACATAGTTTTATGAAATTATAATGGCTAGTAATATTTATTTCTGTAGAAAGCTATACTTTGGTGACAATTATATGAAATTTTTGCTGTATATAGTATCGAGAGGCAAATAAGAATAAATTATAAAAAAAATATAATCATCGCTTTCATTCTTTATCCTATTTAAATCCATTCTATGTATATTCATTAAATTTGAACTAGTCCAATTAATAAATTTGAAATGTACAAAAGCCGTTTCTAAAGACAACTCAATTAAGTTATATTTTAAAGGAAATTTCTCACTTGTTAAGTTTACAAAAGCAAATCATTCTAGGAGCCATTTTCCACTGAGAGGACTTCCATTGAGCCCTGACAATGCTGTCTGTCGGTGGACGGATGCCTATTGTTATACTCGGAAGCTATTATTGACATTATTTAAACTCCTATTAAAACTTTTAAATAAAAATCTTCTTTTCGAGTTTTTACATAACATTATAAAAATCGATACGTAATATGTCAATTGCAGAACAGAATTTGCACCGTTAGCTTTTTATGGCTTATACGTAATTTGCTTTAAAAGTGTTTTTATATCTTTGAAAGTGTAAACTGAACCAATTTTACCCAATTAAGTATAAGTAAAATTTATTTGTAATGTCGGTCTTATGCAGAATATATAAAAAAACTGCTCTTTACAGAATTAAATACATTAAATAACATTTCAATTAACAATCATTTTTAATTATTTACTGTAAAATACTAGAACTTTATAATTTATTTAAAAGAAAAATGGGAATAAATTTCAATTATGTCCCATGTGGGGCGTGTCAACTAGATATTCATAAATTTATTTGAAGTATAAAAATACTATAAATGATAAAGTTGAATTTATTTATTTTTGTTTAATCAACTCATATTTTAAAGTTATCAATATACGTCAATACAAAAATATGACACAATTCTTCATCGTTACTGTGACGTCCTCCCTAATACCTGCCATTCCGTGGATCTCTTTATTGCGGATTCGGATAGTTAAACTGACTTGACTGACAATTCCTCCAAATAGATCATCTCCACAGTATTCATCTTTTTCAATGTTTTTCTGTAGTGCCCACATTTCAATGTCATATAACAACTTCGTCAACGAACAGCTACTCTGTCGTAATACACCAATGCAGATAAAATATCGTTAATTCTGTTACCATCCATTTAGTATCTTCCATCATAACTTCATTAAGATATACTTCCCAGATATACCACTTTGTTCACTTGTTATAACAACTTTTCATTTACACTAATCTTGTATTCTGTCCTTTCATCATCTCTTTCAAACACCAGAACCTTTGTCTTACTTGCATTCAGGTTTAGCTGACCAATAGGCACTGCTTCATCTGATCATGCAGCGGAGGGCAGTTCGAATCTTCGATAATCTCAAACTCACAACCGGCTTAGAATCATTAATTGTATGGAGAGAAGATGGGTCTTTGTCGGTATTCTACCGACTGTACAACGGGGAATGTTCACAGGATTTATTTGATTTGGTGCCACCATCTTCTTTTTACCATCGTACCTCCCGCCTAAGGAGCAGATACCACCACCACCATTTAGATGCATTCCTTACATCCAACGTGCGTGCGTTTTCTCCGCGATCTTTTTTTCCGCGTACATGCAAGCTATGGAATGATGTACCTCCGGCGGTTTTCCCTGATCAATATAATTTAGGGATTTTCAAACGGCGTATGTACAATCTTCTTCTCCAACATTAATGTTGGCAACGCATCCACATACTCTCAGGTTGTGGATGTCTATGGGCGAGGGTGTCCGCTTAACATCAGGTGGCACTTCTGCTCGTTTGCCTTCTTATAAAATCTTTGGTTTGCGTAAGTTTGACCACGTTTCTCAATTTCGCGCTCAGCTTAATTGGCTTCCTATCCGCCTTCGCCGCGATATGCACATCCTTACACTCCTTTTTAAAATTCTTAATTATGAAAATTTTCCTCTTTATCTCCGCTCTCGTTTTAACATATTTCCCACTCCTACACGCTCCTACAGGCGGTCGTGTGTCATACCGACACTAGACATACCTAAGAGTAATACTAAATACCTCCAGAAATCCTTCTCAGTGTATGCTGCAACCCTGTGGAACCAACTTCCTAAATCCATCCAAAATAGTTCAAGCATCATTTCCTTCAAATGTCAATTAAAAAAGCACTTACTCGCAAGTTTAAATGAGTAAATTGATTTTCAGACAGTCATCAATGTGATAACCTTATTTTCAGCTCACTTATGTATGTATGTATTATGTTTTTTTTTTATTTTATATATATATATATATATATATATATATATATATATATATATATATATATATATATATATATATATATATATATATATATATATATATATATATATATATATATATATATATATATATATATATATATATATGTGTATGTGTATGTATGTATATTTATATATGTATATGTATGTATGTTTGTATGGTGTATTTATATGTTTGTGAATATTTATGTATTTGTAATAAGTAAGTATTTAGTATATATTATAGTTCCATATTTGTATATATCAAGTTTTATTTATGTGTGACATATAATTAATTATATATGTATTTCTAATTTATTATAGAATTAAATGTACTATATTCTTACCCGCTGCTTAAAAACTCATCCACTACCATAGGTTGGCTGGAAGAGATTTCTTAAAGAGATAAGTCCACCTTTGTGTACTACTTTTTCTTTTTTTTAATGTTGTTATTCTTATGTATTTTTTAGCACAATAAAGAATATTTACATAAAATAAAATAAAAATTTATTAGTATTTTTATTTATACTATTTTATTACTGTCTTGCAAAATGTTTATTCTTAGCAATAATATTTTCCAGTTTCCAAGAGGCGAGGGTTCAAATACGTTATATTATATACAATATGTTTATTATATACGATTTTATGTATTAGCATGTTGCTGGCGTGAATTTATTATAATCCGTCATATGCAAGTCAGACTCACGCATCGTGGGTTCCATACCAATTCCATGATTGTAGATCTCGGGAACAATGGGATCCACGGAACGTACAATTTCTAAAAGTTCCAGACGTTACTTTTGGATGACATTAATATCCATTAAAAATCATACCAATTAATACAAAAATAACAATGTCAACGTGACTTTACGAGGCTTGAATGTTACGACTTCAAGTCAAATAAATCTTCTTGGCGAGACGATTTCCATTTTCCTTCTAAATTCAACAAATACTGTGTTGAAACTAACGCGGCAGAGGTAAATGAAAATAACTTTAATATAATAGTTCCCTCGAGCTCCCCAAAATGACGCTGATAGACACAAAGAAGAAAATACTTATAACGCTAACCTTAATGTATATAAGTAGCAATTTTCTAAACCATTATCTATCCTGATGAGTCAAAGCCAGTCAATTTCACAATCAGTGGGCGTTACTCAGAGTCATGTTCGGCTAACGTAGCATAGTATCGATGAGACTGGAACGTTATTCTTGTTTACTGGACCTTGAAACAATTTTAATTAACTAACTATTAACCTGAGCAACGAGAGTAATGATATATAAATCATTTAAAAAGTTATAGTAACTTGTAGAACTATGGTATAGCTGCAATAAATTAAATAATAGTAGAGTAGTATATGTAAACAAAAAAATACTGGAACATGTTCACTCTCAGTAGAAGCTCCGAATAACTTTTTCCTCATGTTACATATAAAATATTATTAAAAACATAACAACTTCAATTATATTTTTCTTTTGTTACTTCAATATCGCTGATAATATCAAAGAAGATATTTTATAATTCATTTTCAATAAAAATAAGCGAATTTATTGAATGCTTTTAGGAGGAATTTTGTCATGTAATAAGCGGGTGGCTGTCAACGGTGAAATTAAATTCTTGTGTGGTTTAATAAAAAAGTAAACCTTTGATACGCTCTGCCCAAATGTAACGAATAATATTAAAAAACAATATTGCAAAGTTTATTCAGAATATCAAATATTGAATTTATACATGATGCCAAATATTTTAATCAAAGCCACGTAATATTTAATATATACTTAAATAAACGTTTTTTAATTAACTATAGAAACTTTTATGTGAAATTATTACTTTTTCAATAGTAAACTGTCATTTTCCTGTAAACATAATGTCATGTTGATTCGTCAATATTATTTTGAAGAATGCTGGCAAGGACATTTCTAATCACATTCAGACGACATTTTCGTACTTTTAACTACTTATGCGAGGGTAAAACTAAAGATGTACCACTTAATAACCCATTTCAGCTCAAGCCAATAGAATACGAGAGTCATACGTTACGAAAACATGACAATGCTAAACGGCAAAGGCTGTACGAATTTGGCCTTTATGTTGCCGCATGTCTGCCCAAATATGTACAAAAAATCCAAATGCAGCACACAGATGAATTAGAAATATTAATTGCCCCTGAAGGATTTCACCCAGTTTTAACGTTCATGGCCCATCATCAACACGCTTGTTTTAATCAATGCGCGCACGCAACTGCTGTTGATGTGCCAAGTAGAGAGTATAGATTCGAAGTTGTATACAATCTCCTCAGCTTAAGGTTTGGTGAACGAGCACGAGTGAAAACTTATACGGACGAACTCACTCCTTTACATTCAGCTGTAAGCCTATGGGGAAATTGTAATTGGTTAGAAAGAGAAATTTACGATATGTTTGGCATTATTTTTACCAACCATCCAGATTTAAGAAGAATCCTTACTGATTATGGTTTTCAAGGACACCCTCTCAGAAAGGATTTTCCACTCACAGGCTATATCGAAGTAAGGTATGATGATGAACTTAAAAAAATTGTATATGAACCAGTTGAATATGCTCAAGAAATGCGTAGCTACCAGTTGGAGTCTCCATGGAATTATTTAAGAAATTTTGACCCATATTATAGCGATGACACTGAACCTGAAAAGAAGTAACATATTTTAAAATTCTTATTATATCAATATAATGATATATGTCATCGACAAGAACTGATAATAAAATTTGTAAATAATATTTTCTTGACGGTTTGTTCTGCTTAAACCAATGCAATGGGAACAAAAAAATCTTCCGTTATTTTCTTCTCTTTAAACTCGAATTCGAGAAAGTGCATGTTTTTATGTAATTAGAAAAAATATTATATTAAAAGTAAAATGTATAATTAATTTCCTGGCTTTCCTTAAAAAATGCATCTTTTCAAATTCTTTTCAAACTTTTTCAAAAAAGTAGAGGTACTATTTATGTTGCATAAATAGCATTACAATGGCTCGGGCTCTTGGTCATGTATAGACGACTGTTGCGCAGTGCGGTATAATATGTAAATACTGAATGAATGATTGGCTTTGACGACATGTCTTGTAAGATTTATATACTAGAGGATGAGTCATATTGGGTTGGTTCGCCAGTACGATGGCAATACATATATTTACTGCATATACCCGTAGTAGGACATTAAATTTATGTATTGAAAATCTACATTAATCTTTTTATTTTTTTTTCTATATATTTGTTTGTCGCTCCATTCTCTCTAGCCATGCCGTTCGGGATAAAGCGTAAAGCTATGTAGTATGTATGCATTTATTAATTATAAAAACTCTAACCTAACCTGATTGACCTAATAAAACTACTTTACATAATACTTTACTGTATATAAATCAAAGTCACTGAATGATTTATTTTATTACGTTACTTTTTTTACTGATTTGATTTTCATTTTTTTCGCTCTGGTAACAAGGCAAAAAGCGTGTTGAGTTTCGCCACTCAACACGCAATACCTCGAAAGGCGTAAAGCGGGGAATGTGTGTCTTAACACTAGGTTCCTACGGTTCCTACTGTTCCCTCTGCATACCCTGCCATGTGCAAGATACAGCATGAAGCTATTTAATATATATATTTTTTTATATAAATATTTCTTGAGAGGACTTTTTTAGTAAAGACTACTTTTAAAGTATACTACATAGGTATACTACTAATATATAATATGACTATGTGCGGCTAGAAAAAAGTATTTTACCTTTGCTCATACAATATTTATTTTAAAAATACACTCTCTCAGAATAATATTATTTTATTGGTTTATTCGTCTTGCGGATTAGCACTGAACGACAGATCGGCGAAATTATCTCGGGTTTTTATTTTCTTAGCCTTAATAGGATACAAATGAACTTGTAAGGTAAAAATAAGATTGAATGATACAGACATATTTTATACCTTCCTTGTACTTTTATTCAATTCATCACAACTGAAAAATAATAATAAAATTGTATTTCATATAAAATGTATTATGTACAATTTACTACATTCCATTAGAATATCTAAGTTTTCTTTTACCAGAAGTAACATAAATGTGAAGTCGAGTCATCTCTCTTTGTCACAAACTAAACAGCTCTTGGGAATGTAAGAAATCTTAGAAAGTCGGTAAGAACTTTTATCTAAATATATAAACACTATATTAATTTGTTCTTTCTTGTACGGCAGGCAGAGAGAGAATAGTGCCAAAACTCCTTTCTGCACTTTATTGCCAATATTAAGTGTTGAGTGGAAGTCATTCCTCCGAAGCGGGGAATTAATCGAACCCACAACCACCGTGATAATATAATAGTAATTAATTTGTTGCGTAGATAGATATCGCTGTCAAAAATATTAACCAACCAAATTAATTTTCTACTGAAAAACAATGAAAGTCAAGTGAGAGTTGAACTTTTGTTCCGAGGGTTTCATACCAATTTCACAATATGTGGTACAACGGGGAGTACAATTGATAAAAGTTTACAAACTAATTTTATATGAAATTAACTACATTTTGGTAAATATGGTATATTTGTATGCCTAAATTGAATTTTTAATTCCCGGATATTTTTTTATACTGTAAGTTCTAAGTTCTTGCCATTTTTTTTAATTCTAGGTCAACGGAAAGTACTCGATAGGTTTTGATTGCTTTGTGAGTTTCATACAAAATGCGGCATAACCGAAGGATAAACGCTCATATATCTTTTGATTGACTTAGAAGTTTTATTGTTTTTGTGATTCATGGGACTGTAGATGTGGCTATTTAATATTAATTCCGTGATAGACACACACAGACAGACAGGTAGACAACATAGTGATCCCCTATCAGGGTTAAATTTTTTTTTGCGGTATGGATTTCTAAAAACAAGCAACCTTTTCATATTTATCTGATTTAAGTGAGGTCCTTAGTTTTAACTATTTTTACCTCTTGGGTAAATCTACTTTCATATCAGTTAAAAGTAGTATTACCAACCTGATCTTTTACTTGAGATTTCGAAACACTTGAAATAGAACTTTCTAAAAATAATTTTTATTAACATGTGGAATTGTTCGATTTAGCAATACTTTTAACATTGAATTTATTTTAGCTTAAAATAAAATAAATTAATCTAGGTCATAATCAGTTCTATCTTTTGTAAATTCCCTGTAGAATATTCTTATCTATGAGATCCAACACTAGCTTTAAAGGTAAAAGCCATTACAAAGCCCGTATGCCACATAATAAACGAGATAAAGCAATTTCGCGAGAGTACAATTGGTTACTTCTACAGGAAAACAAAATGCTAGTTTCGTGGATATCTAAAGTGCTACCTACGCCTGCACCTATTTCCTATATCTATAGTTAGATATTTATCTAAAACAATGATATGACCTTGTTTGTTAATTAACTGTAATTTAAACATTTCCAACATTTATTATCTATTAATAAGTATCAAAAATAAAATTATTATTAATAATAATTTTTCAATATGATCACATTATATTACCATTTATAGAATAACATTTTTTTACGCGCCATCTATTTATGTAGGTACTTGTTTGTAACATCTGTTCCGGGAATCATTTACTACTCGAGTCGCAGCAACATAAAATTTTTCCTCGATAAGGAACGGCGTCTAATAGCTGTTTCGTAATTAAGTAGAGAACAATCTAGAACATTTATTGCCGACGCGAGGTGAAAATTGAGGCAGTTGAATTAGTTTATTACAAAATTATAGCTTCGTGATATAATGCGAAATATGTATTTAGCGACTTACTATTTGAATTCGATAAATAGCGCTGTCATTATGCTATGATATTATTGTGAAAACGTTATCAGCGTACTGATATGGTTTTATTAGCTCGGAGCCATTGAAAGGCGGATATGTTTACCAAATCAACAATGTTTCCATTTTAACAACTAAATTATGAACATGTAAAGATAATTATGATTTTTTACTGTCATTTTAAATTTTCGACAAACACAGGATAACAAGACGCAGCTGCACGAGTTGAACTAATTTTACCCCAACATGACAAGGGTATTAGTTGGGTCGAGACCGTTTTTATAACTCAGGTTACTAATATTTACTTACAGAAAGTACTAGTATACTATAAATAAAATATAAAATATATATTTATGTACTAGCGCACTTTATAAAAGGCAACAATGTCTGAAAATTCACTTAAGCCGTTTTCTTTTCTTATTGTGAGAAGTACTAATGGTATTTGTAAAAGGATTTGCTTAATACTTACAAATCATCCAAGCTTTAGCGTATTAAAATTCATACATTTACTAATCCAGTTAAATTCTAAGTTATACGGTCATTAATCTTAAATAAAAGCATTGTATCTCTTCAAAATGAAAATCTAGAACTCGAGTTTAAATGAGATTTAGGGAAGTCACAAAACTACGGGTTTAACAATAAATCACGCAAAAGATTTCTATTACAGTTTTATATTTACAAATCTCTCTTTTTTTGTATAATTAGTTATCAATATGTTATACATCATGTAAGCAGGTAAAGTTAGTCTTAAGACACAAGGTAAGTCATTAAGATAGAAACCTAATGTAAGTATTTAACTATGCAAAGTAGATTTCTACTTGTGACAAATATGTCGTCTTCATAAGAAATTCGTCCTTGTCGCCGACATAGGGAGGGCCTTGTGAATTATAACATCAGAAAGCTCGAACTTTTTGTGCTGAGATTAACTGCGTATTACAAGCCTAAAGTATGCCAATGAGGGGTGTTTCCTAAACTTCTTAATTAGTTACGAAAGGTTTTTCTTGCGAACGCCTTTTAGGCAGATAAGGAGTCCGTATTTTAAATGAACGCTGTAGAGAATGTCCATATTGGAATATTTTGCTCTAACTTTGCCAAATATTTCAATGTTCTCAGATATTAAAGCCTTCTTTAAGTAAATACTTATATATATTTTTTACTTGCAATAAATTCTTTGTCAAACTGACTGCTGTCGAGGATCACGGAATCGACATCATCATGAAGAGATGAGAAAATCTAGTTTCGTAACTCCATCACTGACATAGCGCTTGAATAAAAGACATTTCGAGCAGAGAAATAAAATATTTTAAATACATAGAATTTTCGATTCGAATCAATTCCCTGACTTCGAAACGAGCTCATAACCAATCACTTTTTTCATTTAGACGTTGTTCAAGTACACCATAATAGACTAGGTTTCAAATAATCTTTATAAATAGGTGTACTATAAAATACTCATAAATCTGTATATATATATATATATATATATATATATATATATATATATATATATATATATATATATATATATATATATATATATATATTAAGCATAGGAAATCTAATGTTATTTTGTTAAATTCTTCAGTTATAGTTAATTTTACGATAAATGTGAGGAGCCTTATCACTCTTATCACACCATCTCAATAAAGATTAATATATTTATTAATTAAATCAAAGTTATATGACGTACCGTATATTACATATATTCAATTTCACGATTTTGACAACTTTAAAGACAAAACATAAGGGGATAAATGTGACGAATGAGACAATCACTCAAAGTTAGGAGTAGAGACGTGATATCAACGCCGAGGTATGTGTGCTTAATGGTTTAGATAACACTTCGTAATATACACTCTCTGTGAAAAAATCAAGATAATAATGTACATTTTTTTTCAGCTCCGAATTCGAGTCGTGGCGTAGCGTGGCGTAGCGTGGCTTGCAGGAGTTCAATAAATAATTTTATTTAGCGCATTTATATAAAAATATATGTAGATAATTGAATTATAAGAAAACCTTACTATAATTTACTATTTGCAAATTTTAATCGAAGATTTTTTATTACTTGTACATATTCGACTGTTACTGGTTAACGTATATAAAATTATTAATAAAATATATTAGTATTACACACAAGCTGTATTAGTATAAATTAATAACATTTGGCTGATTGAGCTTTTTTTTTCTTTTTTTTATAGCTTAAAACTTTATCTCTCATATAACAGATAAGTCTGAGGACCAAGAGTAAATTGACCGACAGTCTTAATCGTAATTTAACATATTATATGTTAAAATGCAAGAGCAGGAGCTCAATTTTTCTAAATTATTAAATTTACAACTTACGAAGTAATTTGTAAAAAATGTCTACATGTTGCTTAAATATAATTATGCGCAAAGGTTTAATATTTTCTCATCCTGTTTACAAAACCAAATATAGACTCGTTTATTCCTCACAGAATAGACGGAATATAAATCAAACGAATTGTTGGCTTCCATCAAAATTACGATCAACATCGTTAGACCGGTTAAACAAGACTTTAACGCGTATTACCAGTATCAAACGCTTTCCGCCTCTAAAGCAACAAAGATAATACCTACCGAAACGGTTCATCAGTATTCAGCGGCGAAGCAATTGAAACTGCGGTAGTGCTCGGTCCTCCCACTCAATTTTCCTTGTTCCGACGGCTCGAGTTATTTGCATCACAAAAACACAATGTCGAGGGAACGCGAGACCATTAATCACGCGTAGCGAAGTTCAGCGCATTCGTGAATAGCGTCAACCGCACGCGAATGATTCAGACGTTTTGCTATTCTGATCGAAGGCAGCCAAACGCATGATTCCTATATCGCTCCTATCATGGTTAACTAGAGCAGACATTACTTGCTTTTTTAATTCGAGGTGATACTAGTTTTCCGCCCCTTAGTACAGACCTACGTATATATATATATATATATATATATATATATATATATATATATATATATATATATATATATATATATATATATATATATATATATATATATATATATATATATATATATATATATATATATATATATATATATATATATATATATAATATTACTATTAAGCTGTTAATGATATTCAACTTATATCTGTGGCATGTTGAATTTCACAATTAAAGTATAAAAACATATTTCGATTAGTAACATATAATAATATTAAATCATGAATTAAATAAAGTAGTTTCACGTTGTAGGCCGTAGCAGGGCAGGCAGAGGGATCAAAGACAGAAGAAAAGTGAATAATTAATATTAATATTATAAAGCCAAAGAGGGTTTTTGGATGAGTGTGCTTATTTCAGGAACGACTAGTAATAATTGATTTTTTTTTATATTACATCCTTATTTTATCGACGCAAGAACATCACGATTATCGTTACAATATAACTGCGCTTGCGATTCAAATTACCTCCGGCACTAAGAATGTATCATGACACATGTCTTATACACAGCTTTTAGTAATTTCTAATTGCCAACGGAGGCTAAGCTAGTAAAGAAATTGATTTTGGATTATGTTAAAGGCACGCAAGCCTTTAAATTCATTAGCTAAAACTTGTAATTGGGTAAAATTTATTCAGATTTCATAAAATGGTCTGAATTTTCAGTTTAATCAAGTTATTTGTTACTTAGTGTATAAATAAATCTTTACTAAAGTTGAGGTAATTTGACAATCTCTTTGTAAAAAATATTTTTAAAGTAGTATCTACTACGAATAATAGTAGAATAATAAAATTTTGTTTAGCGTTTGACTTTATGATCCTTGGCATTCATGTATATTAAAAACCGACTATTATACTATATATATATATATATATATATATACTATATATATATATATATATATATATATATATATATATATATAAATATATATATATATATATATATATATATATATATATATATATATATATATATATATATATATATGTATATAATATTAGAGTTATTTAATAGTCAGTTTTTAATATACACTGATTATTCAAGCTTAAATATTATATATACATAATATAACATTTACTACATAATATATCACCAATTTTATTGCTGCAAATTGTCACTGTCTATACTTTAGAAGTTTTTTAAGTGCCGGAACAAGCCGCCGTTTTAATTGCACCGACCGGAAAGGGGAGAGATGAATGGAAGGAAACAGCCTTGCCAACCGCCCTATATTATTAAAACTTGCTACTCACTGGAGCACCGCATACTCTACTCTGCAAGCATAATGAATTGCAATATCATCTCAAATAAACTTCAAACAAGTTTGCTCTTGGTGTAGCTAAAAACATGTATTTTCAATTACATTATCCATCTTGGCAAGATTTAGTTAAAATTTATATGCGACACTGTAATAACGTTTTACATATCTGAGCACATCATGTCGTACCTGAAGACGAAAGGTAAAGCAAACAAAATTATCCACATTGAGGATAAGCTAGAAAAACAAGCGAGTGGGTAAACTAATTGCCTCCTTGAGACGAGAAGCGAGTTAGTAGGAGCGCTCAAGATTGTTTATAAAGGTGTGAAATAAACGGCAATACCCATGTTGCCGTGGCCGCCTTATTACATTATACGAGTACCTCAACAAAGCCTCTTTCGTGCCTTATCTGCGGTACCGCAAGAACCTCATAAGCTCAGGTTGGTACCTCGAAACATATTGTAACACATTATGCGGTAAAGCGACAGCAACTTACCCCACCCAACTCGACGTAATAATAATATATATTCTTATGAATATTTCCACGATAAAAGTACATTCTCGATACTACAGGAATGTGCTTAGGTTGCAGGTTTTCGGGTTATATCGATTATACGAGAATTCAACATAGATGAACTTGAATGAGAATTATAAATTTATATTTAAGTATTTATCATATTTAAGGGGCCAGGGCCATAGCAACTGACGACTCGACGGTTTTTTATCCAATTTATGCAGAGCTTTATTATTGTGCTTCATCACATCAGCCATACCTACCTATGCCATGCCTACTGCTGAACATAGGTCTCCCCCAAGGATCTGCACGACGTTCGGTCACTAGCAAACCAGTGGCTTTCGGCAACCTTGACCATGATTACTGTGCTTATTCAATCAATATTCGTCTAGTTCTTCAACTCTTGTAGATATAAAAAGAGCAGCATTTTTTTATCAAAAATATACTTCCGTTTATAAAATTTAATTAAAATTTTAGTGTAAAGACACTACCCGTGCCGACGGATATAAAAAAAACAGCGTATAACCATTAAAAAAAGATTAAGTGTACATCTATATCTATACTATAATAAATAAAATTAAAATAACAGCTTTTTACTATATGTATATGAATATATATACGGTATATATGCCAAAATAACAGCTAGTAAAAATTTTGTCTGTCTGTATGCTTACTACGGCTAATCTCTGAGACGGCAGGACCGATTACGACGGGACTTTCACTGACAGGTAGCTAATGTGATAAGGAGTAACTTCGGCTACTTTTATTTTAGAAAACAATATATATTTTATTAAAATAAATACGAGTATATTTAACATGTGCCATTTCATTTTATGTACGTATCGAAACGAATGCAATTCAGCTTACTAAAGAGGTGAAGCGGGTAGCTACTTTTAAATATAAACAAATTACCACGTATCATACATGCCGTATGCAAAAGGAGTGTTAGAAGATAATAAAGGAGCCTAATAAAGCTTTCCTTCACCTAAGTTAAAAATTTAAAGCACTTGTCCACATTATCAAATATATTTCCCAAAACATAGGAAATTTAATATAAATCTTTATTCAAAGTGGGATTATAAATATTTCAAGCCCTTATAAACCTTTGTTATTTTAATACAAAGCGAAATAGGCTGGCCTTAAAGTCACTACATAATCTCGGGTAGAGTAAAACGGGCCTAGTGAAGGGCGTAGAATAATCGTCCACCGAGACGTCAATCACACGGTGGACCAAAACCGAGGATAAGGCTGAAGGGTTAGATTATAAGGGTACGATTCTCTTGGGAAAAGGAATATTAATATTCAGGACCACGAATGGTCTAATTTACTTTTATAGCCATTTCAATTGTTAGCCTGTTTTCGGGCTTATGTTTAATGAGGTCTTCGTAAAGTTTTATTTCACATTAAAGATATTATATGCATAGTAATATTTTTTCCAGTATAAGAGTCAAAGCACTCCTGTATAATTTATAAATGATATTTAAATTCAAATAATTTTATTCAAAGTAAGAATACATGATTCTTTGTTTGAACGTCAAAAAGATTACCGCCGGTTCACTAAAGTTAATGCCTCAGACTTGAGAAGAACCGGCGCAAGAAACTCAGCGAGACTTTTTTTTTACATAGTTATTCACAATTATACAATAATTCATTGTTCACAATGATACGCTTGAGATAGACTGGAGCGAGCATTTCATTCCCAAGGTGTGTTATAATTTACAAAATCATTAATTAGGTAATAATCTTTAACACACAAACGTTTTTCACATTTTTTTTGTGATGATGTGATGTAGAACATTCTCAGACGTTTTCTGGTATCCTATTGTAAAAGCGTACACACTGTCCCATGAAGGCATTGCGGACTCGTTGCAATCGAGTTACATGCGCGGTAAATTTCCACGTATTTCTAATATTAATATTGTGTACATCGCCATTTTTAGTAAAATCGCCAATTTTAGTTTTCGAGGATATATAGGGTCAATATATTAATTTCATATCATCATAGAAAATAAATCAAAAATACATCATCTGTAAAATTGTATTAATCACTTTAAAAATATTAATAATAATTGAAATAAGCTAGTCCATAAGCACCGGTAAAATAACCACGTTGTGTAATTAACAGTGAAGTGGAAGTGGTGAACTAATTCTGTAATAACAAAATTCATTTCAGGTTGAAATAAACACCGCAGCGCAAAGGGAACCAATTAACGAGAAACCGAATTAGAATACGCGTGTTTAGGAACATGTTTTGCTTTTGCGTTGCTCGCTATTTGTCGATAATTTGAATAATTTCACTAGTATTATTATGTGAAATTGTAAGTGAAAGGAATTATTTTTGTAATATATATTCATACATATAACACACTTAAATACATATGAGATATATTGTTTTTAGACTTCTGGAAATTTGTAAGCATCTCCCTACAGAGGTGCTAAAAACCTGAATAAAAATAAATAATAAAAACAAAAAAGGTTGTAATAAGTATTTAATAGAATTACGACGTAGCTTGAAAAAAACGTTCTGGAAAAATTTTTATGACTGAATTTTATATACTTCTTTTTCTTTAGCTTGGAACGTCTTAACACTATGTTCCCTCTGTCTACCCTCTTTTATGTCGGAAACAGCGTGAAACATTTTTTTTTCTTTAGTGTTGAATAATATATAATAAGAAAATTGTTAATAATTTCTACTAGCTTTCCTGGCTTGACTAAAAACGTTTTATATCAAAATAACATAAAAAATAGGAATTTTCAAACGGCGCTAGAAATAAATTGATTCATTTTCAGGCCGACCGTTAATTTAGGATATGAATTGCAAATCAAGCAAAATATTGTGTTTACGTAAAATTATTCCACTCAATTTTGCCTAACGAAGTGTTTACTTTATAAAATATTATATAAAATATATCTTACATAGTATATATTTCGGAAATAAGTTATTTCGTCAATGTATGAGTATATGTGCGGCTGGAAGGTTTAGTTCATACAATATTAATGCAAATGTAGCGAATGCACAGCACAACATATTACAATAATGTACTCATATGCGCGACGTTACCGAATTAATCAGTATAATTGTAAAATCTGTATTAAATACTGTTGACAATATTTAATATTTTATTAAAATGGCTTACATTACAATTGTAGAATAAAAATTAATATCTTAAATTAAAAAAAATCTTAAGTATTAAAGCAAAACAATCCCAAAAACTAGATTTTGTAACTAAAATTTAATGATATTCATTCGTTTAGCCTTTTACCAAGCCTAGGATGACTATCTTATTTTTAAAAATATAAAATTTGAGGCGTGGGTCGAAATTCCGCTGTGTTTAAATTTTATACGTTTTCTTTAAGTATTTTATACAAATTTTTTTTTCTTGTTATTAACTATATCTACTTATAAATAATAATTTTCAGGTTCACACTTTACCTCGTATATAAAAGGGTAGGCAGAGAAAACCTAGTGTCGTGACATTCTTTCTACTGATTCCTCGGAACTTAAAGACGCTATTTTCCTAAAAAAAATCATTTCATCGAATGGGGATAGAATCTCCCCATGTAGGCCTATTAAGAACATAATTTATAAACAACATTATATACAATTATTTCTCAAATATTAATTAAAATAAGTATATAATAAACGTAGTAGTTTTACATATATATATTATTTTTTGAGTAGATAATGCTGTTCAAGTTCAATTCGAGACACAAATTCCATGTTCCCAAACAAAATTTTATATGTGAGTACGATAGCTTCGAGTTGGTTAAACAATCAACAAACGCGTATGTGGAAAAGACAGTTGTGAGTAAATTTTGGAATATATAAGCAATTCTGATAAGGCAGAACGTTCACTTAAAGACAAAGGAATACGACAAAGCTATTCTGGGCAAGTCGAATCTCTTGAGAGTTGCGGCTTGCATTAGCAATACTACGTTTGCAAATGTATCGCCTGTTGCTGGAGAACGGACAGTGAATGTATAAGCGGTGTACCATATGAAGTATTTGATAGTGATTTTATATTTGGATGGTGACCAAATACTGATTTTTACGAGGGGAAGCAAGTATATTCTTTAGTAAGCATTAGGCAACTATTTGAATTACATCTTAAGCTGAATTTTAACTCACATTAAACATTGTTCTTAACTAAAAAAATACATATGTATATTATATACAACTACTTTATGTATTTTATTGCGTTTGACTGTAAACGCACAGGTTGTGGGGGCCGCCCTATACTTAGAGCCATGAATTATATTGATATCCCATTGCATACATTTCGGCGACCTCCGATTCAGATGAAAAGCAGAGAACGAAGTCACTTAGTAGAAAGCTCCCTATATGTGAGGCTGATAATAAAATAAATCATAAGTGTCTTTATTATGTTAACTCATGAAGACTCATACGTCCTGTATTTCATGAATACCTACTGTCCATTTTAAATTCTTTCATTTTATTTTTCATCGCATTACAGCCACCGCTTCAGATCGTTTTATTATAACTTTTTAGAATGTGAATTTTTTACATACCTCTGTTTTGTTTCGTTTCATGAATTCGCAAAGCGAAAATGCCCGTTTTAAATGTAAAAAGTTATTACTCGTAAAATTCTATGCATTCGTGACTTTTACATGATACATAATATTATATATTTAGAATATTTCCCTTTTAGTGGTTCACCCTGAAATTAAATCGTATGTGCCATATTTTTATTTTTTGATTTTGATATCGATAAAATCGAGAGTATTATAAGAAATTTTCATTCAAAACATAATAAATTTTGTATAAAATTCCTTAGTGTTGAATAACATTACAAAACTAATAACTTTATTATGTAATAAGTTGTATACTAAATATAACTTGTATTTATTATACTTTGATATACAAACAAATATTATAATAATATTAATAATACAATTATATATAAGTAATATGTATAACAATAACATATAATAAATTATTTAAAATTAATCTCAATTTATATACGAATCTATGGGTGGTCTTCGTGTAATGAACGCGACGAGTTCGTGTAAAGTACACAGAGATTTCAGGTTACAGCTTCCCGAATGTCATAACAGTTGCAGTAGCATATATAGGGAGGCAGCATGAGGTCGTTTCGAAGTATTAAGGTACTGATGCATATGTAGTGTTAGAAGACTCGCACCGACATTTCGGTTCTGACAAACGACTGCTACGTTACTTACTACGTTGCTAAGTACCTTATCACGAACCTACGACTTATCTCACAAATCAATCAACCACATTATGAAAGTATTACAATTTTTTATATTCAAGCGTAACAAGAAAGATTTACACAATTTTAAAACAGAGCAGTTAACAAATAATTGCTCTTTTGCTATGATATTTCAAGCATCATATACGTAATTTATTTTTATTATTCATTTTCTTCCATTCGCTATGACCATACCAGCAATGGATAGTTATGATGGAGGGACTGTTAGGACGCTTGCGGCTTTTTTTCGAAAGAGCTTTGGGTATTTTCAACGGAACAGTTGTTATTTGCCATTTTGATACCAAAACTCTCACTTCTATACACTGTCGTCTCTGAATTTCTAAAAGATTTTTGGGATACTCACAGTCACACCAATGAAAGGTTCGGCACTAGACATAGTACATGAGCGAAGAAAATATTAAATATATTAAAGATTATCTAAAATACTGTTACAAGCTGTAGAAACTAGGTATGTATTACTTTCACACATTCACCATAATTGGGGAGCTAGGAAAATATTTATCTACATCATTCCACTTGCCACTTTTAAAAGAAGTACCGTGTTGTGCGGTCAAATATTACGTAGTACACTTGTTTAAACAAATAAAAAAATACTTAAATATTGTTTTGTTTATAATTTGTTTCAATTCGCTTTTTCGCATTTTCGCTTGATACTTTTAGCAAAATATCAACAAAGATAGTATTGTTTAATTTAATTAATTGTTATAGATTACATACAGTACGGTCTAAATCAGTCAAAATAAAAGTGCATTCATAATAATATGACTGCAATGGAATCATTTAAAAAAGTCTACTTTCAAAATAATAGATATCAATAAAACCTTGTTTGCTTTCTATATTGCTTCATAATTTCATAAAATGTACGGCGAATCGACAGCTGAATATCCTCGCAGGAAATTAAAAAGCAATAGGAATATTTTTGTTAAAAGTACGCATACATATCAATCACTAAGATAATCGTATTTCCTGTTCAGCCGTTGCCAGTGAAAATTTATTACAAGTTCTAATATAGATAATATCTTGTCACAGTGCAGTACGTAGTTTTTATTTTATTTAATGAATTTTTACTCACTTTTTTGTTTTATGAGCTTATTTTCTTGAACGATTTTTTTGTTTATTAAAAGAAATATTATTTTTTACCATTCTACATTACTTTTGGGACAAAAACAGCCAGCCTTGTATAAACAAAGTATTTCGAGCGACCTTAAATGGCACACTTTCTTCGGTATACGTAACAATTAGAAAAAAGGAAAACTAAAAGGTGCTCTAATACCCCTTAATGGCCACCACGCTAGAACCAAAATTAGCTTTAAGTACGTCTTCTTTTCTATATGTTTCGCTCTTTTTTTACATTTTGCAAGAAAACTAAAGATTGCTTTTTTTCGTTTAATTTTATAAAGACAATAAGTTTATTTTGTAATATAAGTATGACAGCAATGGCAACAGATAAATAAATAAAATAAATTTTATAAATATAATTTTAATAAATAAATATTTTTTTGTAAAATTCAATACAATTAATATTAATTTACGATCCCGCACAAAACGTCATAAAACTTACCATATTAATTTTTTTACTTGTTTTTTTATGTATTATTTCACAACAAAAACTTGATACAACGATAAACTTAAAGGAATTTATGCAAAAGTAGAAGAGATCACTTCTGTTGAATGAGTTAAGTATATACATGTCTGATGGCATTAACCCTAATTGTAATTAGGTTTCGTAATAAGTAATTTGGGAAATTCTCCTCGCTGGAGCCTCGGTGATGGTATAATTAGATACGTCGTTAATTAGACGGTAGACTACAAGAGCACTCGGGCTTTCGTTTACTTTAGTATAAGCGTTGCCGTTCTAGCCCTATTTAAAGGTTTAAATGTCTATATGAACGCTTATTATCATTGAAATTTATGAAACTCTTGCTATATTACACCACCACAGTTATTTTCATGTACTAAATAGTCAGATTATCCTCAAAACCTTATAAGTCCATTTTTCATTATAATATACAAATAACAGGGAGACAGCAGAGGGATCCTGGTGTACACATTTAATTTTAAAAAGAAAACATCTATTTTAATATAATTTGTTAATCTTTGTAAATACTATTTTACAGTTGCATATAGTAAGATTACTCAAATTGTATTTATATAATATTTTATATCTATTTTGTTAAATTCATATTCATATGGATATTGGATACATCTGTTCGAACGAAACGCACGATAGAGGTTTTCAAAGTTGTTTAAAGTTAGAGAAACATAAAAAGAAAATATATATATTTTTTTAAATATCTACGAGTAGTACTTAATGGTTTTCGCTTCAGTGCACGATGCACCTCAATAATAGTTTTCTTATTTCCACTGGGCATCATAATCTAAATGGATCATGTTGGGTCGGCATAGAAGATGGAATGAAGATACGTTGCTGTGTTCTATTATTCTGGCATATTTTGGCCCGGTGTCACAGCCGGATGTCACCACCAGCATTGGTCACTCAACAAGCAATATGAAAAAAATGGGTAAGAGCAAAAAAGACGGGTGCTTAAATATTTTATGTCCATTACCCAACTGCGCTACTGTCGTATAAAAGTTCAGCTTGCGCTACTGTCGTATAAAGCTTCATAGAGGGATTAACGTTTGCTGAAGGGTGGAGGACGTTTTGGGTTTACTCTTGTGTTTTACCCTCAAAAATATCGCAGGCGCCGTGCATTTGCCTTGTTACCAGAGTAAGGAAATGAAAATAATTCAACCCCTCGAGTGGGAATCGATCCCATAACCGTCACGTTTACAGTCGGATCCAAACTCGTTGACGTTTATTAGAAAATAAAAAGTTACCAACTAAATTTTAAAAAATGTTGTGATCACATCCATTGACAATAAATCAATTTGCTGCTTCCACTATGACAGCGTAACAATATCTAGTTTTATACGATCTTTAAATATAGTACAAATATTTTTGACCCTACCTGAGAAATATATTAAATATACATATATTTTTTAAGGACTTTTATGAATTATTGATTAATGGACATATTTTAGACCCGTAAATAACAGCATTTAATTGACGCATTCGTAGCACAATTTGGACGTGTCTAACTAAATGTCAACTGCACGCGTTGATTACGAGTGTTTTGTGTTGTGAATGTTGTGTGTGAAAATTCCACTTTGAAACACTGATATGCAAATACAATTGTTTTAGTATATTCTCAGTATTTTTTAATCTGACGTAAAATAAACTAAGTGCAGCGTCGATATGAGCTATTTATATGTTATATTTCATACTTTTCTGCTTATTATTTTTTGTATGAATGCGTAAAAATTTCTATAACTAAATTGAATTTTATAACAATTTCTTTAAGACTTGAATCTTACAATTCATTTATTCCTATTATTTTATATATATTTTGATTGTTTTATACACATGTGTTCTATCATAATTTTTTAAATTACAATTTTACATCTATGTACACAGTATGTCTATGAAATAGGGAAGTCGCCAACTCTTGAAATACAGTATATATACTTATTTAAGACTTAAGCCCATCTTTGAACACAATATAAGTATTGCCAATAAAAATACTTTTTAACCAGAATCTGATTTATAAATAGCTCCATGAAGTAAATATAGTGATGAGAAAATTACAATAAGACCACTTTTAATTATAACTGTTTGTAAAGCATAGACAATGCCTTACAATCATTCATTGTTCTGCGTTGGATTAACTAACGTAGAAACCTAACAATTGCAGTGGATATAACAGAATGATAAAAACTATATACAGCGGTTTCTATTGCGACGAGGAAGAAAAATAGGTGATATAATTTTCCGTGAACACATGGCGACCTCAGAAAGTATAGGGGAGAAAGCTATTTTGTTAATGGAGCACAATGGAAAAGAAAACTCAATCAAGCGCACGAGTCGCCGTGATTTCTGCGCCTAACTACAGGAGATATATCGCTCACGTAGGGTTGTCTGATGGTAATATTTCCGTCTCATTTGTGATGAGATCACATTCATAATTATGCTGGCCATACAAGAAATTATGACTTATATTTAAGGAAATTCACCTAAACGTTAAATAAAAGTGCCTACCGGTGAACATACGATATACTGATTTTGAATCATGTAAAAAATAAGTAATTTTACTATACAATATAATATGTTTGTCATATTTTGATATCAGGCAACCCTGAGGCTCGTAGGTCGTCATTAGCAGGGAAACGCCACATTTCCCTCACAGGCGAAATTCTTCTAAATAACCTTCACGTAACTTTTCATATGTGGACCTAATATAGCCCGACATTAGTTTACCCGCGTTTTTGTTATAAATATTAAGAGCTCTACTAATATTGAAACTGAAAACACAATATTTTCTTTTAGTACATAATATTACTAGATAAATCATCAAAATGCAGAAATTATACACCAGCTTCACTCAAAACGAAAGCGTATTGACATATTATTTACATAAGCTTCACTTCATAAAATGAAAATTATTTCTGCAAAACTGAATAATTTAACCTTATTCATAGATAGTGTGACTCATCGTAAGACGTAAGGCTTTCCATGTGGTAATCTCATCTTTATTATAATACTGTCGTTACAAGTGTGGGAAATATCAACGTATATACATATTTATAGATCCGTTATCTCGAAAGTTGTCAGGCCTGTCACGTATGCGCGCGTGCTCAGATGAATTGAACGGCTGCTACGACTCATGACACAGACGCGAATTAAAAATTAATTAATAATAAGTTTTACAGTTAATGCAAAATATTAATTACAATAGAAACAGGCATTTTACATTAACTTCAAATTGTAAAATATTGATTTGATCTGTATTGAATTTAGTTAGATAAACAGGTAAATTCTACACATATTTCTGATAGGAATGACAATTTTCAACAGTCAGCTCGAAGTTACCCTTGACACCACAAAATTGAATAAAAGTAAAATCAGGTGATAGTACAAGTAAAGTGCAAGTGTAACAATTTAGGTCCATTTAAAAAATAAAAAACTTAACTTTCAAGTTGTTACAAAAGTCGTAATCCCAAAAACGTCTGTTCCTAATTTCTTTCCCGATTTTAAAAGAGCCATCATTCATTTACGACGACATTTAGAACAAGAAAATTTCGGGCTTCGACACGAAGTTTTGGCAATTTCCGTACTCAGTGACATTTTTTTGTGACCCATACTTTGTCGTTAATCTTGAGAACAAAAAGTCTTTGCTCGTGAAGCCGTTACTGTAACAGTGTAAGACGACAGATTTAAATTGGCCTACCCAAATTGGCCTTCAATGAAATATTGTAGCTATTACTAGGGTTAAAATAATTTAGCGAAAATTCGAGCTTTAAATTTATGTCAACAAATTTGTTTCAGCTTTCAATAGTGTAGCGACAGTGTAAAATAATTTCCTTTTTTCTCATAATGCTAGCTATTCTACAGAGTCATACAGCACACATTTTTGAAAATAAATGCAGCGCTCGCGAGCTGAGTAGATAAAAGCGTTATTATATAATGTTTTCAAAGATAACATTTTTCATTTACTGGGTACACAGGAAAACTGACGAACTGTGAAGCTATCAACAGTTTTGTTAAAAAGCTTTTTAATAAATACCATCAACTTTTTTTTCCGTTTGAATTATTAAACTAAATACTAGATTTATGTACATACTACCTACATATCTACCTAAGTACTTAGTTACTTTGCTAATATCATGTACGCACTTAAATTTGCTACACTGTATATGTCTATGTCTTACATATTATGAACATATAAAACATAGTAAAGCCTTTTCATCAACTCTATATAAAATTCGAAAGGTCTAGATCGAAATAAGCATTTTACTTATTTTATTCATTCAATATAGTAAAGAAAGGGTCCACACTGGCATATATATTTCCCCTGTAAAGGACTTTTAGTTTACTTTCGAGATTCAAGGCCAGAATTTGTTCGAATGCGGATACATTTCGACGTCTTTCATAACATTTCCTGTTTATTAGAAATAGAATGAACAATATACCTAGTGGTGTAAAAATCTATATATTTTTTACATAGTTATGTATCTATGTGTCTGTATTACACTTGCTTGAATTTTTCTAAAATGTCAACGATTCTAAGGTTGTACCTACGGCATATTAATGTAATTTATTACATTATATATTAATGTAATTTATTACATTATATATTAAATTTATTACATTATATATATATATATATATATATATATATATATATATATATATATATATATATATATATATATATATATATATATATATATATATATATATATATATATATATATATATATATATATATATATATATATATATATTATAATTACGCTTGTTTAACGTTGAGTTCAGTAACACGATGACACGTAGATTCTCTCTGCTAACCTCACTGGGTGACAAAAATGATGAAGAGAAAAAAAATAGAAGCAATGCTATTTTATAAGTATTTGTTAAGTTTTATTAAACTGGAACGGAATTAAATTGCATGAAAACATTAATCTTGTCGCTTTGTCTCGTATTTAAATAAAATATTCAATGAATGATATTTATGTATTGTTAAACATGTAAATGTTCAACACGTGAAAGCTTTCATATCCAAAGGACGAATTCATTCGGATGATTCATGAATTAATTCTCATTACCTTAATTCATCTAGGCATCGAATAATGAAGTAAATATTATGTTGAATCCCTATGTAATCAGCTTATACAATATATATATATATATATATATATATATATATATATATATATATATATATATATATATATATATATATATATATATATATATATATATATATATATATATATATATATATATAACGGCGTAACGACAATTTATAAATAAATAAATTATTATTGAATGAATGTATGTGAATTGAATGAATGTTAAATTATAATTATTTGCTAAAATGATTATTAATATAACTAAATAAGTTTATATAATTAAAATTATTATTATGATTAATATTTGTTAAAAGATTTATAGACAAGCAATTGATTAAAGCCAGATTTTGTAGAAACTCATAGTGGGGGTACTATTATAAATAAGAGTGAATGTTGTTACACGAGGCATTCGGACTCAAGCAATCGTAAACAGTAGACGTCTTTATTGTAATAAATAAAGGTCTATACGAAATATTTGCGAGTTTTACTTGTCATGGAAAATTGTGACAATAATGACGTCAGCAATGCTGACGTCATTATTTTTAAAAACAACTCTGGACATGGATCTTCGTCATCAGAAGTGGGATCGGGTTCCGCCACTTCCGCTCAACAACCTGATGCTTTAAGTCAAGAAGAACAGTTGCATGAATTAAATAACACAGGAAATACTGGAGCTTCTATTCAACAAGAACAATCAGCCTTATTTAATGCAACAACGAATAGTATACCGCCACAGTTCATTATGCAAATGATGCAAATGATGCAGCAAATGTCGGAACGTTTAAATACACCAGCAGAGGCCAAGGTCGGTAGCCTTTTAAAGGGAAGAGCAAAAATGTGGATTGATGATTGGATGGTCACTACTGTCTCATGGGCTGAGATGCGCAACAATCTAATCACAACATTCGAGCCAGAAAACCGTTACTCTCGAGACATAGTGCGATTCAGAGAGCATGTGTACGACTCATCAAAAGACATTTCAGAGTTTTTATCACGAGCTTGGGTCTTGTGGAGGAGGATCACTAAGGACAAACTGTCGAATGAAGATGCAGTCGAGGCAGTTATAGGATGCGTAAACGACGAAAGACTAAGGATTGAATTACTGAATACAAGGGCTACAACAGTGCCAGAATTGATTTCTGTCGCATCATCAATAAAAACTATGAAGTGTCCTCACCCGCATACCAATAATAACATTACAAATAAGTGACCACGTTTTTCGAATGCAACAACATCCACTTCGCCGTGCCGTATTTGTAGAAGATCCAATCACTCTACCAGTGAATGTTACTATAAATCGAATGAACCAAGATCTCAATATGAACAAAGGAATATTACAAAAACTGAAATTAACAAAACCAAGGAAGCAGTCTCCAACCAAAACACCAAGACAATCTGTTCATTTTGCAAAATACCTGGGCATACTTTTGAAACATGTTTCAAGCGTGAACGTTCATTGAAGTCAAATGTGAATCTCATTGCTGGATCTAAACTAGCTCCGATTCAGGTGAAAATCGGTACAAAGACTTTTCAGGCAATATTTGACAGTGGTGCTGACTGTTCACTTGTGCGAGAATCCATAGCAGCTCAATTACCAGGGAAAAGACTACAAACAACAAATTACTTGAGAGGAATTGGACAGTTTCCGGTACTTTCATTAGCTACTCTAGTTGCGGTTGTTATTATAAATGAGATCAATATAGAGCTACAGTTCCATATAGTGGCAGACTATGAGATGACGACAGACATCCTAGTGGGCATGAACCTCTTAAATAATACGAATCTTATTATGATGATTACGTCGGGTGGAGCGAAGTTAGCACACCAGCTGAATACCAACCAAGTTCAAAGTCAAAACCCGATGTTTAAAAAAATTGACTGTGATCTTGCAAATGAAAAGGATATTGCAAGGTTACGCACTCTACTAAACAAATATGAACACTTATTTATCAGAGGGTACCCAACAACTCGTGTCAAGACTGGTGAACTGGAAATACGTTTGAAAAATCCAAATAAGTATGTAGAACGAAGACCATATAGGTTCAGTCCAATCGAACGAGAAAAGGTACGAGCCATTATTCAAGAGTTAATGGAACATGGCATTGTACGTGAAAGCAAATCTCCCTATTCTAGTCCCATTATTCTAGTAAAAAAGAAGAATGGGGATGATCGAATGTGTGTGGATTTCAGAGAGCTCAACTGTAATACCGTACGGGACCACTATCCATTGCCATTGATATCGGATCAGATCGATCAATTGGCCAAAGGACAGTTCTTTACAACATTTGATATGGCCACGGGTTTTCATCAAATACCAATTGCAGAGTCGTCAATTGAAAAAACAGCTTTTGTGACACCAGACGGTTTAATTGAATATGTGACTATGCCTTTTAGATTAAGCAACGCATGTTCCGTCTATCAAAGATGTATCAACAGAGCTTTGAGTCCATTACTAGGCAATGGAGCTCAAGTTTATGTTGACGATGTGTTAAGCAAATGTGAAGAAATCGAAGAAGGGCTGTCAAACATTGAACGGATTCTCATCGCCTTACAAGATGCGGGTTTTTCTATTAATGCTGACAAATGCAGCTTTTTCAAGCGCTCAATTGAATATCTAGGCAACTCGGTATATAATGGTCAAGTCCGTCCGAGTCCAAAAAAATAGATGCTCTTGTAAAAGCGCCTGTAACAACAACACCCAGGCAAGTGAGACAATTTTGTGGTCTGGCTGGCTACTTTAGAAAATTTATAACGGACTTCTCACGTATAATGGTTCCACTTTATGAATTAACCAAACCAGGAGATAAATGGGAGTGGAATGAACGTCATGAGGAAGAAAATGTTACTCAGTGCTTAATATCTACTCCAGTACAAATTATAGTTGACGGTGGACGAGAGTTCCTAGGGGAATTCAAAATCTACTGCGACCGTATGGGGATTGAGATCCATGCTATATCACCAGGAATCAGCCGAGCAAATGGTCAGGTAGAACGTGTTGTGGCTACGCTCAAAAACACTCTGATCATGATTAAAAATTATGAAACAGAGGAATGGCAAACAACTCTTGAGGAAATACAGTTAGCAATAAACTGCACTCCCCATTGTGTGACTGGCGTAGCTCCGCTAACCTTGCTTACTCAGCGCAAGCATTGCGTACCTCCAGAGCTCCTCAGTCTTGTAAACATTGACGAGCAGACTGTAAATATTGAAGCACTCGGTAACTACGTTCGACAAAAGATGTCGTAAAATGCTGAACAAGACAGACAACGTTTTAACTCCAGAAAAGCGAAAATCCGTCACTTCCAGCGGGGTGATTATGTTTTAGTTAAAAATAATCTTCGCAATCAAACATCACTGGATGTTAAGTTCAGTGAACCATACGAAATATTAAGAATATTGGATTATGATCGATACCTAGTAAAAAAAGTCGTGGGCTCCTGGCGACCAAGGAAAGTCGCTTATGATCAACTTCGTCGGGCACCTCAACCCGGAGACCAGATAACCGTAACGGCGGAAGAAGAATAATCAACCGACGACTCTGAACCGTCGACTCCGAGAACCAACGTTAATGAGCAACAAACTCAAGATCAAAATGTTTAAACTAAACGGTGAGTTATGAATTTGTATTATTCATTGCCGTAACAAACACAGAAATTACACAAAAGTACCACAGTGTACAAAAGTACCACAGTGTACAAAACACACAAATTACACAAAAGTACCACAGTGTACAAAAGTACCACAGTGTACAAAACACACAAATTACACAAAAGTACCACAGTGTACAAAAGTACCACAGTGTACAAAAGTACCACAGTGTACAAAAGTACCACAGTGTACAAAAGTACCACAGTGTACAAAGGTACCACAGTGTACAAAGGTACCACAGTGTACGCCATAATTCACACATAACTAATTACATTTTAAAATGTAATTTAAACAATCACTTAATTATTAACTGTATGAAGGTATACAGATACCAATTTTGAAAAAGGGAAATATTATTTTATTACAGACAAAACGCAAACTTCTTCTGGCAGAGAGCATAAAGACGGCAGGTGCAGAGCGCGCACCGCCGATCAGAACGGCCGTAACGGCGTAACGACAATTTATAAATAAATAAATTATTATTGAATGAATGTATGTGAATTGAATGAATGTTAAATTATAATTATTTGCTAAAATGATTATTAATATTACTAAATAAGTTTATATAATTAAAATTATTATTATGATTAATATTTGTTAAAAGATTTATAGACAAGCAATTGATTAAAGCCAGATTTTGTAGAAACTCATAATGGGGGTACTATTATAAATAAGAGTGAATGTTGTTACACGAGGCATTCGGACTCAAGCAATCGTAAACAGTAGACGTCTTTATTGTAATAAATAAAGGTCTATACGAAATATTTGCGAGTTTTACTTGTCATGGAAAATTGTGACAATAATGACGTCAGCAATGCTGACGTCATTATTTTTAAAAACAACTCTGGACATGGATCTTCGTCATATATATATATATATATATATATATATATATATATATATATATATATATATATATATATATATATATATATATATATATATATATATAGATAATTTTTGATGTAATTTACGTATCATATCTAAGTTTCTCACATCAGCAAGTAATTTATACAAAATATCCACCTCACACTATTGGACATTAAATTCCGATTCCATACCTACACATTAGTCCTGACAAGTATTCCGTCTATTTTTTTTAGGTTTTTAACGTTGCTAATGTAATATTTATATTACTATAAAAAATATTTCGACTTCTTTTCATTATATTATATAAAAATAAGTATATTTTCGGGATAATGTCCAATTTTTTGGGTCAATTATATATTTTAGTTTCACTTGTACTTTAAATGTGTCTATTTTTTTTATTTTCCTACGAAAACTGCATTCTGAACCAAGATTAGAACTATTTTATAAGTTGCTTTAAGTTTTGCTATTACTACTCTACCAATATCACAATATACCAACATTCACTCACATCCATACAGTAGGTATTCATATTTTCAATATTTTTACTGGAATACATGAATAGATAGATGTTTCATACATGATTTGTGCACAAATAAACAGACAGGCAAAAAATTATATTTCTTTTTCTTCTAAAATATCTATTTATACTTGGTTAAAAATGTAATTTAATTACGGTTTAGTTCTAGTGCAATTTATCAAAATTATTATTAAAACTTACACAATAGAACCATGTTCACAATGATGAATTTTTTATCTGCCACATTACCTGGTAGTGCGGTATAAATATATAATCATGAATAATTTCTTAACTTAACTCGTTAAATACTAAAAACGACCCTCTCTAACGCACAAACTCTATGAGCTCCATATAGGAAATTGCTAATATATTACTGGAAAATTTTATGTTTCCTCGCTTTTTATAGACTCATATATTGAAGCTAATTCTACACTGAAACCATTTTTACGGCCCCCACGATCATAAGTAGGTGTTTTATAGGGCTTTGGCGCAAAATTACGATATGATTATGAACTTTTGTATAACTATTTTATTGAAAATTTAAAATAATTCGTTATGTAGAATTAATTGAGAGAATTAATAGAATTCTACACTACAGAGGTAGTATTTATTTATTGTTTAAGTTTTGAAAATATTGAAGTTGATATGTACTATAAAATAAAATCTTACTCTATATATATTTCTTTACATTTATTAACATAAAAAATGAGCTAAGAGCGTGTTGATATAAACAGCTTTCCAAAAACACCAAATTGAGAAGACCTCGTAAAGTTTCACGGCACGGCGCCTCAGGCCATCCCATGCAGAGACTGTGCATCACGAGCTATTTACCACGATCAATCTTTCGCCTGTAACGCCTATTGCGCGTATCAATTGCTTATTTTCAGCATATCGTCGTGTTTTGGTTATATAAAGCTTAAAGCTGTTTATTACCAGTATATTACTAAGAACAAACAAACAGTGTATTTAATGTAATATAAGCTATTTTAAACTCATTTCATATACCATGTGTGTTAAAAGAGTTAAACTTACATTAAGAAAACGAAAAATCACTAACCAAAGTTTACTGGAAGAAACTACTTATTATTCCACAGATTCACTGTGCGGGTGAAGGTATTGAGAGAACCTCAGAGCAGAGCCTGGGTCTTAAGACTCAAGTATAGGTTAAGGAGCCCCTTTTAAATGTTGCGAGCTCCTCTCTCTAAATAACCAAATTCACAATACTGTATATATTTAAAATATTCATTGACGTCAATACAGCAAATTTTTTTCATAGCGTGTTCCAGCGAATTGTTTAATTTCGTACATTCGAATTATCAATCATAAAAAAACTGTTAGGTTATGTTTACGTTACGAGTATAAATAAAACGTGTAGCACAGTGTGTTTTAATTTGCCTCACCTGCAATTTGACTGTAGGTTTAAATAGGAATGTGAACAAACACAGGTAACGATGTAAACAGATTTTAAAACGACATTGTGTACAAAGCTACCACGCCGCATGTCGAGCGCACTTGTTCGCTTAAATTATTGCCGGGGCCGACGCGCCGAACTTGCTGTTTTTGTTTTTAAGATTAACGATGAAGCCTTTGAAAAAAAGAGTTACTGAACGCCTATCGTTTAAATCATTTCTTGTTTTTTTTATTCCTGAATTAATTTTTTTTATAAAGGCTATAACGCTTTATTAAATTGTACACTCTAATAAACGAATGATTAAGATAAAAAGTACAGTTTTTAAAACAACATATAAGTTGAAATATTTTTGCCCTTCAAAGAATTAGTTTCTTTTTTAAAATTATGATAACCGATAAGAGCGAGCATTGAGTGCAGTATTTATATTTTAATATAAATATTGCCTGTTTTAATATAAATATTGACTTCAACTCAATGCTCACTATGGCCGTTTATCATGATTAATAAAAAAATAATGCTTTGAACGAGAAAGGTGTATTTTTTAGCACTATAGTATTTCCGTTCAGATATCGTGAGCAAAAAATTTTTAAAGTTGAAAATTTTCTATACATTCGAAATCCGTCATCCGTCATTGTAGTATATGATCTATTTGTCTACGTATGTGCACAACAATAGGCTTATTGAGAGCCTGAATATGAGGGGGTGGGGTTCCGCCATCAAATTATACTAAATTTACTTTCATTTATTAAATCTACTAAAAAATTAACCATATATATCTAAATTGACTGAAAGTGGGTAACTAATGACTACCTACCTAGTACCAATCTTAACCCTGGACAGATACATAAGTATTTAATAAATAGTACTTACGAATTATTTTGCACAGGCTACAATTCTGCTTTATCACTGACATAATTGAAATGTTACATTTTATACGAAAATAGCTTTCAATATTACGGTCTACATAAAAAAATATTACGTTTAAAAGCAAAATAATAATCTTCTAACGTTCTTTCATTTTTGATAAACGAACATTATGAAATTCTTATTTTGTTTCAAGCACATCGGCCTCGGCTCCCTAAAGCAATAAGAGGAAGCCGCGACGTCCGGTGCGCCATTAACCACCGCATTATCTCTCCTCCCCCAAAAATTTGCACGTTTTATTTGCCGTCACATTATACTTATAGAATTTTATGCCAAATGATGTATTACAGGGTCAATGCTGTAAAATTGTTATTAGATACCCTTTCAAAAAGTCATGAAATATTATTTTACATACATTTCACATTTTCTGAAATATTAAGTATTAAATATTAAACAGATTTATTACATATTCCTCTATATATGTATACGTATTTATAACAATATATGATGAAGTTATTTTAGACTTAATTCGAAACTTTCTTCAAACTTAGAATCCATACTTGGTGTGTGCAGTTGCACACACTTTTGCTATATTTAGCAGTAAACGAGTCAAATTGCCTAACGCCAATTTTAGTATACAACTGAATTTAAGTTGCAATATAAGTATCCATTTATAAAACCTTAAGTAACTTTTGATTTATCTTCTAATTCACCTCTTTTTACCGCCCACCCTAAGAAACCCTATTTAGAGAGGAGTAAAAAGCCTAAATCATAATTCATTGTGGTAATATGCTATAATAAATAACTAAACATAGTCTCTAAATCTAAACATTTTAACGAGAACCCATTCGGAATGGCAGATTAGGAAGATATAGCACAACGTTATCGACGTACTGTGACACAATATATTAGTGGTATAAAACCATTACAGCGAACTCCTATGGGTATTATGGCTGCCATGCAATTCACGCCAAGCATTAGATTACTTATTATGATTGCGTATTTCTGAAAATTATAAAAAAAAACTACAACGAACTAAATATATGTATATAAATATTAGGATGGAGTTAATTTATTGTTCTTTGCTTTGCTACATAAGGTGTTTATAATGTTTAATATCGAATTTTAATAAAATTAAATTATTTAAAACGATCAAAACATTTGTTTATCCTCGAGTTACTACATTTCATCCAAATGAACTATGAAAACACAAATATACGTATATGGTTAGTAAATACTTAAAGAAAATATAAAATTACTATTAAAATCAGTGGCACTGTGGAAGTTTCTAAACAAAACCTAAAGAATGGAAATCCTATTTCGAATTCGTTTATATTTGAAACGTTAGTCACTTAGCATTGCTTACAAATACGACATAAAGTTCATCCACCATTAAGAATATGTGGGTACAAAGGGAGCTTTTAGCCCACTTTAATAAGGTTTATATGTGCAGAACAATTATATTAGTTTAAACATTCAAACCGTACCAGAACCAGCGGTGAGCAATTATAAATGTTTAAAATTCATACTATACATCATTATTAACAGTAAAATAAACATATTTTTAAAATTAGATTTTACAACTGTTATTAAACTTCAACCTAACTTACTCAAGAAAAAATAATCCTAATATTAATAATGAACTTTTAAAATCTTTAGAAATTACAATTTATCTTACATCAAAACTTACTCTAGTAGCTACTGATTATTATCAGTTGTAATTGGAAGTTTAATGTGCCTTAGCTATCTGTTTTATGGACTTTAAGATTGACGTTGTACGTCTGTACCTACGTCATACCTATACTATATAATATGAAACGAAAATAGATTGAATTATAATGTAGCATATGAAAGAATTATTAAGGACTTTCGTGTTCTAACAAAAAATGTTCCAGGGACATATATATATATATATATATATATATATATATATATATATATATATATATATATATATATATATATATATATATATATATATATATATATATATATATATATATATATATATATATATATATATATATATATATATATATATATATATAAGCATTTTACTATTCAGGGCTTAGTACTAACATTTACCATATCTTCTCATATTTTAATGTCTAATACGCACTTTAGTAAAGTGCTAACCTATATTCTTAAAATTCCACGTCTATTTTATGTCACCGCCCTATGCATTAGAACATCACAATTTACCTATGGATAGCTACATATTTAAAAAAAACATTTAGATCTCCGACCTCACCAAATAATAACTAAAAAGAAATACATTTCTATTTGGCCACAACAACATAAGTAATAAATTATACTTTAATTCTCATCATGTATCTCTGTATACGTCAGCAAAATATGTAGCAATGAGGAATAATTTAATACAAGCTTATTTATATACAAATTAATCGCGATTTCAGATCAATTAATTATTCGTTTAATCTGTTCGCAAATTACAAATCGATGTTGATTAATAACTCCAATTCTATTTCTGTTTCACCCTCCTTGAATCAATTTAGGATGTTTTTATTTAATTTACAAGGTTTACTCAGGCACAAGGGAGTCGAAGTTGCAAATCTTGATTGATAGCACGTGCGAAGTCGCATCGATTTTCCGAAAGCCGCATTTACACTTAAATGGACAGGTGGAGCACGTAAGTCAACATCTTATAATAAATATTTATCTATACACTTTCTAGTTGTAACCCACATATAGCAAGATAGACAAAAATAACCTAGTATCAAAACGATATCGTGACACTATGTTTTGAATTTTCTAAAAATATACTCTTAACTCTAGAATACTAAACTATTGTTTTATATATTTGAGAAACGGGTACACCGTCCAAGTGGGGATACGAACTCATGGCCTGGCAGATACAGACCGTCTATAATACCTAAAAGAGTGCTGGATACCAACGGGTAACAACGGATACTTCCGTGAAATCTCTTCATCTCTCTCTTTTTTAATAGAAGAGGCGTAAGCTGCGCAGGAAAAAGAGAAGGAACAGAGAATATAATCTATCCACTTTCCCATTATTGACTTGCCCATAGTCAGACGGACGGACTCGATCCGCCATGTAAGTCCCGGCGCAGGATTCTAAAAAACTTTTCTAAACAATCGGTTTATACAAGTAATCACTGGTTTTTATTAAGAATGAGACTGAAAAGCTGCATGGGACGAATATCGACGATCATTGATTTCTAGAGAAAGAGGAATCGTGGAGAGTGATAGTTTTCTTTTGAAAACGGGACTGGCCTAACACCCACGTTGAAATCAACGTAAAATTAAAAACTAAAAATTAATCATTTCTAACGACCGTAACACCACTAGGTCTTAAACACACACACCCACAGTTCTCAGTAGTTTCAACTGAGAATAGACGGACATTATAAATGAGCAATATGATACATGGAAAGGGCAACGGATGTGGCTCAACTGAATTCTCGTTGTCTTTCTGTCGTATTGAGACTCAACAACCTTTGAAGGGTTTTAGTGGATAAAAAGCTCAAATAACCAGGTATTTTTTGAAGATTTCTTTAGGTGAGTTGACTGTGTTCATGAATAGAGTGGTTCTGTAACATAACTAATGTACATAAAAATTTAAACACCTTTTTCACTGTAGTACCTTACTCACAATTGTGCTAAGAAGGGGGATTTCACTAATGAACTTCGACTTAGCAGTCATAACTAACACATTAAAAATAAATAGTCTGAGAAATGAACAATTTGCAAAATATATAAAATAAACCGATAAATATAAATTTTTTTTATTACTTTTTCATCATTATGTTGTCTTGAAAATACCAGAAGATAGCTAGCAAATTTAATGTTCAAATAAGACGCCACAAAGTACAAGTTTTCGTTTACTGTCGTTAATTATCCAGTAAGTGTCAAAATACTGTGATTCCATCTTAATTAATGATTGATATTCAAGAGCAATCTAAACACAACCTCCTTACACAGTCCCCTTCAAAGGGATCGGGAAACACTTATCAGCTCTTGACGATTATTTTTTGAATAAAACATAAACCTTTACTTGCTTACCTTCAATGTGCAGAAGTTATTGAACTCAACATACATCTTTACTGAGTACCTACTTACTACTATATTAAACTGTCTTCAGTATTAATTTGTTTTTAATTGTAATTTGTTTTTATTATATTAATAAGTAGCACTTTTTATTATATGTTTATTAATATTTAACGTATGAGAAAAGTTATGGCTCTAATGTCATAGGTTACTGTACCCCACATATAGTAGGCAGCAGGCAGCAGGATAAGCAGAAGGATCTGAGTGTTGACATACCCCGTATACCACTTTCCGCCCAATTTTCGAGTCATTGTTATGTGGTGAGTGGCGGAACTCAATGCCGCACTTTGTCTTATTACCAGAGTAGGAACCCGCAACCGTCGCGTTTACAGCCAGACGCTACTCCGCTGCGAGACAATAAATTACATTTTACTATACGTTAAGCAGCCATAAGATTTATACGAAATGGCAGTAGACAATCAGAATATCTTTCGTTCGAGTATCTAAAATACTCGTACTTAAGTTTCACTCACTCTTGATACTGTATCACTAAATAAAATGATATCAAAAAAATAACATAAACGTGTACGTCTAGTATATGATATCTAATTCGGGAACGTATAACCTTACTGACATATAAATCGGTCTCGGGGGCCAAGAACATGACAGGCTTTTGAAATGATATAGCTGGGACTATTGTTGAAAATAATTTATCTATCTGCAATAACTATTTTGTCTCTAAGGCAATATATTTTGTATTGGTTTACAAAAATCTAGTATTACATTGAACTTGCGAAAATCTCACGGGATAAACATGTGCAGACAGAGCATAGTGACAGACCATTTATTTTCCGGTTTTCATTCCTTACTTTTATTTTGCACTGGATATTTCTACTCCACGTTGTTAGAAGTGTGCAAATATATACAAGAAGATACTAAAAGATAAATTAAAAATCTTGAAGTGACATGTGTTGGTATGATTAATAAGTTTGTTATCGTATAGTTTATTCAATTAATAAGTTTGTTATCGTATAGTTTATTCAATTCTTGAATCCCATTTTTCCTTATTGTAGGAATTTCCAGAAATCATCTCTCATTGCAACTATACTCTCCAAAGAAGCCAAATGCCGAATTTCAGCTTTCTACATGCAGTAGCTTTAGCTGTGTGTATCTACATAAACATATTAAGATACAGTGCGTGATTTACGAAAGCTCAAGCCGAAACGAAAGAACGCAATAACTTTATCTAGACATAGCCTAGATAAATATCTTTATCGTAAACATAATATATATTTTCACGATACAAATTACAATTGTGAAGAGCAACATTTTGGTCATCATATGGTCAATTTTGTTCCTACATACTATAAAAACTTTATTTTCAGCTAAAAGATGTTAGCTAAAGCTATCTATTATGCTATTATAAGCGACTTATTACAACATTCAAAAAACATCTATTATTCTAAGTAACAGATGGTTTTACCTGTAATTAAAGTGTGCGGATGAGATAATATCGACTGTGATTACCGGGAACTACTTAATTACGGGACGGAACGTTCCCGGGGGAGGCGATCGGGACTTGAGAGTGGCTTCAAAGATTTACTGCTCTTGACCCCACTTGATCAAGTCTAATATTGATACTTATTGTAACGTGTAATTATTGACCTTTATATTATAATTAAAATGTTAACACAGTTTGTTATTATTCGGATAGATAACAGCAAAGTTACAAAGGTATTATATAAATATCAAATTGTTATAGGAAAAAAAAAAAAGTTGATATAGGAAATGGAAATACCGTAAGTATACGGTATTTTATTACTACTTTTTTTTGAACACATAAATTTGTAATATTATAACTACCTTGATGATGATGATTTTAATACATAATCCATATCGATTGTCATATTTAAGTTGGCAAGTTTTTGCTCCACACTAAGGATAGAACAACATTTTTTTGAAATTTAAGCAAGCTCTGACCACTAAGCCATACGTTCTGGGACGGTTCCTAAGACGAGCGGGTTCCATCACACAGCGTTCAAATTATTATACGTTTCAAAAATAGTTATTACGTTTATAGTCAGATGCCGTACCACCGTGCCACGGCAGCCCATGAAATTAAGTTTAAAAAAGTAAATAATTTCATTACACTTTTTCTCAATACTTTTTGAGTTAGAGTAGTACTCTAATCAATTATTGTTCTTTGTAACAAATCTAAAAAGTCCTTACAAATACATTAACAGATATATTGAAATGTTTTATTAATCAAATAGTAATGCGCAAAAATATATTTATTATGCTAGCAAGGTATAATATTACTTCGCTTTATGAATATGATAACCCTAATTAATTACTATCATGCATTTATTAAATTCTTGGGTAACATTATACTCGTGCTTTTACTATTAAAATATCCTTTTGATTTTAAAACTTTAAAAATCAAATGTATTTTCGGTATTATCATGTCATTTTGTAGTACCTATGCTTACTAGGGTCACGCTTAACCCTGCGTCTAACAAATTTTTTTTTTTAATTCTGCTCCCTTGAGTGTAATTTAGGCCGATAACATTTGTGTATTCTCTAACGTATACCAACAATGCCCCTATATATAATAAAAGCATAAAATAGATAATTCTGAACATAAAATATTAAAAAATATATTAATTAGGTCAGTTTATTTATATTTTATAATATATTTTAATTATAGAAGCTTAAAAAACCACTCAGCAGAATTTATTTTTGTCTGTCTGTCTGTCAAAAACGACGGGACAGAAGTTAATAAATTTTAGTATAGCAATATCTTAGTTTCGATCTACTTTTTAAGCCTTAAAAATATATTTAGGATAGTTTTTATCCTGATATGCAATGCAAATCCCGTAAGAAAAATAAAAAAAAATTACGTCAAAATATTTTTGGTCTACAAATGTCGTTATTTAGAAGAATGAAAATTCAGCATCATGATGGCAATTTTTATTTTCATTTGTACTTTTGTCGATATATCCTAAACTACCTCTACAAAGCATAGAAGAGTCAATTCTGTTCACTGAAGTTTTTAAAAGGTATGAATTGGTTCGGTTTGTACGAGTATATCGTTAAGCTATAGTTATTGTTAAATATAAGCTGAAAACCCTACGCTGAAGAATTTTTGTCTGTATGTATTTTCATTTATTCGCGAATCACGCACAAACTACTGGGCATAAATTTATAAATATTGATATTGCAACAGTTTCTTAAAAAAAATTAAAGACTGATAAATTTAAATAACTTTGATCACTGGTATATAATATAACTAAATAGAATTAATTAATGTTGACACGGTAATAGTTGTCGTTATAGAACAGTTGTCGTCTGGGAGTTCAATGAGGTCTCCGTAGGAAAAATTATTAAATAGACGCATTTAAATTACATCGATTACTCGCAAATGAAGCTAAAGAATATAATAGATTTTGTCGAATAAATTATTTTTTATTAAACATGACTATTATTTAAGTTCAATTTGTTGTTTTAGTTTTATTTAAACTATTTTAAGCATTGGTGATTTTATAAATAGAAGGTAGAGTAAACATTTACATCAGTACTAGCCAAAGAATGGCGATGAACAAAGTTGGAATGATTTGGATTATTAATTGGAAATGTGAAAATTGGATATTGTATTTTTCACGCTGTAACGTAACTAGAAGAGACAATTACATATATTAATAAAAAAAATATTACATATAAATGATTGCTCTAATAACTTCATGCAAGAAACATATCATCATCATCACAGCCGTTGTTCCGCCCACTGCTGGACATAGGCCTCCCCCAAGGACCTCCATGACAATCGGTCCCGCGCTACCCGCATCCAGTGGCTTCCGGCGACCTTGACCAAATCGTCGGTCCACCTAGTAGGGGGCCTGCCCGCCGAGCGTCGTCCAATTTGTGGCCACCACTCAAGAATCTTTCCGCCCCAATATATACACTGTGTATAATATTTTTAATAATAGACATAGTAATTCGAAAAGATACAAATTCTATAAAATCGAAGAGTCGTAATGTGATAGCGTAGTTATAAAGTTTTGAAAAACGAACGCGATTCAGTTTATTTAAGCGAGCAAAGCCGTTAGCGGGTCGCTAGTATTTAATAAAAATAAATCATCGTGAAAAATATTTGTATTACAGAACGACCGCATCAAATAAGGAAGTCAAACCACGCAATATTCTAATTAAGTTAATTTGGAAAGAGGAAAAAACGAGCTCTTTTTCGCGGAGTTTCTAAAATGTTTACTGTTAACGAGGTTTGCTCACCTACATAACAGTAATCAGCATCTTCAAATTTGGGAAATTACGTCTTTTCGTAAATATCACTGTTCTATTTCACTGTCCTCTTTTATTCTAAACTTTGTTATTTTATAAGAATGAATTGCCAATGTATTTTCTACTACAGAGTATAAGTAGATAATAAATGTCTTAATGAACTATTGAAATTCCTGAAAATTTCATAAATAAGATTGTTAAGAAGTGCAAATGTACGTTAAAATTGTATATAAAATGCCAGCATTTCTTAGTTTTTTTTTTATCATAATCCAATTTTAAATATTAATTATTTAAAATGTTATAAAATATACATGTATCATAAAATAATAATATATTTAATTAATAAATATTATTATCATTATTGAAATCTATAAGTATTAATATCATTTGCGTCCAGGAGTAGGAGGCTCACAAAACAGTGCTTTTTGAACACCAAAGCCAGGAGGTGGTGGATGCTGTAATAACGTCGTTTGGCCACTGCTAGGCTCACACGCAAATCTACCTGACCTGAAATAAAGGTATTTTTTATGCTTCACAATGATCACATATCGATAATCGAAATAGAAACGAATCATATATTTAAGTTTATAAAATATTAAGCTTACTGAGGACCCCATGGTGGTATACCTCCACATTTCAGAGTTTGAATAATATTATGAACATCACAAACAGAAACGTCTTCCTGCATAAAATAAACTTGCATCATAAATAATAACAAGAGAAAAGCTAAGAAGTTTTCATTCACTTTATATACGTATCATCTTAATATATGTAATTATCCATTAATAAAAAATAATATAATAATATAGCTTATATTTTAACGAATTGCCTAAAGGTAGGCTACATTAAGGCATTAGAAAACAATTATAAGTTTCTTGTTTTCTTTTTTCATCTTCCCGCTATCAATAATCAAAGAAAACTTAATCACAAGACACTCCGTTTTCCGAATCCCAGACGTTATGTATCGAGTGGTGGAACTCTGCGCTCTGTCTTTACAGAAAATTAATTTGTTTTAAGAATGTTTTGATGATCATTAAAGAAAACGTTGTTATTTCAAAGATATATTTATGTACATATTTATATTATACGAAAAATATTTTATCGATATATACGTACATAATAATCATCATCGACCACAACTACTGGTGCATTCACACAGGCACCCTGACACTGTACTGTGTCCACACCAAAAACAAAGTCAGGGGAAACGCTACCCACACAGCAGCAAGTACTCTCTTCCACAGTTTGTAGTATAATGTCCGCGCCACGTAACATGCACGGTGTGGTGACACAAACTTTTACGTTGAACTTTCCTCTGTATTTCCTGCAATTTTGTAAAATATTTTAATTTTTTACTTATATGCAAGACTAACGTTAACATGACCAACACATACTCAAATATATTTTAAAGGCGGTAAATAATAAATAAAATTGGTATAAATTACTAAGTAATAAGTAGTAGTATAAAATTACACTTTTACATATTTGTAATAAACATTTTCCATGACAAAAATCAAAGTAATGCATAGTCTATAGTATAAATAACCTTTTATTCATTGAATAGAACGTGGCCGACTCGTATACTCTCATTCTAGGTATACGTAGGATTTCTGCCACTTTGTGCATAGCTGATATTGGAATCCAGCCGATCTGTCTTTGAACTATGTCCAAAGCTGAGCCTAATGCGGACCGCTGAGCTCCTTCTGGATAATTTTGAATTATTGCTGACAGCCTCTAAAGCACAATACCATTTTCATATTTTTCCTATTATGGATATAACAGCATGATAATTGTTATTTTTAAGTATTTTTTTGACTTTCAGCTTTAAGTCTTTAGTTATCTTAACATATATATTAAATAATAATACATATTTACATCAATGATGCCAATTTTGGAATAACTTAAATCACATTTTTTTACTTTCAATATTACAGATTTTACAAGAAAAGAAGACAATGATTTTCTGAAATACATTTGAAAATATTGTATAAAAAATGCATATCACGAAATGAGCAATATCGCAAATATTACCGTCATATTGGCCTCTGAGAATTCAAATGGAGTAAGGGCATTATTGTCCTTACTGTCACGGTGAACGTTTAAATCTTCACTATATAGCCGTTTCAACCCAATGGCTCTTCCATTCAGAATACGAGACTAAAAATTATATTTTAAATAAAGCAAAAGTATATTTTACGACTAAATACAGCTATAGAATTATTTATGTCTTTAAAATTACTTACGATGTTAGGTATCTTTTGTAGGAACATGATGACGTTTAAACTTTTTTTAAGGTTATAATATATTGTTTTTAAAATTTTCATTTTTTACCAAAACAGTTTTACTTAAAATAATATATTAATTAGGACACATTCTGTTTTGGTATTAATTTATTAAGTTTACGTTGTAAATATTTGTTTAAACACTTGTACGAGTATGATATAATGTTGTATTAAAATTTTCTACTTATTTATTCAAAAAATCGAGTCCTACATACTGTATGGACCTATCCCATTAGACATATGCGGAATTATCTGAAGAATACTCGCCGTGTTCCATCGCTAAGCCATTATTCACGTTTCAGCAAAAAGTGTGCCAGCTATCTTGTCACCGGTGCAAATGATAAGAAATAGTATTACATCTTTACTTCTTTTTGAATAATAATATTCGCATTAACTAGCGCTTTTATGAAAATTTACGAGATATTGCGTGTTCAGTAGTGAAACTCAATGCGACGCTTTATTTTCTGACCAAAGCGAGGAAATAGGCACAATTCCTTCCCTCGAACGAAATCAAACTCACACGTCATGTGCTGTTCCACTGCGCCACGACGGTCTCACACTTGCACTATAGAAAGTTAAAATATACTTTAAAAATACTACAGTTTTAAATAATCTGATATTCAATCTAATATGAAAATAAATATGGCTATATAATATGTTGCAGAAATTACACAAAGACTGTGTATACTCCTCATAGTTTATAGCTTAACTGCAACATTTGGACATTTGTCTTAAGAAAGGGTTCGGCTATAAAACAGCAGCAATATTTTTTTTCTATCTTGGTTAAGTACTATTTGTATTGAATGAAACTTCTTTTTATCATTTCTACGTTTTTACATTTACTATATTATAAAAAGTGGCTGTGACGTACGGACGGACCGATATACAGACAGAGAGACATGACGAATCTATAAGGGTTCCGTTTGCCATTTGGCTACGGAACCCTTAAAAAAAGAATGATTGAACGTGCTAATCTCAGGAATACTAGTTCAAGTCGAAAATACATTTTTGTGTTGGATAGTCCATTTATCGAAGAAGTCTATAATAGGCTATCTTCTATCACGTTAATTGTTTTTTCACAACACTTAGTTACTTTCTTTGAACCAAGAAGCGAACCTGAACGTAACATCTACTATCTAGTATGATGCTATTCATCGATGACGTACAGGAACGGCGTCTGACTGTAAATGCGACTGGTTGTAGATTCCTACTGGTATGACAAATCGTGGCGTATAATTTATTTATATAATACGCCATGTCTTGAATTCATTTGGAGAATGGAAAACATGACGTCACGACACTAAGTTATCTGTACCTATCTTCATATGCGGGATAGCAGTTTGTATACATGTGTACGTTACCTCTTCTACAAGATATCACAGTATATAATAATAATAATAAAAGCATAATTTTTATTGTTGTACATATAGATGCTAAACAAAAGCTTCTGTTATTTTGTTTCAAATAAAGTTTAGAACTGGATAATTTTTTTTTAGATAAATACGTAGTTTATAAATTTTTCTAGTGATCGTAGTTTATAAATTTATAAACACGCTAAAACTTCATTATGGTGTTAGTTATTTGAAAGAAAATAACACTTAGCAACTAAGTATATTAAGTGAATAAAATATACATAGCAAAAAGTTTTATTGGTTGTATGGACGAAACATGAATAATGTAAAAAAAACATAAAAATATATATCAAAAATCATTAACCATAATACACAAAAACCCAGCCGCATAGCTAGTATATAAACAAAACTACAACATATATATGATGGCTTAATAAGCCTTGATAGGTCAGTGGGTTGAAATGATAAACATCGCTTACGATGTTGAAATTGCTTTAGCTATCTCTGCCTTCTCGGTGAAATTCTAAGGTCAATAACGTACCCAAGATGCCTGGAGCGATTTTATGGGAATGAGCGAAGATATTGCACCAGAATATTAGTGTCTACCACTTGATCCGTAAAGTGCCATCTTTTATCGTCTTTTTCCAATATCCGTGAATATGAAGTGTAATGACTTTTACATGGGCTATTTGACTTATCTTCATTTGTGTGCATCGAAATGTGTTGTTATTATCATTGCAAGATTTTTCTTCAATCATTTACATTTATAATAAGTTAGCCTGTTATATATTTTGTCTGTATGTACCTATTTCAATCTATCGGTTAATAAACGTTACAAACATTTATGTATTTTTGGTGTTTTTTAATTAATAAATTCAATATTAGCGTTAAAATATGATATGCATAATTTAAAGACACACCAATTAATTATTGCCTTTTATTCGCTCTAGGAAAACAAATCATATCGTTGATTCCCGCCATTCAACACGGATTAATGCCTTCATACAAAGTTTCCTCTGCCTACTTTCTTATCTATACTTCTATACTAATAAATAATATTAGCGTGTCTATTTGTAACATTAAAATAACTGTTTTTTACTACATGCATCTGTTTTTAAATACGGTACATATACCAAAATAGCATTTTCACAATTTTTGTCTGTCTGTTTGTTCTGGCTAATCTCTGAAACGACTCAACCGATTTAACGGGACTTTCACTGACAGGTAGCTGATATCTCCTAGCCTACCTAGCTCTACCTATCTCCTCTTTAAAGGCATTACTTTAAGCAAAAAGAACACTGTATTTTATCTTTTCATAATTCAAAATGGTGAAATAATTATAATGGAAACTTTTCCCCGATTAAAATTGAAATGATAATCAAATTACAACATTATGTAAAATTTCAAATTAACATACGATGCTGATGAAGTTGAAAATGAAGATGAAGTTATAAGATATTTTCATATTGTTTATTTTTTTTTAGTTTTAAATTAAATAGTATTTATATATTCATTCAACTACCTTATTAATCCTCTTATGAGCAATATTTCTTAACTGAATATTTCCTTAATGAAAATAGTACGTGACTCGTTTAGTAATTTGTTTTTATGTTACATCGTTGCTGTAGAAACTAATGTGGAAATATTTTAGTTTCATTTTCTCTTTTATAAAAGAAGTTGCATTTGCTATACAAGATCATTGCACTCATTCGACGCCAAAGGAAGTAAGATTAAGGGATATAAAACCTATATGCCGAGTTTTATTCAAATATACACACCGACATAAGTCTGGTACATTTATCTTTTACGTTTCGTAAGAAGTATAAAATAAATATGAGCTGAGAGAACTATTTATCTAAGCTATCAATAACAGCCTTTTGAAAAAAGTCTTCTATGATATAGAATAAATAACATTTAATTCAAATCTGCTTCGTGTAACAAACCTTGTATATTTTTTATACAAAATAATTAATTTAAACCTGCAGTTTTTTTTACTAATATACAAAAAAATCTAACCACATAATGGTATCTCAACCGAGAGAATCTCAGAAAAAAAAGAGGCTCGAAAGGAGGCTCTTTGTTTTATGAGACAATTAAGACACGAATGGTCGACGCTAAACTTGCAAGAGTGAATTTTTGTTCTTATTTAAATGGGGAATTGAAAACTCTTAACGACCCATGTTAATTTAACGAAAGAGAAAATTGTCACCTCCCGTTCATTAGCAAGTAAAATATACTATGAAATACAATCTGAATTTAAAATCGAGACCACAATTTAAAAAGAGTTCGATGCAAGAGAATGTTTAGCTTTTGTAAAGGAAAAAGTTTAGCATTTATACACTGTGCACTCCATCTGCCTCCTTTAAAGTTAATTTTTTTCCATTTAAACTTACAAACTTTTGGCTATTTATAAAACAAATATAAAATATTAAAGATAAGCAACTCTTAACTTAACTCTTTCAAAACGCCAGAGTGGAGTGTCTTCTCTCTTCTTTTCTGCTCTCAAAATCGAGATATAACGTTGAAAAAATGGTTGAAAAAATGGATACTTTTGCTTTCTTAGCCTTCATTAGCATGACCTTTATGATCCTTGCCACTCAATTTTCATATATCGATTTAACGATTTTTCAATAGTTATATATAGTGCAAGACCGCGGATCTACTATACGTAAAGACCGCGTATCTGCACTATCTCTGATTTTACAGGAGACGATTAAAACTTAATAACTTTATGATTCCAACAACTATTGGTCTCATTTTAAGATAGGGAGTAACTATTCGTGTGTTCTATGTATTATTAATAATAAATATTTATTTAAGTGATTAATTAAGTCGAAACAACACTTACGCAGTTTTGGTTTAGCCACAAACGCAACACAATGGAATCTAATTGTAAGTTACGCAGTATTGAAATGAAGTAAATAATAATACTGTAAATATTTTTAATAATAATTAAAACAAAATTTGACTTGCAAATCTTCTCAAAAACTTCTTGAATGAGTTTCATTAAATCAATAAAAACAAATTGAAAAGCAAGCGTTTTGCAAAATCTCTTATAATTATAACCATTTACAATACTATAACATCAATTACATCTTACAATTGTCAATTATCCCTGTTAGAAATAGTATCAGAATTTGGATTATGGCCCGTTTCCAAAAATTTATGAAAAACTAACTTTTTTCCATTGCTAAACACAGAAGAGCATTCGAAACCACGACGTTTCTTTTTTGTGAAGTACATCCATCAGTGAAAATTACGAAATTTTTAGGGTTTTTTTCTATTAAATTCTTCAAATAATCAACAAAAAATTAAGTGAAGTTATCAACGTATACCTTTAAATCTGTTGTTGTTTTATCTAACCAATAACACTTTACGTTATTAGTACCTAGATTGTATATTATAAAATTAACGAATTAGTGCTAGTGCATTATATTTTAAAAGTTAATGGAACATAATTAACTTTTAAAATATTATACACTAGTACTAATGTGACAGCTTGTAAATCGGTACTCATAACATGAAGCTGTCCATTTTTCGCAGCTTCTTTGTCTAAAGGCTTTTCCCTCCTTGCAAAATTTTTGAGGTACATATATTTCATATTCTAACTCTGTCATATTGCCTGCTTTATAGGAACATCAAAGATCACTTGCATCTTTTTATGGTTTAATAGGCAGGTTTAATAGTCTTGTAAATATTTGTTGTCGACAGACTTTCTAGAACCTATAATTTCCTGACCTAGCATCCTCAACTTCCTATTTCTAAACCTTTTTGAAGGTATTTGCTCTGCTTTTCGTTTCATAGTTATGGACTCAATTGCAATCTCTGGTTACAAGCTTCTTTCAGGAAACCAATCAGTATTACCAGTGGCTGATTTTGAAGACTGAAGATTGAAGATTTAGTTCAGACAGTTTTATATTAATTAATTAAACAAAATAATATTATACATAAAAATATACGGTTTTATATATTTAGATGGCCAATTTCAATGTTAAAAGTAAAAATATATAGATAGTGTAAATTTAACAGGTTAATTTTACAGATTCATTCTCTTTTTGTAAAAAACTGAAGTTATTAGTAAGGTTAGGACCGAACAATTAAGTTAAAATGAGTTAGAATTGTACTCAATGCCTATATTACATAAACAAAATACTGAATGAATACTGCATTAATACTTACCTATTGTTGTACTCTCTCTGATTATTTTGCCTAAAAGCAACCGAGCTTAACATTAGAATCAAACAACAAACACAATCCCCATGTCGCCTGGTCACATACGGTATCGACACTTGCCGGCTGCAGATATGCAGTATTGCTTTTACGCGATGTCTTCCTTAACTATTGGTCGAATGAATCTGATGTCAAAGATGCTAATGGCAATCAGTCCCCGTGAATTAGTAAATTGGCTACCTTTGTCAGATACGCGGACTTATCCAATGCTAGGTACGCGGATTTGCACTATCCCCGACGATATAGTAGTTTTTGTATAGTTAAGCTCATCTAATGTAGTTCTATATCAGGTGTTCAACATCCTTGAATTTTATATATCAAAATATTAATAAAAAATCTTTTCATATTTTTCAATGAAAAATCTCATCACGCTCAACAACTTTTACTATAGAGCCATTTTCATATCTGTTATTATTTAGCTGATCTGTTGTAGTTCTACATCAGATGTCACAGATGTTTGATTCTAATATGTCGATAGGAAATGCTATTCTTATTCAATCATTTTTGTTATGTTAGCATTTCATTATTTCTTATAGTTCAGCTTGTTTACTATGCTTCTGCATCAGGTGTTCCTGTGTTGAAAAATCATTGTAGCTTAAATCTTGTGCAGACCTATCAGCTATACAACAAAAAAGTTTCATTCAAGTAGATCCGAAGATGTGCGTGTACAAACAGACAAAAAAATTCAAGAGTTATATTCTATTAATGTTTTTACATCTCACTAGGTAATTTCGTTCTCAGAATCCTCTATGTATAGACATTTTTTTAAATATTTTATGTTTCTTAAAAAGAGTAATAATATCATGTTCCATCCACGAAGAGAGTGTCAACGCACTCCATATTCCGCCAGTATTAGAAGAATTACCGTGTTAAGTGACAAAACACTCAATTCTCAAAATTTGAAATCGATGCCTAATTTCACATATAAAAGAAATGATTTCAATTATTCATTATAAGCGTGTACAGACGCATCCTACTGCATATAAGCAGTACTGTAAGTAAAGTATAAGTCAAAAATTATAGGTACTATACGAGATTAACGATCTCATTTAATGGTTTTTTTGGGGGTCTTTGTATCTTACACAGACCCTCGTCACAAGTAAACGTGTTATGAAGCAATTAACTCACATTTTCATAAATGAAATTCCTTTTCCGTAACCGTTATTTTTGCAAAGGTAAGTGCTCGGTGAAATAACACAAGTCCGCCTCTAAAATTCTCGATTCTACAAAATTGTATGTTTACGTTTTACTTATTAAAATTGGATTGAGACCTGAATTTGATAAAATTGATGGAGAGGGCATATGAGTAAGAAATGTTAATACTTAATAAAATAGTGGTAACAGTTGTATATTATTTTATAACAATTATGTCATATATATGAAAGCGTTGTGATCTGCCACTCAACACACAATGTCTCGAATTCAAGCCATAAGCTGAGGACGGAGGAGTGTTGTCATACTAGGCTTATTGTACTTTCCTTGCTTTTTACGGAATACTGCTGAAAAAATTATTTCATATATAATCAAAAAAATTGTTAAGGCTAATCACGTGGCTTATACTATATGACAATAAAATAAAACCTAAGCTTGACTAAAGTAAAAATTGTGCTTTTTTGTAAAGTAGGTGAACCGAACTTTCATACAAAGGATGGAGATAGAAAATATTTTCTCGTGCATACTGTTCAAGTTTGAATATTGTACATGTTTGTTTTTCATATAGCACTATGAGAAATGTTTTCGATTTTAGGTACAGTTACTCTAAAAATATAGAAATTGTTTTTTTTTATTAACCTGTCGATACTCACAGTTTCGTTACTTTATGGTCCTTGTCACCCTTGTTGATTTACATTTACCATTTTAATGTAATCCAAAATTGGATTAAATCTATTTTCCACCTTCACATTCAGTTGTTTTATTATTTTACCGTTACATGTAATCAAATTTTTTGTTTGACTTTCATATATCAAAATACCCATCACGTTTAATATTTTCTAAATATTTCTAAATTTCCATAAATCTTATTATGCAGCTGATCTTTGAGTGGTTGACAGGTTTTCTAAAATGCGAAAAATTCTCATTACGCCAATACATTTGACTAAGGATCCTTTATAACTTTTTAAAATTAAGCTTATTTATAGAGAATGGTTCTATATCAAGTATTCCAAATCTTTAATTTTTATATATCAATGGAAAATGCTTTTCAAATTTTCATGTTTTCAAACATTATTATTATGGTAGCATTTCATTATTTCCTACAGCTTAGGAATACTATGGTTCCATATCAGATGTGCCAGTTTTCAAAATCAATTATAGCCTAGATCGTGCCCATACCTAACAGCTATAAAATAAATATAAAAAAATCATATATACATATTGAATTAGTGTTTTATATCTTCGTAGAGATAATGTTTTCGTAATTTTTGTTTACATACGTACAGACACAATTTTTGTACAGCTCTACTATTACATAGATAATACACATAGGGACATATCTATGTATAGTTTACAATTAAAGTAACCACACCTGAGTCCATTTTGAAAATAGTAGGTACCAAAATTTGGATATAAAATTAACCTTCAAAAACAAGCTTATCTTAGACCCTTATAATCCTTACTTTAACTTTGATCCGTCTGAAATGGAGCAGACCTACGGAGATTGACATTTACAGAGTTATCTCATCCTAAAGGCTGTTTGGGACCACTAAATATGATTCAGCATTAAATTAAAAAGGATTACATAATATACCGAATTGTGGCAACGTACTTAAATAATAATAAAAAAATATATATTAAGTTTGAAATACAGGCACATTAAATATGAAATATTTATTGGTAGTAAATATGAAATATGTAATTAATATATTCGTAAATGTATTTACAATTAAATATAAAACTGAAACCTCTCAACACTCTACAGTCGTCTACACTAGTGTTACGCCGCTTTGTGAGGGCCCATCAAGTGAGGAGTGACTCACCATCCACCAAGTATTCATTGATGAGGTGGTCCTTCGTTTGACTCTTTCCTTACCTCCGCATTCAGTCTATCCAAACTCAGCCCACTTCCAGTTATTTTTTTGTAAATTGCGTATCTCAATAGCTACAACACGTACATATGTGTATCATTGGGTAGCGACGTTGCTAGCTATATATTGAGACTAATGGCGGTATTAAACGCGGCGTTTCATAAAAACAGTCTGGGACGACACATATCGTAGCTATTCACATGAGTAATATTTGAACGTATGACTACAACGTTAAGTCAGGTAGCACCATCGCTACGAAGGCATCCCTTTCCAACTTTCGAACAGTAATTCCTTAAAGCCTCTATAAATTTACAAAGGATTATTTAAGTCTAGTCATATTATATTGAGAGGGTTGTTCGTAGTAATATTACTGGGAAATATTGAATTTAATATATAGATATTAGATAGTGATTCGAAAAGGTAAGCGTAAATCCATTTTGTTTACTTTGACCCGCAAACCATAGAGTATCCCTTGTGGCAGCGACATCGTCAAAGGAGCTTAGTCAAAATCTAGTGGAGCTTTAAACGTGATCATTGCCGTATTCTGTAAGCGAGAGGTTTCTCGTGCGTAATCTGATTATACGCTTCTTGTATAAGCTGATATAATTTCAACATTGTTATTAAAGCGAATACATGTGAATAAATTTTATGATTATAAGCCGATAAATGATGGAGTGCTTAATGATTGAGCTTACCCGGTAATATAAAATCGAACGTCTTTGACGTGATATGTCATTATGTGTATACTAAATTGAAATTAATTATAATTATAAATGTGATTGAAAGCAAAACGTTGCTAAAGCAGATCTCAACATTGACAATTGTCTAATAATACTGCCCCATCATAATGTTATTTTGTATATGGACCAAATATTAAACTGTACTAACACCTAATATTATTGTAATTCATGTCTAGACCCGCAATGTTATTTTACCTACAGTACTGCTTTTAGTAAATAAAATATTTTAATATCCGGCATTACGCGTCCGTTATATTTCACGTATACAAATCCCATAATGGTGGAAGTCTTTCAGTGTTTCAAAAGCGCTGCACCGGCGACACTCCATTAACCGAAGCATTATCTTCCCCTGCTGCCTGTGAACACTCCTTTTAAAATATATTTCCATCCTAATACTTACTACAAGCACTACCTAAACGAACCTCTTATAAACTTTTAACGAAATCACGCAATACTTACTTCGTTAGCTTTCAATTTCCAATAAATAAAGATATAAAGAAATGTTTCCTCGATATCCTCTCGAATGTTCCTTCTTTTGAAAGTTACAAATACTCCAAAGATGCTTGCAAGGCACAACTTTCTTACAGCTCAACTATCCATGAAATGAAATCTCAGGTAATTGGATTCTTTGGAGCCGGCCATCTTAATTATTTGGCAAAAATCTCGCAGGTATAATTTTTAGACGGATTTTCAATAGGCATAACTTTATTCTATAGTCAAATTACGAACTAATTAACCAAGGCAAGTTTCCCCATCGAGGCCTCATTATAAATTAAGAACAACTCGTTTATCTAAAATGAGATTGGGTTACCATGGTTCAGTATTTCTCTTTTGACGAAATTGTTTTGAAGTTTATGACATTTATACTTCGACGTTTTTGTCTAATGTTATATTCATCAAAGATAAAGTACCTATATATAGACTAAATAGAGTAGTTCGTGTTTAATTTTCAATATCTAAATTTCACATCGATATATTAAATCTTATATTCAAAATTAAATCGAGTTTTAAAATGTAAATTATATATGTGATTTTAAATAATATAATATATACAGGAGTACAATACATTTTCTATTAAATATAGGTACAACGACCAACGATGACATAAAAGGTGTCTTAAAACTGTGCACATAAATCTTGAAAGTTTCCCAATTTGAATTTAAGTATCAGCTTTAGATTTTGCTTTAGAATTTTCAAAGTTTGAGTCATCAGTCACTTTTAAAGGTTATCTTGTATGGTATATTTTAAATTTTTACCAGCTTCAAAGGAATTTGTCATAATCGTACTAGTTCTAATATTACTTCTACTTAAGTCTTTTTATGAGTTATATGTTTGATTTAAATTAGTATAAATTATTTGTTATATTAAACAAATAATACTTTAATATTAATAGTAATATATTTTTAAATTATTACCGACTGAGCAATGAAGTGAATTGAACATTGAACTAACTCTAAATTCATAAAATAAAATGTGTATAAAAAGAAATGTATAAAATTAAAACTACAACTGAATCAATCAATTATAAAGCAACCATTTTGAACTATTTTAATTGAAAATACATTTTTAATATAAATTACTATCAAACTGAGTTTGCCTTGGAACATACCATTAAATATTCATCTGGCGTCTAGCTCTTAGAGAAAAGCATAAGATTATGTCAAATTCATGAACTCCTAAGAAACATGCTTAGATGAATGTCAAAGAGATAGCGAGCGAATGTCTTCACAAGAAGATCACCTTCAAAGACTTTATACCTAACGACAGAATTTCGGTAGTCGCTTGTTTAAATCCGCGAGGAAAACTAAAACACGAAATAAAAAATATACGTAACGTACGTAAAATGATGATATTTTTCATATACTATTTCCATGGATTGCTGAATTATTTGTATGTTATAAATACGAATGTTTACGGATGATTGGCCCTACGGCGAAGAGAACCTAACAAGCATATAGCAGGCAGGCACTCCGTTCTCCGCTCCACTCTCCAGTCTCTTATCAGCGCCACAATCTGAGCTGACTGAATCCGATTTACCAGAGAACACAAATGAAATTAATGCATCACCCCAAGTAGGAATGGCACCCACAACCACTGCCTTAACAGACGTTAATATATAGCTGCGTCACGATGGAAATATGTAATTAAAAACTATATTTTTTCGTTTATATTATATCCGAAGCATTTTTGAAATATTTATTGCATGAAGAAAAAATATCATTCTCAAAGAAATACATTCACAAGAAGTAAAATAATAAACTCGCGTTTACTTAATTAGAAACACTTCCAATACGTTAATTAAACGCAAATGGGAAAAAATCATTTCTTTGTAACGATTTCCAGCTGCATTCTATTTTTACACTTTTATTCTACAAACATTTTTCTGATGCACTTTAAATGAATTTATTTTTTTAATAACGAACATAGCTTCTATTGTTGCCGCAGGTTTCGCTCCGCAGGCCGCATCACAGAGTAGGCAAAGAGAACCTTTTATTCAATTGGTATACTCCGTTCTCCCAATTTTCTAGAAGTTGTGTGTTAAGGAAAGGAAATCAACGCTGCATTTTGTTCATAAGAGCCAAAAAATAAAAATAATTTAAATATAACAATTTCCCTGATTTCCTATGAGTTTAGGCGTGTTGCTCTTAATCTCAATCTTAATCTTTGATATTTGAAACCTTCTGTATCATGGCGTACGGCTACCTTGACCAGGTGGTCGCTCCACTTAGCCTGCGTCGTCCTGTACACTCTGTTTATAATTATTATTATCAAACAAAATACTCAACTGCTTATGAATAAAATGAAATTGGCGAAAACGCCGTTTTAGTAGTAAGTGGCACCGAACCTTTAACTAACTACTGGCGTCGAAGCTAGTAGGTAACAAAGTATTATTTACTTACTTACTTAAAAAATTTTTTTGGAATACTTCAAAGATACATATATACTTTTATTGTATACAAAACAAAACCGTTCTGTTATTTATGTGCAAGATTAATTACGTAATAAAGAAATATAGGGCCAAGTGTAATAAAAATCCCATCAAAATATGATTACAAGTGGACCAGGGGAGTAATTCATACGATCCATAACAACCAACTGACGGAAAGACGTTAATATACGAAGGACTCTTCATTTCAGTAATATATGTATGTATATACTCGTAGCTACAGACAATTTAATAGTTATTAAAACAGTATATTTGTATCATTTTCATGATTTCAAATAGCTAAAATTATATAAATAATAATATGTATATGTGTGTGTGTGTGTGTGTGTGTGTGTGTTTGTGTGTGTGTGCGTGTGTGTGTGTGTTTGTCGGTGTGAGTGTATATGTTTCGGTGTGTGTGTGCATTATAGTAGTAATTATTATTTCATTTATTAATATCATTAATGATATCGTTATTGATATCAATACCTTCATTGATATTAATATTTAAAAGAAGAGAAACACTCGCAGATGTACATCTATCTCCTCTTTATCGTTCAAAGCCATATTTAAAGTCAATTATCGTAGATATGGGTAATTGGGCGTGTAGAATTAAACTAGCACTTGATACAAATTATAATTATATACTTACTGCTTTCACCCACTTTCACAGGTTGGCAGGAATAGTCTTATATAGATAAATCCACCGTTGCTAACTATATTTCTCTATGTTTGTACTTCAACATATTTTTATATTGCAATAAAAAAATACCATATATATGGTACGGTGAACGCTTACAACGAATTACAAGACATTTAACACTCTAACACTCAAGAAGAAGCCACACAGCACTCAGTGGATCCACCGCGTAGACACCGGACCAATCGTATTCATTCTGGGAAATTGTTACATTCCAAACCTCAACTCAATCTGCTTAGACAGTACATTATTAACCTAACCTAACCAACAATCACCATGCACTGTCTCAGAAGCTAATTTAGAGCAAAGATTAAATTTGTTACTAGATTCTATTTACTCACACTTGCACAGTTTGATAAATAAAAAAATTAAATTAGCTTCACGCTGTATCTCGCACATGGCAGGGCAGGGGAACCGTAGGAACCTAGTGATAAGACACTCCGTTCTCCGTTTTCCGCCATTCGAGGCATTGCGTGTTGAGTGGCGGAACTCAACGCCACGCTTTTTACCTTGTTACAGGAGCGAAGAAAATCAAAATCATTCATTCTCGAATCCTCATCATAAAAATTATAAACTAGTAATAAATTATAATCATTAATTATTAAATATATTAATAAACGAATAGTATAAAATATAATTAAACCAGTTCAAAAATAATATTAAAAAAAATTAATAAATTTAAATTTCTTATTCTAACCATCTCTAAAATAATATCCTTAGAATAAAATCCTGCCAAAAAAGGAATCCCACACAAAGCTAAATTTGAAATATTTATACATAAAGAAGTTATAGGAACATAAAATCTAATCCCTTTCTATTATTCGAATATCTTGATTATCATTTATTATCCCAGAAAATCAAAATCATTCATATCCCATTGGGAATCGAACCCACAAACCGTCGCGTTTACAAGCAGATGCTATGCCTCTGCGCCAACTAGTGTGATAATTGCATAAAAAAAATTAACAATATCAATCTACATCTCAACATAAATCAACAAATTACACAACCTTGTTAAATTACCAATATGAAATAATATATTTTTTATCTGTTTTTATTCACATTTATCAAAAATAGCTTAATTTTGATTCATATAAGCTGTTCAATATTGCATGCCTACTTAATTATTGAACAGCGAAATTTTATACAGAAACATTTATGCAATTTTGGAAAAGGTATTTGTATGAAACTTGTTTTCTATAAATATAATGTGTAATTTATGGTTGTAACAAGTATCTGAAATTGAATTTATATTAATATTCATAAGCTCATACATATTCAAAATTACTTTTCATATTTTTATGATGGGATTTTACTTCTAGGTACATATATATTGGATTGAAATTTGAACATAGCGAAATATGTTTTATGTCAAAAATAGAACTTCTTTTATGTATTATAAATTAATAAATATTATTATAAATAATAATTATAAAATATTTTAATGTTTTTGTTAGTTGTCATTATTTATTTATAATAAAAATATATTTTTGTCATAAATTGTGAGGAGATGATTAAATTGTGAGGAGGTGATTGTTTGGTGGTAGATGTTGATTTGTTATATATTTTTGATAATAGGTGGTAATACTATTGTATTGTAACTACTAGTGATGTTTCGGATATCCGCATCTGTATCCGCGAATAGCCGAAGCAGGTGAAAGATCTGTATTCGTAACCGTGACTGCTTACAACTGGCGTGACGGATCTTTTATCTTAAAATTTTTCTATATATAGATAAAATTCTATAATAAATTCACTTTAAAGCTCTTGGGTAAGTGTTAGTATAACTTTAAACAGCAGTTTTTGATCTGGCCATCGTAAAAATGAAAAAAATTCAATCCTCCATTCAAAAGATCGATTAGCTGATGATAATTTATATTAGTTTTTTCCGTTTTCGATATTTTAAAATATATTGTTTATAGTGCTAGTAACAGGTACGTGTTGTAAGTACTTGTATTTTTTTAATAAATAACGGTTATTGGGTAGCGGAAATGGCTAATTGTTTTCAGTTTGCTTTAAATCATATACCATGTAAGCAAGATTTTTTAGATTCAGATCCGTATCTGAATCTGTATCCGCGGCTCTTAACATCAAATATCGGTAATCGGATCCGTGTCGGCGGATTTACTTTGTTAACGATCCATATCACTAGTAACTACTAACTAGTTAATTCCAGTAAAAGTAAAATCCAAATATTTTAATACAATAACGATGCAATAAAATGACAAATTATATATGCATATTGAGGTAAAAGCAGCTGTAGTTCTAGTCTTCTATTTATTTTTACAAAAATGTCACATTTTCACGACATTCATTGCTAGAACATGACAGTTGTATAGAAGCTCATAGAAAGGATCAGAGCAAACTTCGTCGGCTCAAAGGGCAAATGAAATATATTCTTTATGTTTAACAGCAGTATGAAATTCCTTCGCCGACCCATGAAGCAGTAGGCACGGAGGAAGTTTCCTAGATCCGAAACTATCCCGTTTCGTTTTAACATTCTAAGCATTACACCACATATGAAGTGACAATGTAGTTCTTTGCTTATGCTGTAATATTTTATGGCTCATATATTTTCTTTATAGGACTCGTGTGAGTTTTATAAAGAAATATGCATAATATATTATTATCTTAGTACTTATTTAGACTTTGGTTAACATTTTCTCTACTGACAACGTTATGCATATATTTGTATACATAGACACTTGTTTAAGTAACTATATAAAAAATTTAAACCAAATTTTGATTTATAATAATTTAACCTGAAAAGCTGATTGCCTTTCAACGGTCTGTGATATATTAATAAAAACTGTGCTTAAAGGCAATATATTCAGGTGTAATTTTTAATACATATTTATACTGCCGTTCCAATATTTCCGCGAGCGGCTTCAGCTGTGCGGCACACGCAGATTTTAAATTGGATTTCAGATATCGCTTAAAGATATGTTTGTTGAATAAAAATATTAAAACATTGTTGCTGTGAAGATTAAGACTTTTAAAATTTTAATCTCTTATAAGAGGATTCAATACTTATCTGTCCTACTTAACTGTAAGATTATATATAATATATACAAAATACCCTTTAAGCTACCTTCACCGATGTCCCATTTTGAGGACTAGGCACAGAGGTTCAAGTGATTTATGACTCTGTACGGTCTCTCTAATCCAAGTATAGCCATTAGAAATATTGAATATTAAGTTACCACAACCAAAATGTAATAATAGTTTTAAGCTAGTTACTGAACTCAAAATAACATATTTTCTAACCACGAGCGAACTTCTCTGCTATACGTTTTCTGTTCACGATAATATCAGTAAATGTAAGTGTAATTTTGCTTATGTATGTATGCTTACATATAAAATATAAATATAACAGATTTTAAGTAAAGCATATTTTACTAGAAAGAGCTTTACAATTTTTAAAATCGTCCCGCAATTTTTATAAATGTAATTTCACTTTCAGAAAAACACGTTATCCGTAGTAATCCGTCCGTAGCTCCGTCGCTCTTTACCTAGATGAGTTGAAAAGTATTACATGGATAAGATAAAGGAGAACACTCTGTAAATGGAAATGGAACGGGTCAGTAAGCCCGTGATTTTTTTCGCATTTCATGACGTGATAAATGGGCAAAGCGCAGAGACGCCTAGACTCAATCGGAAACATTGCCAATGACGCGAGAAATTGCTCTTATTTTTCCATCTTAAAAATGTTGGGCAATGTTACTTTTAAATCGTATTCCAATGGTGATTTTATAGACTAGAAATGATTAAAATGGACTCCAAACACAATATCTAGAACAATGTTACAAATTATGCATGTTTAAATTTAGTGAAAAATAGAGATTAAAATAATTTTAAATCTTCTTTATTTTAGATTACAATTGATGTGAATATTTTTTATACCTAAAAAAAATTTAAAGTTTTTATTTTTCGATATTAATACATAATGAATATTAGAAAATAATTACTTAAAATAAATATTAGTTACTACCACTAGGATTTAAACTAGGACTTCTCTAGATGGGTATTTAAAACGATCACTTGTTGTCAGACCTTTTTTTATAAATATTTACAATTCTACCTAAGTTTTATAGAGTAAGGAAAAAATTTCACTAACTTTCGTAGTGGCGCCATCTAGTTAAATGATCACACACTAATACAGTTCATTTCAGTAATACACATTATTTTTGTCCACTGTTATAAGCTAGTGTAATAAATACTCACCAGATGGCGGTGCTAGCTTGAATGCTTATAGATATGAATTAATTGGAAAACAGATGTCGCTGCATTGTTTCTAATATATTATATTATTATTAATTTTAATATTTTATTAAATATAAAGATTTTCGATTCACCTTTGGAATGTTTAATGACGAGCACTTTAAAGTTTGAATATTCAACGTAGCGCAGTGAAAAAGCGTCTGCCTGAAAGCTCGATGGTTGTGGGTTCCATTTCCACTCGTGTGAATGAATAATTCTTATTTCCCACTCTAATACGATATAGTGCGGTGTTATTCCTTTCCGCCATTCCTCACGCATTGCTTCTAATGCAGACGTAAAGATGCGAACGGGATGTCTTAACACTCCTTCTTTATACGGGATACGGCTTGCTTTATGCAGTAAAATTGTGAAGCTTAAAAAAAATATAATCGACTGTATCATGAAAGTGTTATGCCTACATAAACGAACAAAGACAACACCTATTAACCTCTTTCAATGAACACGTATATACTGTACGACTGTTCCTACCTATCTGTATACTAAAACAAAGTCTACTGAAATGATATTGGCAATGGCAAAATATATTTTTCCATTATACACACAATAGATGTAGCTGCTGATGGAATATTGTCCAAGTTGATTAATATTTCTGATCGACTGGATTCTGATATAGGAATAGAAAATAGAACAAGAGTTAGTTATCAACTACGTCAGTTAGGATATAAGAACACTTTGTTTCGCAGTGTAAAGTTTATTTTTAGGGTTTTGTAATTCAAAAGGAAAAAACGAAATCCTTTTTTGGTCTATCTGTTGCTGTCTTTCTGTCCGTCCGTCAGCACCAATTTTCTTAAGATCCCATGGAGGTATCAAACTGCGCTTAATATTCATTATCCAGTTCTTCCTTCAGAGCTCGGAAAAGTCGAACTAACGCAGTGAAAAGATACGAGCGTTATGCTTATTTTTTGCCTCATTTTGTATGAAATTTGCTGTGTGATCCAAACCTATAGAGTCCTCCCACTGGCCTAAAATTATGAAATTTGGCAACAAAGTTAGACTTAGGACTTATAGTACAAATAAAAAAAAATTAAGAGTAAATTCATATATAGAAAGGTATATAACAGAAAAAAAACAATTGCAAACTTATATCTGTAGTACATTTCATACAAAATTACGTGTATGCACTCAAATTAGTAAACCTAAGCCCGCAAATAAACTCGCTCGTAAACTTTTACAAGTTATACTTTCCGCTGACCTACAATCATAAAACTGGTACGGAACCCTCGGTGCGCGAACACTACTCGCACTTGACCGATATTTTTATTTTGTTCTTAACTTAGAAAAAGTTGTCCTTGTATTTCAAAGGAAAAGATCAAAGTAATATACCACTTCGTTCGTTGTAATTAGAGATATAAACGCATTGCAAGGCCTATCCCAATGCTGTGCTTAGAAAAAAGTAATATATTTATTATTTGTAATTTTAATCGCTACTCTACGATATCACATAGTTTGTTCATTAAGAGAACATTTAAACAGAAGCCTTTTAATGTGCAAAATACAAAGCAAAAGCGTTGGGAGGAGGATACAGCTGCTGCCGGTAGCGTTTAAAAACTGAAAATCGCTTTAGATAAAGGATGCTGTGCACCGGGAATTTCTCTTCACTTGATATCCTGTATTTCGATATATCCCGCTTGCTCAGCAACAAACATACGGGCAGGTTAGTTTTTTGTTATTTTTATTGACCTATGTGTATTTCACATTTTGTATGTACAAACTTGCGCAGTGTATAAAAAAAATAATCATAAATAGAATATACTTTACTTTTCACAATATTTTAATTAGTCTATTTAAACATTTCCTACTTATGGTTTTCTGTTTCATTACATACAGTAAAAAATAAAAAATTATAATATTTGTAAAGCCAAAAGGAAACGCAATGGTTAAGGGGGATGCCTCACCAAATATGACATTTGTAATAATATGATATATGTGTAATATGACATTAAAATCTCATATGTGGAAATATAATGTATATATCTTCTTAGCTATATCCCACATATAACAGGGTAGACAGAGAGATCAAAATGATAAAGCTTTCGGCTCTCCGTTTCCCGCCCGAATTCTAAATACTGCGTGTTGAGTGGTGGAACTGAACGCTGTACTTTATCATAGCAGAGTAGTTAGTTTTATGTACGTTATTTTGTAACTTGTAGGGGTTTTTATAAAGTTCTGTAACAACACGTAAAATATATACATAGACAAAAATAAACATATAGATCCCAGTTTTTATATAATATATGTGCCTTTCTTAATTTTATTTTTTTAATTACAATGGTTACTAACGCAATTAGCCGTATTCTAAGCACCACTGAGCTCAAAGCAAGTAGTTATATTACATTGTTAACTGGCAGTTTATTCGTAGATATGATTAGATAACCTTGTCTGTGTGAAAGAAAATAAAATCTAATTTAATACTGTTCTCGACGGATCATTTCGTGTCTACGGCACGTTTCGAGCTAAAATATTTGCCTTGCCGACATCTTTAGCCTTGGCGAATTGATCGAAAGTCGACAACTGGTGTCACTGTTTATTTATTGGCCGCTTACGTAACATTCCTTCTTTGTATATCTACTTAAGAAAGAAAAATCATTTTATTAATTATTAATATTGTTACAAAAATATTATAACATATTCCATCGCAACAAATTTTATTAGGAAAACTGTGCCTACAGTATTTTCTGACTACACATATGATCAGTGCAGGTTCGATTTCTAGTCCCAGGAATATATATTTTGATATTTTGTATCCCATGGTATAATCCCACAGTACAGTGATATGTGAAATAAGACAAAATGAGAGTTTATCCAGAATGTTATAATAGTGTCTTAATGCTTTATTATTATTTTTATTTCATACACTCTCACATAGTCCGCACCGTTTGTTACAAGTTACAGTTGTTTATATTAGGTACTTTAAACATTACTTGAAACTAGTTTCTATGTGTAGTTACACAAGTAATAAATATTTAAGTAACAACAGTAAGCAAGTAACAAGTAGTTATATGTGAATTAAATTACATTAGTGATTAAAATTAACTATTCTCAACTCTATTATGGGCATAAAATATTAGCAGATGTGAAGGATTGCGATATTGGGAATTGGGTGGCATTACCGCCAAGGTAGAGGTACTAAAACACTAAATTCTCTCTATTTAACTTAAATTCAAATTAATTCAATGTGAAAATTGTTAGTACTTAACTAAATCCTATTTTACCAGTTATTTTCTCTCAACACTGCGGTGCCTGTTAAGCAAGTGGAGAGTACAAGCAGCTAGGAGGCAACTAGAAATCCGATACCGCCCTTAACCGCAGCGACACGTGACAAACATAACCTAAATATTCATGCCTCGTCTTTCTCCACGTTATAAAGCTGTTTCAATATTAACAGACCTTAACTCAAACCTTAACTGTATTTTTTTTGGCTTAAAATTAAAATATTGAAAAAAGATGTATAATTTCTCGAACATGTTAAAATCACCAAAACAAAAATACCTTTTCTAGACCCAATTGCTTAAAGAATATTATACATCTGACTGTAAACGCGACGGTTGTGGGTTCGTACTGAATGAGGGACTTCTAGGGGAGAATGGAATAATTTCATTTTCCGAGATCGAGTGAGATATTTATGGTAAATAAATATATAACATATTATAATATAAATATTATTTGCCGCCAATATCAAATAGCGAGGCCAATATCTGTAAAAATATTAGAAAAAAAAACTACACAGCTTTCGTATTACGCAAGCTCCTATTTTCTCGGACGCGTAACATTTTTTGGTTATTCTAGCACTATCCCTACAGATAACTAAATGAGAAACATAATTATCTATTTAATAAACATTATTTAATATTTTCCTAATTTTTTATAATGTAGACTGTCTTGAAAAATGGTTATCTATTTTAGGCATAGACAGACAATTATGAGAGATAAAGCGTGAAGCTATAAATTATATTATATAATATTACTATTTAAGTTCTAGAAGGCGAGATTTAAATCTATGTGCTTGTCTAATATATTGTACATCTATTAATGAATCTCATGATTCCTTCTTGAATTTTAAACGTTTCTTTTACTTATAACGCAGCTCATTGCCACGTTTTGTACTACCTAATGAAAATAATTGAAATGTAACGATGGAAATGAAAATAAGTTATTCCTCCCAATAAATTATTTTCACAATCATGAATGTTTAAATTCAGACGCCGTCTGACTGCTACACGGTCGCTTTAACTCACTATAATAATATAATAGTAGAAAAGACAATTATAGTAAAAGCCAGGACGAGTCTAGTAAAAATTATATATCCACGCCGAGCTGGCAGGAGGCAGGCATAAAGTAAATTTTACATTGTAACAAAAGTTGTTTGACTAATGTTTACTAATTAATTCTAAATTTCCTGGTACGTGAAGTCAAAAGGAAGCCATAGACGGAATGCTTACAAGCTGACGCGTATAACATTTCACGTTCACATATACTTATTACGTAGTAAGTCGATCAGTAATCGAAATACGGGAATAAGTCACGAAGCTCTTAGTCAGCTTTTATTTATTGTTTTTACGAGCTTTATTACAAAGTTTATATTAAATAACTCTATATTATTGAATGAGTTTGTAACAAAGATATATATATATATATATATATATATATATATATATATATATATATATATATATATATATATATATATATATATATATATATATATATATATATATATATATATATTTTACTGTATGTTACCATTATATATTAAGTTAACAACAATTCAATATAAAATAAAATCGTACATCTATATATTAATACGTGAAGTAAAAACTTTGGACCCCTTTTTATACAAATTTCGCAGACGGAGGAGTACGAAATTTGGTACACTTTTAGTGTATGTGTAAGAGAAGTGCAGAATGCTAATATTTTACAATAATAATGTATACAAAGTATATAAAACTAATAAATAAAAAAATTCACACACTACCTTAAGTTTAACAATAGAACTTTTGTATAAAGTGAGAGACGCGTTGCTATGGCAACGCGTATTTAACGCGTCAACGGGTCCTCTAGTATAATTAAATGTATCATGTTTCTAACAAGTCTTATTTCTGTCATGGTGGGTATGTAAGCAGGTAATGTGTATACATATTTGTTTAGCTAGATCACAATAAAAAAAGATTATTCCTTGATATAAAAGATAGCCTTTGAGATTGTCAATATGGTTGATGATGATGATGATATGTTTACAAAACGAAGAAATCAAGGGTAATTTTTATTCGAAGTAGTGTTTCTGACATAAAAAATCGATTACTTTTTAAATAATATGTAGCATTTATATTATGCCTTTATATTATAATATAATTTGCTTATTATTTCTTAATTAGCTGTAAAAATTATTAATTTTGACCAAAACGATATTGACTGGAATTTTACTTCCCTCTATATCTACCGTCTCTAGAAGTAGGGCAAAATTTTAAAAGAAATAAATATCATGTTACATAGCTTTTGTGCTTACCCCGGTTTGAATGCGGCTTCACGCGTCCGTGCACACCCATTTACTTCCTAACTAAGACAATCGTGACTTTGCATATCGGAGGGTAAAAGCGATAATTAAGAATTTAGTAAAACCAAATCCTTGATATGATTCTTATGTAAGGTAGCTTTTTAATACTTAATATAATCTATAGTTTACATTGTGTAGGGTTTAAAAGAAAAAAAATTACATCTTTACATCAACTGTACACGGATATATTTCCAAAAGCTCTCCCATAATAAGTTTTGAACTCAATCCTGCGTGCTGTATACAGTAGTTGTTACCAACGAACCACTTAAACAACATATCAAAATTCCAGTTTTACATTAAAATTTTGTTATTTAATTAATCTTATGCATATCATATTGAACAATGTTGACTACATTTTCATAGAATTTTCAACGAGGCTTCCTGCTTTTTACAATATGCACACAAATTCACGTTCTGCTTATTTGGGTCACAGTAATAAAGGCGGGACGAGTTCGCATGATGTTGTAAAATACTAATATACATAATATTAAGATTTTCCCATTACGTTTACCTGCTCAGGCGCAAAATAAGATTTGGATTACGTGACGCGGGCCGCAACCAAGAACAAATATATATTGTTGTAATTTTTAATATCAATACAATGCACGTCGATCTTTGTTATTGAGATTATTGTATATGTTGTATTGTGTGTTGTATAACGGTCATAACTTCGTCATTTGATCTTCCAAGCTCGATTTTTAAACATGCTAGGTTAGTTGGGCATGTTTACAATTAAATTAATATCATAAGAAATTGGATTGAACAGGATTGTTATTTTGCAAATTTGATGTTGTGTGTGGAAGTTTATTTGACTCTTTTTAATATTTTAAATATATTTAATATAATTATTATATAAATAATTATAAGTCATTACTTGCTTGAAATTTAATAATTTAATCGAAGCAGTACTGCAAATAAAGGTAAGGTTCAAATGAAGCTTCCACTTATGTCACATGGTGGCAAAGCTAGGGGATGAATGTAGGTATAGGATATATCTACATATATGAGGCCCTCATCAAAAGTTTAACATGAGTATTTTATACGTACACGGTGCTAGTTTTTCGCACTGTTTAGCATTCTTTGTCTCTTTTGTAACATACATTTGTTTTTTGTTTTTCTTTCTATAAATGAACGTATATTTCAATCATTTATAAAATATCTCACTACCCATCGTTATGGGTACAAATTGTAGTGGAGCAATGTTTTAGCACAAAGTGAACAAAATACAAAGAAACTATGTACATAATGAAAAAATAATTTATATTGAACGAGAACTAAAACTATTTACGAATTCTATTAGATTAATATTTTTGAAATAATCATGAGATATACAAATACGGAAGTCTTAGCTTTCCAAGTCCTATCAAAGACGTTTTAGCATGAAAAGGATCCTTGGAAAGGCGTCGAAGGATTCGAAGGAAAGAGTTTTTAGTTCCGCTCCGTGAAGCCATACACCGGAGTCGGTACTTGAACTCCAGTATTGACTCAAGTGCGAGGTTTCCGTCTGCTACTTGTTTGATGAATAAGTCTTTGAAGTCCCGGCTTATATTGATATCCGGCTTTTATGTTAGGTAATTTCATAGAAATTCATATTTTATGCGTTTAATATTTTCCGTAATACATTTTAAATAAAGAAATTTAACATTAAAATGTTAAATTCCTTTATTTAAAATGTGTAGTTTTATATAACTAATTCAGCAATTTGGTATTTCTTGTGTGAATTATTACATAACATCAAGAGAAAACTCGAATCATTAACATATACCTACTAATTTTGTGCAACACATCACGCCGGCAGACGTACAAAGCATTCATCGTGAATTTAACTTTTCAATGCGAACAAATCAATTACTTTGATCTGAATAAGAGAAAGAGTGAATTAGATCGGTTATATAACCGGTCAATAGCATCCTTAGGCCCACGTTTTGCTTGCATAATTCGAGGTGTAGTATCGCTTCATAGCGATACATCACTTTCTCTTTATAGATATTGGTTAGCTTTTATTTAGGTCGCTGTTAAACACGTTGTGTTGTTTATGTATTCTCGTAGTAGGGGACTTAGCAAATGTCTAGCCCGTAAAGGTTACTCATAAATAAAACATTTCTTAATATTGATAATAATGGGACAGGCTCTGACGAAACGACAGTATGGTACATACTTACATCGCATATGATCTTGTGTAATGGGTATAATAATAAAAATTCGAGGACCTAAAGACCTCGATATAAATACACCTCGCAAAACGTTAGGTTCTACATTACATATAATACACTAACAATTCAACTTTATTTATTATTTTTGCGGAAAATATAGGAACAGAAACAAATATACTTTATATATAAAAATCAGATAAAAATGTGCAAAAGTACTTTTGTTATCTAGATATGACGCATTAACAGTCAAATAACATACCATATATATACATAACATTAAAAAGCTTACGTTTTGTTATTAGCGCTGTAGCTTTTTTTGTTAATCACGGTCACATTAATCACGCTAGCTGCTTTTTGTACTATAACAGGTTCGAACTACACCTACGAAGCGTATTATGACCATAATAATAATAAAATACTTGTAGATATATTTTAGGTCAGTGTCAATTTCTTCTAGCTTAGTTGAAGTAATGTATTCTGTTTTATATTGCAAAACAACTCCTACGATATTTTAGTTGTTCTAATAAGAAGGTATATTAAACTGTTAGACGCACAGTAGATATGGTAGTCAATAAAGTTGTCTTAAGCTTCTAATTACATACAAACTTTGTAACTTCATATTTTGTGATAGCTGATTAAGATATTGCTTATTTAATAAATAAATAAATTGGTAGAGTTGTGCCCAGTCGACAGTTCTGGTAAAAAGTAGTACAAAGTTCAACCTACTATCAATATATTTGTACAAAAGTATTATAATTTGTTTCTTGGGGAACATGAGAGCGCTAAGAAAGGATTTCTCGAAATTTTTACGTGAACGAAAAAAAACAATATTTTATATTTTTGACACCGCGTACAGATATTAGGGTGTTATTTTATATAAATACGTATAAATATAACATATTTTACACTTTTTTATTTATAAAGAGACAAACGAGATGAGCCTTAGTCGTCGAGTGACCTTGGCCCATGGACATCTCTTATAGGATCACTTTGTCATGTGACATCTGTCTGTCTGTCCATTTGTCAATAACATTTTTATGACAATTGTGTGGAGGCATTAAGATAAAATTAATATAAATATTCAGGTTTATGGTTCCTTGTAGCGCAGAAAAAAATCGACCTTCCAATCTAACAAAATTAAAAGATAGTGTGATGTTTTGGTTGCATTTGTATGAAATTCTCGTTGTCCTAGAATAATTAAATTTCGTAAGGAGTTAGAATCTATAAATAAATATTTAGTTTTAGTTATTTAGTTTCAGTTGACATACAATTACAAAATTGTTACGGAGCCCTCGGTTCGCAAGCTGGACTGGCACTTATAAATTTAGAAAATCGATTATTTTCGTCAGGCTATCGCCGTCCACTGTTGAAGGTAGGCCTCGCTCATAGGTGGTCGACCATCTCAATCTTGGATAGCTCACATCCATTCGCTGCCATTCGTCTTTAAAACGTCTAAATCGTCCGTTTATCGTGTCGCAACGCGTCCTACACAATGCTTGCTAAACGCACACTCTTTTCTTTTAGGTGTCAGCTGTATCGACCAAACATTTATTGTTACAAATAATTACAAATTAAAGTTAACCACAAATTCTACTTATTTATTTATTGCACCCACTTTTTTTTTTACGCTGGGAAATGCGATTTATGCAGACCGCGCATACGAACGGTACTGTGGGACTCACCGATAAATAAAGCCGATACTACCCACTAAAACCCAGCGGAATCTTCTCCACCTACATGTAGACGCCGCAGGATCGCTTGCGCATGCTACTACGACGCCTCAGTGGAAAGCCCTTTTGCGGGTAACCGTCGCCTTAAGGGTTTAAGCCTGCCTAGGGTAAAGGAAGTTGGAGAAGCGCATACTGCCTTCTCCTATTCCCTAGTCTCCGATGGCGGAGCGAGCCTGCCATCGCGCTGGATTCTCGCAATCGCTCCGCGGCCTCCTTCAATGTCATGACAGATTCGCAGAAGGAGACCATTGCAGACCAGCACCTCTCACCATCCAGCATGGATCCCACCACACTGGATAGTGAAAGGTCTCTACAGTTGTCAACGCCTGACGCTGTGGGGCCCATGCGGGGCATTCGGCCAGGGTATGATGCGCTGAATCCATGGGCGCATTGCAGTCGTGGCACGCCGGTGACGCCTCATTACGTGCAATCTGGTACAGGTATTTACCAAAGCATCCGTGCCCCTTCAAAAACTGCACCAATCTAAACGTTAGGACCCCAAAGTTCCTCTGAATCCCTACGTTCCAGGTGGGGACGAACAGCGTCCACAGTTGGTAAGCCTGCCGCCGGGGACTCCAAGTCCAACTTCCATCGCCGGATAAGGGCTTCATTTGCTCTTCTCCTGATCCGAGCGATTTCCTCCATCGATAGTCGTTCACCTCGCGACCGCTCACTTGTACGGAACGCGTGAACTCTAGCGAGTACTTCCGCCTGTAACTCCCAAGGCGGATCTCCCGTTAGAAGGGTCGCCGCTGTCCATGACACCGTACGGGTCAATTGGGTCCTGTTCCGAGTGGTAACAGAATCTGCCCAAACAGGGGCACCGTACAATGCCATGGATCTCAACACGCCGACATATAGCAATCGACAAGGAGAATGTGGCCCTCTGATATTCGGCAATAGCCTGCCGAGGGCCTCGGCGGCGTTAACCAGCTTCGGCACAAGCTGAGTGAAGTGCGCCGCAAACGACCATCGACTATCTAGGGTCAAGCCTAAATATTTCATTTGACCCCGTACCTCTACCTCCTGCCCACGAATATGCAGAGTGGCCCCACGGGGAGGTCCCTTGCGCGAGCCGTGAAATAGAAGTCACTTCAATACAGTAGACAACGCGGTGGATGCCAACTTCCGCCATAGTAATAGCCATAGTAAAAACCGTGCCGTCTCATAGTAATTGACTCCCCGGGTGGTTACTAGAGTGTCATCAGCGTAACAGATAACGCTCATCCCGGAAGGTAGGCGGCAGCGTAAAAGCCAATCGTACCCGAGATTCCACAGCACCAGGCCTAAAACCGATCCCTGTGGAACCCCACAATAGACTTTTCGACGACTGTTTTGCCCATCTCTACCCATCCATACGACCACTCTCTCCTCAAGGAAGTCATTCAGTAGACGCCGGAGGTAGAAAGGCACCCCATGGTAATGAAGAGCCTCTTCTAATGTTTCGAACGGCAGGCTATTAAACGCATTTATTGCACCCACTACAATAACATATATGCACAAAAGGCGGGCTTAACGCTACGCAGTGATCTCTACCAGCCAACCTGTCACGTGGGAATAAATGAAGAGGTGTATCTAACATATAAACACAAATACATATATATATATATATATATATATATATATATATATATATATATATATATATATATATATATATATATATATATATATATATATATATATATATATATATATATATATATATATATATATTGCAAATAATAAATATGTACAAAAATACATAATAATATGGGAATATGCAATAAGTAGTTAATATATTTTCTATGTGTAATATACTTATTTTCATTATTCCTCGAAGCTTAGTTTACGTAAATTAAGTAATAAACGCATAAATAAACCTGTAAATAAAACTAGCGGAGAAACGACTATGATATAAAGTAATCGTTGTTAATATAATATTAATAAACTGACATTAACTATATATAATACTTATAAGTTATGGTACATCTTGTTGAGGGGACTTGTCATACTTAAGGGAAAATGATGACATTAAATTATACCTCCATACATTTCTCTAAGCAACTAGCATTGTCAATATTAATATATTTAAAACTATTGAATTCATAATATGTTGAAATCAGAAGCTTTTCTCTAATAGAAATGATGAATATTATAATATAAACAAAAAAAACATAAATTATGTTACATCATATGTATATTTTTATAAATCATACTCACTGTTAGCAATTAGCAATTAGACTTGATGTTTGCATAAACGATGAATTTTCAACATCAGTTATTCGAACATGACAGTGTGGGTGTACGTCAAGAATTTCCTTTTCAACGCTTTCTTGACAAGGGCTTGACGTATTTTGAGTTTAGCTATTGGATTTCGTAGAAAATTGGCTATAAATAAATTATATTTATTACTTTGTTTCAACCCTAAAGCTTAGCATTAAAGTCAATTTATTATTTGGATGCTTGCTTTACGCTACCGTAAAAGCTAATTTAATTAGACTTTGCTAAAATATGCATAGCTCTTCATCCGAGTTGTATTAAGCGAATAAAATTTATTTAAATTTTACGATTTCGTAACGGTAACGCGGCTGTTAATGGAACAATTAGAAAATGGCGAACTGCATACACAATGAATGGATTTGGTTCCGATTAGGTAAACTATTTTCAATTTTTGGCATAATGTAATAAAAGACGTCGTTGGAATTTGGCACTTTAAACGCCTTGTCCGAAAAATGTATGAAAGTTGAAAATCAATTAGTCTTAACAAAAGCTATCTACTCCGGCAAATGTGGCATATGTGTGAGGTTAAAAACAAAAATAAATAACATTTTTAAATTTACTTTATTAAACTGTTGAAGGCATGACATTAAGCTTGCAGAATAGGCCAGGAGTCACGAGTAATTTTATGGGTTCCCAATTTCATAAGAAAAAATGAAAGCCTTATAGAAACATACATAAAATATCCACGTTTATATTCTCTTGGAGCACATCAAAAAAATAAACTTCTTAGTCAACCCAATACCTATGGGATACTTACAAGGTAATCAAATCCTATAGGATACTTCTAGTTGACCTAGAATTATAAGCTTAGAAAGGACTTACAACTCTTAATCAGTATTAAAAATACATATAAAAATCCAAGAATTGCTAATTTGGCATATATCACAAAAACTCATTAAAAATTTAAACGTGTAGTTGATTTCATACAAATTTAAGTTTGTCTACATGTACAAGTTGTACTTCCCGTTAGCATACAATCAAAAAATTGGTACGAGGCCCTTGGTCCGCGAGTCCAACTCGCACTTGACCAATTTATACTTTATCTTTTGGTGACCTGTACTGAATATCAACAAGCAATTGGGGACTTGACCTATTTAAACATTAATACAGGTTAATGATAGCAGTATAGATATCGATGTGGTTGATAAGCGATACGAGAATTTTATCTATTTGTTATATATATTCTGCTTGTTTTCAAATTTTATCTATTTATTATGTAGCCAAAATAAAGCAAGCTTAACATTTTTACAGCGACGATTTATAAAATGTTTCCTATAGAATTATACTTTTAACTACAATTTTAACTAACTTTAACGTTATTACTGTTTATTTACCTGTTATTTTTAATATAGAAGTTATATCGTAATATTCTCTTGTTTTCTCAACGTGTTCTGAACATTAGAACACGCTTTTGAGGAAAATAATGACGGAAATGCACGTAGGTTTAATTTTCCTACCATTCAATAGTACTATGATTAAAAATGACGACATATGACTAACAATGAATCATTGGTTAGGTGCTCGCTACATTATATTTATAGACTAAATGATAAACCGCCTTCTGTTTACGTTACGTTCCTTTACAGATTTATAATACGCGAACATTTTACTATATAAAAGTAAATTATAAATGATATATTCTAGATTATATGTCAACGTAAGTAAAGACATGGATGAAAAAATATTTTTAGACTAAATTAACAACGTATTTTTTTATAAAATCATTATATAAATGATACAAGCCCATAAATATTTTTTTGGGCGCTGAGTTCTTTCACTCAACATGTAATGTACTTTTACCGTGTGGAAAGCGAAGAACAAAGTGCCTTAACACTCAGTAGGTACTCTTTGCCAACTCAGCTATATGTGAGATTAAGCTGTAAAGGTAAAATAGCAACAATCAGATCATTTATTAATTCGATCGATTCCGTAAAATTCATTTTGGGAATTTTAATTGTTTTTAAGCTAATCGATAATACTTTTTTTTCTTACTTATATATTTTATACTTTTTACTTAGAACTTAACCACTAAGTACGCAACGTCTAAATTGGCGGAATAAAAGCACGTAATGACTAATTAGTAATTGACTACTACTTTGTAACCGATTGTTGTACTTAAGTACCGAAAAATCATTATAGCATGTGAAGCCACAAGTTAGCTACAATAACAAAATATCTAATTAAATAAAATACCTTCGTCGTATTTACTTCGACTTTTGCTTATAAGAAACAAAACAACGTTAGTTTGTTTTAGTGGCTTAAAGGATAAAAAGCTTAGCTACAATAAAAACAACCAGCCGAGCTTTTTGCATTGTGTGACATTGATGGATGTGTTTATTATCTGTTGTTGTGCACATGTATATTATAGTAAATAGTGACGTCAAAACAAAAGATTTGCGACCGTGCACATGTGGTGCATCCGGCGAACAGTTCAGTCACACGCGTTGCTTAAAAATACTTAGATTGTTTGTTTTGATTCTTGATGTTATTGACGATTCATAAAAAATTATAATTTATGAAATGTGTTTTACAATCAGAGCTATAAATTTCATCATCATCACCATCATATCAGCCGGGAGACGTCTACTGTTGGACAAAGGCCTCCCCAATTGAGCACCATGACTTCAACACCACCACCACCGGTTCTGGGCCGCCCTCATCCATCGGATTCCGGCGATCTTCACCAGGTCGTCGGTTCACCTCCTGAGGGACCTGCCTACGCTACGTTTCCTGGATCGTGGTCGCCACTCCAAAACGTTTCTGCCCCAATAGGCATCGGTTCTGCGAGCTATGTGCCCTGCCCCACTTAAGTTTCGCAACTATAAATTTATCTAATTAACATCCAGATGGTTGCAGATCCATATCCTGTAAAATGATTAACATACAATAAACAAACCTTAAGATTTACGTTTGTTTCCATGTATGTAGTGTTTCAGGTTTATTTTGCAACTCTTTGATCCCTATAATCCGAACATAATGCAAAAGCTTTCGTATTAATATAATTTTATCTTTTACATACACAGTCTGACATAAATTCCAGAATTTCAAACTAACTTTAAGCATTAAATAATATTTTAAAACAAACTTTAATTTCCAATTACACATAATTAACAAAACAGATTAAATAAAAAATATATTAATAAAAAAAACGAGTTTTAATTATTTAGAAACATTTTACTACGAGTAATTCGAGTGCTTGATGGACGTCATTATATCCTTGCGCAATACAAATATTTGTATGACAGGAAATAGGCAACATATAACCTTATCAATTATTTCATAGTTGTATAAAATTTGTAATTTAACTAATTACTAAATTCATTTACTATATAATATTCATATATTTGTGACATATTATTGATAATGATTTTTTTTTTATAATTAACATATATTGAACGCATTTGTTGAACTGTAAAATCAGTAGTCACTGCATATCATGCTTGTTAGGTCTAACAAAAAGCTAATTTTATATGCACCCGGCTAAGCAAACGTTAAAAAGTTGCTAAATTCACCCTACAGTATCCAGAGCTTAGTCGGGCTTCGCTATACAACCGGCGGTTCCATCGAACGCAGTCAGCCTCAAGTCAGTCGGAAACGAGCGAGCGTTCCGAGCTTACGTATTGTCAGCCGAAATCATTATTTATTCGCTTCGTCGCATATTGTGACAGCAAGTGGAGTGAAACTTGTAAAAATTATACTTTATTTGAACAGTTGTATATAACGTATATTATATAAGTGGTGTTCGTGAGTAAATAGTTGGACGGATATCGAATTTGTTTTCGGCGGCCCCGTTTGTGCCAGTGCACTAATTGCTGTATGCGGAGGTAGGCGAAGTTATTTTTGTTTACTAGCTAACTTTTATTCATAAGCAACCCTAATAAAAATATCCTAAATATACAATAGACTGTTGAGTCCATATATTAAATTCTTCAAATATTTATTTTAATTAATTATATTCATTATAATGTAAATAATAATTACATAATATTAATTTATGAGATAGTTAATTAATCACTTTATAATGTGATTGTACAAAATTATGAATTTTATAATTCGTTTTCAAATGTCATTAAAGCTTTATCCGTGTTCAACACGCAATAAAAAGGAAGCTTCTCATATTATTTCTATGGCGAGGCCTCATCCGCCGACAAACCAGTTCTCGGTCAGATGATAGTTTGTTATTATTTTTTTGTTTCTCGGGCTCTGGTATTGTCATTAAACAACAAAGTTTTTCCATAATTATATTTATCTATATATATACTATCTATACCTATAAATTATATTCAATTTAAAAAAAAATAAAAATTATGTATTGTAACGTTTATTTTAAACCGTAACGCAACCCTCTATTATTTGCCTACCGGTAGGTCAGTGTTAACAATACGCCGCGATCTACAAAAAATACAAGCTAATACTACTTTGCCCCAATACAGCGTTACAATGTTGGAAATCCATAATGACATCACAATATCGACTTAACAAGTGGGGCGAGAAGGGACTCCCTACACTTCTGTTTATTGTATAACAACCATGTGCTAGCGATATTATTATTATTTCAATTGGGTAAAGCAACGTGCTGTCTATAGCTAAAGCAAAGAATTTAGAGATATATGTTTCAATTCTTGACTTTCCATATTTTATATAATTTTGTACGCTGATTTTACAATTCAACACAAACATTTTTAATTATTTAAAAACTTTCCCATAAGTGGCAGTTAAACCTATAACTTTCGCGTTCAGTCAACTAACATAATAAGAAAACATCAAATATTCTCAATGATATAATAGCCAAGAAATTTGGTAACCAATTTGTATATAACTTCAACCACAAGAAAGTTTTATATTACACATATAGTATATAAAACCCATATGTAACTTCCATTATAAAAACAAAAATGTAATAAAAGAAATCTCATTTACATCACCAGCACAACAATAGCTATAATAGTATTATTAAGATTATGATTATTGAGATAATAATGTACAACAATATGAAATTATCATTAAAATTGAAAGCTTTAAGCTTTTCCAGTTGCCCTAATTTATATTTTTAATAAAGCATTGTTTTAAATTAGAAGTCTAAAATAAATATTCTGTCCTAATCGAATTTACCTACTATAATATACGTATAGCAAGATAATCATTTAGCATCACACTAACAGGTCTGTCGGATTTCTATCTGTCGAACACATAAAAACTACTTTTCATGATATTTAAAATAAAAAGCTAATGCTAATTTTAATTAAGACTTAAGTCCCAAGGATCGAGTTGAGATAGCAAACCTAGCGTTCATATCGTAATAACATTACTGTTATTATTTATGGATTCCTATCGATATTTAATTAATATTTATAAATAAAGTTATAATTACAAAGGAATATACTTACGTAATTAACTCCGGAATATAATATATATTAATAATATTTACTAACTACTATTACTACTTACGGAATATTTGCTCCGGAAATTTTACCCTTTTTACATTTCCACTAAGCAATTTCTGCATTTAATAGTTTGATACGATACAATTATATATTGCTGTCTTATTTTTATGTTATATATGTATTTTTATTATACAATTTCACGAGTTCCTTGAGTAGATTCGTAGCCGCAATCATAGCGTTTAGTCAAACATGTGTCAACTGCGCCACGACGATGACATTGCCTAGTCAATTCATGCGCCATAGTTTTTTCATCTTTATTCACCATAAAATTGATAGATTAGTCACTAGATTTGTGTATCTTTTTCCTTAATAAATAAAGATACGAGCAACACACAATAAAACAAAGGATTATTACGTGTTTACAAAAAGCTGTAGCTACAGAATGAAGCTAAAAATAAAATTGGTTCGTCCGTAGCCTTCATTATTTTAACGCATTTAGCTGTGTGCGACAGCTTATTTTGAAACGATTTACGCTGCCTTGTATATAACTTATACGAAACGTACGCAATATTATTAGTGGTCAACTATTTACACTCACAGACATAATTTAAATTTTAATAGGCATTAGTTTAATACAATTCAGTCGATGTGTTTAAGTTTTATAGGATATCATAAGTTAGTTATTCGCCAAGCGACGTCCCTGAGAATAATTGAATCATGGTAAAGATATTTTTATAATATTATGTTAACAAACTGTCAGAAATCTAACTAATTACGTTTAGTAATAAATACTATTCTAATTATAATTCTCCACTAACTTGCTCTATATTCTTTCTTTTTATATGTACATATCTCATTGTAATTTACTATAGATATGTAAATATTAATCACAAGGAAAGCCTACATTATTTCCAAAATTGCCAAGAAAATAAATTAATGAACTACCGGAAATTTAAATCATATTATCTACACTACTTCTAAATTCCTATCTCCAACGACGTTTAGAGATGTATATCATCGTACATACTGATAACGTTATAAATAATTATTATAACAAATTACTCGTGTCGCAGCTTGCAGCAAGAATGCAAGAGAAAGGCTTGATAAGGCAGGGTAATGTCCCTTATGAGAATGTACCTACAGTTTGCTTAGATGGCGAATGCGGGTGCGAGATAACCAGGAGCAATTATGAAAGCATTTCACAATGTTTTCTTCTATTTATTATATTTTTGGGTAAAAGTGTAATCTATTTTTTTTTGTATAATATATCATTTACCTATGTTACTTTTCATAAAATAATATAGTTATTATTAATTTATTAATGTAATTTACATAGAAAGAATTATAGAAAGGATTTGAATAAAATATTTTCACACGTAAATCTGCACTTTTATTGTTTAAAATTACTGTATTGAATAAAAAATATTTAATTCCTCCATACTCAAACCAGCTTCCTTTTTCATTTTGATATAGTAGGCATATAGATATAAAGAGCTTTACTTATGTAGGGACACAACAGCGCTTGGCGCCTCATTCTTTCTGACTGCTAGATCCCTAGCGTGACGCTAAAGACCTTTGTGACTGTCTTCTTTGTATTTATTATCAAAGTAAAAAATTCTAGGTGCGGTTTTAAACGCGATATCACCGTCGTAATTTGTTGATAGGCTATCAAAATAAACTTTATCAATTACAATTTAGTTAAATTCTATTTATAACTCGTAATAATTATTATTGATAAACGGAAATGTAACTTGCTATTTATAAAACATCAACAAAAAAAGGTCTATCGTGGCGCAGTGGTTTCACACTGCGTCGAACTGTATTCTCGGCGGTTGTGGCGTCGACCCCAACTAGAGCTATTGGGGTAGAGTATAGAATTCCAGTAGAGAGCGGAGAAAGGAGTGTCTTGGTACTAAGTTATCTTTGCATAGTAAGTTATATGTGAGATAAAGATTGAAACTAAAATAATGTAATATATAGATTATAGACATTCTTCCTAGCCTTGCAAGGTTATTGATTAAAGCACTAAATCGAATAAAACTAGTATTTCACTAAATCTAGTGTTGCATGACAATTGATACTTGGTAACAGAAGGGAAAGATTAGTGTTTTTGCGGCTATTACAATAGTTAAATGAGAGAAAAAAATATTACAATGAAATGATGCCTAATGTTTTTGCTATCACATAAAAAATATCAATAAAAATATCAAACTTTAAGTATATTTCTTACTTAAAGTGGCAATTTGTAAATCTAGTTTTTATCTCTTTTTAAGTGTAGTACTTTGTCAACAGATGTTGGAAATACCTACCAGTTATATTCTCATTTTAGGTATAAAATTATTAATACCGTAAATACATACCTATACAAAAGTCGTTACAATTTAAAAAAATAAATTATTAACCGTTTAAGAATTATTTTACATTTTAAAATTCATTGTCATTTGCTAATTGCTAAATATTAGATAAAACAGTCATTTCGGTAAATCTTGGCTTAAATAAAATTAACTAAGTAAATAATTGCTATAAATTACAGTTATATTTATATTTGAAAAAGTAAACTATTAAAATGCAAGTAGTTCTTAAATTTCATGAAAGAATACAAATAAAGCTCTTAAAGCCACTTGATAGCCATTTGGATAAAATTAAATCATTGAATATATTTGAAAATATTTTGTATCTGGATCAAAACTACAGCCCACGCGATAAAATTCAAACGCTGTCGTAAATCAGCATAGCTTCTATGAAGATATTTATTAATAAAATAACCTTAATAATTAAAATAAATATTATAATTACTTACTGTCTGATTTCTCACTAACATAAATAAAACCGCTTATATATATATATATATATATATATATATATATATATATATATATATATATATATATATATATATATATATATATATATATATATATATATATATATATATATATATATATATATATATATATATATATATATATATATCACGTTTGGGAAACCCATGGAGGAAAAAGGATAGGAGGAAAAATTTACGCGAGGAATTTAAAATTAAATGTGTGCAATTGCATTTATTTATGGCATATGTTTAATAATAACTTAATTAGTTAAAATCGTTAATAATAATAATATATATACTAGCATCATAAGGAAATAGCCGACTCGTTAGAAAATATAAGGGTAAAATTTAAACATATGGGTTTTAATCGGATCGCAGTAACGTTTCTCTTAGTATTTGGTGGGGGTGGACGGTTATAAATATTGTGCTAATTTAACGGACACACGCCCGTTCCCGCCAACGTATTAATGGCCGTTGGTCCGTTCAACAAGTATAAATACGTTAATCAAATAATGATATTAATTAATTATTGCACATCAACGTGGCGCAATTGAGTGGGAGGTGAAGGATAATATCGGATATCAATAGTATTTGGATTGGTACAAATGCATTTCGAATTCGCTTATATTTATAGTATAGCTTGTAGTATATATCTAGCTTGTATTACATAGCTTCATGTTTTTTCCCACATATAGCAGGATAGGTACAGAGAATCTCTAGTGTCGAGACACTCGTTTCTCGTGTTTCTGCAAAAAATCGAGACATACTGTGTTGAATGGCGGAACTCAATATCACATTTTGTCTTATAAAGGAAGAAGAGAAGCAGTGATATCATCCATTCTCCCGACCGCAGGTCGAAACCAAACATATGCTAACGAGATAAAAAAAAACATTATTTTTATAAATAAAGAAGAACCTTTTATATATTTTTGTATATTCTTAGGTATATTTTCCATATTCTGAAGTAACTGTTTCATACATAACTTCAATTGTGCAATAAAACCACTACACATTCATAAGTTGACATCTTAAGTGTCATAAGCAGCATGTTTCAGATGTTGCATTCTACATTTGATTATAATTTTAAAATAGATACAATGACGCCATGCAAAGGCAGCGCTTACTGAGAACTAGGTTTACGCTGAGTTAACTTCTAAGAACAAGCAACTGTCGAATCCTCAAAACAATATTACGAGTATTACGCTGTACTGTTAGTAATACGAATCATTAATTATACAAAAATATTTATTTTAAAATTGTAATTTCTTAACTTGAAACGAGAAGTTCGCGTGAGAAAACACAACTGCAAGGAAACCGTTCAACTGTAACTAATCTAATGAAATAAATAATAAACGAAAGAAACTATCTATCAATAAATAAAAAAATATCAAAGAAAGTGTAGTAATTTTTTCAAAATTCTGCATTTCGTTCGGCGACTCAACATGTACTGTTTCACGTGTAAGAGCAGAGTGATTTGTCACCAGGATCAGTGGCTACTTTGGATATCAAATATGCATAAAAATGTGCTCGTTACATCCAAAAATTATTTATTTGTTTAAACTTGGGAAAAAAATTACCATAACGCGCATAGTAACTAATCGTTGGAGGTGGTCTTGTTTCATCAGTTTTAAAGACATGTATCATTGAAAGAGGGTACATTGTTTACGCAAAAGCAATCGAGCAATTACGTAATAGAGTCGATTTCACCTTATCATGTTATTCAAGAGCGTCTGAAGGAGCAGTGAACTTTGCCGACTGGCGTGGTTTCCTTCCCCACACCTGAGGTTCACTCACACAGCCATTAGTTCCGAACGTTTATAGTTTTAAGATAGAAATCACTTTGACATGTGTTTTTCTATGAGTAATAAACCGGGATGGCGATGAGAACTCTCTTAATTGTTACTTGTGTTGATTATACTATTATAATGATATATTACGCAATAGCTAGTTTCTAAGAAGCTTTATTCCTATCATAATGTAAAATCTCAAGTAGGTCATTTTCATAAAAATATGACTTTTAATGTAATAAAAAATAAAATATATATATGCAATATATATTTCTTTTATTTTTTATTTTTCGCTTCTTTAGCAGCTTCAACGACGCACATTGTATACTATTGCGGAAAAAAAATCCTTTATTGAGATTTGGAGTTGGGATTGCAACCACGACCACCGCGCTTATAGTAAGAGTATCCTATTGCACCACAACGATCTCTTGTTAAAATATAAAATTGCATATATTCATTGGCTTAAAAATATCAGTTTTTACAATCTTGCTAAATACTTTTGTATGAAATATTAAGAGTTTTTTAAATTGACTTGCAATCAGCGTGGGATTTGGTCGTCGATCTTTAAATTGTTAAAAGTAAACCAAAATTATTTATTTCATCAAGTCATTCATGTAAAAGACGAGTAGACCTGTGTGGGATCATTATTTTTTGTTTAAGATATTTTGTAATAAAATATTTTATTTAATGAAATAGCGACGTGTAAGGTAATATAGTTTAGCTGTAGCGTTACTTTAATAGCCTTTTTGGGGAACTTATTTTAGGACTTTTACGATGAGTTTTATGTATGTATATTTAATTCTCGCCGCCATCTTATTTAATAAACAAATTGGTAATAAGGAAACCAGATTAAAATACTTAATTTTTTTCGTGAAAGATTGTGCTAAAATTTATTTTTCAGATTTACACTGTAGTCCACGTAGCAGGATATGCCGAGCAACCTTATTGCCTCCATACTTCTTTCTCGGCTTTCCACTCGAATTCCAGATATTGCGTGTTAAGTGGTGGATTAAAGTAACTTTTCACTCAAAACTACTACAATTTAAAGTGAGACCTTGTCCCACGGCCACGATAGCTTCAATCTATATGATTTAATTTATAATTTTTAAATTATTTTATTAACTTAAATCTAAAAGGGTTAAACCACTGTCCAACATTATATCAAAAAATATTATAGTAAAATTTTTTGTACTTTATGTGATTAATTTTACATAAGAAAATATAAACAGATGTAATTATTAGTTGAGTCCAATCTAGCGTCCTAAGTGTCTCCTATACAATGGGTTTTCAGAAGAAATAGCTACCATTAGACAGAGTGTATACCACTGTTCTACTGTAAAGCTGCAGAATTCTAACACGCAACCCCTAAGGGGACTTGAAAACCACTGAGACTCTTGTTAGAGGATTTTCACACTAATTACTACCTTCATACACGACGTATGAATGGTATATATTCTCTATATGGGGGCACTTACTAAACAAATTTGGTATAATATGGTTTGGTATAGTATTTTAACTTCTTTTAAATATTGGTATCCAAAATGCATTATTAATTTTATTACCCTATATTTTGTTAATTTAAATTAAAAAATAATAACAAAATATTAATTAAAAAAAATATTTAAAAAGGCTATCTAGATATTTACTAGATAACCTTTTTAAATATTTTTTAAAAATTAATTACGTATTTTAATCTAGGTATGATGCTGATACTTTATTATTTACTAATTTATTTGTGCTCTTTAGTTTGTACATTTTTTTCGTTACTTTGACACAAATTGTATACAATAATAGAAACTTTAAATATTGTAAGGAACGTTCTTGAAAAGACAACCAGCGATTTGCCTTTCAACACACAATGGCTCAATAAGAATAGAAGATAAAAACTAGAATGTAATAAAGAAGCTATTGACACACCAGATAGTGTCCAAAATTAATGCGAAAGTACTTGTAACCAACAATATGTAATGTTTTGAATGTAATAAAATCTTTAATTATTATTATCTCATTATTGTAATTAACTGTGTGTAAAATATATAAATTATTAGATGCTACATATCTGAGTTTTACTCGAAGATTTTGGAATCGAATCTCAATATTCCAATAGACACGTGTGATCGCACCACTTGATACGAAATCTCTCTAAATATGTGGAAAGTAGAGATGAAAATAAATTAACTCTCTGCCCTCACTAAATTAATAATTAGTAATTAATTAGTATGTAATAAGGACTATGTCAACAATTTACAAACGGACGCTCACAGCAATAACACGCAACAATAAGCATTCCACTACCAAATTTGATATGAATTGCTTGTAATCACAATGACGACTCGATAACAAGCTATTTAGTTGATAGTATGCTATAACCTTGAGAGGTCAAGCACCGCAGTTTTATTCGTCAACGCACGCTTCTTTACAATCATCTGTTAGTTATAGTTACTAGTATAATAAAACTAATTTTGTACCTTCGCTATAGAGCTTTATCATAGAACTTTACTACGAAGCTTTTAACTTATGGCTAGTTTATAATAAACTTTTGAATATGTTGTAATATATTTATAAAGCTATACCTACAGCACTTTAGTGAGGAGGTGGACTATTAAACTAATTGTCGGGCAAAGGAAGTCTTATATCTAACCTGCATAGTGTCATGGTTATGTACATATCTTATGTATAATAGCTAAGACCATCAGCAGAGATCATTAATTGTTAATAGATGTTTTTTTTTTGTTTTTACAAAAATGGACCGTCGTGGCGAAGCGGCACCGCGTCTGACTGGAAATGCGACAGTTGTGCATTCGATTCCCATGCTCGTAGATTGGCTTATTTCGATTCGAATCGCTCTGGTAACAAGACAAAGCGCGGCGTTGACTTCCACCACTTAACAAGAAATGTCTTGAAAGGTGAAAAGCGCGGAACGGAGTGTCTTAACACTAGGTTCTTCTCATGAACCCTGCTATATGAAGCGCTGCCCTGCTACGTGAAGTTATTATATACAATACTTTTTTTTAAATTCAGGACTGATAAACGCACACTATAATTCTTACTTCTTTTCCTTAGGAGAAATGGGAGAACACTGAGAAAAGATTTGTCGATATTCCAGGAAAAACGTTATTTCACATTTTATAGCTCACTCAAAGTTGCGACTACGCGTTACAATTTATCCATTTATATTGACATGAGTCGTTATGTGAAGCGACCTATCTCTAATTGTTTCTGTTTAGGTAATTTCTATATCTATAGATAAACATAAAATAGAAACTATAGTGCCTTTTTACTAAAAGCTTTGTCTGTTCAGTACAAACAGAGTGAAAAGTCGAAATTTTTGCCTATTATTTGTTTATTATAAAAATATTTATTTTAATTAATATAGCACATCCTGTTTCTTAAAATTTACTTGGCGCTGACACATTTAATTAACGCTATTAATAATAACATCAAAAGAGAAAATCGTTTCATAGTGATGAATGAATTTAAGTACCTATACATAAACATTGCAGGGACTGGCTCAAGTAAAGCTTCTCCTGTAGCTAACGAGATACGTATATAATCTATTTATAACTGTTTTAGTAGGTAAGTTATCTCACAGTAAGGCTATAATGGGAAACAGGTGTCAAAACATCTTTAACTGAATATAGATTATTTCGACGAAGCACTAATAAGATGACAGAGTGCTGTCAACTGGGAATATAATTTAATTATTCAAAATGTTTACTTTGTTTTTATTTACATTTATAATTTTTTTTTTAGAAGAACAAAATAATGTTATAATACTACTATATTGGTCTAAAAAATGTCAAATGTAGTTTTGCCTGTTCATGGTACGAACAAAATAAGTAAGCGTTCATTAAAAAGATAAAATTTTTAGGGAGATTATTTCGCCATACATCCCAGAAGAACATAGTTACTTATATTATTTAGCATTTAAATTTTTATAATGAGTCATACAAAGTCATGCAGGAAGCTTATCAGATAGCTAAGTCATTTTCCTTATCGATCATACATATAGAAATACAAATATTTATTTATGTATTATACAAAAGAATATATATTTTATTCTAAGAATGTGAATAATATTTTTAAATACTGTAATATAAATACACGATACAAGTATATCGACATACTCGTAACGTTAGCTCAAGTAATCTTACCGGGCTTTCCCTTTCACGTTATTAGCCCGGTTTTATATTACATACGGTTTCGAACTTGACTTGTGAGCAAATATTAGACAGTTAAGTCGATACTACATAACTTGACAGTTAACATGTAAGCGATAGATAATTTAGATAACACTTGTCACTGCAAATAAGACAAGCTTATTTTTTTTCGCAAACGTTCAATAAATACACTGTTTAATTCATAGAAAGTAACTACTATTAATCGCATGAGGCTGTCGTGGTGCAGTGGCACAGCGTCTGTCTGTAAACGTGACAGTTGCGGGTTCGATTCCCACTTAGGGAGAATGAATACACAAAACGTGGCGTGGCGTTGCGTTACGCCACTCAACATACAATGTCCCGAAACGCGGAAAGCGGAAAGTTCCCTCCATCTACTCTGTTATCAGCGACAACCAGCATAAAGCTAAAGAAAAAGAGTCCACCATGGCGCAGTGGAGAAGCGGTTGACTGTAAACACGTAATTACGAGTGCCCCGTTCACGGGAATTAATTATTTCGACGTTCTTGTAATTAGAAATAAATTGCGGCTTTAAGTATCGCCATTCAAAACGTGATGGTGCAAATTCAAGCCGAAAGCGGAGAAAGATCTCGTGAAATTCTCTCCATCTGACTCCGCCTGCAGAACACAGTAACTTTTCAAACGACATATATACAAACGAGTTTCATGGTAGATACTAATGAGTCAAAGTAAAAATGACTGATAAGTAATTTGAATCAGTTTGGCAATGAAAGAACTTAAATGACTATAAAATTGAAACATCTAATTCATGTTGGTTCAATGTCAAAGAAGTAGAGGTCACCTACCTCTACTTATCTGAAAGATTTTTTAGCCATTTTTTAAAGTAAATTCTTAACGAACCGTTGCACTGGCGGATTACAACAGGGATCATCAAACTCATCGTCTCACAAATTTAATAATATATTTTTATATAATATGCCTTATAAATATATTATAAGTCCTATTGAAAACTTACACATTATAACTTTGTAAACTAGAGTACATAAAACCACTTTTGAAAGATATTACTAAATATGAAGATCATAAGGTAGATCTCAGCAACCCAATTTGAAGTAAGGCTCAAGTTAAACTGGTGGTAAATGGTGATATACATTCCTTTCATTCTCGTCTAAAGCTTAGTGCCTCAAAAAGTCATTAAATAAGCGGTGTCGAGTAAAATGAATGGTGTCAATCAGAAACTAAGCCTTTACAAAGTTAATTAATAAAGTTAGAATATGCTACACTTTAGCGTGATAAGTTTAATTTTGAGATTATGTTCGGGGAAATATTTAGAGATACACTCACTAGTCAATTCATCATCTCTCATAGATATTTTCAATTATTGACACATTACAAATGGTCGTACGGTTTGGCGTATTAGTCGGCCGACTAGTCGGTTTTTTTTTAAATCGACTAGGCGACTAGTCGTCTAGACGGCCAATGTCATAGTCGGCACATTTCTAAAAATATTACATTAATATTAGTTATTTTATGTGCATTATTAGGTAGATTTCACCATTCAGTATTAATTTATATCAAATATCAATAAATATCAAATTAGTATTTATATATACCGAATGTTTTATTACATACATATGTTATACATATGTATTTTCTACGTGGTGTTTTAAGATAAAAGGTAAACAGGTCAACTGATGTTTTATTTATAGTTGCAGGTAAAATGGAATAAGCAAAGTATACGTTGGAGCACTCTATCCTCCCAGTATCCGGAAGTAACCCCGCTTAATCGACTAGCGAACCCAATGAACCTCTATTTTTGCCTCGTTCCATATTTCCTTTCTGAAAGTGAACGGTTGGCTGGACAAAAAGTGTTGTTTCATTATAAATAAGCATTCATTTATTCAATATGCATAGCACAAAATCTTTGAATATTTCATCATAGTTAAAAGAAAGAAAAATTAAAAAGAAAAATGTTTGCACATCTTACTTTCTTTAGAGGTGAAGTTGTTTTAAAAGCTCTTTGAGCTTTATGTCTAACAACGCCTTGTTTGAAAACAATTAACAACTTATTATGTGTTTAACAGATATGCATAAATTATAAATAACCAGATTCTTCTTAGAAACGTTCGGAGTATTATGAAAAATAATGGTGCTTGCTCTTTTGCCACAAACTTAATATGTTGAAATTATGTAGGTACATACGTTTTTGTATTCTCACGGTCTAAGTTGAATACTCCAGACACGACTACACTGCATTAGAACGAAGACAAATGTGTTACGGATTATTAATTTAATTATTATTTCAAATTGAGAGCAGAGGCAAGCGCAGTTTGACTGCGTATGACTGTAATGAGGATTATCGTGGGTTCGATTTCCATTCAGAGGAACGAATTATATTTTATTTTCCCGCTCTGGCAGAAAAAGCACTATGCTGAGTTTCACCACTGTCCAATCAAAAATATGAGGGATAAAACGTTAACCTGAAAAAATAATATTATTTTTTTCCAGTACATTTTTTATATAACAAAAGGTTGATAAATATGATTTCCAGAACGATACAAATTTACAAGCAATTTCCAATATTTCCCACAATTTACAGCGGTTATAACCACAGGAATATCGCTCCGACGACTTCAGATGAGTATTATAATCTCATTTTTGAATCGAATTTGTTTACGTATGAGAAAACCTTTTAGACTATGTATCCATAGAGATTCTAGTTAGAGTATATTTATAGTACAGTATCCATTGCTGGGCAAAACGCAAGAACGTAATAAAAAGTAAGATGTGAAAAGAAATGGACGAAAAACGTATCGATATACGCATCAAGAAAGAGTCTCACGTGTATGCCAAGTATGTCTCTTAAGTCTTAACTTCAGTTGAGTTTGGCATTCGTGTTGAACGGACGTGTAAATCGTTTTATGTGATAATTTAGTATTAAAAAAGGAAATCATTAATGAAGTGTTGTTCATATCTTAACTGGATCTAATATTTATAACGAGTGTATGTGGACCACTTTGTGAAATATTTTGTAGCCGAGCTTTAAGATTTCAGGTTGGTAAAGTTTTTAGTTAAGCTTCTAAGTTGAAAATGTTAGAAAGTAAGTGGTATATAATACAATATAACTTTAAATTATAATAATTCATTGTGATTATAAAATTTTCATAGAGTTTCAATTAATTCAGATGACAATTATTGAATGCAGAACAGCAATTCACGAGTCTACGGTCTCTTGATATTAAAGTTGAGTTGTACTCAACGACGATTTTGAAATGAAGGCCGATTCATCAATGCATTCCAGAGCGTGATTCATTTTATTATTAGCAATCGTAATAAATCTGTCTGATTTTTTAAAAAATATTAAATATGAAAGATCTATGAATATATACTAAATTTAAATGGTACGTAATAAATACTTCTTTGTTGTTTATTTGTTATTTAACTGTGTTGGGTTATTGAACACAGACACGTCATCCTTCCACGATGAGAAATTAAATATATTTTTATATATTAGAATAATATTCATAAACGAGAATCACTATCTTGTAACTTGTCAGTATGATTCAATCAATCATTGAGTAAAGTCAAACTCTATGTAATTCTACTATGATGTAATTAATTTGATAATTTTATAATATACAAGTTCCTGTGTAGAACATAAAATTTTATGGATAAGCTATAAAATTTTATATTTAACATTCTATGTTGAAAAAAGGATACTATTATCTATTATTCAAATCTTATAAATAAATTAAAAAAGACGCATGCAGAATGCAATCAAATAAATCAATTAAGCCCGTAGCAGACGAACTGTGAGAGTCACGAGTAAAACGTCCAAATTCCAGACAGCGACAGTGTTATTTTTTCTTTAAAAAAGATATTTTAACTAGAAATTTAAAAATTACCTTTATTCTCATACCAGTTTATAAAGACATGTCAAAATTAAACAGATAATAGCATGTTATAGTTATTCATTACTGATTGGTTTTATCTCTTACATTGAGTTTTCAATTGACACATGGTTTTGAATGATTGTGAGTTGGACATGTGCTATCTTTTTCATGCCGTACATATCTATATATATATATATATATATATATATATATATATATATATATATATATATATATATATATATATATATACGAGAATTTATGTTACATAGTATGTAATGCCAAGTCCATGTGCATAAAGTGAACCACTCTGTTTTAATCGATTGCTGCAGTACATCGATGTCGTACGTCGATTGTCCGCGGAACAAAGGATTTCCCGTATATATACTAAAGGAAATTCTTATTTGATAATTATTTTCTTGTATGTGACTTATCTCTTTTCAATTAGAACAGACATCGTTTTGTACGCAAAATAGACATAAAAGCTTTGGCAGCGGCAGTTTACAATACTGTCTGCGATTTTAACGAAATTGTCTGTTTGCGTTGGCGCTTTTATTATATTTGCCGATGTTTAAATTTCGACTATTAACTTTCATTATTAAATGGACATTCAACATACTTGTCATCTTATTGTACTAAACTCACTCTACGTTAAAATTATAAATCTGATGAGTTTGCTCTAGTCTAGTACTGCCGATTCGCATACTAAGTTGGATGGGGAGCTTTATGTACATATATATGTCAGTGTAGAATTGTATATGATTGATTTGACAATTTATATATAGTAAAATAGCTAATTTTAATTTGACAACGACGGCGAAGCCACTATTAATAGTTAGTAGATATTCTAATAAATAAAATATATTGTCATAGGAGCGTTAACAAAACTGGCCTTGCATGAGTACAAACGTGAGTTACAACTTTGCTTCGTGTTTTACGTTTCATTTCGATGTAAATGTGTTAATATATACCATATTTATCATATATTTTATATTTCCTCAGTGGTTTAATAGACGTTTAAAAATAAGAATATTTTATATTTTAACCATACGTGTACGAATTTGTAAAGCAAAAACCCCATAAAATTCTATGTCTATAATAGTTAAATCAATATAATAATTTATTTACCCTAGAGAACGATTTATGTAACATAGACTACTATGCCCTACAAATAAAAATTTAAGAAAATATTATACAAGTAGGTACTTTACTTTGAATATTATATAAATAAAACACATAAGTAATAAAGCTTCAAGCTCCAGTGCTTTAATAGCATTTACTGTTAATGAAAATTAACATTTGCTCGATCACTGAATCTATTGATTCAAAAAATTAGATATTGACAATTTCTATATTAAAATTATGTATATAGATATTTGGTTTGCTTGTTTCTCTATCTATTGTTCTCTATCTATCTATCTATTGTTGTATAATCTAATTGTAATCATACCCTCTAATTGAATTTGAATCCACTAACATTGACATTGGCACTTTTTGCAAATAAAACAAAACAATACCATTTTCATATACTTTTATTTAACGCTCCAATTATGGCAAAGACCATCCATATATCACGAGAACCATATTATATTGACATTAATATAATACAACAGTTACGAGTGCGACTAAATCATTACTTTCACTGCATACATCACGACCGGCACTACAGGATAAACCTTATCTAATCGCTGATAGCCTCGTAAGTCGTGCAGATCAATATAAGAAAGTAAACGTAAGAAATTACCTTATTATAAATAATACTTGTTTATTATAGAAATAAGAAACTGTTAAGCCAAGTTAAGTTAGATATCGTTTAATCCAATTATTTCTATTTAATATTATGTGTTTTTATTTTTAATGAATAATTGAAATTGATATAAATATTACTTAATGTTCAGTGATTTTTTTTTGGTCAGGTGTAATTATATAGCTTTTTGTGAATATTATAATTTTGAAATGAAGCATTAGAACATTGATTTTCAAGCTGCTTGTTATTCACCTCTTAGACCCAAAATCGTCTTCGACATAAGTGAAAACTGATTTTGGGGGTCGAGTGTCACCCATTAACATAGTTCCTTATTTGATATTTGGCGTTAATTCGTATGCATCACTCGCTTCACACTTTATTTTTTATCTTTCTTTACAGTATTTTAAATGTTTTAAGTAGTATATATATATATATATATATATATATATATATATATATATATATATATATAATATATATATATATATATATATATATATATATATATATATATATATATATATATATATATATATATATATATATTATATATACATATAGATTATATATATATATATATATATATATATATATATATATATATATATATATATATATATATATATATATATATATATATATATATATATATATATATATAATAAACTGGATGATTTTTGCTGGCTTGCCATTAAAAAATTTCACACTTTGCCAGTGTAGTATATGTAGTTATATACTACCTGGTGTCATTGAGTTTGCTGATAAAAACTAAATTTAACAAAAAAGGAAGTAGTTATAGCAATAATATATTTATTCGATAAATATTTTATGTAACTTTTTGCTTACAACAGTTATAAGTATACTTATAGATATAACGATACGATACATATATTGCCGTGTGCCCAGGTGTGCGGTCAAGTGTCGAAATGTTTGCTCTGAAACAAGTTACAAGGCCTAAGAATGTAATATCACTGGTTTTTATAATTAATTCAATGTATATATGATATATGACATTCACTTACTTTCAATGTACTAAAAATTATTAATTACGATTTGTAATATTCGCATTAAAATATATACCTATTACATTGAATTAAATAATCTATTTTGGTAAAAATAATATGTTAATGGAATGAAAGGTTGTATTGAAATATCTACAGCATTTTTTTTATTTTATAGTCAAAATGGTTGAAACTGTACTATTCTACATTTTTTTAAGTATTGTACATGTGTATAAGTTTCTAAACTTCATTATCATAATCTCATCTTCATTATCTTTGGATGAACGATATGATAGGAATGTAGATAAATTGATATATAGACATTAGACGCTGACGCTCATCAAATAAATATTTGCTCTAGACGAGAATCGAACTACGCAATTCCAGTCACTGACCGTTTAAACAACAGGGATTTTAAATACACAGTCACTTTTGTCCTGATGTTATTTTATTATAAAGTTAAAATATATTTTAAAAGCGGTTCATCGAAGCAACGACATGTCTTCTAATCTTTCACAAGGATGCAATCACGGTCAAACACGCTTCCATAGTCTAATAACTAAAGCGACGCGGCGCGGCGTTGTGAGCTATCGTTCACTTTAGATCGAATATGCTAAGTAACTTAGTATAGGAAAATTGATGCAAAATTGCTATATTGAACTGAATTTTCCCTTAAATTCTCATATAACGCAGTGATATTGTCACAAAAATTCAATTTGAGTTATGGTCCATTAGTCTGGTAATATAAGAATATATTAATAATGTATACGTATATTATAATGTATTTCCTCAAACTCATAATTTAGCTTAAAAACTGCAAATTATAATTTGAAATAGTCCTATTGACATTAATAATTAAATTTACCATAAACATGTATCTACATATGTACTATTTTAATAAGTTTGTTCATTAAGCTACAACATTTATTTGAATATGTTAAGTCACATTTGTATTCATAAATATATATTAATATTAGATAAGAATCTACTTTGCACTCTATGGATTTATTGCCATAAAATGTACGAAACATAAGGCATATTCTTTGCACTATTGTTCTATATAAAATGACGTTACCGTAGCTTGCCAGTGCCGGTGGGAAGATAGAGATCACTGAACCTCGCCGATGCCCATTCATTTCACATTATTTCCGACTCGTTGATACGGGATTAGCGGACGCTGGCTATAATTCATTGAGTAACAAATCCAACATTCCATTATTGTATGGACCGGTAATTATTTTCAATATCACAAGATATCAAGGAAGGGTCTATTTCTATTAAATCCAGCTCTTTAACGATGATTTCCAGGCGTTTGCTTGTACATTTCATCTTCATCATCAGTTGCTTTTAGTAGCTCTTTATTTTTTAAACCATACAAAGAATACGGCCTTACATTTGAATATTGTTTTATATTTCGAGCATACACGCTTTATCTTGTAAATGTCCATGTTTACGGTTAATCTTCAGTGTCGAAAGACAAAGGAGCTTGTGAATATTTCATGTTTTTGAGGCGCTTAACAATTTCTCTAGAACTCAAAGTTATTTACCAAACACAACTGTTACGACACAATGAATATTCATTACTAAAGGACAGTAAACCTGAAACAACATTTCTTCAACTTAATTATGAACGCCACTTCTGTGTTTTAAAAATGTATTTGTGTTCCTATTTGACTTCAACTTATTACTCATTTAAGTTACGTTTCACTTTAGTTCTAGAATTAAAAATATTGTGTATGAAATAAATTGATATGAGGTTGATGATAAAAGATATCTAGAAAGTTTTATATATACTATTTCAAATTGAATAACATAAATATAATAATAAAGTGTCTTATATAGTTATGACGTCATATTCTTCTCATTATAATAAATACTTTAGTAAGACGACTGGCAATTTTCAATACATAACAATCATACACACAACACACGTTGTACATATTTCAACAATAATATCTTCTCTTCGTGACGATTATCTCGCCAAAATTCATATAGTCAAAACACGTTTAAATCTCAAAGAAAATATTCTCATTTCTTAAATAAGCAGCTTTATTATCCATTACTCCACCGGCTTCCACTTCAATGATCGTAAAGCTTTATATGAACTTAGCTCAATTGAATTACCACTTTGAGATCGTAAGAAAAAAGTGCAGAGGGAACCTAATTCTGTTTGACTTTTTTTCCATACATTTTATTCCATTGTTTTTAAGTAGATTTACTTACTACTAATTTTCTATTCTAAACGTAACTATTTACCATCATACAATTTATGTATTATATACTACAGAAGATTTACCGGTTCTTTGTTAATCACATACATCTAACATATCTAAATATAGTTATAAAAATGTACCTATATTTTGGCATTTATTATGACAGTGATAAAAACCAGCAATTATAAACAGCATATCTTGATTGTACTACGGTCAAGTTCAAATTTACATGAAGCGTAAATAACATCATTGTGTTGTGAGATTATGATAAATATCGTGAAGTAAATTATAAGTCATAATGTTAACGTGGCATAGCTGAGCCGTGTTTGATTAATAATGCTCTATGCAACAGTATTGAGTACAAATTTGTATATACTTAAATAGCTAGATTGAATGGGCGTTCTTGAATTTTTAACATTTAATTAAGGCGGATTCTAGTAAGTTACAAATTATAAATTTGATCGTAAAATTCGAGCGTCCAGCTTCTTAAAAGGCTAGAACCCTCGGGCATGATGGGTGTCTATAGCCGGCGGTGATCACCCAACATCAGGTGACCCACTTGCTCGTTTGCCTCCCTCTAATATAAAAAAAAGTTATGAATTTCTTAATAAATAAAATTTTATTACATCTTTTAATATATACTATTTACCTAGGTACTATTTAGCTAACACAGAGATAGAATAACTTAATGAGAATAGATGGGTAGACTTATAGGTGTTTTATGTCATGCTATTTAAATCATATATCTTTATAAGAGGTGATATAAAGATATTTACGATTTTGATTTTAATTATTTTGTATGCAATTATATAGTAATTTATGACAGTGAGATCACCGGTGGATTATAAAATATGAAAAATAACTTAACACATGCATACATGACGTAATTTTAACATTGTATAAACGATGTTGCTTAAAGAAGGTGTCATGGAGTATACTATACAGGTTTTTGATTCAAAAAGATACTCATGTAACTTAAATTTAACTTTGGTGAGTCATAGCTCATAATTCTATGTCTAGTAAATACCAAATACGTATTCATATTTCTAGGTTTATGACGTAAAGTGTGACTTTTTTTTGTCCAACTTATTTCGTTAATTTCTCTCATAATAATAGCAATCGATATTAACAGAGCGTATTTTCAATTTATTTATAATCGTTCCTGCTATAACTAATAAACAAAGTGTTTTTTATTGTATTGGCTAATATTTTTTTTACTTTTAATTTTGAATATTTTTATATTATGCTGTTAAGACTCGATTTCCGTAGTCATTCACAAAATATATACAGTACGAAAAACATAAGAATTAATTAACTTATCGTTAAAATAAACTAAATCTACATATTTTTATTTAATAAAAATATGAATGCACCGTTTAAATTTATAATAAATAATAAAAATATTACATAATTTAATTATTTGCGTGTAGTAAAATTGTTATTATTTTGGGCACCTAATATTTTAAGCGAACTTCCTACGGGCTTTGTAAGTAATTACGGTTATCTAAGCGGTTTGCCTTGGTTTAAGTGAAACCAGAGTATAAAGTATACCGGACATTACTCAGTTATGTGGTTGATCGTACTGTGGCTTTTAGAAATTCCAGCCGCGTTGGCAGTACATTGATTCCTTGCAACTGAATGGCCTAGCTTTAAGGCTAAAAGACGTTTACAAATAAGCTGCTTGGATACGTGATACATACTAACTAATATATACATATACATATATATATATATATATATATATATATATATATATATAATATATATATATATATATATATATATATATATATATATATATATATATATATATATATATATATATATATATATATATATATATAAAAATTATAAAGTCTCCACTAATATCAGATATAATGATATTTTCAAAATTTAAAAAGATAATTAAAAACAAATACTAGTCAACTTATATTTTAGAAAGCATTCAAAGATATTAACGTAGCGGGACTCAAACGCGCGCCTGTTGGATACTGCTTGTTAATTTTTATTATTAATTAAATAATTGTTTATATATTTAATTTAACATTAATATTTTTTACTTATTGTAGAATAACAATTTAAAAACTGTCATAATTATTGGAGTTTACGTTCATTCTATTATTTATGAAGAAAAAAGTAAGATTTATATATTTTAAGATGTTTAATTTACAGTTACACTTGGGAATATTTCCTTCACGAAATTCATACAAAATGTATTGAGATACTAAATTTTGTATTTTTTTCACGTTACTATTCGAAATCGTGTTATCTTCGCAACACCAATACTGATTACTCGGATACGTGTATAGAACCAAATAAGTCAGTTTCTCTTTCCTTTCCCTATTCTTAATTTGCATTGTAATGCGTATGAATACGTTTGGGAAGCTTTACATAATAATACTTTACATATTTTTGTATATTATTTGAAGCATAATAACAGATAATTCTATGCCTCTTTTATAATATAGTACGAAACATACGCATTGGTAGATAGCAAATATTAAGAAGTATTATCGTAAATAATTAATTTACATAGATTATAAAATATTTACCTTATTTTGTTTATCCCTTCTTATATACTCGTATGTATATATTTATCCTTCACATTTACAAATCTCCTTCATTTGTAAACGATAGACATAGAAATCCTAGTCACGTATTACTACGTTTTCCATTTTTCGCCCCAACAAAGATTTATATATTATGTATTGTTTGTATATTATGTACATTATGTTGTTTATTGTATGTTGTTGTTATTGTATGTTGTTGTATATTATGTTTCCTTCACCTACCTTGCTGATAATCGTGCTACGATATAACATTTTAACAAAGTTATTACTAAACTGAACGAATGATTGTGTATAATAAATATAAATATTTGATCTTCAGTAAGTATAAAAGGCTATATACAGTGAATATATAAATTTATAATATTTGCAAGCTTTTGTATAAGGAAGTCGTCCGTATTCATCCTTATCCTTGGATTTCAGCCAAATGTGGAATATAAATGCAAATCCAAACAGTCAGAACAAAAACTAAACAATGATTAATGATAGTTTGCTACATATATGAGAAAAAGCTTAAGCAATTTTCGTTTTATGATGGTAATAACAATATTCTTGTAACTTGAAACCATTTCATTAATAAATTTCACTATGTGAGGATTAGGATTTGGTTTTGTGTAGGTAAATTTATTTCGAGTATAGAAAATATATATTGTATAATAAACATAACCTTTAAAGGCTAACTTAACATATGATACAAAAACTTATACTATTCTATGGAAAATATTAAGAAACAATAACGTCACACATATCAACATCTTTAATAAAAAAGCAATAAAAATTAATTATCAATGCAGAAAAAGTAGTAGGTATATATGCAGTAAAGTAGTCGGCTATAGGCTATAAATATGACGTTCTTCTCGGGCACTCAGAATGTGACATTTCCACAATTCTTAGTTCATTTGACAACGAGGCTGAAGCTCCGGGAATAGCCAAGTTATTTTATAATAATAATGACCATATAACAGTAGTCCATACAATAGAATACTGTAATGTATTTAGACTTAAATTAAAGGAAGACTCTTGACCGAAACCGTTACTGGCACTGACTGCCACATTGCTTATATTATTTAAAAAATTGTTAGCGCTAATCTACTGTCGATTAAGACGAGTTCGTTAAGTTTTTTTTTGTGTCAAATAAATGTTTACATAATTAAGTATATATATTTGCAGCAACTTGTATGTACGTCTATGATTATTATCATCTGCTTATTCACTCTATCATTAAAGTATTAGTCATATTTAAATTTAATTGATTTTCTTCAATTATATTTTTATTACAATATAATTTTAGTCTGAAACGAAACACTAATGTAACTAATGAAATTTACACTTTATTATGATAATATTCAGTTTAAAGTCAAGCAAGGGCTTGCTTATAGCGAAATACCTACGTAATATTAAAACCATTCTCAGTGGTTGACACACTTGGTATGCGCTACTTTTAATTAACACAGAAATTGTTTGCAAAAGTTCTACTTATATAAATTTCTTTTATTTTTTATATAACTCTAGTTTGTTATGTTATAGGCTTTTTATGAGCTCCTATATCATATTGCTTTAAAAAACTATTGCAATTAAAAATTATGAATATTATTATTGTTATACATTTTAATGAAATATGTCAATTCATTATTTTAGAAACCATATAAAAATGGAAGCTGCACTTCTTGGATACTGTTAGATAAGATGACAGAACAAAAACGATACGAATGACAATGAATAAACAAGAACGATAATGTGTAAATTTTACAAATACTTACTTGTAACCTTCTCGTGACTATTTTTTTACGTTGTCAGCATCTCTGTATTTTCACAAAAGCAAGACATAGATTGGGCATAAAAGAATGCTATTTTATAATTTTTTACCATCTTTACTTACTTATACAAAATTTACTTACATACACCTATACGAAATAAAAAAAAAATGTGTGATGATGCGATGTTATTAGATCGTTTACATATAAGTTCAAACAAAGTTTCCATATCTGTTTATTATCTTAATTCACAGGAAAAAAAAACAATATATTTTAGAAAACATATAAACATTTGAACGTCTCGAGACTCGTTTCATTCGTAATGTTCTACATTGTTTCTTAGAAGAATAGTGAAATGCTACTCGTACATAACGGTTATAACATAATGGTAGGAATAAAATTGTATTATTATTTTACACCTGGACGCCCAAGGAAGCGATGGCTGGATATCGTGACGCAGGTCATCAGAGCCAATAGATTGTCCACTAAGGATGTTAAAGACCGAGCAAAGTGGAGTAAGCTTAGTCGGAAGGCAGACCCTGGCAAACGAAGCCGAGACTAATGCCAGGCAGATAAAGTTGATGTTGAAGATGTTACAATCTTACATCTTAGCGCGATTTGTTTATATAATATGAAAAACATATATCGATCTCCCCTGTTATTTATACTTCTTTACGAATATAATAAAACTGAAAAGCTTTTTTGGTTGAATTCCTAATTTGAACTAAAAAAATATTTTAAGTTGATTATTCACTTCTAAAAGTAATATATACATATAAATAGATAACTTCAGATCTATGTAACGAATAAAATTATAATTATATAATATAAAATAATACGAATAATAAAATAAATTGTAAGGCTACAAATATTAACTTGACGTTAAGTGCTGGCATACAACAAATTCAAAGTAAATCCTTAGCAAAATATATGTAGGTAAATCCTCAGTAACATGATACCAACAGTAATAAAATCCAATTAAAGCGTTCAATCAAGATTACCTAACCTAAGTTTATTTGCAAATCAAATCATATTTATTTCCTTATCCTCGGGCTCGATTGATTCTGGTTTAAAGCCAATATTTAGAATTAATACGGTGTCGGCGTTTTGGCGTAATGTAAATATATGTTTAAAATATATTTAAAATGGCAGTAATAAATTAAAATATCATATAATTTTAATTAGAATAGTATATTTTAACACGCTTTTATTCGGAGTAGCTGTAAGTTTGTATTTAAAAAGTTCAAGAAGCTTAATTTTAACCACTTCTCTTATTATTTTTATTACTATGGAGTTTTGCGATTCTACGTTTCTTCCTTTCTGAAGGTGGGATTTAACTCCCTGATATACTCATAAATAAAACCATTCAGTTTGTGGTTCTAGTTAGATTCATATATATAGATATTCTCATATTTTTTTATGTTTACGACGAGCTTTTGATAATGTAGATTTTTTTAATAATATAGCTTTAATTAAACTTCTCACTAAATTAACGATATGATAATAGTTTTGTTTTTTAGTAATAAATAGTACTTAAAAATCAAAAAGAGGTGACTGGGACATTTACGCCACATGCTTTATCTCACAATAAATTATCTAAGAATAAATCTGTAATGTTGAAAACTATATTAATATGTGACCTTATGTTTCTATTGTTCACTATTATGTAATATTCAAGAATCAGTCATACAGCAGTTCTATTTTTTAATTTATAAAGTGTACTTGTCTTTTATAACGAAACATATGGACTGTAGGGGTTTTTCAGAAAGTATTTTTTTTTGTATTTTGCATGAAGCCTTAAAGTTTTACATCATGTTCCTAGCCCTAAAGTTATACATCACGGCGATCATCTTTTGCGTTAACTGATACGTATATTTTTTTATTTCTTATAAGTTTATTTATTATAGTTGAATATTTTTGATCTATATGTTCTAGTATCAAACAGCTATACAGTAAAAAGTTTTATTTGTGTGCGTTCAGTTGCTACGAAGCTGTGCACGTACAAGTATTCAGTTTTTACTAAATTTTATCTTAAATACCTATATAATTTTAAATGTCTGCCTACACGCCGTTTGTCACACAGTACCCACATAAGATACTTAAACAATGCTTATCGTCCCCGCTTGTACATTATAATGATTTCTAGAAACAAAGTAAAATGGGGCGACCTTTTTAAGTTATTGACAGTAGAAAAAACACTAGGTACTTTTATTGTTTTGCAGTATGGATGATTTCAAAATTAAATTACTATATTCACGTCATGCAATTATTTCTTATTCTGTCATTAGTTTTTATGACTTCGAAGAATACAAACGATTGTAAATATGATCAATAATAGTATATTGTTTGTTACTATTCCAGGAATATTACTTTGTCAATTATATTCAATGATTTAGGCGTTATATTTTATCCTAAGTGTATGTAACTATAACCTAGTGTCATTATTGTTTTAATGACTTACATTTAAGATTAATTTCAGTTAATCTAAGTACATGTTATAAACACGAAAGCTACCTTCGTATGAGGTCCATTACACAGTAAATAAAGGTTGTCACCACGGACTTTTACCGTAACACTCATATTTCCTCGTTATTACGCAACGTTTAATTAGTCTTAACGCTTGTTTATGCTTCAATATACTTCCGCTCTCCTTATAGAGAGCATTAGAAACAGCTAGGGAATTTTCTTTGCAGTTTTTATTACATTTTTCTTAGTTAAACTAGAATAGAGTTCAGATAAATGTTAAATTATATTAATCTATTAGAGTAGTGTGTAAAATACGGATATTTAATTCAAATTATTTATAAATATGATTATTAATACTTTACTAGTATCATTAAGTGTTATTTAATAAATACGATCCCAATACGCTTTGCTAACATTTCTGTTGGAACTTGCATTTGATTTTTTTCCGAATCGGAGGAACATAATATTATATACAAAACCAAAGAAATATCCTATCCATATGACTGACATTATCATATGTGTATTCTATAAGTAAAGGTATATAAAAAAAATTAAGATCACAATCGTTTCCATAAAATATACTAGAGTCTAAGTCTATAGGTAATTAAGAAATTGCATATTGATTTAAATTTGAACAATAAAGCGATCAACGCTTATCTTGCGTATATATTCAACATGACTTCTTCCACTTGCGACTTCCTGACGTGTATGGGTAGAATATACGCGGAAAACACGTAAGGACATCATTACCTGCATACTGAATGTCATTAGTGAGAGTGTTTACACTTGTATTACCTAAGCTTGCCTTTTAAACAGTTTGAAGTAATGAAAATAGTTTAAATATGCGTATGCATATACATGTAATCAAATGCTGTCTCAAATTTAATCAATACCTACTAAGTATATGCAATATCTCCATAATGGCAAATATAAATTAAATGTCGTAGATTTGTGAAAAAAAATATAAAATATATATTTTTGATAAATAAAAATGTTTCAACTATAATTTTTTTTTTTTGCATTCACTCTGTTTTGTGCATATTTGTATTTGGATAGGTACAGAAAACCTAGTGTCAAAATACTGCGTTCTCTGCTTTCTGCCCGATATTGACACTTTGCGTGTTTCTAGCCAGACCAAATCAAAAAATTTAAATTTTAAAATGAAAATAAATCATTACTATTTTAAATAATATATATTATTTAAATATTTTACGCAAGACTTAAAACTCTTCCCCCCGTAATGACTAATTTAATCTAAGTCATTATATATCTATTTTATACTTATATAAAAATGCAGATTAGCTAACGTGCCCCTTACGTGTATCAAATTTCAAAATTTACATACTCGTACACATTTTATTAAGAAACACGGTGAAGCCACGTCAAAACACGTGTGACATCAGATAACCTGGTCTCAATATTAGCGATACGTTCACATTTGCTATTCTGCAAGATGCATAAATTATCACATATGATTCTTGTTGAGTGACTGCATTTCATGGGATCAAAAGGTCGTCGAACCACTGCACTGGCGCTGTGATTGCTCCGCATAATACTGCAATTGATTGAATATATGCATTATACACTGTTTTCAATAAAATCTAGAATTATATGAGGAAGTAGATTCATATTTTAAATATCGTCATAAAGTGTTGGGTTTGCGCAGGTTAAATTTCAATAACATTAAATTTATTTGTAACATTCAAACATCAATTATTTTATATCTTCTTATGTAATTGTACAAAAATAAAAGGTAAGTAAGTATATATTTTAATATTGCAAAATAATAAGAATTTTATCTTAAGATCATTACCAGAAAATGAATCCTGTTATAAGAATCGATTGCCTCAAATGTTAGTTACACAACTTGGTTTTGTCATGAGCAGGGCTAAGAAGTTACGTGACCCAAACGACATACGATAGTGGCTAACCGACTTTGCTAATTAGGCGCTGCCAAGATCTGTATGTATTTAACAAACAGCTCTAAAATTAGGTACTGTGGAAATATAATATTATGATCTGGCTTTTGAAGCATAGTTATATAACCCGGTTATGAATTTTGTTTATAAAACAGTTTTGGTGTTGTCTAAATGAGGTTAAATAACAATGCTTGAATATTTCAAACGAACTTTTATTTTAAGATACTTTAAATATAAATCTGCTCTATATATTGAAAAAACAAAAAAAAATGATTAACATTTGACAATAGGCAAATCGAAATCGCACTGAAAGCGAAGAACGAAATATACACTAGGTTCTCTCTGTCTCAATGTTCTATTAAAAAAAAACTTACATTATGGTTTTATATGGATAACACGATCCATACCTGCATATTTAGGTATACCTATTTAATTTTTGTACCTGTTGCAAACTGATAAAAAAGTTAAATAAAGACTTGTTCTTAAAACACATTGAACACTTGGCCACATTTTAACGGGAATTTGTCAAGAAAAAAATAATCTAGTCATAATTTTAGCAAATTGTATATGAGAATTTTTTAAACGTTTTCGATATCTTACAGAACATACTTTAACTCTAATAGCTAACCAGTTTATCTGGTTATAGTATTGCAAAATTTTTTGCATTCAGACCTGCCATCACCTGCTCTCCTGCGCTCAAATTTAATGTATTTTAGCAATTAAAATAGGCGTAGGTATAAACTGTAAATGGTGATAGAATACATACTATCTAGATGTGGAAAAATTTAACGATAAATGCTAATGTATGTCAATTATTTGTTAACTAGCTGGCATACATACTAATTATTTACCATTTTGAGAAAATATATTTTATAATTATACAATGTTGACAAAAAGTGAATGTAAAATGCTTAATACTATTTAATCGTAACTGCTTTAACTTTTATTTACAGAGAAGTGAAATGAAAATGGTGTAACTATAAGCAATATGCGGTGGTTCAGAAAGGCTGAGCCGCCGCGGCTACTTGCCGTTTCTCCTGAGGCTGAACCTAGAACCTCACGAAGATCTAGAATAGGTATATAATTAATAAATCTTCTTTAATCATTATCTTTACTAGTAATCCGTAGTTTGATTTATGTGCCATTAAACCTACCGGTATAGACTTCCAAATCTTTATTATATGCTCTTGTATCTTGATTTATAGACGGTATGTCACAATCGAAGTACACTGTGGAATGGTCCCTCTTTTTTATAGAGTTAATATGTCATGTATTTTTGTATATTATAATAATTATTAGGTATATTTGTGCGTATTTTCATGATTTGTATTTTTTCTTTCAGATATGTCTCCTGTTCGCTATAACAATAGAAAAAGTAGTAGCAGTTCCGTGGAAACAAACTTTTACAACTTAAACGACCAAATAATTATCGTGGAAAAATCGCCTCACCCATGTCAACGTAGTTTTGAAGCACCAATGACTAGGCGAATATCACTGCAAAACGGCCCCACCTCGCCGCAAGATGCTTGCAATAGTCGCAACAACCGTGGTGGCTCTTTAGAAAAAGAGTACGTGGTGTATCGAGAAAAACGAAACCCGTTACTTGACAAGGTTAAAAATACGAAACTATCATGTTTTAAATCGAACGCGCCAATGCGGCCCGGTGAAGACGCTGCGTCGACTTCAGGAAGTGATTGTAGTGGATTTGGACATAGTGAAGAAATATCTCACTGCCGTTACGCCGATACATTCTTAGACCCCGGACATACTGAATTTGAAAATCAAAACCCTTGGGTTAAGATGCCGAATTATGATGACGACGTGTTTTTTGCAAAAAGTCCAGTGGAATGTAGGTGGCGAGAAGGGAAGTCATTTACAAACAGAGGCACCAGATGCTATAGTTCAGGATCAGAATGTGATCGGTATCATGTCATTCCCAAAGCTGGAACAAAACTGTCAAAATCAAGTGATCAAATATTTGATGATAACTATGAATCATGTGAAGATGCATCGACCTCAGTAAAATCTCACAAAAAGACTGATAAAGCTAACCCTAAAGATGACAAAGATACGATTGGACCTAGTTCTTGTCTATCAGCCAAACTACGTGCTATGTCTGATAGATATTTAAAATCTTCCACTAATAAATTTTTTTCAAAGCTTTATAAACAGAACGGAGAAGAGTTGGACTCAAATCCTAATGGGAACGATATTATGGTGAAATCAACCAGTGCAATAAATAAAAGTCGTAAAAAACGCGGTGGAGTAAAAGCTAAATTGAGAAGCTTTTCTTACGGAGCTTTACCTGGACTTGATGAATTTCAAAAGAGCCAAAATTCTGTGTTCCATGATGACGTTTATCAGGTATCGTGTGATGATGAAAATGTTTTAATACAAGACTGTGAAGATGCAGATTCAGGAATCCTAGTCAATGAATCAGCAGCTTCTTCAATATTTGACAGTGACAGAATATCGTCTAGGTGTGAAAGTTCGGCTTCACATACGAATACTCACGTACAAGCTAGCCATAGTAGAAGTGTTTCAGGTGACCAAAGTTATACTAAGGCAAGGATATCATGCCGTCGAAGCAGAGACAAAAATGAACATCCAAAACCTAGACTAAGACATAATCAAAGAGCTTTATCATTAGATCGTAAAGAAATCCTTAGGCGTATGCCTATAAGTCCAGAATATGCAGAACCACAGTTTCTACAATTAACGGAAAAACAAAAAATGCGTCAAAGAGATATAAGTCGAGGTGATTGTGGAATACCTCCCATACCACCTACTAAAAATTATACAAATAAAACTCATTCAGAATTTAAAGTGGTAAGAATAATAAGAAAAAATCCATCGGATGAACTAGGCATATTTATAGCTAAAACCAAGCTAGTAGATGAGGGTCATGTAGGCTATTTGGTAGCGCATGTGGTTCCAGGAGGGTTAGCAGACAGGTACATTTATATATTTTGTATTATTTTTATTAAAGTTAGCTTTGCATGTTTCATTTCAGTTCGTTATATTTCATAAAATATTAATTCATGATGATACATTTTTAGTAATAGAATCCTTTTTTTTATATTTTCATTATAATATAATATTTAAACACAATTTTTAGGGAAGGCACTTTGCGTATAGGAGATGAACTCCTTAACGTGAATGGCCGAAGACTTCGAGATCTTACCATGTCTGAAGCCAAAGAAGCGTTAAGGTATGGGTCATCGGAGATTGACATCGTAATTTGCAGACAACGCGAAAAAACAGCTCCCGAGGCGAGACAAAGGGAGGCACCACAAAAAAATGTGATCATAATGCGTGAAAGCTCAGTAGATTACGAAAATGCAATAATATTAGGTAAAGAACGGCGTAACGATAAATATGACATCAGAATTGAACGTCAGACTCAGGATGAATCCGCGTGTAATCGCGACGCGCTATCAGGAGCGGACGAGGCGGACGTTGCGGCGGACACGCACTCCCGCTTCCTAAAAGGTCATAACGCTAGCTACAGCAGTATGAACAACAAGTTATTGCGTCGACAGGTCGTGAGTTACGGTGGCACAAACAAAGACGGTTTAACGCTTAGTTGTACGGGTGATATAGTCGATGTGGATGTGCCAGATGGTGTAGACCGGACTTCTGATAAGAATGAATGTGAACACGACGTGGAAACTCAAACTCCATCCAACTTTTGCACTTTGCCCAGGAGACCGCGAGCACCGACGCATACTTATCACACAATTACGTTCGAAAAAGGACACGGAAAGAAACCATTAGGCTTCACTATTGTTGGAGGGCGCGATTCTCCCCGAGGTCCTTTAGGGATATTCATAAAGAGCATCCTTCCACAAGGGCAAGCAATTGATGATGGAAGACTTAAAGCAGGTAAATTTAAATATTATCTACTTTATATATAATGTATATAAAAAAATCAAAATTAAATTTACAATTATTTATGCAAACATAATTTGAGCTCATGAGAGTCCGTCTTGCATTGTTTATACTAAAGCGATTACAAGGAATTAATAAAAAAAAAATTATGCGTCTACTGCCTACTGTTTACGATAAGAATATCATCATGGTTTCTATTTACTGAGTTACGATGCAGATAGATGTACGCGTAAACAATATTATCAACTAGAATAAATTTAATGTCAGACAGTTAGGCATCATTTATTATATAGGTACATTACTTGTGAGTAGCGAAATGTTTGTATTATAAAAATAAACATACAAATATCTCGTATCCATTCACTCCAATATAGTAATAAGTAAATAAAATACATCTTTAAACAATAATTATTAATTTTAAATCACAATAATAGACATTAAAAAATATTTTTTAGGTGATGAGGTGTTGGCGGTTAACGGACAAGCGTGTCATGAGCTAGCGCATGTACAAGCACTGGCTCTCTTCAAAGCAGTGCGGAGTGGTCCTATAGAACTAAGAGTCTGTCGCAGAGTGAAAAATCAGTAAGTTGATAAAAAAATTTAATGATTATTTAACAAATCGTGCTGTTAAAATTTAACAAATATGTGTAAAATATTTGATGTGTTATGATTGGAATACTATGTAAAATACCTATAATTTTAGAGCTATATATATATATATATATATATATATATATATATATATATATATATATATATATATATATATATATATATATATATATATATATATATATATATATATATATATATATATATATATACAAATATGATCGCTATAGCGATAGCTAGCTGAACTCTCAAGAAGTCTGTGTAAAACAACCTTTATCAAAACACAGACAGATTTATTAAAATCGTTACATCAAATAATTTTTCAGAAATACATTTCATTATTTTATTTTGTACTTTTCAGGTCTACCAAAGCAAAATCCTGTACGGATTTACTAAACGATGACGACTGAGTATGCTGCCAAATTATCAGCGTGTTAAGAACATAGAGGAGAGACAACGACGTTTCCGTCAGTTAGAGATCATCTCAGTTTAAGATTGGAAGTAGTCGGCGATAGAATGAAGCATTTCGAATTAAATATAGTGCACGCGACATTAATTTTTATATTATTTTAAGCGTAAAAATGTACATCAATAGTGCCATTCACTTCGTATTATATAGCACGCTGTATTTAAAATCTTTTGTTCTTATAAACTCCAAACGTTTCTGTACCTGAATTTCATTTTCATTTACTAGGGAAGCTCAATTTGCACAATAAAAGTAAGAATTGTCCCAAAGATAACATTAGGTAACTATCCTGTAATCTCTTTAAATAAATAGGAAATGTATCAATATACCGCTTATATCACTGTTAGTTACTCAATTTGTCTTTAGGACTTTATAAGACTGCTTATGTTTTTGTACTAGTGTTCAATTAGCACTTTTAAAGTCGCCTATTGTAAGTTATAAATAAATATTATATATGTGTATTATCTATATATATCTTATATTCTTTCAAACAAAATATATGTTTGTTTCAATTGTCAAAATGTAATTATATTAGTTATAATACTTTGCTCTAAACGCTGGTAGTTGGTTCTCAAAAGTTAGCTGGTCTTGTAGTCATTAGAAATATATATTGGGGTTTAGATGACTTAAAGCTAATTCACCTCCAAAATAATGTTAGAAAATAAATCATTACTGTTAAGTCACCTTATTGTGCTGATTACATTATTTTAATGCCTGAACATGAAGTAATTCTGAACAATTTACTATATTATATATATATATATATATATATATATATATATATATATATATATATATATATATATATATATATATATATATATATATATATATATATATATATATATGGACTATACATAATAGCATTAATAGAAATAATCAAACTGCATGTGTTATTTTATTAATGATCTGTCTACTGTGATAGTTTATAACAAGTTTGTATTTATACTAGACGTTTCACATTTCGAGTATGACTAAAATTGTTAAATTGGTTAATGATGATAATTCTATGCTGATTTGTGGTGTTAGAAAACTCTTTATAACATATGTACTTTGTTTGTATCGCTCATTTAAATATATTTTGATACAATGCAAATGGTATAAGTATAAAATTTAGATTTTTGAACCCGCTGTAGATAATTATTTGTGATGAATAAATTGTTTCGGCGAATTGATTGCTTATAATTGTATTATTTTATTGTACATATCATTTATTTTATTGTAATGAAAAAATAAAAGTTATTTAAAAATATTTTCTTTCTTGTTGCTTTTTTATTATATGTAAAGAAATATACAATACATGTTACACATTGTACCATTGTGATTGCTATTGCATGTGTTATAAGTAATCTTCGAAGAACTGGTGCCTTTTGAGCCCAATATGAGTAAGGTCACCAAAAATATTGCTACATCTGTAAGGAGGCAGGCAGTAGTAACAGCTAAGATCATGCTAGTAGAGTGTAGATAGGTCAATATTCGCGGCGCCATGACAAAGTCCCACTCAAAGACGTGAAGCTCCTCGTATGATCACGGCAAGCGGTTAGTCTTTGTGAAGTAAGAGTATAGAGAAACAACAACGAGCAAACGATAGTTAACTTGTTAAAGAAGGCTCGTCTAAAAAATCCATACAAAGCCTTTTCTTTTGATGAATATGTTATAGAAAAAAATATGTGCAGTGGAAACAACTTATATAAGATTTGGGCATCCGGGGGGTCTTACTACAAGGACAGACATATCAAGGCATTTTCTTCCGACGTAGTTCTTAGGCCGGCGCAAAACGTGGCCATATCATCTCAGACGACGCTCTTGGAGCTTATCCGCTACGTCACGGACCCCAAGACTACCTCGTATGAATGTGTTGCGTATGCGGTCAGCCCGAGTAACGCCACACATCCACCTCAGCATCTTCATCTCCGTTACGTGAAGCTCCTGAGTGTGCCGAGATAATGCTGGCCAACATTCGCTGCCGTATAGAAGAACTGGTCGGATCATACTCTTGTATATCAGCCCCTTGAGTTTGGGCGGTATTCTGCGATCGCAGACTACACCAGTGACCTCCCGCCATTTGGCCCAAGCAGCGCTAACCCGGGCGTGGACATCGTAGTCGATGCCTCCGGACTCGTCCATAATGGATCCAAGGTACCTGAACTTTTCCGACTTAACGGCTGGCTCAGGCCCGATGTGGATGGTGCTCGACTCTGAGTTCCCGCAAGCCATGTACTCAGTCTTTGACACATTCAGTTCAAGACCACCGTTCTTAAGCGCACCCTTCCAGGTATTCACTTTACGCTCCAGCATCAGTCGGTTCTCGTCAATGAGTACTGTGTCATCGGTATACATCATCAGCCATGGAGGCTGGTCCTGGATGTGAGCCGTGACAGTATCTAGTGTATTATCTATCCGTGACTACATTAAACAAAAGTGGACTAAGAGCTGAGCCTTGGTGAACCCCTACTGTAATTGGGAAGGGTTTGGTATCGCCAACAGCGGTCCTAACTGAAGAAACAGAGTCGTTGTATATGTCTCTGATAATAGCAACATAGAATTCAGGGATCCCTTTGGATTGCAGTGCCCACCAGATACACTGACGTGGCACACAGTCAAAGGCCTTCTGCGGGTCTAAGAATGCCACATGCAGAGCTCTCCTCTTTTCCCTGTGTGCCTCCATCAAAATTCAGCAGCTCCAAGAAGTTACTTCTCCACCTCTCCTTAACAGAAGCATGACTACAAAGCAGCTTGCCCTGGGAATCTCTGACGCAAAGACATTTTGTGATATCTTGCGTCGCTTTATCCCGAGCACGTGCCAATTTGCAGATAAGCTTCTGCCCCTCCACAGTTTCAAGTTTATCATATAGAGGTAATAAACTTTCTCTGCGGGTTCTCTGGCTACAGCTCTTTTGCTGGCACGTTTCGCTGCTATGTACTCAAGCCTGTCTTCAGGAGAGTTGGAACGCTGCCACTCCTTAAATGTAGTCTTCTTATCATGAATCACCTCTTGTACCTTGTTATTCCACCACCATGTCTCCCTGTCCATAATACGTCCTCCCCTAGAAACGCCAAGAACATGTTTACCAGCCGTAATGATTGCTGACTGAGCTCGATCCCAAGCATCTTGAGCAGTTTCGGTGTTAGTTGATAAATTTTGACCGTTAACCTCTGCCAGAAAGTCGGTCTGCATCGGTCCATTCAGCAACCACCACTTGATCTTAGACTTACGCGTCTCGGCTAATTTATTTATCTTTATAATTTAATTTGTTGGTCCGTGAGGCTTTCACCAGGAATGACTTTACAGTTAGTTACCTTGCCAACATGACACCGCCTGGTCAATAGATTATCTATTTGGGTTGTGTGGAGTCCACTCGCATACGTAATAAGATGCTGCGGACTCTTTTGGAAGAACATATTCACGATGGCCAGATCAGATGCAATACAGGTTCTTATGATATTTTCGCCCTCTATATTGCGGCGACCGTGACCAAAACCACCGTGGACACGTTCATACGTATCCGCAGCCTTACCCACATGACCATTAAGGTCTCCCCCAACTATGATCACCTCGGTAGATGGTATAGCGAGTAGAACCTCTTCATATTGCTCCCAGAATGACTCCTTTTCGGCCCCGTTACAACCAGCCTGGGGAGCGTAAGCTCTGATTAAATTGGCGATAGCCCCCTCAACCAGTACCTTCACCCACATCAGGCGGTCGCTGCGTCGGTCAACTTCGAGGAGATCATTCCGTAGCTCTTCAGATAAAACTACTGCTACACCAGTTTTACCGGAAGGAGACCCAGTGTATATGAGCTGGTAACCCTGTCCGATGATACGGGACTTATTGCCCTTCCAGCGCGTTTCCTGAAGGAAAGCACACTGGACCCGACGTCTCATGAGTATATCTGCGAGTTCTCTGCATCGTCCGGTTAGAGAGCCAATATTCCAAAGCAAAGCGGAGTTTCCGTCTGGGTACTGACGTCGTTAGCCGTGCCCGTACTTGACACGGTAGCCCTTGCCCATTTAACACAGCTGTAGGGCGACGTGCCTGCGCGTCGTTTAGCGGCGACGCCCTAGCAGTACCCCGCAACATCTTTGGTCTTTCCTTATGAGTGGCAGGTGGCGGCTTTTTAATGGAGCGATTGCCATCTGACCTCCAAAACCTATTTTTGTGGGGAAAAGCCAAGGATGAGAGGGGAAAGATTAGTAGAAAAGAAGAGAGGGGGGGGTAAGGACACCACTTTCATGGATTGGGAAGGAGTATGACAGTGGTGGCTCGAGGATCCGGGGTCGCGGACCCGTATGCCCAGTACCAATATCGGACAGATATTTGGCCAGACACCCTCTGGATACCAATACCTTTTAAATATAATATAATATAAAATATGATTAATAGTAATATAGTATATAATTAATAATAATAGTAATATATATATATATATATATATATATATATATATATATATATATATATATATATATATATATATATATATATATATATATATATATATATATATATATATTAATTATATTATATTTAAAAGCTACACACATCTGCACAGCGCGGATGACAGACACAAAGTAAACACGTAAATCTTTGTAGGTGGCCAGTATAGTGACTATAACATATATCGATAATAGACTTATTTTTGTTAATCGATACCTAATAAGTTTAACATATATAAGGGAGATTATATAATATCCCTAAGGATATTGGTATTCCATCGCCCAGACCTGTTATCTTCCTTTACTCTAAACCGTATAGGTATTACTTGTAAAACTAACAGTTGCACAAAAAATTATAATTTTAAAGTAAATAACTGAGTACTCTGTACTAACCAACGAATAATCCGGAATAGGTTTAGAGTTAATAGTAGAAGAAAACGGCGGAAATCAGAGCAAGAGGTATAACACCCAAATCTCTCTATAGTTTGCGAATTTGAATTTAATTAACTAGTAGGAGGAGCTTGGACAGTGGATGTGAGCGTTAATGTGCATTTCACATTACCCCCACACATTTCGCGAATGCCTGGTACTGCACTAAGCTTCTTTCAGTACACCAATCATCACAATAAGCTCCTGGCTTACCCGGCTACCCGCCCGGTAAATCCATGAGCATAGAATACTAAGTATTTTCTTGTCGCATATTATTATTATACATTATGTTAATTTATTTAGTGACATCTAGTGGAAAAATGAAATGAAATGCTTCATTCAGTATTTAATGAAATTAATTCGACTCAATGCTACACTATTTCATAGCAGATGGCGGAGTTGCACTAAAGGTTTTACATAGGACCACGAGATGGCACTACTTAAGTAAAACTTTTTCAACTTAATTTAATTAATTAATTAATTTAACTTAATGTTAATAGTATACTATGTTAAATTAATAATTGGGTTTTGAAATTAAAATTATATAAAAAAATTAAATTGTTAATTTTACCTTTTATATTAAAGAAAAAATTATAAGCTTTCAACGATAAACTTAAATTAACTTAATTACGATTAACTAAAATTTACCTAATGTCCAAGTATCTAGTCTTAATTTGTTAATTGAATTACATTACCTTGGTATTCCAAGATGTCAGCGTTCATTTAAAAGTTATTATTATAACTAAATTTTGGTATTTACGATAAACAAAAAAAAATGTCGGTCAAGTGCGAGTTATACTCGGATGCCGAAAGTTCTGTACAAATTTTATGATTATGTAGTTCAGCGGAAAATACAAGTTATAATATTTGACAAACCTAATGTTACGGTCGTATCCACTCATTTTATATGAAATTAACCACGGATAAGTTTGTAATATAATGGTTTATTAATAGTATCAGTTCACAGAGGCAGCCGGTGTTAATTACAGCTTGATAGCACCACGAGATTTTGAAAAAATAGTGTTGACAGATCGACAGACAGACAATAAACTGATCTTTAAGGGTTCTATGTTTTCCTTTTGAGGTAAGACACAATGAAATTATATTACACGTTCACAAAATTTTATTTTATAGTAATTTATTTATTTATGTATCACGTACGTACAGAATAATTTATTTTTAAGGTCGAAATTTTATTTTCATTACCTATTCCAAATTACTTACTCATTAGTACAATTTACTTTCTGTACAAAATATATTTTATAATAAGCATTTCCTCTTACCATGGCTTGAGAGAATATTCGTTTGACTTGTGATGTAGATATATAAAAGGTACCTATTCTGTACCCGTCAATGAAAAATCAATATGAAACTGCCGATATCAACTTTGTATCTATTTCCAATTTACTTCCTCTCTGATAAGATGCTCCATAAATGTCTATCGTAACAAATCGAACAAACGTGATACGTGTTTAGATAAATTGGGACTATCTATTGTTGATATGGCAACATAAAATAGGTATATGTAACTACTAAGAGATTATATACCAAAAGATATTTCCAAGTTATATAAGACAAATTAAATAAAAAAAGTAAACGTTCTAAATGAACATATCTGGATACTGTAGGTATAGCTATGGATAATGAAACAGAACTCGAGTAATAATATAGCTATTTGATTATACATATTTGTTTTGTCTTGGAATTGTGCTGACGACTGTTTTTTCTGCAACAGTTACAGTTCGTATGGCAATAAATGCCATTTATACGTTAATCATTCAATCTACATCTATGATCCGAACGATGAGAACTTGTCATGTATATTATAAATATACGTATTTTACTTGACAATAGACAAACATCAACAAAAAATTAATGTGATTAAATATTTAAACGTTAGTCAAAATACTCCTTTTTAGGGTTCCGTACATAAAAGGTAAAAACGGGACGCTATTATTAAGCCGCTGTCTGTCTGTCCGTCTGAGTGTATGTTACCGTGCTGTATCTCATACACCATTATAGCTAGAAAGCTGAAATTTTTATACATTATGTATTTCCGTTGCCGCTATATCAAAAAAATTTCGTCCGTAAAATACCTACAATCATGAAATCAGTATGGAACTCTCCGTGCGCGCGTATTGCTCGCACTTGACCAATATTTTAATTACTGAATATTATATAGTTATTTGCTTTGCTTTAATAGTTGCTACAGTTGTAGCTAGTGATAATATAATTCTAAGTAAATATTTACGAATACTTTTTTTATTTTTTCAATAAACCGTTAATAAACCTATACCCAAAGGAAGCACAATGTACAGCCTTACGACTATAAGTTACGTATCGCTAGCCGCATTGCGTCATAACTGTTTCAGCAAAGGGGACGATGTCCCTTTTATATTAACGGTTAATGTATCTCTTAATGCACCACAATTTCCGTCGCAGCCCCGACGACTTCCTTCGATAGCAGGCATTAGTGTCGCAAAAATATCACTCAAATACTGTCTAACCTTCCTAGCCAAGGACGTACATTAGCTAAAGTGGATTTTAATTTTACAGTTTGTAAATGGGATATCTTCAAATGATAAAATTTTAATAACATTAAATAAATAATTTGAATATAATTACACAGATTATATAAAATTAGGGTTAAACGTGTGAAACAAAACAGAGGTAGATTGATCATATAATGAGTTTGGTTTTTATGACTTTAATAAAATAATCATAAACCACGTTGTTGTGTAAACATTGATTAAAGTAAGATAAAATTGAAAAGCGCAAAAAATACGTCATGCATTCGAATCGTGTCCGACTCACAGGAACAGATTATTCCCATTTACACGTGATGTCCATACGCTAGAATTTGGCCAAAAAACGGAGAATCTTATGACTATTCTCTCTACTTCCTCTGTTTTTCACAGTATGGTATGGAAATGATAAAATAAAAAAGTAATACAGCAATAGAAGCGAATATGATCTCAGACTATCTTTTTCGATTAAGTCGTATATATTGGACATTTTTGGCATTGCTACAATGCAAAAAATTTGCATTTAAAAAATATACGTATTCATGGTGATAAGTCTCTACTGTCCTGCTTATATGTATTATGTTTATAGTTAGTGGCTATTCTTGGAGGAGAAAAACAAAATTTTATTTTTATGGAAAGAAAAAACCATTGTTGACGTCATCGATGTTTTCTTTTCAAGTAATTTTCGAAAGTCATTGTTAAAGGAAAAATTGCTTTATTTTACATTTCAAAATGTGTACGACTTATTAAAAATATTAATAAAATATCAAAACTTGTATTTAAATAATACATTTTATTGAAAAATACAAAATAACCCAGTAGCTCTTGGTCGACTATTCACCGAGTTGTCGCCGACTACAAAAGTGACCGGATAGTCTGCTTTACTGACTAGTCGGTACATCTCTAATAATTATTTATGAAAAATGTCGAATATGAGTATGAAAGAAGTCAAAGTGAATTTTGTAATTTGTCACTCAGTTTTATTCTGGCTGTTTTCGTTATATTACAATGTCTCAACACAACTTACGTACGACATACGTTCATTGTTTTAACTCATTATGCGGTAGAGCATTTCCATTGTAAGCACTTAGCTAAGTTCACATTATATAGCTTTATATTATGATGACAAATACAAGAGTAAGCTTTCTACTTGTTTGTATATTACTATGGAAAACGGAAACGACTACTATGCTCATTTTATATGTGTATAAGTAAAAATATATTTTATAAATAAAATGGAAACCTTCATTTTTGTAGAAATTTATATAGAACAAGATTCAATATTCTATATTAATTATTAGAAGGGATTAATAATTTTTATTTCTTTCTCAAAAGCAATTCTAAGCAATTAAAATGTTCTTTAACAATTGTATGCTGTTTTTATATAACAAAGGATAATTTTTAAAAATGTTTGCTATCATGACTCCCCATACAACTATAGTTAAAGGTACCGTAACCTTAAAGGCGCCTAAAAGCATTTCCTTGTTATTATAGCATAAAGTTGGACGAAATTAAGACGCCTGTCATAAAACCCTAATAACGGGTATAAATTATACGATAAACATATTATATATTTGAGATATATGCTGATTTTCATTCAGGACAAAGTCGTAAGGTCCGGTAAGGCCCATGTGGTTTATGATTATGTCACTTAGTTCTCACCTTTCCACTATAGACATGGAGTGCTAGGTGGTGAAGCATAGAGCATAGCTCTGTCTTTTGCCAGCAAGTTTGGTTATCAGTAAGTAAAACTACTAGGTATTATAGAAATTATAGAAGATTATAGAATTATAGAAAAGTAAAAAGCAACAGACGAGGAAAATATTTTGTATTTTTATTTAAAACACAATAATTTGCTTAATTCTTAAGTGGACTAACCAAAAGATTGCTATAGCCCAACAATGTAGATACAAGAATACGAAGTAAACATTATGTAATTTTTAAAAAGGGATGCTGTAAAAGAGATAAAGGATAAGTTGAGACGAGGCTTGGCAAACGTTGCACAACGCCTAAACACAAGTACGATGATAATGTAGAGTTATTGCTCCTTTGTTTATATCACACTTTCGTAAGTTCAAACACCTTTTATAATTATAACAAGGAATTTTGGCCGAAATTTTCTTTTAAAAATTTGTATTTTATTTAGACAAATTATTAAATTCTCGATTATATTCTCGACAATATATGTATATTGTATAATATTTATTACAACTACAATTTTTTTATGTATATCTATGCTCACAAGCTAGATATGTGCTGTAAATATAATCATTACTGATAATTATTTTCTTTTACCTAGCCCATATGCATATTTTTTATCGCATGTGGAGATGCTGAGGAATCAAAGAAAGTTATTCTGTTTCTCACTTTATGCGGCTAATGGTGAAAATTTGTACCTAGCATTGGAAAACAAACAAATTGTGTATAGTTGGGTAACCAACCGAACCACTATGGTATACCACTAAGGTAATAAATTCATAAGCCTACATTTTTCCTATGATGGTGACAGTAAACTTTAATTAATTAATTAATTCTTACTTAAATGTTGTCGTAATGTATGAAGATACATGACAAGTTAAATATGCAGAGGTTGGTTGGTTATTTTAACTTGTTGAATAAGTTTTATAAATTATGTATTATAATTTATAACATAAGAGGCCGTCATGTCACAATGGCACGTTGTGAACTACAAGCGCGACGGTTGTAGGTTCGATTCCCACTTGAGGAAATGAATTATTTCATTTTCTCGCTGTGATAAGAAGCAGTGTAGGTGAGAAGAAGAGCGGCGATGAGTTCCGCCACTCATCACACGTGAAGTTTATTTATTTTAATTTACATTATAAACTCAACATTTTCACAGCATGATTGTTATTAACTTTTTATATGCTATCAAATTGTTAAAAAAATGTATCAAATATAAAAATATTTTTATGAATGAAGAGTTAAATATTTAAAATGAGTAATTTTTATATATTTAAATAAACCTGCATAAATTTCTTTACGGCTTTGTTTATTATGCTTATTTTTAAGGTTACAAATATTATAATTTTATATATCAAGATGTCTGTTTAGGCAGGCACTTTAAATTCGTTTATACCAGGGCCGAACCGATCGTTTCAATATAACCTTACATAGCTAAATTTGACATTGGCTTAAATTGAATTGATATATTAAATACATATACATTTTTTATTCGTAGAATTTTAATATAACCTATATAGGTTATTTTTATGTAAAGTTTTATTTAATATTTTAATAAAATAACATGTACGCTTACACATTGTTATCATCGCTTTGTTCACTTGTTTCTTTATTAAAATTTCTAGGTATGTAGGGAGTCAGTAGATAATATCCTAACTAAGGTAGTTCTAGGATAAGCTATAGCTAGGATAAGCTATCTTGAATATAGCTATTTTAACAGGATCATGGACTACTGTAAAGTTTAAGTACCAAAATATATGAAATTAATCAGGTTAAAATAGTTACAGTAAAAATCACAAGGATCGATTTTTATAATTACAAATATTTGCTTTAAAAGTGAAAGGTTCTACACATTTCAATCAGACGTGAAACGTGGAAGCGATCAAGATAAGTGAAAGATAAGTAGAAGATGATATTGCGTCAATATCGGAATAGACATATATTTTCGATAACTATCGTTAAGAATTTCTACGCCCTAAGCAATAAAAAAAGTATATTAAACATATCTATATAATGTAGATCACTCTTATCTAAAATGGTGCAATTATTTATATATAATAAAAAAAAAAAAACTAAACTAAGCTTGTGTATATCAGAAAACATGTGTCTGTCGTCACAAAGTGAATTTTAAAGTGGTCTGGCTTGTCATATAAAGTACTCCTGCGTATTAAGGTATTTATGTTACCTCTATATAAAGAATATTCATATTCATATACATATATCAGCCTGTTGTTTTTCTAATTATTATACTATGTATAAAGACTGCGATAATTGTGGGTTCGATTTCCACTCGAAGGAAACGATTATATTTAAATTATTTTCAATTTCTCGCTCTGGTTGGCATGACATTGAGTTCCGCTTGACATGCAATATCTCTAAAATTAGGCGGAGAGTCGTAAATGGAGTGTCTAAATACTAAGTTGAAGTTCCCTCGACCTCCTCCTCTCCTGGTATGCGGGGAAAATTGCAGGCTGCAATAAAAACCAATAATAAATCTATTTATACTTCGTAAGTGTTAAAATAAATACAAAAAGGCATTTACACATCGGGGACGAAATATAAATCTGTAGTTCACTTGTACAAAATCTTATTTTATTTACTTTGCTTAACGATGTCAATACAATTTTACATATAATAAATATTATATTTGACGCCATGATTTGATTGAACATGCAGTATCGATTTGAAATCTGGGTTTAATTACTCAACAGCGCATTCCGAAATAACAGAGCATGTCGTTTTGTGTCATCGCGTGGAGTTTACACATCCATATACTTTGCTTTGCGCGTTAACAGTCTCGAACGCATAATTAGGGACGCTATTAACTAACAAAAATAGGAACTCTCACTATATTATGTTTTTTATTTTCATGAAATATCTTCATAATATTTTTTGTTAATAAGATACTTGTCAAACAAATTTTTATAAATTGTTTTTCATTCATATTTTTATTACTTGAAAAATTAAGCACGTGGCGTCAATATTTAATATATTTATTATAACAGAAAAGAAAATCATATTTAACGTTTCATCAAATCGATTTGCCCACAGAACAATCGATATCTTTTATCGATATAACTGGAAATATGCAATATTGACTGCGTACGCTGAATGCTCTATGCAATAGCTTCCGCTGACGAAATCTAATAATAGGTAAGAGCCTCATGCAGCCTTACAATGGCTCGTAAAATACTCAGGATAAAGGCTATATTGGAATGTTCACCGGAGGTACGGTGTATAGGCTTTGGAATGCAGACATCGATATGAAGTTACACACTGTTGAAATCTTTAATGAAAGAGTTGATATCTTTCGTACTTTGTATTGAATTATACTTCATCAGGTGTCAATTAGCTTATTGCATTATGATTACTTCATAAACCTTATTAATTGCGAGGTCGCCCTGTGCTGTGCACAATAAATATAGATTTAACTTCCCTTTTTAAAATAATGTAGAGTTTTAAGCTAGTTGGACAATGTAGCTGTCAGTCAATAGGCGGAAAGCCATATCCACATGATATATCACTTGATTGCTTTTTGTCACAGTCTGTACAATATGAAGATACAAAATATTGGTATATAGACCAGTATATAGGTATACCTAAAAGGAAATAGTAATTCAATATTGTACATTTTATATGATAACTGTCAACAACAACACCTGTAGTGTGTATGTAGTATATTACCGACCGTCAGACTAAAGAACAGAATCAGATCATAGTAATATTATGTACTTAAAATTCTTAAACGTAATGTAAAATTATTGATAAAAAAAATTACATGTAACTTTCTCAAATAAGCTTTTTGCTCACTTATAAATTCATTTTATAACACTGCCAATTACAATCCTCTTCAATTAAGTGCAATATACCATAAATCGATGAACAAATGCGTCCATTACTCTAAGCACTATTTTGCATAATTAAAATATAATCCCTTAACCGTAAACTTCAAGCGATATGGAAATTATTAAATTAGTTTTACGCTTCAATATTTTCTCTAATGGTTTTTAATAAGCGTGTTTCAGAGTAGCTTTTTATATCGACGTAAGGCAAAATCCTGCATAAATTTTTCAAGTTTTATGTTTACGTTTAAATATCAAAAACCAATAAAAGCGGATCCCATGCTATTATATTACATTTTCATTATAGACTTGAATTCATATGATAAATCTATTTAGTCGGGACATAATTAAACGATGCCCTTTAAACAAAACATTGGCACTCCCTGCCAATATTCCGCACTTATCTCGTTACAAAATCGACTGCAGCCTTCAAGGCGAGCACTCACGAAGGGAAACCTAAAACCTCATAATTTAAAGAGCTCCGTTTTCACAACTGCCGGATATAATACCAAAGTTTTAAAATATCATGTCTTTCTGACAGCTGATTCCCGGCGCTCGTTGAAACTTTGAATGACAAACGTCTAGCCACATATTATTTTTGTTTTCAGTAAAGTTTATATATATATATATATATATATATATATATATATATATATATATATATATATATATATATATATATATATATATATATATATGCAGCAGATACAATTAAATGTTTCATACAACTATAAATACAAGGAAGGAAATACCTAAATTGTGTTCGTAGAAGTATTTTTTTTAGATGATAAATAATCCTATGTGTCTCTTGCCCAACGTTTTGCATATTATTTGATTAGTGAATGTACGTTTAAGGCACCGGTTGCCCACAGCCTCTCACTACTGTAAATGCCATCCTATAAGCATACCATGGCTGGGCGTTTGTTCCATTCCAACAGGTAACTGTTCTTGCCAATATTGACAACTAGATACCTTCCGTTATTTACTTGTATTCATTTATTTCCTTTTTTTATTTCCTTCTTTATTTCCTTGATGGACTTTTTTTGAATAATATAGACCCGCCTAAAGGTTCACGAGCTTTATCTACATGATTGTTCGTACAATAAACTAAATGGCATTTGTGTTCTAATATTTTTTTTAACTTGGATTACATTATTGTAATTTCCGTACGGATTTTTGTTTATTTTGAAAATAAAAACTTTATTTTGATACTGAATATTATCAATATACTACCTGGGATTGGTTTAGTAGTTTTTGTGGATAATTATTTTTTATTTATATATCTTGTAATATTTTTTTACCTATACGCATATAGTTTAAAATTTAAATGATTAAATATTTTGATTGAATAAGAAAAAATCCAACGATCCATATTTAAGATAATTAATTTCAAGAAATCTAATTCATTATAATACTATATTGATTAGATATATCTTAAAGTGCAGCTTAAAGTACAGCGCACTACAAGAAAGTATAATTTTAGGCAGTATTTACACCTTTTGCAACTATTATTATATTCTTAAGGCTAAAAATATATTTTTTTAAATAAAAGAATAGCCTATTACCAGATTGTATAATTTAACATTAGTATCCCTATGCATGAGCACCCGTGGAAAGGGGGGAAGGGGGGAGTCGCAGCCGCTAATGACAAAAAAATACAAAAGGATATATCTATATACAATGTTGAAAGTTATTTTTGATCAAACAATATAAAAAAAAACATATCTAATATATATGCAAGTTATTTCGAAAGTGCTACTATGAAGAATCGCCTAACTATGACCCCATATCTCGGATTTTCGATTTAATTATCTGCATTTTAAATGTCTTATAAATTTAGATCATTTAGATAAATAAAGATATTTATTTAAATGATGTAAAAGGCAAATATGATATATAGTTACTGAATGCACAACATTTCTTTTTTATTTAATTGGATAAAAATTAACACTTAATATATTTTTTAAAATAGTTTTGTAAGGGAACTAAAGGGATGCCCTTTAGTTTTGTATACTAATTACAAAGCATAAAAATGGTAACTGTGTAACTGTAAAAATATACTGTTTTGGACTGACATTTAGATGTTTTAAAATGAAACAATTCTGTCATACATCATTTTTGCTTAAGTTTAACCGTGGACGTGGAGCAGGCAACTAAAGCTTTCAATCGTTTTTCCAATATTTTTATTTTTACTCCTTTCTCAATAGATGGACTATTTAACACAATAGTAATTTTTCAAATAGAACAAATTTCAAATTAAACAAACAAACTTTTTAGCTTTATAATATTATATAGAGTATAGATTAAAGTTGATAATATTCACAAGTTCCCCAGTTATACGTCGAAAGTGATATCTTTATGAATCCAAGCTTCAGTTTTCTTTTTTATAAATTATTGCGGTTATTTATATAAATTCATTTTCATTTTCATTTCATTTAAATATTAATATCTATAAGCACTTATTTAGCAAGTCTTGAACAAAACTCGCAAGATAGCTTAAAGGTTACAAAATTAGTTATCCAATGAGGCGCATCGCCTCCTCTATTTCCTTCCATTGTTGATTGTTCCTAAATAAATATTGTGATGTGACAGTTCTATATATATATACTTACTACTTACTAATATTGCCACATAATAAAACGGAACTTCATATATGTATATATATATATATATATATATATATATATATAATATATATATATATATATATATATTTCAGATTATTATTCTCATAATGAAAACAAGAGAAATGCTTATATAAAATTACGAAGGAGTAAAAATCAAAGTTAGGATTTTGTACCTCAAAAGTAAATATCGTTCAAATGCGAGTCAAACTCGCTCATCAATTGATTACTTATTGGACAACAGCAAATAAAAGCATAAAATGGTCTAAGTGTTGACAAATTTTATATGCACTTATGTAGTATTATATAGTTCCGAATATCAAATGGAAAAAACGGGAGCCTTATAGGATTACTTTGTTATCTGTCGGTTTGTCTGTCTGTCAATTAATATCTAATATCCAGGTCTACAGTACCTTGGTGCGGAATCCTCGATCTCCACTAGTCCGGTATTTTATAAATTATAATATTTTATGATAAAGTACTATCGTAACGCACTTACGATACTTAGAATTATTTTTTTTAGCTTCACTCTATTTCCCACACATAGCATCCGCTCCCCGCTTTCCACCTTTAGAAGGCAGAGTTGAGTGGCGGAACTCAACGCCGCGCTTTTTCCTAATTACTAGAGCGAAGAAAAAGAAAATAATTCAATCTCCCCGAGTGGGAATCGAACCCATAAGTCATGGCGTTTATAGTCGGGAACGGTGAGTGAAGCGAGCCGGGTTTAGTGAGCCAAAGTAGCAGGAGTGAAGACCTCTTGTTTAAAATATAAATATGAATAATGTATTTAAACTCACAACTACAAAAATCAGTTAGAACGACAAAACAAAGTTGCACAGTGACAATTTGTTAACAATTTATAATTAGAACGCCCCAAATTTGCTACTATAAATTATGCTGTGTATATTTTACGGCACAGTATTAGAGCAAAGGGAACGTAACACGAGTTGTAAGCCATGATGGCTGCCGTTGATACCAAAAGCAGATGTTTTATTTTTGAATGTCCCTCGTCTATATATGTTTTACGACCAAAACCGCTCACAGGAAGATATAATTAATAAAATCACATTAACAGGTCGTTTGTAATACATGCTTTAGCGGAAATTCGGTTTAGAATGATGTTAATTATTATTTGTTTATGGGTGCATAATATATACTGTATTACTACTATTAGTAAGAATAAGAAGAAAGTTTGAGAATAATAGGTATTTAAATGTAAAGTTATTAAAGTAAAGCATTGTAGTTTTCTTTAGAGATTTATTGAATAAATGAACGTAAGACATGATAAAATAATTGTAAAAATAAATGTAATAATATTTTATAAAATATCCGTCACTGTAATTTCATTTTATTGCTTTATTTTAAGAAAAGCTTTTAATAGAGCATAGTTTTAATGTTTTTATGTTGTATATTCCCAGCGCTCATATAGGTAAAGTAAAAGGTAACTGTCAAAATCACTTTATTTATTATATCTTTAAATTACACAGATAAGTTATAGTAAACAAAATCAAAGTCCATGGAGGCTGCATATGTGGCATTCTAATTTATTATGGACTTCGTAAGTTTCATAAGTTATACCTGTAGCATTATGAATGAGTAATATCTAACAACAATCGTAAATATTCAATACGCAACTCTCAGGTAATGGTTCAAAAATACTGTGTAGTAATATTAATTAATATTTACACAAAACCTTCTTCTTCTTCTTTCACTTAAATAATTCAAATGTGAATAAATATATATCAAAAATATATTTTTGTCTCGGAAGTTTAACTTATACTTCTTCTTTAAAATGAAGTCCAGCGACGTATACGTATATATTCTGAGCTTAGGCAACGGACTTTAATGTAGTTTTCACTAATAAAAATAGTGCTCTATGATATTATAGAAATACACACAAATAAAAAAAAATGGTGCACCTCTCTGCCTTCGTTCCAACAAACATATAATATATTTAAATTAATCTTCTTCTTCTTCTTGGCATTAGTCCCGGCTTTTGCCAGGGTCTGCCTTCCGACTGAGCCTACTCCACTTTGCACGGTCTTTAACATCCTCAGTGGATAATTTATTGGCTCTCATGTCTTGTGTCATGACATCCAGCCATCGCTTCCTTGGGCGTCCGGGTGGTCTAACTCCAGGGACAGACATGTCAAGGCACTTCCTTCCGACATAGTTCTCAGATCGGCGCATAACATGGCCATACCATCTCAGGCGACGCTCTTGGAGCTTATCCACTACGTCACGGACCCCAAGACTACCTCGAATGAATGTGTTGCGTATGCGGTCGGACCGCGTCACGCCACACATCCATCTCAGCATCTTCATCTCCGTGACGTGAAGCTCCTGAGTGTGCCGAGATAATGTTGGCCAACATTCGCTGCCGTATATAAGAACAGGTCGGATAATGCTCTTGTATATCAGTCCCTTGAGCTTGGGCGGTATTCTGCTATCGCAGACCACACCAGTGACCTCCCGCCATTTGGCCCAGGCAGCGTTTATACGGGCATGGATGTCGTGGTCGATGCCTCCTGACTCATGCATAACGACTCCAAGGTACCTGAACTTCTCCGACTTAACGGCTGGCTCAGGCCCGATATGGATGGTGCTCGAGTCCGGGCTCCCACAAGCCATGTACTCGGTCTTCGACACATTCAGTTTGAGACCACCGTTTTCAAGCGCACCCTTCCAGGCGTTCACTTTACGCTCCAGCATCAGTCGGTTCTCATTGATGAGTACTATGTCATCGGCATACATCATCAGCCACGGAGGCTGGCATTGGATGTCAGCCGAGACAGTACAGACAGACAGACAGACAGTAGAACGGACTAAGAGCTGAGCCCTGGTGAACCCCTACTGTAATCGGGAAGGGCTTGGTGTCGCCAACAGCGGTCCTAACCACTGAAGCGAAGTCGTTGTACATATCTCTGATAACCTCAATATAGGCTTCAGGGATCCCCTTGGATCGCAATGCCCACCAGATACACTGACGTGGCACACAGTCAAAGGCCTTCTGCAGGTCCAAAAAGGCCACATGCAGAGCTCTCCTTTTTTCCCTGTAAGCCTCCATCAAAGTTCTGAGGGCAAAAATGGCATCCATAGTGCCTGATCCTGGTTGAAACCCATACTGAGACAGTACATTCTTGGCGGAGCCTGAGGCCGATCATGCGCTCGAAGAGCTTCATGGTGTGGCTCATAATCTTAATGCCCCTATAACTACCGCAATCTTGAACACTGCCCCTTCCTTTGTAAATAGGGATAATAAAGCTCTGCCGCCACTGATGTGGCATCTTTCCAGTATTCAAGATACGGTTAAACAGGTCAGTAAGTATAAGCACACCAAGAGAGCCCAACGATTTCCACGCCTCGATTGGGATGTCGTCAGGTCCTACCGCTTTTCCGTTCTTCATGCGTCGAAGACAATTACGAGTTTCGTCACGGGTTATTGGAACAACAAGTCCGAGGTTAGGAGATAATTCAGGAGGAAGACTACAAGACTGCTGAGTGTTCAGCAGCTCCTTAAAGTAGCTTCTTCATCTCTCCTTCACAGAGGCATGACTACAAAGCAACGTGCCCCGAGAATCTCTGACGCAAAGACATTTTGTAATATCCTGCGTCGCTTTATCTCGAGCACGAGCCAGTTTGTATATGAGCTTCTGCCCCTCCACAGTTTCAAGTTTATCGTACAATGGCGACAAACTTTCTCTGCGGGCTCTGGCTACAGCTCTTTTGCTGGCCCGTTTCGCTGCAATGTACTCCAGTCTGTCTTCAGGAGAGTTGGAATGCTGCCACTCTTTAAACGCAGCCTTCTTTTCCTGAATCACCCCCTGCACCTGGTCATTCCACCACCATGTCTCCCTCTCGATGACACGCCCACCCTTAGTAACACCAAGAACTCGCTTGCCCGCCGCAATGATTGCTGAATGAGCTCGATCCCATGCAGTCTGAGCGGTCTCGGTGTTAGTCAGTAGATTCTGACTCTCCACCTCCGCCAAGAAGTCGGTCTGCATCGGCCCATTCAACAACCACCACTTAAGTCTAGGCTTGCGTTTCTCGGCTACTTTCTTTTTCGGGGTAACATTATAGTCCATGACAAGGAGGCGATGTTGGGCCGTCAGGCTTTCGCCGGGAATGACCTTACAGTTGGTCACCCTGCCTGTATGACACCGTCTAGTCAGCAAATAATCAATTTGAGTTGAGTGGGACCCGTTCTTATACGTTATAAGGTGCTGAGGTTTCTTCTGGAAGAAAGTTTTCACGATGGCCAGATCAGACGCAATGCAGGTTCTTAGAATATTTTCTCCCTCTGCATTGCGAAGACCATATCCAAAACCCCCGTGAACACGTTCATACACCTCAGCGACCCTACCCACGTGACCGTTCAAGTCCCCCCCAACTAAGATTGCTTCGGTAGACGGTATAGCGAGTAGGACCTCTTCACACTGCTCCCAGAAGTCTCCTTTTCAGCCGCGTTACAACCCGCCTGGGGAGCATAAGCACTGATTAAGTTTGTGATTACGCCCTCGATCAGTACCTTTACCCGCATCAAGCGGTCGCAGCGACGGTCAACTTCAAGAAGCCCATTCTGAAGCTCTTCAGAAAGCGCTACCGCTACACCGTTTTTGCCCGTAGGTGACCCAGTGTATATAAGGCGGTAACCCTGCCCGATGTTACGAGACTTATTGCCCTTCCAGCGAGTTTCCTGAATGAAAGCACACTGGACCCGACGTCTCATGAGTACATCTGCGAGTTCTCTGCATCGTCCGGTTAGAGAGCCAATATTCCATGTTGCAAAGCGGAGTTTCCGTCTGGGTACTGACGTCGTTAGCCGTGCCCGTACTTGACACGGTAGCCCTTGCCCACTTATCGCAGGTGTAGGGCGATGTGCCTGCGCGTCGTTTAACGGCGACGCCCTAGCCATACCCAGCTTTTTTTTAAATCGTTCCATACTAGTGGCGAAGTGGTTTTTAGTGGAGCGATTACCATCTGACCTCCAAACCCATTACTGGGAGAAACCAAGAAAGGAAAGGGAATAAAAGGCAGAAAGACTTGGAGGGAGGGACACCACTTACATGGATTGGATAGGGTTATGAAAGTGGTGGCTCGAGGCCCCGGGGTCGTGTACCCGTATGCCGAAAACCAAATATCGGACAGATAATTGGCTAGACACCCTCTGAGGTAGCTAGACACCCTCTGAGGTAGCTAGACACCCTCTGAGGTAGCTAGACACCCTCTAAATTAATATATAATATATTTACATAAGTTTTCGATTTTAAAGTGGAAAGTGAAATTGTTGGAAAAAATACAATAATAAAAAATATAGTAACATTATGAATATAACTACTTTTAAATCTATTTTATATTAATAACTTTAACTTAACTTTAACTTTATAAAAGTGTATTTCGTAATGGGATTAAGTATTCGAATAGTTTCCTTTTTAAGTTATATAAAACAATGCAAAAACTATAAATACTTCTTAGCAAAAATGTCGTCCAGACTTCAATTACCACTTTGGAATAACACACGCTATTAAATTAGACTTAAACGCTGTTCAACTAGTTTGTACACAATAGTCAGATACTTTTTGTAATTTACTTAAATTTATTTAGTTATCCTAAGTAGGTATATTCCTTGGCGGAATTCTTGTCCTTCTATAATATTCATATTGATATTTATTGGTAGAAGAGTTACATTTATGAAATAAAAAAAATTAAATTATTTTTTTTCACAACAGCCTATTACAACTTTTTCTAGACGTAACTTTCAAGCTGTGATTTAACTGCTATGAGTACATAATTCAAGTATTAAAATACAAGACCTCATTTCTTATAATGTAGATATTAAATATCCAAAATATTACACATCAATAACGAATACATAAATAGTCGTCAATAATTTAAATTGCATTTGTTTTTTTAGAAAATACATATTCGGCCATATTTGTGTCGTAATGTTTCTAGATCGTGAAATGCCAGTCGACCGAAACTTTTACAAGCATTTATTTATAACATTGTTTTTACTACTCGTCTTATACTTTGTTTATTTGCCATAGACTACTTGCTTAAATTAAATAATAGTCTTAATATAAAAAAATGTAATTACTTACTATAAAAACTCTGTCAATTAAGTTTTTGTAATCAGTTAGATTAAGTGCTAGACACTTTCATTATACTAAAATAAAAAAAAATCCTCCCAGGTAAAGTAGTTTAATTTAGTTTAGAAGATAAGATTATGATAATGAATAAACATGTATACGCAGGTGTGTATCCAAATGCAGGTGTATTTTTTACTGTTACATTTATTAATTTCTATTTATATATATATATATATATATATATATATATGTATATATATATATATATATATATATATATGTATATATATATATATATATATATATATATATATATGTATATATATATATATATATATATATATATATATATATATATATATATATATATATATATATATATATATATATATATATATATATATATATATATATATGTATTTATAATTTTATATTGTAAAATATATTTGTTTTATTTTGTCATATATATTTTTGTTCTTTTTATATTATTCTTTTTTTATTTAATTGGCACCGAGCCTTATTACCCTATTGCTGTAGTATCAACCAGGCATTTGCCAAAGGTTGTCTGTAAGAGATTGCTTGAAGCAATAAGACCTTGCATATACATTTTATATTTCTTTGTTTTATTTTTACGTTTTATGTCATTTGTTATGTGTGTGTAATAAAGTATAAATAAATTAAAATATGTATAGTATGATAATATGCAACATGGTAAAATGGCCGTTTTTAAATTACTCGATATGACTTATTACTTATTCCTTGAAAAATGTCTGGCATTTTTCAAGAAATTCACCTGAAACTCATTCATATTAGTGTATATTATTTTAAAATATTAACACATTAAACAAATATTCACATAAAATTCCAACAATACTACAGCCAAATATACTATATCAATATTTTCAACGTAATATTAAAAAATACAGTATACAATGAATATTTCATTTAAATTTCAAATAGCATCGTCCGTGTATACAAATTTGTAAACTTTTAACCCTTCCTTGAAATTTATACAGTGAGTTAAGCGTATGAGCAACTCTATTGTACGAGTAACCGTGCTGTATTGTTTTAATGTAACAATATGGACAGGTGGCATGTAACAAGTAACCAGAGAAGTAACGTAAAAAAGGACATTACACTATAATTCAGCAGAATTGGATCACTATTGTTTTATTATAGCATTTATTGCATCATTTTGTAACAGATTATATTTATGTGTACAAATATAATTTTTAATTTGCCGCTCATTTTAAAGATATTGCCTATTTGGACGAAGTTCAACCCGTTCAATCTCGTATTTATGGCTTTATATAGTCAATATATATTTGTATATTTGTTCGTCAAAATCTCCAATTGTATTGTATTGTATGTTTGCCATTTCATATGATATTATTATCCTCTTCTGGATCTTAAGTTCCCCTTTTGGGGCATAGGGCAGATACAAACCTTCGCCATTCCGCTCTGTCAGAGGCTTTACGCTGCATTTTGCTCTAGGTGAGGCCAACTTTCTGCGCCTTGGATATAATTGTACGCTGCCAAGTTTGTTTTGGGCGTCAACGTTATCGTCTTCCATGGGAGTTCCAGTCGAAGGCTTGTCTACGGATATGACCAAAGTGACGCCTGAGAGTATGTCCTATCCATCTTCACTTTCGGCGGACTTTGTGCAGACATCTGTCGGGTCCTCATTGCTGATTCTCCTCCATATTATCCGGCCAGAAATGTTTAAAAATCTGGCATTAGCAACAGATAATGAAAACCTGGAGTAGCTGCTCGCGTATATCTATTATATACGAATTTAATTATTTATTCAGGTCATATCTGAAACAAATTGTTGTAAGTGAAATATCGAAAATAGAAATATATCAATATCACTTCATATTCCTCGATTGTCAGTGAAAGTGAACGAGTTAAACTAATGAATAAATAAATAAATTCAAACATTATTATCTAATTGCATAAAGTGAAACAAGGTTCTAAGCATATTTAGAATATCCTCGCGGATGATGAACTTGTACGATTTGCATTCGCGTCTATTTCAGTATCGTCAGATGCACGCAGTTACTGCAGTGTTTATAGAACTCACGTCATTCCTGACTGAGAAAAGGCATTGACAGACTACTTCAATTATTTAGTTCACGCAAAGAGTAATATATACAGCCATGAATTTATAATTAATATCATTACAAATTTTTTTTTTTACTTATACATAAAATATTCTTTATCTTAAAAAATATTTTAAAATCAAAATAAATTCGAACTAAAACCTTTTTAAAATCATCGAGCCAAAAATCTAAATTATTAGTTTCTAAACAAAAAACAATTACTCTATATTACCTAAAATTAAGCAACTAAGTAATAGATATAATCTAAATTTGACTTAATGACATGAGGCAGTAGACAATTTTACACATCCACCTGGCGATTGTATACATCCACGCTAATTTAAGTGAATACGCATATAAAGCTAATACACGTATTTAAGTCGATACTTATCGTTCTTTAGAAAGATTTCACTACTAGGAATATAGGATTTCATTAACCTATAGTAGCATCAGTTATATAATTTATTTTTGCGTGATTACGTGCGAAAAGTAATTGATACTTCTTTTTATTTATTTATTTAATACTAATTGATTTAAAGATTGATATTATTCAAATTTGACTTTTAATATATTTTTAAATATGTCTTATAAAATAAAATAGATAATAAAAAAACATATACAATAAAGTAAACATTAAAAATAAGCAACTGCTTTATAACGGAATATAGACTTACTTAATCCATACTAATTATAAATGCGAAAGTAACTCTGTCTGTGTGTGTCTGTTACAGTTTTACGCCTAAAACGCCTCTTCAAAATAGGGTCAGCTTATTTTGAAGAATATTGGCAAAGGGCATAGGCTACTTTTTATCCCGATCCTGGAATTTAACGAGTCAAAACGTGGGGTGCAGTTATGTATCGAACATATGAAAGGATATGAAGGATATGTAATACCATGGAGCGCTGTTATTTTTCGTATTAATTTAAAAACTCCAAAATTTATTTATTCCGCGCGTATATATAGTCAAATACTTTGATTACCTATTGGTATTATATATATATAAAATGAATTAATTTTAATACGATAATAGCTTCGTCCTCGAGTTCAATTAGGTTTCCGATTGAAAATAAAAATAAACGCATTTAAATTACATCGATTACTCGCAAGTGAGACTTTATAATAGATTTTTTCGAATAAATTACTTATCTTTCTAATATAATTCGGATCGAATAATTTACTTATCATATAATTATTTAAAAGATTCAAATAATATTTTTGTGGGATATTGATATTCTTTTAATATTGGCGATGTTAAAAATAAAAAGTAGAGTGTATTTTTTCAGAACTACCCAAAGACTATACGCCGCCATGGCGTATATAAAAATAAATAACGTTGAATTTATTTAGCTTATTTAGTTTTATAAAATCGAAAAAAATTGGTAAACGTAATAAACTAGAAAAGAGTCTGCTCACAGATACAAGTATGTTCAATAAAATATATTTATTACAAAAACATTGCATATAAAATGATCGTTTTAATTAATATAGTAATATATGTTTCATATAAGAACATATATAGACGTTGTGTATATGATTTTTAATAAAAGACAGAGTGATTCAAAAATATATAAAACCGAGAAAATCGAAGAATTGCAATATGATGTCGTAGGTATAACACTTCCAAACGCGATTCTAGCGCTAGCGAAAAAAACATAAAGAACTTTAATAAAGAAGCGAAACAGGTAGAAATTGGTACAAATTTTTGCAAATTTTATTGTATAGAGATCTATAACAAAATTATCAGAAGTTTTAATTTTCAGAATTTGACATACATTATGTAATACCAATGTATGAATATTAGGTGACAGATAAGAGACGCCAGGATAATAATGTTGGAGGATGGACGACGGACGACGGATAAAAAGTTATGGATTAAAGGTGACGAATAAATATTATAAAGACAATATAGTGATGCGAAATTAGTTGAGATGAGTGCTCAACTGGCACACTCGAAACGGCATGACTAAAGGAACTAATTCTCATACTCACAATCTCTCTGAATGATTCTTAGTATTTTTTAAACGATATTTTTATTATATAAATAAATATTGTGACTGATATTTTAAATAGTACGGTGAAAAGAATGTTGCGTATGAGAGAGCACTTCTAAGCGTAAATGGTAAATAAACCACATCCTTGTCCTTTAGAGATTTTCCCCCTTTTTTTTCCACTTCACGCTTTATTCTGCTATATATATCGTAAGACCGCGGGAAAATAAAATAAGAGTATTCCTCAGTTAGCTCACATGGAACCTACAATCGCCCTTATGTACATTTAGACGCTGTCACGCTCTCAACGACGGCTGATGCCTCCTCTTCTTTATAACTACGAATAAATCATACAAAGGAGGGAAGTTTCAGGAATGAATATATTTTCGCAAATCTCCTTTATATGTACCACCATAAAACGATACTTTATTAAAAGTATTGTATTTATTATGATATCGAGTCTTTAATACAAGATATTATGTCAACGTATATGGGGCTCTAGTTAATCAGATTAACATGGACAACCAGTTGGACAGGGCCTGGTGCGGTTTTGTGAGAGGTGTAATTACATCCGCCAAATAAATAAACAAACAGCTCCCGATGACAGGTTTGCATGCTTGAGAAAATATCTAATATCTGGAAAGAGTTCTAAATTTTTGTTTTATTTTCTTTCGTTGATGGTCGTTTTACTATATATTATATTAAAACAATTGATAAAATTCGGAATAGAAAAACAAAATAATTTGGGAGATCACTCATCTCTACCTGATTTATAAACTTTTAGTGGATGCTCAATGAACACGATGTTCAAACTATTTAAAAGATTCTTTTAATCACATTTTATTTAAATTATGTAAAATTTTCTATATATTTTTATCTATATTTCATTTTTATTTGATAATTAATTTTAGTTTTCAAGATATAAGGTATTAAGTAAGATATTAGTTATGTGATTCGAAACATATTGTACTTACAATTATTCTCACAGGAACTTATTTTTACGTATTTGAAATAAAATCACAATTCACATACATGTTTCAATTTAGAATTATACAAATATACCTTGCTTTGTAATTATTAACCCAAAATTTATGAAAAGGCGGAAGTTTAATCGTTTTTAATTAAAATCAGGAAATCTGTGATCTAACTTTTATGTTACTATATAATCGTATCATTTTAGTATAAAAGATTTTAAAATATTAGATTTCTTATTAAAATACATTTATGTTTACTCATTCATTCGACCGTAAGTCCTACACGTATTGATAATGATTAAAATCCTCCAGGGAATTGAGCTTGTTTGGATTACGTAACTCCCTAAGTAGATTAATGTCTTGTACATAATAAATACCTACTAAGAGCACCGGAAATTATGACAATATAATAAAATTTATATCAATAAAATTTACTACTTTATTTTTATAAGGAATAAAATTCTTCTTTTCGGGATAAGAATTAACGATTTACTCTAATCTATTAATCTATATACCTATTTCTGTATATAGAGTTATTACGATCATACAGTAAAATGTTCGTTAGACCAACACCACTCTAGGTCGGTGGCTCTATGACATTTATAATAAATGCAAGGTACTTTGGCTTACTACAAATAAGGTCCGTACTAATTACTTGTTTCATGTTATATCGTGCCTTATATTGACAGCAGTGTGCGAGTGTATAAAACAAAATAATTGAGCTCGGCCTGACATTTACGTGAGAGTAATATAATAATCAATACGTACTGATTACCGTTTAATATATCATATTAAGCATTTAACAACTGCTACGAGTTGTATATATTTAAAGTCAATCTCTGAGAATACTTAAAGTGAAACTAGTAAATGTTTCTAAGAAATCTGTTGCATTAACCGGTAAAATCGCTTACATATTAATAAAAACGTTGTTATTTGTAAAAAATAAAAGGTTAGCTAAAGCAAGGAACGACAGAAGCTTAAATGTGAATTTAAACATATACATTATTTATATAATATACCTTTAAATTCTACATTTTCCTTTATAATATAAATTATTATAAGATATTCACTGAATTTTTATGTACACTACACATTCTCTTATTGTCTCACTCTCATATTGTCATACTATAAATATTTTAATTTATTTATACTTTATTTCACACACATAACAAAACACACAAAACGTAAAAATAAAACAAAGAAATATAAAATGTATATGCAAGGTCTTATTGCTTCAAGCAATCTCTTACAGACAACCTTTGGCAAATGTAGTACTAGTTGATACGACAGGAATAGGCGACGAATGAGGCTCGGTGCAAATTACAATAAAAAATAATAACATAAAAAGAACAAAAACATATATGACAAAATAAAACAAATATATTTTACAAGATAAAAGAAATGATATCGATAATAAAATATGTTAAACATATAAATATATAACTATATATACCTATAAAATTTTATTACTCTATGTATATAGATTGTAGACATATACTGTATATTATATAGGTATGTCTATAATCACTTTTGTTGCAATTCTACAATTATTTTTTTTATTTAAATACATTCTGCAAACATGACTAACGAAACCATCCTTCGCAATCTGCCTAGCTTTACTAGGCTTGTGAATTACATTTATTTAAGCAATTTATGTGACCTCATATTGCATGAATAAATATTTTCAGTTGAATGCATCTAACAGGAACGTTAACTATATAATTTATGTAAACATTTCTATACTACAGTCACTGTCTACAGCTGGTAAGTATTTAGAGGAGCAGACGGCGCGAGCGACGACCAGACGATCGTCGCGACGTGCACACCGACGTGGATCAATAATACAGTCTGCTATTAAATACAAAGCAAAATGTTCTATGAAATAGTATGTATTACTATGATGATTACTTAGATAATAAAGTAACTTTCTTATGGTATACAATATGAATGCCGATTTTACTAAAACCTAGTTGGCATAAATGATAAGCTATTCAACTACTAAAGTCGCCACGTGTCGCTACGGGTCGATACCACAGTCTGCTCTCAGATATAACCGTCAATTTATTGAGAGGACAGCACTAGAATGTTAAGAGACAGGAAAAAAATTTGGAAACATTTTATGGGAAAAGAATATGCAGTTGGTATTTATAAAGTATTTTATCTTACTATCTTTATGCTTATTTTCCATATATTAATATTATTATAAAATTATTTTGTAGCGTAATAAATATATTGTGCTTGTAATATTTCGAATATTTTTATATCTTAGGTTGATATAAAAATATATATTAAGTAGACAATAAAATTAAAATATCGGCCAAGTTCGAATAGTACTCGCGCACCGAGGGTTCATTACCTATTTCATGATTGTAGGTATTCCACTGACAAAATATTTTTTATTCATTTATTTTTAGTATTTGTTGTTTTAGCGGCAACGGAAATAATTAATTTGAGAAAATGTCATCTTTCTAACTATCACGGTTGTATCTCATTAGATACAGCCCAGTGACAGACAGACAAACAGGCAGCGGAGGCTTAATAGTATCCTGTTTTTACATTTTAGGTACGGAACCCTAAAAAAAATTATAAACAAAAAATATCATACGATTATTACAGTCATAAATTTATGACCTCTATAGAGGCAGGTGGCAATTTAGTAGGGTGATCATTGATCTTTATTTATGTGTCCCAGATGTAACAAAGGTCGACAGGAGACGAACTCTTATATTACATTTATCTGCCTCAGAGGCATGTTAGCAGTGTTTCAAAGGTTGTTTGCACTCATCCCCTTTAACCAGCTTTATTACCAGCTTAATGGATACATCTACAAGTTACATTTACGTTGCTTTAAATTTATTGCCAATGTTAGAATAATAAAGAAGTAACGATCATTTATAAGACACTTGTTTTGTTTATATATATATATATATATATATATATATATATATATATATATATATATATATATATATATATATATATATATATATATATATATATATACGGGGCGGATATAGGTACTTGACAGTGAATATGAACTTGAAGATCTAAATAATTGGTCTACGACGGTGATGGGTTTGTCTGCTGTAATAACGTTATATGTTCATTACGAAATTACTATTACTTTAAATAACAAACACATGGACATGTCTCACAGGCAATGAAATTTCATGTTTATATTCGTAGGTGCTCTCTTCAAGTAAATTACATACAGTTGGCAAATAATTAAATAAAACTGTTATTACCTTAAGATATATTTTCAAAGTAAATATTATTTTATTATATAGCTATTAATTTACAATACTAATTTGCACACTAAATGATGTCATTGTGTCCCAAAACTTTCTCGTCATATTGTATAATAATTCGAAGGAAACCAATCCAGTGGATACAAAAACAGCATAGGAACAAAGGAAGTAACGAAAACGTGATATCCGTCGCGACATGTGCGTTCCGAGCTTTAGCAAAACTAATCGGAAGTCTCTCAGAAGGCTTCGCATCTAAGCAACCGTTCAATATTCCAAGCATTCCTCGCAGGTACCATATAAACTTTGTCGATGTTTATTCATACAATTATTATTTGAGTCACCATAATTACAAATTTGGTGTGTTCATTATTTTTAGCATTATTATAATCACAATAAAATATTGAATACATTATATGTTCTTTGTAATATTAAAGCGTATTACATTTATTCTATACAAAAAGGTGGTAAAATGGTAATAATATTATGTATATTTTAACTAATTTCGTTTATTTATAAATTATAATTTATTGAATCCATCACTTACTATATGGCTTTTTTCGCATTCATTAACAATTAATGTTAGACCAATGTAACATACACCAATGTATATGTGGTTTAGAGCCCTTTGAGATCTTCTAATAACAGTATTCTTGTTTACAAACATAGTATCATATAGTATTTATCTAAGATGTTAGGGATAATTAAAATAAATGTTCCATATATAAGTTCAAAACTGGATCTATTTTAGTTCAGATTAAAATAGATTGGTCGCCGTGGAAAGTAAGTGAGTGTATCTGATAACTATTTATCGTGTCGCGCTTATCTCTTGAAGTAGCTATCAGTAACATACAAACACGCGCATGTGGTATAAGGAAACAAATGTAGTCGTATAAATTTGTCTGAATTTAATCATATTTTTGATAATTTACATGACATCATACCTATAGGAATGATGCGTCAAATTTATGGTAAACATAATACGTAGTAGAGCAGTTATAGGTATAAAAATCATTATGAGGGTTTTTTATAACTTATTATGTTTCAGCTTTACGTATGTTTCGTGTTTTCCGCATATAGCAGAGGTAGAAGATATCTAGTATGACAACACTCCAGCTCACGCTAAATTTTCCCTACCAATTATCCTCATGGTGGAATTCGAACCCAGAAACGCCACGTTGACGCAGTCACGCCGCACCATGACAGCCTTTAATTTAATCTATACTATTAATATAAATCTCAAGAGCTTGTTTGTTTGTTTGTTTGAAGGCGTTAATCTCAGGAACTACTCTAATTTTGTGTTGAATAGTCAATTTATTGAGTAAAGCTATAGGCTATATAACGTATCGCTATGACTAATAGTAGTGTAGCAGCAATAAAAAGGGTTGGGGATTCAAGTCCACGCGTACAAAGTCGCAGGCGGCTGCTGGTCTATAATATCTTGAAATGCCTCTAAGAACACCAAATACATATTTATAATTTGTGAATAACTGAACACTACCTAAGCACTGCTATTTGTCTGTTGTATCTAGAATTTAGCATGTATAGGTCCTACTTCATAAAGTAAACAGCATAATATGATCGTAAAATATTGTACTTTACAGAAATATTGAAATAGCGTATATGCGTTTACACTTGCTTCTGTACTTTAACCTCTGGATAGTCTACCATCGCAGGATATAAAATATAAATTTCTAGCCGGTATCTATCTACAAACTATCCTTAATCCCAATGTCATCAAAGTAATGTCAGTTCAATAAAAATACAAATACGATATGTTCAAGTAGCCGTAGATATTTAAGTATTAATATTTGAATGCATAAAATAAGCATATCACAGTAATAAGAAAATAGTGAACAAGTTTCACTTCGCTCCATTTGCTTTTTTTGCATCACTTTTTTCTTTATCAATAATAATTAACTGAGTTAGTAATTGATTAATTTAATATTACGCGTATTTTAGAGATTTTGCACACTGAGGGTTCCGTATCAATTTTATTGCAGGTCAATGGTAAGAACAAAATTGCGGGCACATATACTTATTTTGTAAGAAATAAATTACATATATAAATTTGTAAAGATTTTTCTGTGATTCAAATATAATAATAATTTCCAAGTTTCTGTCTTTGTTCTTTATCTGTACTACAAGCTCCAATTCTCTGCTAAATTTCATAATTCTGTGTCACGAAGAATTACTCTTTAGGTTATGATTACTTGATGAAATTCATACATAATGCGGCAAAAACAAGGCATAAACGCTCGTATCTTATGATTGCGTTGAATTAGAATTTTTATTTTTGCACTTTGATATTAATTTCAGCTTGACATTTACGCGCTTTTCGTGAGAAAATATGAGAGAAAAAATATCACAAGCTTTATATGTGTAGTTTAGTTCATACAAACCTAGTGCATACGCCCACAAGCTGTGTTTATCAACTTTTGTAAGTTGTACTTCCCGTTGACCTAGAATTATGAAATAAGTACGGTAGTCGCGGTTCGCCAGTTCAATATTGAAGAATAAATCGATGTTAACGTAGCGCAGTGGAACAGCTATAAAGGTCCCTGCTCACAACATTGAATTCCGCCAATCCATTTAGAAAGTAAAGAACAATGTCTTAGCATTAATTATTTTTTTCTACATACAATAAAACGTGAAGTTATATTTATGAATATTTAACAAAAAAACAGAGATTAAATATATTACAAATCACACATTTTTCGGAAAATTACTACTTAATTACGTAATTTTCTAAATAAACATATAAGCCGCAAAACGATTGATTGACTTAGAAGCCCCTAGATTCTAGTTCATAAAAGCCGCAGTATAAAGTAATGAGGCAAACCGTCACAGGCTGAATCAATATTGAATATCAAACATTGAAAGGAAGAGAAATTGCAAAATAACAAGTAAGTCGGCGTAATCTCTCGGATGAGTGTTCCTACGCACAAACGTATCCTGTTGACTCACAGCTATAATATCAGCAAGGGTATGCTGTCAAGTAGCTCATTGAAGTATTTGAATCTAATGTTAACGTCGTTTGATAATACTCAGCTACTGTACATTTTTACATTATATAGATAACTGTTGTTTGTCATGTTATAAGTATGTTCGTAACATTCGCGATGACCATTATTTAATAAAATTTTAATGATGTTTTTAATGATAATATTACTTATTCTGCTTGTTTATTTATTCTCTATTCATACATGGGATCGTTCTTAACTTTCTTCTAATTTGTTGTCATTGTTAGTAAATCGTTAACTCTTCATTTTTAGGGTACCGGGTTTTACTTTTTTGTCCATGTGTATGTTTGTCCGATTGTCAAGATCGTGAATCAGTCAGAAATTTGTCAGAAGTCAGCTTTTGCTTCGTTTTTGCCGCATTTGTATGATTTTTTCGAAAAGCGTACCACATCAACCTACAAAGTGTAAATAGGCTGATGCACTACATAAACCCAAACAAAAGTTTCGTACAGATCGCAGTCACAGTTAAACAGTAAAAAGTAATTTCCACTTTCATTCTTTTTATATGTAAATTAAAATATTCATTTTTATTGTGGTTTGAAGTATAACTTAGCTATTAACCGTTGATTATACACTATACTGTCTAATTACTATACCAAACGGTCCGGCACTGTGCCAGTAGATTTCCTTCGTGGCTCAAATGTATGCAAACAATCTGCGATATTAACTTTATAAGAAAGTATATTTTAAATTAACAATTTCAAACTCAAAATATTATAATGTTATTAGTAACGATCGAATGCTTCATTTTTAAACGTTAATCATTTACTATAGTATGAATAAATTGTTAATATATATGAGAAACACTTCCCCGCGATCCGTCTTGTCCTTTTTAGTATATTATTTTTTAAAAGTACTCAGTAGAATTGTTATATATTGTTTCATTCATTTTAGCAGAGAATATATTATTATAGTGAATCTTTTATGTTTATAGTTTTACGATTACTTGTAAATTAAAGTATAGACAAATACGTTTTATACAAATCAAAACAGAGATGTATGTAGCTATGTGCCGATTGCGGTATAACAAACATTCTTGGAACCTTTCGAGCCGCCAACGTCTAGTGTGGAATACCAAATATGGTTAGTAACATTCATTGAAAGTAAAAAATATTGTAAATCACATTATTTTTCTTTTAGATATTCATAATGTATATTTTTATAAAGTACACAAAGAAATAAAATACCGCAATACCTAATTCGGCTTTATCCTGAGCTTGTGCATTTTAGAGTAGGCATTACATTGCCTTTACTAAATTTAAAATTATATTATAATAATACAATATATAATATATAATTAATACGTAATCAAATTTTTGATGGGATCCTATTGATCTTCAGATGTAACAAAAGGTGGTATAAAAATATAAAATATATGAAATCATATATTTTATTCATGCTCTGTGTATTTATTTAGAAGTCGTGAGCTGGCCCTTAACAAAATATATCAATATTGTGAGAAGAGTGTTTGTAACATTTGGCCCTGTAGGTCACATAAAACGGGACTTTTCTGTTTAACTTTAAACAATTGCATAAACATTGAGCAGTTCCAAGCTCTTACAATATACGGAAATGATATAAAGCGAATGGATGTTGAATTTTATTATTGAAGATTTTTATTATTGATTTTCTATAAGTTTAGCATACTTTTTTTATTCACCTTTTTCTTATTTCTTTTATTAATACATAAAAGACTTAACGCGTCCTCTCGTATACCTTCTTTAAAGATGTATTAGACATAGGAAATGCATTCGTTAATTTTTACATAATTTATTGCGTTTCATGTACTGTTTTGCTGTACAGATCATTGAGTAAAAATTTTTTATGAGTTCTAAAAAAAAATTGCAAATATGTAGAAATATGTTATACTAGCAACCCGCCCGCCGCTTCATTTATTTATTTAATAATCTAAGTGCATTTGTTATTATTTTTTAACGATAATAATATCGATATAAAAATAATAATATCGATACGATATAATTAATTATGCATATATAACTCAACCACTCCCTCTGTCTATTAATGAAAAACTGCATATACGTGATTCTTCCTTGTATGAAAAATAATTAATTCTTATAACTAACATCACCATGTAAATTAAACACAATATCCATTTCATACAATTAGAATTTATTTTCTGAACACATTTTAACACAATTTCTTTATTACTGTTCTTTACTAATGTGTAATGTAATTTTCATTACTAATATTTTTTTTTTTAAGTGTTAATCCACACTAACGATAGAAATATACTTAATGAAAACGTAATAAGATGCAAAAAGCGTATACTATTTTATTTATATTGCTTACGTTTCAATTATATAAAGTATAATATAAAATAATAGTATAAAGTAATATTAATGTTACACTAAAAAATTATTATGTAAAGTGATAGAACTAACTTTTCTATCTATTTTTTATATACAAACATACTTGTAAACCTAGGAGAGTGAGTATCGATTGACCCATGTCATCTATTTAATTATAAAATGACTAACGATTACCTTTTATATATAGATAACAAAAAGTGTATCAAAAAGTAGTAGTCTTGTTTTTATACCTTATAGTTTATACCATATCCAGTATGTTCTAATCTAAGGGCCGGCCACCACACAACACAGAACACGACTGCCATTTAATAACGCAGTCACGCGGTATATCTCCACGGTTTTGTTTTACAAAGTTGTTCACACACCATTTTAATGAAACATGGTTCCAGTATAAGTAATTAATACACGAACAAAATGGCTTGTTTGCTTTTTTATAATAACGACATATTTTCTTCACCTTATTTTATTGTTTATTATACAATAAACTCACTACATATATATTCTTTTTAATATAAATGCGATAGTAATTTCTTAAGTGCGACAGTTAGTACGTACTTAAATTGTAGTTACGGTTATAGCTCTTATGAATGAATCATTAAAGCTTTATATTACGTATTTGTGTAAGATTAAATTATCTTTACTCTTAATCTAGTAAGTAATTAAAGTATATTATTATACTCTTCCAGCTTTACACGCATGAAGGGACCACCGTGTCAGAACATGAATGGAGGAACGCACATAAAAAACATTAAAACGATCGATATTAATAATGATCGATATTATAATTTGTAAACACATACATATATTTATGTAGAGTTAGATAAACCATTTTTAAATTAAATTTATTTTACTGAATTTTTTTAAAGAAAATCAAAACGGATCATTTGTCTGTTCTGTTCTGTCACAGCTGTCTTACTTTAAATTTCTTTGTTAGTTTAATAACAATAATAAATTAATATTCGTGAAGGAAGTATAGATACTAATATATTGATCTTTTATATTGCATCTATAATTAATATAACAAGTACCTCAATATTTATATTGGTATTATATTTATGTAATTAAAATATAAAAAAGCTATATAATACATGCATTTGAGCATTTCATTCGACTATTGATGGTATTATTTATGTCAAAAATAATAAAGTAATTAGTTCTACTTTGAAGTTAGTTAAATTGCTTTTAATGTCAAGGCTCTACAATTTAATCGTTCATTCGCCATGACCATGTTAAAGAACTGGCGATAATGTTAAGCAATATTATTTAATTTATTGGTCTTTATATATTAGAAAGGCCTTGCAAATCACAAAACAGAATCTGAAATAAAATACAAGTAAGAATATTTAATATAATGTAAAAAGTCATGACAGTTCATTCTCACACAATCAAATGCTTCCAGGACTTCCGTATCAGCGAAAATTTGATAGAATCCATAAAATTTACATAGCAAAAACAAAATCTTTGAACAGACCGAAAGTTGGAATAAATTCTTAACAAAATCATCCTCTCCCTCTGGCCTATATTTCGAAAAGCCCCTTTTCGGCACACGCGTTCAATAGAATAAATGAAGCTCGAGAAATTTATGTAACATTCTGTGCTGAAATTCTCGTCTATTACGTTCTAACACCGTTTCCGTATATATACGTACTTTTGTTTCTTATTTGTAAGAAAAGTAGAGCTAAAAGCTAAAGGTTCTGACATGATTTTAAAGATCATGAGGTCTTTTCTTAGAGGAATAAACCTATACCTGATCTTATTATGGAAAGGAGAGAACTGTTCTGTATTCAGTACGCATAGTTTGGGCAAGGAAAAGAAATAATACGAAAAATAGTAAAAAAAATGTACAAATATTTTATTTTTATATAACATAGTCATAATATGTTATAATTTTATATAATATGTTATATATTTTATATAACATAGTCTTTTTCTTTATTTTAGTTTCATGCTTAATCCCGTGTAAAGCAGAGTGGACACTAGGCTAGGCAAGCAGAGATAGCTTAGAGAGACTTAGAGATTAGTTAAGACATTTCGTCTCTTCCCTGTACGATTTCAAAATGACACTCTTTAAATTCCTGATATTTTCAGAAAAATAGTATTGCGATTTTAATTTTATAAAACAAATCTTTTCTGCATAATTGATGGCCCAACATGGCTATTCAATAAGAAAACCTAATTTCGCCCTTTGTTAAAAGCAAGCTACGACAGTAAATATTTATATTATCGTTACAGACAATCTTCTCGTAAGAGTTTTTCACCTACGATAACGAGGAGAAATTGGTGTGATTGCTTAAATGTAACGATATTTAAAATATAAAGCAATTGATAATATAATATAATATAGTAATAAAAAAACGTATGCCGTAATTAGAGAACACTTAGTACAAATACAGCCGCACATATATCTATGTATGCTTTACCACCGCTGTGTCAATGTTAGCGTTGTATATACTCGACTATAACTGTTGTCCAAATAACTGATGTCCCAGCCTAATTTATATACACGTGGAATCTTAGTTTGAATAGAACGTTTCCACTGTCGATATTTTTTGTATAATTTCTTAAAAGCTCTTAATGTGACAAATGTATTCCACACACGTGAATTTAGTTATTTTAGGCCTAATTAACTATCTCTAGGTATAGTTCAATATATTTATGTATGTATAAGCAAAATATATTACACAGAAGATGTTATATGAATAGATCTAATTAAGTTCTGAAAACGCTTCCTTTAAAACTTTGATAATAAATGCATTAATCAATCACAGTTATCTAAGTAATAAAAAAATATAATTTAAATAACCTTAAGAGCCATTACTCGTTAGAGAACAACCAGGTAAAACAAACTTTAACGCAGTAATACAAATGATATCGATTACCATTATCTAGGTGTATATATATATGCGTACGGCCTACAAAGAATCAGTTATCGGAACCAGGCGTAACTTAAAACGTTCCAAACGGTCCAAACCAGTGCATTCTAATCTCATTTGCTGATAAAGGGACGGCCCGAGGGACATCTGGCGGCGCTCCATCTCAAGTGTCGTAAGGTCAAAGATTAAAAAGCAAACAGAGCTTTAAAGTTTTAGATGGCTGGCATTTTTAATACGACTACTTACAATATTTTTGCCTTACATATATAATTAAGCTGTTTTAAGTACGTATGATGCCAATACGAGATATTACCGGTATCTCTGACTAGAGTCTGTCTCCCATATCAAAAACTTGAAAGTTTTACTATACTATAGAACAATACAACCAATATAATATTGTCAGTGATATTTTATAAAACTTGTGCAAAACGCATGTAACTTAAAAATTCTAGTTGCATTTGCAGAGCAATTCGACTTCATTTAACCGCATCGTATTTATTATGGTCAAAAAATGTACTTGTAATAACAAAGATTCAGTGTAACAGTTTTATAAATGACTTTCTAAGCAGAAAAAATCTAAATTGATTATGATTTATGTATTAAAATAGCTACTATTTTTTTTAAATAGGTACTGGTAAAAGAACGCCGTAGCATGGTACAATTGCGTACGCGCTTAACGATTTTGTAAATGTTAATTTACAAATGTTAATTTGCATAAATTATTAAAAATTCACATACCATTCAATTATTATTTTAAATTGTCTTGAATTTCCTATGATGTGTTTAATTAAAAAACAGCCTAGGTTACTCAGACAGATAACGCTGCAGAATACGTAAGTGTAACACGAGCCTCTGGTTAGTGCCGGTGAATGAATGCATCCCTTACTCTACGCTCTGAAGTGTGATAGCTCATTTTTCACATAAATTGGGCAATGATATTCATTAGCTATAATTAATTTGAATGACATACTTCAATAGTTTTAGACCACATACAGTTCTTGTAATATATAATAATTCTTTAAAGTTAATGTTTATATCACAAATGCCAAATATTTCTCTTATATGTTACGATTACAGCATAACTTTTTCTATTTTGTAAGTGTCATCAACCTCTTTATAAATTCCCATAGGAGATAGTCTTGTTTCCTACATGAGGTTCAGTATCATCGTATTATATTTACGAAGAAAACTCAAATTGCTTACTACTTTTTTTATCACATTTTTATAAGACGTGCCCATCTGAACACTCTCTTCTACATTTAACTCACCTTCACAAATGGTATGTATTGGGCTCATTCACGTCATAATTTAGTTTAAAATACTGCTCTTTACCATCGCATTGTATAAACAACTAACAGCTTTGTACTCAAAATCCCCCAGATCCTCGCACGTGTTAAAATTCGTTATCTTGTAAAAATATTTACTTTGCGTTTAGAGTGAGTTCAATGACACCACGAATATTGTGAATGGTAATGATTGGTAGCTAGCTACTAGATTAAAGAGCGAGAGTCCCTTATCTTATCAAAAAATAAATACATTGGGCCAAGTATTTTCATTTAGGTAATTACTGCTGAGCTTTCTGTAGCTCGATGACACAGAACAAAGTAACAAAACCATTGCGTTATTAAAGCACATGACTTGCTTGTTCTTGAAAGCTGTAGTTACGCCCGTTAATTCGATGCCCAGAAAAGAGAACTGAATGCATCTTTCACAAGTAGATACTTTACATAGTCATCATTTTTTAACAAGTGAATAAAAAAGTAACACGTTATAAAATAAATTGATATTATCAAAGACCACTTAGAATATATAATACGTGTACGAATTAAGAATCATACACAGTAGTAGTAGTTACAAATTAAATATGAAAATCTTGAAAAATCATTTCCCTGAATGAATGAAAATTGAACCCACAACAATAACATATACATTAAATGGCAACAACTGCACCGCGATGGCATCGATGCAGCTATTACAAACAATATTCGATGGAGATAATGAGTACAGTAATGACTTAATGAGACGTCGTTTAAAGCGCGCTCGAGACGATTTGTTCCAGGTGAGAAACAAAGGCTACGTCGTTCCTGTTAATTCCAGAACACTTTCCCACTCCATCAATGTTAAAAAGGAAGTCACGGAATCGGGTTCATCGTACTTTGAAAAAATGCAATCAGTAAAAACAAATGTAGGTTTACCTAAAACCGAATAACGTTTATTTAAAAACCGTTACTAATTTGTTTATTACAACCATCACCTATTCGCTTACTATATTATAATAGAAAAAGTTGATAATTTAACAAATGTTCATAAATTAAGGCCAAGAATTCATTGAGTAATTTCTATCATGTATGTGTAAATAACAAACAAGTCACAGATAATTTACTATTAAAATTAACTAATATTTTGTTTCTAAAAATAGTTAAGTATTGTTAGTACTTTGCTTAGAAATACAACATATCTGTAAAAAGAGTACGCTAGTTTACCTTCAAAGGCAGTCGATTAACTACGGATAGAATTAATCTACATATTTGCACGTCAGATTTTTACTTCCTGCAATTCGGTATACATGTGATGCTTACAGTGCTTGTTATTAATAATTTAGTATTGCATATATTTACGACGCACCACATGTTATTGAAATAAGGTTATTTATAGTAAACAAATTACGATTCGATTACATAATATACTTCGTATCAATGGCTATGTCCATGTTGGGGAATATCTTTTACCCTGTGTTTATATTTAACTTTTTTTTCAGCTTAAAACTATCTCTTATATACCAGGATAGGCAGAGAAAACCTAGTGTCATAACACTTCGTTCTCCGCGTCCCGCTCGAATTCGAGATATTGTGCGTTGGGTGGCGGAACTTAACGTCGCAATTTGCCTTAACCAGCGAGGAAATAAAAAAAATGTCTGTCCCACTGCGCCATGATGAAGAAAATAAACCAAATTACTTTATTAGGTACAATATTTAATAATAATAGGTGTTATAATATCAAAATACTTACAATATAAATATGAAAAATATATTATTATTGCCATATATAAGCAATAATCACCATTAATGTATCCCATGTTTAAGTTATAGCGGTAGGTACATAATCATACGAACATGGATACATGTGGAGCTGCTTGTAAAGCAACTACAACTATGTTGCCCACATAATTTAAAGATTATGCCTGCTTGCATTTTAACTTATTTAATACAAATTTTATGCGTACTTATTAATTTTATCTAAATATTAATAAATGTATTCATTTTATCTGTTAGAGTAATTTAGTTACGTATAAGCCATCTTGGCGCAGTGGGATGTCATCTGATTTTAAACGTGATGGTACTGAATTTGATGCGTGGGGATGAATTATCTTTTGTCCCCTCTTTGGCAGGACAGCGCGGTATTGAGTTCCACCGCTCTTTATGCAATCTCTAGTCTTATTCGTCTATCTATGTATGTTGGAAGTGTATTTATATTGTTGCAAGTGTCACTCTATATTACAAAGATCTGTAATAAAATCCAGCTCGGCCATCAATATTTATGCCTCTTAAAACGTGTACACATTGTATTCTCCGTTATTAGATTTATTTCGTAATAAAAAGATCCTTTACATTTTACTTTATAACACAAATTTATGTAACATACATTAACGCGGAAGGAAATATCAATAAATAATATATGCATTAATGTTGTAAATGCACCATAAAACAAAGATAAGCCTCCTTTAATTTACGACTATTGTTTATCGTTTGATGTCACTTATCCGTTATAAGTACGTAAATAAAAACCCACTGTAACTACAATGCATTTTGTAGGCGGCGGTAAATGACCACGTCCTGCTATTGTAGATTTAAACTGTGTAACTGTGGCTTTAAACACGCATTACGCACTCAAAAATAACAAAACAAATCACAATGTAACATTTCTTAAATAACTAAATATCGTAAATACATTTTGAATTTTATGAAAAAAAACGTGAATCTGAACAACTTTCACTTTTTAATTGATATTCGCTTTACACGAATACATAATCGACAAGATATCAATCGATTCTGTACCTGGCACTATCACTAAAGAAATGTTTGTCTTGTTTGCATAAATATTCACTGACAATTAGTATTATAATTACATATAAACGTAAGCATGTTACGTTTAGAATATTTTATATAAGTTTATACTACTTCTATTTTCGAAATCAAAATAATAATTTAAATTAATTTTGCAATATAATGCAAAGTCTTGTGTGATATAATAAACGTTAAGTTTTAGTCGAAACTACTCCATAAAAATAAATTTCTAACGTATAAAATGTAAAAAAATGGTTGGCACGAGAAAAACTCGCAACAAAAGGCATTACCATTAGAATAAATTACATAGAAATAACTGTTTAAACTTCAATGTTTTTGAACGAGACTACTATCCTGTCTTAGGACTGTACGGGAGCTCCCGCCGGCTTTAAACCTGTACCCATTAGCCAGTACCTAGCCGCAAAAAACAACTGGGAACGAATCGGGAATGCGTCCCGGATCAAGTCCTGAGTTCAGTGCTGCCAGGAATAAACAACTTGCATCGTCAAATAGCAAATTATAATGCGTAGTGAACAATTTATGTATTTTTCTATACAGTACTATATAGTATATTTTGTTGACTGAGGCATATTCTAATACAATGTATTTATTTTTAATTATTTCTAAATTAACTTAAAGTTATTCAAAATTAATTTAATGAAATAATATAAGCAAAAAATGTTGATTACACAATATGTTACCCAATTATAGTCTGATCGTATTACTTTTCCACCGACATATTATATGTATATGCGGATTATTTACCACACACATATATCATATTACAATATTTGCAGTGAGCGGTATCGGATGTGGTGAGAATACTTGGTTCACACTGGTATCACTGATAACAAATCCATTAGACATCGAAACAAACAGCACACGTCCAGCAAGGACCTCATTTACGATGAATAGCCGATCATGAAGCCGGTTCTACGCTTTAATTACACTTAGCTTATACCATAGCTATTAAGTACATATTGTATTATAATTTTACGTTTCTTAAATGGTGTATAGCTCTGGTTTAAAAGGGAAGGAAAATAAAATTAAATGTCGCTTAGTATAAAGAAAGAAATGCGACAAGTTTCTTGGGATATTATATTATTAACATCTTTGAATCAAAATAGTGTTTAAGTTGACACTAATTCAGAACGACTTCGTTGTGAGAAATTTAGTGTTATATAAATATATTATGTTATTATTCTTATACGTTTGTCAAATTCATAATCGTATCTGAAGGAACATATTTTCTGAACATGAATGATAATTTAAGAGGAAAATATATGTAGCTAATTACTTAATATTTTAATCTATAGCACGCGGGTGTTCCATGGGGTCTAATCAACTAATCATCAGGTGACCCCAACGCTAGTTTGCTTCGTCTTTCACTTACAAAAAAAATAATGATGACCACATTTACGATATTGAGTTCCGTCACTCAACAGGCAATGCCTCGAAAGTCGTAAAGCGGGGAATGGAGTGTCTCAACACTAGGTTCCCCTTGCATACCCTGCTTTGTATGGGTTGTATAAAGCGGGGAAAAAAAAAAAAAAGAAATTTGGAAATTAGAATTTTACAACCAGTAATTTCGTAGAAAAATCACGCACAACACGTAAACAGACAAAAAAGTCATGGTTTTTACGGTATTTACCCATAAAACGTGAGGGAGCCCTTGTTTACATTTGGGTCAACTCCTAATTGGTGTTTTCGCACAACTAGGCGCTTGTTAGCGTGTTGCCTTGGAACTACGTTGTTGAATACATTCTTGCCTTACCACCTTTTGCATATTCAAGTAAACATAATGAAGTAATATTTATTGAACGTTCCCAAAATTATAATACTGATATAAAATTCCTTCAAGAGAGTTTCCTGACTCACCAAGCAAATTAATACATACAGCCCGTATAATATATTATATTAAGTGTCCAGTCTTAAAGTTGTTGTTTTACGACAAGTATTTATATATTAATACGTGAAGCAAAATTTTTGGACCTCTTTTACGAAAATTGCGCTGACGGAGGAGTGTGAAATTTGGCACATTTACCGTTTATGTGTATAAATAATGCTTATAAAGTACATCAAATCAATAAATAAATAGTATAAAATGACATACACCTCGCTTTGGCTCTAGTTTATTAAAAGATATTAAACTATTATATTTAACTATTTAAGCAGAGAATAAAAAATACCATATACATAATGCTTGTAGTAATTATTCCCTATACCTCACTAATCCAACGGGAAAATATGTCCGTGTTAATTAATTTGATATTTTTACTATCGATATCGTGGTTCTGTGGTAACACAGCATCCGCTCGCATGGTAATTTTATAGTTTAATTGGCTTAATGATTTTAAAATATTGTCATGGCTAAATGTAAAACTAAATATAATTCGTATATTTACTTATTTTAGTTATCCAGTGAAATTGATGCCGAAAAATAACGATATTAACATAATTTCTTTGAATTTCACTATTACCAATATTGTTTAAATTTACACTACACACCACTTATGTAGGTATGTGTAAACAAGTTAATAAACGACCAAATACACGTCGATCTATCTTTGATTCATAGTAAATCTTAAAAATCAATAAATTTATATATTCAAATTAACAAACATTGTCGCTAACAAAATGATAATAGGTCATACAGACCGGGATCGGAAGCGTAGGCTCTCATAAGTCGTGAGATTGTCCGAAGTCCAAGTGAATGACCAATTACTTGTGATTGCGGATGTGCTCGGTCCTAGTCGAAAAGTAATTTCTAGCCGCCATTACCTGCGTCTCACAGTTGCCACATCGTCATCAGTGCGTACTTAACTCACATAATAAACGCAATCTACTGTTGGTTGGGACGATTTTGGTCTCGTCACTATTTTGAAGCCTACTATTTTGAACTATACTATACTATTTTGAACTATACTATACTATTTTGAACTATACTATACTATTTTGAACTATACTATACTATTTTGAACTATACCATACTATACTATTTTGAAGTCTACAGTTTATTGAATTAATTACGGTGATTATTTACTTTTTCTTATGAAGTTGCGTTCTAGGCATTATTTTAATTGATATATTTTTTATTTATTTTATAAAAATAGCGTCAAAATAGCGTACGTTATAATAGAAATAAATATAAAAGCTTCAAAAACAAGTTTTATAGTTTACTTTAAATTTTTTATATACTTAATTTTATTTTAATATAATATATTACATTTACAACATATATTTCATATGTATTTTATCTATTCAACAATACAGTTGCAAATCAGAGTAATATGACCACAGGGTCTGTACTTAACTTTCTTGATAAACAATACCTGTTAAGAATTCTCGGTAAGCACTAGCAATAAGAAACCTAAGCCGTATACGTCTACATACACTCAACACAAGTTTTAACGCGTAAAAACTTGAAAAATTATAGATCCAAGATTAATATTTTTTAAAAAATATTATTACAGTGTTTGAAAAAAAGATATATGTATATATATATATATATATATATATATATATATATATATATATATATATATATATATATATATATATATATATATATATATATATATATATATATATATATTCTTCATATTTTTTGAGGTATTTTTTTTAAATAAACATATTTATTAAACAGAGACAGAAATGCTTACTGGCGAACATATAATTTACCTACAATTGCTATTTTTTTGATCTTAGCACATCAGTGTAAAACACAATTCAGTGTCAATTATACAATTCAAAATGGGCAAATGATATTAAAACTTCTATTGATACAAATTTAACCATTAGTTTCGCGCGAATAAATTTATGACGGAAACATCATAGCGTGTGATCATGCTTGTTATTTAATACTAAACATACATATTGTATTAATATCACTAGTGTCAAAACAAATTGGATGCATGTGTAAACTAGTTCTATGCTTTTATGCATGAACAAATTAGCATAACAATTTATTTAGCACCTGTGGATTAATTAAGCGTTAAGGATAAATATGGCTAAACTGGAATCTCTTAATTTATTTCTATCGCGAGATATTAGCCTAATGACGACATTATCTTAAAATATACATTTTATATATAAATTATTGATATAAGTAAGTTATTTTAGAACATATTTATAAAGTTATTGATATAATATAATAGTTATATATATATTGACTGTAAAAATAAAACAATCAGTTAAATATAATAACTGTTTCATGACATTTATTGTGATGGAATTTAACGCCGTATTTTGTCTTACCAGAGAGAGTAAATAAAAATAATTGATTCCCTCTAGTCGAGCCTGAGTGGGAGTCGTTGACCTCAACATAGTATTATAATTAATATTTTTTTATCATCAGTAAGATAATGGGTTCATTGTATACATCTAAAACATAGCTCAGCAATTTAGATGTATAGTTATGTAAATTTAATTACAGTTAAAACTATAAAAAATTACAACTATAATCTAATACAATTATCTAATAACTAACTAAAACTAAAAATCGGTTTAAAGTTTTTCAATACATCTTTTATCTATACTAATATTATAAAGAGGAAATATTTGTATGTTTGTTTGTTTGTTCTGAATAAACTCAAAATTTACTCGACCGATCTTGAAATTTAAAATGGAGAGACTTTAAGCACCATGAAGCAACATAGGCTATTTTTTTTTTGTGAAAATGAGGGGAAATGTTGTTTAAATGGACCCTGAATACTACCAAATACTTTTTAATTGGCTGAAACTTTAATCGTCTAAAAGAGATAGAATATAAGGAAAATATATCTTAAAATATTAAAATGTTCGTATTAGGAGTCACAAAAGTAATCAAGACGGAACGAAATTTAAATTATTAAATAAATATTCCTTTTTATTAAATGAATATTCCTTTAGCTACCGCAGGTGAAGCCACGAGCAAATCGCTAGTATGGCAGTAAAACTAAAAAGTGGTTACAATAATTTGAATAATATCAGTACGATAAGACATAAATCCTTATTAAAATAGTTGTAGCAGTCTCGAAGTCAGAGTGGGGTTGCGACTTGCGGTTGTCCTATAACAAGTAACGACCTCGAAGGACGAGGCATAGCGCACAATGCGCGGATTGCCGCGCCGCGGTTGCGTTGCGTATATCCGCATACCATCTGACCGACCGCGCGTCTAATTATTTACTGATTAGAACACGTATTACTTCACCTATATCATTAATATGTTAAAAATTTAAAACATATGTACGTGTAATAATATATATGTATTTAGTGCTCAGTTGAGAGTCTTTTTATTATATTACTTTACTTTTCTGGAATATAGAGATATTTTTAATCAAAATTAAATCAAATTAAATTAGTTTTTTATCACACAAAGCGTCATGAGAGATTTTTTATCCAATATTTAATAATTATAAAAATTCTAAGTATTATGCAAGCTAAGAAAAAATATATTTAAAAAGATATATAAATTTGAAAAATTGCTGGACTCGAATTCGCGTCTCTTAGACACCATCCAAGAGCAAACGTATGGAAATGTTATATACGTTTTTTAAAATATCTGATGTTGAACATAAAAAGGGGACAATGTCATCAAGTTTTCTCTATCTCTTTGGTTGTCATATCAATGAACAAGAGATATTCATGGAGATTTTATAAGTACATCATTTTGTTATTGTATCAAAAAGACAAAACCTTTTGCTCTTTAAGTCTTATTTTTAATAATATCATATTTCATTCAACAAGGTTGCCAAATAGCGTTCAGTGACCTGTTCAGGAAACTATAGCATTCCGCGGCCCACTCACTTGAACAGCGATAGACCGAGGGCTTCTAAATAAATAATACGGGCCACTGCCCGTGGAAAAACAACTACCTACTATCAGATACATAGTTGCAGCTGGCCCAGGTCAGGCATTTAAACCAAAGAGAAGAGCAAATTAAATGAAACTCACTCATGGCATATTTAACTGAATAAAAAGGATATAAAGAAAGAGTTAATGCTTTATAATTTTTTCGTAGGCAGGCACGTCTATGTATGAGAGTACTCAGGCATCTGCGGAAAAATCCATTGCGTACCGCAAAGCAGTACTCAGCGGAAGATCATCATTAAAAACCACAAGTTATGTGATTTTCTAAAGAATTCTACGGCAAATGCAAAGTCACTCAATCCACATTTGCCTACAAACTTAGTACGCTCTTTCTAATTGGCGCCTATTACAATATACATAATCCTTAAGTAATGATCAATTAAATCGGCAATATTCGTTTATGTGTAAGACTTATGAATGGAAAAAACATTTTTGTACTCACCAGCGTAATGAGATAGAACCTTTTTGTATCGGCCTCTTTGTATCACAATAGGATAAAATGTTTGGCTGAAAATAAATGTGATAGCATTTCTTTACCATTAAGTAAAGGGTACGAGGGTCGAATACGGTTTGTAAACACGAAAATAATTCTATCACAATAAACTTCAACGTACACAATTAATGGTTAAGCATAATATGAAATATATGTATATCATGACAAAATTTTAGGATATATTTTAGATTACACAGCCATTTACTTTATGTCTGTTGCAGACAGTACTAGTGAGCCCTTGAAACAAACATGCAGTGTATATTTCGCTGCGTTACAAGCATATAAATAAGCGAAAGCAGTGCTCTTCACTAAATTATAATGCAACGTGAACATATTTGTAATGTATAAATGCTACTTGCCAGTATATGTACTAATTTAGCATATGTGTATATAACATACAATAAAATTATATCATAAATACAACTATAACATTTAAAATGCTACATAACTAGAACTAATGTTGTTAACGGCTACGATGCTCGCTTTTTGAGCATAACAAATTATAGTTTTTAGGACTCGTTTATGATTTTCTCATGAACAAAATTTAATTATTATTGTAAATTTAACATATTTTAATTTAACCACATGAGACTAGTAAAAGTTACGCTCTTCCATTGCAATTAAAAGAAAACATTTTTAAGACATGACCACATATACGAGTACATATATATGTCTAAAATTTTTTGTCACATCTAAATTTACAACAACAAGATATTTACGATATATTAAGGTTATTAAGAAATAGGTAAAATTATTATCATTATTATCATTTCGAAATTTATCTAAATAAATCATGCAATAAAAATGGTTACGCATCCTTCTTATCTATGATCAATTATTTATTGAAACTTTTTGGATGCAAGGTCATGCCCATCCTACCATAGTACTCCCACACCAGCTGTCTTCTAAACGCTTATTGGAGGTCAAATAATATTTACGCCTAAACACAATTCTTCTCCATATATATATATATATATATATATATATATATATATATATATATATATATATATATATATATATATATATATATATATATATATATATATATATATATATATATATATATATATATAAATAAATTAATATAAAAAATTACAAATACCTTTTACGTCACTTAAATGTAAACGTGTCGTCTTACAATTATATCTACTCTACATAAATACAATTGGTTTCTTTTCTTGTTTAACTACATTAAACGACAAAATATTGTCACATTTTTTTAGATTTTTAACAGGTTTCAATAATATAGGACAATATAATGCATTAAAGAAACGATAATCGCATTGCTTACAATAAAAATAAGACGATACATGTAATCATCATTGTTCGCTTTCGAAATAATGAAAATCACAAAATGCTATTGTTCTGCTCGTTATCAGTGTATGGATAATGGCTACCTTACGTCCTACATTCATCGTTATGACAGCAGAAACGTGCTAATTTCGCTTGATTCGTAACAAGAGCAAGAGCAAGTGTGTCACGTGCTAAGATGCTTGAAGCATCTTTGTCTGTGCACTCCGCCTAGCGTCCGCCAATTATTCCGTTAATTGGAGAGAATCATCGCTGTAGAAAGTCCGAACGAGGCGCCGGGACGATGAATACAGTGTCAACGATCAAGATGAGTGCAATAAACTGCATACTGTGATTGTATATTAGTAAACACGACATAAATCTACTTTGGTCACGCAATTTTATGTTTATATTATGTCTGTGTTCAGTTGACAATTCATTTGTTTTTATATGTTCTATATTAACTGTATAAATATTAAATATATATATATATATATATATATATATATATATATATATATATATATATATATATATATATATATATATATATATATATATATATATATATATATATATATATATATATAATATGTATGTCTATATGAGAAAATGTGTAGAAATAATATGAATAAATATTTATAATTACAAGTAAACGATTAGCTTTCATTGCCTTATTACTCGTATTATTGTAGCAGCTGTAAACATTAAACATACAATAATAATGACTATTGGTGTAATATAGTGTATGTTGAGGCCGTCGTAGCGCAGTGGGACAGCGTCGGACTGTAAACTGATGGTTGCAGGTTCGACTCCCACCCAGGGAATTATTATACATAAAATGTTTTCATTCCCCACCCTTGAGTTCCGCCACTTAACATGCAATGTCTCAAAAATAGATCGGAAAGTAGGGAACGGAGTGTATTGACACTAGGTTCCCTCTGGCTAATTTGTTATGCGAAAATAAGTGCGAAACTTCTGTAATATCACATATGAATTATTTTCTAGACATTCAGGTGGTTCCCGCCAGTTAACAGGATTAAATCTGAAACCTTATCGGTTTTAAGACTAGATTTCAAGAACAAAAGTATTAAATAATAAATACTTTTACCTAATAGAATTATAAATGGTATTCAATACATTTACATCAGTTTATAATCTAGAAGCTTGTGTTCTTTGACAACAACTATAGTTACGAGTATTTTAATTGCGCTGCCATTATAAGCGCACCTGTACACTGTATACTACATGCACACCAAATACGGCATAGTATCGATGTATGCTAATCAATAAACATGTTGCGTCATAGGTTATTCATAATCGTGAAAGGTGCGTGGAGTGCAACCGAGTATGAGGTCGTTGAGTCAGTGGCCCTTCCTGCGCACACGCGAACCTTTTTGGGACGCGTTACGTGAGCGACAGGACGCGAGCAGCACTTCAATGTCAGGCCTGTCAAGTTTGAGACGGCGTAAGGACAGATGGATTGTAGGCTTTTATGGTAGAGCTCGCTTAGAACGTACTCGTATAATAAATTGAATAGGACTGAAGAATAGTGTTTAGTTACTTTATGTTGACTTTTGTTATTTCTAATAGATGTTTCATATACATAAAATTATAAATGGAATGTTTTGATTTTAAATAGTATTGTTTTATTTATTCGCTTCATGCTTAGTTAAAATCTCTAAAATCTAACAAATAATATTACTTTCGATTTATCAACGAATGACCTAAAATTTCATCATATTTATCAAATTCTTCTGAACTTAGTCTACTAAAAACATCTTTAATCTTATCTCGCATCGATTTGGTTCAGTTATTTCATTTTAACAAAATTTACGCTTCTATAACTACATTTCGTCCATAATAATATCATGTTCCCATTGCTGTCAGTACCTACGCCTTAGCAGATCTTGATGACTAATACAAAGCATGCTATTACATATCTAAATTCAATGTCTTTGAACAATATAATGGCATCATATGTTATGATGATATTATATTGCCATATAGAAATATATAAATAACTGCTGCAGTAAACAAGAAGCAAACATGAATGAAACGCGTCATCAAAACAAATTGTATCGTCGTGGCCTAATTAACAAGTGACAATATCGCTTTGTTCTACAACACAGCAAGTAGGTCGTTTATCTTATTCACAAATTTCGATGGGCTTATATTTCTATAATAGCAAAAGGTGACACTTAAAACACATAAAATAAATATTATTAACCATCCACTAAGCCATCTATTTTTATGCACTTTAAGATTGATATGTTACTAAAGTTGTGATTTATTAATATAAATTTATAGTAATTGCTTCGAATTTATCGCAATGTGAATGTGAATGTCATCATTGGCATATCACATGTTATGTTCTTTTAGGGGAAAAAATTAATTATATACAAAAAAAAGCTTGAGAGAGATGTAGCTAATATATATATATATATTTTTAATTAATTTGTTAGTTATTTATTACGAGTTTTTTATGAGTTCTTTACACATACGACTACCTATCTTCCTCACGTACAGGCACGTTACTTAAAATAATTATCATTAGTGATTATAATTCTCAAAAATTCTTTTTTTACCATTTAACTGAATAAATTAAAAACACAGGTTACGCTAGAATTTCTCTTTCTATTATTTAATATAAATAATAATAACACAACGCCACAGTTTGCCTTGTTACCAGAGCGAAGAAAATGAAAATAATTCATTCACCCCGAATAGGAATTGAACACACGAACCGTCGCGTTTACAGACAGACGCTGTGTCTCTGCGCCACGACGGTCCTAATAAATATAGTTAAGGTTAAGGTTTAGTATAAATTTAGTATCAGTATGTAAAGTGCTTACATTTTCTAAAGATACTAAAGACTCATGACATAAACTAGTGCTATTCTTGAACAGATTTGCCTCAATGAGTTTTGTATAATCTGTCACATTATAACGATAAACGAGATACTGTCCACTGCCGTCAATGAATAGCTTTAAACCTGACATGTTCTTTATTATAACTAGCACAAAACAGAGATGCTTCAAACGACGTCGCGTTTTATTCAGTTTTCGATTTGTCAAAGTCAGGCACAATCACCATCTTTCTTAACAGCAATCTTAAGAAAATTTTAAAAAATAACATTATTCTGGCTTTTATAAAATTCTAATTTACTCTCTGTCATTTCTATAATTATAGCTATTAAATAATTTAATATTTTTAAAGGTTTAAAATATAGTCAAAAAATAATTGAAGTGAGGTTATATAGTACGTAAACATTCTTGTTTCATAATAAAATTTATATTTTCGAAAATTGAAACATTTTAATTACTTATTACTTTGTAACAGGTGTTTATTTACAATTACAGCGCAGGATGCAGGGTGACATTTTTCAGCCAGTTAATTGTGAGACGAACATTCCCGCATGTAAACTCTAGTTTTTTGACGGACGACTATAAGAATCCCGCTGACATTCGCAGGGCAGGTGGCCCCGGCCGCATATAGCTCACTAAATAATTATTTGTTTCTTATATTCCCTTGCTCTCCTTTTATTGTATTCCCACGAAGAGTATCTGTAAGTAGTATTTGTAGTATTGCATGTACATAAAAAGCTTGCATTTTTGCTACTTTTTCATGTGTGTAACAGGTTGCAGTTGATAATTGTACATAACTTCGGTCCATAGGATTTTTATAGCTATGCCTTCCAAATCAATTAACATAAGAATGATCAAATAAAAAATATATTAAAAATATAGAACCTCAGCTTGCTAATGAGAGGATGTCATAACGCATTAAATTAATCGAATAGTGCGTACAAAACGATACACAACGAATACTCGTTACATTCGCCTCACATTCTTTATCTCACTAAGTCATCTGACGTTTGATTCCACGTTTGTTTACGCGCTATGCGTGCTAATAATATTGCAAAGTCATTAAGACATAATTCGTTATATTAGCTAATCAAATCTAAATGAAAATCTTTTTGCATAATAACTCGATAGTTTTATAATCAAACTTATGTAAGTAAATAGTAAAAAAAATAGTATGTTTATCTTGATATTTAAGATCAGTTAGTTCCTCGTTTGTGTAATAATTTCACTTGTTCCGCACATATTATATTACGACACGTACAGATCAAGAGCGCAGCCTGTATTACATGTTTTTATTGATATTATAAAATATTTAACGCACAATTGTGAAATCATTTAACACTACAACATTAAGGGTTTTTTTTTGTATAACTTTATAATACTCAAGTTAATATATATTAATACATTAATACATTACTCAAAAATATTCTGTGATCACAATAGTATTATAATGGCGAATAAAGTGTAGTAATATAGAAGTAAATATAATTCATAATTATATACATATACATATATGTTAATTATGTAATAGTATTATTGTAATATATAGTATTGTAATATATCATTACAACATACAACATAAAACGGACGTAACTTTAGCAAAAAAGTAAAAAATTATAGGATGTAACCTTTCACAAGTAACAACTCATATACTTTCTAATGTACTTCCTTAATAGGTTTAGTTGAATTATTATAGCTCCGATTATTATTTCTATATTTACTTCAATTTCTTTTTCACCATCTATTTCTTATTTACATTGGATAATTTATTGATAATTTCATATTTCCTTATATTACCTATATTGATTTTTAAAGAATCATTTCTTAATAAATACTTAGTTAGATAGTTTTGTATGTTTGTATCGAAATCACATATGACAAATTAGATCGCAAAATGGGACTAGTTTGTTTTTGTTCAACTCACAAATTGCCTCGTTGTAGCTATGAAGGAACCTGCGCCTGCCACTGCCAGTGTCATTTCTGTATTGAAATTAAAAATATATTCACTAGACTGCTGTATACACTCCCCATGTGAAATTAATCATTGCTTTTTGATATTATTATAAATAGTACATCAGCAATAATCATTAAGCACATACAAATTAATTCACACATCTTTTAACATAGGTACACTGACATTAGAATGTATATATCTAATAATTTCCGGCCTGTCTTACACTAGTGTATAATTTAATGTGTCTCGTAAACATGTATATGTATATGTTTATTTTACTGTGATTTGAATTGTGTTTCTTGTGTTTAAGAAATATATATATACATTAAAAAGTACTTTCTAGCCAGAGTGGAAACAATAATTATAATTTTTTATGTAGAAATTTTCACTTTTGAGCATTATTTTATTGGTTATTAAATTATATTACTTTGAATATGAAATGAATATAAAATTAGTAACGGATGTGGGTTCGATTCCGACTCGGGGAGAATAAATCCTTACTCTGGTAACATGACAAAGGGCACTTTATTGAGTCCCGCAACAATATCTTAGAATTGGGTGGAAAGTGGAGAACGGAATGTCTTAACACTAGGTTCCCTCTGTCTGTCTAATTTATGTTATAAACTCCGCCTTTATAACCTCCACCTCCTTTTTAGTAACATTATGTAAAAGTCACACTTTACTAGACACAATCGTAAAAAAAATATTTAATATGATTATTATAATAACATGCTCATAAGCACATGACCCACAAATACTAATAATCGCAATCTGATTAAATTTTTCATGACGTAGGAAACCTTTCGTATTTTCAAGTATATTACCATACACTTACATACCGGAGCAAGGTTAATACTGCGTTGCAAACAGTGTTAAATATACACGTTGTAATGTAATCTTGATTGTTTAAAAGAAAATATTGCAACGCTTATCAGCTGTTAGTCTTTCAATATCTCCGACATTTTTTGTCGTATATTTGGAGTCGAACAGCGTAACGTTTAACGGTTTGATTAGCACGTACATACATATATGAAGTCTAGCGAAAATTGTTTTTTATACCTCATAATAAATGATGTTACAAGTATTTATTTAAGTATTTTTATCTAGTTCTAAATCATGGTGGATTATGACGCCTAAATAACTCTAAATGCTTATATCTCATCTTCACATTATTACGTTCTCACTCTCGTTCTCGTCTAAAATAAAAATTATTTGTCAGATTGTTCATATTACAGAATAATTTCATTGTAATACTATATTTAATAACTTCTATACATATATCATTTTTAATTTATACACCTCCACACTTATGTAAGGTGGGCAGAGGAATCCTTGAGATATGTGCATCATTCCGTTCACCACCTTCATAATTGTTGTACATTAATATATATTATAAAGGATTATAATAACCTGACCTTTTAAAACATTATTTTGTTTTTAATTTAATTTAGAGAAAATAAACAGAGCAAAGGATTCTATTCTCTAGTTAAATTTCAGTAACTGTATTTACTTTCACATATTTAAAATATAATATAAAGCTTTATTATGAAATTTAATAATCTAGTATAAAACGTTATATTCGTATTATATTTCATAGACGGTGAGATCGTCTGAAATATAATTCGACTAGTCCGTTCATTAAACTTCTACTCGCCTTACAAGCGCGTACGAACAATGAAGTATGAACACTTTTTCGTATGTCATACGTGATTTGGGTTGTTAAGTCCAAGTTAGAATTTTTATTATACATATTCTCATCATTTATCAATATACTTTTATTTTGAATATTATCAGACATAGTTAGTTTAAATAGCATCTATAAGTGCATTACTAATACGTTATTTTTATGAATAAGACAAGCTTGCCTATGCCATTTGCATATGTAACACATTACTATACAGAAATAAAATAAGCTCATTAAAATTTTCTAATAAATTACTAATTTCATCATTATAACGTCCTGAATAACTTATTATGTACCTAAAGACAATAGTTTCGTTTGGTTCAAATAACTCAACAACTAATGCTACATAAATTAGTTAAGCAACTAACCAATTTGCTCAACAACCGTTATGCGTACAGTATAGTGCAATATTTTATAATAAAAGTTAACAGTACCGCAGTTTTGAAGAGTAATAATCAGATAAATATAAAAAAATCATAAAAATATATCTGTAAAAAGTACTTAAATATTTAGCAAACATAAAAAATTACTGTCGAAAACATAAAATAACATATTAATAAATATTTTATAGCGATACCGATAATATACAGTCACAATTGTATTCAACACGTGATTTTGTAAGGGTACGTGCAACTTTGATAATTTAAGTAGAGGCCGTGATTATGTATCACATGCATTGTATAGATGGCATTTTAATAATAAATATCTAAAATAATTATAATTATTAGCTGTCTTCAATAAAGTTTTTAAAATATTCTTATTTATTATTTATTAATAGTGCAGAAGTGAAAAAAATATACGCAACAAAATTGAAAATCCTCCTTGTTGTTTTTATTTTGCTTCTGAGACATTATAAAATAAATACAACTGTTGTCTATGATAATCAATAATTCAAATTTTAAGATCGATTGGCACAAATTGTAGCTATTAGGAGAATAATGACTAAGACGAGCGCTTGGATAAATAAAGATCATTGATGTAGCTCGTAAATCATTTAAAAGTACTTTTAATTAGATACAAAACATGTGAACCTATACAGATAAATAATTTAAAAGATTTTTAATTATGTATAGTATCACTAAATTAAATATTTATGTACGCGCAGTCCGATCAACATTGAAATATATTTATATATTTTTCCAACTACAAATATAAAGGTACTATATTACAAAATTAAAGGTACTATATTAATACTAGGTACTAGGTATCCTAAAAAATCGAGAATAATCGACATATCGAAATAAAATTTCAGCATTATTATTTTCTACACAACTCCGTACATGTTATAAAATAAATTTTCAAATTTTTGCTTTATTTAATTATGTTACTTAGAACTTCTAATTAACAATATATAATTAATAATACTATTTCCATTTTTTTCTCAAATTAGCTAATAGCTTTCACACTACGTCATAATATAATGATTTTCATATGCCTAAAATACATCGTTAATGTTACTGTAAAAAAAAAATCTATTCTATATACTCGTATATAAAAAATGCGTCTAAGAATATATAGTAATCTTTTCTCTGATATTGTTAAATAATTTAATATGTGGAAGTCCAGAATTATAATATTTACAAAGTACAAACATAATTATTATTTACATTAATATAATTACTATATATATATATATATATATATATATATATATATATATATATATATATATATATATATATATATATATATATATATATATATATATATATATATATATATATATATATATATATATATATATATATGAGCATTGAGTCTCAATAATTCATAGTTGTTATATATTGATAGTTTTGAAGTTTTAGTAGTGCATCAATAACAAAGTAACGCCACTTAAAATTCAATTTAAAGATTTCATACATCACCATTCCAATGGCTTAGGTAAAATAAATCATAATTGCTGATAAATGCAAAAACATGTAGAGTCTATTATTTATATTTACATACTGGTATTACATTGTAAAAACGTAGCACTTCAACTAATATACGGTTATTATGATTCACTGAAAGTTCACCTATTTATATCCTAGCATTAAAATATCCATCTTTAATACCGCATGAGCGCTGTGATTCCGAGTGGTCTAAATCGAGCGAGCGAACTTATAGAAAGGGAATAAATGAATGGGTGCACTTGTCGAACGCGAGTGTTTATCACCAATATGGTATAATGGAAGCACGCTGTATATGTCTAAAGCCGAAATTCAAAGTTGTCTACAACGCGCTGTAGTACTCACATACTCGTATCTAATATACAGCTGTGATGTCGACTTAGAAATGTGATAGAGCGCTTTTGTATCGCCTCTCGGTTGAATCTCGCACGGTTCCGCTTGCCCGCCAGCCGCCAGCCGCCAGTCGCGCCGTACGCACCGAGGTCTTCGCATGTCCTACACCGCGTCGCAGCCCTTATCAAAACATTCCCGCATTGGGATCGATCTGAACGTCTACGTTGCGTACCGTGATAACGTACGAGCCCCGAATGACGTTGCGCCAGTGTCCCCTTTAGTGTTGTGACTTATGCTCTGTGAACACTTATTGGATTATTGTTTACAATTTTTGTTTTGATACGTCACATTGCAAGCTTACTAGTAAGTACTACTCATTGATAATTTGTTGTTGTATTGTAATTTGCGTTATCATTCCAAATATTAAAAATATTTTTTCTAAATACTATATTACAATTTTAAAAAATCAATAATCTTAAACATATATTTGTTTTTTTTTTGTATTAAATTAAATCTAAAATAAAAAATAAATACTTGAGTAAATTAACCTTCACGTATGCAAATGTAGTGTAAATAATAACAAGGCTTAACTACATTTAAAAAATATACAATTCTTTAAAAAAATTGGGGACATACTCAAAAATCAAGACAAACAAATTAAAAAATCTCTTTAAACGTCGCAAAACTACGCAACATAACAAATGACCGGAGCCATGCTCTTGTAGAGTTGTATAGTAAATAATCAAACAATATTTTCACATTGACATTGATTTTATATTTCCTTGTCGAGATAAAAAATATGCACGACTCCGTTTTGTTGTCACTTAAGTGGAATAATATGATTCAACGTTTCGTTCTTTTTACGTGAACCATTTGTATATGTAGGAATCTTAACAGAACGTTACTGAAAGTGTTAGATGAGTAGAGACAAAAGACATATCCGTTGAAGCAAGAGCATCAATAAGACGTATTTTTACACACAAACGCAAACATTAAAAGAGTTACTAAAGAGCAATATGGAGCTGTGTTTAAGACAAGCTTATTTTAGTAAAAGCTGACTTGACTCAAACACAAATGTAAAGAAATTACTATATTGTTGGTGCATTCTAACTGAATTATAGCATTATAAGATCTCGAAAATAATACACGCTAAAAAATAAATTGCAAAAAAAAGATTAGACCCTGAGTATAGTTTAAAACTTACATGTTGTTGTTATAATTTATATATTATATCAACATATATATACATATATATATATATATATATATATATATATATATATATATATATATATATATATATATATATATATATATATATATATATATATATATATGTCAAATAATTTATGCGTATTAACTCTGAAATGGAGTAGTGAAGTATTAATTGTTTTTGATGAGATTTTATTATTAACTTTTATGTTTATTAAAGAATATAAAATCAAAATATCAAAATATAAAATATCAAAATTATCCTGCCGCATATTATTATATGTTACTGGTATGACATTATAATAATTATTATTAGAACTATCGGGTTATACGTTTATCGAAGAACTCCTAACGACTTTGGCTGACTAGACTTTATAATAAACTACGGCCGTGATTATCCTACGAGTGTCTCAAGTGTCGACACGACCAAGCTTTTTATATGTAACTACTGACGGAAGCCTAATGATATAAAATAATGATAAACCTAATGATTCCTCCAGTTCCGTTATATGACATCTGGATGTTACAGTATTTTTTTCTATCGATGCAATTTCCGAAATTTGCAGTGACACAAAAAAAATAGATGCTTTACTCTATGATCTTGAAAACAGAACATGATAAATTAAAACTATTTAGTTAAACGCTATATTTAGAATAATTGCAAATTTGTGTTAATTTGCAAAAAATTTCCCTGCGCAAAACGGAGCACATCAAGTGCGTCCGCGATAGCCACTATGCGCGGACGCATGTGCGCATATGCGACCTGGATGCCCGGCCAGCACGAAATAATCCGGTCACTACATCAACGCGGTCATTGTAGCCGCCTGGCTAACATTCTTGCTACTTAATTTAATTCCATTACCCGTTGAAATGAACTGATTCCCATAATATTAAAAAAATATCAAATTTGTCGGCGGACGGGTTGAAAGCTTCTGGCAATCTTTATCTTACTTACTTATGTACCCACTAAATTGAACCAACCGATAATTATTCACACGTTAAACGAGTTGCATATTCGTGTTAAAAGTAGATAAAGAATTTGCATTTGAAAACTGTAGTAGGGCTATTTATATTCATATCCTATCCTGTTAATCGATGTGTAATTATTTTTAATTTGTGAAAATCAAAAGCTTATCAGATATTTATAAAATATTTACTAAAGATATCGAGGACTTGTCCCTCTAAAGACTTTCAATGAATGTTGGTGGACATTTAAAAGAAATAACTGTAAAAAAAGACATTTATATTTTGCATTTATTGTCTTATTTGGCTGGCTGTGCTTTCGAATCCTGCAAGTTAGCCACTCTTCGGCAGTAAATTTACAATGCAATGTAACTAAGTAGAAGGAGGGTGGCGATCTGGGAGCTACTCATCATTGGCTACATTCTGCCTTACAAAAGTCGCTCTATAAAAAATTGTACATAGCGTTGCATTATTTCAAATAAAAAAAACATTTAAACTCGTTATTAAGTTATTTTTTTAATGTAAATAGAAAAATATGAGTTATGTTATATTGTTGACAAGTCAACTAATTATAATTAACGTGTATAAAACAAATATCTGATAAAAAATGCATATAAAATGGGACTGCTTATGTGTGTTGTTGCAACTCTTACTTTGTTGTATATCTTTCGAAGAGTAGAATAATAACTTATTTCACTTTAACCAGCTTTCAATTTAGGACATACGTTTCAAATGATAACAGAATACAGTATATTCTTTTATTATTATATAATATATATTATAGCTATAATATTATTTTATATAAAATATAACCGCTTCCTAAAGATGCAACTGCAACGAAATAATACAGACGACTCTACTAATAGCGCTCTTACTTAAAGCAATTGCATGGCAAACAAAATGGTTTAAACACTGAATCCACCTCACATTTTACTTTTTAACTTAGTGGGAGGTAAATACGTTAAGCTTAATATCAATTTGCAGTTATATATAGTGTACTTTAATATTCACAACTCACTCTGTATACGAGTATATATATGTTAAAACTGTATAATTTTGAATTCATTATGCTCTAATTTTAAAATTATTTTTAATTACTTTGTTTAATGTAGAACCATAAATGAAACATAAAAATATCTCTTAAAGATATTAAACAATTTTTTAACATTGGACTGGTTTCGCGTAACTCCGGAAGCAGACTGGGTCTAATTTAAAATACTTAAAGAATTGATAAAAGTTTCGATTTAACTTATGAAAAATGATCTTATACTGAATGTCGCTGACCGAGGATCACTTTTTTGTCTCTATTACGTAGATCGAGTAACAGCTTTCACTTAATGCTAGTTGTTATTACCGAAGAATCACGCAACTTTTAGGTAACGTAGTACTGCCGCTTCATTCTGGACATGTTACGGCGGACGTAGATTTTATGGAAACAATCATTACTAGCCCCTAACTAATAATGTAATAAAGTATTCACTTTATTTCAAGTACTTTTATACGTGTGCAAAATATTTAAAATCAGTACATTCTACAAAACTATAAAACATGGAGAACTCCGTTCGATGCTTTAAATTCATCCAACCGTAAATAAAGGAATTCTGATAGCATTGTACAATTAACGTTAATTATGAAACACAAATTAGTATTTATTAAAAAAAGTTACCTACTGACATACTTGCTGGAAATCAAACCTGAGAAATAATAAATTATTTTACTAAATTAAGTTATAATGATAAATACCATATGGGTATTTATCATTATACTTTATAAACATTTATGAGAAAACACATTGAAACATAATTTGAACAGTAGAGTCTATATATAAGCATCTGACAATTGTAAAACATGCTTAGATCGTTTAAAACATGTACCTACTAACAAGTATCCACTTTAATTTAGTTTCACTATATAATACCGTCAAACGTTCTTTAAATATTCTTCTTAATATATAAAAAAAAATGCTATTTTTGTTATTCATAGCACAATTGATTCTACAAAATATGACGTGACAATCTAAGATAGCAGACAATTAAAAAGGGTTTAAATAGAAAAACACATTGATTCCGTGACCATGAAGCGTAACAAACGGCTGAAGATAATTGCCGTAATCGCTGGATTCTTCTCCACACGTGAAACTAATCAGCCACGCGAGTTCCGGATGAGTATCATACGAGCATATCGTAATCCGATCATCTGACATTGTACAAGTAAATTGCATTTTCATTCTGCTGTCACTGTCTTACCTATGTAAGCTATACTAAAGTACTATTAGAAAAAGTAAAACGTGTCTTGTTGCAAATGATTTTATGATGTATGATATACTTTAAATAATAATAAAAATACGTTCCTACCTACCTTAATAATATATTATTTTTTGTGTAATTAAATTAAATTTTACTACAAAAAAAAATGTATACACTTACACTAGCTGGTAACTCATAACCCTTTTTAGTCTCGTCGTAATCACGTAAAAAAATATAATGCCGTTAAAATAAGATTTTGTGGCAGGAAATTGTCCGAGATATCGTCGAGCATAGTCGTATTTGTTTTATTACTAGCAATTAAAGCTTGACGACTTGACGTTTGATTTACCTCCGTTGCATTGGGAGGAGTCACTTAACTTCCAATACCACGTGTAATGATATCTAATCAATGTATAGTGCATTGACCGGCGTAAGGACCTAATTGGGATTGTAGGTAGGAATGACAAAGTATAAATATTTTCATTTATATTTTGTTGCATTTTGTAGTAGTTTTTATTTAATTCAAACTATTATTTACTAACAATATATTTTTATAACATACTATAGTTAATATACTATAGTATACTATAGTTAAATATATTTTTATACATAAAATATTTACTTCAGTTACACTGCATCGCATAGATATTTATATGTAAATAACTTAAATGTTCGAAAATTATTGTTAAATATTCCGTGTTCGTCTCACCAAAAATAGTTTCGCTACCTTTCTATTCAATTAAATATTAGAGCTCCATCTACGCGTAGGTGAAGACACTTGCAAGAAACATTTTTTTTCATTGAGAGTTCGCCCACGGTGCGCGTGCGCCGGCCGCCCGCCTACACTCATATAAATTGTTCCCTTAACAGTACCTAGGACAAATTACCCTTGTAATAACTATGATAGTCTCGACATTAAAATAAGACAGCTTTCTTCTTACCACTAGAGATAGTTGCGTGAGTGCAATACAGTCATGCGATCCCAATATAGATATTAAAATGAATAGATTTATTTATACATTAAATGAAACTATTGTTCATCGAATTTTATCACTCATAAACAAATGCAAATTAAAACGTTTATTTCCTTCATAATAATATAGTAGATATCAACTACAATATTTAATATCTTTAAGAAAATATATTATTAAAGTGTGTAATAGATGACATCAAATGACACACTACTTGTAAATTTTATTATTATTTATATACAGTTCCATCACGGTGTATTCCATATATAGCAGGCCTAGTGTTAAGACACTTTGTTCTCAACTTTCCGTCTTTCTATAATTAATTGTTGAGTGGCGGAACTCAACGTCGAGCTTTATTTTGTTACCAGAGCAAGGAAAATTAAAATAATTAATTCTACTCGAGGACCTACACCCACAACCCGTGTTAACAATCAAGCGTTGTGACGGCGTATAATATATATAAATTAATATATACTACGACAGGTCGTTAACGTGACTATAGAGATGGCTTATTCGTGTCAGCGTATAAAACATATTAATGTACAGAAAAAACAAAAAGTGTGAACTTAAATGACCGATACGGCCCAAGGTTAAAAATAATACCATCGAAATTTTTTACCTGTTTCTCGGTAAATATTATTATAAAGAAACAAAAAATGAAAGGTCCCCGACTATCAAGAAACCTGACAAATAAGTTTCACAATATAATGAGGTAAGAAATATTTTCCATTTATAAACCGAGCATTCGAATAAAATAAAACTAGTTAAAATTAATTTCATATAATTCGCATCGCATTCTTCTTTAAAGGCCGTCTGAGCCATTTTTCTTCTAAGTAAACGGGCCAGTGTAATCACGGTTCATTTCCATCGTGCCTGTCATGTTAAAGCGAGCAATCTCTCGCAGGATCTCCCGATAATCTCGCTTATCCCATAGACTTCGTCGCTTTTAATATTGGAATAAAATGTGCCAGTATGAAATATGTGACTACATCCTTAGCCAAAGAATAATTTATTTGATTTTGATGATAGAAAACTTCAGAGGAACTGTAGATAGAGTAACTATTATACACGAATTAGAAGCTATTGGTTTCAGTTACATTAAATAATATAAATAGGGAGCTTTGAGGCTGTCGTGGCGCACTTTTGTCTGTAAGCGTGACAGTTGTGAGTTCGACTCCCATTCAGGGAATGGAATTAATCTCATTTTCAGTCTCTGGTAACTAGATAAACCGAAGCGTTGAGGTCCAACATTCAGCACTCAATGTTTCTAGATAAGAGCGGAAAGTGGGGAACGGATATTTAAAATACTGGGTTCCCTCTGTCTACCCTGCTACATGCCAGAAAAAGCATGAAGAAAAAAAAGTGTCCATTAAAGTCCAAGTTAAACAACTAAATTAACAAAAATTTAATTTAAACATTAAAGTCTGTCGATAGCACGACAAATATGTGCCATATGAGGAGCCCCTATAATAACTCCTTCCATACAATGTACTCTGTAAATAGAAGGCTGTATACTCTGAAATGAGTAGTTGCTTATTTGTTAAAGTAAACGTAAAACACTTTTTACGTTTTACTTTGTGGCGTCTGAAAGGAGAAATTACTAATTTTCCGTTCACTGCTTACCATCTTTATTCAAGACAATATGGCTGAACTCAACACCGCGTTTTATCTTACTGGATCGGAGAAAAATATATATCAATATCAGTATAATTATATTGATATATATATTTTTCTCCGATCCAGTATCGGCCTGTGATGTATGCCGATGACATAGTACTCATTGATGAGAGCCGACTGAAGCTGGAGCGTAAAGTGAACGCCTGAAAGGATGCGCTTGAGAACGGTAGTCTTAAACTGAATGTATCGAAGTCCGAGTACATGGCATTGCGGGAACCCGGACTTGACCACCATCCACATCGAGCCTGAGCCAGCCGTTAAGTCGGAGAAGTTCAGGTACCTTGGATCCGATATGCATGAGTCTGAGGCATCGACCACGACATCCATGCCCGTATAAACGCTGCCTGGGCCAAATGGCGGGAAGTCACTGGTGTGGTCTGTGATAGCAAAATATCGCCCAAGCTGAAGGGGCTGATATACAAGAGCATTATCCGACTGGTTCTTTTATACGGCAGTGAATGTCGGCCAGCATTATCTCGGCACACTCAGGAGCTTCACGTCACGGAGATGAAGATGCTAAGGTGGATGTGTGGCGTTACGCGGTCCGACCGCATACGCAACACATTCATTCGAAGTAGTCTTGGGGTCCGAGACGTAGCGGATAACCTCCAAGCGTCGCTTGAGATGGTATGGCCATGTTATGCGCCGACCTAAGAACTATGTCAGAAGGAAGTGCCTTGACATATCTGTCCCTGGAGTTAGACCCGGACGCCCAAGGAAGCGATGGCTGGATGCCGTGACGCAGGACATGAGAGCCAATAGATTGTCCACTAAGGATGTTAAAGATCGAGTAAAGTGGAGTAAGCTTAGTCGGAAGGCAGATCCTGGCAAATGAAGCCGGGACTAATGCTATGCTAAGAAAAGAAGAAGAATGATACCCATATTTGTCAGTTAAAACTGCCCACTGTTATCTTTATTTTACTTAAATTTCTATATGTCAATAGGAATTGCTTATCACGCTTAACAAGTTTTGTGAAGACAGTATTTTATTATTTCTAATCATTAACTGGCCAGGACCATAGTAGACCTAAACCAGTTTTTAGAATCAATTATAGCCTATTTCCTGTTCAAACTTAAAAGCTACGCAACAAAAAAAAACATTCAAATCCTCCCCAATCATTGGTTTTTGCTTCATGACTAAATTATATTTTCGTATTTTTAGAACTCCGTACATTAAAAGGAAAAGCCAGAACCGTTTTAAGATCAATTTGTCTAGACCATTTTCTTCAAATCGCGTGGATATATTAAGTTGAAAATAATATCAAACATCTATGGTCCCTTGAATAATGAAATGAAACAATCTAACTTCAAAGTTAATGAGATTAAAAGGTATGAGCGATTATTTTTCCCGTTGCTCTAGAGGTCTAGAGCTTAGAGTAAACAAAGGAAAATATCCGAAAATTTAAAACTTATACGTTTATCCCAGAAAGAAACCATTATAAACTTTTATATGTAGTTCATTTCAAACAAAATAGATACGACGGCAAATTTAAATTTATTTTAATAAGTTGTATTTTCCGCTGACATACAATCATGAAATTGGTACGGAACCCTCGGTGTTCGATTACTACTCACACTTTTTTTAATGTAGGTACACTTTTTTAACTGTTTATTATATTATTATCTATAATACTGTATTATATTATATTTATAGATAATATACGAATATAATGAATGCATCCTTCTAAATATAATAATATGAATATAAGTGGATTGCTTGTTGTTGCATAAATATATCGATGATAAATTGACACCTTTTTACGTAATATTCAAACTATATTACTATAACGTTACTAACTTGTATTATATTGCAAATAATGTTGGTTCATCATTATATAATATTATGTACACGTGAGTGCGTATAGATTAGATAGATATGAAATACGTAATTTTTTTATTATTTCTAAACCATAAGTAAAAAAGAGTTTAAATACATAACGTATAATATATAAAATACTTTAAAAGCAAACAGGCACCTTAGCTAAGAAAATTACACAAAAGTTCTTATTAGAATTACATTAGAATTACACAAAACAATTCAATTTTAATAGGCAAAATATAAAATGCTAAGTATCATTTAAAGTGAAGGACAAAAACAATACCTACGTGCCTACCTACCTACATAAAACCGTAGTAAATACAAAAAAAGTATTTTCAGCCGATTATACTTACAAAAATAGAAATAAACACGTTTATTTTTCATGCTAGAAGAATAGGTTACAAACTTCATTTGTTGCCATTAGAAGTTCTTTTGCCGGCGTTGTATTGTACTCTGTAGATGGCGATAAATTCTCTACGTGATGGAATTTTTATATTTCCGATCCCTTCACGCTACCCGTATTATGATATTTATATAATCGCTAAAGCTTATTATGATCAATGATTGTGCTGATTTTAGTTTATTTTTTTAATGATCATTAAGTATAAATAGGTGTATATAGGTACTATAAGCTTAATTTACTTTTCTATAACTTTAAGCAAGAAATGTATTTATGTCGATTTTGTAAAGAGTTTTTGAAAGTAATCAGTTCATTTGTGTAAGCCCGCTAACATGATGTATAAACACTACGTCATTGAAAATTGTTTTTATTTGATTTTTCAGTCAAGCGTCGCCTGCACACGCCGCCGCTGTCCGTCTGCTCCATGAGCATTCCTGGTATGAGGTGAGTCATGCTACTGTATTTATAGGCGATGTACTTACAATGTCTACGCCATATTGAGATTTGTGGTGCACTGAAGTATAACACGCGTATTCCGTGTTAAAAAGATGTAAAGCGCGTTTGTGCGACGAAGAAAACAAAAACGATATATAGGCGAATGAAAAGTTCTATTTTCAAAAGTTGTAACACACAACTATTGTCAAAGTACAGTTTTATATAAAGCTATATTCTGATTAAAAATAAAGTATTATTTTTACTTGCTACTCTACTTTTCGTCTAACTTTATAATATTGCGCAATAGTTATAGTAACCTAAGCTTTGTTTTACTAGACCGAGGAAATAGAAATCATGTAGGTAAATGTTATATGTCAGTAACACATATGAAGTTTTCAAGTGCAATCCAATTGTTTAGTAAAATGCAATTTCACCACCAGTAGCTGAAGTGCGTGCACTCGCTATTAGCAAAGAATAGCCACGGCTGTATTATTAGTGTGCAGCACACACCTGCCTCGCCTTGCTGCCTTGATGTCAATGTCCGTCAAACGCGGCACTAACTACTTAATACTTATACCTAGACACTTATACATTACAAACAATACTTGGTGGGCAAACGGCAAGCAGTACCTAATGGCACAACACACCAAACCACAAACATATATAAATCTTTTTGTGGTGTATTTCTTATCTATTAACAAAAAATGGTTAAATTTATTACTACCTCCGTATTGCTATTAAGGTACTCGTTAGATTTATGAACATTACGTAAAGTTACAAAAATAATAATAAAGAACAGACGTTAACTAAACCATTCCTGGTTTTATCAAAAAGGAGTTGTTTCTCATTAATTTCTGACATAAGTCCACGCATACTTAACTCTGACTTAACTACTGTAATCAATGTTTAAAACAATAACATGATAATATGCAATTGACAGTGGTTATTTGACCATAATATTGCTTTTGTTTAAACCAAAATGAAAATTTCTAAGTCCAGTAACTAAATGCTTATTGCCTACTTAGGCATAACGCTGAACGTTGCGCTGGCGCCATTAAGATGAACATAATTACCGAGCACGTAAACAAATCGAGTCTTGGAATGATGGCGTGCACGGTATTTCCATTCGCACAAAGGAATCTTAAGTGTACAGTAATCTAGGAATCTTGAGCCGGCAGGATTCGTCGGGTCTGTCAGAGCGTGCGTGTTTGTTGCGAATGTCTCGAATTATGCAATTACAAGCGCGGTCCGTCGTCGTTGACGCATTTAGAATATAGTTCAGTAATGTAGTTTTCATCATTACTATAATTTCTCTAACTGTTTGTACACTCGTCTCGTCGTGGTAGAGACCTGATAACCGTACTAATTAGTAATTTAGATAGTTTCTAACTATCTAATTTTGAAATTAACAATTAATTTAAAGTGCTTTTTTAATTTACTTTAAATGTTCCAATTAAAATAATATTTTATTTTATGTAAGATATTGTGTTATGTAGAAGTACGGATTGTTTCGCTTTATCGTATTAGAAATTGACATATTAATTAATGATAATAATAATTTAGCGCATGGCTTCCAACCAATTAATTATATTAATTAACAATATATTCTAGGTGATATAACGATATTGCGCTGAGATGCGTGTTGAAAGTGATGTAAAGTGCCTTCAGTTTCTAATTAATAGGTACGTTTAATTAACGTTATAATTACCTATACATGTAAAAAATATATAATATATATTTAAAAAAATAACATTTGATTGTAATAAATAACAGTATTAAATATAAATAATAACATAGTTTCGTATTTAAATTTACAATACGCTAGATAATTAAAAAAAACACAGGCGCTAGAAGCCGCCTGCGTTTCCGGCCAACTTGTCCGACCACTATTGATACCCACGGTGAGTCATACAACGTATGATGAATACGCTTAAATGAATAGTTACGACATAACTATCTCATCTTAGTTAATTATGGCGGTTAAGTGTGTCCGTCAAACAGAAGCACCTAATGATAGATCCGTCTAAGTGGCATCCGACAACGTTACCGTTGTACGATAGTAAACTGTTATTTCTATATACCCAAATGAAAAATGTATTAATTTAAAAACAATAATGTTTTCTTCATATAACATGACATCAGCAAAATTATCATATAAGTAACATAACTTTTCAATATCTTTTTATTCAGAAATGATGTATTTTTCATATAAAAAATTGTAACATACGTATGTAGACAAGTTTCAACAGTCAAGACAAAATATCATTTAACTATAGCACTTAATATTATTACGATTAAAGGTAATAATCGTATAAATAACAAGTGTGGAGTTGTATTTACATATAAAAACATTGCGTGTATATAATAGATGTGAATATGCTGCGAAGTTTAACATAAGTAACTAAAGCAAGGAAGATTTGCGTTGCATAAATAATCGAATCTGATTTAATCCATTATGTTATACGCATTATGTATTATTATTTAATCAATTTATATCAATAATTCATTAATTTGTGAAATATGTGTAAAAATAACGGCTAATATTTATTTGGAACTTTTTTATGGATTTTATGTTTATAGTCTGGACAAACCAAGTTTAAACTATAAAATTATTCAGCTTAAACAAGGTATATAGGCAAACCTGATGATAAAACTTAAATAATAATTCTTACGGAATACAATGATGTAATTCATATATTTTTTTTATATTATAGATAAGCAAACATTTATAGTATTATTTTATTTATTAATTTTTTTATTACAGAGCAGGGTGTGCAGTACAAGCGCAATGGTCGCGTGATCGGTCACCATGCGCCTCTTCCGCGGTGCGAAGCGCAGGGAAGTGACCGGGCCGCAGGCAACGCCGCTCGGGGACCTCGCCGCAAACACGCCCCATAGCTACACGCTCGTCACTGCACTCCCCGCCATGGTCATGGAGGATGATGTAAATGATATGAAGAAAGGTGATGACAGAATTTGGCTTAAATAAATATTTACTATTTCCCTACATTTATTAAAGTCTATAAAGTAATCTTAAAATTGAAATCCAATGCTTAACATTAATAACTTTATTTTTATACGAAAAAATATTGGGTAGTTGTTTTATATTGAGATATTTTTTCTTACAGTGTTTGCAACATGGGGTCGCCGCATGGGTAAAAAATTAGATATGTTGAAAAAAAATGAAACTAAAGATTCCTCCGAAGAAGAAACTACAAAAAACGAGAATTTAAACGATGAGATTCCCACAATTGTAACGGGACAGTATAAAAAAAATGGAAAACAAAATTGGAAAATGGGAAGAAGCAGTTCTGATTCTTCTTCTGTAAAAAAAGATAATGACTCTGATTCCATTAGAAGTGGCTCAAGAGATAGGTCGCCTAGTCCATTTAAATCTTTCTTCCATCGAATGGGTTCTACTGGAATGTTAAATAATTCTAAGACCCAATCTCTTAACTCACCAAAGGCACAAGATAGCTATTCGCTTTCTAATGGTTCTTCGCTTTATCGTAGTTGTTCTACATCACATTTGTCTACATATGTGAAAGCTGATGATCCATCTGATGACATAGACTTACAAAGTACAAGCGCCGAAAATAAAACCTCTCCATCGAAACAGAAGCGTAATCTTTTGGCAGACGAAAATTTATGTAGTTCATCGACTAAAGCCATAAGTTGTGATAATATACCAAATAAGTTAGACAGTTCACAAAATGCAGGATCGTGTAAGAAGCCAAATTTTCCATATGCTTTTTTACGGTCAAAATTATCGGTTTTACCAGAAGAAAATAGCATGGCGTCTCAACACAGGTCAATATCGGTAAGGCAAAGCTTTTCGGAAAGGATAGATCGTAAATCTCCAAAGTTAAGGAGAGATAGAATATTTTCACCTAATTCTAGATCTGAAGAGAAGTACCAGAGCAGTGATAATATTTCTGTCTATGAAGATAATATTCTAATGAACGGAGGCTTACGAAATAATTATGATTTCGCAAGAAGTTCAATGAGAAGCATTAACGATAACGACTTAAACCAATACCAATATCGACGACTTGACGATATATCTAGAAGATCGTCTATGATCTCTCAAAAGGCGCCTTTTGATTATGATCCCATGTTAACACCAAGAAATAGAAATAGTTTGCCAGTATATGAATATCGAACAACACTCGGTTCGTCACAGGATTTAAAGGCTGATCTTGCATCTTCAACCCAAAGTATACATCAAGAAGTGCTACAAGCTCACCGATTGAGTAATTATGTAAGTTCAAATGAATCTGGATATGACAGTGACGGGAGACCGACAGATGAGCACACAAATAACTCTCCACCTGTTTACTTGTGCAATACAAAAAGTACGGCAAGTACTATAAATGGTGAATTGGGTCAAAGTACATTTTCACGGCAATTAAGCTTAAATCACAAGCTTAGTGGAAACAAAGTTCAGATTCCAATGAGAAGAAGCTCCACTCCGTGTGCGTTATTTCCATTAGATAAGAATTCATCATATGAATATGAAAATGAACATAGGGATATTAATAGATATAATGGTAGTGAAGTAAGCCAACTTATAACGATAGACTACAATGACGCTAAACCACCCCCTCTTCCAAAAAAAACTCTCAATAAAAAAAATCCTCACATTTACAAAACCATTACGTTGGATGAACGTGTTCAAACTAGGAAAATTAAACTATTACAATCACAATTACATTCTGCTGACCACTCTTCTACACCTAATCTCAGTGAAAATGCAAATATTTCTAATGATTTGAACATTCATCAAATTCAAGAAACAGATATACTCGGCAGAGGTCCCTGTACAAAACGATTTAGGAAAATCAGGTTACTAAAATCTCGATTAGATGAAAGCCTGGGGGTTTATCTGGCGCAGCATAGAGTAGATTTTGAAAATAGCAGCGGCTCTAATTATGAAATTCGTTATATTGTTGTAAAACTTGATTTTGATGGCATAGCGCATAGGGATGGAAGACTCCGAATAGGTGATGAAATAGTTAATGTGAATGGAAAAGTCTTAAGGGGGCTTTCATCTTTGAGAGACGTTCAACATATTGTCAATTCTTGCTCCACTGAAGCAACTTTTGAAGAAGGTGCTTTATTTCAAAGATATCAAGTAGACCTGGTCATGGCACATGATGAAATATCTCCCATTATACTTAGTCGTATTATTAATAATTATCCTTGTGAACAAACTCCAATGCACTCTATGTCAAGTATCCCACCTGATATTATATCACAAACTATACATAAACCATCAACATCGAGTCAAATTGTAATTGAAACTCATTTTCCAAGTGAAGATCAGTCATATAATCAAAATTTAAGTACTATGAATGAACATTACAATGAAAAAATGGAATCAAACAAAAAATGTGAAGTTGGAGTGCAAGTTAACAATAGACTATTGTTATCAAATCAAAAAAGTGACGACGAAAAGTTATTAGAACGTAACTGCTATACACAATCTCATCCGTCACTGCAAAATATCACCAATATAGAAATTTCAATGAGAGCTTCTACATCGAGACACTCAAATAATAATAACTATAGGCCAATATCAGTTCACAGTTCTAGACCACAACCAATGCTTGGTCTATCCGTTTGTAACGATAATGCATCAAACGAAATTAAAGAAAATCCTTCCCACTATATAAAGAATACACAAAGACTTTATCAAAATAGGTCTTTTGAAAATATACCAGAGCAACTTAGATGTAACAATAGTCGTAGTAGGTTTTTTAATAGAGTTGGGTCACAAAGGTGTTCACCCAACTATGGAGCACATGTATCACGCCACCAAGAATATAATAACAGCACAGAAAATATACATATTTCTCATAACACATTGCACAGAGCAGAATTTTGGAAAGGATCTGGTCACAAAAGTCTTGGATTCAGCATTGTTGGAGGGACTGACTCTCCGAAAGGCCAAATGGGAATATTTGTTAAAACAGTTTTTCCAAACGGTCAAGCAGCTGATCAGGGAACTATCTATGAAGGTAGATTAATTTAAAACATGCATTTATATAAAAATAAAATATAATAGTCAACCTAATAATTTATATTTATTTTCAGGTGACGAGATCTTGTCTGTAAACAACGTACCGACACGTGGACTGAGCCACGCAGGCGCGATATCGTTGTTTAAGCAAGTTAAAGAAGGGAAAATAGAATTGACGCTTTCAAGAAGAAGGTAAAATATAACAAAGTATTGTTAAATGTACATATTAATGATTTTATATATTATTCCATAAATAATATTCTTATTATTTTTATTTTTAGAGCTCCTAGGTCAAGATCCGTGGAACCTCTAGGCAACTTTCGCGGTGACACCAAAAGAGATTAACGCTAGATGCGCCCCAAAGACAGCTTAACATGTTTTAATTAAGTGCAATAAATAACATTTAACCTTTTACTTTACTATTTGGCCAAAGGCGAAATCATTTATTACTATTTAGAAATACGTAAATGTTTAAAGGTACGTGGTACTGTGTGCAGTTAAAGCTAAATAAAGTAACCCTTGCTACAAAAAGTTATTGGTGTTAATTATAAAAATAAATTGCTAAAGTATATGTTACACATTTTATCAGCTATATTAAAATATAATATTGTATATAACGCGCCACGCTTCCTACTTTCATTAATGTTGATAAGTATTTTATAATGTGAATATAATAAGACTATGTAGTATCTATTTGTAAACTCTCGTGTTAGATATGATATTACTTATATGATAATTATAATATCCCGTTAGGAATGCTAGATCTCGTTACTCGCTGTAATTGTACGTATTCCACTAGGTGCTAAATATGTTCACCCTAATTTATAGCTTCTACTTATAATATAATAACAGAACTCATGATTTTAAACGTAATATTAAATAGACTGATAATTTGATATTCTATGACAATTCTTTGTACCTATATTCAACTACCAAAGGTTAGTCATAATGTGAGTGTTATTTAATCAATCTACGACACAATCTGTATTACTGTATTACAAGTTGCTTTCAAGTGACAGCGAATATACTCCGTCCATTTAAAATTATTTAAAGGGTCAATTATGACTTTATAATCAAAATTGATAAAAATAACTGGCGAGGATAACATGTTTATAAAAACTCGAAATTACGAATTGAACTAAAACCATCCAAGAACGATCGAAATTAATTATTATAGATAAGGTAATCCAAAATCAGTATTGATAATATTATAGTTCTAATATTTGTAAATAAATTATTAAGGTATCTCTCAATGCTTCCACGTCTTTAGTTGAAAATAAAACATTTAAACTACAAAGGTTTTTTATTACAATATTTAATAATCTAAAATAAAAGCTACATATAAATAATAGTTATAAAATATACACTCTAATAGCTGTTATTATCATAATATGACGCTGGAGGGACAACGAAGGCACTTTATTTATTACCATCATTACGAAATCCCTTGCACACAACAACCATAACAAAAACTAATTTTCTTGTCAATATTAATTATTTAATGTCGCATAAAATAGCAACTCCGCGCAATATCCAGTGTTCGGGATTTTTAAGTGTAGGCAACCAGAGTGGGGTGATGAAAGTTAAATCTGTGCGACATGGCTTCTTATACACAGGGCACTAAAACGAAAAGTAAAATTAGATTTTTTATTTCAATAAACGATAAAATTACAGACACTTGATATATACCGCCTTTTTTTACTTTTTTATTAATATGTTTTCTTATGAACAATATTTAGAGAAAAGATAATATCATTTATATTAAATTCAAATGGTTACTAGCTTTTTTTATTACATAATTATTTATTTACATACAAGAGTGAAAGATATAATAAGCGATAGGATATAAGTGAAAGCTTCTAAGTACAAACTTGAAAGTAACTTAGAAAGACATCAAAATAACATCATAATCGCATTGCCCTTAGAGGAGGCCAAAACAAAGAATCGTAATATTGCGCGTGTCTCCGCGAGATATTACGTCTAATACGACATGTAATATTACTTGAAAGTAACGTAAATGCCTTTATGATTTGGCAAAGATTGGTTTTTTTTGGCAGACTTACTTGATATCGTGTACATACATCTGTATTTTCAGCTTAATAAATAAGAAATAGTTGAAGTTGAATATCAATATTGAAACGGCCGTATATTTTACAAGGGAATCGCTATTCCACAAACAAAGTTGATACTAATACTACACATTCCCACTATCACTATACGACATTATCATTACTTTTATGATAAGTATGTATATGATGTATTCCTACTTCAACTTACTTGGTAAAGCTTAGGGTCTTTAGGCGCAGTAGAATTGATAGCATAAATGTGTACCACAGGCAAGCCTGTATATAACACTTTCAATATGGACTCGCTCAGCCGTTGGTTGCGTCGGTCCCAACCAGCGCCGTCCAGGAACAAACCGTGTACGAAGACACCCTCCTGAATAAATGTATTGTACAAAGATTTACTTTTTTAAAAAGCTGAAAGTTTTTGGCATGGTCTGATTTATAAAACTTTAGTCATAATTTGAAAGTTGATTTTTAATGTTGCTTAAATAACACATATATTTTTTTTAAAGTTCAAGGTATTTTATTTACTCTTATGAATTATGATGAATTGAAACAAATATTTTAAACGATATTAATTAAGAAGCGTACAAGTTATTATTTAACTTACCCCTGGAGGAGCTTTTATTTCCTCGTACGTAGATTTAGTAACATCATTGTGTAGAGAAACCATATCTAGCGCCCAACCTTTATGAGCTCTAGTCACTTCTTGTCGCATAGCAGTTAAAAATCCTTGAAATTAAATGTGAATTTATTTTTAAAAATATGATTATATATTATAAATAAGATTATTATTTATAATATATAATCATATTTTTAAAACATTATACATTAAAAGTATCTCTCGTCTCTTGAGTAGTCAAAACACTCAAGCTAATTAATTCCTCCACGTTATATATAATTATTAATTGATTATAATAATAAACAGCTAGCTAACATTTTAATTCCTCCACGTTATATATAATTATTAATTGATTATAATAAAAACAGCTAGCTAGCATTTTAATTCCTCCACGTTATATATAATTATTAATTGATTATAATAATAAACAGCTAGCTAACATTTTAATTCCTCCACGTTATATATAATTATTAATTGATTATAATAATAAACGAGTTATAGAGAATAATTTTTAAAGATTTAATCCAGACTAAGGATAGAAAAATACTTAAAGAAAACATAAAAATTGGACGGTTAATTGGACGGATTGGATTTGGAATTGGAATTGTTCGATTGGACGATAAAAATTCGTTCATTTTTTTTAATATTTTCTTTCAGTACTACATGCAAAAAAATTAAAGAACTAACAACAACCAAAGCAAATATTAATGCTATCTTAATATAAACGGATGTAATATGCAGAGATATATTACTATACTTAGTAATATTTTTTTTTACGCAAAATGTTGCTGCTAAAGAAAGTCTTAACAGTTAATTACATGATTAACAATTAACCTTGCGGATTAAAAAAGCCAGTCATCCAAAATGAGTACGGGCGCGCTTGGAAGCACCACGAAGAGAATTGTATGTTACGCTCCAAAAACTCAGTGAACCAGAAGCCGAGAGTGGATGATGACCATGAGCCCCTTTGCCATATGGTAGGAACTTTCGCATCGTATATATTATCTAGAGAATCTCGAAGCGCCTATATTAAATTATAAATATAGTAAAAAATACAGTTTTTATTATATTTTAATAGCTTTTACTTATCATTTTGCACATTTTTTTTAATAATATAAATGTTCAAAAGAAAACAATAATATATATTAAAATCGTAGTAATAATTTTTAAAACAAAAATAAAAACATCAATACCAATATTTTCTGTTAAAAATTCTTCTTGTCAGTACGAATGCTAGAAATGAAACAAACTTATATTTTATATGATGAGGCATGCAATTAAAATACCTCATTCATAATAATTGTTCCGTCTATAGCGAGCAGTAAATCTTTTAGCGTAGTTCTCACTAACAATATTACTTTCTGCATTCTGTCAATTTCCTGCCTCAGGAATATCACCATGGAATTCAACATCCCGTAGTGTCGTAGCCTTAAAAAACAAAATACTTATGGGTTAATTGCAATATTTTTTTTTGCAGAATTCAAGCATCAACCGTTTAGTGACACAAAAACTAAATATCTAAATGATTGTGTAGGAGTAGCGAGATTTCTATGGGAAAGATCATTTCGTTACCTTTTTATTTATTCATGTTTTTCTACCCCAAGTAATATTTTAGAATACGTATAAAATTTGATAGGACTCGAAACTACATCCCCTTGGATACAGCCCAAGCGCTCTAGCCAATTAAGCCATACCTGGTTTTCGAGCTACATCAAATTGGTTATATACTTACTATAATTTATATTTATTATTAGTATATCTCTAGACTAAATTTATTCCCTTATACATACATATATATTTTCCATTGGATAATATCAGAGCATAAAAACAAAAAAAATATTTATATATATATATATATATATATATATATATATATATATATATATATATATATATATATATACATATTTGTTATTGTGTATATATATTTTTAGAATTTGATTATTTCAAACTAAACAACATTTGATGTTTGTTATTTACCTTTCTTTAACTTCATGGGGATCGAAATTAGGTGGTACTTTCTCCAGCATCTCCTTACTTTGTCTATAAACAGACGCTTCACGGGTCTCTCCACCACCAGAACTAGACTCTTTCGGTTGGATTGATAATATTGTATCAAGTAATTCTTGCGTTTTGTTTCTTTGATAACTAAAATTATAATGAACTCTGTGTCAAATCACTGCTATTTATAAGTATTTTAATAAAATAAAAAAAAAATTACTAAAATTTTTGATATAATAATTTCGTTAAAGTAAAATTTTTACAATCACTTATCACTTTAATACATTAAGCTGTATACTAACTGTAAATGGACAGTTTCGTAGACAATAATAAAAATATTTAGTAATAAACTAACGTAATATCAGCATTCGTATGTAAGCCGTAAGCTTGCGGCGGATCTGTAGTTTTCATTTTATCAATTTCTTCGAGATACTCTGGTATATTCTTAAATTTCATAATACCATAGCTCTTATAAAATTGGAATTCATCCGAGAACAACTGTTCCGTCAACCATACTTTGCAAAAAGTTTCAAGTAAACGGTTGTCATAATCGTCAGTCACTCTACCACCGTATTGTACTGCCGACACCATATATCTGGTCATAAATATATATTACTTAATATTTAAACATGAATTTAAATATTTCACATATTATTTTTATATTTTATACTCGTACATATTGTGTAAATTATAGCACTTGTTAAAAAACTTATAACAAAACTTAACTTTCATCCAGAAAAAACGCTAACTACATATTTAACTTATATTGAAAAGCTTTTTTTATAAATTCCTCCCTTATAATAAAGATATATTACTTACCGTACTGTAGTCCAGCTGACACACTGACCAGGCTCTAATATATCCAGGTGATTTTGAACAAACATGCAAGATGCCAACCAATCAGCCGAGTTGAACTCATAAGGAATATTCCAGCCCAATGGACCAAACTTACGTCGCTCTTGCACAACAGTGTGGAGAAAAGATATCGTGTAAATGAGGGGCAAATAAAATGGACTGTCGCTGTAATCTAGAAAATCTTGGCTCATGGAGTCATATGTCCTCATCAAACCGGCTTTTACACCTTTAATATATTAAAATAAATACACATTTAATTACATGTCAAAATTAACTTAAAAGGGTTATATATTATTAACATTTCAAATTCAAGTTAATTGCAAACAGAAGGTTGTAGAAAGGTCATGTAAGTAACAATCTTAAATAAAAGTAAATTCGTGACAGAAAAAGTACAATTTGACGATATACGCACCCGATGGAGGTTCACAGGTATATTTGATTGACATTTGTAGAAGAGTTATTGGAAATTTGTCATGAACTTCTGTAGTAATCCACAGCCTAAAACCACAACAAAAACGAAAATAGTGATCATAATAAATTTATAAAATTAAACATGAAAAAAGTTTTTAAAACTATATTCACCTAAACGTCTCGTGAATTTTCTCAGGATCTTTTTCCAATTCACCAAATTGTTCCATAACTTCGGTCATATACTCTAAGCCTAAATGGCAATTTTGTAATAACACCCATAAACCCTGTGAATTTAAATGTCAGAAGTGATTACAATATAAGGTAATTCTTTATATATTGTGTCAAATATTTAATTATAATTTTATTTACCTCTTTCAACGCCCGGTCAATCAATTTCCTCGCATGAATTTCCTGGCCTTGCCCCATTGATATCGAGGAACAAAGACATTCCAACCTCTTTGCAGTTTGTTCGATAGACGGCGTCGGATCCGAGCCCATCGAAAGAAAACCAATTAAGGGCACTAATGGACGTGATTCTAGCACCATTTGCTTTAAATAAATAGTAATTGTAATAAGCTATGCCTATCAACGATATAGCAAAGCTTATTCAAAATTTAAATACTTGATTTTACCTCGTAATTCACAATAACTGCTTCAGAAAACTTTGATCCCATGGAGTTCATTACATATTTCCTATAAAAATATCAATCACCATTTAGTCATTTAATTGACAAGTTTTATAGTTAGTATTGCTTAATATTTTATATTTTTCGAAATAAACATAATGCCCTTACAAACTCTGTGCTAATGCGCGATCGGGACACCACGAACGAACCACCAATAACTTTCTAAACACGTCTAGCGTATGATATCCATCTGGCAACGGCTCATCTTCAGGAGCTTCCTTATCAAACCTTGGAAGCGATGATATTATTTTAATATATTAAAAAATAAATGAATAGGCTCTGAAATCTATATATTATTTGTAAATAGATAGGTATATATTTTTATAGACTAAAAAAATCACGTACCAACTTTTCCAACCTTTCTCGTTATTTGATACTTGGTCTAATATATTAGTAAATTGTCTCAGACTAGACAACTGCACTAAATTTAACCAGGACATGTCAGTTACCCATTTAAATGGTTTTGGGGGACATGCATTCAAATCCAGAGCAGCGCCACCTTAAATAAGATGAAAAATTATATATTTCAACATAATAATGTTAACTACAAACAGAAATTAGTAAATAGAATAGTACTTATAATTCACCTTTTATAAATGTTTGAAATTCATCGTACGATACGTACTCCCTTTGTAAATCTATTTTTAGGGTTAATAATACTGTGAAAAGATACTTATGTTTCTCATAAAACCCTCGACTAATATACTTCCATACGTCATATGTCTAAAAAAAGGTAATTAATGAAATAACATAAATATTGTGTTATGACAAAAGTATAATTACATAAACTTTTTTTTGTAGCTTTACGCTGTATCCTGCATATAGCAGGGTATACTTTCAGCTCAATTTTCAACGGGCGGAACTCAACGCCGGGCTTTGTCATCTTACCAAACAGAGGAAATGAAAATGATACATTACGCGAGTACCCACCCGAAGCTCTCCCGCTACACCACGATGGCTTAGAACGATTCATTATTACTTTTATATATTGAGAACCACTGAGAGGAACTGTGTTATTTAAATTATTTTATTTTCCTATTCTGATAGACAAAATGCGGCGTTGAATTCCGCCTCTCAATACATTATGAAAATTGGACACAAAATGGACAATGACGTAAAAGAAGGAGTGATTTGTTTCTCACGCTGTAAACTTCACGTAGCAGGGTAGACAGAGGGATTGGTAGACTGAAGGAACCTAGTGTAAAGACACTCGCTATAATTTGAATAATTTATTTATTTACATAATACATACCAAATATTCAATAATAAAGGCGATCCGCTTAAACGTGATAGGGCTCTGCGGCGATCGTTCCATGGATATATCAAACCTCTCAAGGAACTGTGCTAACGACGTCTGATACATATTGCACACTAGCGACATGTTGCATATCAAGAAGTAAAGGACGGAGCCGCGAGTCGCTACCGGCCGGAACTCCTCTCGTGCAATGTTTATCTTTTGTTCCGTTTCCTTTGCACCATCTAGTTTTTCTTTTACCTAAAGCGTAAAAACTTACGTAATTTGTATAGGTTGAGGAGCTTTATATATTCTCGTTTAATTTTATTGAAGTACTACTATGGAAATAATAGTACCAATATTACATATTAAAATGTGTAGATATATATTATATACAATGAATAAATTGACAATACCGAAAAAATTTATTCTTTGTTTTTATTTAAAATGACAATGTTTAAGATCTTTTACAAATAGTAACTTTTAATAATTTAATACGTACTTCAGTAGCAGTCGCCTTAGTGATATTAAGCACTTGGATCAAAGACACGTCTTCAACTAACGACCCCTGTATAGTAGTCAATTTGTGTAACAAATTCTCTTCTAATTCTTGCATTTTACGTCTATTTGCCGTTACGTCCATTATTAATTGCGTTCGTTCTGCTTCCATTTCAGCTTTTTCGGTTAATATCACACGTCCTAGCAATTGATCTTCTAGACCTGTTTCACGGAACAACGATGAAAATTAATATTTTTATGTAGAAAGAAACATAATATTTTGATATTGTATGTACCTATTTAGAAACTTTAGTATAAATTTAATAGCATAAAATTAGATAAAATTCTCGTTGGGGGCTTTACCAGTCTTGAAACACGCCGTTTTCCGCATGAATTCGAGACACTTCTTGTTGAAGTCAACACCGGGCTTTATCCTACCAGAGCGGAGAAATAAAAACAATTCATTCCGCAGAGCGGGAACCACAGCCATCACGTAAAGATAAAAAAAATTCTATAATTTTTTTATTTATTTATTTATACTTTATTGTACACCACAAATGTAAACGAAGAAAGTTACAAAAAAAGTATAATGACATGAAAGTATAAAAAAAAACAAAAGTATTACTCAAAATTATATCTTCTTCTTCCACTTTGCATTATCCCGGCCTATTGCCAGGGTCTGCTTTCCTACTTAGTCTACTCCACTTTGCACGGTCTTGAGCATCCTCAGTGGTTAGTCCATTGGCTCTCATGTCGTACGTCACGACGTCCAGCCATCGCTTCCTTGGGCGTCCGGGGGGTCTTACTCCAGGGACAAACATATCAAGGCATTTTCTTCCGACGTAGTTCTTAGGCTGGCGCAAAACGTGGCCATACCATCTCAGACGAGGCTCTTGGAGCTTATCCGCTACGTCACGGACCCCAAGACTACCTCGAATGAATGTGTTGCGTATGCGGTCAGCCCGAGTAACGCTACATATCCACCTCAGCATCTTCATCTCCGTTGCGTGAAGCTCCTGAGTGTGCCGAGATAATGCTGGCCAACATTCGCTGCCGTAAAGAAGAACTGGTCGGATCATGCTCTTGTATATCAGCCCCTTGAGTTTGGGCGGTATTCTGCAATCGCAGACCACACCAGTGACCTCCCGCCATTTGGCCCAAGCAGCGCTAACCCGGGCGTGGACATCGTAGTCGATGCCTCCGGACTCGTGCATAATGGATCCAAGGTACCTGAACTTCTCCGATTTAACGGCTGGCTCAGGCCCGATGTGGATGGTGCTCGAGTCTGGGTTCCCGCAAGCCACGTACTCGGTCTTTGACACATTCAGATTAAGACCACCGTTCTCAAGCGCACCCTTCCAGGCATTCACTTTACGCTCCAGCATCAGTCGGTTCTCGTCAATGAGTACTATGTCATCGGCATACATCATCAGCCATGGAGGCTGGTCCTGATGTGAACCGTGACAGTATCTAGCACTACATTAAACAAAAGTGGACTAAGAGCTGAGCCTTGGTGAACCCCTACTGTAATTGGGAAGGGTTTGGTATCGCCAACAGCGGTCCTAACTGTAGAAACAGAGTCGTTGTACATGTCTCTGATAATAGCAACATAGGATTCAGGGATCCCTTTGGATCGCAGTGCCCACCAGATACACTGACGTGGCACACAGTCAAAGGCCTTTTGCAGGTCTAAGAATGCCACATGCAGAGCTCTCCTCTTTTCCCTGTGTGCCTCCATCAAAATTCTGAGGGCAAAAATGGCGTCCGTAGTGCCTGATCCTGGCTGAAATCCATATTGACACTCAGAGACAGTACACTCTCGGCGGAGCCTGAGGGCAATCAGGCGCTCGAAGAGCTTCATGGTGTGACTAATAATCTTAATGCCCCTATAACTACCGCAATCTTGAACACTGCCCCTTCCTTTGTAAATAGGGGTAATAAAACTGTGCCGCCATTGATGTGGCATCGTCCCAGTGTTCAAAATGCGGTTAAAAAGATCAGTAAGCATGAGCACACCACGAGAGCCTAACGATTTCCACGCTTCGATCGGAATATCGTCAGGTCCCACCGCCTTGCCGTTCTTCATGCGTCGAAGACAATTCCGAGTTTCATCAAGGGTTATTGGAGCAATAAGTCCTAGGTTAGGAGGTGGTTCAGACGGAATACTACCCGGGTGCTGAGTATTCAGCAGCTCCAAGAAGTAACTTCTCCACCTCTCCTTCACAGAAGCATGACTACAACGCAGCTTGCCCTGGGAATCTCTGACGCAAAGACATTTTGTGATATCTTGCGTCGCTTTATCCCGAGCACGTGCCAATTTGTAGATGAGCTTCTGCCCCTCCACAGTTTCAAGTTTATCATATAGAGGTAATAAACTTTCACTGCGGGCTCTGGCTACAGCTCTTTTGCTGGCACGTTTCGCTGCTATGTACTCCAGCCTGTCTTCAGGAGAGTTGGAACGCTGCCACTCCTTAAATGCAGTCTTCTTATCATGAATCGCCTCTTGTACCTTGTCATTCCACCACCATGTCTCCCTGTCCATAATACGTCCTCCCTTAGAGACGCCAAGAACATGTTTACCAGCCGTAATAATTGCTGACTGAGCTCGATCCCAAGCATCCTGAGCAGTTTCGGTGTTAGTTGTTAAATTTTGACTGTTAACCTCTGTCAGAAAGTCGGTCTGCATATTACTCAAAATTATATATTATATTAAATATTATACCTTGCATTGTAACAGTAAAATCAATGATGGAAGTGCGTGCAGATATCTCAGGCGTGTACGCCGGGTTTGGCAATTTTGTTGTTATATAAATTTTATGACCCGCAGTCACGTCTATCTCTTTATCACCTAATTTTACCTGAAAACGTACGTTTTATCTTAGTAATTTATTGCGAGGCAACTTAACCTGGCTTTACTTGTAATTCCTATTTTTATAGATATATTTTTTTAAAATTTAAAACAAATTAAATTAGCGCCCCTAGAGTTAGGACTTTAAGTATATATTCTATATAAAAATATTGGAATAATTTAAATAAGTAGATATATAAAATATTTAATATATCAAGTATATACAAAACAAAATATAGTGTTCAATAGTTCCGTACCAGGCGCGAGTAGGTTGGTAAGTCGACTAATAATCTGTTCACTCGTTATTTATTGTTGAAATATATATTTTTGTTCAATATTGCTCTTCAATACTCTTTAGTAATAAGTCTTTAAAAATTTACATATTTGGTTTATTAATTGAAACAAAAACCTTACCTTGATTAGTTATAATTTAAAATTATGTGTACAACTTGATTTACCAATTTATTAATTAAGAAACATAAAACATACTTTATACGATGATCCTATCTTAATATAATTCTTCTCCAAAATATTGTCTAAAGCAGGATCCAGTTCCTCTGCAACGTCCTCAATTAACATTGGCCTTCCTAACGATACACAGTCTTCTACGTGGTTCCTATAATATATATATATATATATATATATATATATATATATATATATATATATATATATATATATATATATATATATATATATATATATATATATATATATATATATATATTTTTTTTGTTTATTAACAGAATTATACACTCAACACTCAAATTAACTGATGGCAAATGTTTAAATATTATTTTTCCTTTACGTACACCTTCATACAGTAGTTAATTGCATTAAATGAACTTTGGTTGAATTCGTTTTGATGTAAACTACAAATAATGTAAACTAGAAATAAAAGTTTCTAAATTAAGAGATAGAATTATTCATTATCATTCAATGTCATATTAAGTGTCAAAAAATAACTGCAAAACCCTTCTTTCCACTTTAAGCTCTAAGCTGTATAAATAAATAATCTACAAATAGAACCTGAAATATTTATGATTCAGAGTAGACACGATGAGATCATTAAACTTTTCCATATTTTTTATCCAAATTTTTCCTTGAGTTTGGGGATCGATAAGCAAGGGGAAGCGCGCCGCCTTCGTAACTATGATACCGTTTTGGACCGATAACTCGTCCGTGGGCAAACCACAGAGATTCCAATCACCAATCTTAAAAATTAATGTGAGAATGAATGATAGTGGGGGTCGGATTATCATATTAAGCATATTACAATTATAAACTTTTTTTTTACAGTTATTTTGAATGAGTTGTAGGTTCGATGCCCACGCATTCGGTGCATTAATGCAAGTCAATGGCTCACTTTCATTTAAGTTTCCTCGCTTTGGCAAAATATAGAGTAGCATTGAGTTCCTCCACTCAACATGCCACTGCATGTTTGGCGCAACAATTTTGGCGGAAAGTGGCGAGAACAGATTGTTAGACTTGATTGACATTTAATACAATTCAAAAATATAATATACACATTAAACTCTGATCTAAGTTATCTACATTAGGAATAGTTTATTTCTTTGATTTTAAATTAATTCATATTAAATTTAAAAAATCTGTGCTTGCAGTAGGTATTAAAATTACTCACTGTAGCGGCATCTGTGAGTTGATCGGTTATGCTTAAATTCATGGATACAGGGATCTTTCTTCTTAACAATTCATGCAACCAGCTTTGAATTAAGAGTATTCTGAATTCCTGATTAAATGGACCAGTATACGATAAGAATCTAAAAAGTCAACAATTTATAAGCGGTATGTTGTATCCACAATTAAATCGTCTCAAGTTATAACGCTAACATTAAAATATTTACTAATTCATATTTTACCAATCTATATAATTATAGAATACAGTTTCTTATCTTACCAATATGTTATTATATAATTAAAACATTATAAATAAACTTATAGTAGAACACAAAAATATCTCGTAATTACAAACGTATAAAGTATTATTAAGTCAGTATTCTTTCGTTACAAGTTACTTTGTTACAAAAGTAAATAAAACTAAGGTGAAATATAAAAAATCTTTTCACCGACCCAGTAAGTAGTACAATATCCCCAACAAGTCTCTCAATTTCAGACTTAAACAATGCTGATTGTTCAGTCCATCGTATTCTTTCCCCGCTCAAACCATTAATTAAAGCTGTAGCGGCATCCATTTTCTGTTGGCACTTAGCCGCGTCGTCCAATACAGCCTGCTTTAATGTCATCGCTTCTTCGAACTGACGTTGTACTTCACCTAATTCACGCTGAAACGAAATTACTCGTAATTATGACGGAAACAAGGATTAATAACGAAGCACACATTCCTGTATAATATGAATATATTTGTACTCTTTAAAAAGCTTTTACTCGCATCGCAGTTGTCAAATTGGGAAAAAGCTAAGAGTTGTGTATGAGACATGACAAAATGGGCGCAGGTACCTAGTGTACCCATATCGAAAAGATTTAAGTGATATAACATATATAACATAGCATATAGCTTTTGTCGATAAAAGGACTATTCAACATGTTTAATATATAATAAATAAACCAGCAGTTGTTTAGATTTACACGTTCAACAACTTTTCAGCTTTAAAATTTTCAAATATTTTATGTATATTTTTTTCTATTTATAAATATTATTAAAAATATATATTTTGCTAGGCTAATTTAATATCACCATATAGAAAATATCTTCTAATAACTTTACCTCTTTCGCCTCCAACAAAGCCTCGGCACCTTCCAATTCTCGTTTAGCCGCTTGATATTTTCCCTGCATTACAGCCAGATTAGCTTTCAGAGGCAGCACATCTTTATTGACTGAGTAAAATTGAGCCATAGCGATAGTCCATGATATTAAGCCGGCAACATTACCGCAAGCTACTTTAGCCGCTTCAAATGTGTACTGACTGTAATATGATATTTTTGTTAATTCATAATACTTTTAAAATATATATTAAAAGCTTTAACAGTAATAAGTACCTGAAACCGAAATAAGGTTGTAATAAATCAACCATTTCTGCATTGATTTCATCTTTGGGATAAAATTTCAAATTATTCAAAAATCTTGCATCTGCCATGACCTTTATATTTACATTTAGTTAATTTGATTAAGTAACCACAATAAGTATGAGAAATTAATTAGATTAAAAATAAAATGCTACTAACTTTCAAAGATTCAGCCCAAGATGCAGTTAAGAATTGTTTTTCAAGATCAGGTCTTATAGGATCAATGCGTTTTCTGAATAATAATATTACAGCATCCATAATCAATGTAATAAGGTACGGCGGCTTTCCTAATTTCCTTACTGTCGCTATATCAGCTGCGTTGATAGTCTAATAAAAATTATAAAAATTATTTCTTATATAAACATACAATTATACATACTATATTATTTGATTTTGATGTTTAAGCATTTAAAATACTGTTTTGACCGTGCATATTCTGAAACTGATGGACATTTTTGAGTATAGTTTCGTATGTTGCAAAAAATTAAAAATCAGGTTCAAAAATTCAAAATAGCTTTATTTTATATTACTATCTTTAAAAGAAATCTAAAGTATGTTATAACACTAATAACATGCTATTCTAAATACATAGAAATATACAGTGTAAAACGTACTTGCAAAGCTGCCTCGGCAGCGTCCAACGCTGGTTTTGCAGCAGCTAACTTCTCTTCAGCAATCGCAGTCTCAGCAGCTATGACACTAACGAGCTTCACCGCCCTGTCTTTGACTGCCAGCACTTCTGCTTTTACTACTTCTGCAGCAGCTGCTGATTCTGCTACAGCAGCTAATACCTGAGTAATAAGCATTTTTGGTTAAAAGCTTTACAAGAACTGAAAGCGTAGTACCAGTCCTAAACTATTCTCTTATTATTTTGCTTATATATAGTCCTTAAAACTATCAGGTGGTATATATTTGACAAGTTAGTAGCTTGTAACTTCTTAATCCTCCATTATGGCTCCCCTACACTCCCCAAGAAAGATGTATTTGTGGTATGTCAGTAAATCACTAGAAAATTGAAAAGTTTTATATATAGGATGTTTTTTTTAACGAGAAGATGGCATTGCCTCGTTCTTCGTAAAATATTAAACAAAAAAATATTATTTAATTCAGTTATTGTTATTACTTCTTCTGCTTTAGCGGTAGCTTCCTTTATCTCTTGTTCCTTAACTTCTAATTCTTTTTTTAATACGTCCACACTCGCGGCAGCTTCCACAAGCTTATCCAAGCCAGTTGTCATTCTAAAAAATATACATATGTGCAATATATTAGTGCAATAATTAACTACATTTTACTTTTAGTTTAACACATTTGTAGAAAAATATAAACGATTCCATAAAAAAATACTTTTTATATTACATTAATTAAATTGCTTAAACTAAACACTGACCTTCTAGCTAGCTCTGCAATTTGCACATGCTTTTCCTTATACAAAACTTTATACCCTTCTAAGAAAGATAAATAAGACTTGGGTGTGACGTGAGTTTGCCGCCTAAACCTCTCGTAGTACATAATACAGGTATCTGCCACATTGTCTTGGACCATACCCATTATTTCTATTAGCTGTTGTTTTATTTCATTAGAACACACCACCTAACAAGATTTTGCCTTTAGAAAGTTACTATGAATACGAATAAAATGTATTTAATTATTTAGAAAAAAAATCCCATAAGTTTACCATATTTTTCTGATTAATCAAACTTAAAAAAATATCGACTAACGTTAAAGTCCGAAAGGAAATGATGGGCTACTTCTATCAATGCCTCTCGCGGCCATTTTTGGAACCAATCCATTGTAGAGCCAGAAATCAATCCCGGGAATTTTAGCGCTCTACTACGGAATTTCTCACCAACCTATAGATATTTAATGCTATTATATTTTGTGTATTTTGAGAGGTTCAAAAATAATAGTAAATCAGAGTTCTTGGAAATATTTAAAGTTCTAGTTGAGTATTCTTAACGCCCACATTTTACTTTACTTTATTAAAGAAGTTTTAATAAAGAACTTTTAATGAGTCTTTATTTATTTATTTTTAAATAGGTAATTAGTCCGTTTTTCCCATAAAATTTTAGTATAGCCAGGTAGTAAATTTAAATGTTTAATACCGGAGAGAAGCATAGGACGACGTGCAAGTTGGATCTCGAGCGCATAATGAAATATTCATACAGCACATCTGGCACTGGTATTCTCTTTGGTGCATATTTCTTCATTATCGGCGTTAACTCGTTTAATATTTCATCTGTAGTTAGACAGCGTATATGAGTTTCGTACATTACAACGTCTCTTACAATGTATTTTGCTAACGCAATTTTCTTAGAAAATGCAAGATATGCTTGCAAAAGTACACTAAATAATATTTTTATGGATGATAGGTTTTTGAACGAAATTCTTATTATATTTGGTATTTTTTTCAGTTTCACGCTGTATCCCGCTGTACACTATAGTGAGCAAAGATTCACTTCCCGCCAGAATTCGGGACATTGTGTGAGTGGCAGAACTCACACTGCACTTTGTTCTACCAAAGCGGAAAATAATTCACTCCCCTCATTGTAGAATGAACGTACAACTGTCGCGCTTACAATCACACGCTGCCCCACTGCGTCACGTTGTCTACTACTTTTATATCCAGTATAATAACGCTTAGGAAATGTATTTTTCTCGAAATATTGTCGCCAAAATGATTACCCATTTCATCTTTAGGGAAGAGATTAGCGATTTCGCCTGAGCTCAAAATATTATTAAGGAATTCGAGGAACTGCTCGTCCTTTATGTCATTATCCGTGAATATAAATGAAACGCCTTGTCCTTGAAGGCCTGCTATTCTGTACAAAATCTTTATGTCGTCCATGAAATTATTTACGTTGTACGCCCTAAAAACGGTTTTCGTCAACTTAATACAATAACATTCCATAAAAATATATAAAAACTTAATTGAAAATTATTTTCTTAAAAATTTATATTATCATATAAAGATTTTAGTACACACCTTGTTAACGTGATTTGATAGAAAGAAAAATTCGCTATAAAAGTAGCCAGTTTTGTTAAACTTTGTTTACCAGATCCCCCCACTCCTACTAACAGAGCATTGCCACTGAAATAAGTTTAGCATATAAATGAATTAATAAAATCAACTATACACAATTATAAAATACTATTATAAATTACTTATACTACTCATCAAGTTTTGTCATCACTTGTACTCACTCACGTTACAAGAGTGCTTTGATTTTTATAACTTATTTAAAAATTGACGATAACATCGCTTGAACTACCATAAAAAAATCAAAATAAAACCATAAATGTGTAAACAGCTTTATAACTAGCACTGAAATCTCACCGTGCTGTATTTATAATACGCGATATGATGAACAAATGGACCATCGCGTCATGGAAGAATACAAGATCTAAACGAACGCCTCGTATTTGCTCATTAAATAGCTCCTGGAACTGACCCAATTTCATTAAAACGAAATCCCATCTGAAATACATTTACAATCCTTCATTCTCCTTTAAAATCATCCTTTTAATAAGGCTTACCACAATTTTACTTAAAATTACAATTATTATGTTTAGCTTTAAAAGTCCAATTAATCCATTTTGTTTCTAATTCTTATTTGTATTTAAATAAATATAAAAATATTATACTTTTTTTGCGTAAAATTTAATATAATTTGTAATTTAAAACTTAAAAACTGCTTTATTTACTACTATAACATTTACTCATATTAGGACAATTACGACTCCGTAACTGTACCATCGAAGACTATAAATACAAACCCGATTTTTTTTTTACCTTCAATATTTCTTTTTTTCGTTAAATCCTGCATTTAGCTTAGGGGTAAGGAAATGAACCTCGTATCAAGATACTCCGTTCTCAATTTTCTACCCAAATTCGAGATATTGCGTGTTGGATGACGGGGTAATTTAAATTATTCAATTCCATGTGCATTATACACTGCTCGATTGCCTAACAAATTAATTACTTAAGAAGAACAAGAACTAACGAAGGCAATTCTTCATATATCTTAGGCGCATCAGTGCTAAAGTCCTCATCCTCGTCGCCAGTCGGATCAACAGGTTCTCTAAGGAAATTTACAAAGAATGTCTCTTCTTCAGGAAACTCGCTGATCACATCTGGTAGCTCATGCGAGGCAATCTTCCAGAAGTTTGCTACAAACCATTCTTTATCCTCGAATGTTGTGAATCTAATAAGATATAGCAACAAAATTATTGTTTTTTTGCTTGGGATATTTTTCTAATTTTTTATATATACTTTTTTAATTTTTATCAAATTTTGTGTCTATCGTATCGGGATATGACAATAACGTGACCAATAAAAATATCTTAAGCAATAAATTTCTATTATATATTACTGTAATTTATAATGGCATTTGTCTTTTCAATACCTATCTGAAATGACTCGCAAACATTCGTGGAACCACAGCTTGAGAGCGGTTTTCACTGATTGCAATTCTTCTTTTTTAATAGTGAGTATGCCCTCCCATATTCTGGATAAATCTCTGAGATTAAAAACGTAGTGGAATTTAGCTGGCGTTGGTAACATTTTTACCTATTAAACATAAATTAATTAAAACACGAATATATTGTATAATACATAAATTATAAAAATGCGACTTATATTATTTTTATCATTAGTTTTACTATTATCTTATACAAATATCTTATAAATTTCCAGTCATGTAGGTTTGGCCTTCAAATTCACTCTATCACTTCATATTTTTCAATAAAACTAAATCTAAAGCATAAATAAAATTTATTTTCAATTCCATAATATACCTTAGTGCTTTGCCACATTACACGTGTGACTGAAACTAGTCGTGGCATGAAGTCCACTATTTTCTTATCAAACCGAGTCTTGCAGAAATAGCCAGTGCTTATAGTTTCTAAAACATAAACGTTATGATTATTATTTTATTTTTGTATTTACAATATTTTAAATTGTAAAAACGCGAAATACCATTTTTTTGCCGTTTCTATTGAAATTTCTATAAAATCTCTTTTAGTGCTCAATTATAGATTCCTCAAGAAACTCATCCAAGCCATTCAATAAAAACGGACAAGTTTTATGTAAACATTAGTAAAATATGCACTTACCAAAAATTTTATCCATAGAAACATTACTAGGTAAGGTACAATTAAAAATGTTAAACTGTCTTTTCAGTCGAGGTGGAATATCATTTCGTCCACCACCTAAAAATATTTTTTTATTTAAGCTCACACCATTTTTACACATTTATCAATCTTATCTCACTCCTATGAATTAGCTACTAACCGTTTTTATGTAACTTTGTTTAATCAAACACTTAAAAAAATATTCGCTTAGTTACTCTTTTGTATGGAACGAGTTCAGTCATTATTAAGTTGTCTAGAAAAATTGAGAATTCATATGTTGCAGAAATAAAGCCGTCTGTCGCGGCGAAGTGAAACAGCGGCTAACTGTGGACGCGACGGTTGTGGATTAGAATCCGGCTCTGTGCCACATGCTAGTAAAAAACATAGCTAAAAATAAAAAGGAAGCTAAATATAGCTTAAACATAAAATAGTTCTCGGAATGGCCAAGTCAGTTTTCACGGTTGAGTTTGTGTACTTTACAGTTAGACAAATATATTATAATGAAAAATAAAACCCTCATCATACTGAACTTAAACATGAATTAGAAATATCCACATAAATAACCAACCAGGGTGTATCATTGCTCCGAACATCTGTATATCTGCAATTATAAAGAAATCCCCCGGTTTGTCGAGAGAATAAAAGCCTCCGCACTCCATCATTTGCCGAACTATTTCGTTCGTAACCTAAAAAAATAAATGTGCACTTCATTTTAAAACGAGTTCAAAGTAAAAATATATATATAAATGAATACAGCAGGCGTATAAACGGATGTATGTAATTAAGATGCTTTTCATATAGGAGATACTTTTTAAAATATATTTTTTAGACTATTTTATATAATTAAAATTTAAATGTACTTGCAGAAAAAAAACGACTACTATTACTTTGTTACATTGTGCAACTTCTATAGAATTATTAATTATGAATTCATTGATTAAAATAAAGCTTTTCCTTGTAGATCGAGAAGAATTCAAAATAGTTTGTAATACAAAAATAAACATGTAAAAAATGTAACTTATTAATAGTCCTTGTACCTGATCTCCCCATTCATTTACAACAGGCATATTGATATCGTCCACGAACACCGTCATAGCTCTACCGCTCGGAGGGCCATAAGTCATTCCCACACGTTTCTCCACATACGATTCTATTATTCTCTATAAAGTAATATATAACAGTTATTTCATTAAATTATAATTTGTAATATTAACGTTTGCATAATGTAATAACCATTGCAATTAAGAATGTTAAAATAATTTTGTAGATGCATATTTATCGCTGTCAAACCATAATGATTTGAATATTATGTAATACATAGTAATATCTAATTATAGATTTAATTTCTAATAGCACAGAATTTTGTCAAAATGTGTCAGGTCAGAAATCTACTAAATATTGTCTGAAGTTAAAATAACGAAAACCTTTTTGAAATATTATATATTATTTATATATTATTTAATTATTTAATTTATTGTATTAATTTAATTTATTACTAACTTGAAACATGTTTGGAGTAGTAGCTGAAGAAAAATTAATCATCTTAAACAATTTTACTTCATTATCATATTTAGCCATATAGCCTTTGAGCATTACAGTCTTAGCAGTTCCTTGTTCACCAATCAAAAGCACCGCTTTATTTTGTTTAGCAATCGTATCGATCAAGAACGAAATACACACATTGTCGACGTTGGGTACCAATATCGATGCATATTCGGGTATGCTATCAGGAGGATATATATAATCTTCCACGATTTCGGACCTAAAATAAAAATAAGTTCAATTTGTTTATTTATTTGAGCTTTTTTTTAACTTTAGAATTTCTATATTAAATAAAAATGTAAATAAAACGGAGAAACAAGTGATTTTTTAAATATACATACGTGATTAACATAAGTGTCAGTATTGTCAGTCCTACAAGATATATACTATAGGTAGAGGAACCCTAATGTTAAGACTCGACGCCGCGCTTAGTCGTCTTGCCAGAACGAGAACATGAAACTAATTTATTTCCTGAAGTGATGCACAAACCTTGTGGGTTTAACCTTTAACCATCAAAGATTACCGTCACATTATAGGGGAAAAATATATAAACAGTGAAATAGTACAAATTACCAGTGCTGCCACACTCCATACTCATTGACCATATACTCAAAAGGCATGACCCACTCCTTGGATTTCGCGCCTGGCCAGTCCATACGCACCGGCAGCTTCGTCATATACTCGGCCATACGGTAGCGACCGTCTAACTCCAGCACGGTGCCGAGCGACCACATCATGGAGAACACGAATAGTCTTTCTAGATGACGGTCTGTGTGTGATCCTGTTTACAAAATATATCAAATAACATCACATTTCGGCACTACTATACATATAAATGTTAGTTAGCTACGTCTGTGATATTTTTCTATATAAATGACTCAGAATAACCTCAGACACTTAGAAATTATATGTTTTAAATACTAAAACTGACATTCCTTAATTCTGTATTGAATTGAATTGTACAATCATTATTAATTTTGACTTACTTCCTCCTGGTATTTCAATTTGTAACAGACCCACCAGAACGTCAATACACTGCCTAAAATATAAATAATTTTATTAAATAAATGGTAAAGTGCTGTTTCCACAAAATTAAGAATATTGCAGAGAAAATGGCCATAGCATTTTCTTACCTTATATAGATCGCTTCTAAAAGCTTCATTTTAGGAGGAAGTTTTTGTTGAACGAAGGAATGAACATCATCGTAGACTTTATTAAACGCTGTTCTAAAAACATCGGCTTCCTTTTGAGCTCTAGTTTTAAGCCATCCCTTTGAATTGTTAAATATCATCATAAATATCAATATTTAATTTTTAAAAATAGTTAAACCAATATACATAATGAAAAATATGGATAATGATTCACGCTGTATCTCGCAGGTTAGGGGGAGAAAGATCAAACCACTCTTTCGCCACGCTTTCTGTAAAAATTCGAGGCGATTGTGTGGCGAGGTATTGTCTTATTACCTCTGAAATCAATTAAGTTAAATTAATTGCCGAGAGTGGGGATAGGTATTTTAACAATCCCATCGCGTTATAGTTACATTCAGACTCTTTTACACTGTACCATGAAGAAACACTAACAACACTAGCTAACAAGCTCACCTCTAATATGGGCTGCCATTTCAGAACAGATGAGGACAAAAACACCATGCCCATACGACTGACGGTCGCCGGGGACGCATTGTCGACATTGTCTGGCTCGAACACAAGCTTACTGTTTTGCGCCATCGATATGCGGTCTCCATTTGCGAGGGTCAAAGTTTTATTATCATCTAGCACTGAATTTAAATTTTCAATCCAAACAGCGTCTACTGGACCATCTATTCAGAATATAAAATGTGAATGACCTGCATTGTTAGCAATAACAAAGAATATTTTAAATATTTAGTTGTGTACTATTTCGTGAATTATTGCCAAATATTGGAAGACGCCTTTTTTAGGGTTCCGTTCATCAAAATACATTAACAGGCCCCTTGTAGGATTAGTTTCATATCCGTGTTTCTGTCTGTCTGTTCGTATATTAAGACAATTTTTTCAAGCTCGCGTGGAGAAAAAATAAAGATTGATTATTTAAGTTTATAGTAACAGCCAAAACTTCCTTTTGTACGTTTTTGCCGCACATTGTATGAAATTCACCATATTACCAATAGAGTATTTCCCGTTGTACATATAGTATATACTAAATATAAAAGAAAAACGTCCTATGTCCGAAATTTGGAAAATATACGTGTATCACACAAAAAAATATTACAAATTTATATTTGTAGTTAATTTCATTCAAAATTAGTGCATACGTCCTAAACTAAGGCCGTCAACTTTAAAAAATTATACTTTACATTATCATGAAATTGATATATATATATATATATATATATATATATATATATATATATATATATATATATATATATATATATATATATATATATATATATATATATATATATATATATATATATATATATATATATATATATATATATATATATATATATATATATATATATGTATATACGAATTATATATTTCACCTAAAACAATCCATGTAGTATCAGACTTTTTGACTTTCAAAGCCCTTCGCCACAATGTGGAGAATATGCCATCGGTCCAATCATTCGTAGCTACATCTAAGCGACCAAACATTTGTGGAGCTGTTATTGCCTGCAATATAATTATATGTATTTTTATTCTTTACAAACTTTTCAATTCTTATTTTGAGTACCAAGCAAGATATGATCATACAAATAAAAGATACTTATAGAACTGATTATTATTTAATATTTCACTGCGTTCAAATTCTCATGTTTTCTATCCATATTGTGGATTAGCACTTTAAAAGTCATAAAATATTTGCACATTTTATTTGAAATCTACATTAAATTAGGATGTCGATAATGCGTGCACACAATTATTGCTAAAGTTTAAGGCAAAACAAAAAAATTAAAAGTGAACCTTTGGATTCATCCTCATCTCTTTATGAGGCTTGCCAACTTCAGTCAAAGCAGCCATCAAAGTATGTATACACGTGGTTTTCCCCGAACCCGTAGGCCCCATAGTCATCAGACCATGACGTACTAACGACGTCTCATATAACTGAATTATCTTTAAATTCCACTCAGGATGATTTACTAGACCTGAACGATCTGTAACTATTGTTATCGCCCTTTGCATGTCCCTTTAAATATCAATGAATTGAAATGTTAGTTACTGCTTATTTACATAGGTCTACTATTTATTTAAATATTTTTGTATTAATTTACGAACGACCCGCTAGCGGCTTCGCCGCTAAAGTAAACTGAATTGCATACTTTTCGATACGTTATATGAAATCACATTGTACATGTTTAGAATACTCGTATTTACTCTAATTTTTAAAGTAAAGTTTTCCTAAGTTACTTCTTATTACATCAGCTACAGTCATAAGGTATTAGTCAGTCATATAGTAGTCAGTGAAAGTTCCGTCAAATTCGGTCCAGCCGTTTCAGAGACTAGCTGGAACAAACAGCCAGACAGACAAAAAAATTATAAACTGCTACATTGAAATATGTACCGTATATGTATTCATATGCATGTAGTAAATAGAGGACGTTACCTCCAATTTTATTTATTAGTACAGATATAATCAAAAACTTTTAGTTTATAAAATCATCTAAAGTTGATAACAGAACAGACTATTAATAAATGATTTCAAAATACCCTTACCTTTGCGAGGTCTGGCTAAGCTTAATGCCAGGGAATAAGTCTTCTATCAAAGATATAAATAAGGGCTCATCTTCATCCACAAGTTTAGATACATTCATTTCCCTATAAATTATATATATTTTTGTATATTTATATATAGGTAATAAGAAATTTTATAACCTTAATTAAAAATTTTGACTTACTTCAAAACTCTCATCATGATATTTTCTTCTGTACTTTCTGGATTCGCGCGTTTTTGAGCACCCATAGTTCTTAACACAGATAAAATATTCCGAAGTCCGAAATCATAATGCACCTGTTTTGATAACTGCTCCTCACATAGTTTGTATAGGGTAAAGAATTTTCGCGCTAAAATGATACGTGAAATAATTATGTCATATAATATGAATGTTGTCATGAATTAAAGGACATATTATAAATATACATTTTTTTAGCATTGCGCTATATCTCGCAAAATAGCAATGTAAGCAGTGAAAACCTAGTGTACCAATACACTCCTCTTCTCCTCCACTTTTTCTTTGCTTTCTGCCCTAACTCCCTAACTCGATACATCGTGTGCTAAATGGAGGGACTCAACTATGCTGCTATACTTTCATGTCTTTACCAGATCATGGAAATGAAAATAATTCATTACCACAAGTGGGGAAATAAACCTAGGGTAATACATTAAAACTTCTCAAAGTATATAGATAGGTCCTCACAAAGTGTTATGCAGTGCATTAGTGCATTAGTACATAATATATCGTATAAAATACAAACACATAAGGACAAAAATATTACCTAGTAAAATATTGTCTTTGAATCCACAACTGGCCAATTTAACTCTAATGATAATTTGTCTATCAGGTACCATCATGGCTACAGATCGGAATTGTATTTTTAAATTCTCCGGTAATTCTTGGCGGCCAGCGTAACCGGGATTCATTGTGATTATGAAAGCAAACTCTGGATTTAAGCTGACTGTATCACCATCGCTAAATAATCAATATTTAAGACATTTAAATAATATTCTTTATTGTTCTAAAATAATACATAGGAAAAAGTCATTAAAAACATAGTTCACAAAGGTGGACTATCTCTATATGAGATATCTTCAAAACAACTATGGTAGCGGATGAGTTATTAGCAGCCAGATAATAGTACAACTTAATTTAAAAACAAATACAATATACGTATTATATAGATATACATATTATAATAAATTAATATGTATACATGCCATATATAGATATCGATATATACATATGTAGATATAAAATATATATTAAATAAGTAAAAAAATGACAAGGTAGCCATAGATAACCGTTCCCACTTTTAGCATAATTTTCGAGGTTGGTCATTATGTTTCGGGTGGAGCAAGGCAATATCCAGCTTTTGTACATTTTCTAGAGCGAGGAAATGAAAATGATGAATTGCTGTGACCAGGAAACGAATACGTATATTTTAAATTCATGCTATTTCTTATATTTTAAAATTTGTCATACTTACATACACATATACTTATTTATTATTGTATAATATAAAATCAATATAAATTTATACCTAAATATAAAGAACTCTCTCTTTTCACGTCTAGCTGTGAGACAGATGTAAATCTGTTGAGCCGCTACTGACAGTACTGGCAGCTCGATGCGGTTGAACTCATCAAAGCAGCCCCATGTCCCGGACTGCGCCAAGCCCTTGTATATGCGACCTAGACCTGTTCACATGCTGTTTATTAACATACAAGTAGAAAATACTCCAAAGTATAGACTTTATGTAATAGACCGAATAAGGGAATCTAATGTTGCGCGTGAGGTTACAATTTAGTCAGCACTGAGATATTGACGTAAAATGAAGTCAGAAGTGTATTGGCGCAGAAGTGGCAACGTAGCTAACTTTTTCTTGATGCTTCCAAGTTCCATTTTATTCTTGTAACAATTTCCAGTATATTATAATATTTTTTGTTAAACTTACTTACTTACTTACTAATAGTTAAATCCACTTAATACGACAAATTCCCGCTTAATATATCATTTTCATAATATACTTAATATCTCAATAATATTTATCTTGTTAATTAAGTGGAATGTATGCAATAGAATAAAGAAATGGAAGACCCTGATAGTTATGGACCCTTCTCTGTGCAGTTATGGACTTTATTGCAGTGACAGTGGGAATAAATTGAACCTGAAACTATTCAAAATTATTTTAAGAAAGAAGGTTTTGACGGGAAGGTTTGAAAATACGGGATTGACGTCGAGTTCGACGAAGAATAACACTGCACGAGTTTTTTGTATATCCTTTTATTTATGACAATAAAGAATTTTATATATTAAAGATCTTACTAAAAATGTATTATATTGATGTATACGAAGAGAAGTCAATTGATTTTGTAAAACATTCAGGTATTATTAGCAGTTAAGGCAAAAGTTAAATCGCTAGAAACCTGTAATAGAACGCAAAACCGTGTCACAGAACAAATATCCCTAAAAGATCATAATTTCAAAACTAGTAATGACTTCGATGCTACAAGGAATTGACCAGGAATAGATAGGCTTATATTCATTTGTACGCGGTAGAATAGGACTGAGAGCTGTAACTGTTAACTCTCTCGTTTACTAAAAGATCTTAGCCTGCGTAGTACGTAGCGTAGCCACTTAGTACTCCTTCCCAATTAACGAGTTTTTAGTCGTCTTAAGTTGGTTCTATCGTGTATAAATAAAACACTTCCCCTATTTATCACAAGTAGGGTAAAAAACAATTTTTGTCTACATATTGTAAAATTGGTATGTGCCTAATCAAAATTACCTCTAAAGTCCATCTGATCGGAACAATTGAACACAATAACAAGTTTTCCCAAGGTCCGTCCCATATCTTTAGTAGTTTCAGTCTTCCCGGTCCCAGCGGGGCCCGCTGGCGCACCCCCCATGCTCATTCCTATCGCTTGCGATAGCGTGATATAGCATCTATCTGTCAGTGGAGTGATTACCAGACGCTCTGTTATACCGAGATATTCGTTCTGTTAAATATACTTGAATAGTGAGTAAATCTTTAATATTTTATAATAAGTACAAAGACACAAAAAGAAGTAATGAATGATCCTTTAAAAAGGGGTGAAATTAGCATTTTACCTGGTATATAAAATCTACATCAGTAATAGATACAATACAATCATCGCTATCTTCATTGTAATAGAAGCGGGCTTGTTTTTGCCACTCAAAGTCTGTAGGAGTTTTAATTCTCAATTTTACTAGGTCATCAAATATATCCCTATAAGATAATTTTCGTTAATAAATTTCAGTAAAAAAAGTTTAAATATAAAAAATATGACAATTTGGTAAATTCCCGCGAATTCCTAAAAATTAGTTAGATTGCGTTTACCTTTGATGCACATGAATAGTGATCATAGTTTCCACTCTTGTTCTATCCAGCGGTACCAAATCCTTGACTGTTTGATCAATTAGTCCATTAAGTAAATCAAGATTCTTCTGATTCGTGAGTCGCATTATAAATTTATCAACTCGTGCTTTCTTTAAAGCATATTCGGCATCACTAGTCCATAATATTTGCATTCCCAAAAGACTTGCCTAAGTGTTATTTTTTTTCATTTTTTTTTATAATTATAAATCAGAATATCGCAAATAAACAGTCTTAAACAATCGGACGTTGTCCGACGCGTCATGATGGCGTAGTCATACAACATCTGACTGTTTAAATCCCCATTCGAAGATAAATTAGCTTTAGATTACTGCAAGTATATTTAAGAATGAGATAAAAAACAAACCTGTCCAGGGAAATTCCAGAAGCTAACCAAAAACTCAAACTCTGGATCGCCGGCCATTGCTTGTGAAATATTGGCAATTATATTTCGAACCGTATCCTTCATTGTATCCAATAACGAATTAAGCCATATCTATATTATAATACATTAAATGGAGCTCGTAAAACTGATTATAATAATATACATATAATAAAATTTCTAAGATTTTAGTAAGAAAACTTTTCCCTCCTCATGGTCGTTACCATTATACCTTATATTAACACTCAAAAAGGACAAGATACATTTTTAATTTCCTCAATAATATTAAACAATTAAAACACAATACCTCAACACCACCGATGCAATTGACAGGGTGTTCTAAGGCTATAGTTTCTCCATTATCAGAATTCATATTTATTATACGATCCTTATCATCGAAATCAACCGTGTACATAGCGTCGAAAATACTCGGTAGATGAGGCTAGAATAAAAAATTATCATACATTTCTTTCTCTACAGTATCAAGTAAATTGATAATGATATAATGATTTCTTACAAGCATGTTAAAGTTAATATATATATATATATATATATATATATATATATATATATATATATATATATATATATATATATATATATATATATATATATATATATATATATATATATATATATATAGAAAAAAGCTTTTTACCTGAATAGAATGTGGGTTTGACGCTTGACCCAAAATTTCCAAAAGCACAGGATCTGATACAAAGAAGAACCTTGGGAAGATTAATCGCTTTGTCTCCAAGTATCCAGTCAATGATTTCTGGCAGGCTTCTAATTGTTCAATTAAATGGGGCAAAAGTTGTTTCAGTGTATCGTCGGATACGCATGTTTCGACGCAGTTTACTATATCTCTGGCTCGGTACATAATTTTTACGTAGGTCTTGTCGATTGTCTGTAATTATGTCCTTATGTAAAAATGTGCGGCACTATGTCTGGCTGTAAACTCGACAGTTGTGGTTTTTCCCACTTACGAAAAATGATATATATAAAATTATACACAACAATGGAAAATTGGGCAGAAAATGAGAAAGATGTATATTAATACTAGGCTTCCACTACCTACGCTGCTATATGCGTACATATAACAACAACGTGAAGCTAAAAATAATAAGAATATAAGGTTATAATAATTTATATAGCCTAAATATATAGCCTATATAGCCTAAAGCTACTGTATTCCTTTACTTGGGAGTATGGAATATGTCGTGCACCTGATCCCCTCTAGGGCGTGTGATAATTTTTACGCCATCGAACTATAAATGTGCACCTGTGATTTGGTGCCATAATACAGACTGTCGTGTGACATGCTAGAATATGGAATAAAATAATTAATATAAAACCGCCTCATTTCCTCACGATCATCGAAAATAAAGTATATTCGTCAAAAGTCACCTAAAGAAACGTAAAAACTACATACTAATATTAAATGTTTAATATCAAGCCCAACTACATTGAAATATCATTCAAAAATACCCCAAATCGTTTAGCTTCAGCTGGCAATTGTTTCGCAATATCACCACCGACGAACACAGCTTCCAAATACATCCATAAATTCTGCACTTGGAGCCATTTCTCTAATATATCAGTGGTATTAACTAACTTGTTAATCCACAGCAATATGTCCCGCTTAAATGGAGCATTATACCTATATAATGAAGAAGTAAAATTTAGAGCCGTATTTTATCATAAATAAAAAAATATCCCATTAATAATATTGAAATACGACTATTTTATGTATTCCTTAAAAGGAAGTTAAAATAGATAAAAATATTAATCCATTCAATTTAGCTTGATAATTAAAAAACAATAAATAAATATGAACGAAACACTTAAGGATGCATTTTAAAAGATTACTACATAGTAAGCACAAAAAGCAAAAAAGAAATATGAAATCGATATTTTTTCCGTACCTATTAGACGCTAGGGAATTTAAGATCATTAGCGAGTCTTCTAACAACGTTATAATATCGAGTGTCTCTTGTGGCTTAATCAGTAATTCACCGCGGTTTTTAAACGGAGCGAATGTTAGATCTACAACCGCCCAATCCGCAATCACTTGTTTTAATTTTGCTTCTATATCTTTTTCTTTGACCGCACTGATACAAATATCCTATGTCCAAAAATATTATAATCAAGATATATATTCATTTAAATAGGTTTTTAACAGTTAAAAATAAACGATAATAGACTCCACATTTAATATTGTTAAATATTTTTTTACTGTCATCGTAGGAAGAATATGCTGTACGCAATAATTGGTGGTATTCAATCATCTGGTTAGACAATATTACATTGTGCTAATATTTCTATATAGACAGACAGATACGATCAAAGTAGCTTAGTATCTTCAGGTAACTTATCTGGACAGTCAGCAAATTGCAAATGATCAGTAAATATTTTAACATTATGTACGTATTTTTAAACTCACTTCAACATCTTCTTTATTTTGAAGTAAAGGAGCTTCCATTACATTGGCCAAAGTAAATGTTTCAGACTCAACATCCAACACACAATCTGTTAAATAAATCATTATTTAAAAGTAAACAATTATTTTTATAACAATTAAACCACTAACAATCATGTTGAATAAGACTTAAAAGTGTAAAGTGGAACACTAGCTTATTTTAAAAGGTCAAACAATAGCGTCCAAGCATCATTCGTATTTTTTTTTAAATCAGTTAAATATTTACTCATAAGTTTTTCCAATCGCTTCCAATGACGATCTTTCATGGACTTGTCGGCCATTAATTCGAGTAATGGACATGTTTCATTAAAATCATCAATCTTATTTTTCAAATCAATGTAGGCTGGCCAATCTTTCATTCCACGAGGTAATTTGCGACATCTAAAATATAAATGGTACTAGCTGTTGAGATCGTTTCTATTAAATTATAGTGTAAACTCCTGTAAATTTGCGAAATACAACGGACGGTAACATGGAATATGTCATATACTAGAACACGGAACGGAATTTCTTTTTTATTTATTAATATTAATATTTATTTATATGTAGCAAGTACATGCGTATAATTATAAGGACGCGTGTGTTATTAAATATTGATTAACTACAGGCTACAGCTACTTATCCCACTGCATACCTCTTTCACCTCGCCTACTGTCATCAACCTCTTCATACATACCCCCGAGATATCTTACACTTCAATCACTATTACCATGCACATTATCTAATTATATGAGAAATACTCAATATTTTATATATTTTATACATATAGACAAGATTTTACAAAATTATACCTTAAATCAAATTCAGCCAACTGTGAGACAATCTGCTCAATATCAATTGCCACCCAAGGCGTTTCAAAGTAACCATCAATAGAATTCATCACCGACAGATATAAACTATACCTGTATAATTTGTGAAAAAAATTTAGAAATCATTCGATTTGACATATGTATTATGATTTAACAGTATTAATCAATGTCATTAATTTAAGAAAATATTTAATAATTTATATTTATTTACAACGAAATATACATTGTTCTAAAGAAATGTGATCTTACAGTTTACTCAGAAGATTAAATTCTTTCTTCTTTTGATGTAAAATAGGATAATCTTTTACTTCCATACCAAATAATTTTTCACCATTGGAATACATTTCAAATCTTCGCCAAAGCTCGTCGAAACGCGATTGGAACATTATTACTCTAAAAATAATAACATTAGCCAGTGGTTGAGTGGTAGTATTAATTAAAAAAATTAAACATTACGAAGATAATTAATAAACAACTATCATACAATCAATAGTCATTGGATGTGGCTAGCGCATGACCGATCATCCTTAGGTGGAGGCCTTAAAAGTACAGCCAGTAAAGTTTACCTATCACTAGCTTCTCTAGCCGTGAGTCCTGGCGTCATAGGACCAAAGTGTTCATAATCGCTATCAAATTTTAACACATCCGTATTAAAAGCTGTAACGCCGTCATTCAACTCCGTTTGTAGAGGACCTTGCATGTCAACTATTCGCTGTTGGACTTGCTGGGCCTGAATTCATTGAATTTTATAACATATCATATTCAAATAACAAAAATATTGTATTATGTATTTATTTATTTAATTAATTTATTGTATTATTTATTTTATATTCTTTATCTGGCCGCTACGATATAACGGTTACTTTTACGTACAACAGCCAACAGGTAAACAAATAAGGATTATTTAATGTAGTATTCTATACAAATATTTTCGTATTTAAAATTCAACTTTTAATTCCCTAATTAATAATTATACATAATGTGATTCAAATAAAAATCTTTTAGTTACTAACGGTCGTCAAGCATGTTCTGAAAGGCATATCGCAAACCATACACCATGTCGGCATCTTCTTTAGGTATATCTATGTTAAACTGTGCAAAAGTTGCATAACTTTCTTCAATAAGGTCCAATTCTATATCCATTCTAGAGTTATGATAATAATCGAAATTATTCTTTACATTTTGAAAATATTATTTTCTTTAATACAATTAAATTAATAATTAAATTTAACAATATTTAATAAATACTAATATAGAATATTTTATGTCATATTAACATAACTAATGTTATTAAAGATAGAAAGAAAGACATAGTTATGTTATTAAAGATTTTCTTGTCTTTCCTTTTAATACGCACCCAATAAACTCTTCTCGAATCATCGCTAAGCAAAGCATTGCAACTCTGACATCATCTAAGTCTTTAATCTTTTTGCTCATCGTCTTCATCCTGTCCTTAATAAATTGCATCAGTTTCAACACTCTCTCCTTATAAGCTTGACTAAGTAGCTTACCCAAAATCCGCTTCCATTCAATTGATTCAATATGTAAAGCTAATTTGATTTTTTCTAAAAATAAAATTATCACATCTAATCGATTGATGCATTTTTTTGCTTATCATATATATTAAAGCCACATTAATTCTAAATAAAATAAAAATGAACGAAAAGAAATATTTAAACAAAAATAATATTAGGTTGACTCTATGACTCTTTAACTGTACATGTAATGTATAAATTGTACATTATATATTTACTTGGTTATTTTTTTATATCTTTTTTAAAATATATTTTATTGTTGCAGTAGACGTCTCCTGGCTGGATGATAAAGATGAATAATATGAGTGTTGTATGTCAAAATTAGATTATAAATGTTTAATACCCATGTCGATTTGTATGGATCCTATGATATGCCTCTCAGGTAGATTCAAAACTTCCTCGGTTTGATTTTCGTATTGCTTAAACATATCTCGGATTATAACATTTAAGGGATTGGTATCAACGAAATCTTGCACTTTTTGAACTCTATTTTCATCCCACAAATGAGAATATCTAGTATAATCCTGTATATTACATTGGAAATATAAAAAAATATATAGAAAATACATACAATTTTGTAAAAACGTTTTAATCATTTATTAAACTTATTTACAAATGTTTAAATATATTACTTGGATGAAATATTTATATTATTAGCCTTAACCCTTAGCGGAGATTGAGTAACATATATAATTATTCGTCTTTAATTTTTCTTTGTCTGTGCTGTTGACCCGAGCAGTTGTTAAAGTTGCGGTCAAAATCTTACTTAAGCCAATATTTACGAAATTATTATTGTTACGTAACGACGCATTTGTGGTTGCCTTGACCTCAATCGATTACCTGTTTTTACTTGCAAAACCTAGACCTCCTTACTAAAATCCAAAATTTTCTTTATAACAAATATTTCCGGCGACTTTATTACTTTATTGACTTTATTAAAAACTTATATTTAAATACATATATACAATACGTGCATTTAATAGCTTCTGAATGTCGGGTTTAAACATGTACATCATGCCCTGCAGAGCCATGACTGCTCGAACGATGTCTTTATGCTCAGAGACCATTCGGAAGTAGTTTCTTATACCTGCTAGATTAGAACCGGATCTAGATCCCACTGAAATTATTGTTCATTATTTGTATATAAATCATCATACCAGTATGTTATAAAGAAATATATTCAAAAATATCAATTTATATCTTTAATTTAGATTAGACTCTTTTACTGTTACAACTGCACTTTTTTGGAATACACTTCCGCGGGAATCACAATCAGTCTGATTCAGTTTACATTTTTTAACCGTCGTATTATAAGCTACTTCTTAACACTATAATAAGTATATGTATATGTATATGTAGCATTAAGTAAGTAATATTATTATACTAAGAGAACATTTTTAGTATAATTTCTACACCAGTCACTATCTGTGCATTCTTTGATATTTTTCAAGGTAAGGGTTACATGAAAGAGATCACTTGAGGTAATAAGACCTTTACACCAAAGTTGTAACATTTATTAAATAAAATATGTTTTGTTGTATAAATAAACTATTACAGGGTCCCGTATTGACGGACGTATTTACAAGTTGTAAGAAATATATTATCTACAAACAACCCAGAACAGACATACCGCTAACACTTCTTGTAGCCGTAAGGGAATGTCCTTTTAATTTCTCCTTTTTGATTAAGTCTTGTTGGCCCCACATAAATACATTTCTATGTATATCCATTATACAATTTAACACTACCTAAGATTATAGAAACCTTCATATAACTCATTAAATATACAATCTCTTAGCTTTCTTTTATTATTCACTAGATATATGGACTATTCAAAACCAAAAGTAATTAATGAATGCAAGCAATTAGTTCTTGAGATTAGCGAGTTCAACCAAACATATTGTAATATTAATAATTTTTAGATAGATATTTTATATAGACCTGTGAAAATGCAGACTGAATTTCTTCTAAGGTAGGTTTTATCGATATTTTGGGTATTTCTAAATACATCATAGTTAACATCAGCGGCCTTAATTTCTTTTGCTCTTCTGGATCAGTAGTCATTGTTAAAAAACTGCATAAAATAAAGACAAAATAAGAACTTAAATACTGAATACGTTACTTGTCATTTGCAATTTATCTATAGAGCATACTTTTCACATTAATAATATTAAATCTTCCATGAAGGTCGTTGTTGCTTAGTGGGACAGTATTTGTCTATGAGAAAGTGGCTTGGTGCTTGATTTACACTTAAGAGTAAGATAATATTTAAGTTGATTTCATTTTCCCGCTCTGTTTAATATGCGGCATTGAGTTTCACCTCTTCACAAGCAATGTCTTAAAACTAGGCGTAAAGTTAAGAACGGAGGAAGGTAAGTCTGCTATATGTGGAAGACCCGTGAAGCTGAATAATAAAATCTAACCTGGAAACAGATGCTTTCTTCCTTAACAAATCCAGGCTATTCCTTGTGCATTTGATGAGAGATTCCAAGCACTTTGTTGCGAAATAAGCAAATAGTTCATTGCATTCGTTTATCGCATGCATAGGTTCAAACCTATCCGGATTTTCAATCTCCATGAAAGCTAAATAAAAATACCAAGAAGTAATATCACTTATCAGCTGTAAATAAAACTGTATGTGTACATGTTACGGATTTCACACATTTTGCGGATTTAAACAAAACTTTTTTTTGACATAAAAAAGACTTATTTTAGGAGAGATTTATGAAGACTGGAATACATCAACTGGTAGTTGCGAAATAGATATTACCTATAAGAAATAAATAAATATCTCTTTAAAGAAAGTTGCTCTGTATACTTAACATTTTCCCGTAATATATAAAAATCTTCTTAAACATCACATATGGAACTCCACGAAATTACATGCTAGATATACAAGTTATAAATTAGACAAGTACAAGTTTGCGAGAACAAAGATAAGCGTAAATAATATAAATAATTCACCTGCATCTTCTGGAAAAACTCTCGTCGCTGACGTCACTTGTTTTAAAGCTTTATCAATGTCGAGCCTGAAATAAAAAATATTAAATCTATTACGGCATCAGTATACTCAACAGTGTTATATAATATTATACATGCAAATTTTAATACCAGTTATCTTTTAGGTCTCTTATTGGCTTTGAAGGGACACTATCTAGAAATTTATTGATTAGTTCTATAACTGCAACTTCAGCGTTCCATGATTTTTGCTGTATATCACACGCTGAAAGCAAATTTTTCTGTTACTTAATATTGTTTACTCAGTTATATTTGAAGTAGAAATTTTATTTACACTTATATTACCGATTTCATCACGTCTTATCAAATTTTCTTCATAGAAAATGGCTGGATCAACCGCCAATTTAGGCAAGTAAACTAATAAAGTTTTCGACATGGATTTTAGTATGGCATCAATACGAGCTTCTTTTATGTCTACTACCTATAAGATAATTAAATTTAGTTGTTGAATCCTAAGGATATTTATAGAGTAAATAAATAATATAATATAAAAAGCGAGACCTCCTTAACAAACAGATCCACTTCATCTAAAACTCGCTCGATGTTATCACAATACGCAGGTATTTCTAAGGAAGCCCACGTAATGATGGACAGTCCCGGTTGAAAGGCAGAATCTAGTTTTACAAGTTGCGCACGCAATAATGGCAAGTATAACTTAGGCATACTCCTGTAATAAATATTTATAGTACTTTCACCATATAATATGTATATTATTTTTAGGCAAAAAAAAAGCAACTACGCAAGATTATTGATATTTGACATAACTGAAGTTCAAACAAATGTATTTTATTTTAGCCCTACTTTTAATATATGCTTAAAAAAAAGTAAAACTAAAAGAAAGTAAAAGGCTTACTTTCTAATCTGATTGTTGCGCTCAACCAAAAATTTTATACGTTCATAATCTGCAAAGATTTTCTGCTTACAAAAGGCCACTACTTGAGCTGTGTCAGGGACATCTATAATAAATTAACTCGATTATATAATGTTTCATATTATTTCTTAATAACATATAAACGGAAGTATAATTTTCTACAATTTATTATTTTAAGATTTTTTTTTCACTATATATTGTCAAAAATAGATTTTACTAACAAAGACCCAACTGCCACATATATTCAACTTCTCTAATACATTCTGGTATATACACGTTGAAGTTGACAATAAATTTATTAGTAAGTGGATGCCGTATTAGCAGTGGTGATACTAGACCCAGTCTCACCTATAAATATTTATATTTGTAATTATTTTAATGACAAAAATACATAAAATATGTTAAGTAACTTCATAAATTTAAACAGTAATATGTATAATAATCCTAAAAAAAAAACTTTAATTTGAATTATATATAAATTTAAAAAAAATTATATACTGTGTAATAACTCCTGTATCAATTAAACCTTATTATATAAAATAAAAATGTATTATAATGCTATATGTTTATAATAAGCACATGTATATATTTAATTATTTATTTATTTAACTAGTAGATGCCCACAGCTTTGTTTGCGCGGACTTTTTGATCCTTGTCACTCCATTTGATTCCCATTTACCAAATTAAATTAATTAATAATTGCGTTAAATCTGTTTTCACCTGCACATTCAATTATTTTTATTAGTTTACCGCTACATATGATAAGATTTTGACTTTGATTTTCATATTACATGTTTTACAAATATTTTGTGTTTTTTGATGATTTCATCTAACGCCGCCGTTTATCCCTCTCTTCTAAAAATCCAAAATGCTCCTTAGGCCTAGCAACTTTTACTAAGGATATTTTATCTTGTGTTTTATAGCTATATAGCTTAGCTTGTCTATTGCGATTCTATCCGGTACTCATATGTTAACGAAAAAATAACGCTCATAACGCTCAAAATCTTTTCTAAAGAGCCATTTTTAGTTCAGCTCCTCCATTGTGCGCCAAATTTTTTCTATGGCAACATTTCATTATTTCTTATCGTTCAGCTGGACTGCTATGATTCTCCATCAGGTATGATTTTAACTAAGGTTTAAAAATCTATTATAACCTAGATCCTGCCAAGACCTAGCAGCTATAAAACAAAATAATTTTCATTCAAATTCGTAGTATTCGTAGTATTCGTAAAAGTAGACCCGAAATTTTTGTTGTGATATACATGTACAAACAGACAAAAATTTTAATAATCATATATTCATATATTAATTACCTATACTCATATATACGAATTTATATTAGTATTAATGTTTTTACACACTATACACACACTACACTATTTTATAGCGGAATTATTCAATGTAAAGACACAATCCTTCTGTTTTATTATTGAATAGGTATACTAATAAGTCACTTATATCTATTTAAGTGATACGGCATACCTGTCCAACATTTTCCGTCCACGCTTTATGATAAATAAGCTCGAATTCCGTAAAAACGATATACATAACGTTGTAAAGCTTTATACATCTCTGCGTATTCTGAAACAATATATAATAATATATAAAATAATTATCAATTTTGTAAATTATAAGAATTAACAAAAAATGTTTATCTTGTATAAGACTTACCGAAAAAGCATTTTGAGAAATTACGTTTAGAATATAACAAAGACATGGAAATATTAAATTTTCATTTTGTATTAACAATACGCTGACTAACTTCTAGTCTATCATTTAATAATTATACTCATGAATATTCATATATCGTCGCCTTGGTGGTGAAGAAAGTCAAGACAAAACTCTGGTCAGAATAAGCGCTTTAATTTGAGTAACTTTCTTCACCGCCAAAGCGAACGATATTTAGAGTTAATCAATACCATATATCTAATAATATGCAAACAAAAATAAAATAATTAAGTGACTTCGATAAATTCTCTTTACATACGCTGGAAAATTCATGATATGCTTTATTATAAAAAAAAGGATTTAAAAGTTGTTTGTGTCTAGTTAATTAATTATTATTATAATTTACCATATGTGTGATAACTTCATGGTGTTTGACGAATTCTTTCATTGGGTTCTTTATGTTTTTATCATAGAAACGGATCCACATTACTCTACCAGATACTGGCGGCATGTTCCTTGGCAAATCCGGATTCTCTCTTTCTTCATTATACCTGTAAAATGGTTCCCGTAAAATAAAATTGATCAACTAATTAAACTAACAAAGAAACTAAGCAAAATAGTTCGAAGAAATAAAATATCATTGTGTTTCCTTTAAAACTTTCTTTCTTTACTTAAAAAACATAATATATTTTTTAAATAAAGAAAGAATAATATATTTTTTGAGACTTAAGACAGGCTTTTGAGATAGTAATGCATGGGACAGTGTCTAGCTGTTAGCGGGTGTGTTGTGGGTACGATTCTCAAACCACCACGTATCATACAATGATCCGAATTTAGTCAGAAAATTGAGAATGGAGTGTCTTATTACTGTGTTTCCTTTGACTACTTATTTTTCGGGATAAGCCACGAAACTGAAAAAAACACCATTTCTCTTCAAAAAATCATACCTGTCACGTATAGACTCAATTTCTCCAGTATACTTGCTAATTAAATCGTAATACTGATCTTCTAGATACAAGCACTCTAGCTCGAGCTTTTTGAATCGTTCCAGCAAATGCAATGCTATCTCCGTAGTAGGACATTTATTAACACTCTATAATTATACAAAAAATAACTTTGTGAATAAAGCACGTAAGATTTTTCATTTCCAAAATCTTAAAAATCATAAAAAGTAAGTAACCGTAATCATAAAATTCTCTAGCAACAATTCCTGTGCAGCGACAGCGTCTTTGTATGCCTTGTAGTCCTTATCGAAATCTGGCCGCCTACAAAACGATATAAATATTAAATATACAACAAATAATAATAATAACATTTATTAATAACATTAGTTATTATAACCGATCATATTCGTTCCTTAAACACTAACTACATTAACTACATTATTTAGGATATTTTCTTAAATTAAATCAAATTCAAAAAAATTATTGACTGATTCCAAAAAAATTATTACACATACATTATATATAAATTATATCGGTACCTGTGATCTAAGCCATCGTAAGTTTTACTAGATATCGTTTTAAATAATTTATTAAAATTTAACGCGTATTCCTCAATGCCTTCAAGGGTAGTTTTATTCAAAACATAATACCTTATGTAAGTTTGGAACAAATCTATAATCTGAAAAGTTTGCGTCTATTAAGATAAACAATGTAAAAAGGAATGTTTTTCTAAGCCTCTTCGTCAAAGTTTAAAAAAGTACCTTTGGGTTTTATAAATGTAGCTTTAAATCTTACATACAAATGTATATTTTATCATATTTCTTATGATTTCTTATATATACATACATAACATGTAAATATAAATATTAAGAATGTGTAGTAATGTGTATATAACCTTTAATAAGCGTTTCCGAAAGGTCTCAAACTTTCCAAATATGTACATTTCGGAACAATCGAAAGGACGCTCGTCTGAAGCCTCCATCATCTCTAGTTGCGTTTCATTGTAACATTCACGGTAAAAGCTGTACAGGTTCAAACATAACTAGAAAAATATGAGGATCATATTATAATTGGACTAATGGGTAAAAACCACTACAAAACCTTTTACCATTCGAAATTATGGTAAGTTCAGAAATAAATTTGAATATTACATATGTATGTATATAATATACCTATATATTTCAGCTTTAAGCTACATCCCGCGTATAATAGTATAGGTAGAGGAGGAACCTACATGAAGGGTGCCACGACAGCCTCTTGATATGTTTTCAAAAATAAATCCACTAATATAAATTTTTTTTAATGTAAAACGTTTAATAATCTCACATACCTTAGCTTTTTTATTAAAATTAAGCTTGTCTTGATTCCAAATGGTCTTTTTACCGCCGTTAGTCAAGAAATCCATGCACATATTTAGAATTTGATTCGTTACTTTAACTAGCAGGGTGGATATCTGTTTGGTGGTGTTATAATAACGAGAGGTCGCGTAAACCATACGAACGGTATAAAGCAAACCCGGAATGTACTGCTGCATTGTAAGAGGATCACATCTACGAATTTACAATTCAAAATATAATTATATTTATTAACTTATATACTTTTTATATCGTATATCTTATATTTATTAAATCTTAATTTACTCAGGTTAGATAAATCTACTGTATCTGACGGTAGTGGGCTTAGGTCATATTAAGGGGAACTTTTATATTTATGTTACAGTTTTCCTGATCTGTTAGAGCGCTGTGCACCAACGGAACGTTGGCGAATTCACGCATCTCAACTTTACTCGCGGTGCGTGATTTTGACGCCATTTTGCAGGATGCAAACTATTTTTTTTTTAGCATCACTTTGTATTCCACTTATACCAATGTAGAGAGAAAGAACAATCCTGGCACTCCTAACACACTTTCCCCCCGAATACAAGACATTCCGGGGAAATGAGAATGGGTCCCAAACCAGGGACCTTTGTGTTTATAGACACGTGTACAAAATATACAGATATATATTCGGCCAATACAATTAAAATTGAAATAGTTTTAATTAATATACCTGTAGAGAGGTTCGCAATATTTCTCTAAAGCGTATAGATACTTAACATTGTCCGAAGCCTCATTATAATAATCGGTTACTTGATTGTCAATCAGCGCCCATTTCTAAAATATTTATAATACAAGTGAATTCTAAGTAAATATAAAAAAATTACATTATTTTTGAAAATAATAATTATACTCTTCTATTTCTTACTATTCTACTCTTAATACTCACTATCCTACTCTACATGCGTACTAGCTTACTATCCTACTCTATATGCGTACCTTTAAAAGCTTAGATTTAGCACGAATAAGAGTATGTATATACATTTGACAAGGGTCGCTTTTAATGTGTTCTATGATTGAAGTGAAAGAAGTGAGCTGACGACGCCAGTGATCCAATTCAGCCAACGGTCCTATATTTGACGGCTCACGACGCAATTGTTGACTTTGCACCAGAACCTAAAAATATTATGGAAATAAAAGGAAAGATAGAAAGTAAAGTTACAAGTATATATTTTGGACTTCTATTGAGCAAAATATATGTCAAAGTTAAGTACGTGCTATCTAATAAGAAAAGAAAATAATTGCGCGCATCGTGATTTGAACCCGCGCCTCATGGTAACCGTCGGAGCGTTTTGACGAATAAGCCATTCGTTCTTCATCGCGCCACGTCGAAATTCTGATTTGCTTTTTTACAACTTAGTACGTTATTATCATCTCTGTAGGAAGATTTTTACAAATTTACGCTACATAAAAACTATTGCAAAGAACACTAATTTGGTAAGACAGAATGCCATTTTAATTAAATATTTTTATGACCTTTTTAAAGTGTTAATCAATCAACACTAACATAAAAATACGTGCTACCTACTCGAAAGGATTTTTTTGGTTATCCGAAGCTTTTATTACTAAAGTATTAAACAAATTACTCTGTCAGTATACCAAAAATATGTAATATAATATATAATAGAAGACAAAAAATATATATTTTAAAAATCATTATCTTGGGTTCTATGTATTACATTTATAAATACCCCCAATACTAGTTTTTTTAATACATCTATCATGTACAGACATGAGACAATTAAATTTTTACTAACAGACTTCCAAAAAGGATAAGGTTCTATGTGAAGCATGAACAATTTTATGGTATGTCACTAGATAACAGTCGGTGCCAGGCAAAGCACATTAAAAAAAATTAAAAATCTTTATTGTCTTTCAAACAAAACTTAAACTAGGTTGCGCACTGACACCCACACTAGGATTCCCTGTGTTGTGAACATATGAATTCTTAAGATAACCACAAAATACACCGAACAAAAGATAAACCTATAATTTTTTTCTTACTTTTTGTTAAATAGATATATATGTTAGTATCAGTAATTTTGTTTGTTATTTAATTATTTTTATTCTCAAATATTTAATTTCTTTTACTTTCCAGTTTAAGTTAGTACAGTACATACAGCATGGGACATTTGTGAGGTCAGCTTAATTTTTTGTTAAAAATAATTAAATGTATATACACACAATAAGACATGACCTAACACACAAAAAAGTATTATTAAAAGTATTATTAAAATAGATTTGTAGTTGGGGCGAGTAGTTAAGTAAAAAACATACACAAAAACATACAATAGACTTAAAATCCCCCTCCATTTTGCAGTCGGCTAAAAAGTTAACTTATTGATTTTAGTTTTAATATCGAAAAGCACTGCATGTAATGGTTTTATATTTTGTTATTTCGTGTTTTCTTTTTTGATATTGACGTTAATATGAGCAAGTAAGAATTTGGAGTGGAGAAATTGCACTGTCCATCATCACCTCATACAAATAATCCAAACGAACGTCCTTTGAATATTCATTCATAAGAATATCTCTCATAACTCCTAACTATTGAAGAATTGAGCCTCCTGTTGTTATAAGCATATAGGCATATTCAGCGATATAATTTTATAAAGCACCTATAAAGTGTGGAGGTTTCCTACGATTTTCCTGGTGGCACTGGGACCACATGAGGAGCACCTCCTCTTTCAAAAAAAACAGAATCAATGGAATCAGTTAACAAATGACTGAAATATCAAGTGACATACATAAAAAAAATATACGCGTCGAACATAGAACCTCCTCCTTTTTGGAAGTCTGTTAATGAATACGTAACATAGTTGAAGCGGGTGAAACCAGGGTCGGGTCGCTAGCCAATAATGTAATTTTACAATCCTCCAAATAAAATAATTTATTTTATTTAATTGCAGGGAAAAAATTACCATCATTATTTGTTTCACCCACTGCTTTACGAATGAACAAATCTCTTCTAGTACGTGAGTTTTTGTAATTGCTAATTTCATTTTTTCTTGATCAGCTAATTCTTCTTCATAAAGTAGCAAATTTATTTTGAACTTCGTACAACAATCCAAGTCCATTTTAGTTTCTAATAAAAGAAAATTATATCATAAAAAAATTTAAAGTCTGTTTTTGTAATCATTAGTGACGTATATAATATAAGTATAACTCACTGGCTAAGTAATCAATAAATAACATTATCTTCGAAATATAGGACTTGATGATATCTCTACTCTTTGGATTAGGAGGATTTAAGTCTCCCCAAGCTTGACAAGCTTCTAATGCAGGAACGTATACACGTTGCATTGTCTTAAATATACCAGATACTACGTTTTCAGTTTCTTGATTCATATCAAAAAGTACCAAAATATAGTCCTAAAATTAATTATAAGATCAAATGGAGTACGATACTTATAAAAATTATATTTTAGATTTCAAATTTGAAATATTTTGCTATTATATATTTTTCAAATAATATTTGAAAATCTTACGTCTGCAACGGACTTCATATCAACAGCTTTATTTTTTATTCTATAAAATGCAACGCACATCCCTTCAGTCCCTATAGTTGCCGCATCTGATATATAAGTTCTTTCCATCTTTCCCTTTTGATTTGGAACGAAGCGACCGGATTCTATTAGAAAATAATTAGATTATAGATTCAAATTGATTAGGACGACACGCATAAGTTATTCATTATTAGATGAAAATGAACTGAAATAAAATTACCCATTTTTAGTGGTGGTAGAAGAGCATCACAAAGAACAAAGCAATTCCTGCCACCCTCGATTAAAGCACTATCTAAAACATCAATGTGAATGTCTGCATCATATACGCCATCCTGTTATAATCAAGAACGAATTTATTTTTTATATACACAAGATAAAATGATTTTAACATTTATTTAAGAATGAAATCTATTATATATTAAAAAAAATACCAGGACATAGTCAACAGATTTGTTTAGAACAGCAGCTGCATTTTCCAATAAAAATCTGCTTTGTGATTTTAAGCCTCCAGCTCGATTGTTTCGAGCTTCTTTAGCTTTGGCCTTGAAATGATACAAAAATATGTATATGTTTTGTACACATTAAGGATTAAAATTAAACACTTTCTTTTAATGAATAGCTTTATTTACTTGTTTATCCTTGTAGGATTCATGGGCTAAATTCAAAGTACTCATAGACACTTTACTTTTTTTCTGAATATCTTTTAAACGCGAAGAGACATCAAGAATCGCTTCCAAAGCTGTCCTATCTATATCAAGGACATGGGCAGAGGATGCTTGTATAGCCGGATGCATAGATTGCTTTCTTGAAATTCTTCTTATGGCATCGTCTATTCTTACGGAAGTATGTTTTAGATCTTCGTCATGATCGGTGTCTATGCCTTCTACATCATGCGTGCTTACTCCCTGAGCTTCTTCTGGTGGTACATTGTCTTCATGTTCCTCAGGAACTTTATCGCCCGCTCCCTCCGACATTATTAAAATATTAAATTAAAAATTAAAAATTAGAAATTTAATCTTTTTGTCTTTATACAGTAAAAAGATTATTAACATCTGATATATTCTAAGATGTCATTTATATTATAATATTTTTGACAATTAGTAATTCGAAGCTTAAAATTTATTTATTTTTATAATAGTATTTTAAAAGATGGCCGTAAGGAATGATTCCAAAATATTAAAAATATATTCATATATTATCTTCTTTGTGTAAGAAAAAGCGTTATATAAAATATTATAATTGTTGAAAATATTGTAATTTTTTTATACATGTATTTGTATTTCGTCGTCACAGAAGTTAAATAATTATTTTTTGTTAATTTAAAACTGAGCAATAAGATTAATTACTTCTAAATATTCGACATTTCAGTTTTTCTGTCTGTAAATCTCCTTGTGTAAATGTATTCTGTGCCCACACCTAATAAATTGACAAGTGACAAAGACTACATATTTGAAAAGTATAGTATAAACATAAAAGCGCGCCAACTTAATTATTTGTAAAATTATTAATTAACAAGTATAATTTTATATGAAGAGATCGAAATATGCGTCGCAATTGGAAAGGTCGTTACAGAAACAATTGGAACAGGAAAACAAATAAGCCAAACAATTCATTAGATGGTAGTAGTGTTAATAATTCATCATCGTCATTATTGGCGTCAAATACATCGAGATCTTCAAGAGCTCCAGCTAATCAACGACCTATAGTTATACCCATTCACTCTAACAAAAATGTGTGGAAAATATACTTTCCTTCTGAAGGTATTGTTTGACATAAAATGCCAGTCTCTATTAGTAAAATATTGTAATATTTTTATATATTTTCTTCATTTTTAGACCAATGTTCCAATTCTGATATGTTAGAAAATATTAAATGCTTCCAACACTACATCGAACGAAATAGAAGCTCTTTTGATTTGGAAAAAATAGATCAAACTCGAAGTGTGTCATTGGATATGCAGAATTTGCTAAATGATGATGAATTTAAAAATAAGTGGTGTACGTTTCAAAATGATTTATTTGAGAAGCCTGATGTAACTTTAGGAATTTTAGAGTTTTGTTTACACAAGGTACGTGATTTGCAACTTTTTTAAAAACATAATACATCATTTTAATCAATTTATTTCAATTATTTTTATGAATCTACGATTTTGCAGACCCTAAAATGTGAATCTCGTATCAAAGTCAGGATTTTAAACCATGAACCTATTATACCAATAGCAAACCTAAAAGTAAATTATTTTGGTATGTATTTTTTGCTGTCAATATTAATATGCAAGAAATTCTTTATGTTATAAATTAATATTTTTTAGGAAAGCTTGTAACCATCAAGGGTACTGTTATCCGAGTTGGAAGTATTGGTTTAATGTGTACTTCTATGGCATTTGAATGTTCTAGTTGTCATAGCATTCAAGCGGTGATACAGCCACAGGGAATTTTTACAGGTGTGCAGTTGTGTAAATATACACTTACATTTAATGCTTAGATCAATATATGCAAATAAGACTAAAGACATAGTTAAAATTAACATATATAAATATGTAATAGTATACTACATTAATGCTTGTATTTATTTTAGCCCCCAACATTTGTCAAAATTGCAAAAGGGGACATAAATTTGAACCTCTCCAGTCTTCACCATTTACAAACACTGTAGACTTTCAAGTAGCCAAAATTCAAGAAATTCAGTCACAGGTTAATTAAAAAAATATATAAATATAAAACATATTGATATACAAGCATAATATTTCATCTTTTCCATAAAAAATATAAGTTTTATGGTATACAATTAATTTATTGTAATTTTTTGTTGTAGAGTATATCTGGGACAATACCCAGAACAGTTGAAATAGAGCTACAAGGCGACCTAGTGGGCAACGCTTGTCCTGGCGATGTACTTTCGGTCACTGGTATTGTACAGGTGATAATTGAAAAAATAAGTTTTAGTTTCATGTCATAAAAACAATGTCTATATAGAGTGCATCAATTTTTACTTTGTCTAATAATGATTATTAATACTTAACAACTTTGTCTAATATTGTTCAGGTGCTAGTGATACTCATGCACTGAGGGTTTTCCTTTATACTGTGAGTCATTAATTGAATTGTCATACTACCTTGTCAAATTTCATAAGTTTAGTAGGTCAATGAAGTTCAACTTTTAAGAATGGACAAACATATATGCCGTTGTATGTACTTGTTTTGTATGAAATGAACTATGTGTATAAGTAATACTTTTTTCTGGGAACTACTCATTCCTGTCGGATTTTTTCCTTTGGTTGCTCTAACTTATTGCCAAATGTCATAAATCTGGGTCAACGGAAAGTAAGTTTGATCAAAGTTTGATTATTTCTGTGCTCTAAGGGAGCACCAATCAAGATATTTGATATTTATTTTAGCTATCATTACGTAATATTGAGAAAATAATCTAGGGCTTCCGTTTTTGAGGGATGAAACCATAAAAATCCATATACGTTGTATTTTTTTAAATTTATGTTGCCAAATTAATATAGAATAAGTAATTCATTTAGAAAATTGACACAAGGCTTTGTTGTATAACTACTTATTTTAGGTTCGTGGGGAAAGTAAAGGTGGTGAAGATGGACGCAGAGCAGCCAGACTTCTGCAGCTCTATGTAGAAGCTGTTTCTATACACAGTCAAAGAAATCTTAGTAACCCAACTTTGTCATTCACCTTAAAAGACTATTATGCTATACAGGTAAGACTATAAAACCGGTGGAACCAGGGCACTGAATTCAAATTTAAAAAATGCCTGAATAGTATGTTGAAATTACAACAATCGCTTATATATTTAAACTATACCACATCACCACATTGGGTTGCCAATCTCGTTGAGCATTCAATTTTACTTAATATATTAAAATTGCCAGCCAAATAATAAGTGACATATTTAACCTTACAGGAAATTCACGCATCTGAAAATGTATTTAGACTTTTAGTCCATTCCTTATGTCCAAGTATATTTGGACACGAAGCGGTCAAAGCTGGTCTTTTACTGGGCTTATTTGGTGGTACCGAAACAGAAAATGGAGCTCGGCCGAATCCACACGTATTGATAGTCGGTGACCCCGGCTTAGGGAAGTCACAGTTGTTACAAGCGGCTGCGCATGCTGCTCCTAGAGGTACATACATATATTTTATTATTTGTTTCTTGCACAAGATTTTTGCTAACAAAGTACACGTGTCCGGCGCGTGGCAGGCGTGTACGTGTGCGGCGCGTCGACGTCGGCGGGCGGGCTGACGGTGGCGCTGGGCCGCGAGGCGGGCGGGGACTTCGCGCTGGAGGCGGGCGCGCTCGTGCTCGCCGACAGGGGCGCGTGCTGCGTGGACGAGCTCGATAAGGTCAGCCTTTATGGCTCCATGTGACATGTCTGTATATACATGTGAATGTCATACGAATTCGGATATTAATATTACCCGGGCTACCGATTGGAAAATGGGTCTGGGTACATATAAGTATATAACTATTAGTAGTAGACAGATTACAATGGATTAAACCATAACTCGTATTATGGTGGTATATTTAAGAAAGTTACTAAAGTACATTTCAAAATAAACGTACACATATAAATAAAAATGAAGTGTCTCTGTGTGATTTCTACATACATAATTGTTTTTTCAAGTTCATATAATTATTGACACGACTCTAATAATCGATTTTAAAACATTTGTATGTCTGTCTTTCCGTTTACCTGAGCTCATCTCTCCGGTATAACTGAATCGATTTTCACGAGACTTTCACTGGAAAGTAGAGGAGTTGCGGTACAATGTATAGGCAACTTTTTATCCCAATATTCCAGCGGGATAATTGACGTTCAATGTGATGTCAAAAATCATTTCAAAACGCAGTTCAGCGTACTAGAAAATTTTCTTGTAGTTCAAGCGTTATATATATTTATCTATTTCATGATTTAAGCCCAGAACATTTTCATGAATTACATTAACGTATTGAATGGTAACCCGACCCCGGTAGATGTCCGCGCACCACAGCAGCCTGCTGGAGGCGATGGAGCAGCGCCGCGTGAGCGTGGCCAAGGGCGGCGTGGTGTGCAGCCTGGCGGCGCGCGCCACGCTGCTGGCCGCCGCCAACCCCGCCGGCGGCTCGTACAATAGGTGAGGCGCGCAAATACTGTATGTATACAGTTGTATATGCATTTATTTGCAGATTTACTAAAAAAAAATCAAAATTGTTTTGTTTGACGATTAGTTTTGAACTAATCCTTTTTTGTAATTGTAATATTTCAGAGCAAAAACAGTCGCTGAAAATTTAAAACTGAACTCAGCACTTTTATCAAGATTTGATTTAGTATTTATTTTGTTGGACCTACCAGATGAGGTTTGTATATTTTTTAAAATCCTTAATATCAAACACGAAAACCATGTTCATTTTAACTATACATTTTTAGCTACACAAAAACAAAATGTGAGGTAATTAAACTCAGTCACGATCTGAGCTATTTATACATATGTATATATTTAAAAAGTACTAACAGACATTTAATGATTTGTTACTTTCAGAAAGTAGACGCGATGCTATCGGAGCATGTACTAGCTTTACATTCTGGTTCAAAAAAGCGGAAAGGAGAGAGCTCTGTGAGTAATGTGAATATAAATATACAGTCAAGCCAAACGGATAGTGACGCGTCTTTAAGGTAAGCTATTGCCTTCTTTGTCTAAATCATTTTAAAAGTATATTTACATTTCTTCATATTTTTCAATTTATTTATAATAATTAATCGATGAGAGTAAATAAATATCTAAAAGATTTTTAAATATGACAATAGCATAAACATTTAAATTTAAAAAGCTTATATTCAAGTAGACATTGAGAAGTTATGCTGGTGTCATGACACTCTGTTCTCGGCTTTCCGCCGCGTTGAGTTCAGGGCGACATTTTACATCATACATAATTATTTTATTAATTTTACTAACTTATCCAAAACTTTTTGAAGTAAGCGATTGCGACTGAAGCCCGGCGAGGTGATTGACACATTGCCACTTGTTCTTCTACGCAAATATATTGCATATGCGAGAAGATATGTTCATCCCAAACTGAGTACGGAAGCAGCGAAAATCTTACAGGATTTCTACTTGGAGCTACGTCATCAACACCAGGGGATTTCAAATGAAGGCACCCCTATTACTACAAGGCAACTGGAAGCATGTATAAGGCTTACCCAGGTGAATTAACAATAACCATATTAAATTATTGTTTGAAATAATGCTGCAAAATGGCTGGTTGAATGCCACGGTTGTCCAAGCACGCTTCAAAATTGTTCTTGATATGTTTAAATAAAACGTAAAACGTGGTTCCATTATAAAATAGAAGTACATAACATAATAAATTATACGAAAAAAATCAGAATAGATGTTTGCTTCTAATATTGTATGTACTTGTACTCATATGTAACTCAAATAAATAACAATTAAAATTTTGTAATTATTTGCTTCTTAAAAATATCCTAGTTATTGTTATTAGTACTTTTGTCATATCATTTATTTCCTATTAAATTAGACTCTAAGAATAATGAATATAATTTTTGTACAAATTAATCAATGTTATCTTAAATTTTATTTTATTATAGGCCAGAGCTAGGGTAGATTTAAGAGAGGAGGCCACAACTCAAGATGCTAGTGACGTCATCAGCCTTATGAAACACTGTCTAATGGACACATTCAGTGATGAATTTGGCAATATTGAACTATCGCGCTCTATAAACGGATCTGGTGTCAGTTCCAGAAATAAGGTATTCAATTAAACAATTGAGATTTATATTATGTTGAGGGCATCTTGGCGCAGTGGTACAGCATCTGACAGTAAACGCGACGAAACTCACAAGAGTTTTCATTTCCATCCAATTCCCATTCAGAGAGAATGAGTTATTTTAATTTTCTTTGCTCTGGTAACAAGACCAAGCAGCAGCAAAAAAATATTATAGATATATAAATGTTTATAAAGCTATTTACATTTGCGTAACTAGTGACATTTTCCAGAAGAGGCCTGGTCCAAAGTGGATCCAAGACATCCACATGTCATGTCATCATGTGTATCACATGCATGTAAAATTTTAATCAAAAACACACGACGTCTAAAAGAAACCTATAATTTCTTCTAAAAAAGGAAAGCAGCGTCTCAACTATCGTGTCAATGTGCATGGCTATTTATTTTTATGAATCTACACTAATATTTATAATATTATACTAATATTTATAATATTATACTAATATTTATAATATTATACTAATATTTATAATATTATACTAATATTTATAATATTATAGCTGAAGATTTTGTTGAGTTGAATATTCTACTCAACAAAATCTTCAGCTTCAACCTAATTGTTTCTACCTAATTGTTTATGTTTTCGATAATTAATTTATATAAAAATACTTTGTATAATTTTATCCTGTATAATTTACCATTTTTGTCCATAGGTAAAACGATTTTTAGATATATTGAGTCGGCGATCTCATCAACTAGGTAAAGATATATTTACAAGGCAAGAATTGCTACAAATACACAAATCAGCTGCTATTGCTGGTGATCCAAATGATTTAATAGAAGCCATGCACATACATTCCTATTTACTCCTCAAAGGATCTAATACATACCAGTTAGTAGCAATTTGAGTCGCTTAAAATAAATATGTCATTTAAAATTAGTATAAAATTATTTCATTAAAAATATGTAAAAATTGCTTCTATTTTATTTTTGTTTTCAAAGCATCTTTTTAATAATTGTAAACAAAGCTACGTGAAATTGAAGGTAACATCCAAAATAATTGAGCTAGGTATATAAAAACTTCAAATGGCATGGATTTTTATTATACATTTCGCACAAAAATTAAACCAACACTTTCTTAGTAGAAAAAAAGTGTTTACCTTCTATAAAAAATATTTTGTGAGAAACCATATTCTGTAGTTCTAGTATAATTACCAAACCTTATGATCATTATTTTAAGGACATTTTAATATATTTAACGATCGAAGATTACAATTGAAACGCAAATATATGAGAATCAAGTTATAACTTCAAGATAGCGATAATTATTTCGTAGAATAAACGAAAATCTTAAAAACTTGAAAAAATAATTTTAAAACGCGTATATGAACTTTTCTCAACAATGTTTCTTTTAATCAGTATATAAGATTTGCTACACATCACTACTATACATTTTGAATATATGACTATAGTTCTAAAATAAGTGGTGAAAAGGAAATTCAAATTATTTGTAAATTGAAATTTAATAGGCTTAATTTCTTTTAAAAATTAAATTGCAATATTAACGATATTTTTTAAAGTACTTTGATATTTTCCAAACATTTTTATCGCTTCTACCTTCACCTTGTGAATGTTCCCGAATAAATAGTACACATTCATGAACGAACATGTCCTTCTAAAGTTTGAGTAGTGTTTAAACTTAAAATATATTATCATCCTTTATCATTATTAATTTCATTGTCATTACTTTATATTGCTTATTTATCATTATTACTTTATCAATGTTATTGAGTCAATGCATGACCCACAATGAATTTACGTATTTGTATATGGATATATGCTAATATACTCATAGCAATTAGAGAACAAATTAATATTATTACATAATAATTCATCAAAATAATATGGCCATTTTCGCTATAAAAAAGTGCATTGATGTTAAAAAAATGTTGTACTATCTTAAAACAGCGTCAAATTGATATAAAAGGAGAAAAATATATTTAGTAGAAAATTGTAATAAAATATTTTTAATTTGATCTATCCACCTCTTGCAGGCACTTGCTCTAAAGCCATAGATACATGGCAGCAACAATATAAAGATCCTATCAATATTATAGAATTTAAAAGTGATGGTTGTGTAAAACTTTCAAAGAACAAGTTACCAACATCACTTCCGCCAAATAAATAAAAATTAGAAATAGCAGACAATGCTAGCAGAGGTGAACATAAAAAAGCAATAAATCTGATTTCCATAGCCTCAGTTCTTAGAATACTTATTCTAAACTTTGTATACATATCACATTTTGAAAGGGTCTTCCCAATATACTCTAATGTAATGCCCGAATAATTCAGCAGGGACCACACAAGTATGTGCCACACAGTTCCATGCCATACAAAAACAAATAAAAAAGTTGCAAGTGATGCCAACAGTTTATATGAGATCTTCGGTAATTTACAATATTGACCTAATATAGTGTAACCTGGCTTGTAAATGTACCTGAAAAGTAATTATACAAAATTATTTACTTTAAAGTATTGCAAGTTAAAGTAGAAATAATAGTGATGCTACTTACTTCACCAAGAATCTATAGAGTCCGACATCAAAATGCTTCCACATTTGAGAGTAAACATGAATTCTTGCAATGCATCTTGGCGTTGGAGGTGGTTCCATATTATCTAATCTGGCTAAAGCTCCAGCAATTCCATAAGAAACAACATATTTCATATGAAACTCCAACCCCATCCATAGACCTCCACCACATAAAGCAATTGTTGGTAATTTTCTTACTAACTGGAACACCACTATGTAAATTAATTAAATTTTGTTTACTTTATTGACATATTACTATATATCTTAAGTATAATACACACACATACCTGCATGTCATTTTGCATGGCAAAAAAATAAATGTAATGAAATGCTAAATCCAATAGCAAAGTATAAAGCTGAAAAAAGACCATATCTACAGCAAATCTCTTTAATCTTGGGACAATTCTTTTCCTTTTGGTAGTAAAACTTTTTTCAAATTCTTCATAAAGAATAACTGGTCCAGTATATAAAAGTGGTAAGTATAATACATAACTGAATAGGTTAACAATATCTGGCCAAGTCAAAATATTTTCCTTCTTTTCAACAAAATCTAGTGAATAACTTATGCATCGTAGTTCAATCCATGCTACACTAAATAATATGAGATAAACTTCCTCATCTTGCATATCTTTGTGATCCAAAAAGTTCCAAAAATAATACTTATATTTTAATGAATTATAACTTAAAAGCAATAGTATACTTGTGATCCAAATACTTAATTTTCTTCCACCACATAATAAAATTAATACATACATTGAAGGTTGAACAAAAATTATTAACATTTGTTTATATCCCATGTAAACAATGACAAATATAGTGCTAGACAATATAAACCAATATTTTAAAAAGGAACTACATATTGTATATAAAACTTCAGATATCACAAATTGACATATCATAAAATACCAAGAAGTATAAAAAAAATATTTCCAACTACTCCATTCAATATCAGAGACATCTCTGAGTCTTCCAGTAAAATACCAGCCTCTTTGTAAATCATTAAATGAAAACAATGATTTCTCATCTGTTTCGAAGATATCTGCATGAAAAAATACACTATTGAAAAATTTACAAGTGTTATTTAAACACTAACATTAAACTTAAATTTTACCTGTTTGTGCTTCGTATAGCTTAAATAGAGAGTATATATTTGCAAATATCCATAGAAAAAAATAAAAATACAATTCAGTCGACGAAAGTTTGGACTTTATTACACTTACTTTCACATTCATTCTTGCACATGAGTTAGATAAATATGAATTATAGCAATTTAAGTTTAAAAATTTTGCCGGTTAAAATATTACCGCGATAATTTAGATTTTATGAAACTAGTCATGACACTGACATGCCAACTGCCAATGCCAAATTTATGAGACAAATGACAGCAGATAAATATTAATAGGGTTGCATCATATATTCCGAAATTAAAAGAATCGAATAAAGTGGTAAGCATTTTAAAAATTGTAAATTTTAAAACATATGTAAATTTTTCGGTTTATAAGGCTAGCAAGCAGCAACACTAGAATTATCACAATTTTTATCGCACAACTTAGTGCATTTATGATAATATTATTATTATTTTCGTAATAAATTACCTATTCTTCTTCTTCGTGTAATTTAAATAATAACTTATGAATTATGAGTAAATAGCATAATGCAATATACCTATATAAATAAATAAAATATAAATAATAAAATAAATAAAAAGTAATTAATTTGATTGATAACTTCCAAGATATAATATGTTAATATTAATACTCTTGAAAGTTTAATATTTCACTAATTGTAATGTGTAACCACTCTTTAAATATATATTTACTAAACTACTTCTATATAACATACGTCATATTTTTTCTTAATTTTTTTTTGTAGGTTATGAGAATAATTATAAATTATAATGTAATTTAAATGTTCTTATAATCTACAAAGAAAAAATATGACTACAACATACCTTGTATATTTTGTGTGTTAGAAATTTTAACTTTGATTGAACTTAATGTAAGATACTTATGTTTAAAATATATATATATATATATATATATATATATATATATATATATATATATATATATATATATATATATATATATATATATATATATATATATATATATATATATATATATATATATATATATATATATATATATATATATATATATATATATATATATATATATATATATATATATATATATATATATATATATATATATATATATATATATATATATATATATATATATATATATATATATATATATATATATATATATATATATATATATATATATATATATATATATATATATATATATATATATATATATATATATATATATATATATATATATATATATATATATATATATATATATAAAATGCAACTGCTGCAAATTGAACAATGACAATTATAGTAGCGCTAAGTATTCAGATAAATTTTAATAAATATATTTTTTTAAATTACTTTTAACTTTGAACGCATTCTTTTTTACGTTGATCTTAACAATTAACTATTTTATTAGAAAGGTACGTACTGAAACTTGTGCATCAGACATCAGTGTGTTCTACTTTTCTTACTCATTCAATACTTTTAGTTACGCATACGTCAAGTTTATACGCGGCCGTGTCGACTATCGGCCACAATTCATTTTATTATTAAACGTTAAACAGTTATATTGCTCCACACTCAGACTATGTTTGTGTTTAATTTTTAATAAGGTATATTTGCTAAAAACAATTTACTATAACTTTTATAAATAAAATATGGAAAGTCGTATTTGTTTTACATTTTTTATTTTAGTGAGTTATCACGTACAGTTAGGTGAGTATATATATTATTATATTTATATTGAATATTAAGATGTCAGAAGTCAAGGATGCTTGTCTAAGTCTTTAAGATATCGTTCTATATATGTTTTCCTGTTAACTACTATCTAACGTTAAAATAATATTGAATTAAAGAATAAAATTTAAAGCTGGCTATATTATAGACTACTTTATACTAAAAACCTCAAATTATAATTTGATTAACATTTTTCCTTAGTTTTGTATGTCACGGTAAGAAAATCATAATATAAAAGAAAGGTCATGAACTCAGTGCATTTTCCTAATAATGTTGTTAATATTCAATTTCTGTAATTATTATATTTTAAAATTAATGATTAAAAAGATTTCTTATACTCAAACACCTACATAAAATATCTCAGATAACAAAACAAGTAACTGATCAATTCTTTGTTTTGTTCGTATTTAAAAATTGTACAAAGATAAGTGCACGTATATTATACTAGTGGAATACTATTTGGGATTTATTTTAGGATATGTACTTATATAATATCAAAAATAAGGAGTTCATCGTCTCATTATAACTGCAATGGTTATGGGTCCGATTCCCACTCGTGGGGACTATTTTTACCTCCTCGCTTTGGCAATACAAAACTCGCCTTTAATTTATGCCACACGCAATTTATCGAATTCGGGCGCAAAGCGTAATGTGTTTAAGACCACACTATCAAAAAATGCTGGACTCAGCTTAACTCACTATCTAGTAGTGAAAAGCTTAGTTCGAAAAGGTCGAATTTAAAAGTTATTTTTGTAGTGATCAGGGGTGTAAACTAATAAATAATAATAACTAAAGTATTAGTATCGACGACGACGAAAATTTATCTTATTAAAAAATGTAACATTAGGTATTACTGTAATGTGTGTTTCAGGTATCGGTAAAGACCAGCGATTCAATCCGAGTAGCGATTTTTTGTTACATGAAAGTGGTTTTACCCCTAATAATAAAAATACATATGCAGCTAATTTTCCAAGTCTGCCAGGCCCTAAACCTAACGTGGTATCGACAGAAGGTACTAACATTAATTCTGTAAATACTGCAAAGCAACAATCGTCTGGCAAGCGCGACTATGTTGCGCCTCAGCTTCCAACATCGAAGCCAACAACTGCAACACCTTCTACACCTAAAGCAAATCCTAGTACCAAATCAAGTAGCACATCACAGGCACCTAAAAGAGATTATGTAGCTCCTCAATTTCCAACTTTAAAGCCCATTGGAACAACACGTCAGCAACCTGGTGCAATTACAACACCCATACCATCTGTTTTACCAAAAAGAGATTATGTGAATCCCAAACATGACGACACACAAAAAATGCCGGGAAAAGTTAAAGACCTTATTAATTTTTACGACAGTAAGTCCACTGTAAGTAGTTTAACGACTCCAAGGCCGCCAAGTTATAGTTCAATATTATCAAAAAACAAAGATCATCAAGGTGCTGATAAGTCCAGTACCGGCTCGCCACCAACTATGACGACTGCTCCTAAAAAACCCGTTGTTATAAACGGTAATTTACCAACAAATGTAATTCGAAATCCTACTCTTCCTAGTGCTTTAGCCAATAATCAAGGTCAAGGACTAAATTCTAATTCAAATGGTCCCACTGACGTAGAGTTGCAAACTGTGAGTGAAGAATTACTCCGCAAAGATGTAAATAATGCAGCGAAATACATAAAGATAAATTATCAAGAGAAAACTACCTCATTTGCAAAAGATGATAATGCACTTTCACCGTAAGTGTTTGTTTGTAAGTTTAAAATATTCTCGAAACGCTAATAATAAAAAGAAGAAGAAGAAGTTTAAAATAACTGAATCGATTAAGAATTAATGAAGTTGATATAAAGAAGTGAAGTTGTTATAAATTTGTCCTGCATATAAATGTATGTGTTTTTGAGGTCAATGTTTATTTTGTGAATTTATAAAAAAATATTGTTATAAATAAGAAAACTGTGTAACCTTATTATACTTTATTTTAAATCTACCTAATTATCTAAAAAAATCTAATCCAAAATTTCGAACTGTTAGAATTTAAGTGCAACGTTCTGATTATTGTAAGATATATTCATCGAAATACTAAAAAGCTCATTCCTTATAAATTATAATAAATTTTAACGCGCAAGAGATATTTTAGTAAACGTAAACTATACATCAATCTATGAGATAATAATGTTTATAATATCATTCATGTTTGCAGATTACTCACAGTTGCACCTGAGGCATGGAATATTCTGACCGTACAAAAGTTTTTGCCATTATTAGATAATTATGAACGCGATACTTTAGTACATGAATATGTTACAGCACAGGTATATTTATAATTCAATCATACGTGTTTATTAACATAAATAATAATACTTGTAAATCTATGTATGTTAATTATAGGAAAAAAATGAAGAAAATACGTTTATGGATGCTATTATGGCTACTAGTGTGATACGCCACTTAATGACTTTTTTAAAAGATAAAGGTACAAAGGATTGTATTGAAAACAATATGATTAATTGAATATAGTTTATATTGACTTTTACGAATGAACAAAATATGATTAAATTTACAGGATATGTTTCGCCTGATCCCAAACAACAAAGAGATTACTTAAAACAGATGTGGTTCGGTTTATATTCAAGGGGCAAAGGCAAGATAAGTAGCTCTGGTTTTGAACACGTATTCGTGTCTGAACTCAAAAATGGAGAAGTATCAGGTATTAAATAAATTATATTGTAATCTTATAAATATACATAATATTAACTTTTATTGATTGCTTTTTATTTTATTATAGGCTTACATAACTGGGTATATTTCTCAAAAGAAGAAGAAGCAAATCGAATAAATTATTTAGGTTACTTGAAATATACCGAATTTAGTGACGTAAGTGAATTAAAAATAAATAGTGCAATTTATACAAATTAAAAACAACTATATTACAATAATAATCTTTTTGCTTTGATCTTATTGTATTCTCCACAGAAAGGGGCTGTGTTAAAAATGCATTTCAATCAACAAGGAGTTGATAAACCAGTGGACACGATGTTTATTGGGACATCTCCTGAATTAGAAATGGCGATATATACCTTATGTTATGTTACTCGTGTTGATAATGACTGCAATATAAAGCTTGGGAACAAGGACGTGAACATTATTACTCACAACTACAGATACCGAAGCAAAAACTTTATAGGCAGTGCTTACCCTCAAATTTAAAATGTAATAAATAATTGATGTAATAAAATGAAGAGATAACGAAACTCAGAAATGCTTATATATATACTTAACTTATATACTTAAATATTATAGAAACTATTTTTCTTATCTTATCTTTTATTTATATAGATTTTTTAAATCCCTTTTTGTCTAATTATTAATGCAATGTATATGATCCTTTTATATACATTACATTTGAGATAATTATTTTATACTAGAGCCTAGAGGAGCAGTTGACTCGTAAAATGTGCGTTGCCATAGCAACGTGAATATCATCACTCACTTTTGCTTGAGGGGACCCGGTGGTCTAGCGGCCTAAAATTTAGCCTATGTTTAAATTTTTTTTTGATGTGACAGAAATAACTAAGGGTTTTAAATTTTTTTAGGCTTATTTTATTACTTATTAACAATACAAAAATGATGATTATACACAATTTTTTTTTTTTTAAATTCCAAAAGCCACTTTTGGAATTTAAAAAAAAAAATTTGAAGTTTTGAATTTTGAATTCTGAAGTTCCCCTCTCAAAAAAAGCTGCTGAAGGAGGTTTTATCTCTCCCTTTGATCTGAAATTAAAAAATAAGACGGATTTTTAATCAGTATAAGTATAGTTGTGGCGGGGACTAGAATAAAAAAAATTGACAAAATGGCGCGTAATTCAAAGTACGAGTTTAAAAACGACTCTTTTTTTACAATGTTTTTTTAATAAAAAAAATAGAAATACTCAATAGAAAATATAATACGGCGAGAGCCAGTACTATTAAGAATGACCTGTTAAAATTTCAGACGAATCGGTCGAACCGTTTTTTTTTAGCTTCAGTAGACCAAAAAAAGTAGTTTCGAGATAAACCCGTTTAAAGTTTTAAGTCACTATATTCTCAGGTAATTGTATTGAAATATGCACTTACGATTAATCGGCGCTCCCAGCACCATAAAGGATTCCCTCTGTTCTCTCATAGTCTTCATTTTCTTGACTCTTGGATTTTTTACGAGCAGTTCTTGCCTCTTTGGAGTCACTTGTGCTTTGACGATCAGCCTTATAGATTCTTCGTTCATCACGATCTCGGGCTAGTTGATCGGCGTATGGGCCGATTTTAATACCCATTACGTCCATCATCTTTAAAATAGCTTTAAAACCTTCGATAAATGTACAAGCAGCACAACATGCAGCGATGTGCACAATTTTTTTTCCAGAAAATTGATGCTTCGGTGCAAGTTGCCAGACGCAAGAGTTGAATTCTTTCATTGTTATTTTGAGTGTATGCGCTCGCTATTCGCCAGAGCCGCGCGTGCGTAAGCTTTGTATTGTATGCGTTTGCTTATTGAGTCATTAGAGAATAGTGATGGGACAACACGTTATCGATACTTTGCATCAAGTGAAGTATCTGAAGTGATTGTCGTGTCATGATGGATAGATTCCTGACCAGGACCAATTCTGTAGGCAGCCTAGCCTCCAAACGTTCTGCAGAGGATGACAACGAGGTATGGCGGCCATCGAAGAAGACAGTTCCTACTAAGGATTCTTCAAAATATGATAGTTTGCGAAACTTGCAATCAAAGAACAAGTTTAGTGAACTCCCAGTCGACCAAGAGGAGGTACTACTAAGGATTCTTCAAAATATGATAGTTTGCGAAACTTGCAATCAAAGAACAAGTTTAGTGAACTCCCAGTCGATCAAGAGGCTGATCCCGGAAATGAATACTATCATAAAGCTATAGCTGCCCCTAAAAAATCAGGGCATATACCAGCCATAGTGTTAGATATTCAAGAAAATTGGACCCATGAAACAATTAAGAACCTCATTTCGAAATATACAAGTCGCTTCCACATCCAATATAGGACTGGAAACAAAGTAGCGGTCTCGTGTTACACCATTGAAGCACACCAGCAGGCCAAGGATGGATTGCGTCAAGAAAATGCAACTTTCTTTACGAACTTTCTTTACGTACGATGCACGTAAAGATGAGAAATCTCCTAAAGTTGTGATTAAGCATCTACCAGCGTATGTTGAAAATCTTCTTCCAGGAGAGCTCTCAAAGATGGGCTTTAATGATGTAAAGGTAACTAAGCTTACTTCAAAGAAGGGTGACCCACAATGTCCTCCGTTCCTGATCCAACTGAAGGCTGGGGCTGATATCACCAAATTTCGAAAAATAAGGTATCTTTTCAACTATGTCGTTAACATTGAAAGATTCAAGCCAAATCGCTCTGCAGGGACACAATGTTACCGTTGTCAATATTTTGGTCATTCTTCAAAGAACTGCAACAAACCTCCTCGGTGTGTGAAATGCACTAGACCACATGCTACTTCCGATTGCCCAAAACGAGACAATAAGGAACCAGCGGAATGTTGCAACTGTAATGAGAAACATCCTGCGAACTTCCGCGAATACAGCGCCCGATTGACGTATCTGAAACGTATTCAGCAAAATTCAAGATACGAACAGAGAGATCGTCCTTGGCATAAAACTATCCAATTTAGTAAACAGGATTTCCCCAAACTGAATTCTGCGCGTCCTGCTCCTGCTCCTGTTCCTTTTCACGACATCTCTAGCAAATATAACAAACCTTACTCTTCATGTTTCGTTAGGTCAAACACCACCGAGCTGCTCGAAAATAAAAGCAAAATAGAGCCAAAGATTGATAAGCCAATTTGCGATCAAGCTACTAAGGAAATATTTGAAATTCTTGCCGTTATTTCAGAAATTAAATACGAATTCGTAGGTTGTACTTCTATCATAGATAAAGTCTTCTTAGTATTGTCAAAGCTTTGTCGGTATGTCTAATGTTGGTAAACTTAAATTGTTAAGTTGGAACTCTGACGGAATTCGGGGTAAACTTCCAGAATTAATGGATATGGTAAGTGAACGTTGTATAGATATTGTCGCTTTATGTGAAACTAGACTAACACCAAACATAAATTTAACAGCTTTTGGTTATACTTGCCTTCGCCAAGATAAACATCCAAGTGGGCGAGGCCAGGGTGTTGCATTACTTATAGGAATGACATAAAATATTCTGTAGTACCTATACATAATACAAAACATATGGAGGCCATAGGTGTTCAAATTTATATATCAAAAGTACCACATTTACTTATATCTGTATATCAATCACCCAACCTACCGTTGTTACCAAATGACTTAAACATATTACTTAATCTCGGTCAACATGTGATCATCATGGGTGACTTTAACGCTAACCATACATATTGGTATAGTACCTACATTAATGCTTGCGGAAGGATCCTTTTTGATCACATGATTGATCAGGATTATGTTATACACGCATCTAGAACACCTTCACAACGCAATTATGATATTCATAAAAAACCAACAAATCCAGACCTAATCTTGTGTTCAAATGTCTCTGGGCTAAGCGAGGTTACGGCACTTTACGCACTAAGATCAAACCATTTGCCTCTTTACGCATCTGTGGAGGGTACGCCGGTTTGTGCTCCAGTTCACAGGATCTTTAACTATTAAAGATTTAAGTAAAGCCAATTGGAAGGGCTACCGGGCTGAGATAGACGGAAAGCTTTCTATCTCTCCTAGAGTATTTGTTAGTACGTATGTTATAGACGAATCAGTTTCTTTATTGTCGCAGAGTATAACCAATGCCAGAATCAATCACGTTCCTCTTGTTAAACAACATTGCTTAAAGTCTAAATTACCAATCAATGTGAAAAACTTAATCAAATACCGAAACGAGTTACGCCGAAAGGAAGCAAATCCCTTTAATAGATTCTATAAACGCCAAATACGAATTGAAATTAACTGGCTAAATGAAGTCATACAACATGCCATCATAATACACCAGGATGAGATTTGGAACAATAAATTAGGTAAAGTTGCCAACTCTAACTCTGGTATTTGGAAAATCACCAATTCTTTAAAACCTAAATCAAAAGATATGCCGGCATTTCGAAAACTTGATGGGTCACTAACTATTAACACCCATGAACAATGTGAAGAATTGGCTAAAGCGTTTCAAAGCAACATGAGACTAACTCAAACTTGGGACAGTCCACACGAAAACGTTACTTCGCAAACAATAAGTGCTTTAGCTAATTACACCTCTAGAGGATTGATAAGTGCAGTGTGGCCACGAGAGGTATGGAATATGGTTTGTACCCTAAATTGTAGAAAATCACCAGGTGACGATAATATACACAATATACTAATAAAAAATTTATCTCGAAAATCTATAGTCTACATGACTAAAATATTCAATGGCTGCCTTGCTCTTAGCTACTTCCCTGTTAGGTGGAAGCAGGCTAAAGTAATAGCATTAAAGAAACCGGGCAAAGATGACCGAATCCCTACAAATTATCGGCCAATCAGCCTACTTCCAACGTTAGGCAAAGTTTTTGAAAAAATTATCTATAGAAGACTTTTAAAGGTTTCGCAGTATATGTTAATGAATGAGCAGTTCGGCTTTCGAACAGTTCATTCGACCGTCCATCAGTTGGCCAGGGTATCTGAACATGTTATACATAACCTTAATCTTTTTCAATCCACTGGGATGTTCTTATTAGACATAGAGAAGGCCTTTGACACAGTCTGGCATTATGGACTGTTGCACAAGTTGGTTTCTCTGGGAATTCCAGTTAGCTATATCAAACTTATGCAATCGTATCTGAGTGACCGAACGTTTTCTGTATATATAGGTTCAGACAGGTCAAACAACTATCTGATCCCCGCTGGAGTCCCGCAGGGGTCAATTCTTGGTCCGTACTTGTTTATATTATATATAAACGATGTACCTATTCATAATAAAACTAAACTGGCATGTTTTGCAGATGATACAGCATCATACACTTCTTCAGACGATATAGATATAATTATCAGTCGTCTTCAAATATCCCTTGAGTCACTGAAAACATACTTTTCAAGCTGGAAATTAAAATTTAACGCATCTAAAACAGAAGCTATACTCTTCACACGAAAAAGAAAGATACCTAAAAGAAATTTAGTCATAGATGGGCATGTGATACCTTGGAGTAAGTCAGTTCGCTACCTTGGTGTTACAATGGATAGCAAACTAAATTGGACAAAGCACATTGACGGTTTAAAGACCAAAGGAGCTCAAGCTATGGGTAGCATATACCCTATCTTCAATAGACGGTCAAATCTTAGCGCTGAAACAAAATTGCGAATTTACACTACTCTAATAAGACCTTGCATAACATATGCATGTCCAGTGTGGAATAGCACTTGTGCCACTAATTATGCTAAGTTACAGGTCATACAGAACAAAGCTATTAAGGTCTCATTTAACACGCCATTTTACACCAACTTACTTAAATTACACCAATCGATAAATTTCCCCACTTTAAAACAATTTATACTCAGATTATCTAAAAAGTTTAACTTAAATAATATAAATCATCCTAATAGTCTAGTTTCACATATTCGCAAATCACGAGCCAAAGATTTATCGTATATCGATAGATACGGTGCATACTGCTTGCCCCATCACTAACTGTTGTTTACACCTTTGTCGCCGGAGTAATGACTAATGCGTGAGCCGGTGCGACCACTTCTTGCGGACTTCTGACTCGTATGTTATTTAATTACCTTCATATAAAAAAAAAAAATGTATAATAATAATGATAAACAATAATAAATGGATTTAGTAGTATTAATTCCATGATAGATAATAATTGTTTGTGAGTTGATTCATATATTTATTACAAGATGTAAAAAGTGCTTAATCTTTTCTGTGGGTAGATACTTTTAAAGGTGCTTATAGCCTGGTAAAGTACTGTTATTTGTATGTTGTAGATTGTAAGTTACTATACTAACATTTGTAAAAATAATATAAAATAATAAACGACTTTGAAATAAAAATAAGAAATTTTGAGTCTTATTTCCGAGACATCTTTCTAACAGGCTTTCATCTGTTAAGCTCTCGTAAACTGGCTTTAAAATAGCTTGAGCATCATCATCCAGAGCAGGGGAATGCTCATAGCTGTCCAAAGTACCCGCAGATTCACTTTTACGCCATTTACACCAAGACTCAGGACCTATTGGACAGGAGTGTTGCGGATTTTCGTTTGTTGAAATATTGTGATAATACCCCGCTAAAACTTCTTTCTTCGTCCCTGCTTAAGATTCCTTGGTTTTATAAAATTATTTCACTCGATATCACTATAAAATGTCGCTGTCGCTGAGGAACACGTTAAACTAACTGAACAACTCTTAAAACTAAAATATTTCCCGTTAAATTCATACAATAGTCTAAGTCAGCTATACGGACCCGAGCAGCTGCATCGGTCGGTGTATATATAGTGAAGCTATCGTTATTGTAAAAATAAACCAAAAAAACTATACAGTGGATTTTTTGTCTGTATGTTTGTCTTGAAATATATTAAAGAACAATAAAGTAAAATTACTTTGATTACTGGTATCTACTAAAGAATGACTAAATTTTGATGCTATAATAGCTTAAAACTTAATCAATATATAAAATAGTTCCTGGCGTTCAATAAGCGTGATTACTCACAAGTGAAGGTAAATTATATAATAGATTTTGTCGAATAAATTAATTTTCAGGGCTAGAATAAAGAACGCCAAAGAAGGGTTGTATTTTATTTTAAAATAAAAATATCAGTCAAGTGCAACTCGCGCACCGTGGATTCTGTACCTATTGAAAATTTTTAGGTATTTCGATAAGGAAAGCACTACCTATAGAAATTGACAAACATAAACTTGCAATCGTATCCACTCAATTTGTAAGAAATTAACTACGAATATAAGTTTGCAATGGTTTTATTCTGAAATATAACTATAAATTTAATTGTTGTGGTCTTTTTACTTTGGTCGTACTATAAGCTCTAACTTATTTCCAAATTTCATACCTCTAGGATGACGGGAAGTACCCTGTAAGTTTTCATCACGCGATGATTTTCATCCAAAATGCAAAAAAAATTAGGCATAAACGTTCATATCTTTTGATTGCGTTGACTTAGAAGTCTTATATTTACTGTGCCTCAAGAGGTTATCGATTTGGATATTTAATATCAATTTCAGCTTGATTCTTCCACGTAATTTGGAGAAAATGATCTTGACAGACAGACAGACATACAGCCAGACGGACAACACAGTGATCCTATAAGAGTTCCGTTTTTTCTTTTGAGGTACGGAAATAAACGGGCACATTGATTTTTAATAATAGATAAGAGTGATTCGAAAAAGATGACGAGAAAATCAAAGAATTGCATTGTGATGTTGGTATAAAATTTTAAAACGAACGCGATCTAGGTAACATAAGCGGGCGAAGCCGCAAGCGGGTCGCTAGAATATAATAAAAGGATAGAAAAGTCAGTTCTGTTCATTAAAGATTTAATAAAAATCGGGTCGGTTAATATATCGATAATAGAAGCTAAAAATCCACTCAACATAATTTTTGTCTGTCTTTCTGTTTCTCTGTCTGTTTATTTGGCCTCCAATCAGGTAAAAACTACTGGACAGAAATGAATGAATTTTTGTATAGTAATAGCTTATAGTTCCGACTAACAGAAATTTTAGTTTTTATCCCGGCATTCTAATCTCTTCCCGGAAAATAAATGAAAAAGTAATCAATTTAAATTATTTAAATCACTAAAGAGAAGTGACTTAGATTTGGCAATACATAATATATAGAGGATAGTTTCTTTTTTATCTTGATATGCAATACAAACGTCGAACGAAAAATAAATATATAGACGGTTAAATTACGTCGATTACTTACAAGTAAAGGTAGTTTTATTCCATTATCACTTAGTAACAGTGGCAAATGGCAAAAGTCTAGCTAGATGTCACAGTAATAGTTACAAATCATTTGATTTACAGCTATTATAGTGACATTTAACGATCAGAAGGTAATTTTCTAGTATTTGATAGAATGCCATCTATTGATAATTTTAATTAATAATTTATAGTGATATTTTCTAATATCTGTCAACAGATGTCGTTATTCATTGAAAAAAATTCAGCATTACGCTGGCGAGATTTTTTTTTTTATTTTTTTTTTAAATTTGTATTAGTGTCGATATATCTCAAATACATCTGCAAGAATTGCAAGCTTCGCACTGTACGGACGTATTCACTACGCTCATACGGCCCGAACCTTTCTCTTGTCCTTGGAAATTTTAAATATTTAATTTGTAAATATTCTATAATTTTCGCAGGCGTTCTGTCGCCGTGTCGCTTTTGTGACGTCGTTGTGACGTCACCTCAAATCGTTTCTCAGTCTTCTGTTGACCGTATGGTTGTCGTGTGCGGGCTTTCAGCGAAGACGTTGCCGTCTCAGAAATGAGCGGCCGAAAGAATGCGCAGCGGGATCGCTCACGTTCGCGCACCAGACCTCCTTTGGACGTAGAGGCCAGTGGGTCGGGACCAACCCCACCCCCTCGCGCCTCGCACCTCTCCGGAGCAGGAACTTCTGCGGGCACCGCTTCTGCGCGGAGCATGCCTCTTATCGGTCCCTTGACTCCGGCCTTGTGTCAGTCTCCAGTGGCATCACTGAGTTGGGCCGTTCTATGGCCAGGCCCGCTTTTGGGGCGAACTCCCGGACACTGGAGGCACGCGACTTGAAAGCGCGCCTCACTGGTGTTTCCGGCCCCCAATTGGCGGTCTCAGTGCCCCCCGTGGGTGTTGTTACCACCTCCCCGCGTGGAACAGACCCAATTATAACGCCGCAGCGGGCTTCCAGGCTCGCAGCTAGAGAGGTACAACCCTCTAAGAGGTCGCCATCCGCGCCATCTCGGTATGAGGCGGAGTTGTCGCCCAGAACGCAGCTGCATAGGGACATGATCTTTGTGTCCCATTTGCGGCAGCGTGGGGCTATCTCCAAGTCGTTGCTAGAGCATATTTGTATGTTCCTCAACGACAAAGAGAGAGAGCGCGGGCGCCAGCACCGCAGATATCTGGATGGAGGAGGCGCCGACATCAGCCCTCACCCCTGTCCGGAGACCCAGGTCCGCCAATGAGGCCCCCGAAACTGATCCAAAAAGGCTTTGCGCGCAACCGCGCCCCGCCGCCCCGGGAGCCTCTAGGGACCCACGCTTTCGGGCACAGAATCCAGCGCCTAAAAGGGTTGCGCCCATCACCTCTACTACCACCAGCACCACGGGTGCCGCTACTGATAGCTCGGTCACCTTTTGCCGATGCGCTCCGGGCAGGAAGCCCGAGCCAGGCGGCGCAGGCGGCACCGGCTCCAGCAGCTGCACCCGCCCCATAACCGAGGCCTCGCTACCCACCTCTCGTTGTGGAGACCCTGCCCAACTGGGCGACCCACTTCCGGGTGCTCAAAGAGAGGTTGGAACACGCACCCAACGCGCAGCCATTTGGGAAAGGTGTGCGCTTCTCTCCAGAGTCGAAGGGCGGAGGCGAATATCGTACAATCCAGCGGTACCTCGTCAACCTGGAGATGACGGAAAAGATCAGTTGGTTCTCCTACGCACTCCCCTCGGAAATGAGTCGCAAGGTGGCCATCAGGGGGCTTCCTGTGACGACCACTCCTGAGGAGATTACGGAGGCGCTGGGAGAACTCGGATATCAGGCCGAGTATGTCCGGCCGATTCGGGCGAGGAAAGGTCGGCCGGGCTGTATCTTCTTTGCGGTCCTGGCCAATACCCCGGACCTCGTGCCAGGCATCTACAGCATCAATGAGTTGCTGTACATGCCTGGCGTCAAAATAGAAGCCTGGCGCAGCCGGAAGGGCCCAGCGCAGTGTCACCGCTGCCAGGCCTTTCGGCACTCGAGCCATGGGTGCCACCGCAGATTGGCCTGCGTGAGATGCGGAGAAGAGCATCGCGCGCAGAACTGCCCGCGCCCATTAGAGCAGCCCGCCACGTGCGCTGACTGTGGGGGGAGAGCGCGTACAGAGGGTTGCTCGTAGCTATTAGACGTAACATCCCGCACCAACCGCTTCCTGATCTGGCTACGCTGTCGTTCCAGTCCCTGGGGATGGAGGTAATGGTTGGCAGGCAACCTGTCAGGCTGTATGCCATCTACCGACCCCCCAACTCCTCACTAAGACTTAGTGAAGTTAAGCAAGTCCTTGGTAGTACAACCCCCACCATAGCAGCAGGGGACTGGAACGCTAAACACCAAGCGTGGCGCTGCCACATTGCGTGCACCACGGGTAGGAAGCTGTTCGAGGACGCCGACAGGAATGGGTATGTAGTGGAAGGGCCTGACGAACCCACCCACTACTCTCATAATAGCAACTTCCCCGGGACCACGATCGACCTGATCGTGCACAAAGGGGTCGATGCTAGCTCGGTGTCCCTCGAACAGCCGGAATCCCTACCTGATGCCTATGGGTCTGACCACCTCCCTGTCCTCTTTGCCGTACGGGGAACGCCTTCTTGCTAATCTGTGTCGGCAGATTAACAAGAAGCCTCCTCCCATCAGACGCCTATACCATCCAGATGGCACGCTGCGCTATTACTCCCAAGGTAGGGCTGACATACTGGCAGACTACCTTGAGAGTCAGTTTGCGCCTAACCCCAGCCTGCGACCGGAGTTCCACACGCGGCTGGAGACAGCGGTCATCAACTTTCTCGGCAACCCACCCAACCCAATTCCTCCCCCTCCTTTCTTCTCCCCGTCTCTAAAGCCTCGTAAAGCTCCGGGGATAGACGACGTGCCCAATCTGGCGCTCCACCATCCACCCACGAAAACCATTGCATCGCTTACCAGGCTCTTCAACGCCATCCTGTGGTTGGGCTATTTCCCCCAGGCTTGGAAAGAAGGCCTGGTGGTGATGTTACCGAAGCCGGGTAAAAATCGCAGACGACCTGAAGGGTATCGCCCCATCACCCTGGTGAACGCCTCATCCAAACTGTTCGAGAAGCTACTGTTACCTCTTATACATGCGCATTTCCAACCGCGCCCCGAGCAGTTTGGATTCCGCAGTGGACACTCGACCACCCTTCAGTTGGCTCGAGTTCTACACTTCGTTGCAGCTTCACTGAACAGGAAGGAGAAACCAGTTACACAGTGGAAAAAAATCATCTATTTTATTTCACAAAATAGATATATTTCTGTTTATTTGTTAAATAAATAAAGATGTTACAAATTTCAAGCTGCTAGGATTGTTTTTTGTAAAAGGTATTTGACTTACTACTTTGACGAAATGCTTCGAAGTTTCGAATCGTATTATGACTAATTAGTTTTGTATTAGAATATTCATAATGATATTAAATATTTTAGGGGATAAACAATAACCCCGAAAAAGCTACATTATAGCTTAAAGGTTTTGAAAGGCCGCTTTTTGTGCTTATAGGAAAAAGTAGGTATGACCCGAAGTTCTAACTATCTTGGGAAAATTTTACCATTTTAAAGCGAACTTCATTACTTAGATCATGTTGTACTGATCCAAATGCATTTTCCAAATCTATCCAACACACCGTAATTTGTTTTTACACGTCCTGGCGTCTTGTAAAGCTTTTTTTTCATAAATTCAGCCAACACTAGAATAGAACCCACCTTGATCGTTAAAATTAAAATTGTTTTTTTTTTATTTTATCGGTAAAATTAGACATGTTTTAGCTTAACAACTTAGTACAAATCCAAAATTAGAACAAGTAAAAATTCACATGCATTTCTTGGTTTTAAAAGCTAGTGTAGATCAGTATATGTATATACTATATTGAATTATGGATATTTCTGTAAAGAGCGAATTCCGTTCTTATGTAATAGAGTAAGGTTTTTCAATAGGTGTTAATTAACTCTATTACTAAAATTTAAAATTATAAAAATGCTACTGCATAAAATTATTAAAGGAAATGAAACATAACAAAGTCAAACGCTTAAATCAATACCAGTGTTGCTAGTTAAATACGAGTAAGACATTTGAATAACAAAAAGAAACTTGTTTCCAATACTGTATATTATAATTTTATTATGGTAAAGAATATTTTTAAAAACCACATAAATTAAAATAAAGACATCACTAATATACAATTCACCTTGACTATTTTTTCGATTCTATCGATATTTAACCTAACAACACTGACGAAATCAGACGGTGACTTAAAATAACACAATATGCACGTGTGCGCGTAAAAATGTTTCCCTTAGAAAATCGTCAAATTATGCAACGATAATCATTTGTTTTAGTCGCTATATCGTGGTGTTCTTAAAATGTAATTAAATAAAAATATCATTTTTTACACGTAGAGTTACAATTGAAAATTAAATTTAAACGCCAAAATGAGCCTGTGTAGTACGTTATTCCGTAATATTTTAAAATCAAATCTGAATTTATCAATTAAAAATGTTCATAAAAATTATTTAATACCTATTAATAAGTTTTCTACGCGTGAACTTTTAAAAGAAGCTTACTGCCGTACAAAATTAAAATGTCGATGTAAGTATCCATATAAATCGTAGTATATTTTAATACACAAAATATAAGTGTTTTTGATTTTTGCTATATTTTTAGCTAAAAAACTACCTCAAGATGTAAATCCACAAGGAGTATTTGCTTGTAACGAGTTAGATCTTTCTGAAGTTAAAGTATATGGATTTGATTATGATTATACTCTAGCTCACTACAAACCTTCTCTAGAGAATTTATTATATAATCTTGGAAAGGACATGTTACTAAATAAATATAAAGTATGTATGAAAATATTAATTTAATTTTTTGTCCTTTTAATATAAATAGTATATGTAACATTAGTAGGTAATGTTGTCAACTAAGGACATATAAAATAAATTATGTAGTTCATTTCATTTAAACAAAAATATTATACACATTAGATATAATTAATTTTTTTTTTATATATAATTGGATATATACTTTTAGTACCCTCCAGAAATATCAAAATTAGAATATAAACCAGATTTTGCAGTCAGAGGTTTGCATTATGATATTGAAAAAGGTTTACTTTTAAAATTGGATTCATTTCTGCAAATACAATTTGGTGCCGTCTATAGGGGACTAACACCAGTCTCCACAGAGGAAGTTCTTAAGATATACAAAAATAGAATAATACCAATAGCATATGTTGAAGGTGATACCAGAGTTCATAAGGTGAGTTTTTAAACAGTCAAGTGATTTTCTTATTGTTTAATATATAAGGATTAACATAAATAAGGTTTTATTTCTAAATATGATTTAAAATTATATATAAAAGGTACATATTCATAAAATATATAAAATATATATATTATTATAGTTTCAGTGAAATATCCTCATGTTATAACATTTAGTAAACTAAGAGTACTTGTAAGCAATCATTCATTTGTGCATTCCCCTTGCAATACCTACTAGGTCTGAGTGACATGATAATAAACTAATGCAACACACATGTCCATAACTGTCATATGGTAAATATTACTATCATCCGTTTGTTCATCTTGCTGAGTACAGGACCTTCTAAAATATATAGTTGCTATGAAGCACAGGTATTTTGACCCACTTTTTGTTCAAATACAAGTAAAGTTATAGCCATTTTGATTACTATGACAAATATTGACAGCCTGGCTACTTATCTACAAATACATCATTGTTCTTATTAAAAATAAAAATGCTTGGAAACATTATTAATATTCATTATTCAATATTTTTGTTTGCTAATATATTGAATATAACTATAAAAAAGGACAAAAAAATCATGTCTGTTGCTTAAGAGCTCTCGTTTAAGATTTATTTTATTTTGCTTTTAGTGTTTGTTGTTATAGCGGTAACGGAAATACATCATCTAGGAAAATTTCGCCTGTCCAAGTATCATGGTTTACGTGATATAAGCCTAGCGAATATACAGACAGACTGCAGAGTCTTAGTAATAGGGTCCCGTTTTTCCATTTTGGTACGGATCCCTAAAAATCTAGACATCTAACAAAAATCAATAATGTATTGAAATATAACGATTTACACTAATATGTTGAAGATATGTATTCAAAAACTTTAGATCTTAATCACTTGTCTTAAACACAGTAATAACGTTTTTGGTTTGAATATTTCTCTAAAAATGATTATGGTAATGACTACTTTGACAGCAATCGGCATTAATATTGTTGTTTTAACGCATTGACTGATAACATCAATAATACTGGTCATCATAGAATAGAACAAATATTTGACAAAGACAACAAACTAAGGTCACGGCTATGTCTAGTTGATTCCAGTACTTAGATTGCGTTTATCTTAATCTTAAATTAAAAATAAACAACCATAGGAATTTCGACAATGGTGTGAGTATGATGTAGTTATTTACAAAACCAGTTTCGCATCACATTATGTTAAAATTAAAAAATAAATCTTGAGTATTTATATATTATAGCAATCAAAAACATAGTAACATCATATGAAAATATGTCTCGTAAGTATTTATTTACGAACGTATTTTTATTTAATTCTTAACCAAATTTGTCTTAGTTTGTACAGAATATTTTACGAACAGATTTCAGAAGAAATAAAATAGTAACTTTCTCCAAATGCGAAAATTAATTATCTAAATAATTATTCAATAGCGGCATCATGTAGCTGCGTATTTTGTTATTCACATGAACTTTAAGTAAAAACAATAAGTAACTAAATTGTTTTATTTTATATATTTTTAAATACGAAATTAATTGTAAATTGATTTTCATATCATATAAATTCTCAACTAATGTATATAAATATTTCGATAGTTTAAATAACTTAAGTTTGTTTTGAGTAGAGTAGGCAATCAGCTTTTGCTACATTTTATATATTCTATATTTATTGATAAAGAGTGTATAAAACTTAACAAAAGCATAAAATAGTCTATATGGCAATTATATTTAAAATTTATGAATGTTTTATCATAAACTTCAATAATATAGATGGAATTTTTTTCTTTTATGAAAGAGTCACTGGTTAAAATAAAAACAAAGATCTTATGAATGTCGATTGGAATTATCGAAAGAGCAAGATCATAAATGAAGCCTTAGCGACAACAAAACAAATACGTATACAACGAAAACACAATTTGTCGACGTCGTGGAACATTTTATGCTCCAAGTATACGTAGCTGCTGCTGCCTCTGTCTGGTTAGACCAAGTGCGAATATGTATATATATAGCTATAATGCTAGAAAAGTTAGCGAGTAGTCTTCAAATGGGAAGAAAAAGAACTATATATTTCCGCCAGATGTATACAACCGTTCCGGTTTGCACTATTTGTAGTGATCTAACCAGGTGTTCTAGAAGTGGTGTGGTGTAACCCTAATCAAAAAGTGTCATAGATGTATTGTTAATGATTCTAATTCATGTCCCAAACTTTTGTTTCAGACTAACAGGTCTAAAATGGTGCATCTAGCAGATTTGTTCTCTGTACCAGAAATGGGCTTACTGTGCAATGTTGCTGAATATTTTATTAAAAATCACATTGATTATCATCCTGAGATCTTGTTCTTGGACGTGAAGGTAAATATCAAAATAATTATAAGTAGAATTTACTGTAGTAAGTACTGTAAAATAGCTGACGAGATTCAAGTTGCGATAATATGTAATATAACACTCTGTTCTAACCTCATAGTTATACGAGTATAGATGTTATAGCTTATTGGTACCTACATAATATGTAAGTGCTAGGCTACAACATGGTTTTAAATTTATACATTTTAAAATCATATTATTTATAAGAATTAAGTAAAAACACCAGGTTTAAAAGTATGTTTATATACATATGATATAATAATTATGAATGCTATAACAATTAAATAATAAGCTTGAATTGTATTTAAATATTAGTCTACTTGTGAATATTTTACGAGGCCCTACTTGCACCGAGAGAATTGATCGCGAGCGACATGTCAAAATCAAGAACGTGTTTCGTGATAAGAAAACTTACGGTTCTATCGTACATAATTAATTGCTATGGAACGATTGTATCGATCGTGTATTTCCATATAGGCGAGACGTTCGAATGTTTTATCCCTAAAATTCAGATCACATCTTAACTTTATTTCAACTAATACGATGCATATGTAATCAATAAAACATAAAATAATATTGGACTTTCAAGTTTAGGGATACTAAAAATGTGTTTTGGGCATTTTTTACATTGTATCTTTCACTAGCTCTTACCTACGGATACGCCCGCGCAATCATGGAAATAATTTAAAGTAGTTGTGACTACCTACCTACAGTGAGGTACCTACAGTGGGTTATCGTTCAAACGTGATTCTACAGCCTTCCTAGATAAATTAAATTCAATTCAAATTATGCAATACAAAATTCAAATTCTCCAGCCTTATAACATTAGTATAGATCTACGATTTAAAATAAGCAGCAGTATGTGATGCAGTAAATGTTTTATTTAACATTCGACAATCTCAAGTTTCAAGATAGTCTTTACACTTAGGACAATGGCAGGAATAATTTATTTGAATTGTTCTGAGTTTCAGCAATCACAACACATTATTCATCTTATTTAAGAAATATGTGTAAACTATTGTAGTGTAACTGTAAAAATTGTTATATATTTTCAGAACTCTGTACAAAGCTGTCATCCAATAATGCACAAAATCGTAGCTCAAAACGTAGAGGAGTATATAAGACCAAATTCAGATTTGAAAAAGTATTTCCAGATTTTGCAAGAAAGCGACAAAAAATTATTTCTAGTCACAAACAGTCCGTATCATTTTGTGTAAGTTACTTTTTACTTTATAATTATTTTATAGCCAACTTCTTTGCTTTGGGATGAAAATAATTGCCAATGACATTAATATGGAAATAATATAATAAAACAGTAAAAATACATTTCAAAAATTTTTGAAAATGTCATTGAAGGTGATAAATAAATATAGGTACATAGATCAAAATTATTCTTTGTCGTACGCTCACATTTTCGGAGTGGAACTTTTCTTGGTCTGGGAAGTCTCTAGACTTTAATTATGAAGACTGGCACACTTGATGTGAAACCAAAGTAGTCCAGAAATACTATATGATATAAGAATTCCAATGCAGTTAATATTACACGTTATTAAAAAAAAATTCAAATAAAACGATAAGTAATTTATTCGACAAAATGTATTACATATATAATTCAGCTTCTCTTGAGAGTAATCGACGTAATTTAAATGTGTCTATTGTTTGTTTTCCCTACGCAAACCTCAATCAGTATTCAATGTAATTTGACTTTATCTGGCTTTTTTACGAATTCTGTTGCCTTACCGAAATTCATCAATTTCTGTCCAGTACTTTTTGACTGATTCTTAAGTAAATTAACAAACAGACAGACAAATATTCTGGTGAGTATTTTTTTTTTACTTTACATTAACGAAAACGATCGCTAAACGATATATTATTTTTTATATTATCCAATAAACTTTTTAAAATATTCAATGACTGAATTCTATACTTTAATACTGTAAGACAATTTACTTTATGGTCTGTATAGGTTTTATAAGATATATCGACATATTATGCACGAATAAAAAAAACTAAATATTTTCTTTAAATCTTCCATGTACAGAATCGACTTTTCTATACTTTCATTATACATTATATCTTGGCATAAGTATTATTACAAAAAAACCTCCTTTTTTATTTGGCCATTTATCAATAGCAGGACGCACTTTTTCTATGGGAAACTTATTCATTGCCAACCCTATGGATTGTTTTAGGGACTCAAAATCACGATGTTTAGAGCAAGTCTTACTCTCTAAAACAGGCCATAAATCATAATCCAGTGGAATAAAATCAGAACTAGATGACTCCCAGTCTTCAGCTCTGATAAAGTCCGGAACGTTCCAACCAAGTTGAACTTATTATTAAGTTGAACTTAACGTATTCTGTGGCTTTTAATTTTTAATTATAAAATTACAGAAACGCCGGTATGGAGATGTTGGTCGGTCCGGATTGGCGCGAGTATTTCGACGTTGTCATAGTGAACGCAAATAAACCTAGGTTCTTCACTGAGCACTCTCGCCCTATACGAGTGTTTGATAAAAACGCTAATACGCATATTTGGGAGAAAGTTACTTCTTTAGAGAAAGGAATAATTTATTATGAGGTTAGTTACTAACCTTTTAGCATAATTGAGGTACTTTTAACGTAATAATAAAATATAGGAAACAAAAACTGATAATAACGTAGATTACCATAACATGTATTTGCATAATATTTTCTCTTCTTTATATTTTTTAATAAAGGACTCAAATTAGGGCTGCTGTTTAATGTGTGCTTACAATTAAAATTATGTTATTCTAATTTATTAATAAAAAAAGCAGTAATTACTTCTTACGTTAGTTTTTAAGTATCAAAAAAACAAAATCTGAAACTGACAAATAATAAAACATGACTCCTTCATCACCAGGGTACAGTGAAGCAACTACAAGACCTAACGGGGTGGAGTGGCCATCAAGTACTATACTTCGGCGACCACCCTTACAGCGATCTAGCCGACGTCACTTTGGAACACGGCTGGAGGACCGGCGCCATTATTAATGAACTTACGGTGAGTTTATAATTTATATTTACTTGGTATAAAATGAAGTCACTCCCTGGCAAAGGCCGCTTACATCTTTCAAACTGCGTAAAGGTTTTTACTAATTGCAAAAGTGATTGTAGTTGAAGCCAGGAACGGAACATTAGTCTTCTATTAATTAATATAATAAACTGTTGAAAACATCTATACAATCTAACATTATTACTTATTTTATTAAGGTTAATAGTGACTGTTAATTTATTTAAAAAATTTCTACTGGTTTTGTATAAAAACAACATATATTTTTCAAAACTATATATATATATATATATATATATATATATATATATATATATATATATATATATATATATATGTATATATATATATATATATATATATATATATATATATATATATATATATATATATAATATTCATTGCAGCATGAAATAAACACACTGAATATGCAGACGTTCAAAGAGAATGCAAATTGGCTTCAAATGCTCACCCAGCTGATTGAAGACCACCAAGATTATAAGGAACCGGAGGCAATGGAGATCATCAATGAATGGATGGCAGAAAGAGACCATCTCAGGTGGGGAATTATTTGTAATAATAATATATAATATATATAGATATAAATTTTGACGTAATGGATATAAGGTAAGATATTTTAATGATTATTATATTTGTAGCAAATCCTGTGTCATTTGCTACTAAGGAAAACAAAATATTTAGAAACAAGATTTTGAACGTAGCGGGCCTCGAACCAGCGAAACTGAAAGTTTCTAAGATAACATTTTGATCGTAATATTAATAATTTCCCCCAGTTCGCTCGACGGCCGCAAGCCGTGGCTCGAGTCCCGCAGGGACGCCTTTGCCGCCGACGTTTGCTGTCAAGCAGACACGATAGTGCTTGCTACTTCTCAGGGACAGAGTACCCTCTTCCCTCCCCAACCAGTGTCGCTGTCAAGGCCAATAGGGCTAACAGCATTAAACTCACAACAAAAAAAAATTAAAAATATATTAATAACAAAAAAAAATATAACAAGCTAATTAAAAATTTTATGTAGCTTGATAAGAACGTATAGTTTAATTGGCGACGACAGCTTGAACAGTATTCAAAGGGCGAGTCCCGCTTTGTGCATGTTTTGATAATTTCTAAATATTTTTCATAATACAGATATTTTTTATTCAGGAAGATCTATCCCTCAGTATGTCGAATATGTATGAAAGCAAAAAATATCTGTTTGCAACATATTTTGTCATACAGGATAATAACGGTATTTTTATAATCATACCATTATTTTATAAAATTTGCTTTTGTTTTCAGTATATATTTACAATATTTAGGTTTTACAACCTTAAACTTAAATATACTAAAATAAAAAATGATTTTTTTGTCTTTATTCAGATAATTGGATTATGCTTTTTAATATTGGCCCTAAAATTTGTTAAAATTATTAGTTCATACATAATAATATCTTTCACAGCTCTGCTCGGGAGGAGTTCAGGTATTTTATACATTCAGTACAAAAATATTCTAAGTATAATCTCAACATTGCAAATTTATCAATAACTCTAGTGTAGCTAGCATTATACATTGATTTACTACGTAGATTAGAATTGTAGTGGTATAGTGTAGTGTTAGAAATAAATTGAAACTTATATTTAATTTCAGGAACTCAACGAAATCCGTGTTTAATCCACAATTTGGTAGTGTTTTTCGGACTTATCACAACCCAACGTACTTTTCTCGAAGATTATTCCGTTTTGCCGACATTTATACTTCGAATATAAGAAATCTGTTAAAATATTCTTTGACACACACGTTTTACCCTCGACGTGGAGTCATGCCACATGAATATGGATCTTATTTTGTGTAAAATAATGTCGTAAAGGTTTGTTGTTCATAAATATATCGTATAAGCATATAGTCCTAATATCGTATGCTGAATGAATAAGGCTAGCAAAAAATAGTATCGAATGTTTTACGGGTAAAATTTATACGGATAATATTTTTTCAACACGGTTCGTGTGTTGCTTAATATTTTTTAACTTTATGAGAAAAAATACGGATAAGAACTTAATTAGGAAAAAAGACTTATCGCTAGAAATTGTTTAAATTGGTATAGTATATTATCTCATTTACAGGCACAATGCAATTGTTATATTTATATTATAATTAGATATTTTAGTCTCGTTTTTTTATAATTTTATTAAAAATACATATAAATGTAAATTTATAATCAAAATCGAATACGAATTATCGACTTTCAACCAATAATGTTGATCGAAACGACAGCATAAACAGCATCTATAGTGGCTCAAGTTTTAAGCGTACTTTAGTTTAATTTGGGTAGTTATAATAAAAATATAACTTTTTGTGTAAAAATATATTGTTATATTTAATATAAGATTTAGATGAAACTTACAATATATGAATTAGAAATAAAACATATTTTAGAGTTGTTTTTAGTATTGCAGTAGTAGTAGTAGTACTCAATTTTTTTTCTCAAGTTGCAGATCTTAAACTGGGTAGAATGTTAAAAAAATATTTAGATAAGTGTTTTACATATTAATTATTAATTTTTTTTGCTAGTCTATATTACGTATTAAGGATAATATTTTATAAAAATGTTGTATAATTCTTTTTAATTGTACAAAATAAATGATTTTAATAATTTTATCAGTGTTGCAATATATGTGCTTTTCAAATTAGTTTTGACAGTGTATTATACATAGTATACACAGTTGTTGTTAACTTGAAAATATTTATCCACTCGGATGCTAGTCACGTGTATTTATTACTGAATTCTACAAACAAGTACAATCTAAAGTTTTAAATTATTAGATTCTAGAATGTTCAAATCAATCCCTCAATTATGGCGTTTCGTGGTAAACATTACTTCGCATGTGACATAGTACTTCTGTCACGGTGTTCCTCGGTCTAAAGTGTCTAAAATATATGTTTTTTGTTTTGTATTACTACTGTGTTATTGTTTAACAATGATTTCGTGCATTGTTCTTGTTTTATATGCCTATAGTAACCTCATTCTTGCCGTACAATAAATTAAGTAATAAACAAAACGTCATATCATACAACGATTAAGACTATTAATTAATTAGATATACACAAATGCGCAATTTTGTTGAAGGCTGGCTTAAAATAATGGATAATTAGAATTTTTATAATACTTTAAAGTACCTGTGACTAAAATAGGTACTTAGATCGCAAACATATTAAATATTGCATATAAAACTGTGTCTCTATATTTGTTTATTAAATTTTAGTATACTACGTATATTCTATAATTAATAAATGGCCATTAGAAAGAGATATTTCTTCTAGTGTCAAAAATTAACAGTCTCCAGCCTTGCCAAATATATTTTTGTTTCTATAATATACTATGTTTAGATATTTTTATTTAATGTTCGTCTTAATCAATATGTGTATGTCTTGTGACCCTAGATAATCTTATTATATTGTGCCATCATCTCCTATACAATAAACAAGAAGTCTTTGATATAGGTTTTTATTTACTTTCCATCCCATTGTATAGATGTTCTGTAATAAATAAAATTAAATAATAAAAAAATACATAATTTATTTGTATACTTTATATATCAAAATATATTTCTATTCTACTTTAACACATTACTAAAAATTACAATAATGCAAACAACAATAATTGTTCGTTGTTTTTCCATATCATATTTGAATTTTATTATTGGGATTCAAGTAAGATAATTTATTTTCAATACACAGAAAAAATAAAATAAATATTTTTATCATCGCTGGTAACTTAAAGTTGGTAATTTATTTTTGTGCGTTATTAATAATGTGTTGAGGGGTGCAAAATATGTTGCATTACAATACAACAAACATTACATTACGACTTAAATTGCTAACATTTCTTCACTTCGCTCAGCCAGTATTGCTTTGAACGTTGTCTTGGCATTTAACATTTCACTTAGTAAGCAGGATAAGCTGTATCTATAAGCAAGACATTGTCCGCTTTCAAAGTTTTAGTTTGAATTGTAAATGGTACGTTATTATAACGTAGCTTGCACGGACGGTCGGGGCGAGCCATGAAGCAGAGTGTGTATAGCGCGACTTCTAATTCCGGGGAAGTACCCACGAACATGGTAATTTCAGGTGCATCTTTAGTTTCGCTAAGGATCGAGTGTTGTTTAAGGATCAGCCCTTTCTGAAAATGAATAAGTTATTTATAAATAACATTGTAATTTTTTAACAGTAATTTATTCAGCTTTAATAACAGGTAAGCTATTTTTATAACGATATACTTATACTGTTGTATAATCAATTTCATATTCCTATACGTAATGATTTCCTTTCCATCCCAGTCTGTAAAAACTTGTCCGTGCACACCTCACATGACATTGGAAATACGAGTAGTAAGAGAATTCATTTTATTATAATAAGAGACAAATTTTTAATACTAATTTTATATATACACTTAAAATTATATATAAAATAATTGATTCATATATTTTTTTAATATTTAGTGTTATTAATTTTATCTCATAGTATACGTCATTGTTTGAATGTTGTTACTTACTCCAGAAAGATCAAGTTTATCAATATAACCGAGGTAGTTAGCTTTGCGGTCCATCTCGCGTTTAGCGAAGAACAACCAGCTGTGTAGACCTGGAAAAAATTGGAGTAATACAGATGCAGTTCATTTGTTACCACTATACAACACAATACACAAAGTAGTAATTAAGTTATTATTTAAGTTGATAAATTAATTGCGCTTTTACAAAAACTAAAAGTGTCTAGTTTTTGTGGTTTATATATAACTTACCAAGTACAGTATTAGATTTAAGCTCTGCCATGAAAATATTTTCAAAGGCGCAACTGCATTTGCATAGGCCGGTCCAGTGGCGAGCGTATTTCGTGAACCAGATCTTTTTCAGTAGCTCTACTTGCTCGTTATATTCGTTCATTTGGTTCAGTCCTATTAAAATCATATGTTAAATTATCATTAATACCGTACAATTTACATATTACATTTATGCAAGATATATAAAATAATCAGCTAATTTGCTGTACTTGTACACAGATATAAATAGCTTATTAGGGTATAGTTAAATAGGTTCCAAGTACAGTGTAGTGTAGGTTATATGATGATTGATGTTGAGGTTATAGTGTGTTATAGATTCAAAGACACGTAACGTTCATTATTCAAATATTCCGCTTGAATTAAAATCTTGTTTTCATCACAAGAAAAATATAGATAAGAGATATCTTCATAGATAAGCTCATATTCGCACACTTTTTTAAATTGGCAATATATTTTTTTCTAATTCTTTACTAAGTTACATTAAAATAAGGTATTCATATTGGTAGTTATTATTTCTTACACATGCTTACAGTTGCATCATAGATAAGTCACACGATTGTTAGGTAAATTACTCACCTTTGCTGACGAGGAATGACATTAGACTCCTAATAGGTCCTGTGGCCAGAATTGTGTTGATAAATGTCATCTGTTCTGTTTCTTCCTATAATATTAATTTATGTAACATATAACAATGACATAATATGTACAATAGTAAATGATCTCATTTATGAGATTAAATTGAACATAGTTTGTTCGTCATAAGAGGATGTTCGACACCTATATTTTTTTAATTATAATTATTAAATGTTGTATCCTCATATTATACTTACATATAATATAATAATTATAACGCTACTATTGATTTTATTCTAGTAGCAATGGATGGCATACGGTAATATTATATACAAAACCTTAAAAGTATTCTTTGAAAATATGATATGCGCCTAAATCTTAAAATAAGCAACCTTTTAGAATAAGTGTAAAAGTAGTCAAAATAATTAAAAAAAAATAATTGAAAGAGCAAAATATATTAATAGATAAATAATAAATATTTTATCCATTAAGGAAACAATAACAAAAATCAAACACCATACATCAGCAATTATATAACTAGATTTCTAAGTCAATACTCATATTTTTTATTTCTTTATTACAAGTATTATCTAAATATATATTTTTTCATATATATTTATAGTCCGCAGAAATTACTTAAGATGACTTACATTTGGTGTAACAAACTCAGGCCTAATCACGTTCTTGTGATAGTTGTCGAAAAGTGCTGCGAATGGTCTGATCGTCGGTCCATTCCATACATTCTCAGGTACGCTCAGGAGGCTGTTAACATATAAATTAAAAATAAACTTACAATGACAGAATGGATTTATATAATATTTTTCTAATAACATAACGAATAATTACTAGTAAAATAATATTTTCGCAGAATTTGATATATAACTAAGAGTAAACAATTGTTTATCTTTTCTAACCCAGCGATGACCCTATGCAATTGATTACTTTTAGTAAATACAGAGTTTAACAAGCAATATTATTTGATAGTGCTATGTGTTATGGAATAAACCTGAAGGTTTATTATAATAAATTTGAACAAAATAATATTGTTAAAGTTAGTTAATGTCAGTAAATTGTTGCCTGGGACACAACCGGAACAAATAATTATGTACTCTTTGTGTATTAGTTCCTACATATATAAATATATATGTAGGAATATATATGTATAATATACATGTATACCTACATATGTGTATATGTACTTACATATACATCCTACCTAATAAGCTACTTAATAGCTTTTGATTAATACAGATATAATTTAATTTTTATAGAAAATATTTTATAGCACAAATTTCAAAAACTTAATTTTTGATATTAATAGCAATTATTTATAGTGTAATATATAAATACCTGCACAGAACAAGTACAAGTACTACTAGTCATTGCAAAGTGCCAAAGTGATGATTGCTACAATTTAACCGTCGCGTCGTAGAAATAATGAAAATTGTAAATGTCCGTTTCTATTTTCAACGACTGTACAATACACCTACTATACTATTTAGACATTAAGAAAACTTACTTTGTTTGCGCTTCATCACTATTGGACAAGGGACTAGTTTTGCCTTGTAAATTGATTTGAATGTAATTGATGGCATTGTTAATATCCGCATTAAACATTTCTTCGCTTACTCGAAGCAGGTCTTCGTCCGAGGTTGAATCTTGGACTTGGCGCAACATGTCCTCATAGCTTTTTTTCTTAGCATAATCGACTACTCCCCCAACAACGGTCCCGATTTGTTGCAAAGTGTTCGTAGCGCTGTTACCTTGCTGTCCGGTGACAGAGTTGCTTATAAGATTGGGAAGAATACTATTGAAGATCTGACCTGCAGCCGACGCTATGTCATCAGCCCTGCAAGCTGCTATACAAAGCAGTATAGTTAATGTAAACTTCATCCTGGTCACGACTAACGTATAGAGTTGCGCGATCACGGCGCACTAGTGATCTCGGGTCCGTGTCGACTAGGCGATACTGTACGACCTTTGGGTGACGTCATGCTTAACGTGTATGAGATACGGTATGTTATTGAGATTCAACTTGCGGATTTCCAGTTTTAGAAGCGGCGACTGCCCTGAATATGTAATGCGCAATGCTAGGTTTCTGGCACGGTAAACATATTCGACCTTCATGTTCAATTTAGGAGGTAGGATAATTATGATTAAGATTTAGCTTACATGATATTAAATTTAACGTGTGTGTAACAATAGCTGACAAAATATACTTGCATGTATGTAACCATGTATTATTATTATTAGATAGAAAGTTTATGATTGAATCTAATTTTATTATGCTGACACTACTATGAAATGTATACCATGTAAATTTGCATTTAAAATCGTCTACTTCTTGAGAAGAAACAGAACTATTAACATATTAAGCAAGTTGTTGCACATCGATGCACATGTGTAATGCACTAGCTGCGTGCGTGCAGATGTACTTCGACAAAATAGAACAAGTATTAGGTATACTCTTTTGTGCATAATTTAGTTAATTGACATTATTAGAGCTGTATAGACTAAACGTCGACAATAGGGATACGAATTCATATATTTGTCTAACACATTAACATGTTTTGGTTATACTTAGAATAATAAATAAAAATGTGCTACTTCTTAAATATTTACGCACGCTGTGGACAACAACGCTAATAACTAGGTTTATGTTACAATGATTTGTCTACTTAAAATACTTCAAGTGATATCTTGTTACCAGGAATAAGAAAATTAGTGTATTACTACATACATATACTGTAGTCACCGTGCAACAATTAGACAACAATAGGTACGTTTTATTTTTGAGATTTAATTATTATTGTACGTAATAGAATAATGCATGGGGAGTACCGTCGTGGCGCAGAGGTACAGTGTCTGCTTGTAAACGCGACGGTTAGTGGTTTCGTTTCCAACTCGGAACGAATGAATTATTTTATCTTTTTTCGCTCTGGCAACAAGGCAAAGCGCGGCGTTGAGTCCTGCCACTCAATACGCAATGCCCCGAAAGGCGGAAAGTGGGGAACTAGAGTGTCCTTAACACTAGGTTCCATCTGCCTAGCAATATCTATTTAGCAAACCGAGGATGATATATCACAATGATTCACATATTTTGAACTTAATCAGTTTACGTATTTTGGATTTCTCATAACAGTGTGGGCTGTTGGTACAAATTTGAAGGTGCTAAACTGAAAATTGGAAGATCGATCTCAATTCGAGTTAATGTTTAATTTTATTAATTTGTATATTTAATCTTTGTTATGATTTGGTCTACTTTTATATTTTCTATTATCATTTAAATGTTTGAATGAATTACCTATTGATATAACAAAACAAATATCAAGATATACCTGATACAAATTTGCTTTTAATAGCACGCTAAAATTTTTTATTTTAATATTTCCTTTAAATATGTTGTGAATAATTAAATATTGCTTAAAAGCTGTATTGATAAACAAAAACTTTAATTTTATAATCATAAAGTATCACGAATCGTGCTATCGTAAGGTCTTACTGGCAAAGGTCAATGTAGACTCAACTGGCTTTATAAAGTCGCGTTGCTTCGAGAACTCAGACGCGACCTCCACGAGCATTTAGCTTGAACATATTTTTGTCTTAAAATCATAACACTAAACTTTAGTGTCTACGATAGTTAATATAATGTGGGGAAATATGAAGTTTTATATGACAGTTATGCTATTAGCCTTTTGTTACGCAGAATGTGAGTATTATTTATAATTTCAACTTTCTCGCATAGATTAGATTACTCAAGGAAATCTTAACTTGTTCTATCGTTTTTTTGTTATTCATTCCTGTCTTCGAGTAATTTTTTTATGTAATTATTAATAATTATGTTGAAACGTTATTATTTTCGTGATAGCAAATTATAATTATATGGACTAATGTCACTAACGTAAAATTTATACACCTACATAATTACACCTTAATATATACCTAAATAATAAAGATTATGTCAATATATAAATTTCAGGTCGGAAGGCACATATACCAATTAGCAAAAATGCTAATATTGATTTTATAAATATGGAAGGAGGTGGTGTGAGGCCTGCACAAAATAATAATCAGCCTTCGCCTGGTCCAGCAACGACTTTGAAACCTGTAGTGCCGCCATCGGCACCAGTACCCAACCAAAAACCAATAGTTCCACAACCAGGTCCTGCACATCAACCTTCTTCAAAACCATTACCTTCTTCAAGTGTCTTACCAACTTCTCCAACTTCAAAACAAGCTCCACACATTATTACTCCTAAGCCAGTGAACCCTGCACCTGTTTCTAATCCCATTACTACCCCTGGACCTGGGAGCGTTAAGTCCTTAATTAATTTCTACGATAGCCAAGGCAAGGCTAGTCCCATTCGACCATATTCATACAGTCAAGCTGTTAAACAGGGTTAGAAAAAAATATTTAAATAGGAACCCTTCTTAAGTCAAAAATTTTTAAATAAATAAAAACATTTTTATAATTATTTCGTTACTTTATTTAATCCTTATCTATATAAAATTAATATGAAACACTGTTTGTTTCTAAAGTCAACGACCGCTATATCAGCCGGATACATCTCGTGACAGAAAAGGCGCGTTAAGGCGTAAACAATTGCTGTAGAGCCTCCAATTGTAGCAGTGAAAGTGGCGACGGAAAACATGAGGGTGCAACCGTGTTCTAATTCGTCTACATGACTAAGGACTTGTTGATAAATTATTACGCAATCCAGTGAAAGCTAGCATTACATTTGGAAAATATAACTTTCGAAATTCCACATAGATTATTCGGTTTAATTTTCGTATGGAAGTGAAATCAAATATTAAATTACTAAGCTGCGATATTTTGCATTGCCGATAGCGCCTTATTAAATTTGCAAACGGCATAAATTAAAGTGATACGTGTGATTTAAAATAATATCGTGGCATTGCTTTATTTACAGCAGTCAATCTGAGGACGCGAGTTTGATGTTCATGAAATCCGTATTTATATCATTTACCTATTACACTTTTGTTTCTGTCTCGATGTTTACCAGATTTTTGAAAAATCAAAATAAATATTTTATAATATTTAAAAAGAATTCCATAGTTGAAACAACTTAGTCTTTTATTTTGCCACCACATGTTAAAGCATCCGTTAATACATTTTTTAAAGAAACCATCTGCGTCATAAACAACCTTGAGGCCTCCATCCGGTAATAAAGAGGACGGATGACATTAGCAAAATGTGCCACTTTCACTCTTGTCGTGAGTCACTGCTACGAGTAAGTATTACGTCGCCAGGACCTTTTACGCTCTCAATGCGCTCCATTTGTATTGTGCAACCCGTCCGCATTTTAAATTTTAATAATAAACAATGAATCACTTTTGTACGCAATAGTTATATCACAAATATGTTCTTATATATTATCTAGTAGTATAAATATTTAAATATAATGAGCCTAATGATTAAGATACCATTAGAAATTTTGAGAATTGGCTACTAAATTTCACTTTAAAATTAAAAATATGTTTTTTTACTTTTTTGTTATTTTTTACAAATTAATAATTACGCAGCAAATGTAAAACCAGTCATCTAATAATATTTTATAAATACGAACTTTCTAAAAAAAAAAAATAATTTATTTAAAAAATCTAGGTAGCTATCTAATTAATTTTTGGCTCATAAATGAGGAAATTCAAATAATTATATTTCGATACAGGCGATGTCCTGAAATATTAATAGTATATTTATAAACAATAGGTTATTTTATGCCAGCTAAAGCTAATCTACACACAATAACAAGATATCAGTTTATGGCTACATACGAGCACATTCCTCACTCGGCGAAAGTGGTTTTATATTTTGTACTCATGTGAAAATTCAATTCAAAAGTTCCAATGGACGATTTCAATAAATTAAACTGAATCACCCAAGATAAAATACTCTGTGGACAGATTAACGTTTTCGTTACAATATATTATTATTACATTCGAATTATTCGAATATATTATTAATAAGACCGTTGTAGATGTAGTGGCGTCTACTTTCCTATTAAGGATATAAAAAATTGCAATATTTTTATAGTTCAGAACTATGTAGAAATGTAACTATGCAATAATTGCAATTGCATTCATATAATTAGTAATACAATATTAATATAAAATTAAAAAGTATATTAATAAGTAAAATTATACAAGTTTATATATATTCTAAAACGTTATATTAGACATTCGCTCAAGACTCTCACTTTCCTTAGTATCTCTGGGTCTGGTGTGTTGCAAAATGCCTAGTTACACCTTAAATCGACTTTATAATTTTATATTATTGTGAATAGTATTGTGATAGATCAGTATTGACAAAAAAAATGAGATTAAAATTTTAAAACAACGAAAATAGTGACTTTTTCAATAAATACAATAATACTTCGTAGGTAATTATTATATCCAAGTGGTATTATGTAATGTAAAAAAGGTTTTTTTATAAGGATGTAATTTAAATTATGAATATGACACAGTAAAGTTGAGTAATGCATACCACTTGGCTTACTTTAATGATTCCTTTGACGCACATGACTTACACAACAAATAATTTTGGACCAAGGGTCAATGGCATGCTATTACGTCGTGTCGGCTACTTGTGAACGCGATACTTTCATAGCATATTTTATATGCTAGATTGCATTGTACACAATGCAATTGTTCCTAGACATTATGGCTATCATATAATAAGCTTGTTCGATACAGAGATTTTGAATATATTTGTATTTTTAGTGTTTTGTGCAAGTGATTATAATAAGTCAGATTTGGCATGCCATATATATCCTATACCTTCTCTCGATTTATTTCTAATTTCTATTCCTTCTATTCTTAAATTAAGAAACCTACACAACGTTTCCTAATTAACTAATTATGGAATAATTTTAATAATCTTTAATATTTTTTAAATATGGATAATATATCCTTTGTAACTATACTTTTTATATTGTTTATTGTTTTTACTAATGGATATGTATATTACATACTATCAAAGTAGGCAAGGAATAATAGCTACAATAGTACTGACAAATTTAATCCGATTTCGTATTCATTGTTACACACAATTGTTATGCATACCGGATCAGAAAAACCGCAAACTTATTTTAGTAGGTACAATAAGGCGAGTGAAACATTTTACTCGTGTATAACCTATAGAATATTTATTCAAGTATGCACTTCGAAAGTATATTTGAGTTTATGCCAATATTTAAGAAGACTACAATCTTATAAGAATATATCGAGAAATAAAACAGAATTGCAATTATTCCTTAATATATGTATATATAATTATTATATGTCATAATACTTGAAGAAAACGTGAAGCAAAGCTTTCCTTTACGTTAATATACAACATAAATTATATTATTTCAGTCTTGTTATATATATATATATATATATATATATATATATATATATATATATATATATATATATATATATATATATATATATATATATATATATATATATATATGTTTTTAGAGCTGGATGACTGATCGCAAAGGGAAAGAACCCCACAAAATTCACCCCGAAAGTAAAACTAGGTCACTACATCCGGGACTGACACAGCAGGTGGGCGCTTCTTTTAGTTTTAAATTATGTAAATATCTAACTTTACCAAATGAATTACACTTTCACTCTCACACAGAACTAATGCTTATAATAACTCTTAATTCGGCTTGACGCTGTTGAACACGACTTCGTCATAGCTAAAGGGCAGGTTATAACGATTGAAGGTAATGTAAGTGAAACAGTTTAGTATCCGTATTAAAATAATAAAAATCCAATTAAGTTATATAATTGTGTAGCAGATATAATATATTGTAGCATAATAAGATTACCAATTTTCAAAAAGTACAATTTAGTTTTATTTATATAACTAACTAACTATAAGTACAGAAAAGATCTTTATGATTGTAAAAAAATATTCATCGTTATAACTAAATAAATAATAATTGTTTATAATTTGATTTCTGGAGCAGATTTAAATATTTTTTATTTCTAATTGGCAGTGCTCTTATAATCGCCCGTAGCGCCCGCACAGAAATATGAAATTTTCGGAAAGAGTGAAATCGAATAAATTGTCCATTGTGAGGTGCACGAATTTGGCAAGCGTTACTTTCTGTTTTAATCTTCATGTGCGGTGGCAGCGTGATACGAGATAACGCCCCGCCGCCCGCTCGCCCGTCCGCCGCCGCCGCCGTAACGCCATCGCGCCGTTCTACGTCGAGATTAGTGCCGGTACTGATTTTACATTTCTCAATCCATATATGTAATTATGAGATTTTTATAATAACATGACAAAAATTTGAAACAAAAATGATTTGAAAATCTATACATATAATCTTTTCACTGTCTGTACGTGGAAGTTATTTAAAGAAAATTAAGAAAATTAATGTTGCGGTCGCTTTTCAATATAACAGAACCTAAAACAAATATTTCTAAAAAAATATCTATTTACCTGTTTGTCTACGTTTTTGTGCACGCTAGTCTCAGAAACGGCTGAAACTACTTAGATCTATTTTTATTAGCAGTATTGTATCATAGTAGATCTATATAAAAAAGTAATATCAATTAATATTTAAAAAAAATTGTGTTCCGCCAAATAAGCTACAAAATAACTAAATAACTGTTTTATTGAATTGGCTGATATTTTAATGGTCTAACACAAACAGATTAAGGCAAATAACTTGAAAATGCGATAATATATCTCAGGGTTATAAAAATATTCAATTAAGAAGTAACTAGAAGTAAGCTACAAATAAACGAACGAAATTCAATTTATTAAATTAATATCTTTGTAGTTCTACCGAGAGAAGTTGCGAGCGAAGCTACGAGCGGGTCGCTAGTTATGTTATATATTATAGCTGGAATCTCGTTGAACTCTTTCATTCAATACAACAAACTGGGGATATCAGTAACAGGTAAAAATTTTAGTGAATTATGATATGAATACAATATACAAGTATGATGCATTTTTACAGTAGATGGTACAGAAATAAGTATCGTATTTATTATTTTAATGTCTGTTTCTTGTCAGTGTCAATGAATTTATATAATTCAACATAAGTAAGAGATACACCCGTAAATATATGATTGATTGCCACATATCATATAGTTATTAGTTGAACATACAGAGAAAGCTTAACATAAATTCTGTAAGCAAAAAATAAATAAACATCGAGATATATCTTCGCAACATAATTTTATGAGCGTATAGCGCCATGTTTTTCTATTACTTTCCAAAACCGAACGTGAATAAATATTAGTTTTTTTTTAATAAAAGTAAGAGCGCAATGAGGCACAAAATAACTGTTATATATATTTTTTAATATATCTCTCTTAATATATATATCTCTCTATCTTAATATATTTCACAACAACTGTTGATGTTTGCGGTGCTAATATCTGTATGTCAAAATTACGAGATTTTTCGTCTTAATATGACGTTTCGTTTCATCTTTTAATCAATAAGATTTTTATTGAACTAATAATAAAGATATATAATATAAACTATCTATATATAATCCACTACTCACATATATATCTTAAATTATAATTAATTAATTACATATAATTAGATTTTAGTTACATTTCATAAAACATATAATTTATTACTTAGGTAGCGTTGCGTTGATATTTGTAGCAGGTTGTCGAGCAGAGTGTCAAGAAACTCCATTCTTTCTACTCAAATTGGAGACATTCGTACATCGACATATTGAGGGAAATAAAACCAATTTAACTTTGCTCATGCCCCTGTCCCAAAATAGCTATAATTTTGATTTTTATTTGTAAATTTTATTTTTAATTTTCACTAACACTGCTTAAGTTCAATAGGACTAAGATGGTCCATTGTTAGATGATCCTTGACTTACAATCACGAAATTGGTACGGTTCTCTCAGTGCAGAGAGTATGACTCGTATTTGACCGATATCTGTCTAGTTTACCTGTACTTTTAATCCAGATCTTAAATTTGATATGCTAGTGGAAAAAGGGTAGCATTATCAACAACTACTATGTAGTATTACATTATTACTAATAATTTATCTAGACTGTTTTGGTTCCACAGTATGCGTATCCTCAAAATCATTTAAAATCTAGATTCTGGTCAGCCTTAGCAGCTATAAAACAAAAAAAAAACAAAAATTAATAAATTAAATATTTATTTAGTAAAAATATTTATCATAAACACTTTTTTTTCTACTGCCTCTGGTAAGACGTTGCGCCCAACATGGCAGCCTTAAATTCAGGCGGTAGGCGCGAAATGGAATATCATGACGCTATTACGCTCTCCCTCCGTACCCTGCTAAGCGATACAACTTGAAGCAGAACGAAACAAAGTTTTATGTTATAAAATTTCATTAAAACATCAATAATCGCAATATTGTATAAGCATTGATTTTTTAGCATCAGAGAATATGCAATATGCAAGTGCGTCAACTAAAAATTAACAATTATGAAATCCATTCATAAAATGTAGGCTTGCTCAGTCATAATATGAATGGCGTCATTATTTCAAAACAGAATCCGCAAAATCAACTCTGATCCGGGATAGAGGCTTGTGGAAATGTTGCAGGTGTAGACTCAACTTTCTCGCGTATAAAACGTAGCGGGCGCCAGCCGTGGCGACCAGTCCGCCCCACACCGCATTCGCGTCCGCGCATCTTACCGAGAAAACGAAAGTGACTGATACCCACCAGACTGTGATACTGTGTTTGTGTGACTGGAACAGTGATCGGTAGCTTGCTGTGTTATCCTGAAACTGTTTCTACGGCCCTTTACCACATTGAAAGCACACCTGAAAAGGTACGGATATGGACTTGTGTTACTGAAAATTACTAATAGTGCTCGAAAAGTGCATGTGTGTAAGCTATAACAATAAGGAGTATAATTAACGCCGATTTGTAGTAACCAGGATTTGTATTGAGAAGGTTTGCCTTTTCATTATATAAAGGCTACATTTCGTTGATATTCTCATAATTTTATTATACATACAAAACAATTAATCGACGAAAAACAGTAAATTTCATATTTATTATTTACTTCAATATTTACTATTATATTATTACGTTTTACACATATTTCATGTATTCAAAACCAATATTGGCGAAAGCTTTTGTTACAATCACATATCTTAAGTGAGTAAATTTGCAAAGTTACATAACACTTTCACTTACTACAAAACTGCTGGCTTTAAAACGCGTATTTGCATTTTAAAAATTTTAATGTCTGTTGATTTAGTATATTTTTTATTGAAAAATAGTATTTATGTCTAAGTAATATGAGCTACATAATGATCACATGCAGATCCTCTAGAAGCAATATGTGGAAGCCCGGTGTGGAAAGTAGGTTAAGCGTCACACAGCTCGCATTTTATAGGTATACGGGGATTTCTCGTTTATTTAAAAAATATGTGAAATTACATGTACCTAATATATACTTCATAATGGAATCTTTTACAATACAATACAATCATAAGAATACAATATATTTTTTTAATTTTTTTTTCTAATACAATCATATTTTTTTTAAATTAGTGTATTGGATAATTAAAATATTAGTCAAGTGCGAGTGGTACTCGAGCACCTAGTTTCTGAATGTAATTCCAATTTCATGATTATAAATTAACGAAAAATACAACTTATATAAGTTGATAAACTTAAATTTGCGGTCGTATGCTTTCATTTTGTATGACATGAACTACCAATAAATGTCCAATTTTCTAATATGAGTCTAATTTGTACTATAAGTTATTATGTAAATTTTGCCAAATTTCATAACTCTTGGTCTATGGGACGAACCAAATAGGTTTTGATTACGTGGGGAATTTCAAACAAATGCGGTAAACAAAAAGCATAAACGCTTCTTCTTCTTTTTATTGCTATGACTTGAGACTGGAATATTTGTGATTTCAACTTGAGATCTCCACACGTTTTTAAGAAAATGGTCTTGAAAAACGGACAGATAGACGGACAACAAAATGATTCAATAAGGGTTTCGGTTTTTCCTTTTAAGAAACGGAACAAAAAATGAAGAAAATGTTAAATAGTCAGTGTTGATTGTGGCTAAAAAGGTTTATAATTTTTGCTTGTTTCTTTTAATTAAATATAAGTATATATATTTTATATAAAAGTAATCGTAATGGCATGTAATATAAGTAAGAGTGTAAATGTAGAGAAAGCATATATTTTACTCTATCACTTCATTTTAGTTATTGCTGTAAACGGATACGGCAATAAATTTCCTCTTAGTAATGTACAAGTTGCAAAAAGCGAGAATTACGAAATTTCATAGACTAGGAAATCTTATTTCATTGTTCGGATGAGTATTTCCTAATGACATTAACGTCACGCTTGTGAGACGCATTCAAGGACCATTACTGTCACATTGTGTCATTTTAATGTGTTTCAAAAATTACTTAGTATAAAATATTCTAGTTTTTGTTTGTTTTAGATATATAATTTACGTAGGTTAATAATATTTAGTTCCTCGAAAGTATAAATTTATAAGTAGGTTCTTATATCAATATGGTACAGTAAGGCATTCTAAAATTTGAATACAGTAGCCCTAAATAGCTTTATAAACACACAAAGCACAAAATACGTGGTAAAGCTAAAAAAGCTTGTAAAGAGCACCGAAACTTTACAATAATTATTTAAAAGTTATAAATGTTTAAACGTATGGTTTAAATGAAAGCACAAATTAAATGTTTAATCTTGGAACAAAACAGTTTCTCACAGAGTTTTATGAATCACGTTGCATAATAGTGACAATAACTTAATTAAAAATATGCTAAACCATTTAAGAACTTAAGTGCATTTTGTTTTTAACTGAATATTTTAATAAATATATTATGAATCGTCACTTTCTCTCTCACTATATAGATTTCATATTTGCGAGGTAAATTCTCGTATATAACGGAAATGTCACGGTGAAAGCGTTAATGAGTACGTTGAGTTTTAATTTCCATCAAGAAGACTTGTTGTACATAATTATTGTTAAAATATGTAATTAAGACATGTCTGAAGTAACTAATCTAGATATTATTTTAATTATAAACATAATTTTACTTTTCAATTTGGCTATTATTCCTATTTTTACTCAATAAAATGATGAAGTAAATCATACTTAAAATGTAATTGGAAACGTCAAAACGTTTATTCATATCAGATAATATTATAAACGGTAGTATGTGAAATAAATCTAAGTTACTCATGGCATGTGGCATGTGGACAGCACAAGCGCACGCAGTATCAGTGGAAAGCGAGTCAGTGTGTCAGAACAGCTACGCCACTCCTAGTACCATCTTTACACCTGATTCGTTCAACTAATACACTTGTTTTGCTACGATTGACACTCAACGTGGTATTATTAAAACATTATCTGTATTGGTATGCATACGGCGTAAATTATAACGTTATTGTTTGTGTAATAACTAAATAACAATGAAATTTAAGTATTTTTAAGATACATACATCAATTATTTACATAGGTATAAACTTTACTAAATAATGTACAAAAATAACAATTATTTTATATATTGTTAAATAAATTTGATTTTTTTAAAACTACCATGGACCTTTAAAGCATATTAAAAGGTCAGGACAGTGAAAAGCTTGCAAATCATTCAGGTTAGTTAGTATTTCTGCGATCCGGTTTCATTAACAACTCTGTCACCAAAAATACTATGTAATTGCCTTCAACATGCGTTGGGGGCGGTTACAATATCGGAACATACTGCTTCGACTGCATAAATACATATGTTGCCAATATTCGGAAATTAAATTGTTAGAAAGCTGGCCGCTTCTACTCTTTTGTTAATACACACTTTAAATAGGAAAGAAACAGTAGGTATATCTTAATTACATCTCTAGATGAGACAGCTCACGCCAAACTTATACAAGCTATCTTATGGAAAAACTTTAATTGTTCTGCGTCATGTGCGATCTCATCAGGGCGCGGGAGCAGCTTCAGTATTGTTACAAGACATAGTTTTTAAGTAGAGCTCCTTTCTTTTACTTGGGAAATGATCCACTGGCTGAGTTATCAAGCGAATAGCTGCTTTGAGAATAAATGCAAGTATAATATTAACAATAACTATCTTCAATAGTGATTATTTTTTAAATTAAATTGTCATACATAAATTAATTGCATAGATCTATTTTGTCTAAGCGTTTGTTTGTCATGTGAACGATTTTGGTTTTTCAAAAAAACCTTGTGAAAAAGTTCTTTTTGTTTTTAAGCTTGTAATATATTTTTTGTTATCTTTCATTAAGTCTATTTATAAGTAAATACATATCAAGTATCTATAATGTAACACAACAAAAATATGTAGTATATTTTAATTACAATATATATAAATATACTAGAACATACCCGTATAAAATACATAGACTACATACATATACTAGACATAACATACATATACTAGAACATACAATATATATAAATATACTAGAACGTATAAAATGATAGGACCCCTATGTTTCCGCAATATATGCTTTGAAGAAACTAACTGATTTCACTTTACAGCATTGGTATGCACAATAAACATATAACAAATTCATTCAATTTATGGAAAATTATTCGTAATTTTTTAATAAAAAGAGCTAATGGCGATATTTAAATATTTCACCAAAATCCGATAGAAATTTCAACTTAAGTTCATTACATAAGTAACTACAAAAGAGATGTTAATAAAACGTAAAGAGAAACGAAATGCAATTAATTATTTCCATTGTGCTTGGCTTCGTATATTTTGTTATGTTCTTAAAGATTAATAAGAGAAACACTGAGAGAAAGTGAACTGACTTATTTTGCTGTAATTGAGATGAATGTTTGCCTTTATGAGTTATATTTTTTTAATTAAAAATAATTAAGAAGCTTACGAAATACAGATTTTAGATGACAGTAGAGTAATTAAATTATTTGCTTATTTAAAGCGTCAATGCGTCAAGATATTGCTGTTATTTTAGTAACATTTATTTAAACGAAAGTGCGTATTATTCACATCTAAATATATAGTAAATGTTTCATAAATTTCATATATATTCTATATCGTTTTATGCGTTTCACGAGAAATTGACTTGAGTATATTCAATTCGACACGCAATTGAAACGTCCGCTTAGAAGCAATCGTCTGAGTGCAGTAAAATGTAGAGATCGGTGATTATCATTTATTAGAATTCGATCATACACTTTCATCTTCCGTAAATACGACTTTGGCACGCTCGGTATATTTTTATTCCTATAAATTAATTTACTAACGACAAATATAAAAATAATTATTTATATAATTATTGGAAAATTGTTTTAAATTTAATTATATACATTTATTTTATTTAAAGAGTAGTGTAGGCAAATCGCGGCGTTGATTTCCACCACTCATCACGCAATGCCTCGAAAGGTGGAAAGTGGGGAACGAAGTGTGTCAACACTGAATTCCTTCTGCCTACGGTTCCTCTGCCTACCCAGCTATCTGCAAAAATATATTTGTATTATTTAAAAACTTAAAATGATTACTAACTAGATGTAATAAGTTTAAAGTTAAAGTCCCCTCTCCAGTTAGACCGTAGCAGTACAAAACACCAATATAATATCTACATATTACAAAATATAAGAATAAATTTAAATATTAATTTAAATAAGTACAACGTTTAAGAATTTGAAAGTTATTTTTCAATATAATGATATAATTAGTACTTATGTAAATTTTAAAAAAAAAATTTTGACATTAAAAAATGAAGCTTGTAACTTCTTATTTTAAATAAAATTATTTGACCTTGACTTTATGTACTGAACAAATATATACTATCTTTACGGTATATCCCATACATAGCAGGGTAAGCAGAGGGAACCCAGTGTTAAGGCACTTCATTCCCCGCTTTCCAACGAGTTCCTGAGACATTGCGTGTTGGGTGGCGGAACTCAACGCTGCGCATGTCTTGTTACAACAGCGAGGAACTGAAAATAACTCAAAAACATAAATTTAACCTCCACAAATATCAGAATTACTTTAAGACACATATATATCTGATAGCTTAGTTATTCTGATATACGTCTTACGTGCTTGTCAAACTCGTCGAAATAATTACATTCTCCAACTGGTTGGGTTAGCTTAATTCTAAAGCGAAGGGCTGGCTGACTGAACGAGTGCATTATTTATTATGGCAGCGATTTCTCGCGACTTGTTTGAGATTTCACCACTTTCATCTTGTAGGTATTTGCGCTAGTAAATTTCAACTATTTTATGAGCTTTAGTTTGTCTGTTATCTTAGGCTTGCTAATATACTTACACAAACACTTAAAATAAAAAAAAAAATACTTTAAAATAATTTAAATCTAAATATTTAATTCAATATTAAAATCATCATTTTATATTAAATCTAAATAGTTATTAGGGTCAATTTTGTAATGATATCTATTTTATTCGGTCGTGAAAATATTACAATTAAAATAACGCATTAGTTAGGCAGAAAAGTTAAAAAAGTATTACATCAGTCCTACGTAAAATATCCCATTGTTACAGTGACAATACCGGTACAGATAGTGTTTTCACTTTCATTTCCGCAAGTATGGCAACTTGCTTATCGCAAAATTTATTGTTAGCCATCGTCACAAGGACATTTTCTCTATTTTAAATATGCATATACTTAAAATAGAGAAAATGTCCTTGTGACCATATTTATATTTCTGTTTGCGTATAGTGTCGATTAGAAAAATTATTTAACTAGATTTATTTAGAACTCAAAAGTAGGCTTCATAGATCAAATAGTTGAAAATAAGCACATAAATCCATTTATGTATTTTGTCTTAACATGCGTAAAGTGTGTAACGTTGTAAGTACTCAATTCGGTACTCCTAAAAGTATATGCGAGTGACTTATGTGCTTTAGTCACATTGCGTAATTAATTAATTGAAGTCCAGAGATAATGAAATAAAATACATTATTTTTTGACTTTTGACTGTTCCTTTGTCCATCAGCCTTAGAAAAAAGTTTGGATTGTACAATAATTAAATATAAGTAAATAAACTATTAGTATAGAGTCTGTTTTTGTACAATTTTTTTTTTTATATTTTTCAGTATTTTTAAAATATTAAAAAAAATAGCTTTAGCATCACACTTTTTTCAGGATACATCGTTCTTAACTTGCTACGCAAATTTGAGGACGGAATTTAACGCCGCAGTATGTCTTACTAAAAATTTTTTACTAAGGCATGGCATGTCGCGAATTATTTGATTTGACGTGCATAAATACTGCGTGGGAACTAAAATATGATGTTTTATTTGAAGTAAAACTCATCTTAATTTTTATATAATTATAAGTTAATAGGCCAAATATACGAGATCAGAGCGACCTCGTAAAATAAATAATTTATTAATTTTTTTTTCGTAATAAATTGTTAGTAATTAATAGAATATATAAATTAAAAATTATAATAAAAATTTAAATTAATTTGATGGTTCAGCACTGCTTTAAGCGGAATAAATCAAAATCACGTACAGAAATGTTTTTGTTAAGGTAGATTTTTTTAAATTAACAGATTTACTGTATCACAAATCGTTGTAAACCATTAGTTTTGTTGCAGGTTTTCTCAACAATTCGGAGACTTTATGCCACCAAAAAATTCTTTTGTAAGTACTATTTTTTTATTGAAACGTTTTTTACATAAACAGACTTTATGTTATATTTATTTTCTATAAAATTTCATTGTCGCGTTCGTAAAGATTTAATTTCGTTGCCTAATGCTGTTAAGAAACGGAAGCAGCTGCTATATTTCAAATATTCGGACAATAAGGCTTTAATTTCTTTGCCAAAATATTTAACTTTCTCCCAATTATACAATTACCTAAGTGTAAGTGAGACTATTACACAATGCATCTGTGAGCCCATTTAACGTAATGCGATGCGTGTCAGAGAAAGTGCCCGCTGAAGGATCACATTTGAAATTATTTCAAATTCGTTTCTCAACTATTGTCTTGTTGTATGTATTAATTAATTTTAAGCACGTATTTTATTCACGTCGTTGGAATAAAATCGCCTTTAATGTACACTATACATACAGGTTTTAATCTTACTAGATAGATGCTTAATTTTATATTTACATAATTTGGGTAAATTAAATTATAACTATGGTTAGGGTAAATGCACAGTTCAATGCACAAAAATATATATTACATTACATAAATTAAAGAAATTAGTTATTTCAATAAAAACCATATACCTATGGTAAGATTAGTAGCTATTTATATTGTCAAAAGTACCAAATTAGTTCTAAACAGATCGACTTGTCTCTGCCTGGTAATTTTGTTTCATAATGATGCAACAGTAAAATGACGAGAGAAAGCGTCAAGTCTATTGTAGACGAGTACTTCAGTCACAAAAAAGCCTCGCGATGAAGTCATCGTCCTTAAATCGGCATCCGCATTGTGATTTCGACACAATCGTTTGTAGGCTTCCGAGCGCATCAATTATCTCACGGTGTTGCGCAAGCGGACGCCGCCCTCGTCCTTGAAATATCCATCAACTTTCTCTCTGTCGGTCTAAGGCATGCGCCCGCACTGACCTTATCCTACCGACAAATTGACGAGCATTTTTATTTATTACCTCAATTCAAGATCACCTTATAGCTTTTGCCGTGAGGTGGTTAAAATTTTCATATACATCTTTTTTGTTCATTACATTTGTAGTGTAGCTACATACTATATACTCGTACCATGTTATATTAAAAAACAAAACGACTATAATTAATTGCAAGAAAGCACTTTACCGTCACATAAAAGCCGAGTTCCTGTTTCGCGAGAGGATGATTAAATACATCATGATACCTGTTTTCTTTAGATAGCAACGATATCTAATGCAGTTGTTATACGATGCCGGGAGTCGGATGTCGCGAAATGCGTCGCGCGTTGCATTGATGTAGCGAGGTTTCTCCATTCGGAAGTTCCGGCTAAGAAGAGATAGCTAGAAATAAGTGACATCATACATTATAGATTTTATCTTAACACATTTAATAGCATACGCTTTATAGTCTCTTCATGAATTTCAATGTTGCTGGTTTAAAATAATGAATAATTTACATTTTGGGAAGTATCATTAACTTAAATTAGTTAAATATATTCGTATATATATTATGCAGAGTTCACTTTTGTAATCGATCATAAACTCTAAGTCTTAACTGTACACTTAAAAATAAAATATCTAGATAATAGTAGTAAAATAGAATTAGTAGATTCAGTTACTATATGCAATAGACAAGTTATGCAAATATCGATGGGAAAACAAGGCCAAATCCCTGGAGATGCGGAAGTTGGTATTTAGACTTAGCACAGTTTTGACATTGGAAAGCTCTGTATTAATTGACAAGGCTGTTTATTTGCAAACGCCACTGGCTACCCCACTTGAATATATTAAGTAAATCTTAAAACTAAATGAAGAGAAATTATTTATGTTGTTCATTAAGTATAGATTGCTAGTAAATTTTTCATACTACGTACATTGTAAATTATGGATACGTCTGATAGTTCTAGTCAGTTTAAAAAAATGCTTTCCAATAATATGATGACGATGATCAAGTCAAATCTTGAAATAAAGATACATATAGATACTATAAGATAAAGTATAAGTAAATAAATGTGAAATTATTATATTATTTCAATTTCTAGAAATAAGATGTAGGATGTAGGTGTATGCAGATTAAATTGCTATATAGTAACTTTTTGTGCTAAATTATAAATTATATAGTTCATTAATTACATTATTTGTAGTAAGCTGAAACATTTTTTCTCCGAGTTTAATGTATGTAGTTTGTAAGTGCTGTAATATTCACCAGACCCATAAAATTGTATGCTTTAAATATAACTAAATATATTAATACTTTTTGTGACAACCTAATAAACCCATTGATAATAGAATATATTATCTCTATCACCATTAGCTCTATCACCATTTACATACTAAGCGGACAAGAAAGACATATTTGGAAAGTTAATTACATTAGCAATGATATAATAAAATAGAATGCTAATTTACTATATTATTAAATAATAGAAAACGTAAGTTGACTACTAAGTGACGTGTTGCGCAACAATTGGCAGATTAGTTAATTGTATCGGTCGCGTTTGCTAGTTTGTCATAAAGCCCAATCGGGATCGCAGAATCTATCGAAAGTTACCGGACTTTGTGCATCTAATGCCAAGTGCGGCAAAGAAAGCGAGGTGGCAGGCTCATGCAGTGGAGGCTCATGAATATACAGTCATCTCTCTCTACCAAGCTTAGAGCGTACTTGTGAGAGAAAGACTACGTATGCTTAAAAGAGAAAGTGGGCCACGTTACGTTTCTCAGTGCCATTAACATGGGCATTGAACGTAAACATCGTCTGATACTAAGTTGTTTTTCAAAACTTATTCATTTTAGACTTTATAACCGGCTTTCATTTGGTATATATTTAATTGAGTCATTTTAATTTTTTGATGTTTTAATTTTGAGCATCTCTCTATTTATGTAGAGATGCAAAATGTGAAGTGCAATGAACTGCGAGCACCGGAGAAAGTGTTTTATGGCGTAACCTTGAGTCCATGCAAAATTTTGTTCAGCAGGTGTAGTGAAAAGCGACGTAAAAATTATTAATGATATTCATGAAATCTCAATAAAAATAACATGATAATATTTATATGAAATGAGTGATAGGTAGATGGATTTGGTTAAGAATTATTCCCGCTTATATAATTTGTTAAGTTTTTTTGTAATATTTCCTCGAACAGTAGTATCATAATATTCACTAGATTTATATCTTAATTTCCCTAATAATAATTTGTTATTGAAGAAGTTTTTAATATTAAGGAAAAAGTAAGTTATTAATAAAAGTTATTAATAAAATTTACAAGTACATTTTTATTTAAATTAATATATTTAAAATATACAATAAATAGTATTATATTTAGTCGTCTTGACGTAGTGGCACACTCTGCCTGCAAACGCGACGGTTGGGTTCGATACCCACTAGGAGAGAATTCATTTTTTATCGTTCTGGCAACAAAACAGTGCGGCGTTGAGTTGCGCCACTCAACACGCATTGTCTAAAATTGGGCGAAAAGTAGGGAACGGAGTGTCATTAGCCTCTGCTTATCCTGCTAAATAGCGTGAAGTTATTTATTTATTATTTAATACAATATTAAAGTTTATTCTTGATATTATAATTTAACATACTATAAAGAAATAATAAAAAACCTCATTTTGTATTAAACATTTCCATAATACGATAAAATATTACTATTTGTAACCTACAAAGACTCATAAAAAGTGCATGTATATTATAAGGCGACAGCATATTCGGAGTTTTCTTCCTTTACTGATTTTTTAAATTTACATCAATTTTACTAAAGGAATAAAATTATTAGCAAGGTTTTGGATTATGGTGCTCTTAACGGTTCTTATGGTAAGAGCTTGGAGACGCTAGAGAAAAGTGATGATAGTGATTACATACATTGACCCATAAAGTGAAAATTCATAATGAAACACAACACAATAACATTTTTTCATTACAATCGAAAGCTTGTAAAACAAATTCAATAGCTTCTTATCTTTGTCTCAGAATATTTCAACGCTTCTTCGACATTGGAACGTTAGTAAATTATGCTATTCTTGTAACGCTTCAATTGAGTTTGATTATTTCTCTGTTTTTACATCGGAAAGTCGACGACAACTTGTAGAGAAATCGCTAAGTTGTGTGAGGTTAAAAAAGAATTTATGGCTACTAGAGTGTGAATCGGTACTGAAATAAACTATGTAGCATATACAAATGTTTACCTGTCAATATATTCACTTTTTATATCCAAGCTAAATAAATAATTATCAAAACATTCTAATGATTATTACATATACACTGACTTTACTAGCGAAATTGTCAATTACATTGTATACAAAATAAACATTTCGATATAGATTTAGATGTATGCTCCTCCAGCACATGCCTGCAATTTAACTACAATGAAGTAATTAAGAAAAACACTTGAGTACTTTCTATTGCACATCTTTTAACGTTAAATATATTATTGTTAAGAAGAAATGTTATATTTTTGAACCATTTCCATTAATTAATTAAGTGAAACTTTCAGTTCCTTGCCAGCCAATTAAAAGTCATAGCGCTTGCGCACGCGCCGTTAATCAGAGCTGAAAGTAAACGAGCAAAGATTAAACTATTATGTCTGTAATTTTAACTTATCAGTGTTTTCTATACCCTAATTTAGCCTAATAAGGTCACCTGCTGTACATTCTTCTTTTTTTTATATGTTTCTTTGTTTTTGTATATTTTATTTGTGGTGTACAAAAAAGTATATTATTATTATTATTATTTGATTATATGTAAAATGATTTACTTTTTTAAATGATATCTTAATACTTACTTTTGATTGCTGAACAAAAAGTTAATTGATCCTAACTAACGATTTTCTAAAATACCGTCGTCGTTGAATTGCAAATTAGAAAACGAAAGTTTCTACTTACTAAAGTTGCAATTCAAATTGATTTTAGCTAAATCATTCATAATTACTGGCTTTAAGATCAATAGGTATATTTAAATGTACAAATTACAAAGAAATTATAGCCAAAATAATTGCAGGTTAACTACTAACAGGTTAATAACAGGTTTATTTTATGTTATTAAATAACGAGCTATTTGATAAGTTACCTTGTGGTGAGGTTACAAACATAATGATATTTTAATAAAGCAATCCAATAGAGGATAACGTTTGAATGAGCCCATAGGCATATTTAACAATGGTAACAGCATAATTATATTTAATCTTCTATTTACAATTTGTTTGTCGGTTTATTTTACTTTAGCCAGAGCGCTAGTACAGTTTCCAAGAGGCGTGGTTTAAAATTATAAAAATAAAAAAATATTTTTTCTTTAGTGTGGAATAACAGTTTAAAAAACTTCAATATATCTTATAGTGACGTACCTACAAATAAAAACCTTTTCGAAATTTATTCCAAATTAGAAATTGTATAATATATTAAAAAAATATACAATACAATAGAATACAGCAGTTTTTGTATTTATTTTTTTTATACAAATGAAATAAAATATAAATTTTGCTGTCTCAGAGAGAGCTCTATTTATGGTCGCGGTTTGATTTTGATTAGGCGAATGTCGCTCTACATTCACTGTGGTCTTGTTTGTTGGTTAATTGAAGTAGACCGGCACCTGCTAAGCCAACTATTATTATAATATCTCCTATAGATTATGCGAAAATAGAAAATGCCTCAGGGGCTACTTTCTTGCGAGCGAAGCCTGATTTCGGATAGATTGATCGGTAACATAAAAAACTAATTGCCTTGTCTTTGAACTAAGATGTTAACTTTAACAGAAGACATATCATGTTTGTACATACAAAACTATGTGGCTTTAGGCAAAATTTACGGCACGGAACAATAAAATAATTATATTTAAATATTGTATGATACGTTATAAGATATATTGGAATGAAAGTAATAGAGTAGTTAAAGATTCTAATGAAAATCGTACTTTCATTAACAGGGAAAATTTGTCATTACTGATTACGATGATTTCAACGTAAACACGATCCGTAGCTGTCCAATGAGAGATTGCGTGTCAGTGCTACGTGTGCGTAGGTTGAACTTTAATATGTTTTACATTTATTACGTTACTTGCTTAAAATATGGTACATATAATATTTTATAAGGCTGACACGATGCTATCGTAAATTTTTTGTTTTCTTAATTCTTTAAATAAAAAGAAAATCATTATAAATTCATATAACTTGAAAATTTATTTTTATATTTTATTGCTTAAACTAATAATATATATTTATTAAGATATATTATATACGGCCTTGGGCGTTAGCAAGGTGAAGGCCACGCGTGGCTTCCGCTCAACGGGAGCGCATCAGCGAGAGACATGGCAAACGTAAGCCGGTGCAGTTCCGGCGCAAGTTGCACTCGGTCATTGGGTCATATATACTTGGAGGGGAACGAGAGGGGCTGGTAGCGATGCGCTCGCGCGCGGCAGTCTCTATCATGCACGCTTTTGCGTTTGATCTGAAGCGCCTCTAGCGCACGCGCAAGCGCATTGCGAAGCGCTCGGCGCGTGACGAGTGCCTACCTCAATGTGTTGCATTGGTTGCAGGCCACCGACTGACTGGACTGAGACTATGAGGAGGATCAGATTGCTGCTGCTGTTCACGACGCTCCTTTTACAGGTTAGTCTTATATCATTTAATTTTATATGATACTGACGTTAAAAACAAACAAACGACGACTAAATTATATTATTTGATAAAAAAATATAAAAACAAATTAAATCGAATATTTTGTAAAAGTTTAAAACTTTAAAGTATAGTTTTTATTATGAAAAATATTGTATATTGTTATAAAGAAAAATAACCGAGAATTATTAAATATCTATAATTTTTTGTATCTATTATTAAATAATATGTAATTGTCATGCCTAAAAATCATTAGCAGCGGTAAGCCTAAGTATATCAAAATTATAATATATCTATCAATAAAAATACACTCAAATCATAATAGAAATATTCGCCAAAGTACCGCATCAGTGAAAATTATGATGCGACGTTATCTCATAGATTTTAACTTCGGAATACCTTAGAATCGTATCATTTCATTATTGTGCCATAAGTGCATTTGAAAAGAACTAAGATGAGAATAGACGCATGATCAATATTCCGCAGAGCCGTGCCGTGCGTGCTTTCTTAACATTCTAAGCATATTTTTTTTGTAACAGTGAATACTAGACATATATTTAATATGACTATTTACATATCTTCAATATGTTTTAACGTATTTTAGAACTTTCTAATATTTCTAGAGAACGTTAAACACTTTTATATATATATATATATATATATATATATATATATATATATATATATATATATATATATATATATATATATATATATATATATATATATATATATATATATTATATATATATATATATATATATATATATGCACGTATATGAATACACATCGTATCATTTTCGCGTTACGCTCCTACATTATTCAGCTTTTTCTGCTCGCCTTCCCGACAAGTAGGCTAATGATTCCGTTACTGCGCATCCACTAAACACTGATTCAATGAATTTATTTATACCCGTATATAGAAACCTGTAGAAAACAACCTACAAAATGATAGAATGTTTTTTCATTTTTAAACACAAATAATAAGTTATATCACAGCTTTCGACGCTTTCGCTGTAGATATATTTTTATTGTCGATTATTTGCATAACAGTACATTATGACAAGCTTTAGTTGCATTTACGTGACATTTAAAATGATAACGAGTATCCCCTGAAGCCAACGAACGCTAAAATACTCCGACAGTCGGCACTTTCACTGTAAGTAAAATTTGGTCCGAATGATGTAACACTTTTATTTGAGTAATTTTATTCTTAGTGGACATAACCGTAACGTTCAAAAAAGGGTTTTATATCTAAATCATTGATAATTAATAATAATGTCGAAAATGTAAATATATAACCGAAATAAAAAATAATATGTAGTCTTGATTTTGTATACAAATCATATATTATAAATATTAACTACTGATTAAATGAAAATTGTAATATATTAGCTTATAGTAGGTAATTGTATCTATCTATAAGACAATGATTTCTAAAAACACGTAGTTACACATATGTACGTGTGTATTGTTTCAGGGAAGATTCGCTACGTCGTGCTAGAAAGCAATTTGTCATAGAAAGTGTAAATTACGGATTACTTTCATTTATTGGATATCTCCTTAAGCAAAGCCATAAAACATACACATACATGTACACTCTATGGAGCTCACATGTAATATTTTTTTTTGGTAATTAAGTAATATCTTTTATATAATCACAATTGTTATTTTTTACTATAACCCTTAGTGAATTTTAGACATTACCTAGTCGATAGCATAATGTTTCACTTCACATCTGACTTAATGCCAATAAATCAAAATATTTTGACATAGGTAATATAAAATATTTTTGGAAACCGTGTTGTACCCATATGCAGGCTACAAAAGGGAAATGAAAATGAAACTTAGAATGGTGAAAGTAATCACGCACTTCCTCGGGTTGCCGCAAAGTTCACGGTCATAGACATGGTAGATAACGCTGAACAATTTTTATTTTATTTAACAACACGGTAATTCCACGTATTAAATATTATTTTATATTATTATGATGAATTAAATTTACTATAAAATTAAAAGTTCTCGAATTTCGTATTATAATAATCTATATATAAAAGGTACACCTGACTGGTTGTCTGACTTCCAAGGGTCGCTTTCATGTGAAAGTGAGCACTAAGAAAGGATTTTTAGAAATTCAACCCCTTAGGGGGTAAAATAGGGGTGTAAAGTTTATGTGGAATTTACTCATTCTTAGACTAAGAAGTAAGAAAATTGGTAGATAAGTTTTGGATTACAATTGAAAATGATCTGTGGACGAATTTTTCTCATTTCTGGACTTAGCAGTATAAAAATTGGTATAAATGGTTATGATTAGAAATAAAAAAAATATATGATAAGAGAGTAGACCATGTTGCGGGCAAATACGTCATAACATTCACAACAATTTGAATGAAAATAAAAATCCGGTTCTAACAACTTTCTTCCGTGTTGATCTAAATATAAAGAAGTTCCGGTCTTTTAGATGTCCTTTACCTATAAAATTTATTGTAATGACGATTAAATAATGTAAAAGATGACATTACTCAATATGTGTCCCGAATTTTTTTTAATATTTTGGACGTTATCTGTGGACGTTTAACTACGTTGCTTTTGATATAGGTACAATAATAAAATTTATGAACTAAGTACTACATTTAATAATTTTTGAATGATATTCACGCTTTGACTAAAGATTTGAATCATAAGTATTACGGTTATTAAATGAACATTTTTAAAATTATAAGTTATAATCGGGATCATGTTCGGTGGAAACGGATGTGGCTAAAGACGGGACTTTCACCTGTATAAGCCCAGTTCGTCTGACGGCAACAGTCTTTGCCGTGTTGCACTTAACCGATCCATTGCAACTTGAAACGACAGATATTAGATATTAGATTATTCATTTAGGAAAATTTTAATTATCTTAAAATAAGATAATGAGATATTTTAAAATTTTATTAAAATTCAACATCAGTGTCCAATGTCCACTACACTGACACATTGATCGTAATACGTCTTCTGTTAGATGGAATGGCAAACGGTAAACATCGGATCTGTTAACATTTCTGCGGTATAACGTATCTAAAATATTAGCAGCACGCGATTTCTTGTTGCAAGATTACATACAGTTATAGACGGGCCATTCAATGGTATCATATGTTTTGCTACTACCAATCAAATGTACGTAGATATTGTGGAATAATTTCGGAAAAATACCTAATAAAATTTGTTAGATAAGTAAGAATAAGTTCTTGATCTAACAATAAATATAACCTCCTCCTCCTTTTATAATAGATGATATCATTAACAAAATCAACGACACGAACGTCTCTGAACATTATAATACTTTTAGAAACACATATTAAGTCGACGTCACGCGTGAAATATTATGCTTTCCAACCTTTTACTCATATTATAAATATATTCACATTGCGACTCCGAATCTTCGCTTTTGAAAACCATCTCAACTTTCGATATTACAATAACTCTAGCTAAGTCATGTTTAGATTATTTCTTTATTCACAGGTAAAGAAAGCTATTTTTTAGAATTGCGCATGCTGGTGCAAGTCCGGTGCTTTCCTCTGCGATATCAAGCAGTGGATATAGTTTCTAACCGGTTTAGAAAATACGACAGTGAGCACGGCCCCAAGCATCAAACATTTTTATTGGCATTCGCTTTTTAAATATTTTGCTTGTAGAAATAACATACACATAAAAAAATGCGTCCTTGACAAGACTTTCTTCGAATGCAAGGCGCAAACGGTAAATTACAGGTGTAGATAAAAACTATTTATGGTGTATTTGTAGTTTATTTGAATAAAACAAAGTTTATATTGTGATGTGATTGAAAGACATAAAACCAATTTTTATTTCGTAGTTATATTTTTGTAGCTTGTTAAACTTATGTTTTATACCAGTTGCATTTAGGCACTACAAATACACGCATTATATAATAATATAACAATTAAATCTGAAGATCAAATTTGATACTTATAAAACATGTAGAAAGCCGGCGGAACTCATCTCGGTAGTATGCTTGCGCTGATTAATATTATAATTGATCTTGCGAACTATCCATCAGTGTAGAAAGTCGGAAAGAGGCAAACGCGAAATGCCGGGAAGAGCGCACGCGCGTGCCGCCAAGTAGAGTGCGACGCGCCCGCGCTGCTGGAATGTGCTCTATCCAACGATGCATTCATTATGCTTAATAGCTTGCTATAACATACATATAGACATTTTTGGTTGTTGAAAATTTTTATTTCTCTTATTTTAATCATAAATTACATCAAATTGTCATCGGTGCCTTATCATATTATATGAAATAGTAAGACTTTAAATAGTAATATATTTTTTTTATGTGATTTCAGGACGCGATATGCGAACCACCTGTCGACTCGGCTTCTCTACCTTTAGAACACAGAGGCGGCGCCTATGGCCCACCGCTACCTCCAGCTCACACAGACGATCCTTGGCCTCTCGCCACACCAGATAGTCCAAAGATTAAACATCTTCAAGTGCAATGTGAAAAAACTCATATGCGAGTCAATATAGAATTCGATCGACCATTTTACGGTATGATATTCTCAAAAGGATTTTACAGTGATCCTCACTGTATGCATTTGAAACCAGGTACGGGACACTTAAGTGCAACATTTGAAATATTCCTAAATAGTTGTGGTATGGCAAGCTCTGCTAATCACAACGTTGCCGCTTACGGTAGCCCTACGCCTAGTGGATCATATGTCGAAAACACGATTATAGTTCAATACGATCCATATGTTCAAGAAGTATGGGATCAGGCACGAAAATTAAGATGTACATGGTATGACTATTATGAAAAAGCGGTTACGTTCAGACCATTCCAAGTAGATATGCTGCACGCTGTGACAGCTAACTTTCTTGGCGACAACTTGCAGTGCTGGATGCAAATCCAAGTCGGAAAAGGACCTTGGGCCTCAGAAGTGTCAGGCATAGTTAAGATTGGTCAAACAATGACTATGGTCCTAGCAATCAAAGACGATGAAAACAAATTCGATATGCTTGTAAGAAATTGTGTTGCTCACGACGGCAAGCGAGCTCCTATTCAATTGGTAGATCAATATGGATGCGTAGTAAGACCTAAAATTATGAGCAAATTCCAAAAAATAAAGAATTTCGGCCCGTCAGCATCGGTTGTGTCGTTTGCTTATTTCCAAGCATTCAAATTCCCTGACTCGATGAATGTTCACTTCCAATGTGTAATACAAGTGTGTCGGTATAATTGTCCAGAGCCTAAATGCGGAGGACTAGGCGCTGATTATGGAGTACCATTACTAGGAGGAAACGGTTTGACTGCAGGCGAATATGGCTTACCTAATGGAGGACACGGGGAATATGGTCCTCCTCCACCATCGCCCCACTCAGAATACGGTGTACCGCCAGCTTTCCCAGATCCACGACATCCAGCTGACGTTGTAGGCGCATATTCAGAGAAAAGAGATGATACAGTACCACCCCCTCAAGCACAAGTTTCATCGACACCTAACGCCCCTAGTCCTTCATCACCTGCTCCCGTTCGAGACGAGGATGACGTCAATTTACCACCACCTCCTCCACCTGGTCGTCGTGGTATATACAACACTGTTAAAAGGAAAGACGAGGGCCACGGCAACCTGGTCACTTTAGGTGGCCGGCCGCGTTCTGTTGAAGATTTGCCAGAGAGCTTAGTTGGTATAAGAAGAAGGCGTGAAACGTCACCGCAACGAATTTACAAGCGTGACGCTCAAGAAATGACTGATGTCAATACAAGTAGGATAATCCAAGTAGTTGCCCCCGGCGACGTGAACTTCGCACTGAACAACGCTGCGCCCAACGAAACTGTAGTGATCCAGTCGCCGGCTACAGATCCAGAAACGATTTGCATGTCCGTGCCGTCGTTCGTGGCGGGTCTCGTGATGTTGCTGCTGGTGCTGGTCGTGGCGTCGCTAGTGGCCGCGTTCCTCTTCGTCCGCGTCCGTGCGCTCGACAGGAAGGGCGCACACGGCGGTACCGCGTACTTCGAAACAGATTATGTAAAACATACGAATTAGTCTTACAAGCTGTAAATGTATCGTGTGGACATTCCATAAACTCTTCTCAGATCCAAAGAGCGTGCGTCGGCCCCGACCGGACGGCGGCTAGCTGTCGCGGTTGCGATCGAAGCTCGGTGAAGTGTAACTTATTTATTTAGTTATTTAATATGTGTGATGTATATTTTTCGACTGCTTTTTTTGTAAATTATTTTATTCGTGTGAAAACACGCACTGTACTGCCTTTATTAGTCGTATCGTTGTCGGAGTATGCCTTGTAATTTTGTAAAGAGTCGTAAGATAAGGTAGAGATTTAAGTTGTATACCAATAAAAAGTGTCGTGTGCGAGTGATTTTTTTTCTATACATAAACATAAATTATATTAGTATCTGTGTAGGTGTAGTGGAATGTAATTCATTTTCAAAATGATCCAAGCGAATGTTTGTGAAAGCTTAAAATCTAGATAGTCATGTATTACAAAGACAATTACAAAGAAACTCTCACGTTTTAGTTAACAAACAAACAACGTATTCAGCCATTTGCAACAACATATCTCTTTCATTAATGAAGTTTCTAAACTTAATATGAATAACAATAGCAAAATAAAAGGAAAAATACTTTATTTATAAGGCTATAAAAATATATTTATCATAAACTATTTTTAAAAATTAATTGAAAACTATTTATCAATGGCCTGTTTTATGAAAGTGTACCTGGTGCGTTCTCTATAACAGATTACTACTCGGAAAATTTAAGACAAATTTAAAAATCAACAATAATTATCTCCATGGAGGTGTTTTACAAAAACCGGTACATCCTCGCTTTGAATTTGAAGGTTCGCATAAATTCATTACTGAGGTAGAATAATCTTTTCTTGGACTCACAAATAGGACTTGTAGCTTTTTGTCATGTTTTTTGGCTATTAAGTCAATGAGATCCTGAAAAACAAAAAAAAAACAAAAACTAGATCAAGAGATATATTAAATAACATATCGCATATATAGAACGTAATATTTTATAACATTATGAAGTTATATAAAATAAATTGACAAAAATGGACATTAATTAACCTATATATAAATAAAAGGAAAATGACAACGAACAACGAATTATATACATATTTTAAATGTATATACATAATACATGTAACATTCCACGCCAAGCGGACAGGTAAAAATGGTCATGGTTTCCGATTTTGGATATATTTTAAATTTGGCTAATCTCTGTAACAGCTGAACCGATCTTTATGAAACTTTCATTTAAAGATAAAAGAGACTGTGGAGCAACACACAGTTTTCATTCTGGAATTCTCGAGAATCGAGGTTTATGCGGGACGAGAGCGTTTTGGTGATACTGAAAACGCAACAGATAAAATATTGAATATATGAGAACTTTCAGTAAATGTCAGAACTTTGATCAAGCGATGCCGCAAATGGTCGTATAAAATGGTCGTATAGGTTTATAAAATGTAATAAATCAGCCTAAGACTATTATTACAAATTATTGGCACAACTAAAATTAGTATTAGTTTATATTTAATATGGCACGAGGTGCTTATGACCTAGTGTTACTAGTATTAAATTGCTATTAGGTACTAATACTAAAGCGTAATAAGATTAATCGAGTATATTCGATTTGACGTTTTTTGGAATTCCGTCTTTCAAACACTGCCGTAGTCCGTGGTCATGAGTAGATTGAGATGGCATGGTAGCTTATAATTATTATATCAAACTAACGCCAATGGTTTCTTAGAGGTAACACTCGCGTATATACGGGATTAATCTGTTTAAATTGTATCATTGAAAATATTAAAGGGCTTATAAATAAATAATATCTTAAGCTACTTTTACTAAAGTTAAATAAGGCTTACGTCAGGAAACAGTGGATAATCCTCATCGAGTTTATTTTTATGAGATGTAGTAGCAGATCGTGGGGACACATGTGACGTTGGGTATTTAGTTTTAAATATTTTCTTAGGCGTTACATCTCTATTAGAGTACAATGTATCCGTTTGTGTGATCGCGTCTTTCAATTTCGGTTTTCTTGATATTAAATCCTATTATTGAGAAGTTAAATTAAATCAATTATAATATAATTGTGCACGATGTAGCTGCTGCATGTTATTACTATTTTTGAAAAAATAGTTAATATATATAATAAACTACGAATATTTTTTCCGGACAGTGAAATATACTATTAATGAATTTTATATAAATTAAAATTAATATTTTTAACAAGCCCTTTATAACACATTGAAATATTATTTCACTGTGAATACTATTATATGATAGCTGTTCGATTCGAGGGTTCGATTTCCACTCGAATATCCCAGAAATATTTTATTTTAACTGTCTTCATATTCACGATTAGACTAATTGGGTGAAAAGTTTTAAACGGTATGTTTTATTATTCGACTGTTTTTTGTTACTCTGCTATAAGCAAGCGTGAGATATTCAAAACAAAAACAATAAATAAAAAAACTACCTTATTATACAGATAACAATGGTATTGCGTTAGATTTGTATTTTTTTCCGATAATGGTACGTTGTAAGAGTGACAAAGACGCGGTATTGGTTGCCGCGGTTCCGTTTGGCGGCACTTTCTTCGTTTACGTGCCTTCTCTTTCTTCCGTTTACACTGAAAAAGATACAAAAAGCTCAATAAAAATAAACTTTTCAATAAATCTGAAATTGTTTAATATAGCCTTAATTTCTTAGTGTAGTAATTAATATGTTTTATAAACTATGTTGTAAAGTTTAAATTAGCATACCGGCGTTTGGGTAGTTGCCGCAACGACCGGAGACTGTGGCGCTGGCTGCTTGTGATGCTGCGCTTTCGATACTGTTTGCGGCGCTGAACAACAGTCTGCATAGCTCACATCCGTGGGATGACGACGCTAATACAGTATTATATTTAATAAGTATTATAAGTCATTTATCTTAACACGGGAGAGAAATAAAAAAAAAGTTGTAATTTGTAGGTAATGTTATATTTATATTAGAGATTAAATTAAATTACGCACAGAACAATCGTGATTATAGCTAAAAACAAATCTTGATGCCTGCGGTGGTGGGGCACTGGTGGGGCAGTTTGACTATATATGCTATGATTACGGGTTCAAACCAAACTCAGAAGAATAATATTTTATCTAATATATAGAATTTTCAAGTCTTCAAGAAAACTCATCTCTAAATGGGCCAGCAAATTAAAACACAATTAATTCAAAAGACATTTAAATAGGATATATATTGACTGACTGATAAGTATTATAATATAATGTTTCATACACAAATACATTTACGATACACAAATACATGTATAAACATATATTAAGAATAAAATAACAGAGCTGACAGAGGCTCGTACATCAGATCTACCTGGATCAAGGTGGGAGCAATTGCCTGTAACAAGCCCGCGGTCTCCGCTGCCGTCGCCTGTGTCGTTGTGTAAATGTATTTTAATATTGTTTTGCACTAAATATGGCTTGATTTCTTCAAACCATACATCGCATAACTGAAAGATAAAAAGAATATAAAAAAATATTAATAAGTAATGTATATTTAAATATCTTGAGTCTTGGCGCAGAGGGACAGCAGGCATTTTTTTAAAGATGGTCGTGATTTCGCTCCCACTTGAGGGATGAATTATTTATACAATAAATAATAATTAAAGGGGAATTGTTTAAAAATAATATTTTCTCAGAAGCTTATGAATGTGCTCGTTTTATTCACTATCTCGTGTAAAATTTCATAAAAAAATATAGCAAAAGATTAAATATGCACTAATACTGTAAGATATGGGGAGGAGTACTACTTACTCCTACTAAAGCATTTTCCAAGTCGAATCGTAAACTTTTAGGTATTCTGCATTTGCTCTTCGATCGTGATGCTTTTTTCTCTGGAATTGCATCCCCTGATGCCTTAGCACAATTCGATTTTAGTCGTTCATCGACATCTTTGCGTGGGATCGATTTTCGTAGTGGGTCTTCTGACATTATATTATTAACATTATACTACAGCCAAATGATAAAAAATACTTGACTAAACAAATAAAATTATAAAACAGAAAAATAATCAAAACTTCAAACTTAATGTGTTTATTTTTTTCTTAAAAATCATATCTAAAATCAAAAGAGGCTTTAGTAATTATTTTAACAATAAAAGTAAAATTATAAAATAGTTTTCTTTAGGTCGAATTAACAGGTAACACGGTCGAATAGTTAGATACCTAGCTATTATTTATGTAAAAGTACTCTTTGTAGGTAGATAGAAATTTTATCATAATGGCACATTAACAATTCGGTAAATAAACGTGCAGTGCAGTCTAATTTGACAAAAACATATCAACAATTTGAAAATGAGCAACGCAAATTGGAAATCTTTTATATTTGGAAGTGCGTCTATATTATCTGGAATATCACACAAAATCACAAAGCTTGCAAACATCGTTGGCATTAGCAAGCATAGTGACGCCATCAACGAAGTTTTATTTTATGGAGCACAAGGCAAAGAGAAGAAACAAGTGGGCTTGAACAATCTTTTTTGCATTTATTATATGATAGCACACGCAAGCCAAAGTGTCGATATATGCGTGCCGACTCTGGAGAGCGACACTTTATCAAAATGTTTGATAAGCATACAAAATCGCGAAAGTAATTGCGCCAAAGTACGGATTGTAGTGCATAATACCGAAACTTTAAGCAATTTACATTCGTTTATCTCCTGTGGCATTCAAGTTAAGATAATCCGACCTAAAATTAAATTAGAGCATGAGTTTTTACTTATCGATGCAAATTGTGCAGATGCTGTAGCCATTTTGGGCTCTTTGGACTACGAAGTAAATCGAGTGAATCATAATAGAGATAATACGTTGATTACCTCGGAGATTACTCTTATAAGGACCTTGAAACGAGAGTTCGATAGAATTTGGAAAACGGAGACGTCTCTTCAATTAGATCAAAATTGCAGTGGAGATGAAACCCAAAATTCAAATGAAAGTACGGATATTTCTACGCAAGCTCAATATTAACTTTTAATTTAATCTTATTTATTGATAATTATTCTCTTTTTATGTAACAACTGGTCATTGATACAAATAAAAATGATATATAACAAAAATACTTTGATTTATTTCATTCACATATTACAATAATGGCATTAATTATTATAATAATACAATTATTTTTCAAAATTAAAAAGTATGATTATAATCTTATACAATTTCATTTGTACTTAAGTGCTTTGTGATAACGCCAAAACATTTACGAACAGTGGAAAACTCGAAGATTTCATACATTAATATCGGTGATATTATATCACAGATTCACTTGTAGTTGACACACATGCATACAAAGTATTCATTGCAGTCAAATATCTATACTAAGAGAAACATTTTATTAATTAATTCCTATCCATCTCATTATTGTATATTTATTGGCATTAAATGTAGTCGCTTACATATTACTGTCATCTTGGTTGTTTGCTTTGTAAGTTATCAAGGTATATATAAAATTATATTGTATATATAGTAATTATAATTCTTCTTTGGCGAGCTTACAATGATATATGAATCAGCACTGCTAAACTTAATATAAAACGATTAATGAAATTCATTTTATTTTAAAGCGTACACGTACTAAGTATTGTAAATATATTGAAAGTACGTACAAAACGTGGATTAGCACAGTGTTGGTCATCTGAAACGCCTAAGTTAACAAACTAACTGTAGGTAATTTACGTAAATGTTATTTAGTAGATATCATAAATGAAGGTGTAGCTAAATTTAATGCTTTATTTTTATACAGAATTTTAATATTTCCATATTTTTCCATATTTAAATATCGTTATAAATCATTTTATATTAAGTCCATGAGTTTTAAAATAAATTTTCAATATAATTTTGAGTAATGGTGGAGGTAATTTTTACAAATTTTTCATACAAATTTTATAATAAAATAATGTAGTTAATTAAGGTATTTTTAGTAATTATATTGTTTCACAGTACATTTATATAAATAATATGTAAAGTGCAGCACTACGATTTCACTTCGACTTTCATATCTAGACTATATTTTTTGGAATAATAAATAAGTACATCATAAAATAAACAATTTAAATAAAACATATTTTTATAATATACTATAAATAAAATAATAAAAAAAACTAGCAGCTTGTGCATCATGTTTTTTTTCTTATATATTTTATTTTTATTCATAAACATAGTGTATAAATCGTTTGATATAGACTTTTTTATTAAGATTTTAAAATGGAAATTCTTAGTATGAAAATATTTTATAAAATTTGTAATTTCTTACCTCCTATACTGTTGTTATTTGCATGTTTATATAACCAAAACCAAAAGAAAGTAAAGTATCATAAGACATGTATACAAAATAATAATAATACCTTCTTTGTATGCAATTCTATAAATATATTATACCAAGAAATAATTTATAAGAAACTGTTAGAAAAGATAATTTTAAAGAATAACATTAAATTAAATAATTTAATTTTGTAAGTTAATGTAGTTTATTTTTATTAATTTTTTTAAGAGATTCGAAATTAACTTTACACTGGTTTACTTTTATGAATTTTTTAGCAGTTATAGCTTGTTATATAATTAGTAAAAAGAAATCATAGATTTATAATAGCATTTGATACTATAAAATTTTATCTTTTCACTCAAATATGGTTAAATGTACATACTGTAGAAACAATTGTATTGAATATATATAATTATAGAATTGAAACATACTAATCAATCGGAAAAATATACAAATGTAAAAAATACATACATGTCACATAAATTACATATTTATAATAAATTATGCCAATTATATTTACAATAAAAAATTTAACACTTCTATTAATTTTTCAATTATCAGTCAAAATTTTAAAATACATATATCCTTTGTGAATAAAAGGTCTATATTATTCTCTAAACACACAAAGGAATTCCTCTTATTTTTACACTAAAAATACTAGCTTAAGACAAATAATAATTTAATTTATAAAAAAAATTGTTTTAAAGTTCAAAAATTATAATTAAATATATTACAGAGAAGTACAAGTGACTAGTATATTAAGCAAACATAACATATTTATTAATATCATTAGTAGAGACACATAATTTTCAAAATGGAAAAGAATAACCCAGTGTGTGGTAAGAGCAATTTTGCTTATTTGTAAGATGTTTTTTAAATTGTTTTTTGCTAAATTATAAATGCAAGTTGCATTGCATTAAATTTTATTTACTAATTATTAATATTTATTTTTGTTACCTCAAGAGTAATTGAAACATATAAAGTAAAAGAATATTATTAAAATATAAAAGCATAACTCTGAAAAGCTTGTATCTAACAAATAAATCAAGCTAAATCTATGAAATCAATTCAAATAGAAAAATTAAAATTAGTAAATATGTGAAACTTTAAAATGTACATTTTTTTATTGACTGTATCATCTATCCTATTATATTCATGAAAAATATCATGCTGGTTGTTTTAAACATTTACAGAAGCTTATTGAGGCACTTTATTTTATACTATGCAATAATAAAATATAGTTTTTCTTAATTGTAATTGTGCGAAAATTATGTTTCCCTAAACTAATGATAACTGAAATCTAGTCACCTGCAATAGAAAGTTGCTGTCATACATCAACTTCTATATCACTATTTGTTTCATGAGCGGACTGTGGAGACGCATCGGGTTCATCTTTTGGGGAACACATTGTATACTCATGAGGAGAACTTAATTCATCATCAGGTGACGGTGGTAGCTCCTCATCCATCATAATTGTGGCTGGTAATAAGGGAGATACTTCTTGTAATTGACTGGAGTAGACTGTAATTATAGTAAGTTAAGCTTATATAAGAATAAGATAAAGTAATACATATGGCTAATAAAACATAACCTTTACGAAAATGAGACAGGTGTATCCACTGATGATAGATCTTTCAAATTATATAAAGGATTCAAATAATATTTTGCTTAATAGACCAAGGAAGATTTTTTATATTTTTAAACATGCATATTACACTACATTAGTCCAAATGGGTGATACCGAAACTAGAAATAAAATAATTAATAAATATGTTTAGTAAAACTATAAATCAGCAATATAAATCAATTCCATGGGACACACAGATAACTTAAAACCATATTTTATTAGCTTAGTATCAATATTCAACATTCTCTGAAATAATCTATATCAGTTATATTATAAGAACATATAATTTGAATTATTAATCAGACATTAATCATTCATTGATACTTAACTTTAATGGACAGTAATATTGGTAGAAAAAGAATATTTTCTTTACATTATCTTATTTCTAATTTATATTATCTCCTATTACAAGTATATTAAAAAAATACATATCTTTAGGATAAAAAAGAAAAGTTGCTTACTATTATTTTTGTTAATTTATATCACGCAATCAATACCATAAATATTGCGAATATACCTTTTATATTAGATGATTTTAATTCTGTAGTAAAACTTAGAGATTCCTCCATAGCATCCATTGTGAGTGTATCTGTATCTAAGCTGTCCATAGACCCTGAACATGACGGAGAACTGTCAGGGTTTGAATTAATTACTTGCAAAGTATCTAATTGAGGTATGTGAGGTCTAACCTGAAAATGAATATATTTTAAATTATTTAATTATTTGTTATATTGTATTCTATTATATATTGTATTATATAATTTTCATGACCAATATTTTAATTTATTATGTTTAAATATAAAAAAAAAATACCTTCATTCCATCTGGTCTATGAGGATTTCTGCAACCTTTACATTTGCATTCAGTGCAAGGTTTGCTTTCTACATAGCATGGGCATCTCTGCCCACAACATGTTAATTTACCAGGTGTAGCTGTAGCATTACCACATCTACATCCTTTCCTCTTACTGCTAGTTGAGCTTCTAGATCTGTTTGATGGTTTCTTAAATCCTAATTGATTTGACTGAAATTTAAAAACATATTAACTCTGTAACAAATATTATAAACCAGCATCTCTAATTATTCTACATACTTTGCCTTCTCTTGGACTAATTTCTGTTTGTGATGAATCTGTCTCATCAACTGCTTTCCTTTTGATAGTGATTTTATTTCCCGAACCTGCGTACATAACAGAGTAAAGTGGAGACCCATTTGAAATAGCTCTAGAATTTGGTGAATCTTTACTATTTGATCTTGAATCAGAATTACTTGATGATAATGCTGCTTGTGTTTGTGTTGATGCAGAGTTGGTATAGACACAAGGTAATATGCTGTAAGCAGATTTTGAAAGACCTGCAGTACTTTTATAGTCATCATTAAATCCCGCGCCTTCTTGTATTAAGTCTATTAAACCTGAACTTGCTACTGTGCCTCCATTTACACCTGCTGCAATTTCATCTTCTTCTAATAATATTTTATATATATCAGTTCCCATAAAATACTCACAAAGTTTTTTATAACATTGTAAAAGAATTCGTAACTGTAAATTTTCAGAATAGTTTTCATAGTCTTTGCACCAAGTACATGAAGGTTTCAGTTTTTTCCTACCACCTTTACAAATTTTACACACATGATGTTGACAACCAGAGCTCGTTGGAGTATAAGGTTCCTTTAATAAATTTCCACACACTGTACATGATAACGATTGTCGTAAATAAGGAACCAAACGAAACAAGTCTGTCCACGAACTTTTATCAGCAGCATCGGCAAGAATTATTAAGCGACAAGTGGAAACATACAAACTAGTAGCGTTCATCTTCATTTATAATTTTTTTATTTTAAACATTAATATATTAACTAAATTGTTTACACCAAAATATTATTATTATAGAGGCAAAAAGCCGCAAACGCTACGATAAAAGTCAAAACTGTCAGATGTCAAACTCAAATGTAATCAATCAGAATTGTCAGTTGACATTAATTTTTTTCTAGCGTTTTGGCATACACTGAAGCTCTCTACATTTTATAATTGTTTAACAAAAAAAAATTAACCCAAAAATTTAATAGTTAATAAGTTAAAAGATTTTTTTTCAATAATAATAAAATATATATTTAGAATATTTGTATTAAAATGTTTTACAATGTTATCTTAAAAATATTTAAAATAATTGGCATATATTAAGCTTGTGGTTGTTGGAGAGATTACTATAAGAATAATTATTATTAAAATCACCCGGTTCTCGTCTACTATTTGCAATTTTACAATATATTTACAACTGTGGTTAGCCTCCCAAATGAGTATCAACAGTACTTAGCCCCACACACTAAAATCTGTTGAATATTCTTGGATTGAATAATATACTTTCCCTAATAATATGTTTTTTATTTTGACTTCAAATTTTATACATGCGTATACCTTGGAACATAAACGATTAATTTACCTTTTGGAAGCGAAAACTAGGTGTAATCAGCTTATTTTTACTCTTTGAATTTATACCATGCTTATCACTGGTTTTTAAATAATTGCGAATATTTTTTCGTACAAACAAAATATTACTGTATTGTGATGCAACCGTAAAAATACTTTATAAAAAACTTCTCGCAAAGAATCCCTAGAAGTTTGAATCGCTTAGGGAATTTTGCAAAGGTTTAGCCAAACGTTTCTACGAGTGCGCAGATTCCCACTGTTCAAGGCATTAAGTACACACTTCACCATCACTCTTTTCGCCCTCATAGCGTCATAATATAAACCGCGATGACCCAATGACGGTAGCTAAATCCCATGTTGGAAGGATTCGCATCACTGTCAGGCTTGCATCCCCTGTCTCTTTTTATAAGCGGCCAACTTTGCTCATTTTATTCTTTAGGAGCGGACTACATTTGTACTTTTCTGTCTGGTAACGGTCTAAATACCATACCAGATGAATAGCAGTATCAGTAGTCCCATCCCATGAGCCCATCAGAAAAAAATAAACTCTTAAACGACTCACGACCGTGTCTCTTCAATCTATGTCTTAAAATGACCCCAGGGCAGAATAAATAATTATTTCGCCCCGAAGTAATTTTAAAACCGTGATATCTCTTAAAATACTCATTGAAATTGGATGATGTAAGGGCTATTTTGTTTAAATTTAAATATTTGTAACGAGTAACGTTTTATTTTCGATAAGGATTAATATAATTTTCATAAGAATGTCTTCACAATTAATATAATAAATTTCCCTTAATATAATAGTTTTTTTTTCAATATTTTTCACAGATACCCTGACTATATTGACCGGAACGTGATATTGTATAGCATATCATGTAATTTTTAATAATATACCAATATATTAGTCATATATTTTTTTAATTAATTCAGTACTTTTAGAGTTTATCCATAACAAGCGAAAGCCGTGAATTTTACCTCTTTATAATATGAGTACCTATAGATTTATTATTTTCAATAAAAATTAAATATTCTACGTTTTGTGCTATGTATAAGTATTTCCTAAACTTATAGTAATTTCATGGTACCTAATTCTAATTTAACCGTCAAAATACTCTTGTCAGGCAACAAGTTCTAAGTGTAAAATGCCATTAAATATTATATAAACGAAATAGACGAAAATAAAAAAAAATACTCCTCAAATAAGCACTTCATATGGGATTACCACGCAAACTGGTGAGCTAAATAGTAAACAGGACATAACCGCCTCTGTCTGTTCAAAATACGACGGTGATTACATGCTTGGTTCAACATAAGATGACCAACAGGTCGGGGCCCTTTGGTAAAAATTTGCACTGCATATATGTAAATTATTAATAGAGCAGACTAGGATCATATAGAAAGCGTTAACAGATAGAAACAAATAAGAGTAATTAAGTAATATAAAAAAAAATCATTGCGTGCGTATAAAGTGCACATGTCAGAAGTACCTTTTATATTTATATATATATATATATATATATATATATATATATATATTATATATATATATATATATATATATATATATATATATATATATAATATATTATATATATATATAGATATATATATATATATATATATATATATATATATATATATATATATATATATATATATATATATATATATATATATATGAAACGCAATTATGTGACAAGAACGATGTGCAATATTTTTTCAGTGGCAAAGTGACCATACACAACAATTCCCATCTATATATATATATATATATATATATATATATATATATATATATATATATATATATATATATATATATATAGATATATATATATATATATATATATATATATATATATATATATATATATATATATTATATATATATATATATATATATATATATATATATATATATATATTGCAAACAAGTATTTGGTCATCAGCCTCTAAGCATAAAAGATAATTAACGAATATTACCTAATAGATTAATTTAATTTATTAGGAAAATATAATTTAATTAAACAATTATTCTAATTTTTTAGATATTGAAATAAAGACGTATATTTATCGCGCAGTACTCAAGAATAAACATAATTTACAACCAATCGGTGCATTTAGATAGGAGTCCGTCAATTACAATTGATATTCGGCAGCGACGATTGTTCACGTAGTCATTGTCTCAAGTAGTCTCGTTTAGATATTCGGCTATAGAGCCAGTGCTGATAAAAGATTACATTGACAGTATCATTTGATCCTCCGAGGGAAAAACATCTCCGCGAATAAGGACTACACAGTGCGCAGGAGTGGACTAATTCAATTAATTCAACGAACGCCTTCCGCTGCAGATTGCGGCTCACTGGAAACTTTTTGTGTGTGTGATCAAATTTGTAGTGATTTCTTCAAAAGTGTTTAATAAGTTTATATCAGATATAGAATAATCTTGGTGATGATCAGTTCAGAATACGATATACGCTAATTGTGAATTAATTACAATTTACAGTGTATCACAATGTTCGGGTATCTATTTTTCTAATATTTTTAAATAAGAAGATACAACTACAAAATATACACATTAATAAGATTAATTTAATAAATCTATATAATACTAGCTTATTAAGCGTATAATGCATAAAGTTAAAAATTTCCATCTGCCTTATTGTGATTTTAATTAAAACTATTTAATAAAAATTTTACACTTTGCCTGAAATAATTTTAATCATTGAAATTGAATCATCGAAATTTACGTCAACTCAATACCTTTGTACCTAAGCTTATTAGTATATAAATTAGTTCACGTTAATATTTTAAATTAATTGTTATATTATAGCAGTTGTAATTTATAAAATGTTTGAGGTAATGATATAATGAACAAGTAATCATTTTATGGGATGGCTTAGTTAAAATCACATCCAACTATTACCAATGAATTCTACTTTAATTAAATAGTAAAGAGGAATAAGTAACTGTTAACTGTTTAAATTTAGATATATGGTAAATATCGGTGGTATGGCGAATATGATCTTAAAATATTGGCCAAGTTCAAGTCATACTCGCGCACTGAAGGTTCCGTACTAATTTCACCGGAAATTACGGTTATAGAAATTGACAAACCTAACTTTACTTTAACTTTTATGCTAACTTTTATGCTAACTATTACGCTAACTTTTATGCTAACTTTTACGCTAACTTTTATGTAGTGCATAGGCTATATATATACTCATTTTGTATGAAATGAACTACATTTATAACATTTTCATACAAATTGTGGTTAAAACGAGCATAAACGTTCATATCTTTTTATCGTGTTAACTTATAAGGTTGATTTTTTTGTGCTCTAAGGGACCATCGTAGAGATTTGATATTTAATTCGGATTGATTATTTTATCTGGACGCGATTTTGAGAAAATTGATCTTAAGAGATGGACATACAGATAGACAACAAAGAACCTACGAAATGCTTAAAAATATAGCTATGTATTTATTAAAATGTAGATGTATTTTTGTAATAATCGTCACCCTAATGAGAAAACAATTTAGACAAAATACGTATTTAATAAACAACATTAATTTATGACAAAGAGATTGTTAGTGAACTACAAGTTACAAGAAGTCATGAATATATATATATATATATATATATATATATATATATATATATATATATATATATATATATATATATATATATATATATATATATATAAATCTGGTCTGGCCAAATATCTGTCCGATATTGGTACTGGGCATACGGGTACGCGACCCCGGATCCTCGAGCCACCACTGTCATACTCCTTCCCAATCCATGAAAGTGGTGTCCTTACCCCCCCCCCCCCTTTTCTACTAATCTTTTCCCCTCTCATCCTTGGCTTTTCCCTCAAAAATGGGTTTTGGAGGTCAGACGGCAATCGCTCCATTAAAAAGCCGCCACCTGCCACACATATGAAAAGGAAAAAGATGTTGCTGGGTACTGCTAGGGCGTCGCCGCTAAACGACGCGCAGGCACATCGCCCTACACCTGTGTTAAATGGGCAAGGGCTACCGTGTCAAGTACGGACACGGCTAAAGAAGAAAGTACCCAGAAGGAAACTCCGCTTTGCAACGTGGAATATTGGCTCTCTAACCGGACGATGCAGGGAACTAACAGATGTACTCATGAGGCGTCGGGTCCAGTGTGCTTTCCTTCAGGAAACCCGCTGGAAGGGCAATAAGTCCCGTATCATCGGACAGGGTTACCAGCTCATATACACTGGGTCTCCTTCCGGTAAAACTGGTGTAGCAGTAGTTTTATCTGAAGAGCTACGGAATGGTCTCCTCGAAGTTGACCAACGCAGCGACCGCCTGATGCGGGTGAAGGTACTGGTTGAGGGGGCTATCGCCAACTTAATCAGTGCTTACGCTCCCCAGGTTGGTTATAGCGGGGCCGAAAAGGAGTCATTCTGGGAGCAATATGAAGATGTTCTACTCGCTATACCATCTACCGAGGTGATCATAGTTGGGGGAGACCTTAACGGTCACGTGGGTAGGGCTGCGGATACGTATGAACGTGTCCACGGTGGTTTTGGTCACGGTTGCCGCAATATAGAGGGCGAAAATATCCTAAGAACCTGTATTGCATCTGATCTGGCCATCGTGAATACGTTCTTCCAAAGAGTCCGCAGCATCTTATTACGTATGCGAGTGGACTCCATTCAACCCAAATAGATTACCTATTGACCAGGCGGTGTCATGTTGGCAAGGTAACTAACTGTAAAGTCATTCCAGGTGAAAGCCTCACGGCCCAACATCGTCTTCTTGTCATGGATTATGTCGTTACCCCGATAAAGAAATTAGCCGAGACGCGTAAGTCTAAGATCAAGTGGTGGTTGCTGAATGGAACGATGCAGACCGACTTTCGGGCAGAGGTGAACAGTCAAAATTTAACAACTAACACCGAAACTGCTCAGGATGCTTGGGATCGAGCTCAGTCAGCAATTATTACGGCTGGTAAACATGTTCTTGGCGTTTCTAAGGGAGGACGTATTATGGACAGGGAGACATGGTGGTGGAATGACAAGGTACAGGAGGTGATTCATGATAAGAAGACTGCATTTAAGGAGTGGCAGCGTTCCAACTCTCCTGAAGACAGACTGGAGTACATAGCAGCGAAACGTGCCAGCAAAAGAGCTGTAGCCAGAGCCCGCAGTGAAAGTTTATTACCTCTATATGATAAACTTGAAACTGTGGAGGGGCAGAAGCTCATCTACAAATTGGCACGTGCTCGGGATAAAGCGACGCAAGATATCACAAAATGTCTTTGCGTCAGAGATTCCCAGGGTAAGCTGCTTTGTAGTCATGCTTCTGTGAAGTGGAAGAGGTGGAGAAGTTACTTCTTGGAGCTGCTGAATACTCAGCACCCGGGTAATATTCCGTCCGAACCACCTCCTAACCTGGGACTTATTGCTCCAATAACCCTTGATGAAATCGGAATTGTCTTCGACGCATGAAGAACGGCAAGGCGGTGGGACCTGACGATATTCCGATCGAAGCGTGGAAATCGTTAGGCTCTCGTGGTGTGCTCATGCTTACTGATCTTTTTAACCGCATTTTGAACACTGGGACGATGCCACATCAATGGCGGCACAGTTCTATTACCCCTATTTACAAAGGAAGGGGCAGTGTTCAAGATTGCGGTAGTTATAGGAGCATTAAGATTATGAGTCACACCATGAAGCTCTTCGAGCGCGTGATTGCCCTCAGGCTCCGCCAAAAGTGTACTGTCTCTGAGTGTCAATATGGATTTCAGCCAGGATCAGGCACTACGGACGCCATTTTTGCCCTCAGGATTTTGATGGAGGGAAAAGAGGAGAGCTCTGCATGTGGCATTCTTAGACCTGCAGAAGGCCTTTGACTGTGTGCCACGTCAGTGTATCTGGTGGGCACTGCGATCCAAAGGGATCCCTGAATCCTATGTTGCTATTATCATAGACATGTACAACGACTCTGTTTCTACAGTTAGGACCGCTGTTGGCGATACCAAACCCTTCCCAATTACAGAAGGGGTTCACCAAGGCTCAGCTCTTAGTCCACTTTTGTTTAATGTAGTGCTAGATACTGTCACGGCTCACATCCAGGACCAGCCTCCATGGCTGATGATGTATGCCGATGACATAGTACTCATTGACGATAACCGACTGATGCTGGAGCGTAAAGTGAATGCCTGGAAGGGTGCGCTTGAGAACGGTGGTCTTAAACTGAATGTGTCAAAGACCGAGTACATGGCTTGCGGGAACCCAGACTCGAGCACCATCCACATCCGGCCTGAGCCAGCCGTTAAGTCGGAGAAGTTCAGGTACCTTGGATCCATTATGCACGAGTCCGGAGGCATCGACTACGATGTCCACGCCCGGGTTAGCGCTGCTTGGGCCAAATGGCGGGAGGTCACTGGTGTGGTCTGCGATCGCAGAATACTCAAGGGGCTGATATACAAGAGCATGATCCGACCAGTTCTTCTATACGGCAGCGAATGTTGGCCAGCATTATCTCGGCACACTCAGGAGCTTCACGTAACGGAGATGAAGATGCTGAGGTGGATGTGTGGCGTTACTCGGGCTGACCGCATACGCAACACATTCATTCGAGGAAGTCTTGGGGTCCGTGACGTAGCGGATAAGCTCCAAGAGCGTCGTCTGAGATGGTATGGCCACGTTTTGCGCCGGCCTAAGAACTACGTCGGAAGAAAATGCCTTGATATGTCTGTCCCTGGAGTAAGACCCCCCGGACGCCCAAGGAAGCGATGGCTGGACGTCGTGACGCACGACATGAGAGCCAATGGACTAACCACTGAGGATGCTCAAGACCGTGCAAAGTGGAGAAGACTAAGTAGGAAAGCAGACCCTGGCAATAGGCCGGGATAATGCTAAGTGGAAGAAGAAGAAGAAGATATATATATATATATATATATATATATATATATATATATATATATATATATATATATATATATATATATATATATATATATATATATGGCGGAGGTGGAGAGTCAAAATCTACTGACTAACACCGAGACCGCTCAGACTGCATGGGATCGAGCTCATTCAGCAATCATTGCGGCGGGCAAGCGAGTTCTTGGTGTTACTAAGGGTGGGCGTGTCATCGACAGGGAGACATGGTGGTGGAATGACCAGGTGCGGGGGGTGATTCAGGAAAAGAAGGCTGCGTTTAAAGAGTGGCAGCATTCCAACTCTCCTGAAGACAGACTGGAGTACATAGCAGTGAAACGGGCCAGCAAAAGAGCTGTAGCCAGAGCCCGCAGAGAAAGTTTGTCGCCATTGTACGATAAACTTGAAACTGTGGAGGGGCAGAAGCTCATATACAAACTGGCTCGTGCTCGAGATAAAGCGACGCAGGATATTACAAAATGTCTTTGCGTCAGAGATTCTCGGGGCACGTTGCTTTGTAGTCATGCCTCTGTGAAGGAGAGATGGAGAAGCTACTTTAAGGAGCTGCTGAACACTCAGCAGTCTTGTAGTCTTCCTCCTGAATTATCTCCTAACCTCGGACTTGTTGCTCCAATAACCCGTGACGAAACTCGTAATTGTCTTCGACGCATGAAGAACGGAAAAGCGGTAGGACCTGACGACATCCCAATCGAGGCGTGGAAATCGTTGGGCTCTCTTGGTGTGCTTATACTTACTGACCTGTTTAACCGTATCTTGAATACTGGAAAGATGCCACATCAGTGGCGGCAAAGCTTTATTATCCCTATTTACAAAGGAAGGGGCAGTGTTCAAGATTGCGGTAGTTATAGGGGCATTAAGATTATGAGCCACACCATGAAGCTCTTCGAGCGCATGATCGGCCTCAGGCTCCGCCAAGAATGTACTGTCTCTGAGTCTCAGTATGGGTTTCAACCAGGATCAGGCACTATGGATGCCATTTTTGCCCTCAGAACTTTGATGGAGGCTTACAGGGAAAAAAGGAGAGCTCTGCATGTGGCCTTTTTGGACCTGCAGAAGGCCTTTGACTGTGTGCCACGTCAGTGTATCTGGTGGGCATTGCGATCCAAGGGGATCCCTGAAGCCTATATTGAGGTTATCAGAGATATGTACAACGACTCCGCTTCAGTGGTTAGGACCGCTGTTGGCGACACCAAGCCCTTCCCGATTACAGTAGGGGTTCACCAGGGCTCAGCTCTTAGTCCGTTCTTATTCAATGTAGTGCTGGATACTGTCTCGGCTAACATCCAATGCCAGCCTCCGTGGCTGATGATGTATGCCGATGACATAGTACTCATCGATGAGAACCGACTGATGCTGGAGCGTAAAGTGAACGCCTGGAAGGGTGCGCTTGAGAACGGTGGTCTCAAACTGAATGTGTCGAAGACCGAGTACATGGCTTGTGGGAACCAGGACTCGAGCACCATCCATATCGGGCCTGAGCCAGCCGTTAAGTCGGAGAAGTTCAGGTACCTTGGAGCCGTTATGCATGAGTCTGGAGGCATCGACCACGACATCCATGCCCGTATAAACGCTGCCTGGGCCAAATGGCGGGAGGTCACTGGTGTGGTCTGCGATAGCAGAATACCGCCCAAGCTCAAGGGACTGATATACAAGAGCATTATCCGACCTGTTCTTATATACGGCAGCGAATGTTGGCCAACATTATCTCGGCACACTCAGGAGCTTCACGTCACGGAGATGAAGATGCTGAGATGGATGTGTGGCGTGACGCGGTCCGACCGCATACGCAACACATTCATTCGAGGTAGTCTTGGGGTCCGTGACGTAGCGGATAAGCTCCAAGAGCGTCGCCTGAGATGGTATGGCCATGTTATGCGCCGATCTGAGAACTATGTCGGAAGGAAGTGCCTTGACATGTCTGTCCCTGGAGTTAGACCACCCGGACGCCCAAGGAAGCGATGGCTGGATGTCGTGACACAAGACATGAGAGCCAATAAATTATCCACTGAGGATGTTAAAGACCGGAAGGCAGACCCTGGCAAAAGCCGGGACTAATGCCAAGACGAAGAAGAAGAAGAAGATGTATATATATACAAATATATATATATATATATATATATATATATATATATATATATATATATATATATATATATATATATATATATATATATATATATATATATATATATATATATATATATATATATATATATATATATATATATATATATATATATTATACATATATATGTATAAATTACTTTCGGAATTTTATTTGAATAACTTGTAAAAATATTACAAATACTGAAAAATGGAAATATTCGTCATGCTATCATTCTTTCATAGAAAAATAAAATGAATCAATCTTATCGGCATTTTACTGATAAATTGGTAATTTAGTATCTATGTGATTCGTAAAACAATAACAAATGCTTTGTAAATATTATAATATTATTAATATTAATTCTAGAGTAAGGAATATGTGAAGCATCAAATATATATTTAAACATTTTTTGTTACGTAATTTTGATTTATATGGTAATAGGAATATACCGTAATTAGAAACTTCTTAAAAAATACATAAAAATATTTTCCCACATAGCAGGGTAGTCAGAGGGAACTAAAATATATTTCTAAAAATGTCTACAAATTTTCACTGCCTATTGAATAAAACACCATGAAAAGAAGTGTAACTATATTAAAAAATCACATCAAATCCAAAAATTTATTAAAAATTATTATTACGGATTTCTTATTATTTATTTGTAATATGTATCAAAATTCTTGCAATGAACATTGTCAGGGGCGTGGGCACATCATAAAGATCAATCAGACAATTGAGGCCGCCACGCACGATGCGCAGGAGTGTCCCTCACAATATGTAGAGCTTCCGTCCAAATTAGCCAGTCAAAGTTAATACACTCCAGACTTTTCTAAAATAAAATTACAATCGATTAAGCATGTATTAATAAAAACATTTCTTTCAGGACATAAACAAAACTTGAACTCGTTGATGAATCATTTATGGCATGATTCCTTCTGTGAAGTCAACCATTTAATAGTTGGAGAGTCCAACAATTAAAAGAAATTAATTTGACCTCTATCAATTAAGACGGCACTGTTATCTTCTAAGTTTGCAATATTCAGAGTTGCACAGTGTATCAAATATGAAACACAAACATCTTTCTCTAGTGCAAAATAAAAAAATAATATATTTGAAGTACTAAGGAAATCATCATTTTTATATTTTCGAAAATTTACGCAGTCGGTAGTTTTCTTTTCTATATTATTGAGTTTATTATGAGAGTGAAGACTAAGGTCACTGAAACTTATAATAAAGTTTCAATATATCTCGAATTCTGTAAAATGTCTACTTCGTTGCCTTAGAAGACGCACGTAGAAATTAAAAAAAAATATAATCTGCTGAATACTTCTTAGTAATGTTTTTTTTCTGAAAATACATAATACAATATTTTCTTAACCTTGAAGAATTTATCGCAAAGTGCGCCAATAGATGATATGCCGACACAATATCTCTGTCTATATTTAGGGCATGGTCAATTACTGAAAAGATTATGAAATTCATTATCATTTTCGTGGAGTTCATTTAATTTTGAGAGGAAAATTCTTTAGTTGATATTTACTGGTGCCTTTATAGTGTTGTTAACTAAATGAATACATGTTTGACTGGTATCAACTGCAAATGTCTATCCCCTTACTTTTATATAAAAAAAGAAAAATATATACGAGTATATATCATATATACATGATACGAATACATCGCAATGATTAAAAAAATGAAAGATCCCATTGTGTTGCGCAAGGACGATCCTTATTATCTGCTGCATAGCACTATTATTGCATTACTTTAGACTGGCTAATTCAGTTTTAATTTAACTTCAATTATTTTCATTATATGTAGTGACATTACGAGTAACTACCGAGTAACTAAGTTGTTTTACATTGTCACTACATGACGGGGGAAAATTATAGGTGCGGCGTTTGAACACCGTAAATACTAGATGTTTCAGGAAATGTTTTATATACGTAAATGTTTTGTCATATACTTATCTCAATAGATACTAAATTTGACTTAAATAGTTATTACACTCACATATAACATGACTAATCATATATGTAGGTACTTGCTCTTAAAATTACACTAATGTAAATGCACAACTATAAATATACATTAATGTCAATGTAATTTTCCCACTGAACTGGGAATATCTTAATTCTCAAAACTTTATTCTCTCTGCTTAACCCGCTATAAGCGGGAAAAAGCGTAAAAAAATAAAAGGTAAAAAAATATTAATTAATAATTCACAACTAAAGCAAGTACAGTATGGAAGATATTTGCTCATAAAAGTATTTTATATCAAAGATATGAGGAAACCAGAGCAAAGACTGGGTAATTAAGGTAATATTGCGTTTGTGACATAGGATCTTAATTATGTTTTGTGTTTCAAATGTTATCTAACTAGGCACAGCAAATAGTGAATATATATAACAACATATTAATGGTAATTGATGTGTAATAGTATGTACAAGAAGAGAACAAGTAATAGAAGCAGGCCATAATGACATTCCTGCCTTACCCAGGGACGTCAATTAGCGCTTAAGTGACATTAAATCACTACAAATCATTTTTAATACTAGTTGCATACTAATACTTTACAATACATAAATTTGCAAATTAGTTAATTAAAAGTCTTTATAAGCAAAATATCTACGAATACAGTCATATGTAAGACACGTAAAAATATATATACGACATACGTACGGCTGCATTGCACACTATTACTTATGCAATATTAAAATATCTAGAACAACCGATAGCGATAGATCACAGTCCTTATCATAGACCTGTTTAAGTATAACGCGGACCGTTTCTTTGAGTTTGACTATAAGGTTTTTTAGTTGGTCAATAGCGATATAGGTAAAATTTATAATATTTGGGTATATTTTAGAAGTAAAAAACGGTACCTTTGTTGTTCATCATGCAATGTAACTACAATCAATGTAAACCTACTTTGTTGTACATTTTGTCAGAAAATCGCAGCGTAATCAAAACCTACAGGTTACTAACCTAACCTAACCTTAGGTCAACGGGAACTAGTACCCTATAAGCTTACCCGTAGGGTACCCTGGTGTTAGTTAGTACGAATAAAGGAAAAAAAAATAGTGGATAAGACTGCAAATTTCCGTTTATAAATTTTTATAAATTGTATTTTCCACTGACCTTTTCTCTTAAAATTGGTACGGAATCCCCGTTGCACGAATATTACTTATACTTGACCGTTATTTTTTTAATATGTAGTTCCTATAATAATTATAAGTGGTTCCAAGATTAAATTATAACAGAAACTATATTGTGATGAGTAAATTGATTTACTTCAGATAAGGAAATACGTTTAGTAATTCAACAATATAATCAAATAACTATGTACATATTTGTGAATTAAAATAAAAATAAAAATATTTGCTGATAAAATACAAAAGCATTACCTATTACATAATTTCTATGAAATATATAAGTCAATATGATTACTCACTTTGTAAAACTATAAGTAAATACAGTTCTACCTAATGAGTGGCCCAAAGGTCGAGGGGCGATAACCCCAAAGAAGAAAATAAACAAATATATTATGCTATAGAAGACAGTAACTATTGATACTGCGTTAATATTTTCTTAAGCATGCCGAGATAACATAGCGTTTAGATAAAATAATAAGCTACTGGATTTTATTTTAGAAAGTGATACACTGTGATGGTAATTTGACATTCAGAAGAAGGCATAAATCGCAGTGGGTTTTGACTCTATTTGGTAGATGAGCGTTATGTGGTTGCTACCCATTGGCTAAAACATATTAAAATATTTTATGTCATGACCTTTTCGACCCCTGGAAGATGCGCCCCTAGAAACAAATCACTATATATGGTGTCAACATGACGGTTGCACCATACATCTACACGTATCTGTATGACAATGGCTTCTATTATCAGTGGCTCGACTAAAAGAGGTATCAGAAATAGTGGTTCTGACTTCTAGACTTTTTGTATTTCTCGAGGCACGAGACTTTCCGACCTAGATTTCTTAGTATCTCGAGAGATATATATTTTATTTACTAAATCCTATATTATTTTCAATTTTTTGATTAATTACAAACGACAGCGATGAAGAAATCAACTAAATAAATAGGACACATTTTCAATTGTCATAAATTGCATAAAATAATTAACAAATAACAAAACATAGATTAAGCAAATTAAAAATCTTAATTTTTATATTTGCTATTTGAAAATGACTGGTTTTGTCTTCCAAAGTTTTAACTGTCTAAATGTCAAGGTCCTTCATGTTGGTTAACGATTACGAGAACTAGGATTCGAAATTGCATTCAATTTGCATACAATTTCCACGTAACAACAGTTCTATGGGATACAAATATCCCTAAAATGCTCACTAACGAACTGACTAGAAATAGATTTAGAGTTAATTTGTGTGTGGTGGAAGTAGGAACGAGAGATATAACAGCGAAATCTCTGGTTTCTCGAAAACTTTGCTAAATGATCTCGACCCGTCTTGGGCTGTCATCAATTTATTTCTAGAACATACTTCGAAGTCGGCACTAGTAGAATCATTTAAACTTTGGTTAGGTAGAGAGAATTCTTGCCTGGGGAATTCTCGATCAGAAACACTAGTCCGAAACCAGCGACGATTGTAGATTTAGCCACGGTAGGTTACTGAATCTTTTTATTTAAAATATTTAAAGTATTTTGCTAATGTCATTGGCCATTTTTTGAACGTTCGTTCGGACAATGAATAATCAGTGTAGAAATTTAAAGAAATAATCTTACATTAGTACTCAAGGTTAATAAGAGAATTAATTAATAATGGGTGGTTAATTTGAGCAGCAATTCTTGTGAAATAAGAATAATACTTTTTAACTCCACATCCATCGGGATCAGGCTGATTAGAGCCCTATTTCGAGCCACTGATCAGGGATTAGGTTAATTTTGAATACTCTCCACATTATCGCATGCTTCATTCTCTATACATTTACAGTTAACTCCTACCTGATATTTGGTAAATTATTATTAGTATACCTTATTCTCTAAATAATGACATAAATTTCGTTTTTCATAAAAAAATATAAAAAAATTATATATCTCAGAATGGGTCCATTTCTGCCTAGAGTATTATAGGACCATCATCTATGTAATTAGGTATACATACATATAATTATTTTAATTCAATCGATATACTTCTTACTTTGTATTAGTGACAATTAGGTATAGTGTGTACATAAACTAAGCTAAGTATACTCAGGCGGATCAAATGCTAGAATTCATAAAGCTATTTTTTTTATGAGGTGAGGCGTACTTATAAACCTTAGATTGATACTGTTCTAGTGTGAAGGACAAAATAGTTAGTGAAATTACTAAACATATATGAGATGTAACACTTTATATATCAAGGTGGAATGTAATGTGGGGAGCGCTACATGACATTTGCCCTCGGCCAAAGTATACCTATCATTAATTGATTACTAACATATTATGTTCTTCGTTGGCAAGTGTTTCGAAACTTAACACGGTTCAAGAAACTTACTGTTAAGATACTCCATTTCCCGCTTTCCGCCTTTCGACGCAATGCGTGTTGAGTGACGGGACTCAACGTTGTGCCTCAACATTCTATTTTTTCTTTATTTTTTATTTTCATTGTCCCCGAAAGAAATCGAACCCACAAAGTCGAACCAGTCGCGTTTACAAACAGATGTTGTACCTCTGCGCCACGACAGTCCTCGGTACTGTACGGTACTATACATTAAATCATATTATTTCCAGATACCTTTTAAGTCTCATCGTGCTGGTTTTCAGCAGTTACGCTAAGGAGGTGACAGATATAGAAGCTCTGTCGTCACTTCCCACACGATGTACTTACGCATACGCTTACGAAATGTATGGTGCACATTGTGCTAGCTTGAGGCTGTCTAAAATACCTAGTCTCAAAGGAGGAATTGAGGTTGGTCTTATATATATATATTTTTTTTTTATTAGTTATATATATATATATATATATATATATATATATATATATATATATATATATATATATATATATATATATATATATATATATATATATATATTTTTTTTTATTAGTTATATGATCATACACTAATGCCATTCTATAAATTATGTTATTTCTAAATCATTAAATGACATAAACAAACAGTTCAAGCCACATCAATAATGTAATAACCTACATATTTTCAACATAATTTTTGTATTATCGATATAAAAGCTCATGTACATACAATTGTGTTTTAATGCTATTTGTTTAAGCATTGATCATTATTTACTTTGTCAATATATCCATCATAATCATATGCTTATGGATCATTTTCTATATCGCTAGAAGTACCTACTCCGTCAAAGTTTAAAACAAAGTACATTTAATCAAGAAATAACTATCTTATCTATTTATTATCTTCCACACAGTTTTAATTGGCTGTAACGCTTCATTTTTATCAGAAATACTTATATTTTTATAATGTGATAAGAAACCTTCATTATGTTGCTCTTAAAGTGCAGTTTTTATTTCATATATTATACTTTAACTGATATAAGACAAGCCAGAATTAAAATACGTTTTACAAACAAACAGATATGTTTGATATTTTAATACAAAGCGAGCAAGCGAGCGAATAAGTACGAATTAAGTTATTTTACATAAAACATATCGTATAGCACATTAAAATATTTCCATTCAATATGAGCGAATGTCGAAATGAGTTGATATCTTAAGTCTTATATCAAATATCATAATTATTATTCTATTCATTTTATATTACAGATACTCGACTTCAGCGACAATAAGTTACAAGAAATACACTCTGACACATTATCGTATTATACAAGCATAAAATTCCTATATCTATCTGAGAACCAAATTTACTCCATAGATAAAGACGCGTTTGCGTACCTGACGGATCTACAAACATTAGATCTCTCAAAGAATGTAATATTTCAACTGCCTGAGACAATATTTCAGTTGCCTTCATTACGGAAGCTGTATTTAAATGGAAATCCTTTATTGCACTTAAGCTTGAACAGCCTAGAAATAAGCAAACCTATCAAGGCACCATTAGAATTATTAGATCTATCCGATTGTAAGATAAAAGTGCTACCAGATCTTGGCGTCGTGCCCCAGTTGGTGCTGTACAATATATCCCACAACCCACTAACAACAATAGATGTACATATTTTGAGTTCTATGTGTAAGCTTGCAAAACTGGACTTAACAGATTCAATCGATACTATAAAACTCTGTGACTTGAAATTAAGTATCAAATGGTTTCAGGAAAAACAAATTTATTTTCAACTAAGCGATTACACGAAGTTGAATTCTAGAGGTATGTAAATATTAAAACAGTATATCTGCCTAATAATTTGTGAAGAAACTTTTTCATTGATATTATTTATGTCAGCCATTATAATAAAAATTTTAATTAGTAAATTGTTAGAAACAAAATATTTATATTTTAACTCGACTTTAACTGGGCTAGTGTTATTTAACCTAAATATATATATGTAATTATTACTTACATATATACATATGTATTATTTATTCCGACTAGGAGTCGAAGGGGTTGCCTTGGCCGAAAACGGTCGGAAATCACCATCATCATCACATATTTATATATGTAATTGCAGATATTCTAACTCTTTGACATGGCGACGACTAAATTTTAAATTATTTTTAATATTAAATTTGTCTTAATATAGTATTACTTTCTTATTTACAGAATTCGAAAATTGTCCTAAAGTGGAGTTGCCACAGAATCTAAATACAACGTATCGAGAATGTGAAAAGCAAGTAACAGATGGGGTAAGATTTAACAATAATTATTATGTGATAATATTATTAAATGATATTCTTATCGTATTTTACCCACCTTTTAAAGATTGCGATTTCGGATAAAAATCGTCATGCAAGAAGCTAGTTTTTTGTTCAAGTGATCAAAATATATAAACACACAGTTAACATAATCCATTTAAATGATAAATTGTTGCTTATCAGCTTCAGAACACTAGATCAACAAGGCGCCGCACCTGGCTGACCATAGCTGGTGGTTTAGCAGGCTTCTTGGTTGGTTTCGTTTTATTGCTCTACATTATGCATCGACATAACGTCGCGCAGACGAAGCGAACTTCTAAAGAAGTGAAGAAAGCACCAACTGAAGACCAAAAATCGTCAGCTTTACTTCTCAATGACGTATCTTAGTATTAAGGTGGGCCGAATGAAGAAATATTTTTATCAAAAGTCAAATTTTTATCAACTAAATTGAATCACCATGTTTGTTTAAATGAATTTAAATGTTCGAATAATTATAGCTACATCCGTCCAAATAAATCTAGTTCTACGGCGACGGATATTCTTTCAGTATGAAAAAACCGGTGTGAAATATGTATATGGACAATGAATGTAAGGAGTAATAATCACAACTGAAATATCTCAAGTACACCTATTTTGTTGTATTTATAATTTTAGGATTTTAATTGATAATATAATACTAGGTTGTTACACTCTACATAAAGATTATTTAAGACACTGTTTGCAAGTTTTAAATTTCAAGTTTCGCATACGTTACGTTGTTGTTGTTGTACAATGAAGAATAGCATCAATCATAGACTTCATAAAATGACTACATTTTTGCATAGCGTTTTTTACATTTTAAAGTATTAAAATCTGAAAAAATGTTTTTTTAATATGACGAGAATCGAACCGGTACTATAGATAGGTATTAGAACTAGGTAATAGGAATTAAAAATATTTCAAATACATACATTTCCCGAAGAATATTCATTCTTATCTACATAGACATACCCCAACTGCATTATGATGCGTTAATGAAAATAAATTGTAGGGTACTGTAATTATTTTAGCTTACATTGAATTTATTAACTATAGTCAAACACCTAGTTTTCATAGAGGCATCAGTCAGTAATTTCGGAGATCTGACACATATTATAGAAAGTCTTCGGTATATTGAAGTATGGAACAAAAATTAATTAGTATAGGAACTTTGAAAAATGATAAGAACTTTATAAAAGGAAGTAAAAGTTTTAGGATACAAGTAAACATGTCACTGTACGTATTTTTAAATACTTTGGATTTGATCGTAAAATAATTTGTAAAATATAAATCATTTTGTTTGCCATTATTTCTATATGTGTAATTAATAGTGACGAGTATAATATAAAATTATAAATTAGAATATTGGAGGCTCTTAAAGGCTGACTAGATAAATATATTATTACTGCGAAACTTGTTTTAAGGTATAAAACATTTTTCTTGTTTTTATTACATTTATTTAATGTTAAGTCTAAATAGAAATCAAATGTTAAAATGGTAAGTTGCACGCATCGCTGAACGTTTAATTTTAAAATTTACCAAAGATATTGTGGGTAATAAGGAATTTTTATGTTTGTAATATAATAAAACTAGTGTTTACATATAAAAATAATGTTTTGTATTAGCTTATGCACTGTGATAGAAAATATTAATTGAATTAAATATTTTGAATTATAAAAAGTCTTTGAAACCTTTTTTTTTAAACATATTCAATACATCTAAAACCAATCAACTTTATAAAAAAGTAAGGAAAAAAAGTAAAATAAAAACACAAAAACCTAATAAATTTTTTTTTTAGATAGAAATGCGTTTTATGATTTTTTTATAGATAACGAATACAAATGAAGGTAATCAAACCTCATTTTTATAATATTAAGTAATAATAAGCATGGATTGGGTCGGTTAATATATCGATAATAGAAGCTAAAAATCCACTCAACAGAATTTTTGTCTGTCTGTCTGTCTGTTTATTTGTCCTCCAAACACGTAAAAACTACTGGACAGAAATCAATGAATTTTACAGTGCCCGCAAAATTTTTTTACCTGAATAAATTATAGTTTTTTAGTTGTTTAATGGTATTCCATGTAGTTCCCGGAAAATAAATGAAAGAAATATAAAATTAAATTATTTAAATTACTAAAAAGAAGTGAAACTAAGGGCACACGACACTAGCATAAGTGAGGACAGATTTTACACAAGTTTTGTATAGCTTATGTCTAAGTAACAATTTACTCTGCTTGCAAATAAGAGGATAAAGCCTATTACAATAGTTACTATAGTGACATTTAGCGGTTAGAAGGCAATTTAGTAGTTTTTGATAGAATGCCATCTACCAGTAGGTAACTTAAAATCATTTTCGTAAACCAATTTTTTTTTTTTTTTTTTTTGTTTTGAGTTTAATGTTGTTAGCCCTATTGGCGTTGACAGCGACACTGGTTGGGGAGGGAAGAGGGTACTCTGTCCCTGAGAAGTAGCAAGCACTATCGTGTCTGCTTGAGAGGAAACGTCGTCGGCAAGGGCGTCCCCTGCGGGACTCGAGCCTCGGCGTGCAGCCGACGAGCGGGCTGGGGGATGTTCCCTATTCTTAGCAAACCAGCCGCGACCTGAAGACGTGGCTGGAGAAATTTAAACTAATCTGCAGGGACCTAGCAGTCCCTAACCGCTGGACCCAGCCACGCCAACGCAAATATGCTGCAGTCGGGCCGTCAAATATGCTGGGCTTCGTCGTCGTTTCCGTCGACGGCGGTGTGAGTGTCGTGTATGTGTTTTGTGCTTCCTACCTACATATGGGACATTAGCAACTGTAATGGGATCGTCTGAGCTTAGTTTTAGCGTACAGGGTACTCCCCGTGACTACAGTCACTCGCCTGTACGATAGGGGGCTGCGCGCTCGAAGTAGCGCCTGGATAGGCCCTTGCAGTACTCTTGAATCGATTCCAGTTCGAAGTCTCTATGTAGGTCGACATTGCGGACGGCTCTTAAAGGCTCTTAAAGGCTGACTAGATAAATATATTATTACTGCGAAACTTGTTTTAAGGTATAAAACATTTTTCTTGTTTTTATTACATTTATTTAATGTTAAGTCTAAATAGAAATCAAATGTTAAAATGGTAAGTTGCACGCATCGCTGAACGTTTAATTTTAAAATTTACCAAAGATATTGTGGGTAATAAGGAATTTTTATGTTTGTAATATAATAAAACTAGTGTTTACATATAAAAATAATGTTTTGTATTAGCTTATGCACTGTGATAGAAAATATTAATTGAATTAAATATTTTGAATTATAAAAAGTCTTTGAAACCTTTTTTTTAAACATATTCAATACATCTAAAACCAATCAACTTTATAAAAAGTAAGGAAAAAAGTAAAATAAAAACACAAAAACCTAATAAATTTTTTTTTAGATAGAATGCGTTTTATGATTTTTTATAGATAACGAATACAAATGAAGGTAATCAAACCTCATTTTTATAATATTAAGTAATAATAAGCATGGATTGGGTCGGTTAATATATCGATAATAGAAGCTAAAAATCCACTCAACAGAATTTTTGTCTGTCTGTCTGTCTGCTTATTTGTCCTCCAATCACGTAAAAACTACTGGACAGAAATCAATGAATTTTACAGTGCCCGCAAAATTATTTTACCCGAATAAATTATAGTTTTTTAGTTGTTTAATGGTATTCCATGTAGTTCCCGGAAAATAAATGAAAGAAATATAAAATTAAATTATTTAAATTACTAAAAAGAAGTGAAACTAAGGGCACACGACACTAGCATAAGTGAGGACAGATTTTACACAAGTTTTGTATAGCTTATGTCTAAGTAACAATTTACTCTGCTTGCAAATAAGAGAATAAAGCCTATTACAATAGTTACTATAGTGACATTTAGCGGTTAGAAGGCAATTTAGTAGTTTTTGATAGAATGCCATCTACCAGTAGGTAACTTAAAATCATTTTCGTAAACCAATTTTTTTTTTTTTTTTTTTTTTGTTTTGAGTTTAATGTTGTTAGCCCTATTGGCCTTGACAGCGACACTGGTTGGGGAGGGAAGAGGGTACTCTGTCCCTGAGAAGTAGCAAGCACTATCGTGTCTGCTTGAGAGGAAACGTCGTCGGCAAGGGCGTCCCCTGCGGGACTCGAGCCTCGGCGTGCAGCCGACGAGCGGGCTGGGGGATGTTCCCTATTCTTAGCAAACCAGCCGCGACCTGAAGACGTGGCTGGAGAAATTTAAACTAATCTGCAGGGACCTAGCAGTCCCTAACCGCTGGACCAGCCACGCCAACGCAAATATGCTGCAGTCGGGCCGTCAAATATGCTGGGCTTCGTCGTCGTTTCCGTCGACGGCGGTGTGAGTGTCGTGTATGTGTTTTGTGCTTCCTACCTACATATGGGGCATTAGCAACTGTAATGGGATCGTCTGAGCTTACTTTTAGCGTACAGGGTACTCCCCGTGACTACAGTCACTCGCCTGTACGATAGGGGGCTGCGCGCTCGAAGTAGCGCCTGGATAGGCCCTTGCAGTACTCTTGAATCGATTCCAGTTCGAAGTCTCTATGTAGGTCGACATTGCGGACGAACCAGGGGCAACCTAACGCGATTCGCAGGAATTTATTCTTAACAATTTGAAGGGCATTCAGCTTAGTGTGTGCGAACACGACACTAGCATAAGTGAGGACAGATCTTACACAAGTTTTGTATAGTGTCAGCTTATGTACTAAGTAACAATTTACTCTACTTGCAAATAAGAGGATAAAGCCTACTGAGAATAAAGAGAGCTTTGTTTCTGGGTCTTGACGTGTGAGCTAAAAGAGAGTCTGGAATCCAGGATTACTCCTAGATATTTTGCCTGTGGTTTCCAAGGAATAGGTCGGTTTAACATGTAGACGGTGGGGGCCATTTCGTGTTTGACACGAGGAAACAGGATCGCTTCACTCTTATCCGGATTAACTTCGATCGTCCATAAACGGTACCAATCGCTGAAGGCGTCGGCCGCAGTCTGGAGTCTTTCAGTCAACAGGCGAGAATAGCGAGAAGTAGTGTATAGGGCGGAGTCATCGGCGTACATCACCAGGTGGACTAATTTTGTACGAGGCATGTCGCTGGTGTACACTGCGTACAAGATCGGAGAAAGGGTAGAACCCTGGGGAACGCCTGCACAGACGAGGCGGGGAGAGGATAGAGTGCCCTCTACTTTGTATCAAAAATATCTATTTGACAAGAAGTCTCGTAGGATGTACACTAGAGAGTGTGGTACACCGGCGGTGAGCAGCTTGAAAATCAATCCGTTGTGCCACACTTTGTCAAAGGTTTTTGCGATATCGAGAATAATGACTGCAGTGCTACTGTGTGCCGTCGTTCTGATGTTATAATGAGCTATATGCTCTACAATATGGTGTACTTGGTGGACAGCAGAGTACTTTTTCCTAAAACCAAATTGCTCATTTATGAGCAAGGATTTGGCCTCTTCAGAGAATCTAACCAAGATTATTCTCTCATTATTTGTTTGGTGTCATCGGCAGCTATAGACATGTCGGGCCTAGTCAGGGGTGGCATAGCCGAGAGGCAATCCACTCTAAAAACTCTCGACAAAGCCCAGAAAGCCTGGTGCGATGGCAAAAGTCTTTCGAGCTTATTGTCCCAGGAATCACCACGGAGGAGCGAAATCTCATGTTTCACTCTCCTTCTCAGAATGAACAGCTTTCTACGATTTTTGTCAGTCGGGTAAGAGTCGTGTCGTCGGGTAGCTTTATTTCTATGCTTTATGAGCTTCCTAAGTTTATCTGAAATTTCAAATCTCCCCTGGGGTACATTTGGAACCTCTTTCGAACAGGTTCGGATAATTGAGGTCTCCGGTCAGAAGGACCGAGTCACTCATACTAAGTAGCGCCAGAATGTCGCTTTCTAATAATTGCTTGGAAGGTGACAGATAGACAGAAGCAATTATTAAAGGCTGATGGCCGGTCATGAATACCTGGCATACCGACGCCTTGATGTTAGTAAGAGACGGAGGGTCGAGCGGCACACAGTGCGAATTCCTTTTATAATAAATGATAGTACCACCTTTTTGAGTGACCCTATCATTGCTTATAATCCTATAGTTCGCAATATTAGGATTACGAACCCCAGGCTTAAGGAAAGATTGCCCATCGCCTCTCTCTGTCCTTTGACACCGTTAGCGTTAAATGTAGCTATAGTTAGCGCTTTAGGCTTAATACGCGTAAGATGCGAGTTAGCGGGTAATATATTATTTGTTTACAATCTATAAAAATATTTTATAATATCTGTCAACAGATGTCGTTATTCATGGCAATAAAAATTCAACCACCAATCGAGTCACTAACTTAACCAACTGTTAACCGACGTTTTAATTTGCCATTATTGATGTACCTCAAGTACCTCAACTAAATACCATGCGTTGTCGTGCTAGATCAGACAAACGTAAATATCTAAATACACTCTTCTCACTAATTAGTATGTGATAAATAATTAATATTATTTTATGATGTAATACATTGAAGTGAATAAATTAGACTAAAAATTTCTAAACTAAAAAACTACTAAAGCGTATTGCTATCAAAATCCATATAAATCCAATATCTTTTAAGGTAGTTTTTAAAAAAGGATCATTAAAAACATAAAATCAAACGCACAGAGTCCCATTTACAAAAAGAATTATATTTAAATGAAATAAAACAAACAGAACTAAACGGTCACAAGCTAAAAATAAACATTTTTGTTACACTGATTTTATTAAAGATCAAAACATGGTGAGCGAATCGCGAATAAATGAGACAAAACGACAGGTTTGTATAAACAGTGTCATGAGTTGGCACGTTCAAGAGTCCTCTTCTACTTTCATCGAGAACGTTTCAATGCCAGCTCCGGGTAATTCCGTTGATGTCCGAATATTGGAAGTCAATGTCCTTATTTCAAGTGTCTTTCTTCTCGCTGTCGTTCACAGATTTTCCTGTAGGTGGTGGATCCTTTTCCTTCGCTAGCCGCTGTTTACTGAACTTGCCCATACCTGGCTGGTATATAACTAGGCTGGGACGGTCCTGAAAGTTAAGAAGTGAATTAAGGTTGTGCTTCATTAAGTCAGACTGAAGTTAACTAAAGTACTTAACTTGCGTAACCCAAGTACTACATATATTACAATAATCTATACTATAATAAAACAGTAAGAAAAATGTGTCTGAACATTGAATATGTTTACGAAAATATAATGCAAGGAGTTGTAAAAACATTAATAGAATATGAACACGATTTTTAAAAAAAATGTCTGTCTGTCTGTTTGCACACGCACATCTTTGGGTCTACTGGGCAGATTTTTTTTGTTGTATAGCTATTATGTCAAGGCAGTACCTAGGCTATAATTAATTTTGAAACTATATAAAACGATTGGACGATTTCCATGAGGTGCAGGTTAAAAACCCGCTGCGTTCAAATATGATGTGTTTTCTATAAGTATTTTTTAAGATTAACACTTTAAAAATAATAAAAATATCAGAAATACTATTTAAAAAACGAGAAAAAATTTGACAAAGCTCTACTGAAAATACTAAAATGGAGAGATGTTTCAAGTGAAAGTACTCGGAAGACCTAAATCGCGAAACAAATGTGCTATATCCAACTAATTACCTTATTTCTTATTCTCCTCTCTGTACGCCGGTCGCTACCATCACCTTTTTCTTTCTCTTCAGATCCCTCTCTATCACTAGATCTACTTCTTTCATCCAAAGATTTTTGCGTTCTGAACGACGATTCTTCTCTTCCTGACATATCCCCAGAATCAAGACTGCTCCTTCTAAGTTTCGACGCTTCAAAATCATGCTTTTCTTGATTCTTACTATCTGACTGATCATCAACTTTGAATTTACGATCCATATCTTCGATCATTTTAGTTAAATCGTCAGTCTTAACTTGTGGCAATTGAGTAAAGGGTTTAATGTCATCATAATTTTGAGATTTAGACTTGCCCTCAGAAGACATAATTTTACTGATAACTGATTGCTTATCAGATTTTCCCATCTCAGCTTGCTTCAATCTTTCTTTGCGTGTGTCACTATACTTTTTACTTTTCTGTTCACGCGGAGATTCCTTAAATTTATCACGTTTCTCTTTTTTAAGTTTGTCAACGTCTTCTTCGTCATCTCTTACAGTAGTTTCTTTCTTTTCGAAATCAATTCTTTTCTTTTTATCAATTACAGTATTAGTGCCTATCAGCTTTCTTTGATCTTTAAATACTTTCGCTTCAAACACTGGGCTATCCTTGTTCTCTGAAATAATGTCATCATCTCTTACATCACTGACTGATTTATCCCTTTCACCTTCTCTAGCCTTAATCCTCTTAACGTCATTTTCAATATAATCTTCTTCCTTAAAAGGCAAAGGTTTAAATTATAAATACATTTCATGAGATTGCTTCTGTAATATATAAAATGAAAATGTTACTTCTAATTGATCATATTTTAATTAAAGTTGTAAACTTTTGTGTAATTATAAATTCGTGAAACAGTTGCCGCCATTATATGACATTGTATGGTCTCGTAGACAAAGTGCCAACTGATCAATAACCTTTAATATATATAACCTTTGTTGATTGATCATAGGTCATCTTACTTATATCAAAGCAATGTTTACAAGACCAACTGCCGTCACAATAAAGCAACATACCATCCAGCGTTTCCGCAAAATTTGAAAAAGAAAAATTTAAATTTTTTTAATGCATTTTTATGATACTAATTAATAATAATATATATTTATTTTTATTAGATTTTCAGAATCGAATTGGGACATATTTCAAAAATGCGTGTAGCAGTTGTCATACTATTAAATCATTATTAATTTTAATAGTAACATAGTAACAGATACCTTTTTACATTTATATAGCTACTATCTATTATAAAAATATGTTACATGGGTGCAACTATGAATTGTTTCATTTGTGCTGGCAACTATATGGATATAAATTAGCAAATACTTTTAATATGACAATAATCTTTCTATGTAATAATTTTTTTAAACTAAACAACAAATTCTTTATTCAAAAATTTCCTTTTTAGGTAATATTATGATACAGTTATTTTAATTAAGCAATATATTTTCAATAGTTATTTTTCAAACACATACATAACTTTTTACATTAAATAAAACTAAAATATTATATAGAATATTCAGAACTAAATTTTAAAAGAACTAAACTATAATTTAAACCTTTGTAGTATCACCACCACTCCTCTGATTAATTTCTTTATATTTCTGATTAATATCCTTATTAGAAGTTAATGTAAATGTACTGTGTATTTTCATTGTTAATGCAGGAAATTGACTGTCCCAATCGGAATCAGTGCTTGTTACATCATCAGAACCAGTATTTGTTCTATAATCCATATTTATGTTTGGACACTTTATATTTGTTTTATGATAGATTTTATTTTCTTCATAACAAAATAATTGTCTACTTGGTTTATAATAGAAGTCATCATAAAAATCATCTTCTGATAAGTTTCCAGTTCTCTATATTACATTCATATTAAATAACTCATGAATTAAAAATAGTTCATTAGCTAATTTTATTAATACTTTTGTTATATTGTAATGTTTATAAATTGAATAATGTTAAATAAAATACTACAATGTCTTATGAATATCACAACATAACATATTACTAATATAAAAACAATTTATTTAGTTTAACTATATATTTAATTTAATATTAATTTTAGTAATAAATATATGGATATTTCTTAACTAATTTCAAAATGTTTGCAAACATGAGTGAGAAAGTGGCAAGCCATGTTAACTTACCTTTATAGATAGATCTTTTCCTTTTCTTTCAATTCTCATTTTACGTTTATCATTTTCTCGTCTCCTACGTTCATCTCTACCCCTTTTATCTTGCTTTCTTACTGCAAGATAATCTAGTAATGGTGTTGATTGCACTTTCTTTTCTCCTACTGAAATCATTTATTATATATACATATTATTTTATTATACAAAATGGTGACAAAGCCAAATAACGAGCAATAGCAGAATAACAAAGCCAGAAAGCCAAGAATGTCACAGCAGAGAAGAAAAAGACATTATCTATAATACATACTTAGCTAAGTTTTAATTTCTGCTACAGTTAAACTAATTGGTAATAAGCTTTATAAAAACTCACTATAATAATAATTAAAAAATCAAATAAGAATCAAATCAGAAAAAAAAATTTAATGTTTTGACAATTATATTGAAATATATAAAGTAGCTTTATTTAACTTTAAATATTATATTTACTTTCGTTTACGGGATAAGAATACTCCAATTTTGGCTGATTTTCAGTTTCTTGATCTTTATGTAAGTACTCCAAAAATTCTTGAAAAATAGGGTCACTTTCAATAGTACCACATTTTGGATCTTTCTTTTTTTTCTTTTTTGGAATTCTTTGAAAAGGTGCATATTCTACAATGCCCACATATTCAACACCTGCATAGAAAATTTTATATTAGAAAACCAACAAAATTGAAATAATAATTTTGATATAACGGTATGTTTACCTTTTTCGTCTAAAAAAACATAGCCGTCAAATTTATCTCTAAATAGATAGATGTCATCAACATTAACAAAGTTTATGTACGCTCTCGAATACACATTATTTCCTAAAGAAAGATCAGGTTTAGCAAAATAGAAATGATCATGCTCCGGAATTGGCGAAACTTGTTCTATAAATGCCTCTTCTGTCATAGTCGGGGGTAGTCTTCGTAGTATAATCTAAAACATAAACGGAAATAGAACAACCAAGAAGCAACATATGCACAGACACCAAAATAATAATGTTATGGCTTTCAATCACTTTTGTTAACGGTCGGTGTGGTTTCGCTTTTTTGTCTTTGTTTTTATTAATAAAAGTTTTGCTTCCTGAATCCGATTGTGAATCCTTAACATCTTGATCTTCAGTCATTGTACTGGTTTTAGCTTATTTGTCTAATTATTCGACATTATCAAATTCTGTAAATCGCTTGTGACGTTTATGATGCGTGTTGACCATTTAACGTATTATAATGACGTTGACAAAAGGGAATGTAGATAAAGAAATGGAAATACCATAAGAAAAAAATAGATATGACAAAACTTAAAGTACAAAGCTACAAAATAGTATTGAAATCAAAATAATTATTGAAATGGCGTTTGTTTGCGTGGGCTTTATAATACTTGCCACCCGATTTCCATTTACCGATTTAATATAATCGAAACACAACACAACACACAATCGGTCACATCTGTTTCTACCTTCACATTAAGTTATGTTTATTTCATAAATTATTTGACTTTGACTTTCATATATGAAAATATCTATCACGCTGAACAATTGTCGCAATTTCCTTAAATCTTATTACGTAGCTAATCTTTAAGTGTTTAACAAGTTATTAAGATATTTTTAATTTTTTCATTTATAGCTTTGTTTGTCTACCAAAATGAATATTTTAAATATTATAGACCCTACTCCGAATGGGGCTAAATCCCACAGCCATCGCGTACTTGTACAGATGATGGTCAGACACTGTCCAACAGCGGTGCAATGGGGTAAATCTTAAAAATGTTAAAAATTTAGATAGACTATTATTGTTTTTCAGATTCATATGGATTTACTTGGCATCTAAAATTTTCATTTGCAAATAAAAATGCTCATTACCCAAAAGAACTTTAACTTAGGATGCGTATACCTATTTTTCATTGTTTAGTTTATATATTATGGTTATCTAATGGAGACCCACGTTGAAGTTGACGATTTTTGATATTTATATATAAAAATGTCAATGAAAAATGTCCGTCACGCTTAATAACTTTAAGTCACCGTGTCCATATTTTATATAGTTGAGCTGGATCATACACTCAGGCTCGACTTTTACTAGAGAATATATTTTTATTACTTATAGTTTGGCCGATCTATTATGGTATCAAGTCCTGGGCTTCAAATCAGGCACCAGTCTTAAAATTTTCAATTTTAGCCTAGTTTGTACTCAGACCAGAGAAAAGACCAGAAGTTCATATATAAGCAGAAAAACATACAGACAAAAATTTTAAATCACAGATTCATATTCTATTAGTGTTTTTACATAAATGTGGTAGAAATATTCATTACCACAGATTACTTTTTTAGGCTTTTATTATTTTAGTGTATGTAACACAGATAAATTAAAAACAACTGATATCTGATATTGTTAAAATTTGAGGTTAGAAGTTAGAATATTCAATACTGTAATTTATACTCAATTGGCACTCTCAAAACGGCATAACTAAAGAGAAAAAGAAGAATACTGTAATTTATACTTGATTCATAATAAAAATAGAGAGAGTCATTGCACTATATTTTGATTTCGTAATCAAAATATTTATATTCTTATTAAAATATATGCTGAATAATAGAAAAGATGGTGATTGGAAGCTTAAATCTTTATCAAAACTTGAAATCATGTAAATATTTAGTTAATGCACGATATTTTAGAACAACTTCAAGATGCTTCCAAAATACATCAAACGAAATGCCTCAAAGTGAGAATATATCTGAAAAAGGAGGTTTTGCAAAGTCTTTTGAAAAACAATCTCAAATTCTTCAAGAAGAACCTGTGACGAAGCAAACATTTGCTTCCCTGCTTAGAAATTCTAAGTTGATTGATGTAAGTAAAATTACTTAGATTTAAAAATACATTAGTACTTTTTATGAGGTCTCTAATTATAAACAAATTACTTTCAGCTTGGTGATCCAGTAGATAAAATAGTCACTGGTAAAATCTTTCATGTTGTGGAGGATGATTTGTATATAGATTTTGGATGGAAATTTCATTGTGTATGCACAAGACCTAGTAACAGAGGAGATGAATATGTAAGAGGAGCTAGAGTTAGAATACAAATTAAAGATCTAGAATTGTCTTCCAGATTCTTAGGATCTAGCACTGACTTAACATTATTAGAAGCAGATTGTAAATTATTAGGAATAATATCTTCACCTGTCAGAACATCTACAAATGAAAAACAAACTATTAATCAGTACTGAGCATAGTAAACATGAAGCCTATTCCTTACCCTAGCAGAATAAAAGCAACAACTTCTAAAATAATAAAATGGTAATTTAAAAGAATAAAATGTGAATATGGTTTTTATTTATTTTATACTTGTGTAGCTTCGTTGTGTAGCATCGTTTAATCATTAATTCATTCAATTTAAAAAAATTGTTGAAATTTTTTATTTTAATAATATATTAAACAAAGCTAAAATCGAATGAATTATATTAAAATCAAAAAGGTATTATTAATTATAAAAATTATTTGATTATATAATAAAATTAATTAATCCATTCTTCATATTTGTGATGGTTTAGATTGATGTAATATTTTTTAAATGAGAAGTTTTAAATTTAGCATCCTTCCATATGAGGCAAATATTTCCAACAAAAACAACTGATGATATGATCGATTTTCTTTATATAAATAACATTTGATTATATTAACATTATGTATTGAAATGCTAATAAATTTAAGCAACCCACTTAATATTTGTTAAATATATTTAAAGCTCAAATATATGACTATAAAGATGCTTTGTTTAAATCTACAATATTTAATACACTTGGGCTATGTTAAACGGTGAAAAATTAAAATACAAATATTAATATAACACTTTAATTGACCTAAATAAAGAATATATTTATTGGAATAGTCTACCACTCAATTAATTAAATATTATTGTCACATTGAGATAGAATAGAAGAAGCATTTTTTAAACATTGCTTACATAGGAAACCAGTACACATGCTCTGTAGAGGAATTAGCTCATTAAATATAAAAGGACATGTAAAATTTATTTGATTCTATTGCCAGGGGAAAATACCTAAAATTCGAAATTCAATTTTTGAACTGGAATGTCATAGTAAAAACATTTCAAATTAAGACAGCAAAAGATAACAATTATTTTAATTAATTTGCTTTACTTACATAATATATTTTATATACCAATATTTTAAAATAAGAACATTTTTTTAATAAATCTAACAAAATAATGCAATCTTAAAATAATAACATAAAATGAGAAATTCTCTATATTAATGAAAAATATAAAGAAGTACACGGAGAATAATTTATAAGAACATCTAATTTAATATTTACATATAAATCAAAGCAGAGTATTCATTTTAAATAAATTTATATTATATTGACGAGAAATATATCTTTTGTCAGTAAGTGGATGTATATCTAAAATAAATTTGTGTACGGGCTCCTACAACGTGGACATTTATGTATTAATAACAAATTATCATATAGTAACTTCACGCTGCATTCCGCTTATAGCAGGGTTGTCAGGGTGGCTAGTGATCAAACACTCGTCCTCCACTTTACGTTAAATTTTGGGAACACCGCGTGTTGTGTGGAACTCAACGCGAGCCTATGTAAAGAATAAATTACCTATAGCGATGCAAAGATATGTGTAGTTTAGTATAAAATAAATAATATCACAGCCGAAAATTAAATAAAGGTATTTGTCTTGAAAATAGATTCTAAAATTAAAGTGTAAATTTCATCTTTTGAGATTCATTAAATATTGGTAGATAAAATTTTATATGATTCTGTTATAATTGTATCAAACTGTAGAGAGACATTGACATAGTATGTAGCTACGTCCATGCTACTTAAATTTAAGAAGTCTACATAATATTATAAAACTTATTATATAATCGTGGCTTCTTCTAGTCGAGATATTTCCAATAACAAACTCTGTTTACCGAACGTCACAAAGGCACGATCTTTCTCGTTACGTACAGTATTTTTAGCATTTACCTGATTTATATAACATATAAACAAACAATTAGATTGCGTAATTCAACAATACTGATAATACTTTAAATTTCAACATCTACTTAATCATAATATAAATGTCAACGTTTACTGAACTTTATCACCATTTCTGGTTACTATTTCCTGTATACTTGGATCTTTAACTGCATCATCCGCATCTGGTTTAACATCAAGTATCTGATCTACTGTGTCAGGCGAACGTTCAAGGAGTTTATCTTGTGGATGAGATCTCTCCCATTCTTTTAAATATTGGACAACAGCCGTGTGGTTGAATGTCTCAGCTTCATTAAGTGGTCGACTCCCCCAGCGATCCTGCGGGTCATGGGGAACTCCACATTGTGCGAGCAAAAAGTCCACGCAAGAAAGATGCCCTTCTGCTGCTGCTAAATGTAATGCTGTTCTGCCGTCGTAGTCAGATAGAGTCATATCCATTCCAGAAAGATGATGCCTGAAAAGTCAAATATCAGATTCATATGAATTTATATGTTATTAGATTTATTAGCAGAGTGACTAGGCAAATAAACAATATAAAGCATCGCTTGCTTTTCGAAGTAGCTGCAAAATAAATATAGGTAATTATTATGTGATTGAATTTTAAAGCAATTTTAAAAAATAAAATTTGCTTATACATTGTAATTTGATCAAGAACTGATTTTAGTAGATAAGATTGTATTTAAACTACAAGTGAAAAATAGACGATGATTTTAGAGTAAATATTAGGAAAAATGAATTCTAGCGATTATTACAACTAGGTAATTTATTGAGCAAGGTTACTTGAAATATTTTAATCTATTCCCTTGAACGTGGCGGTTGTTCCTGTTCTTGTTGGAACTCCTCGGGATTATCTGAAGTACTAATAAATATATAAATTTTAGGTTTATTATTGTTTTAGTTATCTTTATTGATAAATTTACGTGTATACTTAGTTGCGCCTAGAGTCAGTTCAGTTGTATATATATATATTTTTTATTTGATATATTTAGTTACCTTCTTAAGGCGCTCAAATCTCCACTCGCGGAAGAAAACAGGAGATTGACAATACTCAGTCCAGTTGATTCAAACTTATAACGCCGTGGATCTTTTTTGTGGCTAGCATAACGAATGTTATCGTATTTGTGAAAATTGAAACGATCAATCAATTGCTGTAAAAATTAATTAAGTTAAGAAAATAATAAAGAACATATTGCACTATTATTGAGGAATAATACGGAATTACTAATTTATTATTTGATATAATTACCTCACAAAATTGTAGACCTCGACAGCTATTGCCTAATGGATCGAGAGGTGGAGACCATGTGCAAATTCCCATGACATTAGGTACTACGATCAACATGGCTCCAGACACCCCTGATTTGGCTGGCAAACCTACTTTGAATGCAAACTGTCCGGAATAATCGTACATTCCACAACTATGCATTAGAGACAGCACATTACGAACTGAATCTGGTCTGAGAACCTTTTCATCAGTTATAGGACAAATGCCCCCATTAGCTAAGGTGGCGGCCATTATTGACATGATATCGCAATTTGCCTCCATGGAACAACACTAAAAAAAGCATTCTCGCTGTTAGTAATGATATATTTCAATATAATTATTTTAAAAACATAAATTATAAGAAAGTGAAATAATGCGAAGCTACACTTATCTTACAAATATATTCCTAACATGAAGGCCGCGGGCGTCATTTTTAATTTAAATTAATTTTATTTTACTTTCTTTCTTAGCTTCATGCTTTATCCCTAGCGGGGTAGTCAGAGAAAGGAGCGATCAACGCTCTCTGCGGTCCCTGCAAACCCCTTTGGCCTCGTCCATCGACCTCTTTATACTTGCCCTACAGGGGGTCTTACTAGTTTCTACGTGACCTTCCTCCAGTATTTTCGACATTGTGTTTTCAAAGGTCTCTCCTTACCTCTATCACCTGCTATTTCTGTGTATTGCGTTGTGGATTCGGTCAATTACACTGACTCCGCATATCCACCGAAGAGATTGCATCTCCACAGCATTCATCTTTCTTTCATTCTTCTTTTATTACAAAAGAACCCACCCACGTTTCGTATAACAGAACTGCAGTTTGTCCGTGCACAATACAGCTAAGACATCTGTTACCGGCAGCGATACGCTTTTCCACACCCATTTCCTATCTCCACTTAACATACTTCCCAGGTATACACTTCATTCACTTGTTCTTATATTTCTTTCAAATACCAGAACCTTTGTTTTACTTGCATTCAGGCATAGACCATTAAATAATTTTACCTGAAAGTAGAAATCCATACATTCTCGCAGGTTAGTTTTTTCTGGGTAGCATTTATATTCACGCATATAAAATCCAAGTGCATAGTTTCTGTCTGCTGCCTCACGTTCCGATAAAAATACAGCATTATTGAAACCTAATACTTCATTGCCAGCAAGACGGCTAAAGAATGACATGACGTAGTCAAATTTTTCAGCGAGTGTCATTTCAGGTTTATCGAGTGTTTTTAACAAAGAGCACACTAATATTGCACCAGCATTAATCATGGGATTGTGAGGTTTCACTGAAATAAATAAAATCATATTACTGTAATATTTAACCATGGCTCGAAATATAATATTGTATAAATCATAAATATTATGGAATACTTAATGTTAACATTCCTATTACATATGGTCTAAAATACGTACTATTGTAATCTAAGACAAGCTCATTGAAGTTTCGGCCACTTGGCTCCGTGCCAATATACTTGTGCACTGTGTCAGGGCCCAGCGTGTCTAGTGCCATGGCATAAGTTAGTGGTTTGCTGCAGGATTGTAGAGTGAATGGAACATTGACATCACCTGTTATAAATAACCATATTAATTAAGTCGCTTATTTGTGGCATGTAGTAAAAATATTCTTTCACATAAAAAAAACAGTTACCAATGGAAAATCGTTGTCCGTCAATTGTACAGACACTAACGCCCCAATTTTCAGCGCTTGCCCGTGCCAACTGTGGTATATAACTAGCAACTTTGCCATCTGAGTTACTTTTGGCCGCCCAGTACATTTCTTCTATATCTTTGATAAAATCTTGAAAATCAGGAATCACAAACTGACTGCGAAATGCCCTTGTAATTAATACTATGTTGGGTGAAATCACTTCCTTAAAAGTTTTTCTGTCAAGTTTTAATGTTTCCGGAGATCCTCCTTCAAAGTTTGATTCTTTATGAACTTTGTATAAATTATGCATAACTTCTTTAACTCGAGGGTCATTTTTTCTAATGCCTGTTGTTCTCAGTGCCTAAAATTATTAATTAACTAAATGTATCATATATTTAACAGGTTTTACTATTTCCATTAAAATTACTTTATTTAGTGATATTTTTTTAATTAAGTTAAAACTTACAGCTAAAAATTTGCCTACAGGAAGTAAGCCTGAATCTTCATTTTTAAACATATCAAATAGGACGTCGTCTGCATTTTTGTGTGATCCTTCTCTCACTCTGTAGAAGCAAAATAATGTAATTAATATATAATAGTCCAAATTAGTAGCAAATCATGCAATCACGTAAGTACGAACTACATAAAAAATAAGCTAGCAAAGGATCGCTAAATACATTGTAATAATAAATTAGTCACACAAACTACGCTGGAGTCGTACTGAGTGACTTAGATATTTCGTCACATGAATAGTCTATTTATACGACCGAAATATCGAAGCATCACGCGCGGGTGTGTCGGCGACGTAGTCACCTGCTGTGCGAACAAGTCAACATTTACCGTGACTTTTATTGTTTTGGAATGTTACCAAAATCGAAACATATTCATGGATAGGCAATGGAGTATTTCCGTATTGAATTCTGAAAACAATATTTCCAAAGAGAAATGTGAAAATATTTATATGTAATATGCAGACATAATATGTACATACATTTTTATCATTGCCTGTGATACTATGATATCTGAGCAACAGCATAACTTGTCTGTTATGCCTTATCTACGTCGTCATTCATATAATGCAAATCAGTGCAATGAATTTCTTGTGAAGGCTTTTAACATTATATAACATAAATACACGTGTAAAATAACTGTTAAAAGGCGAAACACACAAATGATATAACATGCAATGTCCCTTGGTAGAAAAGTACTCACGCTGGATCTAAGTTGTGCACGAATGAGTAGTGTCTGCACCATGAAAGGGGAACACAATATTCTATTAGAATGTACCTAATACAATAAATACTAGTCTCATATTATGTTAATCAATATAGTTGCAATTTAGATGCTATTAATAATATATTTTATTTATGTATATTTAAAGTAATTTATTTTAATTACTTTTTAAATACTTTTCGTTACTATCACTGTAATTCTATACGTGCATTTTAAATGTCAGGGGTGAATCAAACAAGGACTCGGCGCACGGCGTCTATGATTAATTTGTTACGTATACAGTCTGGACTTTAATATAGATCAATAGGAGTCGATATGTGCCATTATAAACAATTGATTTTTAATAAAACGCTTCTAATATTACTCTGATCGGGCAATTGGCTTGTTAGTAAAAGTTATAAATAGACATACATTCATAAAAGATATTTATCTTACCTCATATCTATAGATTGGGCAGCATAGAAGCTGGGTGCTGAATTTCGCCATTTCTGAAATGAAATGTATATTATTTTTTGGTATTTTACTCTAGAGATTCCCCACGATCCCCGACCCGTCTCTGGTCACCATGTCACGGTCACCAAAGTCGGTTAATAGCGCAGAAGGAACACCGAAAAGCTTAACAGAAAGGACACTCACAGGTCGTTCTATAACATAGACGGGCCTCACTTGACTGTAATGTCGATGGTACAGGCATACTGTCAGCTGTTTGAAAACAGGGCGACGCATGGCAGCTAGTCTACGAAGCTGACGGGTATTCATAACGGCGACCGGTGAGCTAAAATGAAGAACGCTCGAGTTTTACAGCCTTACTACAGCGCGCAGGCGCCGACTGTCGCTCCCGGCCCCTCGAGCGGCATACATTTATCTGTGACATTATTTACCTCAGTTGTGACGTTTTTCCACGTGAAAAGTAAACGTCACAGTAAATTATATCTCTTTATATCGTAATATAAATACAAATTTCCACCAATTTTATCCGCTTTTTTTATGATAATATTGATATACTTACGCCACATGACTTAAAATAAAAATATCATGAAATTTATAATATCATGAAATCTGTGTTTTGGCGCAGACAGTTTTGAGACGAAAAAATATGAAAAATCATAAATTTGTTTTTCAAACTTTATTTGTTTTTATGGTTTTAGGTAGATTCGAATTTCGAACTCATAAACAAGGCCAACACTAAAATGTTAAAAATGAATGCTATCACGATGCGCTCTCTATTACTAGAACAGGAAAATGAAAATAGTTCTTTCCTCTGAGTGGGTATTGATATATTGAACCAACGATAGTCGCGTTTGGCTGTAAACGCTAGACGCTTCAAAAATGCGCCGCGAAAGCCTTATAAAAATATGGCGTTTTTCAAAATTTAATTGAAGTTACTGAACAATAAAATCAGTTTCTACTGTTAAGCAAAGTAAAGTTTTACAGTTAAGTTGTAAATGTGAGTACATCACTAAACAACTTTTGCTATGGTGGTATTTAATTATTTATAATATAGCAAGACTCTATGGCTCTACGTTAGACATGCCAATCTTCGAAATAAATGAGAGCTTACATCTACAGATTTTTTTTGTAATAAAATTCTTTGTACAGAAAAAATAAGAATATTTTTATATAATAAAAATGTGAAACTTAGAAAAAAGAAGATTTGTCCGTCTGTTTGTATATTTGTGTGCTTGGACACGCACAGCTTTGGATCTGGACGGATTTAAATTTAAAAAAGTATTGTATATAATTAAGTCATACCTACCTAAGGCTACCTATGACTTAATTAGTCATTGATTTTGAAGACTGGTACACCTGATAATAGAGCCATAGTAGTCGAGCTGAATTATAAGAAGTAATGACGTGCTGCCATAATACAAACGATCGATGATGATTGAAAAATCAAGGATCTGGAACACTTGATCTAGAATAGATCTAGACGAGACTAGATCAGCTAATCTATTAGAAATAAGAAAATCACTCTTTATTAAAAGTTGTTGCGTGTTTGTGATGGGCATTTTTTATTGACATTTGAAGATCCAAGATAAAATTTCAATCATTTATTGTAAATATATTTTTACCATTACGTTGGATATTAAGAAAGTAAAAAAATGTGACAACGAGATATGAAATAATACATTTAAATAATATTTTTGTATTAAAAATAATAATTTTAATATGACTTTTAAAATAACACTTTACGCGTGACGCAATCAAAAGTTAAGAGAGTAATATTTTGTTATAAATGTGAAGAGTAGTTAAACAAGCAAACACGTCATAACGTAATTTTTAAATTAATTTTTCTTTTCTTATAATTTATTGCCTTCCAGTTTATTAGACATTAATAATAAAAAAATATAGAAAATAAATAAATTGAACTTTTAAAAATAATTGTCTCAAAAAACTTCATTCTCAAGCTAGTTCTGATTTTGTAATTTGGCCAATAAAGATTGACAAAAATAATAAAAACACCATCAAGCTTCTTTTCATAGTAATACAAAAAATCCTATAAATTATTGTATTACTATGAAAATTAATAAAATATATGATATCGAAAAAATATATGAAACAAATTTATAACGCAATAAATACATAAAGAAGCACTTTACTCGGCATGATACTATCAATAAATTTTTTTCCTCGAAACACTCACCTCAAAATCATTGCCATATTCCATTACGAAATCGTCAAAACTACACTTGGGAAAAAAACGCATACGAAGTATGAAAAAACCACGTGAGTCTTCCAAAGTATCGCTACAACGTATCCCTATACGTTCAAGATGTGAATCTCACGTCGCCTTTTTCCTGACTGTACTGTACCATTATTTTCAGCCTATCGCTTATAAATACTATCCCAAGGAGTGCCAAAAGATACGTCGTGACGGGTATAAACGTATATTTAGATTGTATATGATTATGAACGTTCATGTCTGAAGAATTTTAGTTATTACAAGTTTAAGTATCTATATGTGTCATGTATATCAAAGAAAATTTTTTAAACGTTACTTGAATGATTGTTATACAAATTTAATAGAAATTTTGCGGAATTGATTTGTATTATAAAATGAACATCACAAACAAAACTACATTCATACTTTATATCTGAAATAGAGTAAGATTTTTTTAAAAATATGTCGCCTTATGTATGTTTAAACTTGCATATTACTCAAAACAGATATATTTTTTAATATAACACAGAAAGAAATCATTACAAACTTATAATTGTAGTTATACAAGTTGAGTGGATGCTATGCCAAGCTTAAGATTGTCAATTTTTATAAGTAGTATTTTCCTCAGAGACCACCATGAAACTGGTTACCGTTACCTCGGTGGATATTTTTTTTATTAAAAGTAATAGTATGTACTTGTACATTCTTGCATTTATTATGTAGTTAAACTACTTACTATATATTCCTTGTATATGACGTAAACAACACTAATGTGTCTTTTGGAATTTAAAATGAATTCTTCATTTCATTAATATGTGATTGAAACATTAATTAAATATTTGGTTTTGAATTCTGGTCAAACAAAACTACAGGCATTTATGTCAGAATAGGATTGCTACTTAATGGCCGACGCCCTGTCCGGTCATAACAAGACATAATTGCGTAAAGCGCAGCAGGTCATAGGGTCACCGGTGGCAGGACTGGCAACAGTGGAGGCGGTCCACCCTCACCTAAAGCGCTGGTTGACAAGAGGGTTTAGCGTTCTAATGTTCAGGCTGGTGCAGGTATTGACGGGGCATCGTTGCTTCGGCAAATACTTGTATCAGATTGTGCGTTGGAATTTGTCACCAGCGTTCCACGTCTGATGCCTCCGTTGATTCGGCGCATCACACTCTGGCCGACTGCCCCGCTTGGGCTCAAGCAACGCCACGCCTTGATGGCTGTAGTGAGTAGGGATCTCTCAATGTCTAGTATGGTAGGAGCAATGCTGGAGAATGAGAGGAACTGGTCTGCAGCAGTTTCCTTCTGTGAATCTATTATCGCAAAGAAGGAGTTCGCGGAGCGTGCGCGCGAGCTAAGTGTGGATGCAGATCTGCTCCGCCGTCGTAAACCGTAAGAGAAGACGGTACGCGCACTTCCAACTTCCCTGACCCTAGAGGAGCTACTGCTACTGGGCGCCCCGAAAGAAACCCTGGAGCTCCCCGAAGGCTTTGCTTACATACATATTAAACTATTATTTGAAATAAAAATTTGTGAAATGAGTTATCAAATAAAATGTTCCATTTCCATATTACGAAACCCTATTGAAAATCCGATTGTGCCCAAACTCGGTGGGGAAAATATGGGGTACTCAATGTGGTAGGTCACGTGTATGGTTATTTTGTCCCACAAATACGTAGATTTGAATTTTTTTAATGTTTTCGCAATCAGCACGTGCACAAGCTGTCAAATGTTTACCTAGTTGATATACCACCCAACGCTCCCAACAGTTCCTAATCAGTAACTTCGACGTCAGAATGATGTATTTGAGTTTTCTGCATTTTAGAAACCCACAATATTTCAGTTCTATCACAATTGTTTTATTTGTTTAGCGTCACATTAGGTATATTTATTTTCGGCAGGTTTTTGTCTAATGTTTGTCTCTCATAAACAAAAAATCTAAAGTGAAGTATGTTAGTAACCGAGAGATAATTTCTTTATGTTGCTATTTTTATTTAACTACAGTGCTTACCCTATTTAAAACGTTAATTTATATTTGAAACTACTTTGGCACAGTGGATCTATTTTATGTATGTCACTAGACATCTCCGTCATTTGTGAACCGATGTGAGTAATTCTTTTTTTGTTCGAAAGAGAGAGAGAGAGAGATATTCCTGAGGTGGATGTAATCCTAGGGAAATCGAGGGAAACCTTCACATTTTATAGGCTATTTATTAAATTTCCTTAAAAAAACATATATTTGTTTCTTGTAATCATGATCTACGATAATATTAATAAGCTGACGACAGGAGATACAACTCTTCAGATTCAACAGTGGCTAAGAACAAACTGACAAAAAAAGCTAAAAAGTATAAAAGAAACTTCAAAATTGTACCAAGTTATACGATCAAAGTTAAGCACTACTGAAAAGTAAAAAATAATGTGTTATAAGTTTAGAACAAATAAAAATAAGTAACCATAAACGAAATTTCTATGTATGTACTTGATTACTACTTAAAATCCGTTCTTTTAGGAATCCGTGCCAGCCGAAGCAGATATAAAATCGATATATAAGTACTAAATACCCTGAACAATAGATAAACGTCAAATAATTTACCGCCCGTTCACTAAAAGTAATGTCTCAGACAGACAGGCATATTCAGCAGGTTTATAATGTATAATTTTCAATTTTCATTTGTGACAATGAAACCTTTGACAACAGACTGGTGCGAGCATTTCATTCCCAAAATCTTCTTATATATAAATAAATATATAAGGAGATATATCTTTAATATTTATATTATTCGCCTGATCTCCCTATGTATGTCACAGAGTACTTCATACTCTTAGATTCCATTATATGTTCTCGAATCTAGACCTTTTAATTTTCAACCAATTCAACATTGAAATGTAGACATATACTGACGGGGGTTTTTAAAAACTTATTAAGAGTGACAATTCCCTCACATACAATTTTTACGTACGAACGAACGAAGTAAGAACTAGAACACAGCGCGTGCAAGGTCAGCTTACACATTTAATATATTTTTCCTATATTTGTTACTTTCTGCACAGATACTCTGCTCCTATTAATCGTGGCGTTGTGTTACACCTATTATATAGCCTATGTTGCTCACTAATAATGTTTTTTTATTAAACTTTATATTATTGTTGTTTTTAAATTGGTTCAGCATCCATTACAAAGAAATAACATTTTTTCCTCATTACAATAATCTAGGGAACATCTGAATCAATTTTTATATGATTTTCACTGGAAGGTACATAAGAGAAGCTTATCGGTTGTGACGCAACATGTAGGTAGAATTCCCTTGAGATTTCATTTATATATATTATATATTTTTTCATTATCTTCAAAGCAACAAAGTGATTTGAAAAGAAAAAATAAAAATATATGTCCAATATATGCATGTTATATTAAAGTCCAATTCAAGAACTTCGATAAAACGGGCGAAGCGACCCAGGTGTTAAGTATATTGAGTTTCACGGCGGCTCTTCTCAGCAGAACCTGCCTTCCGAGCATTGACACTCCAATGTAAATTAACGATTGAAAAGTGCTAACTAACTTGTACTTTAAAAGTACAATTCTCATCTCTTAGTAGTGTTGGACTGTTTTGATTGTTACTTCAGACCTTCCAGGTTCTTGAATTTTATATATCGGCGAAAATCGTCACCACAATTTTCCACCAAGATTTCTTAAATGAAATATATGCAACTCATATAGTAAATAAGTTATATAAGTCCGATGCTATCAAGGTCGTTTTGATATCCCTGCTTGGATCACTGCATAATGTTTACCTTTAAAACGTTAAGACGATTCCCAGAAACATTTCCAGAACTTATCCATATGAGCTTTTGGAAGTAACAATAAATCATGGACTGAATAGGAAAAATGTTCTAGTGTCCCGCAAGAAACAGCTAATTTCGCACAGGAATCTGCCATTGATTCCAGAGTGCCCTGGTATCCAAATTAGTGATACATCTTCAGACTACATGAAAGCAATGCTTCACGTATCTTCAAAATAGTAGAAAACCCCGGCCTACTATGAGAAGGTTTTTACTTGATAGCCAATATGCAACTTAAAGAGTCTGTTATAATAGCAGTCTTTCCAATGTCATGGGAAAGAGGGTACAGGATTTCTTCCAATATAGCAACAGCCTCGCCTATAAACACTTTGGACATTTGAACTGTAAAATAATTTTAAATTTTGGGATCCAGCAAGTTGCACCAACACTGCATTCTTTCGAAAGCTTTGAAGCATCCGTGAAGTTGAGAAGATGATTCGGCCAATTTATATTAATTAAAGCTTGAAATTTAGTGTTGGCGTCTGGATCTTCCACTGGACAGATCGAAATCTGTGATTATAGATGGATTGTGAACTTGGAAGGGAGTACAATAAAGTGGAATACAAGGAGAGCTACTTATGGGACGGGTAAGATTGGAAAATCTAAGGAAACTATTAGGTGAATACGTAACAGATTGCTCACAGGAGAAAATATTGCCTAGTTTGGACAGTTTATGTAAACGGGGATGGGATGACAGCTGAAACAATTTACTTACAAAACGATCGGACAGATATTGGCGACGGATAGGGGGAGGAGGATCAACACATTCAACTTGTAGTGCGTGAGTAGGAGTAGACCTCATTGCACCTAATATTATTCTAAGACATTTGAATTGAATTCGCGATTAAATTTTTCAGTAACTACTATATTAAAGGGGTCTAATACAAATAGGCCGTAGTCAATGTGGCTGCGGACTAAAGAATTGTATAATAGTTTTTGAGAATAGGGGTGTGCACCCTACCACACACCAGAAACTGCTCGTGAGGCATTTACAGCTTTTTCGCATTTGTTAATGATATAATCAGTATGAGCAATTCCGTTCAGACTTTATCAAGAATAATGTAATAATAATTTTACATTCTCAGATAAAGTAATAATTTCCTCATCACAAGAAATATCAACATTCGGAATCACTCTTTTTTTCGAAAACACAACCGCCTTACATTTAGCTACAGCCAGCAAGGCCGTGATCAGAACCACTGGTTTAGGTAATGCAAAGCAGTATTTAAGCGAAAAGTGATGTCCCCTATCGATTTAAAACTATAATAGAGAACAATGTCATCAGCATATTGAAGAATATTACAAAACTTGTTCACAGACGATTTCAGGTCATGCGTGTAAATATTATACAGCAAAGAACTGAGCACTGAACCTTGAGGAAGGATATTCCTTCCAGAAAAGTCTAGAGGGCATTTTGCATTTTCTGCCTGAGTATCGTAAGAAGAACATTATCATATGCGGAAGCTATGTCCAGAAAAACACCAACCAAACACTCTCCTTTGGCAAAGGCTACTCGAATGTATGTAGTTACGATGCTGAGACTGTCGATAGTACCCATCCCTCTTCTAAAACCAAACTGAGAGGGAGGTAAAATATTTCTGCTTTCCACTAACCATTCCAGTCGGTTTATTAAAAGCCGTTCAACAATTTTTGATTAAGTAGACGACAACGCAATGGGTCGATATGAATTAGGATCAGAACAGTTTTTGCCTGGTTTGAAGATAGGAATGATTAATTGGGATTTCCATGATTTAGGGATGTTTCCTGTATTAAAAATAGAATTTATTAATTTAAGGAAATAAACTTTGGCCTTTTCATTTAATTTAGTAATAAATGAATACGGAATACCATCTTCTCCTGGTTTGGTATCCTTAGTGCAGTTTCAAGTTCATCATAGGAGAAAGATGCATCCATTTCATCAGATGACAATTTTGGAGGAAAATTGGAGCATAATCATGTTCCCTACATACGGGGGAGCCAATTTTTCAGTAAAATCATCAAGCCATAAGAAAAGATCATTCGAGTTAGGGCCGGAACTAACACTAAAGGATCGATGAAATTTTCTAACATTAGTCCGAACAAGGGAAGAAGGAGAACGAGGTGAAAGGGATTCATAGAAATTGATCCATCCAAGTCTTTTCTTCTTCCAAATCAATTTTATAAACTTCGCAGCCTTGTGCCGGTACTCGATAAAATTCTCCACCGCCATACAGGCTGCGTATGACTCCTCTGCAGATGATCGCCGAGTGACAGAATCAGTGCAATCCTGATCCCACCAGGGACTGAAAGGCATTTGATTCCGAGTGGAGAATATTTTTGGTACATGGATATCAGCAGAAGCTAAAATGACATCAACAAACCTATCATAGCAACCCACCAAATTCTAATTATCAATAGATACAGAGGGAGTTTCTATCATACAATCATCAGAAGATGCATATAGGCATCAATTCGCTCTTTTTAAATTATATTTGGGAAGAGGGTCATTAGAAAGTACAATCATAGGATTAGCAAAGGAAAGGATGATGGGAAAATGATCACTACCATGGAAATAGGATAGAACATTTCACGATAGTTTGGAGGTAAGAGAAGGAGAAGCCAAGGAAAAATCGACAGCAGTCTTGGGATTAGGATTCACCCTACGAGTCGGCGAGCCATCATTGAGAATGGAAAAACCAACATCATCAATCATATCCACCAACGAAGGAGAGAATCCATCACAGTAATAATATCCCCATGAGTGTTAAAATCCCCCAAGACTAGGACAGGATTGGGAAGAAAGGAGATGATAGATTTAAGTTCAAGAAAAATAGAAGACGAAATGCGAGGAATATAGACAGAAAGAAAGGAAATATTGAAGGCTCACAGCAACAGTATTAAAATGCTAACTATGAGGTGGAAGAGAGATCAAGGAATATGGAGTGGAGTGTCGAATAAGGATAGCACTCCTTCCATACCCATCATCCCTGTCCTCCCGTAAACAGGAGAAACCCGGCACCCTAAAACGGAAACTCGGACTCAGCCATGTCTCCGAGAGGGCAGCAATAACACGTTTGTGAAGCGAAATAATTGATAGTAATTCGTGTTTTTTACGTCGGATACTATTGCTATTCCACTGGAGGAAGCTCAGTGGGACCATTTTTAAGGATATTGATATTTTAACAAGGTTTTTGGCAACGTTGGACGGTAGAAGGACGTCATCACATGGTGACAAAATGCTTATAAGAGTTTCTGTTAGTGCAACCAACAGAACTTTTTTGGATTCAGAGGAATTATCAGGAAGGGCGCAATCATCTGCAAGGGGCGAGAAACAGTTAGCTACAATAGCTTGATGAACTTTTCTATCAAATCCCTTTGCTAAGGGAGCTCGGGGACGAGGAGTATAGTTTTCCGGTATGATACTGTATTAGGAGAAGGGACTTTGGTTTGATTGACCTGTGGATTGGAGAAAACTGGAGAGGAGAACATTTCCTTTGCTATATTAGCATAAGATCGCTGGATAGGAGGGAATCGGGAAGAAGCTTCAATATAAGAGATATTCTCTTTGGACATTACAGACTTAATTTTTTGCGCCCTTGCAAACTCTGGACACGACTTATCTGTAGCATAATGTTTATAAGTACGAACAGGTTGAACTATCCTTTTCCACTTTGCTTGATGCACCTGAATGAGACTGAGTGCACCTGTAGCATCTAGGCTAGGATCTGCACTGTGCCTTAACATGTCCAAAACGACACCAATTAAGGCACTGGATTGTTGGAAAAATGTAAGGTTCAATATGGAGACTTGAGTGGTGGGAAAAGACCCTTTCTGGTAGCATTTGCCCACGGAATGTTATTACTACTGACTGCGTTGGGACCCATGTAATAACACCCTCACTAACATTCTTCTTATTCAATCGTCGCACTTTCTTAACCTCTCCACATCTATTTGGAAGTTCTAAAAACTTTGCAAAATCTTCCAAGCCCCACTCAACGGGAACTCCTCTAGCAATACCCATTCTTGTCACATTAAATGTTGGTATAATACAAACATACTTACATAGACTAATAATTACAGGATTATTCATAAATTCATTTGCCGCTTCAGCAGATGTGAACTGGACACTGATTTTATTACGACCCACATTTTTACACCATCATTTAAAATATTTTTAATTTTATAGGTATGAAGGAATTGGCCACATTTAATAGCTTTAATGGAAGTTCCTGCAGCTGGATCAGGTAATTCCCTTGAAACATAAACAATAAAAGGGCCTTTATCGGAATTGGTACAGGATTTAACCCCATCATACAAGGAAGGATGCACATACAGGTTTTGAAGAGATGGAGTTGCCGAGGAAGGACTTATAATAGTTTTTTTTTAATTGTCGAAACATGGTTTGGAAATGAATCATCCCCTTGACGTTTTCTTGATACTTGGTTATAATTACCACCACCAGGATCGGGAGGATCCGGTGGGGGATCGGCATCCATTCTTATAACTATAAATACTTATCGAAACTTGCTTAACAATGAATGAATGACAACACAAAACAAATACTAAAAAAAAACAATCACCGAGTTAACATTTAGCTATATACAGATCTTAAACTTCAAATATCTATTAATAAACGAGAAATATTTTTAAATTTATTAAAAACTCACTAATGCGTGTGTTAATCAAAACAACTTTTAGCTTATAGCTTAAAACCTAAATCAACATATATGTTGAATTAGGTTTTTAGCTTAAAACCTAAATCAACATATATGTTGAATTAGGTTTTTAGCTTAAAACCTAAATCAACATATATGTTGAATTAGGTTTTAAGCTATCATCGCGTCAAAATTTATTCATTATTTAGTAGATACCAGTAATCAAAGTAATTTGATTTTAAAAATCATTTTTATAAGAATACTATTGCAATACATAATGAGAAATATTTTTAAATTTATTAAAAACTCACTAATGCGTGTGTTAATCAAAACAACCGTCAGCGAAAAACACACCTATTCTATATGTTGATTTAGGTTTTAAGCTATTATCGCGTCAAAATTTATTCATTATTTAGTAGATACCAGTAATCAAAGTAATTTGATTTTAAAAACATTTTTTTAAGAATACTATTGCAATACATAATAAATAATTAATAATTCTGGCCTGTACGTGATTACGTGATTCGCGAATTATAAACAAACATACAGACAAACAATCCGCTGGGTAGTTTTTTAAAGGTTATATTTATATTAACGATAGCTTAACAATATATAAATCAACCCATTGATACATTTTTAAAATATTTTATGAACACTTACAATTACTCTCATAATTGACGTTTGACGTTGAATTGAAGTTGATTGGAGGATGAATAAACAGACGTACAAAAATTCTGCTGAATGGTTTGTTACCTTCTATTTCCGATATATTAACCGACCCAATTAATATATTTTCAAATATTTAATGTACAGAATCGATTTTTCTACCCTTTTATTGTATAAGTATAGATTAATATTACGTATAAATGTAAATTTTATACAATCATTGTAATTTTGGAATAGTAAATAACGAACATTTTAATAAAACTAGGTTGCGCACTAACATATCTTATTGCGCCTTATTTATTTATAAAGATATTTTATACAATTTTATTTAGGATTAGGAATATAAATATCTTCTTCTCTATCTATCTCGAATTTTCTCAACTATTCAGCATGTTAATTAAAAAAATATAACAGTTATCGTGCTTCAAATTTCACGTAAATGGGATCTTCAGTCCGCAAAATCACATCGACGACAAATTTTAAATCTTGAGGCCTAGTGACAGGCAACAATCGATATCTACGAAGCACTGCTGATAATACCAACTTCATTTCTATCATAGCAAACCTTTGACCTAAAATTGATGGAAAAAGGAAATATTTAATAGTTTAGAAATTATGACTACATTAAACAAAACATATATAATAACGTTTTACAATGATACAATCAAATAAATATCAAGCGATAGAGGAAGAAAATATATATAATACAACTATATAGTCAAGACTCTAGACAAACCAATAACATATAGTAATTATAATATAAAAAAAGTTAGAAAGGTGCAAAAAGATTAGAATAAAGGACAAGGTGTAAATTGGTACTTAATAAAAATATATAAACATTTTTGTATATATTTTTATATAAGTACATACAAATTTATTTATACTCGGATTATAAGTACCTTCTGTTCAACAGAGTAATTTTTATACCTGCGTTTAAATATTCCTACTGCCTGAAATCACTTAATTTCCCCTGGCAACGCATGCCAGATATCTATTGTTTTGACAATTATATATACCTAAGTTTGTTAGCTATTTTGACGTAATATAATACATACGATAATTTTAAAAATATATAATTACCTTAATTTACATTATTTATACTTATTGATGAGAAATAAACATTACCTATGCAATTCCTTGAGCCAGCACTAAATGGTATATAGGCAAAGGGATGCCAAGTAGGCGCTTCCATGAACCTCTCTGGGCGAAAACGCAATGGTTCCACAAATTGATCCTCGAGACGATGCAAGTCAAAAATCAAAATAGTAAAATCTATTCCGGGAGAACACTTATAGTTTTCTGAAAAAAAAATTGTCTTGACACTAACAATATATTATACATATGTTAAGAACTGATAGAACATAACATGGTAATTAATGTCAATTAATTATCACATGCTTTGTCTATGTCCAATTTTTTTTTTATTTTCGGTAACAACATCTAAAATTTATCCTCATCTCATATCAAAACTATCTTAGAAGTATGTGGAAAAATATTTAACTTTGAAACGCAAACACAAAGTATAGTGTTAGTTGCTATTTCGATTTCGTTTTCGGACCAGGTAGTAAGTTTGCCCAATCGTAAGCTGACAGAGCATCATCTGGTTAGTGGTTACTATTATAATGAGAATATTTCCGACTGGATGATCAGTTCTATTATATTGTGTACATTTTCTTCTCTTTCGGAAGTTCAAATGTCCGATTCCATCGCGTAGGAAAATGCTAAATATTACTCTTTTTATTGCCCGCTGACTACCACTATAAACAGTCACTGAACCTTGAGTCTTTTTTGAGATATTTAGTTATTGACCATGTTTAACCCCGACTTTGCACGCTGTACAAATATTTTCATCCTGATACACTAAAATTATTGGGATTGCTAAAAATTTTCGTAGCTTCTCGAACGCTGGATTCGACAATATATTCTCTTTGTTGAAGTTCTATTCAACTAAGTTCTTACAAAGATACATTAATAGATATGTGTTTAATACTAACTTAAGTTTACTGACTCATTACATATTCTTGATATAAAATATACAGGAGGATAGAGCCTTAGTGATTCTTTAATGCAACTTTCTAAGTATTTCATTTCTGCTAGGTCTTTCATAGTGGCCGTTCGCTTAGACACACCGAATATTTGCCAACATTCTTCAAATGCTTTATTCTAAAAAAATATAAACTATTATTTATTTCATTTTATGATATCAATAAATACTGTGTAGCCAATTTATGACCAAAAATATTTTATTAAATTTAACACTGTTTTACCTGTTCTTCTTGATTATTAGCTAGCAACATTATAGTGTAAAGGAGTGCCGTTGAAGTTGTATCATGTCCCTAAAACAATATAAAACGATTTAATACGTAGGTTGTGGTACCTGTAATGAATTGTGAATATATTTTCAAACTTTCATAATTCCGTTTCCATGCGGCACGCATGCAGTATTTTCTTATACAAAATATATATATTATGCTAATACTATTTATATAAATCTGTGTCAGACAAATTTTGAACACGCATTTGGGTCGGTACAACATAATCTAAAAATGTTTGCTTTAAAATGGTAACATTATCCCACGTTAATTAGGGACATAATCGTGTCATACATATTTAAAGTTTGCAACATCCTCAAGAGAGAATTTTTTGACCTTTAAACTAAGTAGCAAGCCCATTTCAGGGTTGTTATTTATCCCTCAAAATACAAAGAATAAGATCAAAACCTACTAAATGTTACGGTTTAAGTCTGTAGTGTTACATCTCCTCCAAAAGACACGTGTTGACAGAATGGCTTTGCAGTACATTTGTACGCGGAAAAAGTAGGAATGGGAAGTATAACAGGCAAATTTGTATATAGTGTATTAAGAGATCTCGCCCGAAGTGGAAGGAGCTGAACAGCGGTGCGTGTTAATGCGCATTTCAAGTCACAGAGGGCGCCTTCAAACCTACATCTGGGTAGCAAGTCCCATGGTAGGGCTCCTCTCCCTACAACGCGGCCCAGTAAATACATGAAATGCTAAGTACCCAGTTTCATCTCATTAAAATCGTGAAGCGTTTCTTTTAAACGAATTCATGTCAAATTTTTAATTATCATTATGATATCCTTAACATATTCTTGTTATTTAATTACAAAAAATCACAAGATCAACTTACCTCAAACATAAAAGTATCAACTTCTTCATTGATACCTTCTATATTTATTTTCCCCTGCTCCTCAATATCCAACAATAAGTCTAACATAGCTAAGCGTTTCTTACCGCTATAAAATTCTTGTTCAGAATCGTTTACAATTTCGGAATACAAATTCTTGTAGTTACCATTGTCTCGGCGTTGTTTAATCACACGATTGCGGAATGTACCTATTAAATTTAATAAATCCTTTTGCTTGCGACCGACTGGACTTAGATCAAAGAGAAATGAAGGATGGAACCAGACTCGTATCGATCTATAAAGTAGGTAAGTTCCCAACGTATATATCGCATACTTGTATTGTTGCCCTATCCCTGAAGTCTCATCATCCAACGACGTCCCCATGGCTGTCTCTGTAAGTTAATAATTAATTGATTTAATATGAAAATAATTGATTAGAGAAACAGAACAACTAAAATAATTAGATACAACTTACCACATATTGAGTTTAAAGTCATGCTTGTTATAAACGGATAAATATTTGTTTTTGGTTTGCCTACTTCAGCCTCAAGATTTTCTACCAATTTGTCTGCGTTTTCGACAAAAATTGCACTAAAGTGACGGAGGATGTTAAAATGGAATGTAGGAGTTAGAATTTTTCGTCGTTCATACCACTTGCTACCTATAAATTTAATATAAGATAAATAGTACAATCAAATCATTATTAGTATAATATTACAAATATAATAATTTTAATTGGTATGGAGATGATGAAATAGATGGTTTTAAAAAATATTTGTATCTGTTGCAACTTGCAACTTATGTACATGTCAATGAAGAAAAAATATCAATTTAAGTTGAATGATTTTTGATACAAATAGTGTGAGTTAGTGATATTTCACATTGAAAAATATACTTTGCTTTATTTTAATTTAGTTTAACTAAATATTTTCTTTTACTTCACGTTTTAAAAAAAATAAAATCGTTAATAATATTAGGTTTATATTATATTATAAAATGTATTAATAAAGTACTTATAAAAAATTACTGATATATACAAATTATTAAAAAACTTACCACTACTTAATAATAAACCATCGTTTAACCACGGGCGCAGGAAAAAATAGAGATAGCCCTTTTCATTAAACTTTGAGTTTGTCAGAATGGTCTGTAAATATTTTATAAAATTTTAAAGGATTTGTATATTTGTGATAAATTTTCTTATTTTAGACTCTTTGTTCCATTCTCTACCTAAATTTTAGATAGTCTTCAGTCAAATTCAAATTTCAATTTGATTATATTACTTTAATTTTTATCACTTTTCTTGTATCACTTAAATTTTTATTTGGACAGTCGAACGATCATTAAGGAAGCCAACCTTATGTGACCGTGATGCCGCGGATAAAGTCGAGTAGATAATTTAAAAAATTATTTATATTTCGAAATTATTAATATACATCAGATTGCTAATGTGGTGTGCTGCTAATTTTAGTAATATTTTTTTCAAATATAGATATTACTAGGAGAACATCATGGTGCAGTGGTGAAGTAGGGCAATGTCAGCTATAAACCTGATGGTGGGATTGGTCTTCACTCGAGGGAATTAATTATTTCAATTTCCATGCCTCCCTGAAAATAGAGAACTGGGTTCTCCATGCCTACTTTATTAGCGATTAAAAATATCTCTCCATTATCTTGAAAGCTAAAAATAACAAAGAGGTGAAGTACATATAACCTTTCAAACAAGTTTCCTGCTTACATTATATCAGTCCATAGTTCCAATACATTTGTAATCTATGTAATTTACGCACATTATATCCTATTTGATAACTTGTTTTGTTTTATTTCTAAATATACGTTATTAATTTCTAATTATACGTTTTTTAAAAAAATATTTTTCTAATAGTCACAACTAAAATATAATTAAATACAATAAATAATCATTATTATATTACACCACAACAGGTGTTAAGTTGGTGTTGAGTTTGATTTGGTTGGTCGTATTTGTTGACAAATATCAAAAAAAATATAAGTTGTTAAAGTGTTTAATATTTTTTCTATTTTATTTTAGCTTCACGCTGTATCCCGCACGCAGAAAGAACCCAATGTTAAGACACTCCGCTCCCCACTCCGCCTTGCGAGGCGTTGCGTGTTGAGTGGGGGAACTCAACGCTAACTACTTAAAGTATGGAAATAGACATAAATTTGTGAGCCAAAATTGTAAATAAAAAATTCATAATTACTGCAGAAATGAACATGAATTTAAATACTTTTATAAATAAAATATTTTATATCGCCACAAGATTTGAAAATTTACATTTTGGTAATTGCTGACTGTGACTTATTTAGGCCCATTTTACATTTATAATATTAAATTAATGACCGGTTGGCCTTAAATATTCATGTTGTTTACAGAGATAAAATTGAAATATTTGTTTTAGTAAATATTTCAAGTTAATAATATTAAAATATCATTATAAAGGCTACAGTTTCCGCCTTATAATTAAAATCTTAAATCATTCGTTTAACTTGTTAACGATTGTTTAACGATTCTATATTTCTCTAATTACGAGATCTATATTTACGATATATAAACTATAACTGTATAACAAAATGAAGACATTCAATTATTATGTGAAAAATATTAATTATTACCACTAGAAAGCACATATGATATCACAAACAAAATATAATTTAAGTATATTTATATTTCATCAAGACATTCGAGGCCATCGTCGTATAGCTTGATTGGTTGACTGTAAACGGGTTCGTCTTTTACTCGGGGGGAATGAATTATATTCATTTCTTTATTTTTGTAAAACGTTTTCTCGAATTTAAGCGGTAATTATAGAACGAAGTGTCCTAGCACTACGTTTTCTTTGTTTAAACTGCTATATGCGGAATAAAGCGGGAAGCGTAATATTTGATATTATTTTCAGATAGACATGTCCACGTGATGTTAAAAAAAAACTATCTTGGCAGTCGGAAAACGTACAACATAGGGATTCCAGAAGGGTTCCATTATATTTCTTTAACTGTAACAAGTATGTGAATATTACCAGTATATATATATATATATATATATATATATATATATATATATATATATATATATATATATATATATATATATATATATATATATATATATATATATATATATATATATAGAATATAAAAGAAATGTACCTCTACATCCTCTGGATTATATATAAGAACAGTCTTCATGCTACCTATTCGCAGTTTGAATAAATCTTTATATTCAATCGCCAGGTTGCGAAAATAGTTAAATAGAGGCACTGGAATATTAATTTCATTAAATGAGTAAAAAAGCTTGTTCTTTCCAAAGTATATCTTCGTGTACTTCACTCCAATATTCAATTTAATATAATTATTCTTACCTGTGTCCATCAAAAAATCAAAACTATTTCCAAACAAAAATACTCCTTTTGGTCCTGGAATCTTTTCAAAATCTTCATCACCGTATGCATAATAATATAACAGGGTGATAATTCCCAATAATATAATTAAATACAGCCACAACATTTTAACAACGTATTATTATAACTTCATATACAAAAAAAAAATTTAAAAAAAATATAAGTATATTTAAATAATTTTAATTTATTTAGACATAAATATAATAGATATTTAAATAATTTTAATGAATTTATTTACAAGTCGCTTGGGTCTACTTTGTCTGTTTACGCAGTGTTACCGAACCGACCTCTTAAAAACGACTGCTCTTTGTACTAGCAAAAATAGTACTAGTAAAAAATATAATTATAACGATTATTTTGTTAATATGTAGGATGTATGTGGGACATAATTACGTTACCACGTTAATGGCAATTGGAGCAGTAAACTTAACTATTCTAAGGTATATTTTGATGATATCTAAATAAAACAATATATATTATTCATATTTATAGAACTATTTTTTCTTTTAAATCGTGTCGCTTATTAAATATTAAAATATAAAAACTAATAAAATATTTACAAATACAAATAACTTAATGGAATATTGTAAAACATATGGGCTATATAGTTATATTTAATTTGAAATACTGAAAATACGCCATTAATATCATATTGAACTTGTTATAATTCAATTTGTTTTTGTTATTTGTTATACGCACGCACACTATAAATAAGTGGACAAAGCCTAAGGTCGGGTGTATCAGTTGGTCATAATTTATTATAATTAATGGATAAGACATGTAACTTAACAATAATAAATACTTCTTACTTTAATTAAACTCTTAACACTTTCATTTTGTTTTGATATTTATAAGCTACTACTATAATAAAATTATAAAGAGATTTTATAGTTATCTATAATTTCAGAATTTAATTTGACGATTAAAAATATGAAAAGTATATTTTTTATTAAGAAAGGGCTCAGCGTCTAACTGTATACGCGACGGTTGTGGGTTCGATTCCCAATCGGGAAGACTGAATTATTTGAATTTTCTTGCCCTGCTAACAAGACAAATCACGTCGTTGAGATCCGCCACTCAACATGCAATGTCTCGAAATTGGGTGGAAATGGGAGGACGAAATGTCTCAACACTAGGTTCCCTCTGTCTACCCTGCTGAAAAAGCTCGAAGCTATTTATTTATTTGTATTTTAACTCTCTAATAGAACCTAGGTACTTATGAAAGAAGAATTGTTAAATTGGTCTTAAACTTTTAATTCGGTTATATTTTCTGCTATTAAATGAAGTAGGGGAATTTTGTACGTGTCACTGCGTATGTCTGGGAAGAGGTAATACCAAATATACCGCATCTAGCATACTATCCGTGACTTACAATTGGCGATGAAAGTGTTACGATTTCCGAAGCGGTATCTTTTAATTTTCTCGGTAAGAAAATAAGCTTTAGATGTACCTACTTGTCTATAGCTTTTTAATGGAACTCGAAATAGTAGACCATCAACCTATAAGTAATGTAAAGAAAGCTTGGATATGCGACAATTCTCTAACATCACGTCTAAATGATGTTAGTCTTTCACGATATTAATAAAACCCTCTTATTCAAGTTCCTTCAAGCAAGCATCATAAAAACTATACAATACAAATATTCTTTATACATAAGAGATAAAAAAAAAGATGTACAATAAGGCGGCCTTATCGCTTAAAGCGAGGCAACCTTTGGACGTTGGAGTTGTATAAACATGGGTGGTGCATTAAATATGACATATACATAAGCATATAAAAAATATAAATAAATAAATAATATAAACGTACATAAATACATATATACGTAAATTCATGATATACATATCAATAATTTCAATTCATACACACTATATATATAAATCATAAGTACCTTAAAAATAAATATTATATTTATTATAATATAATGACACAAAGGTAAAATGACTGGTTCAAATAGTAGGACTGAAATATTTTTTTTTAAATGTGCATGCTTTTCGCACGTCTAATTTTAAAGGGTAAGGAAGAAACTTAAATTGTTTCTTAAGTAAAGAGATGGAGAAGATGAAGTATGTGTGTATTCCTGTACCAATGTACTACTTCAATAAGTTTTGGTTGGGGCTAGCACATTCGGCGGTTGAGATCAAAGAGGCCATCGGAGCTCTAAAAATATCAAAGAATGTCAAAAATACATAATCTAGGAAAATCACATAATTACACTATTACATAAATTTAAAAAGACAGAAGTGTCCCAGAACTTGCGTTTCTGTGACAACTTTAATTCCATAAATAATTTATTATAGGAGCACAATCGAGTATAGTAGAGTTAGGATCAATAGGAAAGAAAAATTATGCGCTCTATTGCACGACTGGTCTCCAGCACTGTTAAAATTTTCTCTTAATATGTTCCAAATGACCAGATCCAGATCAAAGTAATTTAGTAGGATGCAGTAAAGCTAGCGATAAATCTTGCTATATATGAAAGGAGGCAGTAGGAACAGTTTAACATATGCCGATGAGGTGTAGGGTACTCTTAAATAGTGCTCAGTACTCGGTGCAAGCAAACGATCAATAGAGTTTATGAAAGAAGGCTCTTTTAAACAACCCTCACAAAAGCCTTTCTCAATTTTAGATCCAGCTCCTGATTGGATTCTAATGATAGACACGTATGAGACGTAGAATAAAATCCTTGATGATTTTGGTGTTTCTTCATCCAGACCGGATATTTTTCTCTTCTATCAAAGCTTATAACGCGTATTACTGAGAGTTCTAGAGTTTCATGGGAAACTAATATCCCTAAAAGTCATAACTGCAAACTTATTAACGAACTCACCAGGAAAAGGTGTAGAGTTAATTTGTATGAGCGGTATTTGTATAAGTATGAGCGAGAGGTATAACCGCGAAATTTCTTTATAGCTTGCTAAAAATTTCAGCCTGTTATTACTGATTGATTTTTAGAATGTACTCGAAGGCGGCCCTAGTAGAATCAATTCCAATTTAGTTAGGTAGTTGGAGGAGATAAGACAGTGGTGAGTGTTAATGCATTTTAAAGGCCCCTTATATGTACACACTAATTTTAACTACGGGATTCAGTCGTTGTAATTGCTTTAGCTTCAGGAATTATGCAGGGTAAAAGTAAGGAAGACCAACCTGTATAGGGTTTGGGACAAAAGTAAACCACATAAGAAAACAGTTTGTGTCCATGAACATGATGATATGAATACATCTCTATAGTCTCTCACAATAACAACTTAGCTTATTCGCAATAAACATGCATACTGATTTAATGCAATAATTAAAAATATCGGGCAAGTGCGAGAAGTACTCGCGCACCGAGTGCTCCGCACCTATTTCATGATGGTAGCTATTTTGCTGAGAAAAATCAATTATAAAAATTAGCATACTTAATTTGTATGAAACGAATTATATATATATAAGTTTATAATGATTTCTTTCAGTGTTAAACATATAAATTATAATTTTCGAGGTTTTCTCCTTTATATAAACTGTAAGTTCTCACTTCTTGTCCAAATTCTTGTATCTTTGTACTTCATTTACCAAAGTCTTGGTAAATGAAGTACAAAGAAATTTTTTTTAGAATCAGAAAATAACACGTGTATGTTCAATACAAATACTTAATATTAAAAAAAATATACTAAAAAGTATCAAAAATGTATGGCCCACGTGGAACCCAGATGCTGGTAGCATTTCCTCGCTGGATTTCTAAAGTGATACGCTGATCGAGGAAATTAATTAATAAAAAATAATTTTACACTAGGGCCACAGGCTGGAGCCGATATTTCGGTATTCCCTTTTTAAATTTTCGACCGCCTCAGCAGCTGAACCAGCGCGCTTACTGGTTCCACGGAGATGAGAAGAAGCCAAGGTATCAACACATGTGGTGTCCCATACCAAGGGCCAACCCTTACTCCATGGAACCGATGAGCAGTAAGCCCTCTTGCCATCGTCACGCACGATACCTTGCTTCTCTAATATAGCCGGTACGTTGACATAAGCAAGAACGAAGACTGACGAATTATATTTTAAGAGCGGCATTACGAGCAAAGCAGCCAGCACTACTAACACACGAAAGTCCGTGGTGTCCTAGATAGTCGACTTCATCACCACAAGGGCACTCGTGAGGTTGTGTGCATATTTGTACGCCGAATCGTGAACTAATAACTATTCAGAGGGTGGATTCAGGGTTCGACATAGGAGCTATTTAAGATAATATTTTTAAAGGTGGCACTACGCAAGTTACGTCATTGAACAGATTAGTTCACAGTAATTTCGTTGGCCAAGCTAGTGCCCAATGTGAAACTTAAAATTAACTTGTAACTTTGGTAAGTACAACAATAAAAACGATTACTTAAATTTGCGATCGTATGCACAAATTTTGTATGAATTAATGAATTTTGTAACGGATTTTTTATTTTTAAGCCAGATTTTATAACTAGGCTAGGCGATTTTCATACAAAATGTAAAACAATTAAGCATAAACTCTGACATCTTTAATTGCGTTGACTTAGGAGTTTGATTTTTTCTGTGCTTCAAAAAGTCATTGACTTGGATATTTAATATTAAATTCAGCTGGATTCCTCCAGGTGATTTCGAGAAAGGGGTCTTGACAGACGAACAGACAGACAAACAGACGGACAACAAAGTGATTCTGTAAGGGTTTCTTTTTTTTGAGGTACGAATCCCTAAAAATGAAAACACAAAGTTGTTATCGCCATTCTGTCAGGGCCAAAACAACAGAATTAAGTAGCTATATAAAATGTTCAATCATTCGACGTTCATAAAACATTTGACATTGATCAATCACAGAAAATATACAGTATTTAAAGTCTCAACTATTTATGTAGTAGTTGTGACTAAAACTGAAGTGTTTCTTTTCATTTTTAATTAGTATCCTATTCTAATTTAATAATAAAATAATTGCAGGAAAATTATCTTATTGCATATATATGGATGTTGTCTTATTCCTAAGTCTTCTCTTGGCGCATCTTCCAGGAGTCAATTATCATTAGAATAATATTTATTTTTACCTCAAGTTCCGCAGAAGTACAAAATCCAGCATTTATTCTGAATATTCTGAATCTTATTTAATGCCTAAATATCTGACGCAGTAGAACATTTTGACTGAAAAAAATACAAGATATGTATATGTTTATATTATGAGATAAACTCATTATTATAACTATTTGACCAGTGAACGCTATATACACTTACAAAAGTAACAAATATTCCCCATTTTCGTCATAGTTTTCATAGGTGCCCCATATAGGCCCCGCCCATATTAATTTTAGCATGATATTATATAAACGATGTTACTTGTTGATATTGTAGTTTAATATTGGTAAAAGATTTTATATAATAAATTCACTTGAGAGGCTGTTGTGGGTTCGATAATTACTAAAAGGAATTACCTATTTTTCTTTTCTTGCTCTGATATCTAAGATAAAGCACAACGTTGACATCCGACCATGAGCAATTTTTAAAAAAATTAATGGATAATGGAGTGCTTTATATGGGATACAGCGTGAAGCTAAAATATTTCAGTAGTCTTATAGTGTATTCATTAAGCCATTCGTGACCGTTGCGCCAATGTAGTACCTACACTTAGTTAGAGATTATTTGTTACAAAAGTTATTAGCAAAGTTCTTTTTCTTCTTCTATTTAGTTATGACATTTAGAGAGAGACAGTTGAGCACAATTTATTTCGCCAATATCACATTGAAAGGAGAACTATTAAAAAATATTAAAAAAATATTAAAAAAAGGACCATAAGTGTATATAGTTTTAAGATCGACGGAAAGCTTGCCAATTCCAACCATATTTATAAACTTAAAAACAATTATGTTGCAACTGCACATATATTCAAAACGATCAAAGCTATTTAATAATTCGTATAGATAAACTATAACAGATATATCATTAATCGAAAAATGAACTCTATAAGTATGACACTAAGATGAAATATTTTTCTCTTATTATTGATCTTTTTTAGTTTTGTGTAGGAGTCTACACAAAACTAAAAAAGATCAATTTGCATGTGTTAATGTGTTATGTGTAAATGTTGTGTGTAGTGTGTAACACACACGATTACAATTGGAAAGGAAGTGATAAATGCGTAAAATATCCTACGATTTAAATATGTTAAAGATGATATTGGTTTAACAATTATCGTAGAACTATAATATATAATATACTGTTTGAACGAGCGATCTGTAACCGTTTAAGAACGGAAAACTCCTTAAGTGGCCACGACACACCATAAAAAAAGGAGTTGCTGTGTTGTGATTGTTTTCTGTCAATTTCACGATGCAGATTGATGACGAAATAATATCTTAGCAGGCTGTGTTGATTATATGTCATCAGCGAAGACGTCGTCGCCGTCAATACTTACAGGCAAATGAACAACGGCCAATAGCTCGCTGTGTGTGGAGTGTGTTTCTCCTTGTTCGCACATGGGACACTGATTTGTCAATCGTCCGTTAGCACAGCAAGGAAATTTGCTAATGTAACTGGTGTCATCAATTGAAGATTTTTAGTAGTCAGTTATGGTACTGTGGCCAAAAATCTGGTGGAGATTTCGTAAGAAAAAATTTCCAAAGAGTACCATTTAAAAAAATATTTACAAAATAGTATTTAATAAAATGTTTATAATTGTTTAATAAAATGTAAAAGAATTCAATTTTTTTTAAAGATCACTAGTTAATTTTGCGTGTAAATTATAAAAACACTCTAATGGAGATATCTATCACCAGTCACCCCCTATAATATGTTCACAGACTATAGCGAAATGCGATAGAAAAATTAAAAAGTGTCGGAAATCTGATTTTTTTTTACATTATAGTACTTCATTATAAGTTAAAAAAAGGCACATAACTTGTACTACTTATGCAGTTTTATTAAAAGAAAATAATTAAAGTGATTCACTTAAATAATATTTTAAAATAAATTCATAGAAATTGTGTTTATAAACATTTCATTGAAGTGTCAGGTATACAGTTTACTTAGTTACTATTGTCAATTGTGTATAATGTCAAAAATGTAACATCCTGGAAATAATAAAAATGTCTTACTTAAAAAAAACTTGTTGGAAAATGATAGTAAAAAAATTAACACCACCAAACATATGAAGTAAATTTATCAATGAAACCTTACAAACGCAGTAACAAAGCCTTCATGCTTGAAGTAAGTCATTTTTATTTATCAAATATCAGTCAGGACGTTATGGTGGCAGGTATAATGTGTAGGAATTCCAATAATAACAACCACTAATGAAAGGTAGTAAACAAGTTCCTTTTATTTTACTTAAAAGTTATTCAACAAATAACTTCTTACCATAAAGTTTAAATGATTTTCTCATATTTCATGTGCATCTTACGACATAGGATAAGAGGAACATTAAATCGTAATAATTTAATAGCACATACGTTACTACGAAATTGCAGTTACAATAAAGAATTTTTAAATACAATTTTATTTATAAAAATAATAAATAGTGAAAATAATACTTTATATTTTACGTCGTTATCTTATTTGTATGTAATTTATAACATAATATCGTAAAGTCTATATGTTAAATGACAATTTTTCTATTCATGAGTTCAGTATAACATGGGACAGGATCAGAAACCGTACAAAAAAGCTCAATATAGTTAAGGTACGAGCGTATAATAATATTACCCAACGTTGGTGTGTGTATAGTCAATTTATAATTAAATGTGCTCTAAATTTATTTCCTTTAACACTAACGTTGTTTTTTACTTTTGAATACAGATTAAAATTTATATAGCCTTATATATACAATTCAAATTAATAATAACTAACCACTTATAAAAAAAAATATATTTGTGAAAATTAAATAAATGAGCATCCTATGGTCAACATTTTTTATTGCTACAGTATGCATGAAGTTCTCGAATTAACTTTTGAACTATTACTTTATAAGCAATATTTAATCTGAGAGCGAAAAACTTGGTTTCTTCGCGTATGTCTGGATCCCGCGGGAATTCTGCTTTAACGTTGCTGCACAGCGTCCACTACGATCCGGTGCAACTCCAATAAAAATCAGTTCAGCTGTTTGAGGAGATTAGGTCGGACAAAAAATCTTCTTATGACTTTTTTTCCTTCCTGGCAATAATTAACATAACTAAAGAGGAATTAGCGAAATTATTCCATATGTTCACGCCTGATCACCAAGGGAAATAGAAATTCTTTTTATACATAAGGATTGAATATATTTTAACACACGATTAAACCAAATGTGTATTTAAAGTAATGCGCCGAAGTATGAGATTGAATATTATAAAAATTTAGTAGTCTTGTTAAGTGCTAGTTTATCTATCATATTATAGATTTAAGTAGGATCATCTCAAATTTAGTTAGGTAGAGAGTAGAGTTCAGAGAATTGGTGCGAGCGTCGCGTGCGTATTGCAAAGTAGCCTTACACTTAGGTCGCAAGTACCAGTGCCTGGTACGTGGCATGGGACCTAAGCTAAATATAATCCTATGTGTAGTAGTGTTATTTCCTATTTCATAATTCCCCCCCATGGTCATCAAAAATTGGGTATATAAATTATCAACCCTAACGTGGAGGAACTCTCAGCTTGTATTACCTATTTAATGCTTAGTCATTTCTTCTCTATATGTAGGTTTAGTAAAATTATGTATGCGAATAATATTTAAAACTTCTTCAATTATGTGCGTTTAAATTTAGTATTAAAAATAACTTTCAAATCAATTTAACATATTATATGACTTATTAGATCCGGTTTTGTTTCGTACCTTAGAAATAAAATAAAAATACGAGTATGTATAAAAATCATATTCATAAAAATCAGAGATAAAGGGTTTATCAAGACATATGTAGTGGCCTTCGTGGCGCAGCGGCACATTGTCTCACTGTAACCGCGACGGTTGTGGGTTAGATTCTCAGGTAGAATAAATTATTTTCTTTTTCTTCGCTCTGGTAACAAGACCAAGCGCGTCGTTGAGTTCCGCCACTCAACATGCAATGTCTTGAGAGGCAGAGAACGGGTAACGTTATTATTAACGGGCATTAGGTTTTCTGTGCCTACTCTACTAAGCGCGACATTAGGGAAGACCGGGGTTGGTAGACTAATTTTTAGTTCAAACGACCTGTAATTTTAGTAAGTCAAGGTTTGTTTTTATAAAAGACAAGACCATTGTTAGTCACTCTATTAATTTAAAAAAAGATGCCAAAATAATGGGTAAAGACCCATTAAAAAAAATTAATCAACCTACGCCGTGAGTGGGATAAGTGAACCTAAGAAGAAATTAGTGCCAAATCTACGAAGAAATACGCATAATAAAAAAATAATTATACGCAACCATGATTTGTATTTAAAAGAATAAACTGTCAACCCTCTTGACATTATAAATAAACATATAACAATTGCAAAATTTCACATTAAGCAAAAAAATCGATTTAAATACTCAAACACATTTGATATTCAGTAAAAAAATAAAAATAGACATTTAGTCTATTTTTGTTTTGTCAAATAAGAAGAGCAATATTTTCATCAATTAATTAATATATTGCCATTTGCACATACAAAGTGTTCTTGCACCTAGTAGGCTAGTACACTGAACCTATTTTTCATTAGTAATACTCAAATAATAGATTTAAGCGCATTAAACATGGTGTTGGGGTAATTTTAAGGTATAACAAGTTATTTTTTTATGGAATTAATATTTCTTTTATTGAAGAAGACAATATTTTGTTGTTTCTGTAAGCTTCTGTTATTTAATTTTTACTTATATTCGTCTGGATCGCTTTAAAGTAGGTAGTCAACCAGGTCCCTTTAGAAATTGGGCTAGCGGCCCCAAACATCTTGCAATTTTTAACTATGTCTAATCTCCTTTAAACGCCGTTTTAATAAAAAAAAATAAGGCAGAATTCAAAGATAAAAAATTAACATTTTTACGTAATACTTTGACAAATGATAAGAAAACAATTAATATGCATTATGACAATCAAAATCATAACAAAAATAGTTACTTAGTGTATTGTATTTCAACAACACGCCATTACTAATATATTACGGCGTGCGTTTGCGCAACGATGTTTCCGTCACTGAGCGGGAGGGGGACAACGGATATCTCACATAGATGGCCAACTCAAGAAATTTGATTGCCTCGAGTTTTTGGGAATAAGTCTACCTACCTCTATAGTTAACCATCTCCGGTCTCTACAGCGTGAAGCTAAAAAATATAAAAATTATCATATTTGAAATTGATTTAATTTTGATTTTGTAATATATTTACTTTTTAAAAAGACACTAATATATTTATTTCATTATTTACAGTTCCGAGCAGCAAATAGGTTGGGACGTGCACGTCTACTAATAATTGAATTTAGTAAAGATGTTTATTCGCTATGGCGCTATGGAGCACCATTTCCTACCTTTCTCAAAATTATTGGAACTTTACTCCTATGTCTTATCGCCACCTTGCCTTTACTTTATCCTTTCTTCGTCATTGCTTTCACTTACTTCATATATGAAAGCCTCTTCTTAAGGTATTTTATATTAAACTGTATTATATTATATTTAATTATGAAATATAAACGACTTTCAATTTTACCAAAATTAATCAAGGTCTATGATCGTTTTCGGTATATATTTAAAAAAAACATTAAGCAACATTCTTACCGACGAAGCCGGCCTTCAATATACATATGCATAAATTTAACAATTGACGATTCTCAAAATTTATATAAATAAACCAAAAATGCTTTATTATTATATTTATAAATGTTTCTTGTTGTTATTTGTTTGTAAAACGTAGTTATTATTTAAATATTTATAAAAATGGTAGACTTGTGTATTATATACTAATTATTAATATGAAAAAAAATTGAAAAAGCAATAAATATACTTTTTCTATAAATTTCAATTTAAAGTTTTATACTTTTTTACAGTTGGTGGCTTAACGAGCCCTGGCAATTCTTACCACGTGGCATATTCGAGCGTATACTCTCCTTTGCATTCCAACCCAGTAAACCAGCAAATATGTGGAAGGTTCGAGAAGTTCTCACCCGTGGCATTCTACTAACTCATTCGCTCGCTACCTCTGTAGATTACCTTTGCGTGATGCAGGGATTACTTGATGATTCGTAAATATATATACATTTTTTATTATAATAGTTACTACAATAAAATACATATGAATTAAACAAGACATTGGAGGCCAAGCAGAAAATTAAAAAAAAATTAAGGTAGCGGAACTCAACTCCGCGACCTTTGGTACCGTCCAAATACTCTACCGAGCTACGGGTAGTACCACACCATAGTACCATAGTTCCGTTCCTGCTTCATCCTCGGTCTGGTCAAATCGTATTATGTTCACATTATACAGTATAACGTCGATAACGGTTCAGTGTTTAGTCGTCAATATTCAAGGACGGTATTGTAATCTTATATCGATTGAAGTGTGTGCTTGTGCTTTTTAGTAATTGTGTTTTTTCAAGTGCACGTAGTTATTAATACGCAATAAGCCGAAAACATATATTTTTAAAATGTTTGTCTGTCATTCCATTTGTCTTTTTTTTTTGACGGGGGGAAATCCTCATAGACTACCTCCGCCCGGGGAAAGGCGGAGGGGCGTGTCGGACTCTTATCGACTAAAACCACCCCGGTGTCTCCTCGCACGTGCGCGCAGGGCCGCGGAAATCCAAATTCTTCCACAGCCCCACACTAGTGCTCGCCCGGTCCGTCTGAGCCTCGTCTCCTGCATGGGGTAGTGCGGTGTTCAACTTCCCTGTGCATCGCCTCATAGACGTGCGCCGACACACGCGCCCGCCTCCACCGCCTTCATTGAATAGAGGGCGAAGACTTCCCCAAGTCCCTCGCCCCTGGACCCATTCATGGGGGCCGGAAAAGGGCATTGTCCGCCCTTCTCCTGCGCCCGGTGCACCTTCTGCGGCCGGGGAAGGGAGTCAGGATCTCTCTCTCCCGTTCCACAGCTTCCTTCTGCGACATCACGTCCTCGCAAAAGGAAACCATCGCGTCCCACGACTCTGCACTACCGACCATCCTTCGCACTACAGCCGGCCGCGACAGATCGCCTTCTACTACATTTGTGAGGAAACGGCGCTGCTCCTTCCAAGCTACACACTCGGCGAGCGTGTGTTGCGCCGTGCCCGTCGTTCCATTTGTCTGGGCTAATCTCCGGAACAAATTATTTTTCTGAAACTTTCACTGGACTACTTATCGGTATTCCCACTCCATTGGATCGCGATTTACACGTGTTTGTCGCGCGCGATTAACTTCCACCCTGATCAAATATTACATGTAAATATATAACATTTTTCATTTACATGCGTATCGTAGTTACATAAATCTGAGAACATCGATCAAGCGGGCGAAGCCGCGAACAGGTCGTGGTCGAGTCTATACTATAACAAAATTGTGTTTGTACATTAAAAAAGTCTGTAGAATTGTGTCAACATAAACAAGAATATGTTATAATGAATCGTGTTTGTGGATATTTCTAAAATATTTTAAAATATACAATAATAGTAAGTAGTTAATTTGGTAATAATAATATAACAAAAAGCATTGTATGGGAGTGAAATATACACCATTGATTAATACTTACGGCTAAGGATTAGATATTATATTTTTTACTGATAGATAAGTGTAAAGTATATTTGTTACGTTTATCTTCTCAAAACATTGACAACTGTAGGTAACCACTCAAGATTACTGAATAACGGGAAGCACAAGACTCCAAATAAAAGAACCGCGCCAAATCAACAGTACAGCGAAGCAAGTCGTCACCGCTACACGGCACAATGGCGACAACAATTATTGTTATTGCCCTCTTAGCTCTGGCTCATTCGTAAGTACTATTTGTTTATTCTATACGTCATTTCAAGCACGTTTCGTCGACTCCACACCAAAATCGATGAACGCTCATTTTAATACAAACTTTATTAAAATCATTGACGTCGTCGCCATTTAAAACTTGATTGCTTATATAACCTAACCATCCGACCTGACTGTGCTCTAGTGCATTTCATTTATTGTAGGTAATATAATAATAATATCGGTCAAGTATGAGTAGTACTCGCGCACCGAAGGTTCCGTACCTATTTCAAGGTTGTAGATATTTCGCTGAGAAAGATACTATTTATAAAAAATTAACAAATTTAAATTTACAGTCGTATCCACTCATTTATATGAATTTAACTAAAACTATAAGTTGTAATGGTTTCTTTATGAGTTAAATTTATAATTTATCAAATTTGAGATTATATTCTTTACATATACTGTATTTTTTTTTCGTCAAATTTCATAAGTCTAGGTCAATGAAGTACAACTAATCAGAGTCAACAAACGTTGACAAATTTTCAGTCGTATGCACTCATTTTGTATGAAATGAAATACAGTATATCTTTTGATTTTGGTACTATAAGCGCTTTCTAAACACGCGAAGGCTGTGCAGTGTTGTAAATGAATAATCAAGTAGTTTAAGCGGGCGAAGCCGCTGGCAGATAGCTAGTTTTCCATATAAGGAACAAAGGCACTTTATGTATATGGTTTTCATTAATTGGCATCGATTCGAAAAGATTTACATGATTTATATGTTTATTTATATTAGAGTAAATACATTAAATTAAATTAGATTCACGCTGTATCCCGCACATATCAGGGTAGGCAGAGGGAACCGTAGAAACCTAGCGTTAAGACACTCCGTTCCCCGCTTTCCGCCATTCGAGGCACTGCGTGTTGAGTGGCGGAACTCAACGCCGCGCTTTTTGCTTTGTTACCAGAGCGAAGAAAATAATAATCATTCATTCTTAAAATAAGTAAATACTAGAATATACAATATTTGTAATGTGATATCGTAAAGAAAACCAAAACGAGCGTAATTCACTTCATAAATAATCGTGTAGTTCAAGCGGATAAAGTCAAGTAAATTGTACATATTTGCAACTTTATTTTATTATTTTTTTCTTCATATTAATCCAAATTACAAATTCGCTATATAGAGAAGCGTGATAAAATTTGCGGTGGTCATCGTTAAAATATCAATAAACATAATTACTTAATGAGATTTGATCTGGTGAGTTTGAACGGGATCGGAGTTGATTTAATCAAAACGAATAATAACTTTTAAATAATGGCTCCTAAAAAAATATAAGTTTACTTATCGTTTTTAAATTAATATTAACCAGCAAACAAGATCGTTTCTTCCAAATTTTTTATCTTAACACGTTCCAGTAGTTTAGAAAAAATTAAAGTATGTAATTAAAATTATTACACAGATAATATGATGGACGTTTTTTAACCGAGTAGGCACAGGTAATTAGAGCACTATAAAAAAATACTAAATATAATTATCTATACCTACTGCCGAACGTAATTGAGTGTATTAATATGTAATCTAATTTAATAGTCAAAAAACATTGAAAATATGTATTAAGGGCTAATGTCACCAGTTACGGATAAAGTTTCAGATAGTAAGCTGGTAGTTATTGCTGTCTACTCGATAAAGCTATTTTTTTCTATTTCGCTATCAAAATCTCTGATAATTTATCTAGTAGGCAAATTTTCCAGCTGTTAAATATTTGAGAGGTTTGACAGAGAAGTATCTCTGTAGTTTGTTAAAAGATCTCGGCACGAGTAGAATCATTTCGAATTTGGTTAAGTAGACTCAGACAGTGAAGGTGAGCGTTATTATGCATAAATCTACACTTGGGTCGCAAGCCCCAAGCACTGATCTGAACGCGATCGGCCTGGCAGGGTTAATCCATGGAATATTAAGTAGTTTTTTTTCATTCTTAATACTTTAGGATTAGCAGGATGATTCAACGTGATGGAGATTTTTTTACATACGAACATTCATACTTTCATACTAATGTAAGATAGGAGATCACGTGCAAGGGCGATATATCTTTAAGCTTTAATATCAATTGACTACAGTAATTGTATAGAAATAATATGACAAGGGTCAAGGTCATGTCCACGCAAACGAAATTTCGAAACCATATTTTTAATATAGCAATTATACCCATGTATCTACTCATTTAGACTAGCCACAAAATCAATCTTGCACGAAATGCTTATATTAATTAATTAATTAATTATTTTAGGATAACCATAAGTTATTACAAAGAAATTGAATAGAATTGGAAATATAAAACCTTGCTATGATTGTAAAAATATAGATAAATCACAAATACTACATTTCAATATCTATCTCTATACAGTTTTAACTCTAAATATATATCTATATTTTTAAATATTTAGTATACTTGAACAAAATGTACGTGTATAGGCAAATAGTCCATTTACCTACTATAAAGAGACAATCAAAGCGAAGAGGCACAGCGGCAATAATCTCCGCCACTGAACACGCAATGTCTCAAATTCAACTGGGAAAAGGCGACCAGAGTGCCTTAACTAGGTTGGCTAGAAAGATAAAGCATGAAGCTAATAAATTCCTAGCAATGCTTTGATAGTGTTAACTGTGTGGCCTTTTTATTTTTAATATATAAAAAAATAATCATCCAAATGATTATATTTATCATAATATTATGTCTTTATTTCAGTCAGTATATATATAGTTAAAATGACAATTTTGTAATAAGATTATCGTATAACTAAGCAGAAAAAGTTAATTACATTATTCTTCTGAAGTTAATTACATTATTATTAATTCAATAGGATTTGTGTCAAATTTTAGTAGTGATTTCTGCTGTAAACTGCAAATGCCCATAATGTACAAATATGTCAATAAAAAGTCATATATTTATTATATGTGGCACAAAAAAGGACAAAATGCATCTTAGTGGCTGCATCTTTTCTCATATTAAGCCGAGTTGTAATATTTTTTGTGTGAGGCCACTTCAATTAATGTGAACCTTTTTTCTTATAACTAAATTAACTAAAATATTTTTTTGGATTAGGAATTTGATGATATAATTTGCTATAACACCTCGTTTCTTGTCGCTCAGTTTCAACATATATTCTTAATATATTCTAAATATTATTATATTATAACTGAGTAATGTTAGTGAGATATGACTTAAATATTTTGTTTTCTTAATTTTATAAATATAATCATAAATTAATATTAGGTGGTCCTAGCTAATTAACACAACATTTCAAGCAAGACATTTTTTAAGAAATTATTATCAATATAAAATGATGAATGGCTTATATAAAGTATCAAATTTTACTTTTTAAATATATTATATATAACAATATTCTTTCTTTATGAATCTGTGATTCTCGATCAGTAGCATAAAAATCGATAATATTTTTGAACAATACTTCTACCCTTTAATCTTTATGCGTCAAGCTTAGACAAGTTTCTGCTGTCCGCTTTCACAAAATAAGTATCCATTATCGTGGATCTCCATCGCGTACAGTATACAAATACACAAAATACTAACATGTATATGTTTTAATCAATAAACTTCTCCCACAAAATATGATCACTAAAATACTTAAGGTCGGAGATATGTTTTACGATAGGTGTGCTACGTCAGAATTGGTCAAATTGACAGAATTTGACCAATTCTGACTGTTTCGTGTCACGTGACTGAAGCATAAAATTAAATATTTTTATTTAAGGATTTTATGGTAAATTAATTATTATTTTGGTGAGGTATTTTACTTTATAATGCCTTTTAACGTATTATTCATAAGGATGACACCGATTAAAACTGTTATTTTTCACACTGTCAAATCAGCCAATTCAGAATAAAATAGTAAAAACATTAGTCGTTATTGTTTACATTTCCAGGGGGCTGACACACCATAAGAAATTTCCAGAAGGATTTACATTTGGTGTCGCCACAGCAGCTCATCAAATAGAGGGAGCATGGAATGTCAGCGGTAAGAAAATTGACCTTAAATATCAGCAGATTTAAATGATATCTTATCATTCCTTTGAGAGAAGATTATATTTATCATTAGTCTTGTCAATCAATTATATTTTATCATTGTCGCATTGAAAAACACCCATGAAGTACATATTTGATCCATATCAAACTGACATATTGATATCTTTAAACTTAAGTCTTCAGAAACAAACAAATCACACATACATGTTCTATTTTTAAATAGTTGCTACGGGATTTATTTAGCAATTAGTTGCTGATAGAAACTTCATTTATTAATTTATATAGGTTCACGCTGTATCCCGCACATAGCAAGGTAGGCAGAGGGAACCGTAGGTTGAAGGAACTAAGTGTTAAACACGCCATTCCCCAATCTCCGCCATTCGAGGCATTGCATGCTGAGTGACGGAACTCAATGCCGCGCTTTGCCTTGTTGCCAGAGCGAAGAAAATGAAAATAATTTATCCTCCCCGAGTGGCAATCGAACCCACAAACCGTCGCGTTTACAGGCAGACGCTGTGCCTCAGCGCCACAACGGTCCTCAAAACCTCCATTACGTCGAAACTAAGCAACTTATGATAATGCTACATTTCATCATTTCTTATAGTTTGGGCTTTTTTTTTCATGTTCTTCATCTTCATTATGTTATTCATCAATGTTACAGACCTTCAATTATAATATGTTTTTTATATCTTATAGCTTACCTGGCTTAGCTTAGCTTATTATATTTATATATCAGTTGTGTCTTGTGACAATCACAATAGTTTCAGTCTAATCCATCCAATAGATTCAAAGATTTGCGTGTAATACATGTCTGTATTACATGCAAATCTTTGAAACAGACAGACAAAAAAAATTTAAATCTTTATTTCTATGTGTGTGTTCTCTTCCATTAAATTAATTTTTCGATTATTATAGGAGGCTTTAACTATAGCTATTTACAAATTCATTTTTACTGTACAAACAATATATAAAAAAGTTCTTTAAATAAGTAACCATATAAGATGTAATTTTATTACTATTTACTGTGTAGACAGTAAGCATTTAAAACATAACTTGTCATACCTTTCTAAATAGAAATTAGTGTTTTTGCATCAAACGTCTTCCTGTCCTAAAGATCTGACACAATATTATTAATATCTTTAATGAATTATCTAAGAACGCAATACATTTAAAATAAAATAGCGATAAAAATATAATATAATGACATTTAATTAATTATTAAACTTTTAAGGTAAGTCCGAAAACGTTTGGGATCGCCTGACGCATACGCGACCATGGATGATCGCAGATGGGACCAACGGCGATATCGCTTGTGACTCTTACAATAGATATCAAGAAGACGTAGATGAGCTAGCATACCTCGGTGTTGACTTTTACAGGTTTGAAAAATATTATCATATAAAATTTAACGTTTGTAATGTTCGAAAGTAATAATTACGAATATTTTATTGTTTCAATTTGACTTTATAGGTTTTCGTTGTCATGGGCAAGAATCTTGCCTACTGGCCGCGTTGACTATGTAAACCCTGATGGAATCCGCTACTACCACGCTCTTCTTGATGCTTTAGCTGAGAAAAATATTGAACCATTGGTAACGTATAAGTTTTTTTTTTATCTTCACACTTTACGCCGTTATGGCAGAGTAAAAAGAACCTAGTGTCAGTTCAGATCGTTTTCCGTTTTACAGGACAAAGAAATTCAAATAATTGGTTTCACCGAGTGGGAATCGAACTCAACCATCGCATTATCAGAGAGACGTATTCCCACTGCGCCAATATCCTACATAATAACTTTATTTGAATAATTTTACTAATGCATGAATATAATACTTAGTAAGATTAAAAACATCTTAAAATCTAAACAAAAATATTTACGTAGCAAAATTTAAGCCAATCTCTCTTAAATATCGCTCAAGCTTTTCTAGCTAATTCTCTTTTTCCTTTTGTTTATTTCTTATCGTCGAAACTCGGTAAACTATTGTTGTAGCATTGTTGGATGAATTTTAAAGCATCGAAATTATATGAATTACTTCAAAATGTTATGAAATAATAAATTTACTTTACTCACCATTATTTACACCGAGTATGTATGCGAGTTCCTTTTAGAAGAATTAGTTTTTGTTTTGTACAGGTAACCTTATTCCATTGGGACTTACCGCAAACCCTTCAAGACCTAGGTGGTTGGGCCAATCCAAAAATGATTGATTACTTCCGTGACTATTCCGACTTATGCTTTAGGGAATTCGGAGATAAAATTAAGTCTTGGATCACTTTCAATGAGCCTTATGAAATTTGTGAAGACGCATATGGAGATGACAAAAAGGCACCAGCAATAGAAAGTCATGGTGTTGGAAATTATTTATGCAGTGACACACTACTAAAGGCTCACGCTGAATCCTATCACCTATACAATGAAACCTACAGACCTGTACAAAACGGAAGAATAATGATTTCAATCAATTCTATCTGGTACGAGCCAAGTGACCCTGAAAATTCAGAGCAAGTTGCCCTAGCCGAAGTTGCCAATCAATTTAAAGTACAGTATTTTCATACATATATATTATAAATACATATTTGAATATAAAACTTTGAAAAAATATTTTTTTTAGCTTTACATCCCACACATTGCAGGATACGCAGAGGGAACCTTAAGATCTTAATGCTAAGTTGCGCATTTTAGCACCGCGCTTTGTCTTGTTACCGGAACGAGGAAAATAAAAAAATATTCTCCTGGTGTAAGCATTGAACCCAGAACTGTCGTTTTCAGTCAGGCGCTGTGTCGCTGCAATAAACAAAAAAAAAATTATTTTTACATTAATATTTATTATTTTAAAATCGATTTTGATTATGCAACAAACATATCATCTCTTTTAGTTTGGATGGTTTGCGCACCCAATTTTCACTGAAGCTGGCGGTTATCCCACAGTCATGATTGAGAATGTGGCACGACAAAGCCAAGCGGAGGGTCTCCCTAAATCTCGCTTGGAACAATTTGACGATTACTGGATTGAAAGAATTAAAGGCACCTCAGATTTCCTCGGCATAAATCACTATACCACACACCTGATCACAGGGCCGGGTGTTGACCCTACTGCGAAGTCGCCATCATGGTTGAAAGATATCGGAGCTGTTACTTCTTTAAAAGTTGGCGGGGATTCAGCTTCGGAATGGCTAAGAGTAATTATAATTATATTTACTGCACTAGTTCTACTTTCATATATTTATTATACATAATATTAGCTTATTATTATTGTTTAAAATAAATAAAATACGACAACAATCAATAAATAACTACAAACATCAAAAACTACATTGAAGTCTAGGAAACAATAATGTATATCAAAATAGTACTTTATATTTTCTATATATATATATATATATATATATATATATATATATATATATATATATATATATATATATATATATATATATATATATATATATATATAAATATATATATATATATATATATATATATATATATATATATATATATATATATATATATATATATATATATATATACATAATTTATTTAAGTGATTAAATCTACACAGATTTCACGCCGTTTATAATAATATACTTTCAGGTGGTTCCTACTGGGTTCGCCAACTTATTGCGATGGTGCAAGAGTTCCTATAATGACCCACCGATTTATATAACTGAAAACGGATGTTCAGACCGAGGTGATATACAAGATTACAGCAGAATTCAATATTTGAATGTAAGTTTAAAAATATTTTTGAATTAGTTAAATGTTTAATATATTCTTTATGATAGTTAAAACCAGACAGAAAATTACGTTTTTGATCATTCTATTACTTCTAAAAAATATTATTGTTATATGTTTATAGGACTACCTCTCCGAAATTTTGAACGTTATTTACGATGACGATGTAAAAGTTCTTGGTTACACTTTATGGACACTAATGGATAACTTTGAATGGCGCGCTGGATTTTCGTAAGTGGGGCTATTTCTTATTTATTCTTTGTGTAATTATTTTATTGCGTTTGTAAATTATTAGGTAAAATTTGTGTCAATCTTGTTCTAATAATATTAATTTTTACGTGGTTCGGTTGAGGCGCTAATTAATATTGTAACAATAGTTTCGATTAACGAAAATACTTATAATTTTATAAAAACGATTCCGAGAGCTAATGTATTCACAGCCATCGCTTATACGGTCCTACGCCTCCCAACTGTACCTCGATACCTCGTCAATCTTGATATATAACCCAATAAATAAATACAGTAGCAGCTTACGACGGCTTAATATATACAATGATATATTTTTTTCTTCTTGTCAGTGAACGCTTTGGTTTATACTACGTTGACATCAGCGACCCAGATCGTCCAAGAACACCAAAATTGTCTGTAGAATACTATAAAGAACTGATAGCCACACGAGAGCTTCCACAAGACGAACGTTTCAAAAATCCTGCTGTAAGTATATTTACATGCTTATTAATGTGATTTATACAAAAATTATATTAATTTATGTTTCTGTTTTAATATTACGTGAATAGGAAGTGTCTATTAAATACCAAAACGATTATGATAAAATATTAATAGAGTAAGGTCAGGCAAAAGGAAATAGCGTTTATAGATATTATAATTATAGGTATATGTCATAGCCATGTAGTGTTCAATACAAATTACAATACTCATTTTGGAGTTACTCATAAAATAGTTTTTTTAATATACACATAATATTACAAATATGTAACAAGTTTAATTTATTTTTTATATATTAAAGAATTGTAATTACAATTCTGACGCCATCGCAGTGGAGACCTCAACCGTCCTAAATGTTTCGAATGTAATATTTTCATGTCCTCAGTCTGGTTGCTTCTTCTGGATTCTTATTAAATCAATACTAGCTCCAATCTGGCCCTACAATACAAATAACAGCAAAATAACAAATAACAATCAGTGTTTTTTTTACTAACAATTGTTTGGACATTCACATAAAAAAAACTAAATAATGTTTATTATATTACTAGTTACTGCCAGGAGCTTCGCATATGCATGCATACCCGCATAATCGACAACCAACGGACAAACACGACTTTAACTTTAATTGGAACCGCATGATACAAAGAGCTAGATCTGTAATTTTGTATTTTCTTTATCGGCTTAAAACTTTCTAAACTAAAAATGTGTGCCACTAAGCATGCAGAAGTGTTATTTATATAGTATAAATAAGGTTATGGAAATTTGTATCATAATTATATCTTTTTAATTTTTTACTAGTCAGTAGTCATATATTGTATATATATATATATATATAGTCATATATTGTGTATATATATATATATATATATATATATATATATATATATATATATATATATATATATATATATATATATATATATATATATATGTATATATATATATGTCATTAATGACCTTATTGTAATTAAGTATACAAATTAATATAAGCATTTTGTTCAATATATTTCACGTTTTATCGCTATAAAAAAAATTAACTTTAATATGGCTTTTATGCATGTAATTTAACAGGTGCATGAAGGTGTATGAAACAGCTAGCGGCAATTACAAATTTCATGGCATAACAATAAGTAGGTATATTGTATTAAAAATTTTACTACAGACTTCTGCATTTTTTTTAAAACCTAATGCTTTTTTATTTTTACTAATAATGGTGATCGATTATTATATTTAAGCTATCATATAAATAAAATAAATGACAGTTCACATTTAAGTTATATTTTATAGAAGACTACAAAAAAAATATCTATCTTAATTTATACCTGTTATAACAATAAAAAAATGTGTATATGCTTTCTATAAATCTAGAAATAAACATACACATTCACATCCGTAAAGTAAATAAACTTGAGCCGAGCATCCTGTAATTAAGATATTATTAAATTAGTTCACTCTTCCTTATAAATCCAATAGAACTTTCTTACAAGTTATATAATCTTGAAACAGATTAAATTTATACTCGATAAATTACTTAAAGCAATATGCATTATAATAATAATAATAATAATAAATCTACGTATCGACCTTCATATTTATATATTATTTCAGGTTAATTAGTAGTGCAATAACAAAGAGTCTATATTTGTGAACTAAATAATTTTTTTTTGTATATTTTTCTAAAACTATTTCGTTTATATTATTTTTTAGCTATCACTCAAAACGGAACTATAAGGGATTGGGTTGAGGCAAGTGAAAACGATAATGGATATTAAAACAAATATTTATTTATTATAAGAATATCAAATTATGTACAATGAAATTACTGCAAATTAGTATAATGACATTTATAATTCCATTGCTATAACATTGATAGACATTTATGTACACTACAGAGAAAACTTGCGTGTGTCAGACTGAAAAGATATGTTTGTAAAATATAGGCTATACTTAAGAAATAAACTATATTATAGTTTACACTTATTATATTGTTCCGAATATTATTCCGTGAGTCCCAGAGACGTGTCGCAAACGGTTAGCAAACATGGAATGTTTCTCATTATGTATTGCAACGAAAACATAGTAGATATTAAGGTTAATAATTTAACAACTTAAATTTATTTTAGTAATTTTTATTTAGTCTATATTTTCAACATGGTTGTGGTTACAGTTTGGTAAAATAACGAAGGTATTTTTATAGAAGATGCTTTACAATTTAATTTGTCCCTATTATATTTTTATTATCTTATTAATAATTTTATATTGATATATCATAATGTATAAATAACCTCTACTATGCTTTCAAAGACGTTCACATAATGTAGTGCATGTTTTGTTTGTTACTTAAAGATAAATATAAAAACGCAGCCACATTTAAAATATAAGCGACGCTACAGGTCGATGCAAATTAACATATAAAGGAAAGGATAAAGCAAATATAGAATAATGAACCGAACAATATGAAAAGCATCAATACTTACGAGTACAAAAATTAATAATCGACAAATACAAAATAAAGTACAACGTAGGATCGACAGAATACAAAATATAATATTGTATTATAAACCCAGCACCGTTACACCTAATTATAATATAGTTAAACAGTTGCTATTATTGCTATTCATGTAATTGAACATTACAATAAAGACTTACAAGAATAAAGTACTTTTACTAATATGGCAAAGTTTTCAATGTAGTATTTTTAATTAAATCATAGGCCTAATTTCAACATTATTTTCAAACCGTCTATATGAATTCATACAAATTCTAAAGACTAGGTGGGCTAAATCATAATTTTTTGAGTAATTTTTCGTTATAAAAGACAAGTTGTATGTATTAGAAGATAAAAAATACGTTGAAGTTTGCACTGCTACTAATATTAGTCTTAGATAATTGAATTCTCTCTCGGCTCTCTTATTGCACTTGCAGCAAGCACGCACTAGCACTCTCACAGTGAAATATTATCAGCTTCAGCTTAGAACATAAAGAGCACTCTGCAACAGCAACTATGTGAGTACTGTTTATTTTCTAAAGTTCCCTATCTAGTGGCACCACGCACACGCAAATACATCGTACACGTACGTCGCTATCATAATAGTGAACTTAATAGTTGCCAAAATTACTAACTAAGTTGCGTTCAACTATCTCTATCCTAAACATAATCTCGAAAAATACACAAGGACGGTGTAAGTAGACAAAACACGTTACTACAAAAGGTAGGTATATAAGTAGTTTATTTGATTTAACATTAATACGATTCCGTGTGTAAAAGTGTAGAAATATATCAATCTTAATTTAACACAATAAATAAATTGTATAAAGGCACAATAAGGCACAGATACATTGAAAGCATCACAATCTAAGTATTATCGATAAAATAAAAATCGTCCTAATCAAATAACATCGACGAGTTCAGCAGAAAGTAGGATTTCCAATAATCTAGTTTTAAAGAATACGGGAAACCTAGATTTGCCCAGTTTGCTTAATGCAAATGAACTTCTTTCACTCAAGAAAGAAGGCTTGCTATCACCACGGACTCCCTGAGCTGGGTTACCCGGCATCTGTCAACAAGCCACGCGCACTTAAAACAACTTAAAATTCACCAAGCTAATTTGTTTCATACTAACAGATGATCAAGATATTGTTTGATTAATTGGACGTTTTAGTATATAGAATGCCCGCATATTATCGAAAATATATAATGTACAATCGTACAAATAAGTATAATACAAACGTACATATTCATATTGATGCAAATCAATGGCGTACTAATGTATAAGAATACTTATCATGCAGAATTTCGCATTCGTATCTCATTCCGATAAATGCCGAGACGTGAAAACCAATTCTGAATAATAAGCGACCGGACTCCACCCTACTCTCCTTCATTGTTTGGTAAATTTTGAAGAATTATAAAAAAAAAATTATTAACATTGTTAGACATTCAACAAATTCACACAATTCATACATGAATACTCCGTTCATTTACACGTTACTCTATTTACCGTCATTTACTGAGTGAAATATACACCATTACCGTCCACCGACACTCGGGTGCGAAGTCGATTTTCTGATGCGGTAAGTACTCTACAGTTACAATATAATACCTAATTTATAAATTTGTGGGTTTGCCCGAGGACGCTAGGACGCTCTGCCGCTGTCCTCTACAGCCAGGTGAGTACGTTGTCGGGCTTGCTGGGCGTCGAGTTTATCAGCGACTGCACGTCGTCCAGTAGTATATCATTTGTAAATTCTCCCAACTGTAATTGAAATGGACTTTATTTTAAATTGCTCTACATTTTTTAGTAACAGAATAAATTGAAAGTGACAAGTGATTATGTAATAATTATACTCAAATTACTAGAATAACTAATGAGCGTTAATTTTTATATTAATAAAAAATATAATTATTTTCAGTGAAATGATAATGCATGAATTATTTAAATAAATAATGAAAGTATTCATCGAAATATGGTAAGGACGACAACGACATTCTAATAGGAATTCAACATCGTTACCTTGAGCAGGCATGTAGTTACCTTACTGGTTTGTAACATTAACGTACTGGAGAGTTTCGTTCATAGCAACATTAAAATAATATTACACAAACTCATTTACTTTCGTCATTTTATAACTTAATTAAATTTAATCTATTTAGTAAATGTAAAATGTGCAATCTTATTAGTAAATGCGCTTTCATTGTTTAAATATATAATTTGAGTAAATCGTTTGCTCTTTAGTAATGATATAATAATGGCGACCTCAATATATTCTCTACTTTACTTTTTTTATAAAAAAATACTTTTGTCTTACAAAATTACTCTTACTGATCATCATAGTCAATATACTCTTTTTATGAACACTATTCGATCGCAAGCAAATAATGTAAAGAACATAATAAAAAGGATGTCGTCACACTATAGAGTACTATTTACTTGTAATGAGGGTACCAGGTCGTCGGTGTCGCCGAGTGTGATGTCGGCCGTGTCGAGGTTGGCGCCGGCCTCACTGGTGCAGTCCATGCGGTCGTCCATGCTAGTTAGGAAGTCCTCGGGCGTGTGTGGCATGGAGTAGGAGGACTGCGTGACGGCCATGCCGAGTCCGCTGTCCGCCGACTCCTGCCTCTGGTGGTCAGTCAGCCCCGACAAGAACGGGTCCAGAGGCAGGTCGGTGCTCGTCCCGGTGTTGCTAGGCAGCGCCACCACTATAGGCGAGGATTGCCGCGCCATTAACTCTGACTGGAGAAATTTTCATGCATCTTGAGCTCATATATTTTTCGATGTATTGCTTTTATTTTACGGTGAGTGCATTCGCGCTCGCAAGTGACGGGCATATTTCGAAGTCGTTAATTACGTTTAAAAGTTTTTTTAATATCTTTTACTACCTACTATAATGCATATTTTGTTGTTAGCTTCACGCTGTCCCGCACATAGCAGGGTAAGCAGAAGGAAACGTAATCTGAAGGAACCTAGTGTTAAGACACTCCGGTCCCCGCTTTTCGCCTTAACGCCGCGTTTTTTGCTTTGTTGCTAGAGCGAATAAAATGAAAATAATTCATTCTCCCAGAGTGGGAATCGAACCCACAAACTGTCATGCCAAACAGTCAGATGCTCTGCGCCACGACAGTTCTAAATTGAATTAAACTTTCCTATTTTTCTATCATTTTCGATTAAATTATTCTAATTTATTTTCATTTTTAATGCATGTTTTCAGTAAATAATGACACTAACCTGGAGTAATATCTCCTGCTGGCGTTGTTTAAGTCTTTCTCGTTCTAGCTGTAGTGACTGCAATCTTAGTTTTTGTTGGCAAGCCTGTATTGAGGCATTGGCCCAGCCTCCACCCGCGGCCCCGCTCGCCGTCGGAGTGCGTTGTAAGTGTTGCGCTGAAAATAAAAAAGAACATTATTTATAACAAAATTTTAGCTCTCCACTGATTTATTATTTACTCTAATACATAATAAACTTACGTATCCTTGGATCAAACCAGGACGTCGTCCGAGCGGCGTGATTTATAAAGTATATTTCTCCTTCCGGTGTCGTTGCCTGTTCCCAGCCTTCCGGCAAAGGCCCGAGAGGATCTGTCGTCGTATTAGTGCTTGTACTCTTCGCTGCTGAAATTAATTAGACGCGTTTGAATATATTGAAATAAAATAAAATAAATTTACTCAAAAGCAAACGAGTTTTTATTCTCTCAACAGCGACTAGTTGCAAGCTAGCAGGTGGTAGATACGAAACAAGTAAACAAGAAATATTATCATTTAAACGGTTGAAAATGAAATGGTTACGCTAGAAGGTCGTCGAGTTAATTCTGAGAATTTTACAGCGCAATAGTGTCAAGCATTGTGAGACACTTATTGTATGCTTGTATCCAGAAAATGATATTCAAAGGAAAGCATAGGTTTTAAATCGTTACAAACTCCAATGTCTGCAAAACATTTCCTCGTAATGTTTTCAATGTACTATAAAGAGTATTTTCACATCGGACCGTACCGTTTGGTTGGGCCAATTCATACGGAGAATAAAATGAATCACCATGCAACGGATGCAACGCCAACTCACCCTCGCACATTCATGCTCATCTCGCGCTCATGAGGTATGCGACACGTAACAAATGGACGGCCATTCATAAACAACGGCAGTTATATAATTCACATATATTAATATTCATATTTAAGCTTTTAGCATCGCCACAAAATTTAATATAAATATATTTGATTATATCTACATTATAATTTTTGAGAATCGTGAGGTGTAGAAATCCTAGTGATAATTCACTTTGCACTCTACTTTCAGTCCAATTTGAGACAATGCTGCTGGGTGGGATCTATCTCTCCAATTTGTACAATCGGTACCAGTGAATCGAATATTTTACAAATTTAAGCACTACTCCGAAACTTGTAGTTATTGCACAAATAAATAATGAAATAATTGATCTAGATGTCAAAAGGAAACTAAGTTCATATATACGTATTTATACTAGTGGACACCTAGTAGACGCAACTTCGTTGGCGTGGACTTTATGATCCTTGCCACCCTACAGATTGCTATACTTTGTCATTGAGATTCATGACATAGTTTTGGTACGGTCACACGTGGTAGATTTTTAGATGGCACAAAACTGGTAAGTACGCTCACTAATTAATTCAAAAGATACTTCTACTAATTTTGTAGTTTAGCTTATCAATTCTAATTCTACATCAGGTGTTCAAGATACTTGATATTATATATTCAAATATCAATTGAAAATCTAAATTACGTTAAATGACTTTTATTAAGGCGCCATTTCGGTATTTCTTCATATGAAGTTCCAGATCTTGGATTTTCATATCACGCTTAAAAGCATTTACTAAGGAGCCATTTTCTGGTTTCTTATAGTTTAGTTGTTCTATTGTGGTTCTACATCAGATGTTCCAGATCCTAGATTTTTATAAGTCATTGGAAAGTGCTTACTACGTTCCATCATTTTTGATATCGCGGTGTTTCATTTCATTTATTATAATTTAGCTGGTCTACTAACTGGTACTACATCAGGTATACTAGTCTTCAAAATCGATTATGGCCTGGATCCTGTCCTGACTAACTTATATACACCAAAAAAGTTTCAATGAAATCCATCCAGCATATCCGAAGGTGACGAACAGACGGACAATTTCTTTTTTTAAAATCATGAATTCATATTCTGTTTGTGTGTTTACAGAGCCCTGCTTAATTTTTTCGTAAAAAGATACATTTTTTTTTACTGTTTTATTATAGTATAGATATATAATACTTTTAATGTATGAACGATATATATATGATGATGATAGTTTTACGAAAACAAGTATTTAATAAAATCAGATTAAATAATGAGGTATAAATACTGAATTTAACTCCAAGAATGACAACTTTATTACGTAATATTGGAGCTACATAATATTATGCATTTTAATTATGAAACACTCACAATAAATATATAATATAAGACTATGTACTCGTACAAAACAAATACGTGCCTGGAATGCATATACCTATATTTTTAATATAAAAAAGATCTGTACATTAAACATTTTAACAAAAAAGTAGTGTGGTGAAAAAATGGTAATAGTATGATTTTTATATTTATTGTCTATGCATTGGTCTGTTTGTACACGCAAATCTACGCATTTACTAGATAAATTTGAATAAAACTGATACACCCGATATAGAACTATAGTGATAAAGTTAAATTATGGAAATAATTAAATGCAGCCTTAGCAAAAGTAGTTCATCGGGATGAGCGTGTTTTAACCGTTATATAAAAATAATATCTGGGACATTTCATAAAAAACCACACTAGGCAAGCGAACCGATAAGTATACATAATGAAATGCAGCCTTAGCAAGAGGTGTTGAGTATGGTGAGGAGTTTTCATTGACAAATAAACATTATTGAAAATTGAGGACATCGTGGCGCAGTGGCAGAGCGAATGACTTTTATCGCGATGATTGTGATCGTGGAGTTCGATCTTCTCATCTGAGGAGAATATGTTGAATGACTATATTTAATCACTTTTATTTCCCAGCTCTGGTAAGACCAAATTCGGCCACTCAAAATGATTCTAGCTTTTAGCATAACAAGGGTCAAAGTCCGCACATACGAAGTTGCCGGCGGTACATTTGATATATCTTAAATTTTTCATAAGCAGAGCATTTTAACATGTAAATGTAATGCATCATTTGAAAATTATTTTATATTTGAAAAGCAATATGTTATCGCGACATCAGATTATAACAAGGTATGCGCTATAAAAACATTATTCGTACGTCAGGTGATCTACATAGTGGGATTGTTTGCGCCTATAATAAATCTGAGATAAGAGCATCTTCAGCCTGTAACTTGCTCTATTTAGCGTCGAGTCAGAGGTGTGCACTGCCATGGAACGTGACTAGAGCACGTACTGAGGTAAACTATCATAAGACAATGCATAAATATGGATCTACACGTGACTCTTCGTTAACTTTGATTTGAGTAAATGTCCTTGTTATGTGTTTCTAATATTATTTAGTTTTCAATATACCTATGTAGGTATTAAGCAATTCACTTTCCACATAAAAAAACCACAAATAAAATATTTGTTATTAAAGTTTATATTATCGTATTGAGTTATGTTTTGAAAATATGAACAGTTTTTGATTATTGCCCACCAAAAATTCGTATTCATACACTTATGATACTACGTTTTACGTTTTCTTTAGTTTCAAAATAATAGGTATATATTTTATCTGAGGTTTACCTACTTAGCGTTTGATTATAAATAGAAATGATTGCCTGCCAAACATCTGCGAAGGCGATTTTTTATATTGATTATAAATTAAAATATTTGAATGTAGTAGAATATCCAAAATTATTAAATTAAATATTAAAAAAAACTATATAGGCAATACGAACAAACCTACATTGCTAGATAGTTAACTTCAGTAACAGAATCAACAAGGCAGAAATGAAAAGAATTAGGTGGTCTATAGATGGTCCATATTAAAACAAACGTGTCGCAAGAGCGCTAAAAGCCGCGCGCCGGCGCCGCCATGGCCGCTGTGCTGGCGCCGACACACCAATGTATTTTCCGAACACCTTTCAACGCTCGTCTCGCATCGACCGACGGAAACAACGCGTTAATTCCCGTCATAAAATCAGTTTTAGAATTCGGGTTATTTACTTGTTTTTATTTTAGTTCCATGATAATTTTAAACGTCGCTCCGAAGCCAATTAGATCACGTGAAAACAAAATCGAGTAATGTTTGCTTCTAAAATGTAATAAAATCAACGTTAACGTTAATTTTATTTTTATATTAAAAAATCAATTATATAAAAAAATCGTAATTTTATATATTCTTACTACTGTTAATATTAACAAAAGTGAGCGGACTAACAATTTCGCTAGATTTATTAAATATCAAATTAGTATATTATTTTACGCACCAGGGGCATCCGGATGCTATTCGGAGCAATTTATTTTGGACCCTCCAAAAAAGGTGTGGATGATGTGTGTGCGAACATTACAAAACCATCGGTCATAGAACGGATACTATAAAATAAAATGCTTATAAAGAAAATACCTGTCGTTACAGCAGCAATAGCCGGTGCGGCCGCAGGTGTGAGCAACGCCTCTGCACTCTGGTGCTGGATGCCACTTGTTACTGTTTGCGCAGCTAATGTCTTACGAGGGTCCTCCCATGTAGTAGTCTTAGTAATGTGACTGTAAAAAAATAAGTTACTAGCTTTATAAAATCGCAAAGAATACTTTTATAGTTAATATTGCCTATTTATTTAGTTAATGCTGACTATTTATTGAATATTTTAAATGATATTTCTAAATTTTTTATATATTTATATGTATGTACGATTTAAGGAATTCTAAAGAAATAAATAGCTTCACCTTCGTCGTTTTCCGCATAGGGCAGATTAAAATAAGGCTTAAAATAAAAAAAAATCTAGATTTAATTAAGGGTAGATTTAAGTAAATGAAATTCTACGAAGCTTTTATGCCACCTGCTATAACCATTTTCATCGTATGATCTTATCTGTATAAATTATATAATAAAAGAATAGAAAATTCAATTGTACATTGCAAATTAAGAAAAATATTTATTGGATGGGTTAATATAGAAGCTAAAAAACCACTCAGCAGAATTATTGTCTGTTTATTTTTGTGCGAATAACGCAAAAAATACACGACACAAATGAAATAATTACAGTATTGTAGTATGGTCAATGCAGTTCCCGTGAAAACCGTTAGTGCCAAATAACTTTGATTAGTGATAACTACTGAGTAATTAAGTAAATTTTGATATAGAGTAGTAGATTAAACCCTAAAGCAACATAAAGGGAATTTTTATCCTTTTAATCAGTATAGTTTCCGTAGGAAAATTTTTAATAATTTACACATTCAAATTACGTCGAATACCTGCAAGTGAAGCTAAATCATATAACGTAATTTTTATAAACGAAAAATGAAAATTTCTAGAATATTTTGTTAGCGGCTCGTTTTGTAGCGAAATATAATTATTATTTTAAACATTGGCAACGTTAAAATATGAAAATAGAGCGTTTTGTACATTACATATATTTGTAACATTATTAAAAATAATGCATATAAAATAACAATTTCAATTTATATACTATATTTATATAATATATTTTTAAGCCAAGAACAAATAAATGGTGTATATGATTTTTATTAATAGACAAAATGAATTGAAAAAAGTTTCAGTCGTATAATAAATGTATTCGAAAATAACAAATGTCATCAAATCAGCCCATTACTGTCCACTGCTGGACATAGGCCTCTCTTAGGGTGCGCCAGAGATCCCGATCCTCCGCCTTCAGCATCCAGTCAGAGCCGGCTACCTTTTTTAGGTCATCGGTCCATCGAGCTGGAGGGCGCCCTACACTCCGTTTGCCAATTCGCGCTCTCCACTCTAGAACTCGTCTGCTCCAACGGCCATCGGTTCTTCGACAGATGTGTCCAGCCCACTGCCACTTCAACGTACTTATCCTGCGAGCCATGTCGGTAACTCTGGTTCTTTTCCGGATAACCTCGTTTCGGATTTTATCCTTTAAAGAGACTCCGAGCATAGCTCGCTCCGTAGCACGTTGGGCCACTTTAAATTTCTGGACCGACTGTTAGTGTCCACGTTTCGGCACCGTAAGTCATGACAGGTAGGACGCACTGGTTGAAAACTTTCGTCAATAAATGTATATCAAATTAAATGTGATGTCGCATGAAATTACAAAATGAACGGAATCCAGTTTAAGGCGGCGAAGTCACGAGTGGGCATTTATTCATAGTATTTTATAATTTTCCTAATTTGCAGTTTGTTAACGGAAAGTCTTATTATTATAAAAAAATTGACAACTTCATCTAATAATATTTAATTACTATTTAACAGCATTTAAGTTTCGGAAAATATTTGTATTTAATAGTAGATGCCCACAACTTCGTTAGCGTGGACTTTAAGATCCTAGGTCCGATTTTTACTTATTTTTTATTATCGATTGTTGTGTCGTTTCGAATTTGAATTGAACTGTCGTTTGTGGCAGGTGTTACAGATTTTTATTTTTTATATATCATAATGTCAGTGACTAATTTACATAACGCTGAATATTTTGCATTTTGTTAATGTGACATATCTTTTCTAATTTAGCTCATCTGTGGTTCTGCATTATGTGTTCCATTTCCTTGATTTTTATGTCAATGGAAAATGTTTTTCATATACCATTTTTGTTATGGTAGTATTTCAATATTTCTTATAGTTCAGCTGGACCTGCTATGGCTCTACATTTGGTGTGCTAGTCTTCAAAACAAGTTATAGCTTGTAGCCAGATCTAACAGCTATAGTATACCTACATAATATTTTCGTAAATATATTCAATGCACAGAGACAATTTCATTACTGTTTTATAATAGTATAGCAGAAGATAAATAAGTATGTGCCTAGTTTAATGAGAAATATCGGATGTATCGGAATAAATATCGGATTGATCGCTACTTTATAAGATACAAAATACGAATATCTTCCTTCGACGGGCGATTCGTAACTATAAAAATTGTTTTTTGTATTTAATTTTTTTATCACTATGTTTATTTTTATCATTATCTTCATACGTGTGGCTGAACGAATTTACAAGTACATGCGATATAATAGAATTGATAAATCCTTATTTATATTTAGGCTACTCTTTCTCATGAAGACTTATATAAAAAACAGTTATGCACATCAAATTAATAGAAATTTGCATAAATAAGTGAGCTTTTAAAGTATCTATATGTTCCGCAAATGAGCTTTAAATAAGGTGAACGAGCTAATAAATAAAAAGATTCATGTTAGCCTTCAGCTGTTAACAAGCCACATGTGGTGTAAAATACTCTACTTCCGTCGTTTCTATTACAAGATTTTTAAAAAATACTATAAAATATATATTAAATATCACTTGTCGGTTGTTGTACACAATAAAATTCGATGAATTTTGGAGCTTTCACCAAATAAACAAGTATTACAATAACCCGTTATGGCACATCAAATCAAGAGTTGTCAAAAAGTCTGCCACCAGTTATTTTGTTTCAAATGGTTGATGAGTTTTTTTATGCTTTACGCTGGGTAAGCAGAGAGAAGAGAGAGCAGCTTAGGAACCGCATCGTTCACCGTTCAAATGCACAATAAGTGTCATAACTTAATTCTCACCAGTAGGAATCCTCCGGAAAAACAGAAAAACTCCACCGCATTACCTTTAATAGTTACTGATATAAATTGATATATTAAAAATATCTTTACTAGGTACATGGACTACATTTTGTAACTGAAATAATTTTATCACATAAATATATACCTATAGTTGGTAGGTTGCATACCATATTGCAAAAGCTGATCGGTCCTACTGTGGTAAGGTCGTCTTGGGTGTTACACGCAAGCAGTTTATAACTAAAAGGCCGTTGGTAACAGACATAATGTGAGCCATGCCTCCCTACTTAGCGGTCGATGTGACCAATTTGTAGGTAAACCGGACGCGGCGTTTGCGATGGCGACCTAGTGAATAAGTACTCACTCCGTCATGATGAATGGCTCTTTTACTTTCATCACTTGAGTTAAATTTACTGCCCTTTTCTTCAAAACTATATATATATATATATATATATATATATATATATATATATATATATATATATATATATATATATATATATATATATATATATATATATATATATATATATATATATATATATATATATATATATATATATATATATATATATATATATATATATATATATATATATATATATATATATATATATATATATATATATATATATATCTATATATATATATATATATATATATATATATAATATATATATATATATATATATATATATATATATATATATAATCTATATATATATATATATATATATATATATATATATATATATATATATATATATTATATATATATATATGTGTATGTATATGTTATATATGTGTATATATATATATATATATGTATATATATATGTATATATATATGTGTATGTATATGTTTATATATGTGTATATATATGTGTATGTATATGTTTATATATGTGTATATATATGTGTATGTGTATGTGTATGTGTATGTGTATGTGTATGTGTATGTGTATGGTATGTGTATGTGTATGTGTATGTGTATGTGTATGTGTATGTGTATGTGTATGTGTATGTGTATGTGTATGTGTATGTGTATGTGTATGTGTATGTGTATGTGTATGTGTATGTGATGTGTATGTGTATGTGTATGTGTATGTGTATGTGTATGTGTATGTGTATGTGTATGTGTATGTGTATGTGTATGTGTATGTGTATGTGTATGTGTATGTGTATGTGTATGTGTATGTGTATGTGTATGTGTATGGTATGTGTATGTGTATGTGTATGTGTATGTATGTGTATGTGTATGTATATGTATATGTATATGTATATGTATATGTATATGTATATGTATATGTATATGTATATGTATATGTATATGTATATTGTATATGTATATGTATATGTATATGTATATGTATATGTATATGTATATGTATATGTATATGTATATGTATATGTATATGTATATGTATATGTATATGTATATGTATATGTATATGTATATGTATATGTATATGTATATGTAATATGTATATGTATAGTATATGTATATGTATATGTATATGTATATGTATATGTATATGTATATGTATATGTATATGTATATGTATATATATATATATATATATATATATATATATATATATATATATATATATATATATATATATATATATATACATATACATATACATATACATATACATATACACAGCAAGCCACAATTTGGCATGTAGGATCGGGAAAAAGCAGATTTTACGTTTTATATACGCAAATGCAATTGCAGGCTACATATCGTACATCGCTTATACATAAGCCAAAAGAGAAATGTGAAAAGAGAAAGCATTTTTAGCCAAAACTATTACTGAGAAAAATTTTAAGTAAAGTATAATTTGTAACATAACAAAAATGAAAGATAAGGAAATGATTTAGCAATGGAAAGCGGCCGAGGGCATGACCACGATGAATCGATTTGCTCGGGGCGTTAATGAACTTGGCCGCGGTATCAGCTGTTGTCGATGTCGCGCTAACAAACTGTTCTTAGTATAAAATGTGCTTGCACACCTGCAACGTGCATCTTGTTGTCAAGCGAAATGCAGTTCATGATGTACATAAATACAGGGTCACCGAATTTTAATGATTCTATATAGTTACATATCATTGCAATGAGTGGTATGCTTATTTTCCATGTGACTATCTTCAAAAGACAAAGCTTTTGCTATTCTATATAATAAAAAAAATCACTGTCATAATATTTTCACACACTACTTTTATATAATAGAAAGATAAATCATTAAAAATAGAAGTTATCGTATAAAAATGGGGTAAACGAATTATTTTCATTCGAATTTGGTTACGAGAGCTCTAAAACGCAACGAACGAGTTTGCGTTTTGATGTATTAATAAAAAAGGACATCTTATCACACATTTATAATTATTTAGTACAGCAAAATTTTTACTTGTCACGTGAACTAATAATGAACTTACATAATATATAAAGCAATTTTTAAACTCTTTAAGTAAAATAATATTGACTTAAAAAAAGGAACCTCTAACTCACCTAACCTAACTACCATATAAATTTGTAGTTTACGTTTTTACATAAATTTCATCCCCTTTTATCTATTATTTATATCCTTTTATTATTATTTATATAATTATAATTTTCAAATAATTATTTGTATGCATGAGAATCTCATCAATTTTAGTAAATTAATAATTGTCACCTACCTACCACCTACTTGTACCTACTTGAAATATTTTTGTAACCATTTTACCGATATGAGTAGAAAACATGGGGCTCCAGTGGAGATTGGTATACCGCATAGTGTGTAATTACAGCGCAGCCTGCCGACGCGGCGCTCACACCGATGCTATTGCATAACAACGTTATACAAGCCTGCGCCTGAACATACCTACTACATAGTTATAAATTATGACACTTGAAATAGTCACTTTTCTTAGAAATAAGTGTTAGTGACTCAAATTCTAATAACATATTTTATTTACCATAACGTTTCTGTTGTTTTTATATTGACTATTTGTTATAATTTTATATGCAAATTTATTTGATTCAATTTAAGTTGACTTTGTTATATATTGTATATCTCTTTTAAGGAATGATATACATTATTTCTTATCTTATTATTTATACTATTTCTTAACATTACCTATACCTATGTTTAGAAAGTTCCTCGAAGGTAGTTTATTGTTACACACAAGAATATGCAAATTAGATGTCACATACGTAGTAAAATTATAATATAAATAGACTTGGTGAACAATCACCAGGTGACAAGTAGTATTGAGAAACAAAATGTCTTTCTCTCGCGAAGGCCTTCTACTCTTACACAATACCGCTTGCAGTTCTCGATAGCTTAAACACCACTAGGTGTGCTTTGAAACAAAGAACGTATTTGTTCAATATACCAGACTAAAGTTGTAAAAAACTCGGCAACTACTACTTGACTAAAAAATAGAAGTGATCTATATTGATAATATACCCGCCAAAGTTTTATAAATGAGAAACAAAATATTTTTACAATTTGCTTGGTTTTGACGTGTATTCTTCATTCAATTTTATTGTTATCGTGGTAGTATATTAAAAACTCTTCTAAAAAACTAGTTTTAAAAAGCACCTTGTAACAAGATACAGTAACAGACAGAACATAATTAAAAGCAGCAAAATGTGCACCTGACCTAGTGATCGCTCCTAAGATGGCGATCGTTCATACGAGCAGCGGCGGATGCACGTCACGTCGGACGCACATCCTCATTCATCTTAAACATATTTTCCCCCTTTTTACATATGACTCCTCGTATCTACACTAAACCACAACGCTCAGGCCACCAAGTAACCTCTAAACAAATATATTATTTATTCTTGAGATTGATTGCGTAACCAAATAAATTGCGCGGTAACTGCACATCTAATTGTACCCCGGAAAACAGAATCATCAGGACAAGACGGGCAAGTTTCATTTTTAAGAATAATCCTTGAGCTTCATATAACAAGATGCTAAGATATTATTAAATAATGACATACAATACGAAACAGTTAACAGAAAACTTATTTAATATCGTATGTAATGGTTAATCTTAAACTATATAAGGAATATTATACTAAATAACAAAATTCAAATCTTTAACGTAGTAATGGTTGTAGTCGTGCAAAGGTGCTTCTTCGACAATACTTTAATTTTATACGATTATTATTTCACGATTGATAATAAATAAGTACCATTTGTTTTGTTTAATAAAAACCGATCAAATGTGTATAAGCGGATGATGATAGTACTTCGTAACAATCTGGCGGATAAATGGACCAATTCTGGGTATGACTCATTCATTCACATGAGTACGCTTTACTAACCAACAAAATTTATTTACGCTAACAGCATTGAATATCATGTTTGAGCTATACTCCACTATACAAAACCTATAATTACAAAACTGGGATAAAAAAAATTAAAATATTTATACGATCTGTGATTGTGAAGCCACCTGAAAATATGAATAAATCTACATTGCATGTAATCCGCATGCATTATTGATGTAATTGATCATATAATTTATTTTTTATGTTATACTCTACATCTACGACATGGATCGTAGGTTTTTCACCGAAAGCAACATGGCGGAGTCGGTGTTCTAAATTTGAATCTCGGACGAGTCGGCGCTCGCGTACGTAAATAAACGCACACAAGTAATCAGTAACACAGTACAAACGAGAGCAATGTGTAACACCAAATAAAACAAAACTAATATCTATTGATACCAAATTGTTTGAGATATTAGTTTTCTTTAAAATATAAATTTAGATTCGTGATATTCTTGCAAATTTAGGTATATTTTTTCTTTTCTCTTTGCAAACTACTAATGTGGGTGCACATAAGCTACCCACACAAACACAAGTGGACGAAAATGCCCGCGTGACGCATCTACTTCCGGCCGATGATTTTATTACGGGATCTACTGTTTCAGCCAGTGTGTAGATATTTAACGTGGTTTTTTTAGGAAATAATTATTAAGTATATTGTTTGATCTATCATATAAAGTTATATTTATGAATATTAATCATTTGTATATAAAGAGATAAATATAATATAAAAAAAGTGTTATTCGTCAAATAGTATTTTGAGACAATTTAATTCATACAGATTAGTAATATTACAGACACTGCAAATAGCAATAAACAAAGGTTATATCTGAAGGAGGATGGCGCCAGATCGTTTTCGCTTACGACAAAGGATCGATTGATTTATATTTATATCTACTGCTCTAGAATATCGAATACAAGAACACGTTTTGAAACACTTACAAAGTGTCATAAATTTCATTTCTAAATATTATATGTTAAAGGCTTTAAAGCTTTTTAATGATTCTAGAGCTATAGTTACGTGTATCTTTATGCACGGTAAATTATTATATCACATTACTGCGGTGTGTGGTATAATTTTTAGACTTGGGGTACCTTATTATAAATTAATACTTCACCCACTATTTATAATATGGGCTAATAATAATATCTCTATTCATATTATAACATTATTAAAAATTATTAAAAAGTTACCTACCGGATGTACAATAGTACATCCAGTACAGTACAAAACAAATATCAATTTCTCACTTCATATACAAGTTTTATGTGAAATATTATATAATCGACGGTGGGATATGTTGATGATTTGTTTATTTTATTTTTTAGATATATTTGTAAATTCTCCCCCTTATATTCCATTATTCTATTGTTTAGAGCATGTATTCACATAAATATTACTACATAGGTACTTATTTATTATATTGAATTATTACTTAATCAAAGAAGTATCTCTTATACTTCTACTTAATAGATACATTTTTATAATTCTTTATAATGTGTAATATTTATTAAACGCTTCTTTTCTTATACATTTTATTTAAATCATAAGCATAATGTTATCTGAATTCTATTCTGGTGCATATTAAAAAATATTGTACATTAGAAATTAACACTCATACGCTCGTCATATTGTTTACTACATGTGAACTATTTTCGTTTACACTATCGATTCGCCTACATATACTTCTATACTACTTCTGTGTTATTCTGTGTAGTGATCGCAAGGTAGTAGAGCGGGTGCGGACTTGGCGGCCTTGCGGCTAGGCGGTCTCCCATTCGCTGCCAGAGGTTAACAACGTGTTTTTCATCTAACTTTAGATAGTAACCAGATAGCATACTCGCGTTATATAAAAGAAATTAGGCATACTTTCAACCCTCGGTGGCTGATATTAAACTAAAGGAATTATTAAAAAAATTATATGTTAAAAGTTGTACGTTTTACTATTGCTATATATTGATCACTCACAATAAGAACTATACAGCCCTGAGATTAAATGGTAAATATCAAAGGTAGTGAGACAAGGATGACAAAGCGTCGTGGCCTGTCTTTGAGTCAACTAAGACCTCATATTTAACATCCGGGTCAAATAAATGTGTTATCATTAAATCCACTAAGAGCCGGTTTCCAAAACGAATATTGCAAAAATATCAACTGGTTTTTAAGTCGTTTATTTTATTACTTATAATTAATTTGAGAAAATTATTAATATTTCACTTTGTATGCGTACAATTTAAAAGTATGTTTTAATACTAAAACATACTTTTTAAATTATTAATTTTTTTATGATATTATAGAATTATTGCGATTTATATATATATATATATATATATATATATATATATATATATATATATATATATATATATATATAAATACAATCATTAGTACCTATCTAAAAATAAATTAAATTAACATTAAATACATTCATAAAGGAAAACATATCAAAATATACGTGTACGAAAAAATAAGTATACGTGGCGGCGTATACGTAAACAGTAATACCTACTGAAGTATTACTGTTTTATTGTAATGGCATTATGGACTCAATTTAAAAAAGTTATTAAGAGAAATTATAGATTCACTCAATGGTGTCGTACTTAGGTATACATCGGGCAATTTTTGTCCTATATGTAGACGTTAATCAGAAAAAAGCAGAACACGGAGCATATGTCCGGCGCCAACGGAAGCCAGTCTGGCACGAATAATTCATTGTGCATTACGCTACTCATTCATATGGCTTCCACTAGCCAGGTTGCGGATAGTGCGCCCATTCAGTAAAGCAAACGCACAGGAAGTTCTAATGGTCGCGACCACTTGTTGGGTACTGCTGTACCGGATTCGCGACTTGCCAGGAACTAAACAGTTAGCGCTACGGATATACTTTTTATCGTCCAGTCTAGACATCCAATAACTTTGCAACGATATACTACTACTATGATAAACATATCACAACTACTAATATAGAATATATAGGAAAAAAATATGAGATGAAGGAGCAACGCAGACTTTAAAGTTGAGGGAATAGTGCAATACGAGTTGCATCGTCGAGGCTACTGTCCTGCTGCGGCCGCGGACTTTGGACCTGACTGTTTATATGCATGTCTCGTTCCTTCTTGTGAACAAACGCTTTGTCCCGCTTGCTCCACTGCATCGCCATCATTATACTCACCGCTAGATTCGTTTCAACATCTTTTTCTGCCAGCGACAACCTAACTTGAACATTATTAGCAATATATATATATATATATATATATATATAAATATATATATATATATATATATATATATATATATATATATATATATATATATATATATATATATATATATAAACTACAGATACCTATTAACTATATGTTAAATAGAAGTGAATATAACTTTCCTTTTAGTTATAAATAATACATACAAACAATTAATTAATTATATTTACGACGACAACAACATAAATTAATGAATTTATTATAATTTACAAGAAGTATTTTCCTGTTCACTGAAGAAATAAAACAGTTTCGCAAGGCAAAGCAGCGGAGCATTTCCACAAGCTTGCATGACTGGTTTACCTTTATGCCTTTCTAAATAAGCTTAGTATTTTAGATAAAACTACCCTACAGATGATACCTATATGATTATAGTAATTGTGAGTGATTGCTGAGTAAGGCATACAATGTAACACTGAGGCAACAAAATGATATTTGCAAAAATGTGTAGGTGTATCTGATTACAACTTCGAGGTGCAAAATGTCACTTGTAATAATTTAAATATCGTTTGCGCAAAGTACAATTGTAAGCCACATTATATGTCTGTATATATCAAGGTCGGGTCACGATGAATTTTTTAATGTTTATAAAATATTCCAAGCAAAGCTTACTATTTTGATATAACAAACAATATTTACAAATTATTAATTGTAATTAATATAAACTAATTTTATTTGTGAATAAATAAAATCAAGTTTAATAAAATTCAACGAAAATGATCAAGTGTTAAGAAAAAGATGGTGAACATATCGATATGGGAATGGGAGATAATAAAATGATTGCTAGAGGTTCTAAGAATGCGGCAAGACGTTCAAAAGCCGAGACAGACCCGGGAAAAAAATCAATCCCTTTGTTACTAACAACTCAGTTGTACCAAATAAAATAAAATAAGCTCAACACAACCTGACAGTGCACTAGCAGGCAGGCGCCGAACATAATTTATCGATATAAGTAATGAATTGGATTTTATTTTAAACAGGCACGTAACTTACAATTTTTTTGTGTATATTTTTCAAAATAAAATAGTATATAAAATTGATGTTACAATTTATATTATTAATATTAATCCTAAGAGTTATGTTTTTTTAATTGTTTACATTACACTAAAATAATAATTTAAATAGTACAAAAAAATCTACCGTTGATAATATATAAACGATGTCGATACTCGATAGTCATAAGATGCGACAACACACAGTGTGGACTTTGGTATATCCACATAAAGAACGTCCTGATGGAGAGGTGATTGCCGGTGGCCGTGTAGCGGGGGGACCACTCGTGGGGTCGGTTCCGAGAAAATGAATCGAGCCTCGGAGGCAAGTTGCTGCGGCAACATCACAGAATCTTGTTAAGTCTACCAAGAGATGAAAAATGGATGGACATGTTTTATAAAGAAATTATATTTCTATTAATTATTAAAAATCACGTGTCAGCTATATACAATATTAACAAAAATACATTATTTATGTAGCTTAATTAATAACGTTTCTACATATATTCGCTAAATCTATCTTAAAGAAAACAATGAACCAATGAACCGTATAAGTTATGTTTTTAAGCATATAAAGTACACATATGGCAACAGTCTATGTAAGAAAAAACGTGAACGTGAAACGTGCATTTTTAATGCCGTCATTAAAAACTATAGAGAATGTCGATATATCGCATCTAATAGTAAAAATATTAATTTAATTTTGTCAAATATGACCGTTATAAGATTTGATGGCGTGCGCGAGTGTGGCGCGGGCGCGGGTTCGCCATGCCGAAATAACCGCATGCGTAGTGTTCAATGGGCAGGCGCGGGAAGCGCGGGGGCGGACGTCGCGGCGCTCGCGCCAAAATTAGACGTAAACAAGACGAGAACGAGGCGCCGTTAACGACGAAAACTTGTGCACCTCTCTTTGACTATAACTCCCTGATATTTTATTTTTTGAGTTCCCTTACAGATTCATTTGTGTTTCTTCATTATAAAGTAAATGTTTTCTAAAGAGTACATTCATGTTTGGAATAATATACAAAATGACCTTTTCATTTGATATAAAGTTACTTATTTAAGCACATAACTTAATTGTAAATATCAATCTCTACATGCATAGAGATCCCTTCGGCCTTCTCGCATGAGTCCAAAATGTGTGCGTGTTGCGAAACGCAAATTTCGGAAAACAAATGTCCAATCATTCAAACTGTGAAATTGAGGTCATTTACATATATATAGCGTGTTCATTTGATCGGAAATGGTCCATCTACATCTCTGCTTAAAATCAATATTAATGCCATCAGTTTGATTAAATGATTTTTTTTTATTTACATGCTATAAATAAATTTATATGTCTACGAAGATCTTGAAATAAACACTGAATATAATGATTGCTATGTTATTTTTACATTTATTACAATATAAAAATATTTAATTGTGAAAACCGCGTAATTTAATTAACACCGCGTTAAATCTGATAAAGGGAACATTAACTGACAAAGACGCGTTTTTACATCCCAGAGAAACTGGGCAAACTATGTTTCATTATAGTACCCCAGATTGAAATGATAATAAGTACCAATTATTAAATTAAATTATGGACAAATGATAATTTCTTGACTAAGACTTGAGTAAAAAAATATAATAGGTTTCCCTTTTCACTTTCATTTTATTTGATATATTACGCAAAATGATATCTTCTTTGCTTTGATACTAAAATTGCGTCATCATGGTCATATTTAAAATTGTAACAGAAGATGACGTTGGACCTAAGGCGCCCGTCAATGTACACAGTTGACCCCTTTTGATCTCACAATTAGGCATGGCGATACTCCCAGCATATAGCATAGAGGTTTGTACTTGCTAGTTTAAATCATCATGAATTTAATTCACATTAAAATAGTTAATTACTTGTTATAAATGCAATGGTAGTAAATTGTAAAATATAGTCATTAACGTACAAAAACAACCTTTTCTACCAGTGTGGTCTCAATATTCTACATGCATAATCTTTACATACATCTTTGTGATCACATATATTATCGGAATTCATTTATACCGATGACACAAGTCGATGAAAAACATCTGTGTCCACAAGGCATAATATTGTTGAGCTTCACGAACAAAGCTGTACCCTTGAATATATGAACAAGAGTGACTTAAACTCAACTAAAGGTAGAAATAACTCGTGTAATACGTATGTACAATTAGACACGATCTGTAATGTAATTAGTTTTATTAAGCCACACAGAATATAGATATAGAAATGGTATTGTTATTTTTTTAAGTATTTGGATTATATAAGAATATTTTGATGATTTTTAAAGTGTTAATCCACGCTAAGGATTGGTTTCCTTGAGACGCGGGTTCGAATCCCGCTGCGTTTAAATTTTTATATGTTTTCTTTAAGTATATATCTATAAGTTTAAGATGTTGGTCACGTAACATCCATATTATCATCATTCATAAATTATTTTTATTTAAAAACTAATATGAATAGTAGGTATTAGGTACCAAAATATGTCAATTTATTTTGTATTAATTAATGTAAATAATAATGAAATGATAATTTTCCTCCTCGTCGAGTCTCCTGCATTTAGCGTTGTATAGACAAAGATAACCTACTGGTAAAATACTCCATTGTCCACTTTCCGCCTATTTCAGCGTTATTACATGTTAGAGGTATTCGATGACGCGCTTTCTAACTAGACTAGCATAACATTTTTTTGTTTTTGTTTAATATAAACATACAATCAAATGGAGATAGGACCCACAAACATCGCGTGTGCAGTCAAACACATCTGATCGTCGGCTAGATGGCCTCAAATGCATGACTATCCATATAACTATCTATCTATCTATATATATATATATATATATATATATATATATATATATATATATATATATATATATATATATATATATATATATATATATATATATATATATATATATATATATATATATATATATATATATATATATATATATAAATTAGAAAGAATAACTTTCCATTTCCATTTAAATCATATATCAAATTTACTTTTGAGCTTCATCTCGAAGAATACGATCTTCGTTTGCCATTCCTAATACCCAATAATTTCTGATTGATTCCGATAAAGACGATGTCTAGAGCCAACATCCAATAATCAGAGCGTGGAAACTGAGTACCTTGTTTTTGTTGCCAACGCTCTGAATGATAATATGCTCTAAGTTGTTGTCCAAAGAGCTATAGTTAATGTTTAATTTATTAATAACAACACTTAACGCTAACGTACACTCAAAAGGATGTTTTAAGATTAAAATACACTACTAAAAATAAATTGTTGACATAAAACAATCAAATTGATAAATTTGTAAGTATATTTTGTATACATTGTCTGCCAATTGTCATTGCTTATTATGTTTCCAGGTATTTCATACTTAATATATAGTAGTTAGAACTTTAAACGATTATACCATAAAGGTAACAAATAGCTACAATGTCCGATACGATAAGAATAACTGACCTGATAATTTTATTTCTAAAGAAATTTGAATGAATGTTGTTGGTTTATATCACAAATATTTTAAGAAATCAGAATTCCTTCTTAGTAGGTGTATGTATATATCTAAAGATGACATGTACTTAGAGAAGTAATAACACAGTAGAACACAAAGTAATAGCAATGTTATTGATGCCTTACAAATAAAGAAAATAACTTTAAAAAAATCGTACGAAAAATAAACACAAGTAAAGTATAGTGCTTATGATATTCCGAAATTTATATAAATTACCTTGTTCATTTCAAATATTTCATATTGTGATTTATAAATGTGTATTATTTTAATTAATTCACTTTCACCAGTGATAGCTGAGAATGATATTAACAAACATAGTTTGTATAACATTGAGTGTATTATAATTTTACAGAATCTTATTGTCGTAGAGTTCCGTTAGCTACCTGTCGCGTCGGACGCAAAGCGGACAAATTTCTGAGAAGGCGATAGTATGCTGTATTTCAAACGTTATCGCTTTGAATACACTGCGATAAGTCGACTTGCAGTGCAAATGACTACTTCACCGTCCTTCTTGGAAAAGGTAGTTACCTTATTACAGTTGTTAAAAGTTAAAAAAAAATATCGGCGTTCACTAAATTGAAAAGCCTCCCAAATTACCAAGATAGAAAATATTTAAAAAATATACCAGACTACAAAAATACCATGTGAAAATTGCACTGTGTGGCAAAGGCCCACACAATAAGGTAACTCAATTCGAATAAAATAGAGTTGAATGAACTTAACAACTCTTTTTCAAAATAAGTATGTATGTATCTGTATTCAGCACCAGAAGTTTCACTGATTAACAATTCAAGGGACGACACTTTAAAGGAAATATTATACGACGTCGAACCACTACTGGTAATTTATCATTGTTTACTAAAGATGTTATAAGATACGAAATGTATATTGTTATAATTAAATATTGCTATAACACATACAGGTACTTATTTTCATTTTAAGTTAAATTTAGTTATATTTTAGAACTGTATATTTTTTTAATCTTATTTAATGTTTGTTAATATAATATATAGAAATGAAAGAATCTGAATCATAAGGTATTGCTAAGTAAAGGTATATGGTAAGGTACTATGCTAAAGCTACCAGGCTGATAGCGCCGCGTTGGGCGACCGCCAAGGCAATTTGCATCGCTACCCATTTCGGAACTTCGCCAAGTCTAGCCGAACAAAACCACAGAGAATTGCCATCCATTCCAATAATAATTAAAGCAAACATTACGCATACAAGACACACGGGCCGTTATGGAGCTTATAAAACACCGACCCAACTTGCAATTAAGAAACGATGCACACATCTATTTGTCAACGCGGAAGAAACGCCCCGTTTGCAATGGCCCACCTCTTGGTTTATGCAGACGATGCGATGTGCTAGTGACCAGAGCCAAGAGGTTGACAATCTTCATTAATATGTATTTATTATTTTTAAGTATTTTAAGTAAAAAAAAGATAAAATTCTCGGTTTTTACTACTATATTATTGAAAGTTCAATAAAAATACAACAGAAACGTGTTTTATTTTATTCAAACAGCATATAATAAAAGTTAAGAGAGTAGTTATAAAATAATAAATTAATAAAAAATACATGCAAATAAATATAGTTAATATTTAAGAATTTTTTTCGGTTTATGGTAACATTATTTTTATTATTATACAGTGTGCGAGTACATGTGTGCTTATTTTGTTGGTAGAGTTTATTTATGAGGTGGCAAAAGCTTTGATGTAGCATTGGCTGCTGTCCACCGGTGATAGGTACGGCACGTCGGCAAGAGCCGACGTGTAACTACCTCTGTTACCAAACAAACGAGATTGTTACAGGTCTACAATCATGTTGCTTATTATGTGACATAAGATTGACACTCACCATTATGATAGTAATTTATACCTTGCTACTAAAGTAACTATCGTTTCTTTAAGTATTTATAATAAAATCTAAATATAGAACGCTACAAAACCATTTAAAATCATTAGTGCCTACTTCCACTATATTCTTTCTTCACTTGTAATTTATAAAGTAACTGGAATATATAAATGAAACATTCATATTAAAAAATGTTATTTAGATGGATATTAGCTGCTCAAACAACAGAACCCCACCTTCGCCCACGTTAAATGATATGTATGATCTTAGAATTCACGTATAGTAAAACGTAACCAAATTATAATAGCAGTGGCGCCAGCTTCGTAGCCGTAACAGATGATAGATAAAATTCTAAAGTGGTAATGAATATTCGTAATAAAATATAAGCTCTAATAACAATCTTCATGAATTCACTCGAAAGCAGTTTTCAACTTGTTAATGACGTCAATGTTCCATTTTCCTTTTAATTATGTAATGCAATTTACCTAAATAAATCCATAACTGTTTATGGAATTTATTTTATCATGTATATTAAATTAATATATACATAAATTCACTCACTTAGCTTTTAGCAGGTATAGCATGGAAAGTACATCTTTACCTCATTTTGTTTATGATTCATTTAAACATAGTTTATCAAATTTTATCATTAAGTACTCTCTGACGAAAGGTACGATTGTGATAAGATAGTCTATGACGACAGTGTCTTTTAAGATAAAGAAAGACAATTATTACAAGTTATAGTTTATAGATTTTAAAAATCCAGGCCCCTCATTTTATCAAAATAAGCAAAAGCTATGTTTGTTTAGGTTTACATAATCTCTATTAGTAATCAAATATTACACTCAATCTATTAGTTTTTACAAATAAACGAAATATTTGTAATCTAATTAAATGTTCGTACGTTGTCACAACAACATTAATATAACAATATAAGTATTAATAACAATATTAATAATACAAATTTAATTTTGCTCAAAATTGTCTAATATTGAAAAATGTCAAGTAACGAGAATATATCAAATTTGATATTTACAAAACGAGTGCCGAATAATAACTCAACTATTTTTCAATAAAAAAAATTACAAATAAATAACAAGTCATAGTACATAGTTATTTTTTTGTACCTTCACGCTGAATCCCGCACATAGCAGAGTAGGTAGCGGAATCCGTAGGTTTAAAGAACCTAGTGTTAAGACACGCCGTTCCTAATTTTGTCAGTTATTATTAAAAATCGTAAATAATCGTGACACCTGCCACATGCCAATTGTCACATTAAAAAAAACTAATATTATTTCATACGCTCATATTTTCCTTCTCTCGATCAACTTTTCAAATTTGCAATATTATCACAGTAATATTTAAAGTACAATTTATATGAATGACGGTATAGATATTTGTATATACGTATGTATATCAAAGAGAAAACAGTAGCAGAGCGGGGTAAATCCGTTGACCACAGAAACCTCACAAGTTCTTTCCTTTTCATGTGAATCGAGCTATTGTTTCATTTTATAAATAAATTACTACTAGTACGGCATGAATTTAATATCAGCATAATAGTTCTAAATAAGAAAAGCAATATATTGTCTATATCGCAGGTTTAAGATTGGATGGTTTAATTACGGAAAGTTAAAGTAACACAATGACCTTTTAATTGTTATTTACATAACATTTTATTTGTATAAATTATGTAGTTCCCAAATCTTTATATACCAGCTCAAATATCTAACCCTTCTATGTCTATGTAGTAGAGTAAGACGGTCGCCTGGGTGTTGAGTATATTGCAGTGATGGTAAACATCAAACTATACCTACTATAGTAACATGCGATATCTTTAATTTTGAAGTATTGTATAGATAAGATAGATATTCTTTTATAATTACAATCCACTTAGGTATATCAACTTCACAAGTATGTAAATTTTGTTATAAGATTTAAAATTATTCCCATAACAGGCATTGAGTTTTCAATTTAATATATATTTAAATTAAAACTGAAAGTAAGCGCAAAACAACTTACTTGAGATAATATATTTGACCTTCTGGTGTACGTGCTTGTTCCCAACCAGCTGGTAAAGGACCAAGATCATCCGGGATATGAGTTCCTACATCATAGGACCTCTGCTTCGCATGTTGATGTGGCAGAGGTGGTTGCTGGGTTTGTTGACCAGCTGCGTAAGTCTGTTGTAAGCTTGCAGGTGAAGAGTGTGCTCTAGAGTGTGATACTGGAACAGCTCCTGTGGCAGAAGACGATCCAAAAGCCGAATCGGCCGAATTTTCTCGGGAATGAGAAACAGATGGCGACTTGGAACCGGTCGACGGCGGATTAAAGAACGACTTTGGAAGCTGTCGCATACGCAGAGGCACCTGTAGCGGTCGTTTAGAGTCGGGTTTGAGCACTGTGTCGAATAAAGACTGCAGAACTGAGTCAGAATCCTGGTCTACGCGGAGGACCAGGTTCGATTTCTGTTCACCGTCCGAGTTGAGAGCCATTTTTGAGTCGGAACGAATAAATCTCGAAACCGACCTGGCCCACCGCTATGACACAACACTAGCACACTGCGGGCTGGCGCGGCGCCACCCGACGTATTCGTAGTATAGCGCTCGGTGCGCGACTAAGACTAACGTGTGCCCCGCCCGCGCCGCCCCGCGCCGCCTGCCCACGCGCACCCGCGTGCCACCCGCTACACCCGCACGGACCGGTCTTCGAGAACGATGCCCCTCAACCCGCTTAGCACACCTACCTCACCTAACGACTATCCTTCGGTTGCATTAACAACGCGACAAAGCTTCGTTAAGGTCTTTTAAATAATAAATCACAACGTTATACTTGTATTTTCACAAAAACATTTTATTACTTTAAATATCTCTGTAAAAAAATTTAAAATTTCAGTAATAAATAGAACCTGAACCCGCGTTAAGATTCACAATGATAAACAACATATACCATTACTAACTTTTACCTGCGGTTGTGTTCACCTATTGCTTGGGCCATACATATGACACTTCTAACTGCCCGATTCCAAATTTTCATTGTCATTCTCTATAAGTTTCCTTAACATTATCTAAGACTTAGCTACAAGAATATAACAAACTTGTTACTCGCTATCGGCTAAATTTCGTTCTTACATGTTTTTATTTTAAGTTTAATTTTATTATAATTTAAATTAATAACACAGGTAATTTAAATGACGAAGTAATTTATTAAATTTACCAAAATTATCTAATTTAGAAAATGTTACGAAAAAGGAAGTTCGAATATTTTATTCAGCTTGAAAAACTAAAGCAAGCTAATAATATAAATAATAACAGTTATATATTTATACATTTTTTTTTATATCACATTAATCACTGCTTAATAAAATCAATATTATTATTATTATTAATCAATATTACTAAAATCAATACTAATCATGTGAAAGGGTAACCTCAGAAACTTGTCTAAACTTGTGGCATAAAGATTAAAGGATAGAAGTATTGTTCAAAAATATGAATAATATGCAATATGAAAAATATGCTACCGATCGAGAAGTGCCAGTACCATAGATTCATGGAGAAATAATGTTAAAAAGTCTATTCAATTAAAAAAAAGTATAATTTTACCAACAATAATTATTCTATGACTTAAACCATTTTTTACTAATAGTATATTACCATGTCTTCTTGTAATTGTTGTGTTAATTAGTCAGTACCATCTAATTATTTGCTATTATATATATAGACACGTATATATATATATATATATATATATATATATATATATATATATATATATATATATATATATATATATATATATATATATATATATATATATATATAAATATACGTGTCATGTACAGTATATAATATTATTTTTAATTAGGAATTTAATGGTATGAATTATATCATCAAATTCGTAATTAAAAATAATATTACAATATAGTCATTAAAAGATAACTTTGCTTGATTTCAAGGAGCCTCACACAAAATTATTTCAACTGTATTTAATGTGACAAACCTAACCCATTAAAAATATATTTAAGAGGACTTTTTTTATACCATAAATAAAATATATAAATGTTTGTTTCGGGCTTCTTATTGACGTATTTGTACATTAAGGTACTGCGCACCATTAGTAATTGATTTTACAACGGACATCACTGCTGTAATTAGGCACAAATCCTAAAATGCGTACAATATTTAGATACAACAGAGATGTTACGTCACAAGAACTAACTCTTGCATAAAGAAGCGTTTTCATTTTAATTATTGGGGAAAATACTAAACAGAATTCAAAGTAAAAACAGAAGTAAAGAAGCAGTATGAAGAAAAGAAGTAAAAACAGAGAATTTTAAATAATTTTTTTATTTTTAAAACACGCCTTGGTTTCTGATTATTAAAACTATCTACTATGTTTAAACATTATTAAAACTATCTACTTTTCCTTATTAAAACTATCTACTATGTGTTATACCTCATAATTCTAATGGAATTTGAAATTATATAGTATAGAAATAGTATATTTACAATTTTACAAAAATCATTCACTCATACACGTTATGTTATTTATGAATTATACAATATGCTTATGCTAAACTTTAAATTATTATTTTATTCATATACTTGAAAATATTATTTAATCCAATATTATAATATTATAAAATATATAGAGTAATTTTCATAACCATCTACCTCGATATAATTAATAATACTTAAAAAATTGTAAAGTGAATAGGTAAGTAAGGCAACATTATAGTCTATAATTGTCAATTGACATGGTATTTACATATTTTAATGGATTTTTGCAGCGCTTCAGACAGGTTAAGAAAAGGTGCGACCACATCTAAACAAGTGAAGAACATCCACTTCATTAAAAAAATTAGGACATAAAACGTTTTCACTACCACCTATAAGACACCCAACAAACCAATTTTAAAAGTATCATGCGGGCGGGAAATTGAAAATTATTATAAATTATAAAATTAAAAAATAATACTTCCAAATGATTTTAAAAGAGTCTGAATCATAACTAGTATCATAAATGAAACAAAACGAATATATAATTTGCATTTTTTACAATACAACTATACAAATAGTATTTCTGTAAACCAATTAAAATAGGCTGCAAAAGACATATTATTATTTACAAAGACAAGAGTTGCACCTCTATATGAGAGAATTACTTTACATAATAAAAAAAATAGAGTACAAATTTCAGTTATTTAACTGAAGTTACTGAAATTTGTACTGCACTACAAATAATTTGAATAATAACTATCTTAAGTTAAAGCTTATTTAATTCAACGCAAAAGTTTTCTTAAATTCTCAAAATATTATAGATAACCAAACATATGATCAATTTTAATCAATTTGTTTAAATCCTGCTCAAATTATAACATTAAAATGTTATATTAAGGTTTTCTGAATATTGCCTTTTTTTAAGAACATAAAATATCTTTATCGTGAGTCTGAGTGTTGTTTATGTAACATAAAGAAAATTTGTATACAAGTAAAATAAGCAATTATCACATATCCAGAAAGCACTTAAAAGGAAAACTTATATATTAAAAAATAAATAGTTGTATTTAAATGTTAAAATTTAAGCAGGATTACAAAAACTTAATTGTATTTTATTATTTGTAGAGTTATCTGCAATATATTATACCTATTTATTAGGTTAGCTTTAAGTTCTTTAGGATAATTAGGAATAAAAATCAACAATGACATTGCTAATATTGTATTAATTGTAGTCCAATACAAATTTCAGTAACTGGCTCCAATTTTTTTAATTATGTAAAGTAATTTTCTCATTTTCTATATTATAAAATATCCTTTGGAGTCTATTTGAATTGGTTCACAAAAATACTACCTATTATTTTAATTCTATTATTATTCCAAATGATTTTGAAAGAGTCTGAATAATTTTAATTTTGAATAATAAAGGCAATACTTAAATTACCCGCCCGCGAGAAAGTTTAAAATTAGTTCATTAGGTATATAATAGATGGCAGTGAAAATATTTTTTTATTATAATTTTTTTATATGAAGTGGACTTGTGTAAATGACAAATGTGTTCTGTGGGTATAGATTTCTGGATGTTAAATGTTAAAAGACGCACTTGCACTTGATTGATTAACTCTTTTAAAGGTTTTAATAAGTAGTCAAAACAAATGAGCCAAATTGAAATTAATAAAAAATATTAAAGCTGTGAACTTCGGTGATCATAGTGTTAACGGTTCGAGTTTGCGCATTTGATTCAATATCATACCTAGCATACGTTTTTCAATAAAAATGAAGTACTATACAGAACTTAACCACGCTATCTTAAAACGCGCATGCGTTACAAATGCATTCACAAACAAAGTAAAAAAATCATTAGCAAAATCACATTCTGTTTATTTTCGAAGTTAAATATTACATGGAATAATTTATAAAAAAAAGTATGCAAAAGCTTTATTAAATATGTCGACGTCTTTGGATAATTTTGAAAGATATTGTCGACTTTGCGCAGAAGAGCAGGAAGTAACTATAATGATTTTCAGTGAAGAAGCTGAGGCAATGCTCCTTCAGAAGAAGCTAAACAAATATTTCTTAATTGAGGTATACAAATATTTTACTATTAAAATTTTATTTTGATCATGTTAAGAAATTTAAATGAGTTCTATATACCATTTTATTAAAATAAGACCTTTATACTTTAAAAATTACATTTATGTTTATATTATAATTTTTCTAATTCTTTATCAGGTAGATGAAGATGACAAATTACCTAAAAATATTTGTATTAAATGTTGTTCCAAACTGCAAACGGTATGTGATTTTATAGATAAAGCTCACAAAGCTCAAGAAGTTTTGCAGAGTCAAAGTTTACTTCTAGAGCAAAATGATGACTTAGTGAACTCTTACAAAAAAGACATTAAAGTGGAATCTGAATATGTAGATGAAAATAAATATATTCCTATGGAGATTAGTGTAGATCCAATGATGGTGTTGCAAAATTCAGAGGAATCAAATTCTCCTGAAAGTGATGATGGTGAATCAATAGAAGATGTAACTTATCTACATGGTGTAGATGGTGAGGATGTAACCATAAAATTAATTAAAAAGGGTGATGACAAAAAAAATATTATAAAACCATTTCCATGCCTTTCATGTAATAGAAGTTTTTTTACTGAGTTGGCTTTGAAAAACCATTCTTGGACACATTTTAATGAAGACAAGGTGGTGAAACCTTTTAAATGTAGTTCTTGTAGGGAACAGTTTGATTATAAGAATGATTTGATGATACATTTAAAAAACCACAGGTCAAATGGAATGTGCCAAATATGTGGAAGAATGTAAGTTGCCATTTGATAATATATTTTTTTTTATATCTGGTTTGCCTTTTCATAATTTTATTTACAATATAATTAACTAGCTTCCCATAGAGTTCTTCGTAATTATATCTTCCTTTGTTGGTTTTAGGTTTAGAAAAGAAAGAAATTTAGCTGCACATATGGCAGCACATACATCTATAAATAATAAATCTTTTACATGTAATGTATGTGGTAGATCATATAACACAAGCAGTAATTTAAAAACTCACAGTGTTACACATAGCAATGAAAGACCCTACAAGTGTCATTTCTGCAAAAAGAGTTTCAAACGCAAGCAAGACTTAAAAGTGAGATTTCAAAGTATTATAATTGTCATAAATTTTGTATACATTATAAGATGGTACAATTATTTTTAAGCTCCATGCTTAACATGTAAATTGCATGCTCATACAATTTTTATTTTTGTTTATAAAATATTTTCTATAAAAAGGATTTTTATTGACAGTTCCATATAAATCAGCATACTGGTGCCAAACCCTATAAATGTCCATTCTGTGACAAATGTTTTGCAAGTTCAGGTAACTGTTACTCGCATAAAAATAGAATGCATCCAGGTAGAAGAGCTGAAGGGAAAATAAAAAGAAGACCTCCAGTAACACGAGACCAATCTTCAAAATTGAGGCCTTTGGCAGCAAAAACCAGTACACAAGTTAAGGTTACAGCGAAATATCAATGTACATTATGTGATAGAAGTTTTATAAAAGGGGACAATTTCACAGTAAGTACTTATGAATTAATATTATTAATACATATGAAACACAACTATAAACTATAATATAATATCTTAAACTAAGTAAATTGATGCAATATTGTTTTATGTATCTTATTCTAGCTATGACTTGTAGTTCAGTGTGCACTGTCAAATGGAAATAAGTAAGAGTTGTATATGTGTCATATACAATTAAGTGCCTTATGTAACTTTGACCGATGGTACAATGGGTTACATCAAAATAATTAACATTATGTAATAAACTCTAAAACCTTCATCAAGAACTGATGAATAGATGGAAAAATCCAACAGTAAAATATTTAATAATTTGAACCAGTAATTCCGATGATAAACATGTTCAGCTTTTTAATATTAGTATAGATTTTTTAGGAAAATTTAGTTTTAAAATTAATATATTTCTTTTTTATTATTTCAGTATCACATGTATCAACATACAGGTGAAAAACCTTTCCAGTGCTCTTTTTGTAATGAGAAGTTTGTTACGAGAAGAGGCCTTTTACTCCACCATGATAAAGTACACCCAGGAAAAGATCGCCCTCTTGCTTTATTGTCCAAAAACGTTTTATTGAAATAATATTAAAATAAATTTGAATTTTTCAACCTGGAACAACATTACTGCTTCCATTTAAATAGTCAACTTTTTATATTGATCACTTGCTAACAATACAGTAAACAATTCTATTATTTTGCTTGTTAGTTGTACACTTTATCCCTTGAATAATATTTATTGTACACTCATAAAAAAAAATTACAAAATTAAACATACAAGAGAAAACCTTATTGCTTAAACAGCAAACTCTTTCAGGCCTACCAACAACAACCTAAAGGCATAGAATGTATGACGTATGTAAGCCATAGTCAGTGGATAACAGAGTGCGAAGTAGTCTCTTCATAACTTTTTCACCTTGTCCACTGCCATCAACCTCTGGTCTGGTGCCCTTTTTACTGAACCTTCCAGTATCATGCTACATCGTATAATCTACTACATCATATAATATTTTCTCCATTTTTCGTCACTTGTTCACTCAATACCCAAAACACACAAGCATGTTCTTTATTCTTCCTGTGTTACCCTTGCTTTATTATTTTCAATCAATATTTAAATATATATTTATTATTTAAACATATTTTAAAGCTAAGTTTTGTTGGGTTTTTTGGTTACTGAGACATTAACAAGTGAATATTTCATGGCTTTTGCAGGTGAGATACTACTAGCATATATTTTAGTTTTGCTGTGGGTAAAACAAAATTTGTTTTAAATTAAAAAAAAATATTTCATGAGTTTGAGAAACATAAAATATGTATAAATATGAAGAATTAATATATTATCTAAATATTTTAAAAGGAAATCTTTAACTTTCATTATTTAACATTTTTTTAATAGATCATCTAGAAGGTCATCTAGGAGTTTAAAAATCATAATATATGTTTCAGGAACAATTTTAAGTTAAAAACAAACCTAGTCAAACTGTTAATAAACAAACAAATAATAATTATTGTCAAAAGTAGTACTGGCAAGCTTTGCCAATAATTCAATCTACATGACTGCTATATAACTTTTAATATCATTTCAGTTAAGTTATTGATCATACTATTTTATAATTTTACCTTTATTAAGTGGAAAGAGAATTACAACCATCTAGTGTGCAATGCTCAAGTCCTCAACACCTCGTCTTGGTGGGTCTGAAGTCTGGAGTGAATAGGGAGAAAACTGTCTTGATAAAGAAGGAGGTTTAAAGTTGTACGTACTTGGCAGTAGAGGCGGGAGAATCTAGTGTTAGGACACTTCATTGTTGTGCCCAATTGGCAGGTATTATTTGCTAAATACCGAACGCAATGCCGCCAGATCAGGGAAATAAGAATCATTTAGATATACATTTAATGATGCCACAGAGCAAGAATCGAACCCGCAATCAGACAATCTCACTACGGACGAGATCCCTAATGCCGTTATAGGATAGATCGTCGTGGCGCAGAAAATCTCGTATTTACAGCGTGTCTGTAAATGCGTTATTAGGTTCGAGTCCCACTCGGGGAGAATGAATTATTTTCATTTCCTTCGCTCTAGTAACAAGGCAAAGCGCGGTGTTCAGTTCCGCCACTCAACATGCAATGTCTCGAAAGGCGGAGAACGGGGAGCTGAGGGTCTTTACAGTAGGTTCCCTCTGCGTACTCTGCTGTATAGCGCACGTAATGTAAAGCTAAAAAAAATATTCATGCCGCTTTTGTATAAGCCAAGGTAGGCCAAAGGGGATAACATAAGTTTAAGACCTGAAACACTACGGTTGTGCAGAAATCAGTATTTTTACAGATATTGAGACTGAAACATGAATTCCCAAACCTTTATTTCAGATATCTATCATGTGCCGTGTGATCTATAAATATAATCTTTTTGGATCAAGTTGAGCTGAACATGACATAGCTTAAAATGCCGATACTATCCTCAAAGTGATAGATGCAAAATATACAAGCTACATAAAACCATAACATGTAAAAGTTTAAAATTTTTAGCTATGACAGCAATTTAAGATACTTTGTGTTTTCTTAGTCTGTATTTTGCAGCAACTAAATACTTCATATGAAAATCATTCCTTTTATACAGTTGTCATGTATTTTAGCAATTAATAAATGTCTAGCTTGTCGATGAGCTGTGATTACTAACTTAGCTTAGCTTAGGATCATAAGCTTTTATTTAGCTTAGGATCATAGGATCATAAAGATTCTTTTGACAATACAACACAATATGCTAACTTGTGGTCTATTGATGTAAAGGTATAATTTGAACTGCCTTGGTTTCTGTTATTTTTAACCGGCTTCATTCTAGATACATTTATTAAAATCGGTAGGTATTTTCGATATTATATTTCAGAATTCAATATTTTCGATGCTAGAAATCAAACGAGTTAAAAACGGAAAATAGAATTTGTAAATTAAACGAGATTGGGAAATTAAACTTTATTATTTTAAATCAAACCACAATGCGTCGTACAAATTTATTACTAGCCATATAGTTGCCACCCCAAAAAAATATATATACTAGATAATGTGATCCTATTTCTTGGAAACATACAAAAAAAATTGCAACCCAACATAAATATATACTAATGTGGTTTTTATTAGCAACTAGCCAGTATATGTACCAAATGGATGACAAATATATCTAATAACTTGATAATTATGGACAAAATTTTTAATTACTTTTAGTAGGTACTTTGGTTTGCAGTAAAATAATTAAAACAAATAATTTGCTCTTGCAAAGTGGCAATTTGCACCACTGTCTATTGATATATTGGTGAATTACTAAGGAAAGTGGTATATTGCCTTTAACTTTTCATCTCTCTTTCTACAAATATGCTTACTTAAAAGTACGTTAACGTAAAGTTATCCTCTTTTAATCAAAAGCAATTTTTTATGCAATAGCTAATTTTTATGAGTACCAGATCTATCTAATAGTAGAAGATACGCATATATAATGATATATGCGATATATATATATATATATATATATATATATATATATATATATATATATATATATATATATATATATATATATATATATATATATAATTAATATATATATATATATATATATATATATATATATATATATATATATATATATATATATATATATATATATATATATAATATATATATATATATATATAGATATATATATATATATATATATATATATATATATATATATATATATATATATATATGATATATGTAATATCTTGTTCGTGCTTATATTTTGTTAAAAAGAGCTAATCAATTCAACTCAGCCCATTATAGTAACGTTTCCGTTTTTTTATCGAAGCGCCTGATTTTGGCTTTGGCTTCATCTGCGAATGAAGATGCCGCACTTGACCGCACTACAGATATGCCACTCCGGCATAACTCATATCTGCAGTGTATATCTATCATTTCATTCATCCTCCATGTTATTAGGGAATGAGGATTGAATGCCCATTCAAGTTAAATGAGATACCAAATCAGGGGACGTGTAATAATTCTAAATCTATATTTAGCGCCTAACATTGTTAAAGCCAATGGAGCCGTAGATTGTACGACGTTTCTCGGTAGCACCATTGACTCCAAATTACAGTGGGGACCTCATATTGATGGATTGGCGAATAGACTTAGCTCAGCAGCTTTCTTGGTTAAAACAATTTGACCATTAACTGACGGCTCGCCTTGTATACTTTAGCTACTTTCATAGTATTATGTCTTATACGGCATTATACTTTGGGGAAATTTTTGTTTTGAAAAACGAACTACTAGCTACTCGTGTAATCTATGAGTGTCACTTAGACCCTAGACTCCTTAAGGCAAAAAAAATTAGGAAAAATATATATTTACATAGGGTTCATCTCCATTAATTTTATAAGTGTATGTATGCATTATGATATATATGATCATAATTGGAGATCACCTAATATTAATAACTTTATTCGAAATAAGCTTAAACTTACAGTGCCTCTAAGGGGATTGCATCGAATCCGCTATTCTTTGACGGGACAGTGTGACACTATTTGACGGAATCCCAGAAAACGTTCGAGAATGTTCTACATCACAATTAAAAAAAATTGTGAAAAGACGTTTGTCTGTTTAATTATTGATATTATAAATGATACACATGTTGGGAATAAAATGCTCGCTCCAGTCTGTTTAAAAGATATGATTGTCACTAATGAGTAAAATTATGTGAAAATGAATAGCTGAAAATTGTAAATTACCAATAAATAAGAATAGAGTTTCTTGCGCCGGTTCTTCTCAGATCTAAGGCATTAATTTTAGTGAACCGGTGGTAAATTATTTCATATTCCAAAAATGAAGCTTGTATCTTCTTATTTTGAATAAAATTATGAATTATGACTTTCACTTTAACAAAAACGAACGGTGAATGAAAACTATATTTAAGCCTAATAAAAAAATTCGCCTACCTTGAGACCAGTGAAATGTAATATTCCTTTGCAGTGTGCAGGTTTTGACCGTGGTATATTTTACGTTGTCAAATAAAGACAAGCATCGGTGTAGGGTGAAAAAACACATCTCAGAATCTATCAAGAATGGGCGTGTGTCGAAGCCAGCTATATGTGAGCATACAGTAGATGGATCCATCCTGTGTTTTCTCACTCTCGACCCCCGAGAGGGGGAGAGGCAAACGGTTCCAGGGCGCAGCCCTTGCCCGTTAGGTTCTACCTCCGCCCTTTAATGTGGGCGTGTCCTTGTGTTGGGCTTAAGCCCAGGCAATGTATCCTTTGGAGGGACAGGGTTTTTGTGGGGAGTTCACTAGGGGAATACTGTGTGCTACTTAGGGTGGCTCAGCCCAGCCAAGTGAGGCTCCTGGTTGCCCAGGAGAGGCCCAGCTTAGGCGACCAGCGACCGTAGTAGCGGCTCAGTAATAGGGAGAGGAAGGAGGGAGGAGATCCCTGGGGAACCTGTGCGCGTCTGGGGGACGGGAATGCCATGGTGCGATGTTTCGGATGTGTAAATGGTCCAAAACGTCAGCACGTTGGAAGGTGCGGGCAGTCAAATGGGAAATGTGGTCCTCTAGGCTCTCAATGCGGAGGATTCGCGCTGTATAGTAGCGTTCCTCACGTATCAAGGGGCCTGAGTGGCTCTTCGGAAGGCCACGTTTTGTGTCACCTGTAGGACGTTGTGAAGGTTTTGGCTAGTCAGGGAGTACCATGCTAGGGCTGCGTACGTAAGGTGTGGCCTCACATACGTCTTGTACAGCCCCAGCTTGGTGCGGAGAGGAAGTCGGGATCGGAGGAGAGGACGCAGTAATGCCAGCGCAGCTCTCGCCGCGTTGCTGGCCTTGGGTACCTGGGCACCCATCGAGAGTCGCCTATCGATGACGACACCCAGGTATGTGACTTGGCGAGTCCAGCCGACCTGTTCGCCTTGGATGTTCGGCGGAGGAGGCAGCGCTCTGTGGCTGCCAAACGAGATTGTTTGGGTCTTGGCCACATTAAGCGTGAGCCTCCACTCCGCCAACCTGTTCGGGAGGAGGTCGAGGGCTCGCTGGAGTTTGAACGTCGCGTGTTTGGCGTTGAGGGACTTTGCTAGGATCGCTACATCGTCGGCGTAAAGGGCCAACATGGTGTCCTGGTGAGACGGGATATCATCCGTGTAGGCTGCGTAAAGAGTAGGCGATATCGTGCTACCCTGTGGGACCCCTGCTGCAATGGGGTGGGAAGGGGACAGGGCGTTATCCACATTAACTCGGAAGGTCTGCCGCGGAGGAATTCGGCTAGGATCCTTACGATGTGGAACGGAGTGCTAACCGTTTTTTTTTTTTTTTTTTTGACGCTGGGAAAAAATGACATTACGCATACCCTCCCCGCCGGGGGGCGGGAGAGGGGTATGCGGGATTCCCCGGTAAAGACGTTCCCGGTATACCCACTAAAAATACCCAGCGACACTCCGACCTCACCTACGTGGAGAGGGCCTGGGAGTCCATAGCATCCAGGCCCTCGCCGGTGACTGCTCGCCCTACGGTCGGCCCCTCATACCCCTCCCTAGTGGGGAGGGGTCTTTACAATGGCCGGAGTGCGCGGCCATTGAGGCCTGACGAGTGGGGTGATCCTTGAGATGCGGGCGGTGGCGCCCCCGCGCCTGTCGCCCGCTGATCACCCCCTGGGGCGGACGAGGACGGACGTTGAGTCCACCGCCTTCCACCCCTTCTTCGTCTGCGGAGCGGCGCTGCGAGAGGGTCATCCTCCCGCATGCGCTCCGCCGCCTCCTTCTGTGACATGACGTCCTCACAGAAGGAGGCTACCGCCGCTCATGCCTCCTCCCCTCTGAGCATGGCGGCGATCACGCTGGGGAGCGTGAGGTCCTCCCCGACGGCTGCCACCAGGGCGCGGCGGGGTTCGGCCCACGACGGGCACATCACCAGGGCGTCTTCCGCCGTATCCACTGCGGCCCCGCAGTGGTGGCACGCTGGCGACTCCTCCCTCCCGATCCGGTGCAGGTACGATCCGAAGCATCCATGCCCGGACAGCACCTGCACAAGACGTAGGGAGAGGGAGCCATGTCGCCGACCGAACCAGTCCCCCAGGACGAGCCCGATGGCATCCAGCAGCCGTCGTCCGAACGGCGCGGAGATGAGGTCTTCGGCCCAATGCCGAGTGGCGGCGTCCCTCATCTCCCGGCGGATTGCCTCACGCTCTCCCGGGTCCGGGCGCTGGTTCAGCGCCCTCTGACCCGCCCTCCACTCGTACACTCTGGCGAGAACCCAAGCCTCGAGCTCCCAAGGATGAGTTCTCGCCAGAACGCACGCCGCCGCAAAACTCACTGTCCGATACGCCCGTGCCACCCGCTGTGCAATGGCCCTTTGTGGCCTGCGGATGGTAGCGGCGTTCTCCCGTCGGCACAGTGAGTCCGCCCATATCGGAGCCCCGTAGAGGGCCATGCTCTTCAGTATGCCGGCGTATAGCCGCCGGCATTGTTCGCCGGGGCTCCCGATGTTCGGGAGGAGCCACGAGAGGGCACCCGCTGTCCTGTGCTTGCTGAGGAGCAAGCACGTCGACAGCACACTGAAGTGTGCGCTGAAGCGCCACTTGCTATCGAGCACTAGACCCAGATATTTCATCTGGGCCTTCACCTCGATGCGGGCACCCTCCACGTGGAAATGGGCGTCCGGCGGTTGGCGCTGCCGAGGTCCGTGGAAGAATACGGCCTCGGTCTTGTGCAGCGCCACTCTTAGCCCTAGGCGGGAGATTCGATTCACCACAAGTGAACCTCCCGCCGAGGCCAAGCTGGCCGCCACTCCGAAATTTCTCCCCCGGGCAGTCAGGAGTGTGTCATCTGCATAGCAGATGACAGACGTGCCACGGGGGAGATTGCCCCGCAAGAGCCAGTCAAATCCGATGTTCCACAGGAGCGGTCCTAGAACCGAACCCTGTGGGACACCGGAGCTCGCCCGACTTGGTGGCTAGGCGGACTATGCGACCCCTCAGATAGTCCGCCACTAGGCCCCGCAGATACTGAGGCACTCCGTGGAAGCGGAGCGCCTCAAGTACGGTGGTGTGGGGAATGGAATTGAAGGCGTTGACTATGTCGAAAGACACAGCCAACAGTCCATCCCCCGCAGCCATCGCCTCCCTCACCTGTCCCTTGAGACGGGACAGGGCATCCACCGTCGAACGCCCAGCTCGAAAACCGAACTGAGCGTCCGCTAGGTCCGGGCCAATTGTGCACAAGTGCTTGTTGACACGGGCGGCGAGGATCCTCTCAAACATTTTACCGACCTCATCGAGCAAAACGATGGGTCGGTATGCCGAGGGGGAGTCCGCCGGCCGCCCTTCCTTCCGTAGAAGGCACAATTGGCCCTCCTTCCACGGTTTCGGGAACCTCTCGCACGTCAGACACGCACTGAAGAGGTCCCGAAACCTTTCTCCCATCTGGGATGCGGCGATGGCCACCACCTTGGCGGGGACGCCGTCCGGACCTGGGGCCGTCTTCTTCGTCCGGAGATGGAGAGCCGCCATCTCCACCTCGTCTTCCGTCACCGGGGGGACCTCCTCGGCCGGTGGAGCCGCACAGCGCGGGACGGTCATCGCTGGAGGGGCGAAGTTGTCCCTGCGCGGAAACAGGGACTGGACCACCCCATCCAGGAACGTCGGCTCGAGGGTCTCAGCAATTGGGGGACCGCACGGGCGCAGCTTGTTCCGCGCCGCCTTGTACGGCCTCCCAAATGGGTCTTTGTTAAGACCCTCCGACATCTCCGCCCTCGCGCTGACCTTGGCTTCGGCCATTCGCGCCGTCAGAGTGTACTTCGCCTCTATGTAAGCTGCATAGAGGCGGCCCTCATTCTCTGCGTCGCGACGGCGCCGCCGCCGGCTCCTCCTGGCCCTCCTGGTCGCCACACAGGCGGCCCGGAGATCCCCCAACTCCTCCGACCACCAGTATACGGCGCGGCTGGGAGGAGGACGGTGAGACCGAGGCATGCTGGAGTTGCACACCTCGGTCAGAGAGGCCCTCAGCTGGTCCGCCGCGGCGTCCACATCCCGGACGTCAACGGGAGGGGACAGCCAGTCCTGCACAAAGGCCGCCTCCGTGGCGGCCTCCCGGTCTAGGCGGGTGAGTGCCCACCGCGGGAAGTGTGACCGACCCGCGCGGGCACTCCGGGAGCTCTGTGTGGAGACATCGAACCGCACGTATCGGTGGTCCGATAGCGTCTCCACCAGCTCCACCCGCCAGTCCACAACACATGCCGACAAAGAAGGGGAGGCGAAAGCGAGGTCCACGATTGAACCCCCCTCTCGCCGCATACATGTGTGGACTGTGCCCCTGTTAAGGAGACACAGACCGGACGCGACGGACCAGGACTCCAGCTCCCGTCCTCGGGCGTCGGTGGTTGGGTTACCCCATACCACTGACTTTGCGTTGAAATCGCCCACCACCAAAACCCTCTGCTGCACCACTCTGCCGGCCACCATGGCGAGGACTTCGAGAAAGTTCTCGAAGTCCGTGAGTGGGCGGTTTGGGGAGATGTACACCCCAATGAGGGCCACCTCGCCCCACGCGGCGGCCACGTATCCCGGTCCCCTCTCTAAGAGCGAGAGGGGAGGGGAGTCCGTGGAAGACCGCGTCACCAATGCCACCGAGCCGTCGTCGTCTCCCAGCCAGCTGCCAGGGACAAAGTACGGCTCGGCGACAACCGCCACGTCCACCAACCACTCCGCAACAGTTTGGACCAGAAGGTCCTGGGCCGCTTTGCAGTGGTTGGTGTTCGCCTGGAGAATGCGATGGGTTCCGACCATCATTCGGTGTTCATCGCGTTCTCCTCGGTGGCCGGCACTGCAACGGGGGTTACAGTGGCGGCGGCAGCAGCAGGCCGCGCCTGCGCTTTGCCCTTCCTCTTAGGAGGACTGCACTTTCTGCCAGTCATCACGTGGTCCTGCGGGACGACCACTGGCAGCGCATACTGCGCAGTGCGGAGTCGCAGCCTCGCAGGTGGCCGACTTGTGCCCCTCCTTCCCGCAGCGGAAGCACAGTTCCGTGCGCTCGGCAGTGGACGGGCAGAGAACCCGGGTGTGGCCAATGCCGAAGCACTTGAAGCAGCGCATCGGCTTGTCCTCAAGTGCCCGGACTCCGCCGGAGCTAAGCCCGACCGGGAGGCGACCCTTGGCCAGGACTGCCTTAGCTGCCACGACTGGGCACTCCACCTGCATCGTGCCCATACCTCCACGACCGGGTCTAATGGCCCGGCCCTTGACGGCTGTGACGGCGCAGCCCCCCGCTGCCGCGACCGCGGCCACCACCTCCTCTTGAGAGACTGAGTCGTCCAGGTCAGTCACCTCAAGAGCCACGCACCGGACGGGCCTCGCGACTTTAGCCACGTCGGCGACAGCCTCTTTGAGCTTAGAGGCAAAGAGGTCTGCCTTGCTGCCGCCCTGAGACCCCGCGAACTCGAAAATTCGAGCCCCCGTTTAGGTCTTCCGGCACGTGACTTTGCCGGCCCCAAGTTCCGCAGGGTTGACGCTTTCACGAGCCCGCCGCAGTACGGACTCGTACGTCTCCCCACGTCCCGCTGCCTCTGCGGTCAACGTGACCACGACGGCCGTGACGGAGCTATTAGTAGCGGTACCCGTGGTGCTGGTGGTGGTAGTGATGATGAGTGCGACAGTTTTAGGCGCTGGATTCTGTACCCGAAGGCGTGGGTCCCTAGAGGCTCCCGGGGTGGCGGGGCGGCGGGGCGCGGTTGCGCGGATCGGTTTCGGGGGCCTCATCGGCGGGCCTGCGTCTCCGGACAGGGGTGAGGGCTGATGTCGGCGCCTCCTCCATCCTGATATCTGCGGTGCCGGCGCCCGCCGAGCTCTCTCTCTCTTTGTCGTTGAGGAACATACAAATATGCTCCAGCAACGACTTGGAGATAGCCCCAAGCTGCCGCAAATGAGACACGAGGATCATGTCCCTATGCAGCTGCGTTCTGGGCGACAGCTCCGCTTCATACCGAGACGGCGCGGATGGCGACCTCTTAGAGGTTTGTACCTCTCTAGCTGCGGGCCTGGAAGCCCGCTGCGGCGTTATAATTGGGTATGTTCCACGCGGGGAGGTGGTAACAACACCCGCGGAAGGCACTGAGACCGCCAGTTGGGGGCCGGAAACACCAGTAGAGCGCGCTTTCAAGTCGCGCGCCTCCAGTGTCCGGGAGTTCGCCCCAAAAGCGGGCCTGGCCATAGAACGGCCCAACTCAGTGACGCCACTGGTGACTGACACAAGGCCGGAGTCGGTTGCTGGTCGGCAAGGGACCGATAGGGGGCATGCTCCGCGCAGAAGCGGAGCCTGCAGAAGTTCCTGCTCCGGAGAGGTGCGGGGCGCGAGGGGGTGGGGTTGGTCCCGACCCACTGGCCCTTCGTCCGAGGGAGGTCTGGTGCGCGAACGGGAGCGATCCCGCTGCGCATTCTTTCGGCCGCTCATTTCTGAGACGGCAACGGCTTCGCTGAAAGCCCGCACACGACAACCATACGGTCAGCATAATACCGAGAATCAATTTGAGGTGACGTCACAACGACGTCACAAAAGCGACACGGCGACAGAACGCCGGCGAAAATTATAAGATATTTACAAATTAAATAATTAAAATTTCCAAGGTACAAGAGAAAGGTTCGGGCCGTATGAGCGTACTGAACACGTTCGTACAGTGCGAAGCTTGCAATGCCTAGATGGATCCAACTATTACAATATCAGGTTATATAAGCCCATATACACGATAGGGAAAAGGAAATACAAAATACAAAAATACCCTATTTCAATGGTGAAGACGTTTTTATCACCTGGCCCACTCATAAAATCTTTACAGTTTCAAACCCACCATATCTGAAAGAGTTGGCGGTAGTTTGATATACTAATTGTATGAAGTATCAACTGACAGACGAATGCCACCTGAGGTGGACGTGACTGGTCTAGACGTGATAACAGACATCAATTTCTAATTTAAAATCATGAGTGTCAGATATAAAAATTATTCCAAAAACCGGAATTTTCAATATTTCCGGTTTTCTGGAAAATTCCGGTTTTCACAAATTCAATATGGATTTTTATTCCGCGTAATTTTTCTTGCGATATTTTTTACATTCAATATTTCGATATTCAAATGGATAGTACTATTTTAAATAGATAAAGAGTTGTAATATAGAGGCCTATTCAATACTTTTATTTCTATTATCAGTACTTTTAATATTTATTTAATTTAATTAATGAAGAAAAACAATAACAGAAAACAATATAGAATTAGTGTACATCATTTAAAATAAAGTTAAAACGATTAGTAGTTCAATTTTTAAAGTATTTTAAATTTGAAGCCAAAGAATGTCGTTTGTCAACTTGAGTTACGTAAAAAAAATCGATAATGATCAAACTTTTTATAATATAATATAATTAAGGCTATTAAGTATCGTACTTAATCGATAATATTTAATCGATTATAATTACCATAAAAATGTTATTTATACAATTTAAATAACCATTTTATTACCATCCAAATATTATGTCTAAGTTATATAATTCGAATAAAATTGAGATTTTCATTTTTCATAAAAATCTTAATTATAAAATTTTAGCAGTTAAAATGTAACATTTTGCAGTTTCCTAGAAATATATAAATGTTTAATATAAAAATTTACTAATTATTACGATAATTTTAAAATTCGACCTTTACTAATGACCTCAAGGTTGAACAGTCAATAAAAATTAAATGCGCATGCGTGGGTACTCCGTACCTACCTACCTATCTGTATCTACTGTCAACAGTTTCGTGTTTGGCGCGCAACGCGCTGATAAGTTGCGATTCGAGGCTTCTTGATCACGATGAAATTGTTTCTCTCATTAGTCGTCCGTCACTTTAACATTTCTCACGTTGACTGCGACTGTTCTCAAGAATTATTAGTTTTTTGTCGGAAATGTCTAGTGCCGAAAAAATTATAAACAGGGAAATGGCTCGTCAAAATGGTATTGTTCAACCTCTCCTAACTGGTAAGCAAATAAAAAGAAAGGTAATTATTTTAGAGCGAATTTTAAAATCTTTCAAAAGTTTTACCTTATTTTTAATCTAAATTAACATACAATTTGTTGTGATAACATCTTTAAAATTATATTTTTGTGACATAATTTTGGTAAATTATCGGGTTTATAGTTTATAGTGATGATTTTGAAATAATTTTCATTATATAAATTTTTTTCAGATTTATATCAAATCACAATGGCCTATGCTTATTGGAAATCAGGGAAAGTTAATGATATAGCTGTGTTCGATTTATTTTTCCGTACAAATCCATTTCAAGGAGAATTTACGATTTTTGCTGGACTTGAAGAATGTTTGAAGTTTTTAGAAAACTTTCATTACTCTATTAGCGGTACATAATGTTTATTATATGATATCGACACATTCTCACATGTTCAGTAGTGTTATTTGGTCTAATTATTTTACAGATATTGAATATTTAAAACAAACACTACCATCAGATATTGAACAAGATTTTTTTGACTATCTGAAAGATTTGACATGTAAAGACATTAAGTTGAGTGCTATTGAAGAGGGATCTGTAGTTTTTCCAAGGTACGTTATCATTAGTTTATTATTAAATAATGACAGAAAGTCAAAATATTTAAATAAAAAGAAATATTGTTTTATATTACTTAGGTGTTAAATGTTTTTTATTTTTTATTTATCTTCTTACATCAGAAGTGGGACATTTCATTTATATGAGACTTCACAAGTTTTCATATTCAGCCATTTCATATTCAGACATTTTTTTTGTTCTATCATTAATGAGTACTAATAAGCTAATGAAAACTAGTGATGTGTCCGATACCTGTATTTGCTGATATCTGAAACAGGTGAAAGATCTCCATGACTTTCTCGTAGATCTTTTACAGATCTTTTACCTTATTAATAACATAGATAGATAAATTGTATATAGGGTCATTTTAAATTCACTTAAAAACTTGTAAGATATGTGTGATATTTTTCCAGATCAAAATATGTTGTTTATAGTAGTAATAGTATACATTCAACTGGCATGTTTGGAACGCTTTTTTATTTATCTTCTTACATCAGAAGTGGGACATTTCATTTATATGAGACTTCACAAGTTTTCATATTCAGCCATTTCATATTCAGACATTTTTATTGTTCTATCATTAATGAGTACTAATAAGCTAATGAAAACTAGTGATGTGTCCGATACCTGTATTTGCTGATATCTGAAACAGGTGAAAGATCTCCATGACTTTCTCGCAGATCTTTTACGGATCTTTTACCTTATTAATAACGTAGATAGATAAATTGTATATAGGGCCATTTTAAATTCACTGAAAAACTTGTAAGATATGTGTGATATTTTTCCAGGTCAAAATATGTTGTTTATAGTAGTAATAGTATACATTCAACTGGCATGTTTGGAACGCTATATTTAAAAAACTGAACTAAATAGTATAATACATTAGTGATGTGCTGGTCATGATCTTGCACATCAGTAATATATACATGAGACTATATATGTAATTGGATATTTGGAGTTCTTGCATAAGCATATATTTATTGTTAAAGAATCATGATATTAACAGCAGTGCTTTAACGATAAATTAAATTAAATATTTCTGTAATAGTAATATTATTTGCTAAATAAATAATAATAGTGTTATAATAATCTTTTAGATATATTTTATACCTAATAGAACAAGAATAGGCTATTTAAATAGATTATATTAAATATAATGTTTTATATATACTAAATAGACTATAGTAATATTTAAATCTATGTTGCTCAATTAAAAACCACTGAGGTCAAATTATATCCATATAAAATGTATCTGATTGAAATATTATATTATAATATATATTGCCAGCAGTTTTCAGCCACTATAATTGAAATAAATATGCATAATCGTTACCTATTTTGTAGTCAACACCACTATGTATTACATCAAGTTTTAATATTTGTATTTGTATATTTGTAAAATGCGTGTTGATTAATTTTATGAATAAAGTGACTTTAATTTACAATTTTTATTTCAGAGTTCCTCTTTTAAGAGTTGAGGGACCCTTAATCATTGCGCAATTATTGGAAACTACGCTATTGACACTAGTTAACTTTGCGAGGTAAGTTACTTTACAAAACCCCAATGAATTGGTCACCTACCTACCAACTATATGTCTCAAGTTATATATTTATACTGCATAATGATTAAACATTGTTTTTATTACGTAATATAATAGATAAAGTGACGAAAACTTATCTATTCATTTGTTTCTGTACGTCCTATATTGGCCGATATTTATAGCTGTCATAGGTAAACGAGATAAAATTAGTCTGACATGCGTCCTATGCGGAACATTGTTTTATAGTTAAAGTGAAGCTAATTATACACCAGTGTAAAGCCCGAAGTTGCTATATGTCATGTTGTACATTTTATTTTACTTGTAGTATCAAGTAAATATACGGCTCCATAATATGATGCGCATAATAACAAACACATTATTCGTATACACAATAACTAATCTGACTAATGTCATATAGGTTGTGGGTTCGCTCCCCATTCGAAGGAATTCATTATTTTTACTACCCCACTTGTGTTACACGACAAAGTGTGCCGTTGATTTAAGTCAATACGCACGCACTGTTTCGAAATAAACTAAAAAACATATCACAGAATTTTTTTAATATCTTTTTTTCTTCCCATATGAAAACAGTTTTCATTATGATATATTTTATTAAATATATTTTTTTTTTATATAAGATTGTAGTGAGAGGTATATATGAAAGCTTAAGCGCATTAATAAGTCAAATCTCTCTGGATACATACATCACTCCATCTTCTAAAGCCTAAATATTGTCGATATTATAGCGTCGATATTATTATTATATTGTCGATATGTGTAAAATTTCAATTTCAAGTTGTATATTTTTTCAGTTTAATGGCAACAAATGCAGCTCGTTACAGAATGGTTGCTGGTAAAAATATATCTCTTTTAGAGTTTGGATTAAGGAGAGCCCAAGGACCTGATGGTGGACTTTCTGCATCAAAATATTCGTATATTGGTCAGTCCTATTTTAATACTATACTTCTGACAATCTGTGGACATAATAATGTCTGTCGTTATAATAATGTTACATGACTACTCGATTTTTTGCAATGAAGGCCATGGTGTCGTAAAGATATTGATTATATTAGTGTAATTCTGCAGCTCACGTTGCTGTGAAACCAAACCGCCCGGTGCCTGGTACGGCCTTTCAATGTTATATGGCGCACCACGCACCGTTGACTCATGAGAAGCCAAATACCAAACGAGTTTCTTTAATTCGGTACTAGCATGCAAACTCTGACATTGAATACTTTACCCATTACAATCTGGGTATTAATTTTCGAATACCTTTGATAAATTAGGGCTTTTGTTACCAATCAATAGAATTCTGCAGATATGATATACAATCATACCATTTTTAAATGTTCCCATATAACTATACATATATATATGTAACCTTTTACTTTTGATATATGATACAATGAATATAAAAAATAATCGAGCTTATGTAAATTGTCGAAACGATACATGTTATCGGAGATTCTAACCTTCAGGTGGATTCGACGGCACGAGCAACGTCCTGGCCGGGAAGATGTTCAACATTCCCGTGAAGGGCACGCACGCGCACTCGTTCGTGACGTCGTTCAGCTCGCTCGACGACATCCACGCGGGCGGGCGCGGCGCCGACCTGCGCCGCGGCGCCGTGGCCTGGCGCCAGCGCCTCGCGCCCGTCCTCGACGTGTCTCCGGAGGAAGCCAGCGACGGCGAACTGGCCGCCCTTATATCCTATGCCCAAGCCTTCCCCTCTGGCTTTCTGGCCCTAGTGGACACTTACGATGTGAAGAGGTATAATTTTCAAGGCTTACCGTCACGGCACAGGCAGCATACGAATGGGCATTCCGGCTACAATAGCAACTGTGGATCCAATGGTCGTAGAACTCAAAACTGCTCTATACGTAGTACGTGTGGATATAGCACGGTCGAACGCACACTGAGGTAAACATGAGCGACTGCATATTGACATTTGGTGTCTAAACTTATTATTGTTTGCATCGCTCGTCTACAGTCCGGACACTCGGACACTCATAACCTACATAACTCACGGGGAGCTGCGACTCACCGACTGCCGGCTCACTCGATTCACCGGTCTCACTTGTTCACTCGAACTCACTGGACTCACTCGACTCACTTGACTAATACGAGGTACACGACGCTTCTGATGCGGCACCCGACTATGTACATATGTTACCGGTATATAAGACATTTTGCTTCAGTGTGACGTATTGTCTGGACAAGAAATGGGACAACTCAGTCATTGGGCACAGTTGCATTGTATAGGGACTGCACACATTCACAATATACCGCACTATTTGCATGAATTTCATTACATGGCATTAATTGATTTTGTAGCATTTAACTATTTATCATTTGAATTTTCAGTTAGTACTGTAAGCTTAAGTTAATTTTGCTTTATAGTAGTTCAGCTTTCTTATTTTTCGTTATATTTTGAATTATTTTGGTTTAATGTTTATTTTACTCCATTCTTATGATATGAAAAAGTTCCTGTTTCTATCATACAAGAGATCAAAATAAATATTGGGTAAATAAATAATTAGAATACTTAAATAATAAGGTTCTCTTATTATAATACTTAAATTGTATTGAAAAAAGGTCAAATTCAAGCCCGCCCGCTGAAATTTGATGATTAATTATTTATTATTATTTACGTGTATTTAGTTGGTTATTTTCCTTAATAAATTTTAATTTAAATCTTTTGTTAAAATTATTACTATTACGTATTTAGTAGGTACATGGGCAGTAGGTACTCACGTGGTACTCGAGAAATAAAGTAGCCTGTATGGTGCTCCACAACCTCCTTTATCTTCTAGTGAAAATTCCATAAAAATTGGTCCACCTCTTCCAGAGTCCAGACAAACAGAAAGACTAATAGACAAACAAAAATTAAGATATATTTTTTGTTTTAGTAACGTGTAAATAACTATGTGCACTTGAAAACACACTTATTTTGAAATCACAAACAGACTCTTCAATTTAATTTATATGTTTAGATAAAATTTCAAAGGTACATTTAATAAACAGCAAGACAATTTTTATACAAAATATGTATAATATAATTATTTTATTATTATTATAATAACCAACTATTTTTTCGGCTTTATAAAACGAATTATTTTTAATTGTAATATCAAAACAAAGTTGCTGCATAACTATTTTACCGACCTTGTTCTTTTATATGACGTAACAACAATTGTCTAAAATGGCTTAAGTTTGTTAACTTACTGTTAAATAATGTAACTTTGTATCAGTTTTTATTGCGTTAACGATAGTTAATATCTATTTAATATATTACGCTATTTGCCAGTATTAATGAGTCCCAAGGTGAAAATGATAAATAATATATTATATTTATATGTATTCTAATGTTAACTATCATAATATTGTCTTTACAAGTACTAATTACTAACCTAAAGGCTGGGTTGCATGATACATATTTCTTTAAAAAATGATTTAGTATCAGTGTTCTTCGCTCTTGTCTTATTGATCTCTGGAAAAAATTTCCATACGTTAAATTCTGGCTCTGTTAACCGAGATCCTTGAATGCTGATCTAGATTATAACTGTATCAAATTATCGTGTTACATTTGACTTAAAGTGAAGCTATTAATATTAGTGGTTTTTAATTAAATTAAATTTTAAAATATTATTATATATTTATATAGTATTTTTTTTGATTATGCTAATATATCTTCTTTTGAGCTCTTTGTAACTGGGTTATTTAAAAATATAATGGTAAATCTACGAAAAATATAAATATTTGTAATTTCCGTTTCCTTCCGTTTGGTTATAGTTTTCGAACACCCAGAAATATCTTATTTCCCGTTTATAGCAAACTTACTAAAAAACGACTTTTACTGACTTAATTACGCCTTCAAGTATGCCCCTGTTTCTGTTTGGTGTTAAGACTCGCAATGCCTATACTATGGTAAAACGCTATTGCACCAAAATGAGGTATGATATTATATTAACAGGAGCGGTCTGTTGAACTTCTGCGCCGTTGCGATGGCGTTGAACGACGGCGGCTATAAGGCGATCGGCATCCGGATAGACAGCGGGGACCTGGCGTACCTGTCCATGCTAGCGCGAGACACTTTCAAGAGAGTGGCGGATAAATATAATCTGCCATGGTTTTCCAAACTGACCATAGTGGCCTCTAATGATATCAACGAGGAAACAATTCTGAGCCTCCACGAACAGGGACACGCTATTGATTGTTTCGGAATTGGAACTCATTTAGGTAAGTCATAATTTTATTTTTTATTCAGTTTAGTTTTCATGCATGGTAGTATTCAAAAATGATATGGGTAAATGGTAAAAGTAATTTAATAAAAAAAATATATCAGTCAAGTGCGAGTAGTACTCGCGCACCGAGGGCTCTACCTATTTCATAAAAAAATACCAACTTAAATTTGCGGTCGTATCCACACATTTTGTATGAAATTAATTACACATAAAGGTTTTTAATGATTTCTTTTCGTGTTTTTCTCTTTGTATATTACAATATATATTGTAACACTTTTTGTAAAATTTCCTTAATATAGGTCAATAAAGTACAACTAATAAGAGTAGACAAACATAAATTTTGCGATCGTATGCACTCATTTTGTATGAAATGAACTACAGTAAAGTTTCCTTTTTCGACTTGGTTCTTTCTTTGTACTGTAATTTCTAACTTATTGCCAAATTACATAACTCTAGGTCACCGTGAAGTATCTTGTAGGCTTTGATTACGCAGCGATTTTCATACAAAATGCAAAAACATTAAGCATAAACCCTCAAATCTTTCTTTTTTGATTTAGAAGTTTGATTGTTTCTATGCTTTAAGAGGTTATCAATTTGGATATTTGATATTAATTACAGCTTGATTCTTTCACGTGAGTTGAAAAAATGGCCTTCACAGACAGACATACAGACGGGCAAACAAGTGACCTTATAAGGGTTCCGTTTTTTTCTTTTGAAGTACGGAACCCTAAAAACTACTAAATATTTATTTTAAGATACTACAAATTTGTTAATTTTATGTATTTATTCTGCTAATATTTTATATACTTTAGTTCAATTAAAATGCGTGTAATGATGTTTTTATAATGTTCATATTGATTTCTACCAATCGATCATGTTTTTCAATAAGCACTTGAAAGAACAACAAATGTCAAATCAAACACTATCACATAATATCATGGTTAGATTACTAGAATATATGAACAATGCTATCTTATCGCACAAAGAGGAAAATTATAAATATATTTGGATATTTCGTTCTCGCTTGTCGATAATGTAATTACAAAAAAGAACATATTACATTACATCATGTTGCATAAAAAGGTATTATTAAGATATTTTTTGCATGTCATTCCTTAAGCTCCAATGTACAATAGGTATATTCTACGAACAATAGATAATACGCATTATAATCATCAGCTATACCTACTCGTGACACTATAAATAAGTAATGTGTGATTTGCTTTTGGTATATTAATTTATTATAATTTTTTAAATATCTTTCTTATCTTTCAAAATTGGATCACATTCTGTTAATAATTATAAAATTATTAATACAATGTTCAATAATAAGGAAAACATTAAACAAAACAATATATCAATAACAAAATTTACTGGATTGTCTAATACAGGACTATTAAAGTAGGCTAATAAAGATAATATTCTTGTACAGACAATTATAGTAGCGTTATTCATGACAATTTGCTATGATGCTCTTTATTATTGAAACAAGACTATTGGCTGATTTATTTAAAAATATAATACGAATAAGTATCAATTATTTTGTCATTTGTTATAATTTATAAGTGCTTACAGGTATTGAGCATTTTTAATAAAATTGTATACAACAGGTGTTATCTGCTGCGTTAGAGCTTGTCAAATTTATCTTATCTTACAAATATTATAAAAGTAAAAGTTTATGTAATATATATAAAATTTTGTTACTATGATTCGTACCTGCTACTTATGCTTCTATTTTATCCGTACAGCAGAGTAGCCAGGGTTAACTAATTGTATAAAACTCAAAGCGGCACTTTGTATTACCGGACACGCCCTGTTCCACTGCACCATAAACGGTTCCTATATTACTATGATACGCAAAGATTTATTTTTGAGCTTTAATTATTGTGTTGATTTTTATTAAAAAACGGCGGAGGTTCCCAATTCGACATGTGTATTTTATTTTACAAATTTTGAACAATAAGTCTAAAAGGGTGGATTATTGCGTTTTAGTTATTCGTCGGTTTGCTATTTTTGTTTCTTAAAAAGTTATTTAAATAGCTTTAGTTAGTACAGCTTAAATCTTATTTCTCCTCTCCTTTATTTTTATATCAATATATTACAAGAATATATTTAATATTACAGTTACATGCCAGCGACAACCAGCACTGGGATGTGTATACAAACTGGTTGAAATAAACGGCCAGCCACGGATCAAACTCAGTCAAGATGTCGGCAAAGTTACTATTCCCGGACATAAAAAGGTATTAATTGTTTAAAAATTCAGCAATTTTGACCAACTTTCTTCGAAAAATTTTAACTCAATCGTTGAAATTACCTGCTTTTAAATAAAAAAAGCAACCAATTGAGCAAGAAATAATCTTGAGTGCTACTTAAATGAAAGATTTTAAAACTCCAGTAATTAAGGCAAAAATATTTTTTGTGTCCTCGACGTCTTTGTTATTTTCTTTAAGATGAAATTATCATGAGCTTGTGATAAGATTAGTTATCGGGAGCATACGGGCTCTCTATCCTCTACAACAATTGTTGCTTTTGTAACAAAAGCTAATGCGTACTCCATACAAATGGTTATCCATTGAAACATTTTATTACACCTTAAAACGAAAGTAAAAACTTAAAGATATTGTCGTCTTCTTTTCAATTATTGATTTCTTGATTTCAACTTATTGATTTGTTTATTTTTCATTAAAAAAAATATTATAATAATGTTTATAAAAAAATATTATAAAAAATATTAAAATATTATAATATGATACAATTCTAGCGAACCGCCTGCGGCTTTGTCCGCTTGAACTATGCGGATATTTATCTGGTTAAATTGCTTCCGTTTTCATAAAAAAAAATGTAACGTCACATCGAACATTATCGATGACCTCGAGATTTAATTTAAATATATTATTCATATATTGTACATAAATCTTTCTTTCGAATTGTATATGCAAAAAATGGAATATTTATGTATGTACTTACTATAATATTTTACCTGGGCGATGGTTACTCGCGTGCGGTAAAGGCGACCGATCCAAACTTGCGAAATTCCGGGATAAAATGTAATCTATATGTTGCTCTACAATCTCATCTTCCAGTAATGGTACCATAAAAATCTGTAGAGCTATTCCGGAGATTGGACAAACAAAAAGAGGACAGATAAAATTTAAAAATCATTCGTTTGTGTTTTATTATCGAGTAAATAAGAATACAATTGAACAAACAGCTATTTTGATATGACATATAAACATTTTATTTATTTGTATGTATATAAGATAAATTTGTATTGAGTTATAATTTTATTATTATTCGATTATTTACCTATGTTTAAATTAACAACTTTTTTTCTTGTAATTTACATAAGATTTTCTAATTCTTAACTATAATCTTATATAAATAAAATCAACCTCTGGAAATATTCCTTGTGCATTTATAAATGTGAAATACTCCTTATGAAAGGTTATCTATCTTAGATATACAGTCCAAGGCTGAAAATGATATATATTTAATCAGTCATTTTACATATCTTGTTAGTAATATTTGTGCGTTAAAGCTTGTTGACACATCATCTTCTATAAAAACATTATTTACTTTGAAAGAAAAAATAAAAAGTATTATTTGTAGTATCTATAAACTATAATTAGTAGATAAGCGTTACCAACAAATGAGTGCCAGTTTTAAAACGACAAAGGAAATTATTATTAAACATGAATCATTGCCTTAATTTTTTCAAGACAAACTGAGTTGAGTGAAGAAACAAGGGTTACTAGCACTTTGTCAAAGTAGTTTAATACCTAATTAATTCTTAAGTAGGATTGATAATAAGTATAACCTGCAACTGTCATGTCAGTCAAACACATTCTCTCTGCGTCCCGATCGTATAACATTTTATATAAATATAAATTATAATGCCATTTCTTCTAGATAACGTACACTCACATCCGTAGCTGTTACCATTGAAACTTAATAATTAGTTACGTTGCTATGTAATTTGATAATATATAAAAATAATATTGATTTATTTATTCAAATATAATACGATTTTCAATAATATTTTACGTTATTTAAAACGAAAGCTTATACATGTAACATTTGTATAATAATCTACAGTAAATGAGAGTATACTGAAAGTGAACAGTGGGATTTCATGTAACATTTCGAAAGGAACGCATCTCATCTTACTTAAGCGTCGAAGCCACGAGCGTGTCGTAAATATTAGTAATAAATAATTTAAGTAGTAAAATAATAGGTACTTGTAAAATATTACTAAATATTTTTTCCTACTTATTTAATACTCACGTATGAAAAGTAAACAACATACTGAATTACTTGGCGCAGCGCCACTGCGTTCGACTGTGGGTTCGGTTCCCACTCGGGGAGAATGGATTATTTACACATATCCTTGCTCTGATCCCATCCGATCCGAGCGGGATGCAGCGTGAAGCTATCTTACGTGCTAATAAAGATAAAAATTATTTTGGATTGAGATTAAAGAAAACCATCTGAGCTCTATAAATACCTAAGAGATAGATTCTGGGAAAATTGAAGGATAATATTATTAGTTTCTTCCAAATGATAGAAGTGCCCCAGAGATCGAGTTAAGACTTCAACTCCACAAATAATTTATGGGAGGAGTAAAATCAAATAGTATTCGTTAAGTATCGATTAGGAATAAATACAGCTTGTGAAAGCAAGCTTATCAATGATAACAAAAAGCCCACTCAACATTAGACTAGAATTGGTCCCTTGTGATGGACACGTACGAGTATGAGAAGAGGTAATACTGTTAGAACTTGCAGTTCTATGGGAAACGAATTAACCTAAAATTCGTAATTTTAACGTAAAGAACTACGTTAAACTTATCGACGAACTGACCAGGAATAGTTGTAGACTTCATTTGTACGCAACAGAAGTTGGCGCAAGAAGTTAAACAGTGAAATCTCTAGTTTGCTAAAAGATTTCAGCCTGACTAGAACTATTATCAATTAATGTCTTTAACGAACTCTCTCGAAGGCGTCTCTAGAAAATCATTTCAAATTTGGTTAGGTAGATAGTGGAGCTCGGAGAGTGGAGGTCATATTAGTGCGCCTTTTAAGCGGGCTCCTTAAACTTTAACTTGGGTCGTAAGTTCTAGGCACTGTTCACTGATACAGCATTCGCCCGGTGAATCCATGGAATGCTAAATAGTTTCTTTTTGTGTACTTGGAAGCTCAAAGGCTAAAAGCATTTAATTTGTTATTTTTTCAGGCCTATAGGCTATTTGGGGCAGACGGTCATGCGCTAATAGATCTATTACAACGCTCATCTGAACCTGCACCTGAAGTTGGGCAAAAAGTTCTATGTAGACATCCTTTTCAGGAGTCCAAACGAGCCTATGTGATTCCTAGCTATGTGGAGCATCTTTATAAAGTATGTTTTGTGTATATTTTTAAGATTCTTTATTTAATACGGTGATTATGACAATATGTGTTCCTTTTCCGGGAAAGTAAAATTGCTTGGTGTGTAGTGAAATCTAACGTGGTCGGAATTTGAAAATATAATCAGTTGTATCACAAATATTTAAACATTAAAATGTATAGACCATCTAAATTTACTTTTGTTTACCCCAAGACAACCTTACCTCTATTTAAAAATTAAAACAAAGTGATTCGCTTACTCGGCTTGTTCTAGTCATTTTAATGTGTAACATTTTTCATTTTATGTATTTTGCTGTTTTAGGTATATTGGAATGATGGTCGTGTCTGTGAAGCCCCCAAACCTTTGGTTGAAGTACGCGAGAGAGTTCAATCGTCGCTAAGGACTCTACGGCAAGATATCAAGAGAAACCTAAATCCTACTCCATATAAGGTACAGAATATAAACCAAAACTTATTTTTATGGTCTCATATTTTATTTTTGGTATAGACCTCATGACTTTGTGTCTAGTAGTTAGTTATATTGGCTCTTCAAATATTTGTATAATTAATTAGAGATTAATTAATTATTATCACAATATGTCAAATTCAAAATATTAAATAAGATAAACTTTTGCAAGCACTTTTGATTTGACTTTGAATGAACATAAAGCTCAGAAAGCATTATTAATGTTACAACAATATTATCAATTACAATGGTAGTTATCCTGTATGGATTCAATTGGTACAAAATAATTTTATATATTCCTGAACAGTGCAATAAGCTTTACTGTTAGTATTATTTAACAGTTAATTTAAATTTCTGAAGTAGCTGAACTTAGATTAGACTGTAGAATTTGGCTATGGACACATATCTCTACTTAAAAGATATTTTTATAACAGAATAGTTTTTTGTTTACAGGTCGCAGTCAGCGATGATTTATACAATTTTATCCATGATCTGTGGCTGCAGAATGCACCCATCGGGGAGCTGTCATGAAATTTTTTGTAGCTTAAGATTACATTTCAGTTGGTAGCTACAGTACTATTGGTACACTGATTGGTACAAGATGATGTTAAAACAACTAGAATTTGCCTTATTAGGTGGCTTATTGCTACAGTTTTCTAATACACTTCCAAATATTTAAAAAGTTTATTGTAATGTTTATTTTTAAAAAGTATTGCAATAACATCTAAATATTTTGATATTAACAATTTAAAAAATAAACCAAATGTGCTGTAATGCATGTAAAAAATGATAATACTAGAGTTCCATTTGCCTTTACCAGGACCTCTATTTTATTATGAAACTATCCTTTTGTAAGTATAATGTCCATCAAAATATAAATTATGGAAACAAAAGATTTCTCCATTTACAATCAGAACATGACATTCCAATAATAAATGTCGTGCTAAGGTAAATAAATTCAAAATGGTAAATAACTTATATTAAATGAAACTTATTTCATTCTACCAAGGAAAAAATCTAAATGGCAAATAAAATATTTTTTAATTATTGATTTCAACTCATTTAAATTAACCACTTATTGAGATACGTTAATTAGTTAATGCATTAAATATTTATTAAAATACTTTAAATGTATTAATTAAGCCAATAATGCTGCTTTCAAATCATCACCATTTGTTAAAACTCAACTAAAGTGTTATTTTATTGTTAATTGCAATTGATAATTGGCAGGCAAGCTTGAAATAAAAATTGTAGTTAATTTGATTTATTCATCAAATTCAGCACCACTTTGTTTTATTATGCTTTGTTGTATGATATCTATATATTTGCATTGCCCTTATTTTAATTTTGCATATCTATAAGTGTAATTGTTAGCTTTATTATTAATTCGCTGGAAAAGGTACAATTATACAATATTTAATAATATAAATAAGGACAAATATTGTAAAAGTTTATAAAACTCTAAAAAGAAAAGGAAATAAAATAATATAGCATACAATAATTGTAAGTATAGGATAGTATATACCTAAATTTCAAATATATAATATTTTATAAGCATTTGGTTATAGAAAACCTAATTTGCAAATAACAAAAATTCGTCTGTGATACAAATCCAAACTAATATGATGTTGATCCCATATATAATATCATACTAGTCAAAATTATTATGAAGCAAATTGGCCATATAAAGTGCTATTGCATTCCTAGTTTGTATATACTTTTATAATAATTTTAAAATTTATTTAATATCATCTAATATGCTGTTGACATGTTACGGGAACAAATATTATGTATATGACTTTTTATACATTTTTATGTATTTAGTTTTTTTTTTTAAAGTCTATTGGTTCCTATGGTTTCACTTTTTATGGTTTCACTTTTGTTTATCTGCTCATGTTGTCTTTATTCCTTAAAATAGGAAACAACTTACTTTTTGTATTTTGAAAATACGAATACGAAACAAAACATATATTAAAATGACAATATGCCATATACTATTTGGGTAAATTAATACATGATTTAAAACTATTTGAAGTCGCTAATCAAATCACAATGCGACAGTGTCTGACAGTAAAAGCTTTAGTTTCTCCATTCTACACGCATTATCTTTAATTTGGGCGAAAAACGGAGACGGCGTGTCTCATCTCTCTGCCTACCTAGTCATGTTCGCGACATATCGGAAGAAGTAGAAAAAATATATTAAATCTGCCCAAATAGAATATATCATTATACAAAAATTACAATTGTGTAATATGTGTTTAAATGCAATTGTGATTGCAGAAGAATCAATGCAAATATGAGGATGTTTGACCTATATATTTAAAATATAGATCAAACATAAAACAGTCCGACATATTTCTAACATCCTAATGACATGGCATTAACAAAATTCGAATAATTTGAATATTTCAAGAACAGTTTTGTTCTTCAAATATTTTATTATTAGATTTTTATGTAATTTAATTTTATAAAACAAAAAATCTTACAAGGATTTGTTAAGTTATTGTGTAACTGTAAATATTCATACCTATTTTTTATAATATTTGTGAATTCTATGAATATTTTGAGTGATGTCACCATTGATTTAAAATTTCTGTATCTGATAAAATAATTAGTAAAACATTACATACTTACTAATATCTATACTATTATGTATATTATGTATATTACTAATAATATAATTTTTTTAAATAATTGATTTTAAACATTTTATTTGTTAGTAAATTAAGTTGCTGCACAAAGTTCAGAATAGTGTTAAATATGTTAAAATGAATCATAAAGAGTCTACAATATTTTAACTTGATAGTATTCATTTCTATTAGGCTGAATAACTGTATAAGGTAAATTTATCTAGCCTTCCTTTTTACTTTTCTTCATATCCAATATTATAATATTGTCTATAATTTATAAAAAGTTTGGAAAAATCCAGGATTATTAACATACAATTGTGTTTGTGTTAGACCATAGTTAAGCATATTTACGTCTGTATATATTATTTCCATTAGTTAATGTTGTGATCGAAAGACATTAAGTCTTAAATGTTGCCCAATCATTTTAACATTTTAAACTGACAAGCAATTGGTGTAATTTGAACAATTTTATTTAATCATTTTATATAATGTAATTTTAAATAGAATTAGTCTATTATAAATAATATTGGCATAATATAATGTTCATACTTAGCGATTGTAATAATATTTCACTTATTTATTTTTTTATTATATTTATGAACCATGTGCATATTGTAATATAAATGAAATAATAAAAATAAGAAATAAAAGCAATAATATTATTATAATCAACAAGTATGAAGCATTTAATACAATCAAAACGTTGCAAATATGAAAATAGTACCAATTGTTCCCATAATGTGGATGGTTCCCACATGTTTTTCCCATAATGGTTCCCATAATGTGCCTTTATTGCAGCAATATGATGCACATTTTTTACAAATTGCATAGCTTCAATTATTACATAAAAGGGATATATTTCACTAGTTACAGTAAGAATTTTATGTGCACTTAGTATTAAAGAATATCAAATAAATCTATTTGTTTTGTTTATTTTTTTATTCTTTTCTAATAAAAGCTCCCGATAAAATTTACCAGGTCTGATAGAAAATCATCTATTGTTTTTTTAAATCTATGAGATTTTGAGTATTAGTTATACCTAAATAGACAAAAGATATATAACTAAATAGATAAAAAATAAAGCTCAACAAATGTAAAAGGATCCTTATGAATTTAACCCTAGATCATATTTTAGCCTCGGTAAAACTAATAACAAAAAAATATTGGGTTAAGTGTGAGCAGTTCTCGCGCAATGATGGTTCTGTACCAATTTAATGAATGTAGGTAAATCAACTGAAAGTACAGCTTAAAAACTTACAAATATAAATTTAGACTAATATTGTATGAAATGTAATTCATATATAACTTTGTAATTATTTTTTCCCACCTAAAAAGTTCCAATTTCTGCATTTGTTGTATTTTCTGTTAACATGCTTGTAATCATGTATAGGCGACCCATGTAGGAGATACGGAGTATGGAGATATTTTAAATTTCAATATTAAATATTTTATTAGCATTGAATATCGTCGTTAGAAATTTACGGTGAGCACTGCTTATAAGCCAGCTATACAAAGTGCAAAATTTTGTTGAATTTCAATATTACTGTTAAAATTTTATGACTGTCATATTTTGCTGCTAATAAAGTAATATTGCAGGCTCCAGGCTTTTTTGGGAATATTCCTTAAACATTGATATAATATGGCAACATTGTAACAATATTTGAAAGTAAATTATTTATTTGACAACTAACCTATTGAATCTACTGTAAAGACTGATTTTTTACAATTTTTACTTTAATAATAAAATATTTAAGCTAGTGAGAAACGGTGCACGCCGCGGTCGCCAACAAACCGTACCGGTATTATTTGTAAGTATTTTATTTGTAATTGCTCTCGTTACTATAAAAGGAAATTGAGGGTTTCGTTAACATCACCATTTATTTCTAAATCGACGTTAGCAACAAGCTATTGGTAGCGGTCCTTATTTAGTTACTGTAAAAATGCAGTCAATATTAAGAATTTAATACTAATATACTAACATTGTATTAACGGCTTAAAATTGCTCTTCTAAAATCACTAAATCAGCAATGAACTAAAACATTCAATCATATAAATATAATACACTAATTTGCTACTATTCAAAATTAATCTACATTAATTCTATTTAAATTTGAACATATTTTTTTATTGTAATATATTCATTATAATAATGTCAATATATTCATTATATTGACATTATTAATAAATATAAATATAAAATATGCATTAATAAAATAAATGTATTGACAGAATTACAATTAATAATGATTCAGAGTATTTACTATTAATATTGAATTTTATTCATTTTACTATATTTTCTGATGCAATGAAATACTTTTATGTAAAATTTTATTTCATACTTTGTTAAAATATATATTTTTAAGCAAAACCTTAAATAGAACAGAGACAAAATCACAACCACAATGGATTATTGAAATATAGATCTGCAAACTATACTGTTAAATAAATATTTTAATAAATACTTTTAATTTTATATTACATCTCAGGTCAAAACTTATTATGAATTCTATAGATTTGTATTTCTAGAGATTAATATTAATTATTTATATATCATAGTAGCATAGTTATTATTGTACCCAAAATATAGAATTATATAAACATTTGCATCACCAAACATAACGTAACATAGTCAGAGTGTTATTATATGTGTTATGTATATTACACACAGTATTTGATTACTTAATTTATGAAATATTAGTAAAATGATAAAAATATTAATCTTTTTATTTTTTTAGTTGTACATAAATAAAAACTTCAAAGAAAAATCTTTTTTATTATATTAGTCCAAATTATATATAGCATATACAGGAGCATTATAAAACTGACTTACACACTCTAATAAAAATTTGCTTGTTTGTTTTAAACTCCATGTCCTAATAGAAAAACTGCTGACATTAATACCTAAGGCTCATAAGTTTTAATGAATGTTTTAGCAATAGTCTTGGATAAATGTTAGGATAAGAACATTTTAAATTTTAAATTAATTAATAATAGTACCAATAAATATATATTTGTATAAGGACAAGTATAAATACTTCTAATAGGGATAACAAACACATACAACTGTCTATGCATTTTTCCTTAACAATAAAAGGCATGATATTAAAATAATAATAATATTGTATATTTTTTCGAAAGCAACAATATCGTAATTTCAGGATTATATTTTAAGAATATTTGCAAGATTGCCATGGATATTACACATTATTAAAGATCATCTTGCTGGTTGTATGACATTGCTCTGTTTATTAAGTAAAAGTTACTACATCAAATTGAGCTTTGTAAGAATAATATTATGTCTACATCTCTTGCATAGCTACATTTCTAATTGAGGCATAAAAACCTCAATTTAGAATGTAGTTTCAAATCATATATGTGATTGCATATACAAATATAAATTGCATATACAAATATAAACTCTTAATAAAATCCATATCTCTTAATAAAATATGTAAAAACTTAAGAAAATGTATTTCTGTAATACTGAAGATAATGTAATAAAATAAGAATAATTGAAAATATTCAGCTGTTTGGAAATATATTTAATTATATTGTAATTAAACTCATTTTTGCTTGGGTACCTCTACTTTGTTACCTTGGGTACCTCTACATTTTCTTTCACCAACAGTACTAGGTTCAGCCTCAATACTGTGCCAGAAGCTACTGTCCATCCTGTCACTTGTTAATAACATTAACATTATTTAGTTAATAACATGATCATATCCTTAATTTCTTTCTACCCCTTTTATCCAAAACCTAACAATTGATGAATAATATTTTAATGTGAAAAAACACAGAGAAACATATTTGAAATTTTAAAAAGGTAAGCAGGAATCAATAAAACCATAAAAAAATTGGATATTATAAAAATTAGGCCTTACGGTAGTTATAAGAGTTTATTTACTCAGCAAACATTTAATGGTTTGTATTCTATGAAATAAAATTTATTTATAATGAAAACTTTAAGACTTATTTAATAAAATTATCAAAAGGTTACCCTATGGGAATCGTGTTACATAGATACTTCGCCACTGTTGTGTAGTGATTTAACTATCAGTTCTGATTGAATATACCTGAGATATAATATAAAATTAAATAGTAATGCAATAAAATAAGGAACCAAAGGATTATTTTTTGCCTGTTATTTTTACAGTTACAGTACAGTTTAAAACCGCTGTAGCAGTTGTATTTTAAGATTATCTTAGAAATTTCTTTTTACAAAGTATAAAATTAATTGCATACTAAGTTATTTAATTTCATCTCGAAAAACCTTTGTTAAATACAATATACTTAGTAGATTAATTAAAATTCAATATTAATGTAGAGGCAGCCTACATACAAAATCTTTGCAGGCTCCTTAAGAGCTGTGTGAAATGAGCGCGCGTGGCGGGATGCGCCAGGCGGGCGGCGCATCCGCCCTGCGTCAGTGCCGCCAGTCGCCCGCCGCCGAGCGCCCGGCCGGCCGCCGACCTTACGATTTGTTTCACCGCACAATACTTTGTCATACCATACACGCTTTAATAAATGGATATAGAACGTTAAATATTTCAAACTAAAACAACAAACGATTAGAGAAATATATTTACTATAACATGTAGGATTGATATTTGTTTGTTAACGTTATTTAAAAGTTTAATGTATGTTTGTGAACAGATACATGTTATATACTTATAAATTATTAAAAAATTATGTTTAAAAATTGTTGTGCACGGCCTAACAAAAAAATTAGCAAGAGTAAATCAAAATCTTTAAATATGAATTCTCTCGCAGACCCTTCAGAAGATAACATAAACTTAGAAATCAATGGTAAAAGCAATTCTGATTGTATTACTACAGAAATGCAAGGAAGTACCAATAATGTGTCTAGTAAAAGTGAAAACATGGAAACTAAAGAAGAATTAAATGAGTGCCCCGTTGTACCCATCATTACTTGTGGGGAGCCTAATAATGGGAGCGATAAAAACGATTGTTCTGATGAAGAAAATGAAAGTACAGATAACGTTTTGACTAAACCATATTTTACGAAAAAAAGATTTTCTATTGACTATAAGAAAAATCGTATTCAATTTAAGAGGTTCTCTGTTGACTGCAGTAGGAATGTTGCTACTCTAGAAGAACTCGCAAATCTTGAAAAGGAATTAGCAAGAACTAACGTAGATGTTCGTATAGGAAGACGCAAATCAACTGGTATTTTAAAATCGACGTCCGACAGTGGAGACATAGGAGATAATCGTTTTAAAATGACACAAGAATCGTGTTCAGATGATGATGATGATGTCTTCGAAAGGGACGCATTAGTAAGTGACACAGAGGGCCCACGAGAACCGCCAGCTACCCCTGTTGGTCGCGATGAATTGGCTCTACGAAGACATCGTTTTTTTTCGGATTTAGTATGTGCTGCTAGAGCAGCTGTAGAACATCGAGTTAGATTTGATCCACTGGGACCAGTCGTTGCTGATGCGGGTAAAGATTAATTAATTATAAAATTAAATAAACTCCTATTAGATTTATATTACACTTGTAGTACAGTTATAAATTAATTGCATAGAACTAAGGTTTTTATTTTAATATTCATTTATCATACTAGGCAACGAGCGCCTCGTTTTAAAGTCTACAAAAATCAATGCGGTTGGCGCTTACCCAAGTAGCGCTATGCTCTTGATTCATCACTTCATCTTCCGTTAAAAGTCGGATATGGATTAAATCATAGTACCTTCATGTGTACAAATTTATGAATAACAACGTGCAGATCTATATATAAATATATAAAGAACATTATTTTTCCACAGATAAAGTTAAATTTGAATTGGTATTTTTTGGTAACAAATTAAAACAAATATTAAAAAGGGCAATAAAAATGTGGGCTTGGATCAGTACTTACATTTTTTTAAAAATTACAAGTTTATTTATTTTATTAATATTTTAGAATAGTTTAAACGATGACAGTAACTTTTAAACAAGATCTAAATATTGATTAAAGACATAATTTTTTATGACGATTTTCATACGATTGTATGGTTATGTATGGTATGTTTATTTTTTATTTAACCACAAATACATAATATTTTGTAATAATTTCAACATTACCTTTATACTAAAGTAGAAATGAAATTAGTTCTATCGGTTTCGGCTATATTCATAGCGGTGACAAATTTAGTGAATTTATTATTATTACTTTGAAAGCACTTTTATGGTACTATAAGGGCCACTTAAGATATAAATTTCTTAATGTCTGTAAATAAAATAGACGTTTGACTTGCGCAGTTCTTGAATTCAGGACATAAACTTCATATCTTGTCAATTTTTTATTTTCTACTCTTTTCATAATAGGTATAAGGCTTCTACAACTATTTAAGATTCGGCGGTGTATATACAATATTAACATTTTTTTCTGTTAATATAAACATTGAATAGTGTTGGCATAAATTCTTATTTTGTAAGTATAAGGACTAACGGTAAATTGTATTAATTAATTAAAAAGCAACGCTACGTGAATAACATTTTTCTTTAAACCGCGTACTTAATTAGACGGAACCGGAATATTTTCACAGTTAACATAGGAAAAGTAGAGTTTCGCACTATTCCAATATTCATGGGCATATAGCTAGAGTTGTTTTCAAAGTAATTTAATAACAAAAAAGGAAAATATAGTCAAATTTTAAATAATTTTATTCTAATTTAACGCCATACGTTGTCTTACCAGAGCGAGAATTGAAATTATCTTTTATTCCCCTGAGTGAGGATCAAACCCAAAATGTTTGCATTTCATGTCAGACGTCCCACTGCGCCGCAAACGTCTCTATTTACATATTTCGCCAGTATTGGAATTATTATGTAACAATCAGTCTTGGTGGAAATATTGATTTTACTTTTTATTAACATCAGCGACTCCCATGGAGGTATTGTACTTATTTACAGAAATTTTAATTTGTTCATATAGGTTCACGTCACGGTAATGACTCATTAACGATTGTACCTACTAAACTGGGCGAGGCGTGCTCACTGCCATGATGTCGACCTTAGCCAAAGTTTCTAGAGAACGAGTGACCGGCAAAACAGCCGCTTGGTCTGATTCACAGTAACATCCGTCCTCGGACTGGCTGGAATCAGTGTTGGACGGCGTACGCGCACGCCTACACGTATCTATATGCGGTCAGTGTGTGAAATAGTGTTTAATAAATATTAATAACATTTCATTGGTGCATGATTTGAAACGAACGAGAACTAGGGATTTATCTGAGGTAATTACTAAAACATTGTATTCTTTTGTTTGAATTTAATTCTTAATGCATATTAAATACGTATTCGATGTTGATTTTGCCAAAATACTTCCATTATGATAACACGTATCGCGTACCTCAATAAAATGGAAGTAGGTAGGTATGGCTTACCAGATGACACATCTCGTTGCTAAATTAGCATAATACATGCTTTTTATATATCTTTTTTAATGGAAAATGCTTATGATAATGTTTTTGATATGCAGTTATTGTTTGTCAATTTTATCATTATAATATAACTTATGTATTTTTTATTTCGTTTAATTAGACGGGGGCTAATATATAAACATATGATTAAATCATACACACACACACGCACACACACACACATATATATATATATATATATATATATATATATATATATATATATATATATATATATATATATATAGTCCAATTTCATTTTAAGTTTGTTCTACTCAGTATCTAAAGAATAAGGTATATATATATATATTATATATATATATATATATATATATATATATATATATATATATATATATATATATATTTAATTGTACTTAACTGTACAGTATATAATACAAATACAGTTATCGAATCTTAATGATACGAATATGAAGTGCAATAATTGTTGAGGTTATTCATAAACGAATTTAATGAAAAATATTGACTTTATTAACACAAAAATAAATAGTGATCACTTATTACTTAACCTATCAAACATATCTGTATACACAATAAAAAAATTATGAAAATCAATACTAATATAACAAATGGGGAAGTGTGTTTGTTTGTTTTTCTTTCACGTTGCAACGGTGCAATGTTATGGTATGATGTGATGTAATGATATAAGATAGAAATACCATAATTATTTGTCTGGTAGATACTAACGATAAGAATAAAACTTTTGCTAAAATATAACATTATTCAATTTGGGTTATAATTATCAACTAAACTTCAAAAAATATTTAGCAAATTAAGGCTGTAGGCCGTTTTGGTGCTGTACGATTTAAGTGAGGTTGCAAAGTTCTTTGACATGAATCCCGTCGTTAAATATGTACGACTCTGGGTGCTTGAGAGTTTTAAAAGTAGGCAGAACGAATTGAATAGGTTCTACTTATTTAAATTTTTCTACCTTCATACATTTATTTTCAGCGTCTAATTATCTTTTCCAAAGATTTCATAATTTATTTTTCTATTATCATATTATAGTGTGCGCGTAAGTCTAACGTGATAGAGTTAGCTTAACTATGTGTAATGTAATACAATGCGATGCCTATTTTGGTCTATGGCTAGTCGACTCATACAATCTGAATATTGAAGACTTCAAGATTTTTATTTATATAAAATAAATATTTTTGTTTGCAACAAGAACATCATATTTCGTTATCGTGAAAATGATACCGACTTCACTTTTATACTATTAACGAGTGGTCCTCTAAGCATGCAAAAATATGTTATTCCCGACTTTACGTTACATTTTTTAACACCCTCGATTTAAGTTATATAAAATTTATTTATATATCATACAAATAAGATAACACTACATTAAAATTTGTTGTATAATTAAAAAAAATTAAGAGTACATCGTGCTTTGGTGGGAAGCGACTTTGTTTATTGCTATATAAAGGTATAAGATATTTATAATACGGTACAAACATATCTAATATAATTTTTATATCAGTGAATATAAGTTTTAATACAATAAAAAGTATGTCTTAACCTATAAGACAAGTTTTTAAAATTGTGTTATTATGATGTTCATGAATTTTTGTATATATTCCATGAAAAGTGATTTTTGTATAGCTGACAAATTGAATCTTCTCGTTAATAGTCACTCTTTTTCGACCTTTTCCTTTTTCGACTTATTCGACCGTATTAACTATATTAACTATCATTTCATCATACATTAGATATATTCCGATTGAGTCGTTTAATAGCGCAATTTTTTAATTTAATTTCGCATTAGTTATTGTTATTTTAATATTCGGTTTCCTTGCAAGCATTATTAATATGCTATTAATTGTCGATGAGTAATACTTACATTATCTATCACAGCGACTTCTTATTCTATTTGTGGTGTGTTGCTACCTTGTGGTACAATATCAAATCATGTGCAAGTTACAATTTTAATTAATCAATGTATTATAATTTTTTTTGATTTGTAATAGATTTTATACTAGTTGTACCATAACTTTGTTTGAATGGCCGATAAAACAAAATGTCTTGTTTTAAGCGTTTAGCGACACCCTAAACTCTAAGGAATATGCCACATTTCACTTGTATATATAGTATGTATGTATGTATGTATGAATACAAGTATTTGGTCCATATGTTATGTGTGTATGTAAAAAAAATACAAAATGTAATCTACAATAATTTTGCATTCATTATTATATTATAAATAATTACATTAAATGATATGAATTTAAAATTTTATCAAAAGTTTAACAATTTTTTTTGGGATTGAACTTTTCATCACACGTACATTTTTCACACTCTATTTGTAAATATTACAGCTACCTATCAAGCATATCTGCAGTAGTTTTGCCAATGTAAACTGAATAACGTGGTTAATGACAAGTAGTGTATACTATTACAATCTTGACTTCAAAGACACTTTATTCTAAAGAGCTAATTTTTAAATATTAAACGTGCAGCGAACCTATGCATAGGCATTATTTCAAAAAATAATAATTATAATAAATTTAGTCATGTAATCCAGTGGCCAGTGGTACTGTGTCCGACTATAAATGCGATAGTTGTGAGTTTGATGCCCACTCGACGTTGTACGTTATTTTCATTTCCCTGCTCTGGCAAGAAGCCGCCGTGCTGTATTACAAGAATAAACGAGAATTTTGAGGCCTTCTAGTAATACAATATGTAGAGATTTTTAGAAAGAAAAACGTAGCGATATACTATGTAAAACAAATAACAAGTAAATTAAAATAAGGTGACCCTTTGCTAAGATCATATCAAAAATTTATCGAAAATTTTATTATTATTAATTTTCATCATTGATAAAATTTCTGTGTTTGTGTTAATATAATAAATTGTGTATCTATTGATAACAAAAATATGATTAATCAGATGAAATGTAAAATAACATAAACTTTTGCTGTATTCCATATCTAAATAGACTCCTAGTACGGGTCGTTGCTTCCTCTATGACTGTTTTCCGTTTGACGATTTGAATAATAATTTGTTTGTAGCTATCATTTTATTTCTTAATCTTCCAGATTTTACTTTTCTGATCATGCATCTGTTAGAATTGTTTTTTGAGTTATTGACTAACTTCAAACTTGTATTATAAATATACCGTTGTGTCGACGTAATATATAAACAAGGATGAGGCTACCTACAGTACATTTCTTGACGAATTGCCAGATCGAATTTAGAACTATTTTCTGTTTAGTGGTATCATAGCGAAACTTTATCCTTATTTTCTACTTGTTTTTATTTTATTTTCTTAATATTTTAATAATGAGTTTCAATTTTTTTTTATTTCTGATTAAACACTTCACACTGCTTTATCATCATTTCGTAGTAGCACTGAGCATTATCGCATGATATCGGCCGCTAACTTAGTCATTTGATAATGAACATCCATTGACGCTACATTTACTGTGAAGTGATTATTTTGTTTAAAGATAACAATTATATTTCATTTTAAAAGTACTGTTCATTCCGAAATAACGTACATCAGTACTGTAAATATTATCCATGGATAACGAGAAGACTGGTAGAAATATGAGACATCTCATAGAAATATTTGAAACTCGTACTTGCCAATCTGACGAAGAAGAGGGTGTGGTCAATAATATACTTTTACAAGCTAATACAATGCAAGCGGAGTTACAAGGTAGTTCACAGTCTCCTAATATAGTGATAATAATTTTTCGATACTAGTTTTTATATTTTGTAACATCCTTTTATTATTTGACTATATTTTAAAAGTGTGCACTAAATTAATAGGTATATAAGATATAGTTTGCTCAAAATTGACACTGGAGTAGAATACAATGGAAGTAGTGAGTATATCTAATTGTGATAAGAACAGAACATAATAACATATACAAAGATTCCATTAGCACGATGATTATTATAACTTATTAATAATAACAATTGTAAATAAATAATATACCTATGTATATATCCTATTTTTAAAAAATAATATAACTTCGCGTGTGGTAATCATGGCGTACTTGTTTATAGTTTAGCTGGGCAATGAATCTGAGTCACTGGCTGTAACTAAAACTGAGTCCCACTTTTGGTGTTCATCCAGCCACTATACATAATATGTATTTTAGTAGTGGGTGGGTGCAGTATTCACCTGATATAAAATATCACACACACTACTTTTTATTCTGTAATCATTGCTGAAATACATTTTGTCATTTAATAGGTAGTGAAGTTGAGCCTGCTGAAGCAGCTCACAGCCCTGCAGCTGACCTCGAAGCGCTCATCGAGCGGCTTGAACGTGTGACGTCACGTTTAGAACGCTTACCCGTTCTGCGCGAGCGCACTCCTAGCCCGGCGACTTCCCCGGTGCTACCACCTGTCGTTGACAGCGCATCGACTCCACAAACCCTAAGTTTTATAGAAACTGACGATATGAGTATCAACGGATACCAGGACATTATGCAGGTTAGCTAGATTATTTAATTAAGTAAATTTATATTGTTTTCAATATTGTTGATAAATGAAATAACATTATTCAACATTACAAATTAATATAACATTTTGTCTTATTGTAATAGTCAGAAATATCAAATAAGTAACAAAAATACTAGTCGTAATAATAATCATATAAATATTATACAAAAAAGGTCACAGTGTTTTATTTAATGCTGCGACCATATGTTATGCATAGATACCAAACGGCTCCCTGACCTCATGTGAAAAACATTTCGTAGCCTTCGTTTTACACAAAAATGAATTATCTAGATTCTTGCTATTTTAGATTTCTAATTGTATCATTTTTAAATAATTTTAAACATAAAAGGTAATTCATTAATGTCCTAAGTGCATTATTATATACTTACAGTATTATATTATTAAGTACTGATATAGACTAACAGCTTCATAATTTAATATTTCTTATCTTACAAAAATACTAAGCTTCTGCGGATCTTAGTAACGTTAATAACGTTTATAATAACGTCTTAATAACTTTAGGACTCTTATATTAAAAGCTATAAATAAATTCCTAAAATGTAAAATTTATTAAACTATATTTTACCTATATTATTTTACAAAATATAATGCGATGATAAAATATTTAGAGTGTAGAAATAATTGTGTAGCGAATACCAGCTTTTCTTTTAGGACTTACAATTAAACAACCTGAAATTTAATTTAATATATATAGTACTTAAATCACCAGATCGGATCAGAAATTATGTAAAATTAATATAACCTAATGAAAAAAATGAAATTTGTTTAATTTTGTGTACCAAAGTATGCTCTTTATATTTACAAGCAATTTGAAATTGATATAAAACATTGACAAACAAAATCAGTTTACGCCTCGGTCCCTGTTTTATCGGGTTACAGTTATATTGTAACGTAAACAACGTGGACAAACAGGGCAGTTAATCGAAATTGATTGGTTTGATACTTCCCTTCGACAAACAAGTGCTTAACTCAAAGAAGGATATTTTCCCTCATTCATTATTATTTCTTTATTACAAACATATACCTATTTGGTGTCAGTAGGGTATTTTTTATAGATAATAAACAATAGATCATCGACTATAAAGCATTAATAAATTGCCTTTGAAATAATTCACTTGCTGTGTCTTGCATATAAGTAGGGTAGGCAGAGGGAACCTAGTGTTAAGACATGGAAATAATGAATTCTCTGTGTGTAGTAATGGAACCCACAATAATCACCTTTACTGTCACCACGAGTCATGAAGCTTTTAGTAATATGTTATTTATGTAACTATAGATTCATTTTTAATTTAATTCTTTAATTGCTTAATATTAGAGAAAGTTGGCTTCAATTTGTTATATTTCATAGTACGTTAACTTATCAGATAAAATAATCACGTCCCGTAACACTGTCACGTTGTCAGGATTTGATACGTGATTAATAGCTACCCCTAATCAATATCTGTCTATCCTGTCCTGTGATGCCATCTTTCTGGACTGTATAATTTATAAAAGCGATATTGGAATATTTATTCGAAATAAATTTGCTTTAAAACGTATAAATATTCATATTTATTATATAGTAAAAGTAAATTTTTGCATATTTAATATATAGTCATGACCGTTATCTAATAAGAATTTTCTTCAAGATGCTTAAATTGGGCTTAATAGTTAAAAAGTAAATATTGTCCTATTATTATTATAATAGAAGTATATCTTGAATTCATGATTTCGAAAAATATCTCAATTAAAATTTTAAAATACAAAATTAAAGAATAGGAGTGTGATTTCCATAATTATACACTTGTAGTTTCTAATATTCTTGTATTTTAACTACAAAGGAGTATTTTGTTACGCATAGGTAAATAATTATGATCATAGCCTTTATAGAATAGTTATCTAGGTAACGGAGTGTCATAAACACTATCTTCTATGTTCGGGTGAAGGCGTAAAGCTAAAAAGAAGAATAATTATAAAATATGTGTTTTGTTAATATCATATTTTTTTAAATGTACATATGGCTTGTTATTTGATATCTGAGAGCTACAGTGCAGGTCATTCACTTTTGAACTAACAGTAACTAAGAAAGCTTAAAACGAGAAATATATGTTAACAACTTATTTACATTTTACTGCTATCAATATTATTAATATAATGAAGTGACGTAGCGGTTTTGAATATATAAGATAAAAAGAGACCCTCTCAAGATACTTAATGTAATATTAATTAATTCTACGGTAGTTACATTTTCCTACAGTTTATATTAGGCCTCTGTCTTAGAATTATTAAAATTATATTATAGAATAAATTAGAATGAATTCCACATTTTTCATTAAATTCTGTACTTGATAGCAGATGATGATATTAATAATAAATAACTAAAAAGGACACTGTACTGTACTGAATGTATTACTAATTTTAATCACATTTTTATTGTCTTAGGGACCCCTGCTTACCTATCTACAGCTGTCGAAGCAGCTTGGTGGTGACATTGCCACGCACGCTAACCTTGTTAACGATGCTTTTCAGTAAGTTTAAAAATTCTTTTAATTTTATATAAATTTTTTATTAGATAAATATTCATGTATCATATATTTAACAAAATTATTCTCTTACAGGGAGCAATTTCGTTACATTCAACTGGCAACATCCCGGTCTAAGCCATCGCAGGCTGAGGAGGTACAGCTCTTAGCGCCAACTAGCGAAAAGATCTCATCTATCCAACAATACCGCGAGAAGAACAGAGCATCGCCTTTTTTCAACCACCTCTCCGCTATATCTGAGAGTATCCCTGCCTTGGGATGGGTCGCCGTATCTCCTACGCCGGCGCCGTATGTCAAGGAAATGAACGATGCCGGCCAGTTCTACACGAACCGTGTTCTAAAAGAGTGGAAGGAAAAGAACAAGACCCACGTAGAATGGTGTCGTGCTTGGGTGCAGCTGCTGTCTGACTTGCAGGCGTTCGTGAAGCAATATCACACTACCGGATTAGTATGGTCTGGTAAGTATTTCATATTTTAACATGCTTATATTTTTATAGAAAAAGGATTTCTTACTATTTATAGAGACACTGTTTATGTTTCGAGATTTAAATAGGTGTATGAAGAAAGTTACCACTATTCAATTATGAAGCGGTTGTGATGCTATCAATTTAAAACATTTTTTATACGCTTTTGTTACTCGTGAAACTAGGTCACAGTAGTCGATACTGTTAAACTTTGAGCATATTATATTCACGTCGTGGTTTTTAACAACTAACCTTAAATAAAAGGTTATTTCATAAAGGACCCGCATTATTTTAATTAACATGAGCGTGTTGTCGTATATTATATGTATTTCCCAGGTAGCTTTTAATATTACATTAATGCTTTATATTACGTTTTACGTTTCATTATATTACTGAAACAGTTTCTATACATAACATTATATGGGTATTGGGCATGAGCTTGCCAGCCGTATTGGGTACTTATAAAAATTAAGAATATTATTACAAAAATAACGTTATTTATTATAAATGCATTTGATTTTTTTTTAATTAATACTATTTTACTTTTGAATCTTTTTAAAATAAATATTATTATGCAAATATGTCCTACGTCTTGTGCAAATAATTATATTGAGTATAATGATAACTCATTATAAAATGAATATTATCTTTTATAATACTCGTGTATTACAATAAAAGCGGAGTGTTATCATCTTTTTTATTTGGCTTTATTTCGTTCACTCTTAAGTATATTTATCTGAGGATAAGGATCAATATCTGTATTGGATACTTCTAAGGAAGGTTGAACAAACAATGTTTGATATTATTCAGACACCGCGCTGTTGAAAAGGAATCTTTAACGTAATTCTTACATTCGACGGAAACGATTCTTCTAGCTTTCTGAAATTTTTGCAAGTCCAATAAGAGGTAATACAGACTTAGCTTAGAATGGATATTCATTTTTATATTTTGATTATATATAATATATATGGTATAATATTTAATAAAAGATATTTTATAACTTTAAATTAAAAAAATAATATTGTAATAATAAAAAATAAAGCTAGCATAACTTCTCATATCTTTATTTTATTTGGCAATAAAGGGAAAATGTGTGAAGGTAGACTAGAAGACTGTACTGTTTTACACGTATTATATTAAATAGAACATTTTCAAAAATCATTAATTATGTTATTAGTCGTCGGTAGAACAACGTTTAAGCAAAAACAATTTTTGTGTTAATCATATTAAAATACAAAATTTATCTTATTTACATAATTTCATTACGTATTTGTAATATTAAAGGATGTTTGAAAATATATAGCGAACTAGAAGATTGACGTACATGACGTACAATTAAAATATGATTACTTCGAGTAGGTACACCACATGCAGTGAACACATGATTGTAACTGTTAAATAAAAATATTTTCTACATCTGTTACTCTTAGTCATACTCAACTTACTTAATATCTGAAGTTTAGTTAGTGTCAATGAAAAAAAATGCAAATTACGTATTTGGTCGGTTGTTAGTGAATTCCGTTTGGTTTCTTTACTCAGTGATAAAATTGAACGAAGCATTTGTACGGTCAGTGGTGGTACTAGCATACGTGGGACGTAATATTATATTTGTAATAGCTACTCTCTAGATCTTTGACTCACTGGAGAATTAGTAGGGAATTAAGGAACGACACGGTTTATTATAAATTCTTAAATTATTAGGAAAGGGTGCCGGAGCACCGCCACCACCACCCGGCGGCATGCCGCCACCGCCGCCCGCACTCCCCGACGTGGACTTCGCAAACATGCCGGCAGATGACCGCAGCGCGCTCTTTGCTGAAATTAACAAGGGCGAAGCTATAACTAGCAGTAAGTCATTTTAGCAACATAATTTATACCCTGAGTTTCTCTTCTACTCTACCTGCTTCTTCTTCTACTCCACTTTGTACAGTCTTCAGCAACCTGATAAACATCATGAATGTAAAATGTGTTTTATCCAATTAAAACTTATCTTAAAACTTAAATGCAAGTCTGACGTTCCCATAGGCGACGTCAGCTAATAGAATTTTTAAGATAAGTATTAATTAATTTCTGAAACGTAATATGTCTAACAAGTTTAAATAGCAACTAGATTATTCGGCTTATAATATAATATATTGGCATGTTATTTGTTATTTTTATTGTTTCAAATATGAATAGTTCATTGCTTGTTTAAAGTTTTTGGTTTTTGAACTATTATTGTGTAAGTTCTGAAAAAATTACATTGAAATATTCTAGCGCGGCTATTCATTTTTGTTGCGATCCTTTATTACGTTAGGATGGTTATATAAGAGCGACTTTTGAAGAGAGAACTATGTTGTAAGTACTAGAATTAGAACGCATGAGTTAGACGTCCAGTATAATTTTATAGTAAAAGTCAACGTGAAATATTCATCTCTTGATACTTGGCTACATTATCCATGATTAACTGAACACTGTATTTACAGAATATTGATTTGCGTATTTGTATATTTAGTGTGCGAGATGTTATCAAAGTGCAATATTTCAACTCAATGTATTAAGGGATCCCTTAATTTAGCTGGTCCAAAAAAGTTTAATATTTTGAATAAAAGTTATACCCGGTATGTAGATCGCAAGGAAAACAGTTTCAATGGGAATAAATATGATTGTTTATAAATTTTTAAAGCTTGCTCTTGAAACATTAGCTACCACCACTCTGATTTAACAGCGTACACAGATATTGAATTCCAAAATTTATTTAGGTCTCCGTAAGGTGACAACGGACATGCAAACCCATAAGAATCCCCAGCTGCGTCAGGGCCCTGCTCCCTTCAAAGCAGCGGCTCCAAAAGTGCCAACCAAGGCACTCCCCACTCCCGGCGCCGGGGTCCTACCCGATAAACCACCTGTTTTCGCTAGAGACGGCAAGAAATGGATTATTGTAAGTCCTTTTGTAATAATTTTTTTTAAATATGCAAATCCTAAGACAATTTTTGTCAAGGAATTTTAGATTATAGTTTTTTGTATATATTTTTTAAATAATAATTTGGGAGGTCGCATAGCGTCTGACTGTAACGTTTTAACACTACTCTATGCGGAATACAACACGAGCTAAAAAATATTTTTTGAATAAAGTATGAATAAAATAGTTAATTAAATTTCACAGATCGAATCCTTGTTATCAATATTAATGGTAAAAATAAATCATATCCATCACAATTTGCCGTACACGGTCAACTGCGCTGCTTATGTATTTAGGCCTGTTGACATATTGTATTCAAGCAAACCCTTGGAACGCTGTATTTAATTCATGTTGTGTATGTAAGCTTGGTATATGTTTTAATGATTCAACTTGCTTCCAAATTAGCTAAATTAGCATTAGAAATGAAATATTATTTTTTAACAAAAAAATTGTAAATTTAACAGTTTCATATCTATAGCCTCAATTTTTCATCGAGTGCTCTTGGTAAAATCGATGCGCTAGATGATAAGTATGACTCTTTGTGACGTTAGTATGTTGTGATGTTACTCTTATACCTCGATATTGTATGTGTGTATATGTTACGTACACAAAGACAATATTTCTTTATTGTGTACACTAATTACGTTTTATTTAAAAAAATAAGCGATATATTCGCTTCTTTATTACACATTTTCAAAGTAGGCCTTTCAATTTAGTAAAATAAAATGTCATCTAAAAGGTTATATTCCTTTTACGACCGTAAAAGGTCTCTCTTAAGACAGAAGATTTTAGTCGCCTGTCAGCAAGTGTGTTGCCATATGCGAATACTATGGGTAGTGTTGTATTTTTTAAAATTACCTTCTAGGTCACGGTGTATTCGCTTGCTTGCTTTACCTAAAAAGGTTATAAGTTAAGAATAAATTCACTTACAGAAAGTTAATACCAATATTATAAATAAATTGTAATGCTTTACATTTTATTTTTCGCAACCATATTGGTAATAAAATGTATAAAACGCTTTATCATATAGATATCTGATATAATATGGAAAGATATTGTAGATAGAGCAATTATAATTATTTTTTTTTCAATAACGCATATTTATTATGTATGTTACTAAATTATGTAGAAGAATGCTATAAATATTAATTCATAAGCTGTCGAATAATGTTTATATAAAGTCTAGTATGTGGGCGTAAGGGATAGTATGGAAGTATGAATTTACAAAAGACGCTTATATACCTGAGCTCGAGGCGATTTCTCTTATACTGTTCCAAGTTTGCTAAAGGACTTGTGAAGCGTTGAATTATAAATATTTTGGCGACGCTACTGTTTGCCGAAGTTTTAAATAGTTCTCATAATGTTATATTTTTATAATGAGTAAAAAAGGAGATTGTCAGGTTATGTGACGTAGAACACTTTAAAAGATCGGATTCGAATATTGATCTAACAATAATATATACGATATCGTTATTAATACCGGTACTCAAACCTTGTTGTTCCTAGCAAGCCCATTTATTGTAGAGAACCCATAAACAATGACAAAATATGCATGATGTAAAGTAGATATTTTTAATTTGTTTGCAAAAAGACAATCAAGTAAATATAAGCATTCTTGCCGAACACAAATACACGGGTATAATTTCCATACTCAATTCACCTAATTAACAAGCAAACTCTTCTTACACGAGTAATTTAACAATACTCAAATTTTCAGGAATACCAAAAAGGCAACTCCGGTCTGATAGTCGAGAACGCGGAGATGAACAACGTAGTGTACATGTTCCGTTGCCGCGATTCTTCGCTGACTGTGCGCGGGAAGATCAACGGCGTGGTTCTCGACTCTTGCACTAAATGTGCCGTGGTCTTCGACAATCTGGTCTCCAGTGTGGAGTTTGTCAACTGCCAGTCGGTGCAGATGCAGGTTTGAATAAAATTTGGTCGATTATTACACTTATGCTTAAGGCGCAGTGTCTGCTTCAGCGATGAAATGAAATTGTTTTAAATAATTTTAATATCCTGACTCTAGTATTAAATTAAAGGCGGCATTAAGTTCACCTCTCCTCCTCTTAATACACAATCTCTCGGGAATTTAGCGGAATGCGGGAATCGGAGTGTCTTAAAAACCAAAAGTAACCTCTGCCCTGTTATGTATGATATTCATAATATAAAAACCTTCTGGATTTTTTATGTAGAATAGGTGGTAAATCATGTCCCCGGCACCACAAGACCAAAACAAACCAAATCACAAGACCAAATCAACACTACATTTTGAGCATGTCAGTTACATTTTAAATTCTAACATTCTTAATTCATATCTTAATTAATTGGTTGATTTAATATGTTGTATAGAAACATTCTCGAGGTTCCACGCATATATCGATGAGGAAGCTATGTTGTTTATTTGTGTAACCGTAGCTTATTGCTTACACAACCGTTACTCAATTTCAGTCAAAATGAGCTGCTTATTTGGCAAAACCGGTATGAATGTACGGTCGATATCCAATATGAGACATGTTTTTATCGACACAATGTATTAAGCCTGAAAATGTCGTATAGTAGTATTGTTTACTCACTTTGTAACTTTGTCGATACATACAATCTATGTTTAATGACTTAGGATTTAAAATAATTCTTTTTTTAGATATTATTTCTACACGTAAATAATTGACCTTCTAAAATTTGCCTTCTAATGTAGTTTTTTCTTATTAATTATATTATTTGCCTTCTCAAATTATTACTGTGTTGATGTTTTGTTTAAGAAAAAGTTAATTAATAAATATATCAGGATAGGGAAGTGTAATGTTTGTACAGACGGAACACGGAATACGTGGAATATGTATGAAACCAAGTATAAAAACTTAATAAGTATTCCAAATGCACACGTATGAAAAACATGAATAGAAAATCAATGACAACTGTGGTCTAATCATGGTGAATCACGAACCACCTTATATAACTTGCTGTTATTGAATACTTTTTTATAATATTAAGTTGTGTGATAGAAGTTTTGGCACAAAGTCGAAATCAGAAGTGGAAATCCATCGGACTGCTCAGCGATGGTTACGACTTCGCTACTTTTATAAGAATGAATATCTTTGTTTTTCGTGTATGGTAATTGCAAAAATGACAAAGGACGTGGCGCAAAGTTATCAATATAGCATATATTTACGATGGCTTTGTTATACTCGTCTGTGAACTATTACTACGATCTCTCTGAGGAACTTTATACTTACTCCATTCTTTATGTTAAATTATGTCCTCTGGTCTTTGTTATGCTCGAAAGAAATTCTGATATTTTCCATACAAATCGCAATATTTATTTGGAATTTAGATTGATCTAGATTTTATTTTTATTTTTACGGGATAATTTTTAAAAACTGTAAAATATTATGATTAAATTTAATGGCTATCAAAACGTGTTTTGGCAGATTATCCATGCAATCAAATATTTTATAAAAACTTTTCATACGATTTGTAGCATTTCTGAACTTAAATTGAGTAATATTAACCTCCTATATGATCATGGAGTATCGTATTGTCTTTTTACTATGTAACCTACAAGCAACTACTGCTTTTTATTATGTAATTTGCGTTTGACAAGTACGGAATTGTTCAGAGAAGCATATGTTTTTATAATATAACAAGTATTGAGTCAAAAAAAATATATATTTAATATCTACCAGTAAAAACGCACCAATTACATTATAGTACGTGCTCAATATAGAACAAGTTTTTATTCAATCATACGATGTATTTTTGTCTATTTCCACTTGACTTCTTGTTTCTTCGGGCACAGTAAATAAATCTCCGTACGCTCTGTTGCAATCGCAATTTTGTTCTTCTCCATTATACGTGCTATAATATTCGTGATCATCTGGGCATTTCCTCATTGCGGATGCATCCATGTTAACGTTCTGGAATATTTGTAAATAGCGCGAGTAACTATAATGTTAAGTCACTTCGGAAAGCAGGCGGAACTTGACGTTGTAATTTGTCATATCAGAGGATCGAACTCGTAACAATGTAATAATAATGGTTAAATGATAGCCTCCCTCGATAAATGGACTATTCGACTCAAACATCTTCATTTCAAACCAGTCGTTACTGAGATTAGTGCAATTTCAATCAAACAAGCTCTTTTAAACGCTTTATAATATTAAATTATCTATTTGTTTTTATTAAATTAAATTATTATTATATATGTCTAGATAGTATAGATTGAATGGGATTAAATGTCATGAAGGTTATGGTTTGGGACTAGCTAAGTATGATTTCGACCTCCAGAGGTTTCATAAGATCCAATATGAATTACTGAAATTATTAATAAACTTTATGTACGTTATATAACTTTATAAAACCTCACAGACGTGGCGACATGTATATATTTATGGTTTAGTTACATTGTTATACATACATCGTAATCATAAACGGGCCTGCATTCATTATATCGCCAGCTCATTATGTAATCGTCGTAGCAGCTATTAGTACTGTTTTTGATTTCACTGTCGGAATCGGAAGAATTGTTGAAATTTAACTTCGGCATTTCCCCCATAGCTACATGCGGTGCCATTTTCATATTCTGCATTTCGTAATTTAGAAGTGACAGCGTGTTACTATTTATAACCATATTTAATGCTTTTTGCCAATCATCGAGTAATTTCTTAACGGTGTTCACCTGAAATTTCATGTAATATAATTTTTATGTTTTAAAAATATTGGGTAGGGTTAGTGATATTTTATTTCTCCATTTTACCTTTTTTCTTAGTTTAGATTTTCCTTTCCTTAGTCTTATGTAGTGCCGAAGATATGCAACTTTGTAAACAATGGTAACTTTCGCTATCTTGATGTGATAACCTTCCTTTTTATCTGTGCTACCGGCTGAAGTATTCTCGATATGGTCAACATTGCCAGGTTCACCAGATTCATTTGCTGCCGTGTAGCCGGTAAAGTCATGACTTACAGGTTCACTGGAATATTGGCAGCAATTATTTTTATCTGCCTGATATTCCCCCATTTGGTCGTACTTAAGCTCTTTTAGTAATTCCACAATAAGTTTACATTCTGAAATTTTGTTATTTATGTGTATTTATAAAGTTATAAGTACGCAAGTTATTTAAAAAATTTAAGCATACATTTTAAGACCAATCAAAACCATAATTATTACTGAACTTAATTTATTATTTTGTTACACTACGTCGCCGTCAGTAACTACCTTCTTCAGACACGTTATTGACGTGAAGGCTTTCTTCATAGTTTTGATGTTCGATTGTGTTCTTTAATTCTTCATTGATTGCAATTATTTCCCGAACTCTTGCTCTGACTTTATGAAATTGCTCAACTTTTTGTCTTAACAATTCGCCACGTTCCGCAAATTCGGAGCACCGCATGTTTATTTTGACAGTGTTTACTATTTGAATCTGAAAATATATAACGTTTTCACATGAACTCTTATGATAGATGAAACTTTTATGTAATGTATGAAGAGAGCTCGGTAACCTGTAGTTTTATATCTTCTATGTCTATCCGTTGTTGTGACATTTTTTCTCGTGATGTGATATATATATTAATAATTTTGTGCACATAAATTCCCATCGGAACACATTTTATTAAAAATATCATCTATACGAAAACAATTTAGGTTATTAAATTATTCTTTTTATCTACATATCCAATAAAAACAAAAAAGATAAGAAGTACCGCATTAAAAAATGAACAATGGATGTAAACAGCATAAATAAGCTTAAAAAGATAATAGAAAAAAGGTATTCCAAATTGTTCCAATATAAATTGCCAATATTCATATAACACTGATATCATGTCATCCTTTTTAACTTCGTCCATAGCGATTTGTTGAAAGCGCTCTTCGAAGTTCATTGTTTGAGCTAGTCTCTACTGAAACACCTAATGTTATATTTCTAAACATGTAAGATATAAATTTCAAATCATAATTATTTTATCTCAATCACGTTTTCGCTGTTTGCAAAACGTGCTAAAAAGACATCAATCAAAAACTTCATCTTGTCAAAATTGTGACGTTCTAAATAGTCTTCTTTTTTTTATTAATTTTATAAATCAAGAAGACTGTATTACATATAATTTTTCATTTAATGTTTAAAATATTATTATTAAAGTTTTAGATATTGCAAAGTCAGTAATATTAATATCCGAAATTTGTTTTTTAAAAAAATGCATATTTAGGGTAAAGCTTAGAATATATTATCTATATTGGTTTTTTATCTCACATTATACGTAGTGTTAATTTTAATTTATCAATGATATCATGGTAAACTTTGTCAATTTTCCAAAGTTACATACGGCAATCTATACAACGCCTGCCTCCAATAATGTCCTGTCTTACTCCGGTATAAATTTGATTCAATTCAATATATACTATACTATAATAGAATACGTTTACGTTTGTCTTAACTTCTTTAAAAAATAATTATAAAAATATTAATTTTACATTTTATTAATTTAACTTCTATATTTGGTAGAGATAGCCAGAATAATGAATAAATGATTTATCAATTTGGGATGCTTAATTATAAAATGCTGCCTTTCGCTTAATTACATGAACACAAATCTCACTAGATTAGATTTTATTTTACGCCCCGCAACTTTGTTGGCGTGGACTTTATGATCCACATTACGGACTGCAATTTTTTTTTGAGGTTCATGATATTGTATTTCACATGATAGATTTTTACATGACAACGAAAACTTCTCATTACGCTCAATAATTATTAATAAATATACTATTTCTTATTTTTTAGTTTAGCTTATCTATTTTGGTTCTTCATCAGGTGTTTCAAATCCTTGATTTTTATATGTCATTTTTATTGGAAACTGCTCATCACGTTCAACGTTTCTTCAGTTTTTTAATTATTTCTTATAATTCAGCTGGCGTTAAGTAGCTAGTCTATTTTGACAACATGTATGCTACTCTATTACAGACAGATCCTGCTCTGACCTAACAGATACACAACTAATAAAGTTTTAGTCCGTCCAGTAGATCTCAAGATGTGCGTGTACAAACAGACAGACAAAAATTTTATTTTTATATCGTAAATTATGCAAATTGCATATTGCAATGATTATTATTATTTGTAAGATTTCATTTACTTTATATAGGAATGTATTATCCGTTCCATTGTATGGTATAATTTTATCAAAATATAACTTGTAAGATTCGTTTTCCATTATATATTCTAGAATACATTTGTAATAATTTTAGTACTACCAGAACTGGTGCAGGACTAAGTTTATACCTATGTAATTGCTATTTTTTGTTTATAGTCTGTGGGTGATTGATATGTAAGCGCATGCTATATTGTGTATCGTGTCATTACATTAATATTATTATTTTAGACACAAATACGTGCAACAGGTGAAATGTAAAATATGTTTACTTTCAGGTATTGGGTAAAGTGCCGACCGTTTCTATTGACAAGACGGACGGCTGCCAGATCTATTTGTCGGAGGAGTCACTGGCGGTGGAGATCGTGTCCTCCAAGTCCTCGGAAATGAATGTGCTAGTTCCAATGGGCAATGGCGACTATGTATGTAATTTTTCTTTCTTTTTTTTGCCTTACAATGACAGGCCTGCAACGACGGCAGCGCTAATAATATATAAATTTCAGTCGGAGCATCCTATTCCTGAGCAATTCAAGACTGTGCTGAGCAAGCCGCCCACCGGCCTCACCACGACGCCCGTCGAGAACAAAGGCTAAGACGACACGCCGCCGGGGACTCGCCGTACTTTATTGTATACCTGCACGTTCTTCACGGACACCTTGTATCACTTGTGTAGGGTCAGATTAACCTCTCAGTAAGCATATTTACATACTTTGCACGGATTAGATAGTTTTACTCTCAAGACTCGTCTCGATTCATCGTGCACACAATTTAAACCAACTCGGGTATATATTATATTACGGTAAATTCCCCAATCTCATTATCAGTCTAATTTTCTAAGTGTACATCATAAATAATTTCTTGCTCATTTCGCTCGAACCTAGAAATATTAAGATATAAATCTAATATGACGTAGAAATAACTATCATTCAAGTATTTATTGGCCTTTATGTGAATATGAAGATGTTCCTTATTCGTGTTTTGTATTTTCACTAGAATTCGGAATATTGTTCGGAGTACCGCTTGGTACGGGATGTTGTAGTGTTAGCCTAGATGTAAGGAGTGTGAATTAAAGAACAGAGGTGGACATTTACGGATTAATTATTGTTTATTAATTATTTTTATTTTGTTTTTTTTTTTTTTTTATTTAAGTAGTCTATGTATTTTTTCTTACTGACTTTGCAAGCAATTTATTTTTGATTAATTAAAGAGATTACTTGACGTACGTTTATTTGTTATTTTCAGCTTTCTGACCAATAGTATAATGTAAATGTCCATCTCTAAACGCTTGAAGTTTTCGATGTGACTATCTGTAACTTAATAGAGTGATTTTAAAACCCCGATACGTCGACTGCGTTATGCGTAAGAGCTTTCTAACATTACTTTCTAAGTAACTGTTTCGTTTCATTTGTGGACGTTAGCAGATATTTTATATCAGGACATCTATCTATTACATTCATCATTTTAATATTACTATAATATAATAAATATTAATTGTATTAATCAAAGTATTATAATAGAAAATGATTGTTAATTCATCATCATCTGTGTTTCGTAACTTGTGACTTCGCTGATAAGAATTGTAATTAATTATTATGCCATTCTTATTTTGAAGATATTTTAATTTATTTGTCGAAAGATTAAAATAATTTTTAAGTATAGACGTGTTATTATTTGCTCTATTATTATTTTATTATAAATTATTGTTATCGGACAGGGGAGTACTGGGAGTAGCTTGACATTAGATCCTCTATGCGGGCAGTTTATGTGAATTCACACTGCGACGACATGGCGAATAATACAGTGAACTGTAGTCTTTAATGTAAACTAATTTCCTATATACAACGCCAAGAGTAATTGTGTAAGGTTTCAAAACAAATAAATATGTCATTGGAAAGTTAATAAAATACAAAAAAATTGTTTATAATTTATTTTTGCATGGCATGCATTGTCCATTTGAAAATAACTGCTTCAAACGAAAAAGGCGGTCCATGAGTAGTGAATAAATAGTTTATATATTAGCATACTTATACAAGAGATTGGGCAGAAAGACAATGTTTAAAGCTATATATACAAAAGCCCAAGATATAGTTATGGCAGAGACTTTTAAAAAATTAAGTCATCTGAGATAGAACATTGGACATTTTTTACTCGACACTACTTACTTTCTACTTATAAAGTATCAGTCGACTTTGAGTAGTAAACTATCATTACTGGCTATAAATTATATTTACGACATTGCTATCTCAATCTGGATTAAAACTACTCGAATTAGGATGTTCAGTGCATTGCCATTCGTCGCTGCCGTCGGAACATTCGAGAAATCCATTACAAACGCTTGAAGCAGGTAAACATTCACCGAGTGGACACCTAAAACCTCTGCATGTGTCATATGTTTTATGAAGAACTCTTTTGTTTTCTGCTGCTTCCAAATCTGAATAGAAATCTTCATCGGAGCTATCATTACTTGATGAAAATGTTTCATTTTTTACAGGAGTGTAGGTAGCCATAGTGCTATCTATCCACTCGATGTAATGGGAAACTTTAGTATAGACACCTGGTCTGTTCGCCCGCGCGCATCCGTATCCATTACTCGTGACACCATAAATATACCACTTATCTGACTCCTGGAATAATAAAACAAATCAGTGAATTACATATAAATTCTCAGTTAATATTTAGGGTACATGGGTTATAATTTAACATTTCTCTCTGAAAATTAAGCAATTTCCGGATCGTGGATGTCAGCAGAAGTTTTAAATGCAGTAAAGGTTAAATCTTCAGGAATATAGCGAGACTCGTTGGATGGATTGGTAAATTTTACTCTCTTTTAAAGAAGATAGGCCTTTGTATATTTTTGGCTTTCTAAATTTTATCAAGGATTTGGTAAAATGGTAAAGTAGTACACATATCGTACAAAATATAATCGTAAATTGTTTTTACTATGAATTAACTCTACTATAACAATTTCATGTAAAATTTTGCTATAATGATAGGTGCACTGTCAAAAAGTTATCAGATTCCATGTAGAGAATTTATAAGTAAGTACTTACTAGCTAGCTTACTAGCTAGCTTATTTACTAGCTTAAACACAAGGTTTCAGCTTTCTAGGAATTTCGGAAATATCGGACGAAATCAGGGGTTCTAAAATATAATTAAAATAAATTATAAGAGCTATGCAAATGAAACTTTATATATTTAATAAATCTCCTATTATCATCATATCTTCCAAATTTTGTCTATCTAGTATAATAAAAACTCGAGTAATGCGGGAGTTTTCTTAGTAATTTTAAGCTGTACATTTATTTTATGCATTATATTAAATTTATTACGTTTTAGCTAACTCAAAAGTCTAATGAGTATGACTTTCATGGAAAACGCTTACATATTGTATTTACTTTAGTTAAACCCAAGACTTGATTTTAAACTTGATTTAAATTTTCTACGATTTATTTTTGATTTTATATTACCTTTTCTTCTTCTGGCATTAGTCCCGGCTTTGCCAGGGTCTGCTTCCGACTGAGCCTACTCCACTTTGCACGGTCTTTAACATCCTCAGTGGATAATTATTGGCTCTCATGTCTTGGTGTCACGACATCCAGCCATCGCTTCCTGGGCGTCCTGGTGGTCTAACTCCAGGGACAGACATGTCACGGCACTTCCTTCCGACATATTCTCAGATCGGCGCATAACATGGCCATACCATCTCAGGCGACGCCTTGGAGCTTATCCGCTACGTCCCGGACGCCAAGACTACCTCGAATGAATTGTTGCGTATGCGGTCGGACCGCGTCACGCCACACATCCTCTCAGCATCTTCATCTCCGTGACGTGAAGCTCCTGAGTGTGCCGAGATAATGTTGGCCAACATTCGCTGCCGTATATAAGAACAGGTCGGATAATGCTCTTGTATATCGGTCCCTTGAGCTTGGGCGGTATTCTGCTATCGCAGACCACACCAGTGACCTCCCGCCATTTGGCCCAGGCAGCGTTTATACGGGCATGGATGTCGTGGTCGATGCCTCCAGACTCATGCATAACGGCTCCAAGGTACCTGAATTTCTCCGACCTAACGGCTGGCTCAGGCCCGATATGGGTGGTGCTCGAGTCCGGGTTCCCGCAAGCCATGTACTCGGTCTTCGACACATTCAGTTTGAGACCACCGTTCTCAAGCGCACCCTTCCAGGCGTTCACTTTACGCTCCAGCATCAGTCGGTTCTCATCGATGAGTACTATGTCATCGGCATACATCATCAGCCACGGAGGCTGGCATTGGATGTTAGCCGAGACAGTATCCAGCACTACATTGAATAAGAACGGACTAAGAGCTGAGCCCTGGTGAACCCTTACTGTAATCGGAAAGGGCTTGGTGTCGCCAACAGCGGTCCTAACCACTGAAGCGGAGTCGTTGTACATATCTCTGATAACCTCAATATAGGCTTCAGGGATCCCCTTGGATCGCAATGCCCACCAGATACACTGACGTGGCACACAGTCAAAGGCCTTCTGCAGGTCCAAAAAGGCCACATGCAGAGCTCTCCTTTTTTCCCTGTAGGCCTCCATCAAAGTTCTGAGGGCAAAAATGGCATCCATAGTGCCTGATCCTGGTTGAAACCCATACTGAGACTCAGAGACAGTACATTCTTGGCGGAGCCTGAGGCCGATCATGCGCTCGAAGAGCTTCATGGTGTGGCTCATAATCTTAATGCCCCTATAACTACCGCAATCCTGAACACTGCCCCTTCCTTTGTAAATAGGGATAATAAAGCTTTGCCGCCACTGATGTGGCATCTTTCCAGTATTCAAGATACGGTTAAACAGGTCAGTAAGTATAAGCACACCAAGAGAGCCCAACGATTTCCACGCCTCGATTGGGATGTCGTCAGGTCCTACCGATTTTCAGTTCTTCATGCGTCGAAGACAATTACGAGTTTCGTCACGGGTTATTGGAGCAACAAGTCCGAGGTTAGGAGATAATTCAGGAGGAAGACTACAAGACTGCTGAGTGTTCAGCAGCTCCTTAAAGTAGCTTCTCCATCTCTCCTTCACAGAGGCATGACTACAAAGCAACGTGCCCCGAGAATCTCTGACGCAAAGACATTTTGTAATATCCTGCGTCGCTTTATCTCGAGCACGAGCCAGTTTGTATATGAACTTCTGCCCCTCCACAGTTTCAAGTTTATCGTACAATGGCGACAAACTTTCTCTGCGGGCTCTGGCTACAGCTCTTTTGCTGGCCCGTTTCGCTGCTATGTACTCCAGTCTGTCTTCAGGAGAGTTGGAATGCTGCCACTCTTTAAACGCAGCCTTCTTTTCCTGAATCACCCCCCGCACCTGGTCATTCCACCACCATGTCTCCCTGTCGATGACACGCCCACCCTTAGTAACACCAAGAACTCGCTTGCCCGCCGCAATGATTGCTGAATGAGCTCGATCCCATGCAGTCTGAGCGGTCTCGGTGTTAGTCAGTAGATTTTGACTCTCCACCTCCGCCAAGAAGTCGGTCTGCATCGGCCCATTCAACAACCACCACTTAATTCTAGGCTTGCGTTTCTCGGCTACTTTCTTTTTCGGAGTAACATTATAGTCCATGACAAAGAGACGATGTTGGGCCGTCAGGCTTTCGCCGGGAATGACCTTACAGTTGGTCACTCTGCCTATATGACACCGTCTAGTCAGCAAATAATCAATTTGAGTTAAGTGGGACCCGTTCTTATACGTTATAAGGTGCTGAGGTTTCTTCTGGAAGAAAGTGTTCACGATAGCCAGATCAGATGCAATGCAGGTTCTTAGAATATTTTCTCCCTCTGCATTGCGAAGACCATATCCAAAACCCCCGTGAACACGTTCATACACCTCAGCGACCCTACCCACGTGGCCGTTCAAGTCCCCCCCAACTAAGACTGATTCGGTAGACGGTATAGCGAGTAGTACCTCTTCATACTGCTCCCAGAAGGTCTCCTTTTCAGCCGCGCTACAGCCTGCCTGGGGAGTATAAGCACTGATTAAGTTTGTGATAACGCCCTCGATCAGTACCTTTATCCGCATCAAGCGGTCGCAGCGACGGTCAATTTCAAGAAGCCCATTCTGAAGCTCTTCAGAAAGCGCTACCGCTACACCGTTTTTGCCTGTAGGTGACCCAGTGTATATAAGGCGGTAACCCTGCCCGATGTTACGAGACTTATTGCCCTTCCAGCGAGTTTCCTGAAGGAAAGCACACTGGACCCGACGTCTCATGAGTACATCTGCGAGTTCTCTGCATCGTCCGGTTAGAGAGCCAATATTCCATGTTGCAAAGCGGAGTTTTCGTCTGAGTACTGACGTCGTTAGCCGTGCCCGTACTTGACACGGTAGCCCTTGCCCACTTATCGCAGGTGTAGGGCGATGTGCCTGCGCGTCGTTTAACGGCGACGCCCTAGCTATACCCAGCTTTTTTCTGAATCGATCCATACTAGTGGCGAAGTGGTTTTTAGTGGAGCGATTGCCATCTGACCTCCAAACCCATTACTGGGAGAAACCAAGAAAGGAAAAGGAATAAGAGGCAGAAAGACTTGGAGTATAGGAGAGGGACATCACTTACATGGATTGGATAGGGTTATGAAAGTGGTGGCTCGAGGCCCCGGGGTCGCGTACCCGTATGCCGAAAACCAAATATCGGACAGATAATTGGCCTAGACACCCTCTGAGGTATTGGCCTAGACACCCTCTTTTATATTACCAATACATTATTATATATATTATATATATTTAATATAGATACCTGACACATAAGTGGCCCGCCCGAGTCACCGAGGCAGGCATCACGACCTCCGCGTTCGTATCCCGCACAGAACATGTCGTCAGTGACTCGATACAACGGCAATAGTCTAGTACGTCGTCGGCATTCCATTGTAGAAATTACTGGTAGCTCGACCTCTTGCAACGTGTCGGCTGAAAAGTAATCATATAAAATTAATATTTCAATTGTTTCAATGGGTTTCTTAAAACTGTTTTATTATTTTAATTATCTTTGTCATAGGGTTATAACTTATTACAATATTTATAAGATGACTTGTAGGTACTTATTACTTGATCTGCTCATGCATTTTATTATTGCGTATCGTATTTTTTACCGTATAATCTTTTTTGTGTATTCTCTATACAACGTGACATTGGCGAAGTAAATTGTGCGTAACTGGCACGCTCGTAACGTCATTACTTAAAAATAAAACAAAAATTTAGGGGTACTAACGAAAAACTCTTTCATGCTCATATAATTGTCCCCATCCAACTACAGTACAATGGTGTCCGGCTGGAGGCTGTGCTCGTGACGGAGGCAGGCACGCTGGCCTAAGTCGGGCGTGTAAAGCGAGAGGATCTATACGTAACAGCGCTATGTCGTTTCTGAAACCACGTGGTGCATATCGGGGGTGTAACACTACTTGTTTAACACGCGCTACTCTCTCCCAAGGGCCACGAGGCCACGCTCCTCGTCGTAGTGCTCCTAGTCTTGCAACCCAATGAGCTTCAGTTGCTCTGTAAAAATAATATAAAAAAAGTGATTACTTGTTTGCTCAAATATTCTTAATATTAAAATATTAGTAGGTCCATGTGTTTATAAACTTAGTTTAATAATTACTTACTGGTAGAAGCAATGGCTAGCAGAGAGCAGCCATTCAGCCGATATGAGTGTAGCGCCGCACTGGAAGTCGCCGTCACGGTACAACGCCGCCTGCCACGGCCAAGCGCCTGACGCTGCGCCGCCGCCACCCACCACCCTGCCCCACCGCACGCGCTCGTGATTAACTGCCCTAACCAACACAACGCCACCGATACCCATCTGCGTACCTCGCTCATATTCAAAATCTCCATACAATCCCACGAGATACTTTGACATTAAATATTAAAATAATTAATGTCGATTCCAAAATATATATTTTTTAATTTAAATTTAATATCCACTTTGACCCATTTGTTTTGATTGTATTTTATTTTTCTGATAGATTCTTATAACATACTAAAATTCTCTCACCTAGGTGTTTGAGCATCTGCATGTGGTCTTATACCGCAGTCCAGATCTTTGCAACGAATTCTTAGAGCTCTATGACGCGCACAAGTAGACCGCTTAAATGTTAGGCGCGTGTCGGCTGCGCGAGCGTGAGCGTTGTGCCATACTTCCCAATAACCTTCTGAGCTAAGTTTTCGGCCTTCTCTAGCCTCGCGCACCCATGGTGAGTCACTGAAATAGTCGATATATTTTTCAGTAGCATTTAAAACGAATTTTCTTTTAACTATAAGTAGAATACTGGATTTATATATTAAAAAAGAATTTAAAATATTTTTACTCACTGGAACGTCATCGCCCGGCACACAGCTTTGCCTAAATCAGGTAACTTAAGCGTACTGTGCGCTTGTGACACCACGTCTTCAAAATTTTCAATACACAATCTACCCCATACACCACGCTTACGCACCATCACAAATCCTTAAAAAAATATTAATTTATAACTATAATGATACAGATGCAGATAGCCCCGATCGCATCAACTATATACCTTGCCGTTTCACCCGTTTACCAGCATTTATCACTTGTTTTCCTCAGAAAAACAACCTTAACTGAAATGTGGATTCATTTTCATACAAATTTCTCCTATAACCCCCTTTTAAAACCTCTAAGGGGATATAATTTTGTAAAGTTCATTTATATCTGGCATGTCCTATTGATGTTACCTCCTATCGAAACATTATTATATGTCAAATAGTTTTTGAAATTTCATGGTTAATGATTGAATGAATTTAGAATTTTATATATAAGTAGACTAATAAAATGATCTTCTACTAACCTTCTTCATTATACGGGATAACTTCATTGTTTTCAACATTGTCACCTAAAGCTACGCAACTTTTCTCATCATCGCCAAGAGGACAGTCTGGTACACCATCACATACTTTCACCGTTTCAACGCATTGCCGAGCATTAGCGCAGACAAATTGACCTTCTTTGCACCATTCTGCAAAAATATATTATATGATACTTGTTCATAGCTTTAACAATATTATTCAGTAGATTGAAGATTGAATTATTAATGATAATTGATATGCCCATGAACTAACCACACTTATTTTCATCTGAATAGTCCCAGCAATCGACAAAACCATCACAAATCTTCGATTGCGAGAATTCAGCTCGTAGATAATCTGCACAAGAACATGAATGTTCATCCTCGCCTCCTGGGCACTCTAATAATCTATTACATCTAGAAGTCGCTGGTATACATGCCCCACTGGTACATAAGAATGAAGTTGTAGTGTTACAGATCTCTGTGAAAATTATTAAAATGTATTTAATAATAATACTCAACTTAAGTAATAATAAGTAATTGAGTAACTATTAATATATAATGATATATATCATACCATTATTATCATTAACCATGTCCTTTTCTTTTTGAAATTTTGTAACAAATGGTTTACTATAACTTTTTTCTGGTTTCCCTACATTATTGTTATCTTCTTTAGAATGTTCAACTTTATTATATGTTTTTGTTAATATTTTAAATCCTGCCTGATTTAGTGTATAACTTGATGGGATAGCTTTAGTAGAAATTACTCCACCGGGAGCTCGAAATAAACTATTGTTTTTATAATCAGATATAGTCGCAAGGCTTGCTAATTGCCGCAACTTATCAACCGTTAAAGTACTTGTGTGATTGCTAGGTATGTCTAATACAACATCTGGTTCTAAATCTAGTTCATATGCAGGAAGATGTTGTGTTTTGTTAGCTTGTTTGCTACTTACGCTTCCTGTCACATGATATGAAACTCTATAAGTTCCATTTGGGATGATGGATTTCTCTGTGTTCTCAGAAATATCCTTTCTTAATTTGGTATCTTGAGTGTAAATAAAATCCTCTTTAGATTTTGGTAATCTATTACCACTTGGAATCGGCTTGCTTGAAGAATCAAAATGGTTCAATGAATCACTGAAATTAGAATGAGCTTCCCCTCCCGTTATGACATCACTAAAACTTGTAGACATGGTAACTATCTCAGAAGCCTGTGGAATGTTTTCAGATAAATCGTGAATTACGTCATCAATATTTTCACCGTCAATAACTATATCGTCACCATCTATAAAACTTCGTTTGTTTTCGTTTAGAGCTTGGGTTTCAATTTTTGGTCGTGGACGCAGTGGTCTGTTAATACCTAAATTAGATTTAGCTGGCATTAAAGTGATCACCTTTGCAGTGGTAGTTTCGAGTTCTTCATCTAACACAACTTCAACAGACCCCATTTCACTTTGATCTACGTTTTCATTGTCTATATTGACATTGTCACTCTTTGGTTCTTCTATTCCTTGAGGGGTTGATATTTCAATTGGCTTGTTAGAAGTATTTTGAGAATACCTTTTAATTAAATCTGTAAGATTTCGTAATATTGAAATTTTATTTGGAAATTTAGGAGTGGTACTTGGAGAAATGGCCTCATTTCTCGTTATGATCGCCTGTAATGTGTCATTGTAATATTTATGTGGCGATAATTTTATTTGAGTCTCATTAGTGCTTGTGGAAATATTAACTAATTCCCAAGTATGATGAGGTAAGCTTGTCGGGGGTATAATAGACACCTTGTTATTAGGACGTTTGGTAGTGATATCGGCTTTAGTATTATTAGTTTTATTTTCTGAAGGTATTTTCGTGGGAATTTCAGTACTTATGTCTATATTAGAACCAGTTGAAGTCTTTATTTTTTCTGTTACAGTTGTGGTTTTTATTGTAGTGCTCGTAACTTTATTAGTAGTTGTTAAGTTTTGCTTTTTAAGTATCGATGAACCTTCTATTGACACTTTTTCAGTATTATTATCATTTTGATCAAATTGCACTACATTTATTGTGACAGATGTTGTTTTGTCTTTTGGCGGTCTTTCAACAGGTTTTCCGTCATTGAAATCGTTTATTGGTATATTTTCATTTACTACTTCCACAACGCCGCTTATTTTGTCAACTGGTAGTTGGTGTGGCTTAGGATAGCTAGAACCTAAAGTTTCCATATCTTTTAATGGCGGCGCAAAAGCAGGTAGTGTAAAACTTGTATAAACTGGACTAGGTCTATATACGTCAGCGGTTAACTGTGGATCAATATTGTGCAGTCCCGATGGTATACGCGTAGATTTTTCAATTTGTTTTTTAATAGGTTCAGGATTTAACATACTCTCTAGTAAACCTACGTCTTCAACAACTTCCGCTATGCCTATTCTATCCTTCGCTTCATTGTCTACTATATCCTTGTTTATTATAGAAGGTTGTTCACTAGTTACCTCATAGTAAGGACGTGTTATTGGTCTCCAAGGCTCATTATCGATTACATGAGGAACTGTGAATAAAGAGTCAATTTTTGGCAAATCTTTGTCGTGGTTTTCGTTCGTTAAAAGATCAAACAAAATTTGCGATACATTTTTTGTTGTTGTTGGGATACTTGCAGTTGATGTTGTTGTTGTTGTATTTTGGTTAGGTTTTGTTATTGTTGGTAACGTATGTGAAGATCCGCGTGAATTTGTATTTTTATCTCTATTTAAAATTGATTCTATCTTTGGCTTAATATTGAAAGATGATTTTATAGTAAAAGGCCGAATATTTGACGTAGAAGAAGAAACTTGTTTAACAGTAGTTGTTCTAGCTGGAAAAGATTTAGTTGTAGTAGCTTTAGTAGTAGTACTTGTTTTAGGAGTTACTGGCTTATGATTTGATTTTTCTTCGTGTCGACTTTGAGTTGCGTGTTTATTTTCAGTTATATCAGCCTCAGTTTTTGTTATTTGAAAAGATCCTTGGACAACCGGTATATTTTCGGTATCAATGTCAGGTTCGTCTGGGTCATTTCTAGACTCTGGATTAGGTTTTACTGTAGTTTTTCGAACTACCCCTATCCTGCTTTGTAACGTTTTATCTTTTGTATTTGAACTCAATATTTTTGGATTATTTATGGCCATACTTTCGTTCATTGCTTCTTTTACGAATTGTTCAGAATGATATGTATGTTGTAGATCCCTTTTCATGACTATACTTGAAGCATCTATCTTTATTTGACCAAACGCTGGATGTTTTGAAATTAAATCTTGTATTAATATACCTTTTAATGTTTCTTCTATATTGGTGACAGAACTGAAAATATAAAAATATACGATATATAGTGATCAAGATAATGTTTCTTCTATATTGGTGACAGAACTGAAAATATAAAAATATACGATATATAGTGATCAAGAAAGTTATTAATATATATTAAACTCTTCCGTTACTGAGTGATTGACAGACAAAACTACATATTGAATGAATGAATCTCGACTCCCGAAGGAGGGAAGCACAAGGAGAGGTTTTATAGAAATTCCCGTGAGAACGAAAAATATCAGGGGTTTTACGTTTTATCGGTCATGTAAACAAAATTGTCGGCTATAATTCGTTATAAATAAAGTTTATTGAATGTTATAATAGATAAGATACTATTTAAAGACAGTTAGTAAATACATTATAAACAATCACAAAGCGAGTTTAAGCGTACCTTGGTATTTTTCTTCTATCAAGGTACAGCTTAAAATGTACATCAAGGCGTCTATCGCCAAACCCCGTTACCAAAGCTCCAGCAAAAGCTTGTCGCAACGCTGAAGGTGTACTATAGACTTGCCGTAGCGACGCCCCATATCGTCTCGCACGTTCACGCCACGCAGGACTCCCCGGAACCCCGCCATACACATCTCCTTTTGTAACTCGAAATGTGCCTTCGAATGTCATTATCGCTGAAAAAATTATGGAAAAATATTTTGTTATGTTTTATATTATCATTGTCACATCAATCGGGTTCTGTGGTTACAATTTATTATTTATTATTTTTTTTAATATTAGGAAACTAACAGCGATTCCTATTAAGTCTCTACTAATAGGATACGCATAAATGGATGGGTAAACATGGCGTGAATTTAAAAACAACAAACTAACTACTATATATAAAATTTACAAAAAATATATAGTTTATATGAAGGAATAAAAAGTAAGTTAAATTATTTAAAATAGAAAATGTGCTAAAAAAAAAGAAAACGTTAGACGTCGTGTCAAAAACGTAATTTTTTTAAGTGTGGCAAAATTTATTCCTAAGATTACGTCAAAATTCTTGCACATTTTTACGAAATATATCTATTAAAACAATTCTTGACGTAATTATTTTTTTAGCAGGCATGTAGGAAGGTGTATCTAGATCGAGCATTAAAAGATAGAGATTTATTGTTTATATTACTTAGCAGATAATTAGAATCCATAAAGTCATGTAAAAGCTTAAATTAAAAAAGTATTTTTACTAACGTTCGCCATTATCAGGTCGCAGTGCACCCATATAAAAAGCTAGTGCAGCCACCGCCAGTACAGCTACAGCAGCTAACAGAGCACCACCAACCAATGCAGCAGAACACAACCCCCCACTCCGCCCACTGCTTGGAGCACGTGCATACCCGCTGCCCGCAAATCTATATTCACTCTATGGACAAACATTTTATTTATGTTACACTTTAAGTACTATTTACATAATAATCTTTAATATATATAATTATGTAGGTATTATTTTAAATCAAATGCTAATTTTTTAATGGAAATAAAAATATATATTTATCGTCATTCTTATTCTATATAATTTTATTCATCATTCAACCGATAGATGGCTGGAATGACCTGACGTAGGACCATAATAGACCAACTATAAATGTATAAAGAAAGCGAAATGGCACTTTAGTAAAGGCAAATAGCATTTTAACTAACATATAAAACTTCAAATTTGATACTGAATTCCAAGAGCCCAGATGTAAACAAAGAAAATAATATAATTATAATAATTCAGATTGACGAGCTTTTTGAGCTTATTCATAATATTCGTAAAAATCGATTCAGCTATTCCAGATATTAGCCCGGACAAACGGAAAGACACACAGACAGTAATTTTAAAATATTTAATTATATTTTAGTAACATTTAAGTAAATATATACACCCGAAAAATCTCAATTTTTATATTTATAAATGTATATATAAAGCTACGAATTGGACATTTTCTTTTCACTAAAGAGACCTTCCAAACTTTTAATTAGGAACGAATCGGCATCATAATTATTATTTGTTATTAAGTACAACAAAGTAAAAATAAAAACGTTAAAATAAAATAAATAATTTAAATGTTTGATATGGTTTCATTATCATTATTGGCATTCACTTGGTATTAGGGCACCGAACTACAAATTATGTGACGTGAGTAGGTAGTAGATAAACAATACACATTGCCAATAAATTATATAAGCTTACTTACTTAATACGTACCTACCTATTCATTTTTGTATAGGAATTGTATAAAATCGTAACTAAATAACTACAACAAAATTAAAATTATTTCGAGTATTGTTTGTTATTCAACAAAAAGTTTCTGTAATCATGAAGAAAAATATGTAACATATAAAAACTTAGTCATGTAAATATGCCAACTATGATATAATGATCATAATTTCAAATATGAGATACGTTATAAATGTAAAATTATATAAATTCATCTCATTGTCGAATGCCGGCGTCGAAAATTGGCGGAGGTTAGCTCGAGTCTCGGTCATTACCGTGCCATGCCGATGGGAACAAGCATAGCGTACCCGGTACCCATGTCGCAGCCGGCTCTGGGAATCGCCGGCGGTGGGCCGTTCTTTGTTTTATTTGCCCTATGGGCTGCCCAATCATCTTGCTTCCCGTTTATACTAATGAATCACAAATATTATTTGTAAACAACTTTAGGAAATTGTTATTTGAAAAATATATACATTATTTATTAGTTATTGATTTTTAAACAAAGTGTAGATAAATAAAAAAAGAAGATAAAATGAAAACTGCGTCACAAGGTCCCACCGAGATTTGAACTCGGATCGTTGGATTCAAAGTCCAAAGTGCTAACCATTACACCATGGGACCTGTATGTTTTCATATAGGAAATTTCTCTACGGTTGTGACGTATGCACGGAAATGTACTTTATTAACATTAATTTATTATTACTTGATAATAAATATCAATTGAAATAATAATTTAAAGTGCCAAATTAGGTTCATCATCACTTGTAATAATATAAATTTAATTAAATACGAAATACATTGATAGTCGATATATTTCTAATATTATGTTGCACTGCACGTAATTAGAAATACCTATTATTTGTGCTTTTTATTCTTTTAGATCCTTAATTAAATTGAATAAGTATAATTGTACAATTTATATAATAGTAATGTAATCCAAAAAAAATTGTAATACGAAAGCCGACAAAAATTCTTGTAATGCATATCATTGTGATGGTTTTTGGTAGAGCACAGTAAAATTTTGAGGACGAGGTCCGAATCAAACGACGAGTCAAATATTTTCACTGTTTACTTTTTAGTGGAATAATTATACTGTGGAAATGACGATCATTACGAAAGAGACGTTTAGTTTTTTTATACATTTCGGGCACGCACAGGGGGAGATATCTTCACGTTGACGTAATGGTATAAAAATTATACCTATACCCCAATATATATATAACAATATAAATTTACATAAAGTACTACATACCTTAGTATTTTGAGATATATAAGAAATTTGAAACATCTTACAACTTATAAAATTTTACGTTCTGTTTGTTAACATAGAGATAGATAGATATATTTGAGAACTTGTCCAGCAAAATGGTAGATATATTTAAAATATTTTTTTACTTTTTTAAAAGTAAGAGGATTTAAGCGAGATGTATATAATTATATAGGTATTTTAAGAAGAAACGAAATTCGGAATACCTACGTGTGTGGTCGAGCTTGTGGAAGATAAAATCGAAACTTTTCTTTTTTTTTTAATCTTAAATACGTAAAAACTTACGCGCACAGATTAGTTCTATATTTAGGTATATTCGGGAACGCACAGAACTAACGTTTTCGTAAATTTTTACTTTTCCTGCTTAAAGAAAAAATATGTAATAAAAATATTTACATCAAATTATAGTAAAAATGTATAGATCGATATAAACATAGACTGAGACAGTACAAAGACTTATAAGAATAAAAATCTTTATCTGTATTCAATTTAATTAGTAAGCGAACGAAATTCAATGATTGGTAGGTACATCCTTTATAGACTTGTTATATTCTAGTCACGTTTAGATTGACTACATTTGAACCTCGGTGACCTATTTTAACAAAAAAGTATTTTCAATAGACAGTTTCCAAAATTTGCTCCAATCGTTCAGATGTTACGGTTGCAATTTGCGTGTTAAACATTCTTCTTAAAATTTCAATTTTAAAATAAATCTTTCGTGAGTATTACACATTTGTATAGCTCCTCGGCCAGTGACCCCTCAAATAAATTCTTTTTTGTATTGTTGTTTTTAATTGCTGGTATAACTCACAATGTATATTCTTTGAATTTATATGTGATGTTTGTTTTAATACTCACTTTAAATTTAAAAAATACACCTTGCTTCATAAAAGAAAATAAAAACAACCTTCTTCATAAAATATTAAAAAATAAAAAAAAAAGCAAGGTTCCACCGAGATTTGAACTCGGATCGCTGGATTCAGAGTCCAGAGTGCTAACCATTACACCATGGAACCGCTTACCAGAAACTTGAAATTAAAGAAAAGGTTGTGCAAAATAATTCTAACATTTATAATTGTTGTCGTAAACGAAAATAGTCTACTGATAATTCGCAATTTACAAATCGCGAACAATTTTAACCGTGTGTACAAATCTCATTTTTATAATATTATTGGTAACCTGTTAAATGTGGAAGGAATATTTAAAATATATACAGCTTTAGTACAGCAAAAATGTAAATATTTCAAATACATTTTCCAATAAAATTAGTTATTAGTTATTCCAATTGTATCTAAAGTAAAATTCGTGTATTCTCTGTAAATATCTTTTCTTTTCTAGAACCAGGTCATTTATATGGTTATAAAACAAAGCCCCTAGGTGGAATTCGAATATAAAATCATAGCTAACGGTACCAGGTACGTACTGCTTACGAACATTCCTAATTTTCCCACAAAAGAGTCTATAGTAAAATACAAGTAAGTAAAATACAGTTGGCACACAATTTGCGTGTGCCGATATAATTTTGTCTATTACTCGGTCTGCAGGTCGGTGCTAATTTTACGCTCACTTACTCTTATGATACAAATTGCATACACTTGGAAATTGATTTGACACCAATGTCATTCCACTATTCGCATACACCATATAGAATCATATTATATATATTACATATATTATGCGTATACACTATACATATTATATATTCATACAATGTTAGGTTAGGTAGCTGTAGGTTTTATTTTCTTCACTTCACTTCGTAGGTTTTATTTTTGTCATTTTTTGTCCATCACAGAATGCGTATTGCGTGTCCTTATAACGCAATTCAGTAATGAATTCGTCACCACATTTTGTTGAACCAGGTCTATAATATATACACTTAAAATATAATAATTTCCATTTTAACACAAGAATTACTTACAAAATTATTCTGTATTCATTACTGAAAACTATATCTCGAATTAATTTGCATCAATTTTTCATTTCTTTCAGTAGATTGAGCAGAGAGGGCGTCATTTGCTTTCGAGACATTAACTGTAAACGTTGTTAGATATAAATAAATGTTGTCTCTAATTTTATCGATAGAACTCTTCGAGAACATAACATATGTATAGCAATCTTATAAACAAACGAGATAACTTTATCAAAGAGTGTCTTTTGTGGAAAAAATAACTTTTATGGGAGCAGATAATTTTTTTTTCATAGAACATGTTTGACCAACTTCCAAAGTTTTGAGTCAGGCCGGGCAAGGTGCCAAACGTTGTCGACGACCAAGACTGTAGAGTAGGCCACGAGAATTATATTTATTATTGCGTATTCTTTTGTTATATACTTATGATCAATCGTAATACTTACGATTACACTATTAAAGGATATTTTTGTTATGTATACTATTCATGTATACTATGTATATATCCAGGGCCATTTTTATATTTACAGGCTCTCTTATTTTTCACAACAATTTTAAATTAAAAATATTTACTACCTACTTTTAAAAGTAATAAAAACAAAATAAATTCAACCCAAATGTAAATTATAAAAATTTAGTGAATGAAACTTTTAACCTTTTTTCAATGAAACGTCATTGACGATTTAACTGAAATCTAGCTCCCGTAGTTCCCTTTTGGTGGACATAATTCGGTATTGCTGTGTACTAGTTGTGATACGTGTATAAATTTAGGCCCGGGCAATAGACACCCGCCCCCGTTGAAATTTAATCGTGTACATATCCTCTAAATATTAAAACTATTATTATAACTTATTAAAAATGAGCATAATGTATATAAAATATTGTATAATAAAAAATATCTAACCTATTATATTTTTATGAAACGATAAATAATAGCTAATTATAAAATGTAGAGGTGTTGTTAATATTTATTATTGAATATTACACCTAAAGAAATAAACAGCGGCCGCCTGGCTGCCATTCTTAACAGATCTATTTTAATAACAAATAAACAGTGAAGTTAATAAACAGGGAATAAGAAAAATAAATAAGTAGAATCTAGTTAAATAGTGTACTATAACATTATGTAGTCATATACTTTATTCCAAGATGCATAACCCGTAATACCCTTGCTGGTATAACTGGGCGGCCTTGCGGTGTATGACCTTATAGGATAGAGTTGCAGGATGCCTTGTGTTTAGTAAAACATCCCTTAGTTGTAACTTGTAACAAGTAATAGCAGAGATAAGTATAATACAAATATTATGCTCTCTCTAAAAAAGTTTAATATTATATTCGTTTAGTTTATTAATTTTTTTTTATAACAGAGTTTGTTATATAATAATAATATATGTCATTGTTTATTTATTTAACTAGTCATATTTGTGTCAGCTTTTTTTTCATAAATAAAAGTCATAACTTCAGTTCAGTTTTTTAAATTAAGTCTCTTTGATTTTTGGCAAAACGTGGATGCAAAAAGATTACACTGTCTTTGAGAATACATGATGTGGAGAAATTAAAAAAAAAATCGGCTTCAAATTATTCGTTATGAAAAACAAAAAGTCGAAATAGTATACAGATATTTTTTTTTTAATACACAAACAGCCTGCCTGCCTATTTCTATAGACGTGTTTATCCATTTTTATTAACAGCAAGAATACATACATTCTTTAATTTATGATTCGCCAATGAGTCAATTAAAAAAGGTACTGTAGTGTTTACTCGTACAATTACTCAGCAAGGTTCCTCCGGGTCATGGGTGAGCACGTAATAATTTTGACGCAGCTACTAACATGTTAGTCATGGTAACATTGGGAATTATTTTACTGATGTGAGATATCATGCAACATCATAGAAATTATAATTAATTATATTTTATTACATATTGACTTCAAAATATAAATAAGCTAATAAGGATTATGACAGTCGTCGTGATATCCCAAGAATGTATGATGATGTATTTTTGTTTCGTTTCCTCATTTTATTATGGCCCAAGTCATACATCTTATATATTCGAACATATAAATGGTCATTAAAAGGATACATTATAAAAGATCAGACCTCCTGAGCTGCCTCTGATTGTACTGTCATTACACGAACTCACACGTAATCAACGTTATTATCTATATTTCTGGACAGGAAATCTTTTTGTTGTAGTAGATTATTGATGTGTTAATTTTTGTTATTGTGAACAACACTATTAGCTACGATAAAAATTCTTATTTATAAAAAATATTCGCAAAGACCAATTCCTATACCAACGTAACATTCGTTTGTTATTCGTTCGTATGTTCTTATCATATATATTAACATATATTATTATAAAACATTTTCAAATTTATAGAGAATTTTATATTTTCCCAATATTTGTTTGAATGTTGTATTCTTATAATTCTGCAATTTCTAATACTTAACTAGGATTATCAACTAATAGAAAAAAGCTGTCAAATACACACATTGCATTACATTTCTGTTTTATTTATAAATGCACTATGCACTTGAAAAACACTATTATTTTGAAATCATAAGCAGAAACTTACTATATAGACGTATAGATGCAGAATGTGTAACATGTATTAAATGTAAAGTATGGCGTTCGACACCATTAGGTTCATCTGTATACAACGGTAGTAAGCCGTAAAGAATGTAGGTGCATAAAAATAAGGAATGCAGCGCAAATAAACGCTCCATCAGCTCCACATAAGATAGACCATTGATTACTATAATGACACGTCTATTTCTCCGCAGTCACATTCTTGCTACCGGATTATCCAACCATCTTGCCTTTATATACAATGACAATACGTAATAGTAGAAATAATTTTAATGCTCGTCAGCGTTTATATATGGTTCAATTTGTAGCATTCACCATGCATTCCATAAGGAATACTGTTATTGAAAATATCTATAACGATCGTACAGACAGTATCTATATGTATATAAACAAAATAAATAATTTGTCCCCAATATATCTGTGTTTGAAAAAGCTTTAACGAACAGAAATTATACAAATTATATAAAATAAATACCTCTAGTTTCATATTTATTAATATAACATAGCAACTATATTCAAAGAGATTTCCAATGAAATCAATAAAACAGTGTAAATATATTTAGCCTCCTACACGTCCATTTGTATTTTATTTTACTATATATCTAGTGATCCAGTAAAATGTATCAAGACTATTTCTTAAAAGGCATATTTCAAAGTCGTTATAGCGTTACCAAAAGCGCGCGATGGTGGCTTCAAGCCAGTGTGTCAAATAACGGTACGCGTGACGGCGCCGCTCGCAGCTAGGCGGCAGGTGTACAAATGTTCCAACACGCTAACTTTCCGATAAAACTATGATTTATAATGTAATATAATATAATATTAGGTTTGTTAAACCATTATTTAACTTATAAACTTTGATAGCTAATAACAAATTGATAAAAAGACTCTACTTATTATCCTGTAGATTTTAAAATATATTATTCTATTTCATGGATATACATTATTGATTTAAGATACACGCCGACACTAATAGATTTGCGTAATCAAATAAATTGACAATACAATACAAAAATGTTCGTGGTGTGGTATCGTGCGTTAAAAATATTGTAGATGCCGTTTATTTTATTCTATATTGGTATTGCCGTTTATTTTGTTCCATAGTATAAATTTCAATAATTAAATATGTGAATTGAACCTGCCTATTTCTTATAGTTTAGCTAACCTACTATGGTTCTTCATCAGATTCAGATTTTGTAATAGAATATTTTATATGGAAATTGATTATCACACTTAGTAATTTTTGTTAAGGCAGCATTTCATTATTTCGTATAATATAGCTGGACTACTATGGTTATATATCATGCGTGATAGTTTGCAGATCAATTATAGCCTAAATCATGCGAAAGCGCATAGCTAACAAAACAATAATAAATTCGTATTCTTTTACTGTATTTTCAATACCATAAACTATATTTGTGTAAAAATATTCTTAGTCTTTTTCTTCACACAATCATTCCCTCATAGTAGGGCACACAGAAGGGACTAGTGTTAAGACACTCATCGCCGCGTTTTATCTTGTTACCAGAGTGAAGAAAATAAAAATCATTCATTCTCCCCGAGTGGGAATCGAACCAGCAATTGTCGCATATACAGCTTACAGCTGCTGCTTTACGCTGTGCTGGTGTGCTGGTTTACGCTGTACCGCTGCCCTACGATGGCCCCAACGGTAACATCTTACATATTAAAGATAAATTAAATATTATGCATTCAAGAAACGTCTATGAAAATAATATTAATAATTTACTAGTTGTGTTATAAATATATGTATATAAAATGTTAAAGCTTCTTCGAGAAACAAATTTAAACTTTCATTCATTCGGCCACTTTCTCCAGCATTTGTCAAGTCATCCATGAACAATTTATAAAATGTAGGTCACCTTCAAACACATAAGCCTTTGAGAGTAATGGCGAAATAATAATATTTAGATTCCTTTCAACTGCCGAAATACTAATACTGGGGGTATTACCTTACCTATACGAATACCTCAAATTTATATTAAATATTGTTTTTAATTTATATTATCATGTACTATTTTTTATTTATTCAGGGAATAATTAAAAAGAGTTGATTTTTTAAATTTTGTGCAAATTTACAATCGTATTGACATATTGACTAAGTAGCGATTAATTTGGCGTTTTTACTTAATAATGGTAGTGTACTACTACCACTATTTAGTAAAAACACCAAATTAATCAAATATTAATACAATATATTATGAATTAAATATTAAGACCCTAAATCGGATGGCTAGTGGGTGTAGGTCAAGGACTCGGCCATTGACCTGCGTCCACCAATAAAGAGAGTGTTAGCTGGATTTTTCGAAAACTTGTTAGTATCTACCAATAACGTAATATTCGTCTGGAGAAAGTTTCAATGAATGTAGAACAATTTATTTATTTATTTTTTGATAATTTTAAAACAGACTTGGATTATGTTCGCAATTAATATATGATATTAATCTAAAGTTGTTGCTTATAAATACAATAATCAATTTCATATTTCAATCTAACGTATCTCTCGCAAATATTTAATAGAACAATAGATAACCTTTTATTTATTATTGTTCAAATGTAGCTACAATTATTTATTGTATTGATGTACATCAAGGAGCTTATAATTGATAAGCTGCCTTTTTCCAAGGTAAAATTTAATTTGAATTAGCTGAAGACAGCTTATCTAGATATATTAATAACATTAAAAAGCAAGCTATAACCATTTGGTTACGTAAAATATAAAAAATAAGTTTTCAAAACTTAGCATAAAAATTTTGTTCTTTTAGTTTTGCTACACTGCAGACACGGGTTGTCCGTGTCAAACTCCATTGACTTCTTTGACACGGAAGCTGAAACCCAGTTTCTCCTGCACTTCATCCATAAAAAGGGTAAGTAAGTAAGGGCGAACCAGAATGTCCACTATCCAAAAAGCTCTACATAGATGATAATTGAAAGCAAAACATATTAAAGAGCAATAATGTTTCAAAATATCGTATACTACAATAATTAATAGCATTTTGGCTCCATAGAACTATCTTCCGTCTCTACTAAGCATACATCCCAAATATACCGGATTTCATTATAAAACAATATGTAAATAAAATAAAAATAAGATATGTCGTAAAATTTTGTGCAACCATGTTTAACCAATCACTAATAAGTAACAACTTTAATTTGCATGACGATGTCACAATTGCGTTATAAAATAAGACAGGCAATGTACCGAATACAAAGGGAATTATCGAAATTAGATTTATAATTTCATGTGGAAGCTAATCTACATTTACAGCTTTTGGAGAGACAGTGTATTTAATGAAACATTCATATTTAGCATGCATACTAGTCATATTTAAGGCCGTTGAATTAAACTTGCCAGTTTAGGAAAAATAAACTGAGACCGCAACAAGTGAAAAAAAAACTTAGAATAAATAATAGTACGCCTTTTTTATTTTAATGAAAATAAACGAACAAATGAAAGATAATATTGTAAGTAAAATTAGGTAAAGAGATAATAACTGTGTTTTGTCAATATAGGATGACACAGTAAGCTTACACTATTTATCTACAATGTTATTTTAATAATAAATCATAGTTTTACTTTTATTTATCTATCTATAACAGAATGTAATCTGTGTTGATAAGGATAAAGAGGTACAAATTTAAAAAATATATGTTAAATAAAAATATAATTGATAGTAACTTCCATCAATTGCTTACAAACGACTCGTCATCTATCTATTCGTGAAGTTAATTTGTAATTTTTTGCTTGTTGTAATGTAGTTCTATTCCCAAAAGAAAGGCTCTAGAGGAACAGTTAATTAAGCTGTTGACTCTGTATTCGCTCGACCAATGAACTCTGATCGGTCAAGAGCCTCGTATTGCGGACTGTATGCTCATTATTATTTGCCTCTTATTCATTTTATTTGTTAAGTTTATGACTGACGCAGGACCTTTCTTTAAGTACACTATTACTCACAATTTGGACGTCTGGGACTAGTACTTTCTTACAAATAAGAAAATGTCTTCTTCATTATGTTTAAAACATAAATAAGTACTTATGTTCAAATATATACATTTCTTGTAGAATTATTGAGTACCTTTAACTACTTATAGTAATTGATATAATTATTATAGCATATTTCAAAAATGTTTATATATTAAACAATTCAAATACGTAAAATCGGGTACGGGTGTTTTTACGTATATCTAACTTGTTAAATTGGTTATAAATAAAAGGATAAAACCAATATTGTAGTTAATTATATATAAATTATCATATTGTTTACAAAACAAACAGAAATCTAGATCACAAATTCATGTGGAAAGATTTTTTTAATACAAGGCAGAAGAGAAAGGCAGGACCCACTGACATACTTCGAAATCACTTTCCTTGTGACTATTGTCGTTATGGAGAGCTTGCTAATGAAATATAAAATGTTAACACAAACTATGGGATTCAATCATTTTTGAACAAAGGCTGAAAGTGATGGAAATATTTTATAATAATATAGCTAGAAGTAATATGTTTGTATAATATTACATATTATAAGTACATGGGTTTTATATATTTTAAAATCATCCACATTCCTAGTGTCTGTCGGGCGACTCGTTTCAATATCGAACCGGCTCCGCCACGGCCGGCTATTGCACTGAAGAAGCTCCAAGAGCAAGGTGAACCGACAACAACACGTAACAATGCAATAAGATTACACTAACGACAGGTTGTGTAAAAATACAACACAAAACATGCTTGAAAAAAGAAAGAGTATACATTCATTTTATTTTAGTTTTTCATTCTTAAGTATGATACAAGATATTACTTTCTGATTATTTTTTAAGATTGCCAAGAAATTAATTAAAAATATATATGACATATCTTTAATATCAACTATATTAAAGATATGTCATATATATTTTTAGCTTAGCTGCCGTAGCTTTTGCGCTGTAGTTGTTCAAAGTATTCAAGATTATATTTGCATATATTTTGAGGCAATTGATAAATCTTTACAGTAGGATATGATAAAATATTTTCCACTACATTTAAACTTCTTTCTAATTCTAGATTAATTGATTATTTATTGTCTATAAATAGAAAAGAATAAAGGAGAAACGTATAAGAAAAAAATATTGGTGATTTTGATGAACGATATTTGATAAAAATATTAAAATCCGAAGTGCACCGCACTTGACAATTAAGCATAGAGAACCAAGTGAAAACTTATACTGTTCACAAATTTTCCGATTATTTAAAAACATTGATTGCTGTGTATTATGTTTTACAAATAAACACAAACGAACAGAGAAAAATACACAACTACTGAAATTAGTTAAATTACTAACAATAGCCTTAAGTCCTACCTATAAATATTGTTAAAGATAAAATTATATCTTTCTAATATCGTGAAGCAGGTGCGAATAAATCGCTATTGCGATATGTACATAAAATATACAAAAAAAAATATACAAAAATATCTAATTTATTTTCAATGTTTGCTACTAAAGTACTTGTAATAAGGTAAGTAGTTACCTCCACCGGTTATTATATTAAAACAACTATAAGTGCAAGGCAAACCACGCGACAAGTAACACTTCATTACTATTGTAACAAAACTCAGTAATCTTTGCTATAAAGTAACTGTTATATGTTTCGAACCTGGATTACAATGAAAATTATTAATTAAAATATGCGTATGATTATAGAATAAAGACATAAAACATTACAATTTTGATATACATTTAAAATAAATTATAAATTTTTAATTAAATATTTGATTTTACTTTATTCTAGGTAATGTTTTTAATCAAAAAGGACCAACATATTAAAATTCACGACAAAAATAAAGAATATGAAAAAGTCTACTTATACACATATTTGTGTACTTACATTGAACGAAAATTCCCACATAAGTATGACGATTGTCGAGTTTATGTAACTTTAATAATATGACTAATTATAATAGGCTGCAAAAAATTATACAGTCGAAAACAACTGAGTGGTTAACCTGGTATACAAAACATGTAATTATGTTTGTATATATTATTGTTCCTGTTAGGAGTAATTCTTCGAATTTATATAAGGTGAATGAAACTGAAATAAACACCCAGTGAAATACATGTCATGTACACTTAAGTATAAGCGTGCGGAGATCGATATTATTATAGTGTAAAAAAATATGATCAAATAGCTACGGCACCAAATTACTTTAACCGTTATTTGCTTAGTAACCTCCTCTTGTTATACTACCTTTTGAGAAGGCTGTTTTTTTTTAATTAATAAGTAATTACTATAAAAAACTAATACTTATATCAAAAATGTTTGAAATTATTGAGTTTATTGTTACATTGTTTGTTATTGCATATCTATGCAATTATTATTCAATAAACATTAATCATAATTTAATTATGTTATAATTACTATTAATTGCCATTAGATGCAAGGGGCTCGTGCCTTTACGGTAAGTCGCATGCCGTTAACTACAACGCTCATTTGCGAGTAAGATTGCACGTATTATTGATGGCTAATTAAAAAAGTTGCGGAAGAATATTAATAATTTATTCATTAACAGCATCACGGGCACGAGGTAAGCTTCCTATGTTTTTAGATATAGATTCGAGGGCCTCGTGTATGATCGCGTGCTACTCAGTAACGCTTGTGCGCTCACCTGGAGCAACTCACCATACATTATATCATTGCTCTGCTCACTTCTTGGAATATACTCTGTCTCGGTCCATGATTTTAATAATTTTATAGCGGTATCACTTATTTTTATGTTATTTTATAATCTTATATAATAATGTAACATTGTGGACGAGCATTTTTTGAATATTTAAATATCCATTGTTTTGACTACCGGCTTTGAAATTAATTCACGAATTCGTAATAAACATTGAGCCATAATAAGGAAATATTCACCGAATTCTTCTTTAGAAATCGTTATTTTTTTAGTAAGCATATTGTGATCATTTAATTATACAATTACTATTTTTCTAAGTATACTTAGTATACGTAGTTTTTGAAGTTCCGTAGCCAAATGGCAAATAACGAACCCTTATAGATTCGTCATGTCCATTCGTCATGCTCGTCCGTATGCCACAGCCACTCTTTTGAAGCTATAAGAACTATACTGATGAAACTTGGTAACTAAATGTATCCTGTGTAAAATATAAAATGAAAACAAATTTTGGGGCTTCCTCATACTTAGAACTGAAACTCAACATTTTTTTGTTCATCAAACCCATACCTGTAGGTCTTCAAAAATGATATTGAGGTTTCTAAATTGAGTAGTTTGCGCGAGCGACACTTCCAAATTGCTAAAGTCTGTGCCCTTTTCTATGTGCCCCCCGGAACCTTTCATGGGCGAGTCCGACGCGCACTTGTTACACTAGTTGTAATTCGTTAATGTCACGCTTCAATTTAACTTTCAAATTAAAATTAAAAACTTATCTAAGAAGTCAATCTTAAATATAATAAATCTATAATATTTCAAATGTGAATTCTATTAAATATTGTCTTGTTGTACTATACTTGTAACTATAATACGAGCAATAATGTTCATTGGACCTCTCTTTCAAATAAAGAGGCGATATAGATCACTGGAGCATAAATTTCAAGTTTTTGTCATGCAATGGTAAATTTCATTATAATTATTGATATACACATTAATAAATAAAGATTTAAACTTACTTTTATTAATAAAAACATATATATATATATATATATATATATATATATATATATATATATATATATATATATATATATATATATATATATATATATATATATATAATATATATATGTATATATATATATATATATATATATATATATATATATATATATATATATATACATATTATATATGAATGTATGTATGTTAAAAAAACAATTAACATAAAATTAAATTTAACTGTAAAACTATTATTATATCAGCGAAATATGTATATGAAAACATATAAAAGAACGGTTCTACGTCAGCTGGTTATTATAAAAGAAGAACATTAATGTTGAAAACGAGTTCATAACGGTAGATGACGTTGACAGTTATCAAATGTCACAACAGTTCAACGGTGACCGTCAAAAATTCAAGTCCAGCACGGTAAGATTCTCGTCATCAGTAGAAAAATCTATTAATCAATTAAAAATAATGCGCTTATACAAGGAATTAATCGCTTATTTGTTGTAACAGTATTTTATAATTAATTAGCTTTATTCTTTCGATATTAAATATATTTTAAACTATTACCTAGTGTATTTTCTAAGTGTATGTTTTTTTTATGTTTATGTTTTTTTGTTCTTATAATATTAATATTATATTTTATAATATAATATTATATAAAATATACCAATGGTAATTCGCTTAATGACGAAGTATACGCCAGTATCAAAAACTCCTTAACTATATATTTACTCTATTTCTTACTTTAATGAATTTACAATGATATAACATTTCAAAGTCAATATTGCTCAGAACTAATACGAAGGTAAAAATAAGTGCGTTTTATTTGAATTTTGAATTTCAAAAATGCAAAAGTTTACCTACGAAACTGAATTAAATCTTTTTTCTTCAAACAATTGAATTTCACTGTTTCTTGCTACAATAAAGGCTTTGTTCACTTAACTATCATTGTAAAGTACCGTTTTATCTAACGGGACTGTCCTTGGGGCCCTAAGCTTGAAATCTATTTATACCATAGATATTATAAAATCATAAATCATGCCAGCCAATCTGCCAATCTGCAAAGCAACTACCTTAATCATACTATCTATATCAACTCAGATAGTCAAGCTGCACTCTTGGCCCTAGCATCAGATTTGACTCAATTAAAGCTGGTCGAGAACTGCAAGCAGATCCTGAACGCTCTGGGGAACAACAACAGAGTAGTTCTAAGATGGGTTCCAGGGCACGCTGGCATCGAGGGAAATGAACAGGCGGATATACTGGCACGAAAGGGAGCCAAAAGTACCCAATTCGAACCAGAACCGTTCTGTGGCATCCCTCGTAGCTTAACACAGCTTACCCTGAAGACATATTGCCTCTATGAGGCCATTCAACTATGGAGAAATACTCCTGTTTTATACCAAGCTAAGGTGCTCACTAAGGTCTTCAACAAGAAGGCTGCCACTGAGGCCTGATCTCTCAGCAAGAACTGTCTCCGTACATTAGTGAGGGTGCTGACTGGACACTGGTCTGAATAGACACATGCACAATTTAGGCATCAGCAGCACAAGAATGTGTAGAATATACAATGAGGCTGACGAAACACCTCTCCATATCCTCACTGAATATCCTCCACTTATGCAACGGCGCTATACCGTCTTGGGGAAACATCAAATGTACCCAGAAGAGGTGAAGACCCTCATAGCAAAGATAATACTGCAATTCTTTGCAGAAATCAATCTTGACTGTGAAATGTAGTATGCGCAGATCACAATAGATCAGCAATGGTCGCAGCGAACAGCCCTGCAAAACCGCAACTAGGAAGAATAGAATAGAAAAGTAAAGAGCTAAAATTATACTTATTTCAACAAGATAATTTTTTATGAAATAAAATTTTTATTTTATTTTCAAATAAAAATTTAAATTTTATTTTCATTTAATAGTATTTTCATATTATTATTGACTAGCACTTATATTAAAAATTGTACCTCAATTTAAGCTAAACTCAATCTTCGTCGACCCTGGAGACGCCTTAGGAAATATAAGATAAAATTACTATGCCAACATTATTGATAAATAGATAACATTTGACGGTCTATCTATATATTATATTTCTAATTCATATATAAATTGAATAAAAATATCGTTGAAACTTTAAAGGTAAAGGTAAAAGGTATTAACTTACTTGAGGACGAAGGGTGGTGTGCCTGGAGTAATAATCATGCTGATAAAAATTGCTTGGAGAGAGCGGTGGCCGATATTTCTTGTGGCCGTAGCCCAAAGTGTCCATGGTGTGCATGATTACAAGTCAGACACTGATCCGTCACCTCGAGCTCACGGTTTTAGTTTTTTCATAACACATGTTATTTTAATCTGGAATATAAGAAAAAGACTGTAAATATTGGAATACAAGAAGTATATTTTTTATCGTTATACATGTATTGGCTTATTGTACTGCAAATACACTTAGCTGGTCTTAGAAATATATTTTGGTTGTAGTATAAATATGCTTGTGATATTAAGTAAATTTCTTAAGACAACAAAAATTAGCCACTACATATTAACTTAATTATTGAAGTATAATATTTTTAACGTTAGTATATGCTCATATATCACGCTATGGTAAGATACTGGTTATAACCATTGAGGTGCGCCTTGTTATCCATTCCTCACAGACGCCGAATACGACGTATGAATCTAATACTTCGACATCCTTTGAGGTTTAGTCTTTCAAGAGAATACTTCAGAGTAATACATTGTTTAAAGTAAATAATACTTTCGAGCGTTGTTTTTGCGATAATGATATTATTGCAATTTTTAATTTCTACGAAATATTTTGAAAGAAATCAGACTTCATTCCCAGCACAACCCAATTTATGTATAAGGTAGACTCGGGTTGAACAAATAAAGCTTAAAGATATTGTAAATTCATCCTTGTTACTGAACGTATGCAGCACCATGCCTTGTGTCGTCAAGTAAATAAAATAAAAACAAGTTATACTTTTTAGAGTTCCTTAATTCCCAAGGAAAAAACGGAATCCTTGTAGGACCCTTTTGTTGTCTGTGCGTCTGTAAGTGTCTCCCCGACTGTCAAGAATATTTATGTCAAAATTTCGTGGAGGGATCATACTAAAATTAATATCAAATCGACAGTCCCTTGAAGCACAGAAAAGTTAAATTTCTAAGTAAGCGCAACTAAAAGATATGAGTATTTATGCTTAATTTTTGCCGTATTTTGTATGAAATTCTTAGGATTCTAATCTGGCCTAGAAGTATGAAATTTGACATGGAAAAGAACTTTAGTAGAGGGAACTTACAGTACAAATAAAGGAAAAGATACGAATAAAATGAGTGCATACGCTTGCAAATTTAAGTTTGTCAACTTTATTACTTATCAAGTTTTCTTACAATCAATTTGTTCATAACCCTTGGTGTGGAGTTCGACTCGCACTTGACCGATATTTTTTGTTTCATATTTTTTTCTTAGCTTAACGATTTGCTCCTTAACACATAAATAGAGATGGAACTGAATGAAAACGTAACACAATAATTAATCATTAAATATAATAAGTAATTTAAATGTTCAATATTTTAGGATCTATGATTATAAGCTCAATTGAAGTAATTGTTTTTTTCGGCAACCAAATCAAAATATGTTTTTCCAATTCATATGATACTACGTCGGTATTTACAATATAATATATAATATTTTATAACAAGTCAGTCAGTAAATTATTATATAATTTATGTGTGAATAACATAAGTTCAAAGAACAAGTTATTTAAAAACGAATGAAAAAATATATAAGCTCTTCTCTCTTAAATACACAAATAATTTTGTATATCGATTCAAGGTAAGGCGGAATGACTAAAATTACGGCTTGAGTTTCTAACGGTTCTCGTTAACAGAGTATCCAGTATATCCGGTTGTCCCCTACTTGTTTTATTTACATAAATAACAATCGAAGCTCGATTGACCAGCTTTACATTTGAAGTATGACAGGTCAAATACCTGGCATTAATAAATTAAATTTACCTTAAAGATCTCATTCATGAATGTATGCGTCGGTACGTAGTTAATGTAGTATTAAATATTGTCGAATTGCACAATATATAATACTTATTAAGTTGTTTTAACTTCATACGTCATCCCTTAAATAGGGTGGGCAGAGAGAACGTAATGTCAAGACGGAGTGTCTTGATCCTGTTCTCCGCATTCTGTCCGAATCCGAGACAGTGCTTGTTGAGTGACGAAACTTTACGTCACGCTTTCTTAACTTATAGCCAAATTATTACTGATAATCCTTACAATAACATATTATACAAGCTTAAATCCAGTTTGTTAGATAAACAATTTATTTTGTTCCCTTTATTTCATATTTATTTTATAACAATTCATTTTATACCTCAAAAAAAAACTAAGCCCTTATAGGATAACTTTTTGTCCGTCTGTCTGTGTGTCCATCTGTCAAGACCATTTTCTTCAAATCACATGAAAGAATTAAGCTAAAAATAATATCCAATATCCAAGTCGATGACATCTTGAAGAACAAAAAAACCAAACTTCGTAAACGCTATCAAAAGATATGAGCGATTATGCTTAATTTTTTTTCATTTTATATGAAAATCGCCCCATTATCAAAATCTACTTTCCGTCATCTTAGAATTATGAAATAAGCAATAAGTTAGAACTTATAGTACAACCAAAGGAAAAAAAAATAAAAAAAATTATAGATATATCCTCGAAAAAGACAATTAAGAAGACTTATACTGTAGTTCATTTCATACAAAATGATTGTATATCACCTTAAATTTAAGTTTGTCGACTCTTATTAGTTGTATTCAATTGACCTAGGCTTATGAAATTTGACGGAAAGTAAGAACTTACAATAATTATCCTTTATAGGATAAATTCTCAAATTTGATAATTCATGTGTTTAACGCAGAATGCAAACTTATATTTGTAATTAATTTCATACAAAATTAGTGGATACGACTGCAAATTGAAGTTTGCCAATTTTTATAATTAGTATTTGACGGAACCCTCGATGCGCGAGTACTTCACACACTTTACCGATGTTATTATATTATATTATAACAATATATTACAATATATAACATATATTTATATGCTAACTGTAGTTGAACATCTTATATTATATTCTATATATACATACAATATTTTTTTAATTCTGTCGGTCAGTTCACGCTAATTTACCGCTTAGACAAAATATTGAATATAAAATGATAATTTTCATTTATATAAATAATAAACGAAGAACTTCGATCAAGTGGACAAAATCCACGATAGGGCCGCTAGTTTTAAATATAAGTGTAATAAATTTGGGAATTTTTCGAGCTTCGAAAGTCGAGCTTGTTCGAGATGTGCTTCTATACGTAATTTACATTTACTCGGCAACTTATGGTGAATCTCTGTATTTATGATTCTAATTTAGCAGGCAAAAATTTTTGTATGCCAATAAAACCGAAAACCTAACCTTATCTTTATGTCTGAGGTAAAAGGCTTCGAAGGACGTGTAATATACATGCAAATATCTTTAAATGTAAAAATACTCCCAAATTACGCCGCACAAACATATTTAAAAATTTTCAATACCAACAAGACTTTTCTATATGTTTTTAACTAAAATAAATACTAGTCCTCATATATTATTTAGTTGATTATTTCGTTAAAGTACATGATACTAAAAATATACATATATAATATAAATGTATACGGATCGTGAAATAAAAAAAAACAGCGTTGTAAGAATTAATTGTTGATTGCTATCAGGAAGACTTGGTGAAGTTATTGACCCATAAAATATAACTATTCATTGTAGGCAATTATTTATCAATCAATCAGTATATTATAATACGCATAATGTTTTTACAATATAAATTTGAAAAATATATAAAGTTAGCGATCTTTATGTTCTAAGCCCAAATAATTCTTTAGTAAAAAAGAAGCTAATGCTATGGCATAAATAGAATAGGTATACATACCTACATATTTAGATATTCCATAAATTTATCACATGTAGGTATTGAATTTCAATAATAGTCACATAAAATATCATTATAAAGATCAAACGTTTAAGCCCTTATGATTTTATTCGCGGGTAGTTTAAATCGTTAGCACGTATCGTTACTCAAGCGGGAACCTTGCTCTGGGCAGTTGACTCACGCACCGTGGGAAATAATGGCTGATTGTATATCAGACCTTCATACAAAGGTAGCTAATTAAAACAACGTATACTACTTTAATTGATAAGTAAATAGACTATCATCATCAAATACAGTATTGTGAGAAGCTAAAAGTAAAACAAAAATGAAGTTTTGATGTAACAAAATTTAATTCAACAAATATACAAATATTGTTGATTTAAAATCGTTCTTATTATCATAAGTATCCAATCAGAAATACAAAAGATAAATGTCAATTATAAAATTTGTAGTAAAAACTAGAACAATATTATAAGCTCTACATTTATCTTAGTTGCAAGGCAAACACAAATTCAATGCCAATGTCATCTATTCATAACGATTCTGGTCCAAGTGAACTAATTGTAATAAAATTTATATGTCTGAAATGTTTAATGTGTTAATACACTTATTTATGTATAGAAGCCATTATGGTGCAGCGGTACAGCGCTTGACGGTGGTTGTGGGTTCAATCGTAAACACACGGGGGAATGAATTATTTTTATCTCCACGCTCTGGTAAGAGCAGTGTTGAGTTCTGCCAGACAGACAAAGTCTCAAAACGGAGTGTCATGACGCTAGGTTGTCTCTACCTTGCGATATGCGAGTCATAAAAAATTGCCTTCATTTGCCACGTCTTGATCAAAAACCCTTTTATATTACAATTTTTATTGAACAATACGATGCTTCTAATAAGCATAATAATATTTGATATAAGAAATATTAAACTGCTTTTTGTTTAATAACAAATATATTTTATAGAAATACTATTTATTATTAAACCTTAATTCAATAAAAACAATCAATTTCATAGAATGTGTCACATTTTGAAGGAGCAATGAACTTGCGCTATTCTACGTTATTATCATTTTATACATATTATTTGCATATATTTACTCAGTAGGTCAGGTTTAAGTGTTGATCCGTGGCAAGTAGCGTATAAATAAGTGGGTGAGCTAACGCGAAATGTTGCGGAATTCGAACGTCTACGGTACTCTAAAGTACGTGGTATGTAAATAATAGAATCATTTGCACATTAAATAGTGATTAAACAAGGAATATTCATTTGATATGCCGAACAAACTATAGGTAGCTCTTTCAATGTAAACACAGTCTAAGAATTATAATAAATACTCTTTCCTTAATTACAATGTTATATATAATTATATCGTATCTACATAAATATTTATGCGCTGTACCATTTGACCTTAGTTAAATATAATTATGCACAAAAATAATACAGGACGACAAAAAACTAAGCACCGTCAAAGATATTTATACCATCAGTCATAACTATAACAAAGAACGGCAGTCATGCGCCGTGAAGGAGCAGCATGATGATGATAATCTCAATTGATTCCTATTATATTATACTGGCCATTGTAGCGCAATTAATACGTGTTTAGATCTTAAAAGCAGTTATAATTTCAAATTGCACTTAGCCCCCTATTATATTTATAATATACTTGTTTCCCATTGGAATATAAGGAGAGACGCCTGAACCACCTATTACTATTATAGTTCTATGGCAAGCAAATTTTAAAGCAAATACTTTAAATTTACCAATAAACTAATCAAGAATAGGTTGACAGTTAATTTTTAACATTAATCAATGGCTCAGTAGCCCACAAAGATAGATATTTTTGTGACAAGCATACACTATTCTACACAATTATATGTATATTTTTTATAAATATCAAAAAATGTATCGTTTGTGTATAATATATTATTTAATATAGAGATATTAAAGCGAGAGTGAAAATTAAAATCAAAAAAATCTAAATCATTGTATCATTTGTATAATTTAGAAGAGTAAATAAAGAAAAATCAGAGCAACGTAGCGCCTTTTTATAAACATAGCATTACGATAAAATTACAAAATTAATGTCCTTTTACAACTTATCATTATAGATAATATATGAGAGTAAAATTGTATATAAATATTATTTATAATTAACAACTAGCTATATAATTAAAGCCGTATTTTTAACTTGATTTTATTTAGTTTTATTTTAGTTAAATGCTAACATAACGCTTCCGAGTGACGTACCGCTAACATACCGCGATATCTTTAAATTTAATAAATTTTCAAAATTATAGTGAATTATCTTTAAAATAATAACAGAATTTTCTCACTTAAAAATCAAACTCTTAATTAGCAACCCATTGTATCTAATTTGTTTATATAAAAAAGGCAAAGTATTGAACTATTTGACTTTTTTATTTTACTTAGAATACACTGCAGATATGATAAGGAAAGATATACCATGTATTTTACTATGATGTGATCACGAATAGTTTTGATACTATCAACACGACATCCATCGTCCTCGCTGGGGTGGCAAGAAGCACTGACCTTGACAATGACGTCATTCTTGTAATGCTAGCTTGCAGACCATTATCTCAATTATTTAATAGAAGAACCTCGCATCAACACAATGATTGCAGCAGTTTTATTAGGAACAAAAAATGTTTTAAAGAATTCATTAAAGCATTTGAATCTGATGCTGCATACCTAACTAAATAGAATAATATGTTATTTCGAAGATATATTCAGTTAAGATAATAATTATACATTCAAATGTTATATAAAAATATATATTTATATCAGTATTAAAGTATGTTATATTTAAAATTTCATATCAACCTTTCATTCAACACCGTATACACGCGTAGCAGATTGGATATGCATCGCTAACTGTATACGGACAATAAGGTACCCATGACGTAAGAGAAAAAGCTATCTCATTATTGATAATTTATGAAACGGTCGACATTAGCATTGAATGGGGAACGGTTGTGACACGTAATGCTTCTTGAATTTTTACTATGTATTAGATAAAGCTTAGCAAAAAGTGAAGTTAACCATATTGGTAATGTCTACCTGTTTTAATTAGGCAATTTTCTGTCTATTTTGAAGTTGAGTTTATTATTTTAACATATTGGTCAAGTGCGATTGGAACTCGTGCACCGAGGGTTCCATACCAATACCATGATTGTATGTCAACAAAAACTACTTATTAAAGGATTTTTTCCTTTGTTTATAATATAAATTCTAACTTATTGCCAAATTTCATACCTCTAGGTTGTACCCTATACGTTTTGTTTACGCAGCTAATTTTATACAAATACACGAATAAGAACACGAAGCGTAAATCGCTTGTATCTTTTGATTGCGTTGACTTACAGTTCCAGTCTATTTATTAGTCTTGGCAAATGGACATACGAACAGACAGACGGACAACAAAGTGTTGACCGTCTGTCTGTCTGTTTTGAGTTTTGTTTTTCTTTTTGATATAAGAACTCTAAAAACTATTAAATTATTTTATTAGAATGTGATCCTTTGTAATCTTTAATTATAATTTTATAAATATAATATAACTAGCAGCTTACATTCTTGATTGTGTATGTAATGCTGTACGTATGTCCTATATTAAATTAAACATTTTTCAAAAATTTTACACTTAAAAAAAATCACATGTAAACCTAGTACTAACCTAATGTCATTTGTTTATTTTTTGTTGAAGAACCCAATTGACACGTTATCCTCAAAGTTAATGTTAGTTATGTAGCTATAAAACATATAACTGCTAGTCATGGCTAGTATGAATGAATATATGCCTTAAATTTTTAGTCATTTAACCTTGTTTTAAAAACCAAATAATAAAAAAAATTCTGACATTTGTAATGACATCAAGTTTATAGTAAACATGCATATAATGCCTAAAGTATTAAAATACACCGAAATGATCGTAGGTAGTGATATATAAAAAATATGTTAATAACATACTACTTGTAACACATAAATTTGCCAGTATTTGACTTCATTTAAAATAAGTTAGCATTATGAAAGATAGTTATAATTTTGATAACTCTGAATAACGGTACATACACAGATCATTTGTGGATGTCTAACTTCCCTAAGCTATATTGCAATATTTTTAAATGATAAAAAATATATAATTATACCAAACTCGTATCAAATATTGCGAAATTCGCAGTATTTTTAACTTTGCTGACAGGCTTCGAACAAATTCTACTAAAATAATTTTAACTTTATAATAATTTCCAATATCTATTATTATAATTAGATCAATGTACATAGCAAATCATTTTTCTTAAATTAACATTAGGTAAATATATTTCTACATTTGAAATCGAGAACAAAACTTTTTAAGTTGAGAATTTCTCTCTTTATGAAAGGTTATTAATAAGCCGAAATGTTGAGAGCTTATTTTCTCACACAATCTGCATTGGTTGAGACGTCTGAATGGGACCGCTTGATTGAACATTAAATTAACCTGCTTGATAAATGCATTTCGGAGATTGGATAAAAGTGACATATCCCTTGAGAAATTTACTAGTGGCACACATTTTATCTCTGCCTACGTATGCGTTTATGTTTTAAAAGTATAAAACATTATAAACATTTAGTTTTATTATAATATGTAGGTTTTATTTTATTATATATTTAATATAATAATATTTTATTACGATAGATATTTTTTCAAATTACAACTCTTTCCAAATAATAATGGATAGAGTTTAACAAGAATAAAGCATTCTATCATAACATAGTTTATTTTTTAAAATGTTGCGTTATATACATATTTTTTTTGTTGTTCATAGTATATTTTTAAAAGATATTTTGGAAAATATAAAATCTTAAGTATCACGAAGAAGATATTTTTCATGCATTTTGTATGCACGATTCACGTGAAGGAGTCACTTATATGTATGTATAATATACACCTAGTAAGTTCATACATAAATTGTTCATCAATTTATTACTTTTTGTTCTTAAATAGTTATCGGTAATTATACACCATAAACTAGTTATATAACACATACATACACATAACATATGATTCAAAGATCTATACAAGCAACCCAATACAGGTTCAATATGCCTCGTTGATGTCTTTTGAAGGGAAGTAATAAGTTTGTGGGCTCAATACATTTTTATACATCCAATACATATGTAAACGTGCTTAAAATAAAACAGTGTTTAAGTTAACCAAAAAGTTTTTGTTTTTAGGAGATATTTTTTAGTTATCATCAACAATCAATATAAAATAATACGTTTTACTTTTAAAATATTAACTATTACGAACACATTTGAAACATTCAATAATACAAAAAATCTACGACTTTTAAAGTTCAATAGCACGATAAAGACTTTTTATACTAACAAATTGAAATTAAGAAATGGTAATTAATTTATTCGCTCAGATTTAAAGTCTGTACGTGTCCATTAAAAGATATTAACTGACAGAACCGTTATTTCAATTATAACAACTTACCGTATGATTGAATGATGGAGTTCAACAAATCTCCGATATAACTGTCTTAAATGGATCTTAACATACACAGTTCACTATTTCGTTTATTTGTTCGTATAAACAATTGTGTGCCAGTTAAGCCGCATCCCTCGTACGTGTTGAATTCGTCCGAAACGCGGCAGACTACCACGCGGTGATACCGACTCGAGGAGTGTGCGTCTGCGCACCGCTTGAACGTTGAACTGACGTGTTAACCCGTCCGTGGAAAGATGCACAACGCACCAGAGCTGCGATGTAACCAAGACTACCTTTCAGACATAACGGGGTCGCCGTAACTGAGCTAAGCGCTTGCAGAGCGATAAAAAAACCACAAAACTACGTAAACTATTGTGGTTTACCGAAAAGTAAGATAGCCTAATTGGCCGCTTGATAATAGATAATATCTTGATTGACTTTAAAGAATATTTGTATAAAGGAGTTTTTCTTACATAAATAAATGAACAAATATATATATTTTTAATAATATTATTTAAATTATATTTCTATTATTTTATTACAAGCATAGATAAACGTTAATAGTTCTTTCGGATAGGGCAATAGTGTAAGGAATAATAAACGAATAAGTCACAAAGGTAGCATTAGCGACATCCTGTGAATATCCTAGACGCGCCCGTCGCGGCCGTCGAACCCTGGACGCGGCCGCTGCCCGCCACCGTAATAGGACGGACAACCACACTCACACAACCTTAACGCGTAATATGAGAATAAAATGTTATTGCCGAAAATAAATGTTGTAACTTCAGTATTATTATATTTATTTTCGGAAATAAAATTTACAACTAACAATCTCTTCTTCAATCCATTTTTTTTAAATACATTTTACGCCTACCCTGCTTTTTGCGGGATATATATATATATATATATATATATATATATATATATATATATATATATATATATATATATATATATATATATATATATATATATATATATATATATTCACTGTCTTTAATTGTATACAATATGTGTTATGAAATTATCAAATCATTATTACAATTAAAACATTTATTTACAATTACACTGGCTCTTTCGACTTCTATCCTCACAATTCCTTAATAGGTACATATATTATTAGTTTGGTCGGTAGTTATTATATTTAACGACGAATATCCACTAAGCTTTCCTCTTAACAATTCCATAAGCTAAGCGTAATATGAGAATAAAATGTTATTGCCGAAAATAAATGTTGTAACTTCAGTATTATTATATTTATTTTCGGAAATAAATTTACAACTAACAATCTCTTCTCAATCCATTTTTTTTAAATACATTTTACGCCTACCCTGCTTTTTGCGGGATATATATATATATATATAGATATATATTTTCACTGTCTTTAATTGTATACAATATGTGTTATGAAATTATCAAATCATATTACAATTAAAACATTATTTACAATTACACTGGCTCTTTCGACTTCTATCCTCACAATTCCTTAATAGGTACATATATTATTGGTCTGGTCGGTAGTTATTATATTTAACGACGAATATCCACTAAGCTTTCCTCTTAACAATTCCATAAGCTAAAGGCGTAAACAGGGCACATTACCATACCTACTATAGTTTTATATATTGTATGTAGCGTAACGTGCTGTTATAATGTAACGAAACGGAAATTTTGCCTAATATAAGCTGAAAATGTAAAAAAATCAAAGCTTTGGAAATAACTTTTAATATTCTAATATTCATATACTAATAAAACTAATCCAACATCCGATTAAAAAATCCCACCAATGAAACCATAAAATCAGATTAATTCTATACAAGGAAACAAGAGTTATCCAAGATCAACTAACAAAAATGCACCTATCTGTCGTTTCCTTGTACTGAGTTTACTTATAGTAAGACCAATACTTAATTTATTGCTCTAAATAATGTTTTGATATGGCGTCTAAAATAAATTGGAAGGTAGTAGGATTCATCCAAGCTAATCCCGATGGAGCCTCTGATGCATCAACACTTCGAGCTTTTCTGCCAACCGTACGCTCCAGAAAGTAGTCATCGTATTCCATACTGTAGTCGGGAAGGATAGGGTTGAATTTCGCATAGTAAATGGCTGACAGGCACGCATACAGGAGCAACGCAGCAGTGAACAACTAAAAAATAGACACAGTAAATTATTGTCAAACTAAAACACAAAATAAATAAATAAATTTTCGCTTAAGACGATAAGTAACAAAATATCGCTTATTTTTTTCCTTTATTTTAAGACTTTGAATATAGTTATAAAATCAATAGATATTCTTTAAGCAATTAAAATAATTGAATCGTGAATGCTTCGTGTAAGCTGTAAGCTTATGTAATTGTTAATTTATACCGTAAAGGTATACGACCTAGACAAGTGATCTTGACAAAATATACTCCTTCTAGTCGGCTGAGTAAACAAAAAATAAGATTAAAACAATATTGTTTTACGCATATGCGTTTTTCAAATTACAAAATAAATTATTAAAAAAATGTCCTGACTGGTTGTTTTACGCATATGCGTTTTTCAAAATAAAAAAAAATTTTTAAAAAAAAACGTCTTGACTGGTTCACAGATCATTTGTTGCGCCATTTTGAAATTTATTCTAGTGGAACCAAAATATATAAATGCATAACAAAATATCATCTGTACAATCATTCCTTAAACCGCTAATTGATTTTCTTATCTCTATCATAACTTCCGCATATCGAAATTAAATTAAATAAATAGATTGTGTGATTGAAACAATATTGCAAATAGTTTTCCCCAATATGCTAACGGAAAAAGCGATTATATATAAATAGTTCACACTTTAGTTCTTTAGTTTAGTTTATTTTTTTTTGGTTCACACTTTACACTACATATAAGAGGATATAGAGACATTATCTACTATAGGCCCGAATTCGACACGCTATGTATTGAGTGGCGGAACTCGATGTCTACCATAGCAAGACAGTGAAAAAATCATTTCCCCAAGTATTGACATTTAATTGATACATCATAAAGTACCCTAACTTCCTCAAAATTTAAACAATGAAGTGTTTAATTTCAAAATAAATATGAAATTAATATTTATACAATATTTTAAATGTTATTATCTTTGTCTTCTTCTATACTATAATAAAACACTAAAACAAAGTGTTTGTACGTTAAATATTTTTACAAAAAAATTACATTGGGATGTGACGCAGCTCGATGAAGCACGCATGGCTTAGTGGTAAGATCTTTTGGACGGTTTCTGTTAGGCGCGGGTTCAATGCGTTCAAATTTTTATATGTATTCTTTCAGTATATTTCTATCCTTAGTGTAGATAGTTAAAAATTTGTAGTGTGGATAGTTAAAAAAAACAAAACAGCGTTCTTTTGCCAAATGATTACTCTTAGCAATAATCTTTGGGGAGCGGAAATTTGTAGAAATCTCGCTACAGAGATATTAATAGTTGTTTAAAGTTATAAGTTGTAAAAGGCCTAAATATAATAATTGCGACTCAGCTTGATGAAGAACATATGGCTTAGTGGTCAGAGCGTATGGATTTCCATGAGGCGCGGATATCCTTAGAGTAGATTAACATTTTAAAAATAATAATAAAATGTAAAAGCTCGTTCGTAAAAGCTGTTGAACATGATGAACATTTTTCGTTGTCATATAAAAATCTAAGATGTGGAATAAAATCCCATGAATCTTTAGAAAGAACGATATTAGTTCAACTATATTATATGAAATAAAGAAATGCTTGCCTTAGCAAAAGTTATTAAACAAGACGGCTGTACGTCTAATATACCTATTAGCCGAAAAAGTAGATAATTTAACGCGATAAAAATATATTAATCCCTTGGTTTCACAATGAGACAGTGTCTGACCATCGTCTATACAATCAAGCAAGCGATGGTTGTGGGTTCAAGCCCCACCTGGGGAAATTATTAATCAAATTATTATTAATAAAATCTTGAAAACTTGTTAAACTTAAAGATTAGCTACATAATAATATTTATCGATAATACGTTTTAGAAAAAAAATATCAGCGTGGTGAGTACTTTTACAAATGAAAGTCAAAGTTAGAACATAATAATATATGGACCGGTGAAATTATAAAAATAATTGATTGTAAAAGAATTTTTACCCGATTTTCGATTACAATAAATCGGGATTTCAAATAATCGTAAAATTTACGCCAACGCCAAGTAGCGGGCATCTACTTGTTATTAATAAATCTTATAATTAATATAAATATTAATTATGTAATAAACTAAACTTCAAAATATCTGAGTAGATCAGCCTGTTATTATTTTCTACATTATAAGTTAATAACATATAAATATACCTACAACAAACTTTAACAAATTTATAACAATTTTTGTGATAATGATATAAAAAGCTAAATGAAAATCAAATAATAAGATATCCTATAATGTTAAAAATGTAATTAATTATATTCTTTATATAGGTATATATACTTTTTACGATATGAAAAAGAATATATTATATGCTTAGTTCAATATCACGACCTGCACGCACTGATTTGGTAGTCAGCAGTTCTTACATGCTATGACTACCTCGTGATTTTTTATAAACATAGAATCAAAGCGTAAATTAAAATATTTCTAGTAGAAAGTGATTTTATACTATTTATGTTTTGTGAGACTTGTTCTTCTGCTTCACGCTTTATCCTATTGAAATTCTATTGTCAAAAAAGTTAGATCTCCACTTTCCATTTTTAACTCAAGATATTGCGCGTTAGGTGGAGGAACTTAATGATTTTGCTATATTTTTCTAAAAAGAAACTGTGTCGAACTATAATCATAAAATATATATAATTTTATACATTTTATTTTAACAGATACCTGAACTACACACCACAGGCACGTAAGTGGATTATTATACTACTTATATATACATTTTTTGTATGTTGAGTATGTATGTGTGAAATTGAGAACATTTACTTGTCTATATAATAAGTTATAAATAAGTGAAGGTTTATAAATATATATCGTGATAATTATTATGACAGTAAACTTGAAAGATTAATTTTGACAATTATTATTACATATATCTGTTTTTGCCTTGAGGGAATCACGAAGTTCAAATTAATGTGGGTAGACGATGATATAGAGATGTTTTAAGATATGTGAAATAATCTCCTTACATTAGGATTAACAATTACACGCCAATTTAACGTTACTTGTCTGGTAAAACAAAAAATGAGGAAACTATTGAAGACACAAAGAAGCAGCACTTAAAATGTGACCGTGAAAACATATCACGATCCCATACAACTGTTATACTAACGACCTGTTCCGATAAATAAATTGCATTAATCTGTATAATAAAAATATGTTTATGATATTGTCTTCAAAATTAACTGTATGTGATAGAAAATTGGCGACGACGAGCATCAACAAAGTTGTACTTGGAGTATTTCCGTGTTACTAATCCACCATATGACCGTCACTATAACTATGTCAATGCTAAAGTCATATACTTTAGTTTACCTGAGTTTAACTCTAAAACAACGGAATTGTTGTTTTTGCGAAAAATGACGCTAATAATTTGTCGCTACGATACGCTACAACGCATTTGAGGTTAAAATCATTGTTTGTGAGAATAGTAATCAAACATTTAAATGATCTTCTTTTTAAATATTATAATAAATTATAAAAGAAAGGTAAATATTTATTTAAAATAAAATAAAGCGAACTTTAAGAAATTACTAAACCTTACTTGAAATACGCTCCAGAATTTGAAAGAACCTTCGTTGATAATCCAGTCGTAATACCCAGCCCATGGGTCTGTGTATCTACTTTGTTTCATTGGCTTGGCAGTAGTTGTCTCTTCATGGTCGTGGTCGTGATGTTCGTCGTAGTAGTCTTCGAATCCTCGTCCGCTCACTGCTGTCATATTCTTATTGCCATTCCGCCGCAACTAAAATACACAACAGAATCAGATGTAAAGTTGTACCTATATTTTTACTTTACATATAACGAAACATCAATAAAAGATGGTAGCCTAAATAAAAAAGAAGAACGCTTTAAACCATTCTCTCACTATCCAGGTCCTCTTAAAAAGGGCATCAGGTTTAAGCTGAAGCCAAATTTTCAGAAAAATACACAAGAGGTATTTCAGGTCAACGTTGTAAGATTCCTTACTTATATATACAGTTACGGCTAATAAAAGCGTGTTATAAATATTTTATATTCATATATCTTTCATAGAAAGTTGTGACAATTGTATATATAAATAAAACCACTCTTGCGCCTAGAGTAGACAATTAGCACTTTTTCCCGGTCATCTAGTTCAGCGGATACCGTTAACGTGCCCTTATTGGACAATTTGGTGTCGATTGTTAACTTTTTTTTAGCTTCACTGCACTTTTGCGGAATTCAACGCCGCGCTTTGCCTTGATGCCAGAGCGAAAAAATGAAAATTGTTAATTCTCCACGAGCGAGAATCAAGCCCACAAGCCGTCGCATTTGCAAGCAAATGCTGTGCCTCTGCTACTACGGTCCTCAGTTAACTTAGGTCTAACTAAGGTCTCTATTTATAAATAATATAATATAACAATAATATTAATATATGATGTTATAATACAACTAAACTATATTATTAATTAATTTTGTATGCTTGGACTGGATATGTAAATATGTGAAGAAATAAAATAAGTGTCTTCACACAAATTCTAATATAACTATAAAATTTGACTTATCGGGATATTTTTCTTATATATGTAAATATTACGAAAAACTACCATATTATACAACCATTGCTCTACATAATTTAACATACGCAATTACTGTCGTTGATTCCAATCATAAACCGAGAAACTTTTTTATTTCATGTACATTCTCCACTGATTATAAAAAATGTGGATGTTTACATCCAATGGAAAAACAACATCACAAGATATAGCGTAATTTTGCAATAGCTACATGATAATATACAACAAAGCTTTACTTATAGCAAAAGTTATTAAGCTTCGACATACAAATGTAAAACAAACCTGAATTTTAGTGCCATTGATACTACTAGAGAGCTCAGGCGATCTTGACTTATTTTTGTTGATTTTTCTAACAACATCAAGGGCAGTCCGGAAAACATTCAGGATCAGCTCTGACGTCGTCATGCCCGAATTTGATGCATTTTCCTCGGGATCATTGGCTTCGGAGCTTGGTTCTTCTTTAGTGTAAGAGGGACTGTTAATTACACAAAATTAATTCGGATTAAATTTACCATAATATACTATGTATGTTTATTTTATATAGAAAATATAACAATCAGCATTTAAAATGTTGTTAAAATTAAATGTTTTTAAATTATATTGTACTTACTGTAGCGGTATGTATTTATATTTTGAAGCGAGCGGAGTGTAGGGCGTCGCAATGTCGTAACGCGCCGCCCCTGCGCTTGCGCCGGACGCCCAAAGCGCTAGGGCGACTACTACCGCAACCACGAGACCGTGTATAGACATAATAATCAAACCTTTTGCCATGACTGAATCCTATGTTTTTGGAGTATTTCAATAAGTTATAGGTTTCTAAGAAACATTAGAATTGCAGTATTAATATTGACTAGCAGAAAATATTTTTTATCAATTTATTGGAGATAGTGCACCAATGAATGGCTCCAACCGACTGGTGATTTCAAAACGACACATCTAAGTTAACCGCGTGTAGGACAGACTGAAATATGACTTCTGTAAACAAATCGTGCACACGTTGCTCTCGAGTAAAGTGTAAATTAAATTTGCAATATGGGAACTATAGTGATAACTATGTCTTAAAAAAGAAAGTTATTAATATTATAATTGATAAAATATATATAATGATCAAGTTTTATTTGATCTCAAATTTATTTTAGTTTATTCAATTTGATAGATGAGTTTATATTTAATTTTTACGTTACTCTTAACATTTAATACGTTGCTAACTTTGATTGTGCTGCAAAGCAGAGCTGAATTTTCCATACTCCTCCCGAGATCATCTATTTATATATAAAACTCTATGGTTCAGGATTGACTGACAGACAACGTGTATACAAAATTTTGATAGGCCTTGGGTAGCGTAGGGGTGCACTAAAATATTTGATTTGTCGTATTTTACTGTACGGTACCTACGGTGACGGCATTTCTGTTAGTGTTTTATTCACTTTTACGCTTTATCTTTCATGTAGCAGAGAAGTCAGAAAGAATCTAGTGTGAAGACCATAAGAAAATACAGATATATACGAGAGACATTCCAGAAAAAAAAGACAATCCCCAAAAAAATATCGGACTAGTGCGAGTAATACTCGCGCACCGAGGACTCCGTACCTATTTCATGATGGTTCCCGCTGAAAAAATTACTACTTATAAAAATTTACAAACTTAATCTTGCGGTCATATTCACTCATTTTGTATGAAACGAATTACAAATATAAGTTTGTAAAAAAATATTTTTGTGTTAAATATATAAATTATAAATTTTGAGATTTTGCCCTTTACTTAAGTAAGTTCTCACTTATTGTCAAATTTCATAAGGCTAGGTAAATGAAGTACAACTTATAAATATGTCATGGTTTTTTTCTGGGATACATCTAAGAATATCAATTCATAACTCTAGGTGAATGGATTTTGATTACGCGGCGATTTTCATACAAAATTCTAAAAAACTATGCATATGCGCTCGTATCTTTTGATTGCGTTGATTTTTCTGTGCTTCAAGGAGTCACCACCTTGGATATTTAATATGAAATTAAAATAAATTCCTCCATTTGATTTCGAAAAAATATTACTAATATTATATTCGGACAGACAGACATAGAGACAGACAGGCAGACGGATGGACAACAAGTGATCCTAAAAGGATTTCGTTTGTTGTTGAGGTGCGAAACCCTAAAAAGATAATTATAATAATTACAGTAATAACTTGCAAAAGTAGACTTATCTCTCTTAAATGTGAGAGTGGTTTAAATACAAAAATATAAAAATATATTTAAAAATTATTAGATTCTTTGAGTTTATGGGAACGAACTATACAAAAAAATGTATGGATATATCTGCATTGAATATTATTCGTATACAATATATAGCTAAACTGAAATTTAATTAAGCATATCTTTTTCATTTCATTCTTCATATATAAAACATGCTTAAGTATATAAACAATACAACATATTATTCAATTCAACATACAACATATGTTACTTTCTTACATAAACTTCATAAATAAATTTGTGATTGAATTAAATATACGATAATACAAAGAAAATAAAACTAATTAATAAACTTAACATGTTAACTTTTATAATACGCCTACAGAATTTTTCTTTGACCTAGTTTGTTCATCAGTAGAGCAAACAGAATAAATTTTTCATGTGGACGAGGCACTTGAATTGAATGATTGACTACTTTATTCATAGCAGAAATAATATTACGTATTTAAAGTGAATGGAAATATTGTTTTTATTTTTCATTTAAAGTATCATACAAAAGCTATAATTATGAAATGTACAAATCTTTATGATTCCTTTACGGGCTTTATTAAATTCCAATAAAATTATTCGTCGGTTATAATATATTTTTTGTTTTACCACTCATAAAAATAATACAATTACATAACTTAACTTTTTTGTCAAATCAACAAAATATTAAGATGTACAGTTTTGTTTTAACGGTTTTATATAAAAAAGAAAACAATACAATTCAATTACATTATAAATAAATACAAATATTATAGGAAAATGATTAAAACGTTTAACGTCAAAGTAATATATTTATTAATAATACAACATTACAACGTTGTGATAGTGAACCAATATTTAAAGTTAATTCTGATTAATCTTAAAATGACATTACACTGATGACTTTTATCATTAAATAGGTCCAATTCACAACATTCTATTAACACAATTAAAATAATCTATATTTATGTACAACAGTAATATATATACTTATTTTATGATTATTTTTTATTATTCATGTATTTTTCAGCAGCTGTTGCGAGGGCACGCGTGACTCTTCTTGTTACGTCATGTAAGTTATCATTTGAGAGATACTTATCAACTGACCGTTTGGAAAAGAATGTTGCTGTTGTCGTGTTAGGTCTCCAGCTATTAGGATATACAATTTTGTGTCGTAGAACAGCTTTGATAATTAAAGCTCCCACATATACTATAAAGTAAACACTAAAGTATAAAGGGAGGTAATATAATTTTTTCCCTAAGTAATAATAACTGAATCTATTCACACGAGGCATTTCAGTGGTTGTTGTGGTAGGATGGTGGTAGTGATAATGATCATGATCCTCCTCAAAGTCATGATGAAATTTAAAATCTGTAGGAAAATCACTTGGAAAACCTTGGTCATCAGAAGGTGGCCCATACATATTAGGTTTCATGTCTGGCGGTGGAGGAGGTACCATACCCAAATCATGACCTTTAGCATCTTCATTCCCGTGATCATGTGGCTTATCAAATACCAATTCAGGATATTCGGAGTCATGATCATGGGATGGAGGACTGTTTTGCCCGTAACTAGACGGAATTCCATAACCTTCGGGAGAATCATAACTTGGTGCACTATAGTCATGTGTTGGTTTAGCTGTTTCTGGTTTACTGTAATGATAACCTTCAAAATCAGGTTTATCCGCTACACTCATTACCGAACCTTCGGTATCCAAGCTAGGTTTATTATAAGAATAACCCATGAAAGGCTTTGGCACTGGTGGTACTGTTGGAAAAAATTGAGGAACTGATGGTGAAGGTGTTTTATATTGATAGCCAGATATATCCATCATAGGACTGTCTGCCATTCCTTTCGGAGGCTTATAACGATATCCTTGACCCATTGGACCGTTGTCAGTATCACCGGATGAATCTTCACTGCCTGATGTATCTAAAGCTTGTTGTGATCCTATAGTATCTGAAACTGAGGATGCTTGTGCAGGCCCAAAACCAGACAAAGATGGCGCAACTGGCGCATAAGGTGGAAATGATTCATAACTAATGGGCGCTGGAAAATCATCACTATCTTTAGGTGGGGGTGGTGGTGGAGGAACAAGGTTAGCAGTTGTCTTTGGCGGCGAAATAGGATTGGATTGTTTGGACACTTTACTTCCGTAAGTAGGCTGTGGTAAATAAGGTTGAGCAGGATTGTAACGATCAATTTGCGATCCTAATGGAAGAATATCTTGAGCTTCTCCTCTGACCGGGTGCTGTATATCAGAAAATTGATCCAATGAAGTCAACATGTTATTTTTCTTGCTATTTGATAAATTATTCTGTAATGTTTTCTTAGAGGACTTTATTTGAAAAGGTTTAAGATTGATATAAGGAAACCTTATAGCTGGTTCGGTACGTATAGCCCTAGATTCATTTTCTCCAACATTTCCGGAATCAGTAGCAAATCTGAAACAAAAAGATAATTATAAAATTATTATGAAATTTTCGAGCTTAAAATTTATTTTAAGACCTGTCAAGACTTAAATACCCTGGCAAAGCAAAATTTTCGTCTATAGCATCGGATTGCCTCAGATCTTGTTGTTCGTCGTTTTCAACGGATTCAGCGCTTTGAAATTCAAAATTTTCCGTATCATTGTGTTTTATGTTTTTTCCATTGTTATCGGTTGATACTTCATGCCAACTTCCTGAATATTGATTAATTTTCTCGTTATCAATTATGTGCCAAACATTTTCAATATCAAGAGGAGGTGGATCAGTCGTTGACGTCGTTGTTGTCGTTGTTAAAATTTTAGATGTCAGAAAATCAGATGACGATGAATATACTGGTGCTGCTAATTTATTGTACATGTCGTGCTTATTAGAAAAATCTGTAATATCACTTTCTATTTTCACAGGTAAACCGTAATTCACAACACGTGTCACTTTATTTTCGTCATCATCGGGCACATATATAGGGCTCATAGTTGTCGATTTCGGCGTAACATTCTCTTTTTCTAATAATTTTCTAATAGATTTTTGTATATTCCCATTAGATTCAAACTCTGCAAATATCAAATCAGGTGTTTTGATTTTAGATGTTTCCGTTGTAGTTGTCGTAGTAATATTTAAATCTGGATCCATTCTTCTCATCCATTTATGGTAGTAGAATTTTCCATCATCTTTTTCCAAAGGTCTTGCAGCAGGAGTAACTACGTACACTCGAGGTCCAGGAAAACTCAAAGCTTCAATATATATTTTTGAACAGCACATAAACAATACAAAAAAATACTTTAACTCCATTTTGTTATAATATACGTTTGCATATTCCGCCTATAATGTGTGTTCGACTTGGTGTCCGATTTGAATATGTTCAAAATAACTATAGGCATCCAAATAGTAGTTTTTAAATTGACAAGTTCTACGGAAATTGTGATAATTTGTAGCGGTACTCCAAAATCTAGAACACCTGAAACACGAGTAGTGTGACCCGTCTTACAATTTACACTATTAGCAGGATAATCCATGCCACTGGTTGGAACATCTCCATAGAAAGTGTCACATATTTGTGTAACACGTTTGATGTTAGTGAAACACATTTCACATTTCTACATTCCAATCTACTTATTATTACTTTATGCTTAGTTTAGTCAATACAATTTGAACATATAATTAGCACTTATTGCATAATTTAGAATTGATTATAGTATCTATAATATAATAATCTAATTTAAATTTATCAATTAAATGAATGTTTGTATTGTATGGCACTACTACGAAGAAAATCATAAGTTTAAATATAATTAACTTACGATACTCCTTTTATAGATGGCAGAAAAGAAATATAGAAAATAAAAGGTGACCTCAATTAGTTCACTAATTTAGTCCCATTATATTGAAAATATTTTTTAAATTTATTTACCCATAAAATATTTTATAAAAAATGAAAAATAAAGGAGCAAAATTCAAAGGTACATTGTATAAATCCGCGTTGATTCTTAATGGTATTAGAGAAATAGAAAAATCTGTATTGTAATAGTGATTTCTAGGTTAAATAAATTTATTGTATAATTTTAGAAAGATGGTCGAAATTAGTTTTATCAGGGCGAATCAGACAATCTACAGAAAGTAAACGCATTTTTGACAGTATATTCTTAAAATTGATTTTTCGTGAGAGCTGCGTAATAATTAATACGCTACATAGTATATTAAATTATACATATCTTTTATACTAAAGACCACAATAAAGATTTTTATTTATGAACGTACACAACAGTAATATAATAAAACATACTAAGGTATGGTTATCCATTTGTAAATAAAATACCTACAATATTCCTATACTACCGACGTATATGAAAAAACATAATTACATTATTGAAATTCACTAAAGTGATAAGTTTACTTCTTGTAAATATTATAAAGAATATGTTATAAGTTTCTATATCTATAGTACATAAAAAAATATTCAGGCTAGTTTCAGTTCAGTTTCAGTTTTTTTTTTATTATATTTAAAGTGTCAATCCACGTTAAGGATAGAAGAATATTTTAAGAAAACGTATATAAATTTGAGCCTTTTGGATATCATCTAAAGGAAGTATCCGTGAAGCTTGGATTTAAGTCCCGCTACGCTAAAGATTTTGTATTCTCTTATTAGTTCGGAGTTGGACTTTTAAAAATTTGAAACAATCCCGTTTGTAACCGTTGTTTTCGTACTTTGCGTCGCTTGGAATACAAAAAAACGTTTTGTCGGGTGTATTTCTAATACTGTTATAGCATTAAGGTACCATTTTATAATCCGTATAACAGTTAAAACTGAATATGCATGTATAGGTATGTACTGAAGCGATTAGAAGATGCTCCCGGTAAAAGTGCAAAATATTATCATTCTATTTCATTGTAATTTCAACTTTTATGGTATTCAAAATACGTACCTACTAAATAGATATTTTTGATTGCAGAATTGAAAATTTATACGAATTTAAAATACTTAATAAAATACAATTAAACATTTTTTTAAATACTTAATGACATTTCATAAAATTGCATTCATAACAATTTAAGATATACATTATTTTCAATTTGAGATATACTTATATTCTTAGAGCATAAAAAATGTTCCAATTAATAATTATTAAATATAAATAATAGAAAATACTTTTACAAAAATGGTTATAAAAAATAAAAATGGATATTTTACGGATTATCCATTTTTACTTTAACAATTTTATTTAGAGTACAAGTGTGGATAACAATCTACACTTGTACTCTAAATAAAATTGATTCGTTGAAATTCGATTCTCGCTAACGCTAGCTCAAGCCCAAAAGCTCAATTTTTTTTTTATTTCAGGTCAAATATTTTTACTATAACTTCACTATAGTATATTCACTATAATCGTAAATAGGTAGAAAAAAATATTGATTTTAAAATATTTTATTAATAAATACTCTCACATATACATCATACAGCATTACATATAACTTAAGATTATCTAAAGCTTATTCGCGATAGTTAAAAACTATATATTAAAATCGTATCACAAAAGTCATATTTTATTTATATTTAATTTTTTTCGTCACTTGTTTTTTCAATTGTGTTGGTGTCCGTGTTATGTTCATTATATGCTGGATTATCAACGCCAGAATCAGTGCTGCCATCTGTACTGTTTGATACCAACTTAACTTGTGGACACGTCATTTTAGAGTCGGTCATATTAATATCACTGTCACTGGCGACATCTATCATAGAATTAATTTTATCTAAGTTTTCTGGTTTCTCTATATCTACACTAGAAGGTTTCTTCTTGCAAATGTCGTTTTCGTCGCCCACAGCTCTTTCCCCAATGTAAAATTTATTAAAAAGATAATAAATACATCCAGTAATGAAGGTAGCAGCAGCAAAAACTTGATAGGTTGGTCGCGTTCCAAAGAACTTCATAAGATATCCACCTATCAAACTCCCGGAGCCTTTCCCTAAAAATAAATTTATTAGTTTAATTTAATAGTAGATAGAATAGTTTTTAGTAATAGATAAATAAAGAGAAAATTTCCAATTTACGCACTTATTATTGTACCGCTGTGTTTCCTCATAATTTAAAAAGTTATTTAACGGCTTCTTTAATTACAAACTACTATTCCAAATATGTCAATTCATTATTTTTAAAAGTAAGTACTTCGTTCGTTCTTTAAATAATTATATGACTATAATGATGTTAAATCATGGCGCAGTGGGATAGTGTCTGACTGTAAACTCTACGGTTGCGATAGAGCCCGGCATTAAGTATCGTTTCATCGTTGTCTGTTATTTAATTAAAGATCTATTTAAGGACTAGCGACCCGCTCGCGGCTTCGCCACTTAAGTAAACTGAATTGCATTCATTACGGTACGATTTATGAAATCACATTGTACATGTTCAGTTTACTCTTATATGTTATTTTTTTCTAAAATAAAAGTAGCCTAAGTTGCGTTACGTTAAAAGTAGTCTTATTACATCAGCTACCTGTCAGACAAAGTCCCTTCAAAATCAGCTTAGCTGTTTTAGAGATTAGCGGGAACAAACAGACAGACAGTAAAAAAACTTATAATCTGTTATTTTGGTATATGTACCGTATATATGCTTGTAGTAAAAAGCGATTATTTTAATATTACAAACAGACACTCCAGTTTTATTTACAAGTATAGATAATTATAAAACCTACCAACTCCATAATAAAGTCCTCCTAATAACCCTTGTACAGATGTGTCAGTTGTAGTAGAAGACAGTCTTGCAGCGTATGTAACGGCCGCCGTGAAGGACAGCGACGACGTCACAGACTCCAACGCCTCGAAAATAAGGCACAGCCACGGATTGTAGATTAAAGAATAGCCTGAAAAATTAATAAATAAAGTGTATTTAAATTATATTTGAAATTACTCTCGGGAACCGCATTATATGGTTTTAATTATTACTAAAAATTATTGGTATTAATTTAACGTACATTTACCACAACTTACAACAATATTAATATATTCAATTAGAGTAAAAGCTAACTAAACAATCTAATAGCTAAGACTTTATTGTAATTAATTAAAATTTAAAATATCTGTGACGTGAATTAATTTTGATTAATTGACATTTGCTGTACATTTTGAACCATATATTAAAAAATAATATTTTGAAAAGTTATAAATTGTAAATTTACACATTCAAACTACTAAATAGTTACTTTGAATTACATAATCAATACCTATATTAATATTTATTTCAGTACTACGATCATTAAAATAGAAAAATAAAATAGCTTACCAAGAAGTCTGATAGCATAAAAAACAAATCCAATGAAAAGTACATTAGCATGTCCAAGTTTTTGAATGATAGGCCCGGATAGTACCAGCAAAGGCAAACCCGCCACTCCACCGACTGTTATTGTAATGCCCATAAGAGAGCGGGAAGCTCCGAGATCTTGTAGTAGCCAAAACAGGAAACTCTCAATGTACCCCCAAGCAGTGCCTGTTGAATAGTAAAATAGTAGTAGAATAGTAATATAATATATATATATATATATATATATATATATATATATATATATATATATATATATATATATATATATATATATATATATATATATATATATATATATTATATATTTAAAATACTTGCTACTATTATTCATGATCGCCTTTCATCGAACAAGTAAATCTATGGAAAAGTCTATTATTCTATTATTCTATTATTCTATTATTCTATTATTCTATTATTCTCCATATTCGGCCAATTTATAAGAAATATATAGAAGAGCACTTATATTTCAATATAAATTCTTATATGAGCTACTTACTTGAACTCACAACTCAAAACTAACAAGCTGATTGATATCAAGCACATATTAAATTTGCCAAGATATTTAATTTGAATAAGATTTTTTGAATTTGATAAGATCATTATTATAGCTTCACACTTTAACTAGTATCAAGACACTCCGTTATTCCCACGAATTAATTCCCACGAATGGGTATCGAACCTATAACCATCTGTCTCACTGCACTAAGGAAGTCAATAAAACCCCATTTCTTTTTAAAATAAATATTTAAATTAATTTATCAAAGTAAATATTTACAAGAATTGAGACTCAATCGAGTTATTTATGTTTTTGACCTATACATATTAATATACGAATAAAAATTTTCCTCTAGTATTCCAAGAAACATAATAATTTGCATGATTTTATTATATTTAAAATAGATGCGCTAATAATAATTTAATAAAAAAATATGTTTTCAATTTTCTAAACTAGTACGACAACTTTATTTGTGTGTTATTTTTTCTAGGAATACCAAGTGCTATAAAACGTTAAGATATCTTTATAGTAAATTAAGGTTACCAATTTCTCCATTAATACTCAAAGTTAACAATATTGTATGTGCGCTGTTCTTTTATTTCATTGTGCATTCACTGTCTTATATAATAGTCAATTAGAAAGTCAAAAAAGCTTGCTGCGATTATATAAACAATTTAACAAAAATGAAACTTACCCATGATAAAGCATGCTATAAATAGAGCTACTAACTCAATATTGCGAAATACTAGTAAAACATCTTCGAGAAGATTCTGCGCCGGCTGTTTGAATTCCAGATCAATACTCAGCATCAAAACACCAGAGAGAACTTTTAAAACTGCATATAAATAAAAAGCCGGTCTGCAAATAAACATTACACTTTTACAATATCGCAGTAGCCCCTCTATTACTTTAAGTATTAGTTTCATATCCGGTTAGAGATTTAGTAACAGATTTTTATATATTATACATATAAAATTTACTGTATTATGACTATTTACAGTAATGAATATAGTTAGATTTTGCATAGACTATGTTGTGTGAGTGCACTGTATTTTGATCTATATCGCACACGACGAATTATACAGGCAATTCACATGACGCTATAATATTACAATATTAAATATATTGTGTTATTCAGGTTTAGGGTTTATAAAATATTTATATAAATAAAATGCTATGTAACAAAAAAAACACTACTCTATAGACAAATAGAGGTAGAGATTTTAATAAATACCTGAAATCCGTATAACCTTTGCCCCTGCTCGCATAATCTATGAGCAGTCCAGAGAGCGGTGACGAGATCATTCCACCAATGCTGCCATAGACTCTTTGAAGCCCATAGTCCGCTCTTTGATCCCTAACAATCGCAATAACAGCGCCTTCAAACATTGCAAATGCTGTACCACTGATTATACCAACGAATACACGGACCTGCAATGTTATAAACATTTAAAATTGATTTAATTTTAGAATTTAAACATTTTAATTTAAAAAAATCGTATGGCTCTGAAGAACTTTAATTTAACTTTTAAAAATATGAAGTAATGTTTATCCATAGAATTTTTAAGATTTTAAGGTAAACACAATTTAGTAAATTGTATAAAATAATAAATGCCTAGTTTATATTCTAGTATCATAATATATTAATTATTATATGTAAGTTTAAATATAAGTATAAGTGTAGCGGTTGAGATTACACAATAAATTCCCTCTCTGTCGTCTGTCTCATTTAAAGACGTGGCGTAACTTACTATGTGGAATAGATCAAGATCGTAGTATACTTGTCAGTAAAAACTTCTTATTAACCGTATATTGTATATTTTATTTTATTGTTACTTTTAACATTACATGAAGTACACACATCATCCGTTCTGAATTTCTTTTCTTGCTTATTATTATATTAAGCATTCCTTATTGAATGCGTAATATTTGAGGCCACTACCATATTATGCTATTAAACACACTCGAAATGTCGATATTTTCATTGACGTAAAATAAAAGCTTTGTGAAAGCTTCTTGATAAATGCTATGTAAATTATGGTAGAGGATGAAATAAGCCACGTTTACACTGATAGAGAATTCCTACATAAGTATTATAAGAAGTAACAAAGAGAACTGAATGCATGCAAACATTTAATATGTAAACCTGATTGTAGCACCTGTAGGTATATAAACAAGCAAGCATACAATCGGGACAAGGTCGTGCTACGTCACATATGCAACTATAAATCTCATAAGCTATGAAGGCCTCATACACGCACGAGAGCTTACTAAATTAATACATTTACATATAATTGACAAGATACTAATAATTTAACAAAAATATTACTTTCAGAGTAACTCAAAAAAAAACAAATATAAATAAAATGATTTAAATATAAAATTTAACTCGTACCCAGTTACACGGAACTAAATTGTTATTATTGTAAAATAAAAAAATAAAAAAAACGCCAGTTGTAATATGCATTTCTGGTTTTATGCATTTCTGGTACTGTACGTGGTAGGTATAAATAGTATAACGCTTTCAAAACATAACGCTTAAATCGAAAAGTATCACATGCAGAGAGACATTGTTCAACTACAGTACAATATTATCTTAACGTAAATATTGAATCGAATGCGCCATCGTGACACAGTGAGCAACTTCTTCTATCTTTCGAATTGGGTTCGATATCTAATATTATAAATCGGTTATAGCATTATAAAATACGTATATATAATAAATATATTAATAAGAGGCGTTGATTTACAAAATATAAAGGTATATTACACTTAATCGGTAACCTCAACGGATAGAACAGTGGCAATGGGTCACACTGACAACATTCGTCATTATCCTGTTAGTGACGATTAGCAAACAATCTTTCTATCAGCGAATACGCGCCCCAATCTGTGTAATATATTGTTTTTAATCTGTAAATTGTTATATTATTTTAAATATTCAATAAAAATATTCACAGGACTTGTAAATTTCATTGAAATATAACACTCTACTTAACCATATTGCAGACCCACTTACTCGTACGTGATTAGATTTGCGAGAAAATTATTTAACTTTTTATGTTAGCTTAATTTCCCATATACGTAAAAAATATTTGGGTAGCGGAAATTTGTAAAAATCTCCCTACGGTTAATAACGTAATAAGTTGTATAAAGTAAATAAGAATTTCGATGCAGCGTCGAGGAAGTTCTTAGTGGTTGGAGCGTTTGGACGGTTTCCATTCAAATCTTGCTGTGTTCAAATTTTTATATTTTCTAATTTTTTTTATTGATAAGATGCATAATACTTACTACAGTGATAATAAAGGAAAAAGCTCTAATGTCCAATTTAATAAAGATTACCAATATAACCAAGTAAATAGTTGTTACTTTTGGCAAATTAGCACGCTTATAATGAAATGAGTAGGTACTTACGAAGGTATCCATATTATAGGTTTTGTTTGTGATTATGAAAGGTACATAAAAATTTGTCCTAAATTATATCCATTGGAGTGACAATTGTTGCACTTAGGCTATCGAAAAATATTAAAACTTTTAAAAATCGGGCATATCTGACATGGCTGTCTTTTAATGGTGGTAAGAATACTCAGGGAGAATGGCTTGCTTTTATTCAAGGCAAAAACGCGGTGTTGAATTCCACCACTCAACACGCAATGCCTCGAAAAGCGGAATGTGGGGAACGTTGTTTCTTAAGAAACATCAAGATGCCTTATTTTTTGTAAGTAGTTGAATATTGAATTATTTGTATCTGTGATGACCCTATTCCAAAAATTAGATTAAACGAAAAACTATTTGTAAATTAGTAAATATTTAATAATAAATAAACCACTATGTACAAAGATCTCAAAATTTTACAAGGCTATTTTCAATAAAGTTTACACATTTTATTTAATAATATAACAAAATTACTTACAGCCAAATAAGCCCAGAAAGTGATAACAGGATCGAGTTCAATTTGCTGCTGATGGTTATCACAGAGACTTTTCCGGGGCGCAGTAGCCGCGCATGCGGCGGAACACTGTGCCAGGCGTATCGTACCAGCTTTCACCCATACTGACTCGCCGTATGTCTGGGAGAAACCATAATATTTTCCACAATTTAAGAGTATTTAACATACGTTATAAAAAAATTACGTAAATTTAATTATTAATAATTACGTAAATCAAATTCACTTTGTGTAGGATGCAATAAAGAGTTTTATCTATCTATGAATATCAGCTAATATTGTTTAAAATATAGAGCAATAAAATTATATTATAATATCTATACCTGAGCAAAATTATCGTTGCAAGTAGTAGAATCTACTCCGTCGTAATCGTTATTTGTTCCATTTGAGTGGCTCTCTGATATTGCATTAACCCAATAATTTCTTACTTCGGCAGAATTTTTTTGGGCGTCATGAGATATTCTTACTCGATACGACATTTCTGTAGCTTCTTCAATAGAATCGTCTACAAAATCAATTTTGTCGAACATACAAGTTGCGTTTTTCTCAGTACTATATGAACAACTCAATTCATATAGTTGTGGTGTTGGAAAAAAGATTTTACTATCACCAATTATAGATGTTGTAGAATTAAAATAAGGATCGTTAGTCAATATTCGTGAAGTACTGTGCTCTTTCATAGGCTTTTCTCTATGGTCCAAAGAAGTTGAAATTGTATTTCGGTACACGAGACGCTGGGATTCTGATGATGACTTCAAATGTACATCGTATGAATGAGCATGAATAATAGAATTTACTTCTTCTTTAGAAACTTGATGTGGCAATTCACAAACAAAACCGCAAGATAATATACTGTGGAAACAAAAAGATAAGTCACGTTAACGCAATTTGTTGATAAAATAAATATTTTCCTTGTCTTTTATATTTGTTGTTAGCTTAAGAGGAGGTAATTAAAAAAAAATTAAGTGAAAACTGCCAATAATATTTTTATGGTATTATTTTTTAACTCTGCTCTCAGATTTAGTAATTATTTATACATTCTGTAACCACTACTACGGTATAACATACTGCAACAATTTTATTAATAGTCATCAAAACTTGTGATTTTGAATATAAACGAACATTTAACATAATATTATCATTCAAAACCATATCAAATCAAATATATATCAAATATCAAAGAAAACATATGAAACTTCTTAAGCCACTGCGTCAAAAAAGTTTTTATGTATTTTTTTTTATTTTTTCTTCCCTTAGTGTAGATAAAAACACTTAAAAAATAACAGTAAAAAATAGTCATTTGTACATAGTTTTACTAGGAAAAAAGTTAATTACTTACGTTAGATTAATGTCATACGCATACGGGTGGATTGGAAGACATGGATATTCTCGAACTTGTTGCAGGTGTAACGCAGAACCATCACAAGAAGTAATTAAGTCCACTGCAGGTGGAAACGTCACGGTGATACGACCTACGGGGACTGCCAGAAGTAATAATGCTGAGAGGCCACCGAGTGCTGAAGACAATGCTAACAGCAACTATGAAAATTATATTTATTTATTGCCATAAAAAAAATTGTAAGTTTTTAGCTATTGTAAAAAGTAAACGACTCCTTTAATATCATATTTTATACAAAAAATAAAATAAAAACGCATGTAATAGACAAATTAATGGCTCAGTAAAAAACAGGATGAAGCGTTTAAGAAGAATGATTAACGTAAATGTTCAAACCGACATTTTCTGCCACAATTGTGATTGGATAACAACAATGAAAATCGACATAACTACTTAGTTTAGTTTGCAAGTAACGTAGATGTTCTCGGAAAATTCATAATTATTCAGCAGGTATGTCGTTGCAGAGCACTTATAATTGTTCATTAAAATCCCTTGTATGATCTTTGTTACATATCTCTAGCTTAGCAATTTGACTGAACTTGTTTTATATTTACAGACTTATAAAAAAAGTAGTGTAAATATAACCTCAGTGGTCCAAACTTATCTTCGTGCTATGTTTATTAGCTAAACTATCTTTATACTTTGCTGTTACGAGGGTCTGTATTCTACTAATATGAAATTACTCTTACTACTACTCTTTCCATGCTTACTTAAAATATCTTTATAATGTATAAATATTTTTTATTCTTAGCAAGTGTGCTTACAAAAGTAATGATCCCTAACCAAGAAGGGCATACACCAATAGGTACATGTCACCGACGCTTCCGGCGCGAACGGTCTTCGTAGTGACGCAAGCGCAGAGCATACAGAGCTCATAGAGCGGGACGGCCGACGAGCCAATACACAATACAAGGTAAAGGTTATTGTAACCAGAATTGGATGTAATTTGCGTTCGTGGCATTGTATATTGGCTACGTTTAATTAAGTCATACAAATCATATGCATAAAAGGACATTATCAATTTTCTATTCAAAGTCAATTATTAAATGTCAATAGCTATAAATTAAAAATATTAATAAAATCTTTTACAGCTTGCTTAAAAAATACTTAAAATTAAAAAACACATTAAAGTTATATTGAATACATTTATACATAAATATTATATATATTTAGGATCCAAAATTATACATTAAATATAAGTACTTTAAGTGTTCAATGATTATACTAACCCTAAAGTTTCCAATTTTGTCAGCCAGCATACCAGCGAGAGGTGGCATCACAATCGAGATGACTGGTGTAACCGCTGACATTATAGCCGTCTCTTCTACATTAATACCCAGCTCTCTCATGTGTATCGTTAGGTACGGATACAGAACAAATAGAGCTAAAAATTATAATATGGTCTTCATTGTCTGATATAATTTTGCTAGCAATTGATTATTTCTACTTGCATATGTGAATTATGTGTCAAACTTACAATCACTTTAATTTATTTATTTTATTAGATTTTTAAAAATATTTTCATCAAATACAATAATCAATAATGTTAACTTACTAGATGCGTGTACAAAAAACAATATTTTTAGAGGTATGAGCTTTTTTTGTTTGAGATCATCTGTGATCCTCTTGAAGAAGGCACGTATGAACTGCATTTTTGTTACTTTCTGTGACAAGCGAGAGGAAAATCGTTTCACTTTCCATACGAAGGGGAAGTTCTACGTGGGAAAACTCTTAGTTGATCGGCCTCCGACATGTATGGTCACAATTATATTTGCTAGATGCATGGAAATTTATCGAGAACTCGTTTATCTGAAAAACAAATATTGTTGTCATCATTATATCGCACTGTGCTTATTCTTCTGACGTCACAGTAAAAAATATAGGAAAAACCAACAAAATGATTTCAATAACACAGCAAAACAACACAAAAATCACTCATTGCTACAACTATTAAAATGTAAATTGTTTTCTCATAAAAAAATCGTGCCTACTTGTAAGTAAATGTTTACAAAATATCTTAGATTTGAGAGCAAATTAATCTAACAATGGCAATATTAGTTTATGATATCAAAGATAAATGCCGGATGTACGGACATTCAAACTTAAACGGTGCAGTGCCGCTTAGTGAAGTAATGTTAGCTACAGAGAGTGCAAAATATATTCACACAATGAACAATATGATATATAATATAATCAGATCATTTTTTTTTCTGTAATTTTCTTTTACCAAATGCAACCCAGTTGAATTAATTAGTACAATACAATATTAGTAATACGTCTACATGTAACGGTGATACATCGAATATGCTCTACAGTCTACATGCATAAGTATTAAATGGTACATTAACCCACATATGTTTCGACAGTTCAATAACTATAGATTTTAGTTCTGCACTAAAGGTATGAAAATAGGTACAATTGTTGGCTGTCCCATAGCACATTGTCTTTGTGCCACTGTATAAACAAAGAGTACTTGTTTTATAATTATAAATTGAAACATACGCGTTATAAATCCATTTTTTATATACTTAGGTATTCAATTAAAAAATGAAGTATCATAATTTTGTGATATGTTGTACATTTTAAACTATGGTAAATATCATCATCATCATGATGTAAATACTTTAAAGATATTATGACACATCGTATTATATTTTATTGTAAATGATTTTTTAATGCAAATTTTAAAGGAAGAAACCTGCTTTCATATTTTTTAAGGTATTGGTACAAGGGGCTCACGCAACAGCCGATACTAAATGTCGATGGCAAAACGAATGTTATATATTTTTATTTTATAAATCGTAAAAATATTGATTGTCAAATATTCATTTATAAATAGATCGCATACAATTTTATGTACACGTTGAGGAGCGGTCTAAGAATACAATAAATATTTACTTAATGAGTCACATATTTGTTTTGAGAATAACTTATATCTTTGAAGTAAAATATAAACATTAGTCAATTAAAATATAGGCTTTGTGCTTGTAATATATGTAAATGATAAATAATTATGTAGGTGTAATAAAGTATTCAAAACGTAAAAGCTCTGTTAAAATTAGACAATACACATAGATATACGTGTAAATGTGACTCTAGTATCACAATTCACATTAACAAATATGAAAATTAATTTTAACCTTATAAATGTTAACGTGATCAATATATCAATTATCTTGACCGTTTATGATACATGAGAGAGTATTTTCCCGTTAGTCTCTTTCAATAGCCCAGTAATCAGTCCATCGAAACCCGACACATTAGTACTGTTTAGTTTTCCATATTTTCTATTGTTACTCAGACATGGGTCTCGGCTGAAGTGATACAATAAAACACTTTTATATTCTCTATGGGGCCGCTACGTGTTGGACGCTACGGGTTCATATAAACCCGAAATACTTAAGGAAGTGGAAATATGACAATAATATAAAATTGAATGTGTACTACATGGTATAACATTATCGGTATTCACATCCTAACAATACATTTTACAGATACGTATATAATATATATAATAATTTACAATATGTATTATGTTTGTACGAGGTAATTAGGTACACTGATAACCTATATTTTTATCTACCATACACCTATTCAAGTATTTAGGTACTTTTCTGATGTTAAATAATAGTGATTGTATCTAAATGATTGCAGTTTGTACCGATGTAAATTCTTCATTGACACATGTCTTTTAAACGATAAGATTGATTTTTCCTCTGTTATATCATCATCAATTCAATAATAATTGAGAACTTCAATAATAGCCATGAGAAAATACTTATAAGACAATTACATTTACGTCGCGTATTTCGCAAGCACTATGCACCTAACAACTGACGCACGCTCGCCGCAAATTTTAAATATTTCATCACAAATGTCTTTGATCCAATTCATCTCTGAATATGTTGCTATGTAAATAATTATTTTAATTTATCATTTTAGCAACTAACAACAATTAACAGATAAAAGTCTATTAATTCGTAAATATTACTTAAACTCTATTAATTCGATATTATTATAGTGACAAGATAATTTTCACTAAAGTTTCAAATAATCATTTCAAGGGAAATTTTATATAATTATCACAATTAGGTGCAGAATTTTAAATGTCCATATGTAAATCTGATGACGTTATTGAGCTCGTCAGTACTAAAATAGCTTTTAAACTTAACAATGTGCTTAAAGGTCAACATGAAGACATATTTCAAAAGCTCAATTGTTCTTGAAAACGCTGCTAGGAAATTTTAACAACTCTGACCTGGACTTGGAATTAGAGAATACCTTGTAAGGTTTCCAACTTTATTTTAATGCACATAATACATTAAATAATATTTTATTATAAACTATTTCATTATAAACTTTTATTAAATACTTAAAATTATCAGATATTTGTTTACATTTCTAAATCTCGATACAATTTATTTTAAAAGTATAAAAATATTTTTAGTATTCTTAATATGAAACCACTCCATTACAATTATTTTATTGCATTAAAATTTCTTCCCATTATATAACAGTAAACATTAACTTAAAAAGAAAAGATAGTTGGAGAAAAAGTAACCCTATATAAAATTCTTCTTCTCACCAAGCAGCGGTGTAAGCGCATCTTCCCTTAAAACAATCCTCCATTGTTTGACTTGTAATTTTACACGAGGACCAAATAAAATATAATATTTTTAACAAATATAAATATTATTCTTCAGATCAACTAACTGGGTTGTGTTTTAATGTCAACTAGAGTTTCCATTTCAATGCTTCTTGAAATATATATATGTAATCGATATTATGTAAATCAATGATACAGGTACTTTACTACACATTAAGATACACGTTGGCAATAAAAATTTTATTCTTAAGGACTTTTAATCAGAGTACCTTTCCAATTATGAATTTAACTTTTTATAAATCTGTCCAGATAATTTTATTACAAGTACACAAAAACTTACGTGTAAAAATTTTATACATACATTTTTATAAATTTTAATTAATTTATATTAAATTTTAATAAATTTTTATAAATATAAAGTTTAAATATTATACATAAAAAATAAGGTTAATAAATCAAACAGATAAAATAATAGAATTTTCACATCGTATACATAATCTTTTCAACTTAAATAATCGTCATAGCATGGTATATAAACGATTTCTATTTACTAATAAAAACAAATATAATTTCAAATCACACTCACCGTGGTCGTAAATTGAAAAATAAACCTTATCGTACCGATGAAATACAATACACGCCAAAGTTTGCTTTTTTCATTTGCTACTTCCAAATTACATTTAAAAAAGAATAAAAAATAATATTTATAATTTTTTTCTATGCATTTTTCTCATTGAATACACGATTCATAAATGTTGTGAATAAAAGAATATCGTTTTGAATAAAATATATGCGCGCGATTCGTACGCGTGTCCGTTCGAAAGATTTACACGACACTGACACAACCGCAACCCTGTACGCTTCCCACCATCATGTTTGCGCTAAGAGATTTCAAACTGTGAATGAAGTACTTCGCAAGCCATCGCCAAAACATGATAAAAGTGAAAGGTTGCAAAGGCTCGGCGCAGTATTCCAGTACTCATTAATATCAGTGAAAAATCACTCTTATCCTGAAACCAGTAAAATTTAAATCTATATTTTTTTCACATATCCTTTAATTTACTACATATATTTCATAGTCAAATGTAAGTTCATTTCCCTACGCTAAATTGAAGTAAAAATATATATATATATATATATATATATATATATATATATATATATATATATATATATAATATATATATATATATATATATATATATATATATATATATATATATCCTACAGATAGTAGAGTCAATTTGTCTGGCCAAACAAACACTAGCGTATAATTAATAAGTATCTATCTTATTATTATGTAATTATTATGTAATATAAAACAAAATAGTTATTTCTGATATTGTGTAAATAAATAAGACTATTACATACGAAACAGAAAACCGAACTTCCTGGCATTGTTTCACTCGCTCTTTGAAATTAACGTGGAGAGTTATTAAGCGAAGACAATTGTTATGAAAATCAAATGTCATTACCTATGTTTCTATATAGCATTGAATAAACAATCTATAATCATGACATGTCGATACCTCTGTATCACGTTTGTGTCGCAGGACCGTGGCAAGCTAGATCACGTTACCATCTATGAACTTGTAGAATATTATATGTTAAGTCTTACGTCCACAAAGCACGCAATATATTTTTTTTATATTTTAAATAAAATCACGTTAAGTATGTAAACAACATGTCAACATTTATTACGAATGCGAAATAAGGTTTTTCGTACATTTACAACTATTAAACTATTGCAATTACTTATAAAATTTTAACGTTTCACGATAAGATATATGTACCTACGTATCCTAGATATGCGAGTAATATTTTTTCTGCATGACACTTTTTAACGCATGTTACTTACCTAATTCTGTTTCATTTTTCTTCGGAGATTTTTTAATAAATCGTATTCATATTTGTTTAAAAAAATGTTCATATTCCGCCCGCAACCCCGATTGTTTCAGTGCGATTTCCCGGTAACGAAGGTCTGGTGGTGAACCCAAAGTATACTCGTTGAGTGCGGACCAGGCTGGATAGACACAGTAATTTTTTTGGATATTGACTATTGAGCATTGAGAGAAATCATAATAGATTATGTTACACCGACGAAAATGTACGCTCCCAATGAGTATACAACGAGACACATCAGATCTAAACATGGGTCGTGGGCCTAGTATTATAACCAACCTGTGTGATTCACCACACTCACCAATGAGGCCTGATGTACATAATATAGTATTTACCGTGCGCAACAGTGAAATGCAGCGTCGGGCTGATTGTGGGTATCTATATTGAGCATGTTAATAAATATAGTAATTAAGTGTTAATATATGTAGTAGTTCAATCATGAATGATAAACATTAGGTTATGGTTATATGAGATTCTGCTTACTCATACCGTTTGGAAATCTTTTTGTCCATGCCCCCAGGAATACCGTCAATGTGGTGTACAGAGAAGCATTATAGAATAAAAGCTACAGTTCCAGAGAAGTGCCAATAACTACGATCCCTTTGCATTCATATAAGTCACATCACAAATATTCAGATCTAAAGATTGCAATAAAATAAGATAAAATAAGAGTTGACAAAATATCCTACTCCATCCATCGCATTGTTTTTTTGGTAATTACAGTAATGTAACTCAAGGTTATTAAATATTAAAATCACTATAAGTGCACTGGAAACATATATCAGAACACAGGCACAATTTTTTGAAATAAACAGATCGGCGGGTCGCTAGTTATTAATTATAAATAGTATCAATCGTTCTAGCAACGGGCCACTGTCATTTCATGAATTTCGTAATTTTCAATTAAACGAACAATAGGATTGCCATTTTTTTCACACGAAATAAAATTAATTTAGGTCTTAGAAGGTAAATAAACAGTATTTTAGAAAAATTTAATAGTATTTTAATTTTTTTTAGGTTTTAAATACATATTTCTGAGTCCTTGCACATCTTATCAATTTACTATTATTTTTTAAAACTTTATAGGCGGTAAAATTCAAATAAATGAATACTCAATTATGACTCAAAAGAAAAAAATCACTTTGTTGTCCGTCGTTCCGTCTGTGTCCGTTTCCGTAACACTGAGAAAATCAAAATATCAAATCCATATCGGCGATCTGTTAAAGCACAAAAAAGTCAAACTTCTCGCAATCAAAAGATATGAGTGTTTATCGTTTAGCTTCATATTGTTGTATGGCAATCGCTGCGTAATCAACACCTACAAGGTTCTTCCCGTTGACAAAGAGTTATGAAATACGGCAGAACTACAAAGAAAGAAATCTGAAAACTCAAAATTCATTTTTATATCCCAGACAAAAACCATTATGTATATATAATAAAATGAGAAAAGTCAATTCTGTGCATTAAAAATTACAAAAAAATATTGATTGGGTCGGTTAATATATCCATAATAGAATCTCACTCCACTCAGCAGAATTTTTGTCTATCCGTCTGTTTATTTGTCCTCCAATCACGCAAAAGCTGATTACGGAAATGAATGATTTTTGGTATAGTAATAGCTTACAGTCCCGATCCGCATATATTATAGCTTTTATCCTGGATTTCCATATAATTCCCGGAAAATAAATGAAAATCTTATAAAATAAAATTATTTAAATTACTGAAGAAGTGAATTATATTTGGCATGCTAATAGTTCATAGCATTAAACAATATATAGGACAGTTTTTCTCGAAAAAAAAATAAAAACAAAGACGGTTAAATTACGTCGATTACTTAAGAGTAAAGGTAGTTTTATTCCATCCTCACATAGCAAATGGTAAAAGTTTTTTTAATATAGTAACGTAATATACATAAAACATTTGAAATCATTCTAGATGTCACAGTAATAGCTACAAATCATTTCATTTACAATGTCTTTAGTGACATTTAGCAATCAGAAGGTAATTTAATAGTTTTTATAGAATACCATCTATTGGTTGGTAACTTAAAATGTATTTTATCTATAGGTTATTTAAAAATCAATAGTAATATTAAATTATATCTGTCAACAGACATTGTTATTCATAAAAATAAAATTTGGCTGGCAGGATGTTTTTATTTGTACATCTACAGACGATAGATGAAATTGTCGTAGTAATATAGTATAGAAAAGTCAGCTATGTTCATGAAAGATTTTAAAAATGTATTAATGGGTGGGTTTATATATCGTTAAGTTATGTTTATTGTATTGTAAGCTAAAAAAAAACTACCCAGTGGATTTTTTGTCCGTATATTTGTTTACTTATTCGCCAATCACATAAAAACTACTGGCCAAAAATGCAAATTGATGAATTACTATAGTATTGCAACAGTTTTCTTAAAAAAATTAAAGACCGGTAATGTCAAGTTACTTTGAGACAGTTGTCTACTAAAAATTAATATATTCAGCTAAATTAGAAGCTAAATATGCTAATATAATAATAGAAGCTAAATTATGTCGAATAAATTACTTATTTTCTTTGTAATATGAGCATTATTTAAATTTAAGCTAATAACGTTTTTTTTTAGTATAGTATTAATATTATTTTAAACAATGTCGATGTTAAAAATAGAAGATAGTACGAGTACATTTGTCAGGACTACAATACAAAAAAAATTACAAAACCTATGTATTAGATTATTTTTGGTTTACGCAAATGTAACTCGCCGTAACTTCCGCATGCTATCACTCCTACATTCCATCCTCTATAACCTTCTTGGTGCCTCTTATCTGAAAGACCGATTTGTTTCCTTGTTTCCGATTCCCTTCTACGCCTCGAGCTCAGATCCGGTAGTGATAATCTCCTCAAACTACCTTTCTATCATACGCATTTCTATTCCAACTTTTTTACTGTGAAATCTGTGATCCTGTGGAATGAGCTTCCTTCTGAAGTCAGACATTCTAAAACGTTGTATTCTTTCAAAAATCGTCTTAAGACGTACTAATTTAACTTATTATCCTATATCTATAATATTATGTACATATATATTTGTATATGTTTGTTAAATATATATTTTTTGAGAGATTGCTTGAAGCAATAAGACCGCCTTCGCATATACATTTTATATTTATTTGTTTTATTCTTACGTTTTGTGTGTTTTGTTATGTATGTGCAATAAAGTGTAAATAAAAAAGATAATAATAAATAGTTTAGTAAATTTTAATTGCTTACAGCCAAAGGGATTTTAGTTTAATATAAAACGTATAAACGTAAACGTAAATATATATAAAACGTAAATGTTTACTTTTTAATATATACATGCAAGAAACATATAAGTCGATCACGATTAATGATAGACTTGTGATTCAAAAAAGGCGACTAAAAAATCGAATAATTGCATTTTATTTAAATTTTAAAAATTGCATTTTAATTTTAAAACGGACGTGATCTAGCTAATTTAAGCGAACGAAGCCGCGAGCGGGTCGCTAGTAAACTTATATGTTGACCATTTCTTACAAAATGAGTGGATGCGATCGCGAATTGTCAATTTTTATTAGTTGAAATTTCCGCTGCCCTATAATCATGCACGCATGGCACAAAATCTTCGTTGCGCGACTACCACTCGCACTTGACCATTATTTTTTTGTAAACTTTACTGAACGTCTGTTTCTAACATCCCGAAAACAAAAATTTTGTAAATACTAAGGTAGCGGGTACCAAAAAGTAGATATAAAAATGTTTATAATATTTATAAAATTCATCTTCATTCTTAACTAATAAATCTCTAGTCGATATATCTCTAGGATATCTATATCTATATTGTATTATGACAATTTTTCATGAATTTATTTAAGTTTTTTGTATGCAATGCAGTGAATTAATATTTGGAATGATGATACTGAAAACAGTATTTTGTACTTATGTACGAATTATACCTTGAGCAAAAATAAAGTATTTTTGTTTAATATTACAAAGTATACTTAATATAGATAGTAAATAGTAATACCGTTTTAGTATATATAGTAGTTAGGAATCATGTTAAGTGCTGGAAATCTTTCCATTCCACTCTTTGCGTTGAGCAAGATGATACAAATATTTTCAATGTAATGTAGAAATAATAATTTCGACTGATCAAATCAGTCAGTCAATGTATCTTGTCACGATATCCTCATATTACAAGTTATAAAATTATTGATAAAAAACTGTTCTCATTTTCAATTAGCCTGGAACTTAAAAGGCTAGAGGTTTGTTAGAACTTAAAACACTTGGAATTAAGATAAAAATCTAATCTAATCTCTCCTAAAAATCGATTTAAAGCTTCAATGTTATCAAAAGGAAGGAAGGATCCCAAGAAGGAATCGTGCCCACTTCAAAATAAACATAGAGACAAACAAGAATAAACTAACAAAAAAAAACCTTACATTTTTTTAGTTTTAACAAGATGTTTTGTGTAAACACATGTCTGGACTCGCTAAGCGCTATTGGCGAATCTGATAGGTATGTACCTATCAGATTTTTATCTTTACTACTGAATATACTACTATATTCAACAAAAGTACCATATAAAACAAAGCATACACGGTAGATTTTTGTATTGCATTTACTTTCTATATTTCAAACAAAGAGATTCTATAAGGGATTTTTTAATTTTAAAAATAGCTTGATTTGTAACAAATAGCGGTATCAGAGTGAACGGTTAACTAGCAATATTAAAGTTGAAGGTCAAAGCATAATATTAAGAATAAAATACTTATTAGTTATTACCATGATCTTTTCTTCAGTATGTTATAATATATTTAGTGTAACATATGTAATATGTGCATCATAAACGAAATCATCTGAAGCTAAAACAATCTATTAACTAAAATATATACTTATGAATCTTTATTAAATAAATTTAAAATAAATTACATATTTTTTGATAATAAATGGAACAATACATAGGTATCCGGCGCATGACCAGAAATAGATAAAATAAAAAGGATAATAAAACGAGATATTATCTTTAAGCGTGCCCTTTATTACAATTGTGCACATAAATGTCAGTCTTTAATTGAAACAAAGTTATTTTATTATATAAAAAATAGCTACATACATTTAGTCGCTTGCGAGCAAATAAATCGATCCACTGTCCCTACACAATAATTTGAAAAAAATTAAATATTTTATGAAAGAAAACAATTATGTAAAATTGTTAAAAGTTAAATATCATAGACTTTATAATCAAAAACGAACCTTCCAAATTGATAACAGTTAATGAACTATACTTGAATATTTATGCACCACATTCAATAACGCATAATGGGGTATTGAAATATCTTTACCTATATTATAAACAAAAATCAATTGTAAATTTCAACTTCAGTGTAATTTTATTTATTCTTTTTATATCTCTGAATATTGGCTACTTTTCACTTTAATTCCATTAGTAATAGAACTGATGCGGGCTAACTGGAGTCAGCGAGTCGAAGTTTAATTTGAACAAGTCAGCAGTTTAACGAGTGTAACGGAGGTTTATAGAAATTAAAGATTTTAAAAGTCTAACATAGTCGGGATGAAGTCAGCCAGCACAATAGACGTTGTTTACTGAAAATGCAAGCCCGGCTCTTGGAAAGTTAAGACTTTGTGACGGGAAAGTAGGCATTTCTCTTCGATACATCTTTAGTTTTCAAGAATGTATTATAACTTGAAAAACAATCAATACCTACAAACTCCATTACCTACTTACAATTTATTTTTGCTGTTTTCATCCAAAAGCTATTCAATGAAACAATAAGCATTAAAGACTGTGTTTCTTTTAACTAGTGTAAACTTCTTTCTACTATCAAAATGTACTTAAGCTTTTTTTATTACTTTAGTTTTTTATATATTGTGGAAGGAGGTGGTCAATTTATTATCATTGGTTGATCATGTTTTGCACACAAATATATTATTACACCATTTTTAATACACACATAGAAGGCCACAATTGTCTCCGTTAATGGTGCATTCGTTTTCAATATTCAGTAATAATAAAAGTAATATTTTAAATAAATAAATATACATTAAAAAGTTTTAACATTCTTTATAATTGTTCTGAAGTCTGATCATTGAACGTAGTATTGTATTGCCAAGCCTACATGTTCAGACTTCATGTATATATTTTTTATATATGCACTAACTTTTATTGGACATACTAAGTAACCAATCTTCGACTTTTCATTTAAATTTATTTTTGATTTAACAGTGCTCAAAAAAAAAGTTATGAGAGTAGATTAGCTTGATAATACTAACAAATTTGGAGACTAAGATTAAGTTTTATTGAATGTGATATATTATTTTATAAATAATTTATCTTTCAGAGGACACAATGTATGGCTACTTCATAATAGTTTTATACTAACTAATGATAAATTGCTGCCCAAAACATATATAAAGATATAAATACAAAATATATTCAGAAATTTATAAATCTAATATTTTGAAGAAATATTCCACTTCTAACAAACCATCCTCAGCTAAGTCACTGCAATGTATTGCATTTTGGACTTTCGTCTTTCCTAATTTTGCTCTTAGGGTGTGTGGCCGTAATAATCTTGCTATTTCCTGAAAATTCGATTTTTTTAAAAAAAATTACTATAAATATAATAATAACAATTGTTTGTCTAAATTTACACAGAGGTAGGTAGCTGATAAAAGTATAGGAATATTTCAAACATTATATATAATCTATTTGCTGAAACTATGAATTGTCAATTTTTTATTATGTCAATATATTTATATATCTTTAAAGTTTGACAAAAATCTGCTTACTGGATCAGAAGGGCCAACCAATTTTCGAAATTCTACGGCAGTGTTAACACTTCTATCTTTGGCAACTATCTCCATAGCAATACAAGGTCCACTTGATAATTCTTCAACCATACCCTGTAATTAAATACATGTCATATATAATATAAATTTTGAATAGTAAAATGCTGAATGAGTTAATCTCTGATTATAATTCAAGAAATTCTTATATTTATATGTAAGCTCACTTTGTACTCTTGAACAATACCCTTGTATACTTCATAAAATTCAGCAGCATTAACATTTTCCACCATAAACATATTTAATGCAGTTATATCAAAAGCTCCTTCATCAATAGCTTCTAATGCTGCCCCTAGTTTCCCTTCTCTAAGTGCATGAGGCTTTACAATGCACAATGTGCAATTTGACAGTGTAGCTGTTAATCTCAGTCTTATCGATTTTATTGGAGGTGGGGGAAAAAAATATTCAATATCCTAAAAAATTATTTAATATTCATTTATAATTTGAAGAACTTATAAAGTCACATAGATAAAAACAACATTTAACAAAAAATACCTCAACTGCATCATCAATATTTGCAGAAACATGAGCACAATTCCTCACTGCATCTGTACCATATAGAGCTCTTATAGTTCCAGGTTCTGCTTTCATAGGATCTTTATTACCAAGAATTTTTACACAAGCAGAGACTGAGTCTTTGCCTACCAACTCTAACCCGAAAACTTGTTGTCCAGTTAGATGTTCAAGAAGAAATCTTAATTACATTGAATTTGTTAGTTAAAATAAATACATACATACATATATGTATTTACACAAAATATAAGTTATGAAAAAACAATCATATTTTTTATACATATATTAGACAAGTAATATATAACTTACGGAAATGTTGGGTCTGATAATTGTTTTCTATAAATAAAATTAATATCTTCAGCTGTAAGAGAAGCTTTCTTCATCTTAGTTATCCTCAAACCATGGTCAAAAAAATATGTCAATATTTTTCCAGCTATCTTTACAGGCATAGGTTTAATTAAGGCAAAAGTTCTGAAAATTAATAGAGTTATATTTTAGTTAAAATAAAAAACGAAACTAATGCAAAATATACTGAAACTTAACAATTTAAAATTATCACAATAACCAAATATTTAACAGAATTACTTACACTTGCATGTCTTTATGCAATTGCATTCGAGTAGCTTCACAGGCAAAATCAATAATTTTTATTAATCTACCCAAAATTTGTAATGTGGAACCGATGAAAAAGTTGTCTAAAGTAATTCCATTTACTTTAACTCTGCGTAAAAACGTTTTTCGATTTTTTAAATCATACATTTCTATAGTATCATCAGTGGGGTAATAAAATACATTAAAACGGCGAATAAGGCTGGCTTGGTTATCATACCATTCCCCAATAAAAGAATATTTATCTCTGTAAGCACCTTCCTAAAATTTATAAAATTTATGCATATGCATACATTCACTTAATGTTACAAGACAATTAAACCTTAGACACTTACCATTTTTAACTATATATTTTTAATATTCTTATTTATTATATTAAGGGATTGCAGTCGCTTCGTATGGGCACAATATAAAAATATTTTTATGTGGTTTAAAAGCTTTACTAATAAAAAAATATCATCGAAGATAATGGTATTGTAACTAAAATAACGTTTTGTAAACAAACCGTTTTTAAATATTCAATATGTTGTCAGTCTTCGTTGCTGCTACGCAATGACATTTGTCAAATTTGCAATAAATATATTTTTTATCTATAATTAAGAAAACTTTGACCATAAATTATTATAATTAACCTTTATTATAATTATCTTCCTTAAACATATTGTAATACCTCAATAACTGTAAACTTGCTTTTTTAAAATCCTAAATGTTAGTGCTTATAAAAATATTTATATAGATTTTTTTATATGTTCATAAATATATATATATATATATATATATATATATATATATATATATATATATATATATATATATATATATATATATATATATATATATATATATATATTGTACGTTTATTATTTTTCATAAAAATGAATAAATGAGCGTGTATTCATGACTAACTAATATCAAAATTGACATAAAAAAATGGAAATGAGAAACATAAATATTTTGACAATTGACAAGCAATTATAACGATTGCTGAATACTTTTTAAATTTATTATTCTCCAAGATAATTTAAAAATATGGTAAGCTAATTTCGGACTTGTTGTAGAATAGCCGTTAGTACATAAATATTAATAATTTCCCTGTTCCGTAAAAAATAATAGTCGAATACTATATCCTTTACCTGTATATTTTTATCTTAGACTTTATTTAAATAATATCTATAGATTTACAAAAACTAGATTGATATTTTGTGTTATTTATACCATTTTAATATATATAGTATATGAGCTATGGACCAAACCATGACTAACTAACATCTTAAAGCGTCTTATAAAATGGCATGTTATAAACAATATTAAAGATCATGTTTTTTTTTTCTTAAAAAGTAATCTCTTAACATTTATCCCATATGTTATGTACATAACGTAACGTGTACTCTCGAAACGCCATATACAAAGGAGAAGACGTACGTGACATGAAATACTTATTCCAGATCTTGTTCTTATTTTGCTTTAACGAAATAATAAGGTATTTTTAAAAATTATATTCAATAGCTGGTCTCTTAGAATTATACATCAGATATGCCAGGTTTTTAACATTTTCTAGTACAATAAAAATTACTGTCACATTGAAATATTTGTACTGAGCACTATTTCAAAATTTAGGTTCACATAAATTTAACACTTTGAAAGTTTAATATTTAACATTTTGAAAGTATAATATTCGAACACTATTTGATTTCTATTCTGTCTCACCATATCTTTATTCTTAACAAAAAAGACAATATAGATTCATAGGTACCTAATTTTTCTTGATCAAGTACCTCTTGTAACCCAGACTCTGGGTTTTCGAATTATTTTAATTTTCCCTTTTTCAAATTAAAATAATTTATTCTCCTCTAATAAGAATCGAACCCTTAACCATTTCTTTTTTAGTCAAACGCTGTGGCACTGCGCCATGACGGTTTCAATAGGGCCTTCGACCAATTTAATCTTCTTAAGGAACCCTATAAAATTTAATTGGCATCCGACTGTTAAACCTTTCTTTTACAAAGTAATTGTGATTTCTTGTTTCTTGTGATTGTGATTCTTGATGATCTTGTGATATCAATTATAAAATTATTTTAACCGCGTAATTATGTAGTATTACTCTTGAGAATATTTCCAATACATTTGGGTGTTGTTCTATATACTTTTTCTTATAACTCTCTTGAGCTTGGTCCACTATCAGGCGTTTTTCTATCGCCTAGTCACTTATCACCTAGTTTTGAAAATCAGCCTTATTAACCATATAATAAAAAATAATTCCATCAGTGATTCAGCTAGGCGGTACAAATTAGCAGACCCATTTTTTTACATAATTTTAATATACCTTACAGACACTTTTTTGTGTTTAATGAGTTTTTTTTTGTGAGTTTAATGCTGTTAGCCCTATTGGCCTTGACAGCGACACCGGTTGGGGAGGGAAGAGGGTACTGTGTCCCTGAGAAGTACCAAGCACTATCGTGTCTGCTTAAAAGGAAACGTCGGCGACAAGGGCTTCCCCTGCGGGACTAGAGCCTCGGCTTGCGGCTGATGAGCGGACTGAGGGATGTTCCCTATTCTTAACAAACCAGCCGCGACCTGAAGACGCGACTGCAGAAACTTACACTAATCAACAGGAACCTAGCAGTTCCTAGCCGCTGGACCTAGCCACGCCAACGCGCGGTCGGGCCGTCAAATATGCTGGACTTCGTCGTCGTTTCCGTCGACGGTGGTGTGAGTGTCGTTTTGTGCTTCCTACCCACGTATGGGGCATTAACAACTGTATTGGAGTTATCTGGGTCTAATAGAAAGCTACGCGGGCGTCTGAGCTTAGTTAAGTGCGTACGCTAAGTACGGGGTGTAGTCATATGCCTGCACTATAGGGGGTTCGCTTGAGCAGCTGCACGCTCGAAGTAGCGCCTGGACAGGCTTTTGCAGTACTCTTGAATCGATTCCAGTTCCAAGTCTCTATGTAGGTCGACATTGCGGACGAACCAGGGGCAACCTGACGCGATTCAGCTTAGTGTGTGCGAACACGACAGTAGCATAAGTGAGGACAGGTCTTACACAAGTTTTGTATAGTGTCAGCTTATGTCCAAGTAACAATTTACTCTGCTTGCAGATAAAAGGATAAAGCCTACTCAGAATAAAGATAGCTTTGTTTCTGGCTCTTGACGTGTGAGCTAAAAGAGATTCTAGAATCTAGGATTACTCCTAGATATTTTGCCTGTGGTTTCCAGGGAATAGGTCGGTTTAACATGTAGACGGTGGAGGCCATTTTGTGTTTGACACGAGGAAACAGGATCGCTTCACTCTTATCTGGATTAACTTCGATCCTCCATAAACGTTACTAATCGCCAAGGGCGTCGGCCGCAGTCTGGAGTCTTTCAGTCAACAAGCGAGAATAGCGAGAAGTAGTGTATAGGGCGGTGTCATCGGCGTACATCGCCAGGTGGACTAATTTTGTACGAGGCATGTCGCTGGTATACAGTGCGTACAAGATCGGAGATAGGGTAGAGCCCTGGGGAACGCCTGCACGGACGAGGCGGAGAGACGATAGAGTGCCGTCTACTTTATATCGAAAATACCTATTTGACAAGAAATCTCGTAGGATGTACACTAGACAGTGTGGCAAACCGGCAGTGAGCAGCTTGAAAACCAAGCCGTTGTGCCACACTTTGTCAAAGGCTTTTGTGATATCGATAAGAATGACTGCAGTGCTACTGTGTGCCGTCGTTCTGATGTTATAACGAGCTATATGCTCTATGAGGCGGTGCACTTGGTGGACAGCAGAGTGCCACTTCCTAAAACCGAATTGTTCATTTATGAGCAAGGATTTGGCCTCTACCACTTCAGAGAGTCTAACCAAGATTATTCTCTCGTAAATTTTTCCTAAACAGCTAAGTAAACTGATAGGCCTATAGCTAGATGCGAGATTCCGCGGCTTATTGAATTTGGGTATGCCAATGACAATGGCCTCCTTCCACTCGACCGGGAAGGAGTAAAATTTCAACAGTGAGATGAATATCAACACTAATAGAGACACGAACTGGGCCGGAAGGGATTTTAATGTTCTGTTGGAAAGACAGTCAGGCCCCGGAGACTTCCTATCTTTCAGATTTTTGATAATGACTTTGACCGCGTCGACAGAGGTCGGGCGAAGTGGCTCGCCGGTCGGGGGCATAGAGGCCCACCCTGCAACCGCGGAGTCCACCTTTCTCAGGCGGTGCGGGTCACATGGCTGACTGCTTGGAGAGCATTGATCTTCTAAACTGTCTGCTAAACATTCCGCCTTTTCGGTGTCATCGGCAGCTATACATGTCGGGCCTAAATCGGGTTAAATGAGTTATATTCTCATAGATAAGAGACAATTTTTTCTATTAGCTTGACGTGTTTTCCTTTATAGAAGGGTAGACTAGACAGAGAGAACCTAGTGTAAAATTAATTGGTACTGATTTCTCCGCAATTCCAAACCTTGATCTTTATTGATATGGCGATATGTTATGCCTCACTTTGTCTGACTAAAGCGGGAAAATGAAAATATGAAATAATATCAATATTAATTCCTAGAAAAATAGCATTAACCCACAAATATCCCAGTGAGGCTACTAGTACCTATAGATAGATGGTAAATAATCACTGCCTGGTACAATACTAATAGTTACTAATATAATTTTAGCCTTATGATTATTTTGATAAATATACGTTCCTATGTGAAATGTATGATGAAGATGCAGATGAAATAAAAGATTTAACACTTAACTTTTTCCCATTTGACAATTCTATACAAGTCATTGATGGAAAAAAGGGAAAGAATCTAGTCAGACGAGTCCATTTGCCACCATTAAAACTTGAAATGCTTCAAATCGGAAATATTGTAAACATATTTTCCAAATTACTTTATATTAAAGATTGCGCACCAGCAACTAGGAAAACTTTATATAATAACGTTCAAAGGTATTGTTCACACATAAGCTCCACCTCAATATATATATATATATATATATATATATATATATATATATATATATATATATATATATATATATATATATATATATATCGTTGTAAGTATATATCCTACCGAGAAAATTTAAGTGTTCCGTACCTCAAAATTATAAAAGGAACCCTAACGTAAATTATAAAAGGAACCTCTATATGTACACCTGAATGTCTGAACGTCTGTCCGTCTGTCAACACCGTTAATTGTAAGAACCGTTTGCACTTACTGTACATCTAGAATCATGAAATTTGGCAAAAAGTGAGAACTTACAAATGATTAATTTCTTCAGACTTTTGTCTCATTAATACAGTCGTTAAAACTAGGTCGGGCTACCTAGTTGTAAAGACTGTGTTAATGAGACATCCTCTAGACTTATTTTTATCTCAATATCCTTTGAAATACAATATTTTAATTTATTTGTTTTAAGCACTTTTGCTTTGATAAAACCAATCGCTCCAAGTCTTCATGGTAAAATAATTACATTCATAATGAAGAAAGGTTTCCGAATAGTTCGCATGAAAAATGGCAAAATTAGCAAAGACTTTGCAATGGAACTATACAAAAACGTAGCTGGAAGTAACTCGTTGCCGTAAGCACAATTAATTATTAGCATATAGCGCGATCTTTTCAGAAAACAAGGTACAAACAACAGGTATAAACAACACATGTTGTTTAAAAAAAAACATAACTTAATAAATATTCAAAACTAAGTTGCTTCATCTACATAAATTGTATTCATATACTAATTTTCAGAATTATAATAGATTATGTAACAACAGGAGAAGTTATTGGTTTGGAATTGGTCGCACCAAACGCAGTGAAATTGTGGCGTGAATGTTTAGGAGATACAGATCCAGCGACTGCAGCTCCTGGTACTCTACGAAGACTTTACGGAGAAAATATACTTAAAAATGTAGCCCATGGCTGTAATACTCTTGACAATGCAATGAAGGTTCTTATAAAAAATAATATACCTTTAATTCAGTCTATTTCACCATCTTCTCAGATTAGATAAAATTTATGTTTCGAAACACAGCAATTTTAATAAATACAAGGTAACTTATCAAAATTAGAGTAATTTGACTCTAGTTTCTGTTTCTCTTCTATTCATATACAATACAGCAAATTTATAACTAAAGAAATAATAAAAAAGAAATTGATCAAGGTAATATAAGTCAACTTTATGAATATTGAAATGACCTTAAGACCTTATATGGTTTATTTTTGTAGATGCTCGATTTATACTTTGGTTTTGATAACGGAATCCCAAAGATTCCATTCAGAGCAACTTTGAAAAACTGTACCTGCTGTATAATTAAACCTCATGTTATAACCGATGGAAATTTAGGTGCCATACTTGAGCAAATTGCAACATCAAATAAATTTTATGTATCTGCCATTGCTATGTTTTCTGTTAAATTAGCAAATGCTGAAGAATTTTTGGAAGTTTATAATGGAGTTTTACCAGAATATGAGGTATACTATAATTTCTAGTAGTAATGAAAATATATTATTTCATATTTGGTCTAATACTTGATATTACTCTGATAATATAATCAATGTGAATGTAAAATTAATTTATAACTGTTACATTAATTAAATACAGACAGACACACACCCATTATAATGATACCTTAACTAAAGGCAATAAATTTAATAAAGAAATTAATATTTTAGGCTGTATGTATTCATTTAGCAGAAGGAAAATGTGTGGTTTTGGAAGTGAAATGTAATGCTTCCAATATAAATTGTGTTTGTGAGTTCAGGAAACTGTGTGGTCCAAGAGATCCTGTAAGATATAAACATATTATTTCTATAAATTAGTTATTTTTAATACATAATAATTACCTATATAATGTGTGAAGAATTATGTCAAACATCTAACTACTTATTTGTTTCAAAATAGGAGCTGTGTCGCCAACTATATCCAGATTCCATTAGAGCATTATATGGAAAAGATATTATTCATAATGCTGTCCATTGCACAGATCTTCCAGAAGATGGAGAGCTTGAAGTTGAATATTTCTTTAAATTATTAGCAAATGAATGAAAAATATCACAATTTCCCCGTTTCATTTTATTTTCTTCTGTATACATTCTTAATTACAAAATCATTTCCTTCAATTTCAATTTTGTCATACATCCATTTTCTGTTACTTCTGTAATAATAAGAAAATTTACCAAAATAAGCAAAAGATATGCATGTCATTCAAAATCTTTTAAATGAACTAACCTGCATTCATGGCCACATTTATTAGAATTGCATTTAAGACAAGGAAAGTGGCACCCTGGGCATGTTTCATCCAAACAATCACAAAGATCTTTGCCTGTTGCTGCCAAACATCCTTTTTCATTGTAAAGTTTCTTTTGTGTTCGACTAAGAAAATAATTCCTAATTAATTAAATATTTCACTTGGCTAAAGTAAATCAAATATTGCTTTATAATATTGCATTACTTCAAAAAATAACTCCTTCTGTTTAATTTTCTACGTTCTCGTGCCGAAGTTTCAGGATCAAAGTTTTCCAAGAAATGCATTATCTTATTTATATAAAAAATATATACACTTCTAACTCCCCTTAGTTATATTTAAGCCCTGTAATTGGATTATTGTAAATTTGTAATTAGCGAAACAAGTTTCATATTCAATAAAATTTGTTTCCGCGAACGCTGATGTTACAAATAACAAATACACCGGAATTAGCAGTGAAAGTTGGAAACTTCCACTTATTTATTTATTTATATTTAATTGTCAAAAAACTAAAAGCGCTTAGGACAGTGGTGCCGTCTGTGTGATTGCACATGTGAACTTTGTTCAAAATATTCGATGCTTGCTGATAGACAGAGCTTTTACAGACAGAGACAGAGAGATTAGGAGGAATAATATAATTATTTCAAAAATGTTTTATTTTTAAAATAAAAATATTTAAATAATACAAGTATTAAGTAAATTTAAATAATATTTTTATCCGTTCTAAAACATGTTTATAATTGCAATTATCTTTACTGTAATATTATTTATATTCTTTGGTTGTCTTTAATATTCCATTCGTGATATTCTACGAATAAGAATTATTTTTTGTTTTTATATATAAATATAAATACCTAAAATAAACATAACGCTTGTATATCGGACCCATATTTTTCATTTTTGTTTAAGATTTGACGAAACAATTTATAAGTTCATATATGTCTGTACAAAAACATCAAAGTGTTTATTTTATTTCATGCGCGACTTAGTATCATAGCTAAAAATACTAAAATAATAATAAAAATTACATCTAGCGAGGGTGTGGCGTATGGAGTAGAGGTGAGGGGAGGGATATTTATTCATACGGAACATGCAAAAAATTAAAAAGAATAGCACAACTATCTCATTTATCTGTCTCATATTTACGCAAGTGTCGTAATTCACAAAACTTGAACAAGTTGAAAAAGTGTCCACCTGTAAACAACAAATTATTGTGTGTGTAGTAAATGATATTATTTTAAACAAAATGAAATGTGTTGGATTAAATATTTAATATTTGTATAATAAAGCGGAACTGTTTCTTTTCTTTTTTATTTATCCTAGTATCCTTATCCCTTAAAATTAATTATGGTCCTGTTTTTAAAATCGGTTTACTTGATACTGAGGTGCCACCTAAATTTGTTCTCAGGAGCACTTTTTAATATACTATTCATAATAAATATTAGGTTATTTTAGCAAATTGCTTTGATTTGTTAACTTACACATCTTTTACTTGTAAATATTCGATATGAAAACTTTATAACCGAGTTATGGCTAAATCCGAATTGGATTGATGCAACGAATTGATATGATTGGCTTACATATTTTTTATATGCTAAAATTAATTTAATTGTGGTAATTGTGTAGAGTGTAAAAAATACATATCTTTTATTGCATTATGCAAAATCGTTGAGGAAAGAGCTAGTGTAAATCATTTGTGATTTACACTAGCTCTTTCCTCATTTATATGGAATTTCATGAGCTTATAATTTTTTGATTTCGTTCTAATTTAATCTTTATAAGTATTACAAGTAAAAAATATCGTATTATTTATTAAATAAAACTTGGCTGGTTAGTTACATTTGGCAATACCAATAAATTGTCATTTGCTTGTCAATTTACAAACCAAGCGTGACGCGTTTGTGATTAACACGTTGTATTTTTTTCAATGAATTATATATAGAAGAAATATTCCCATATACTCGTCATTTTTGTAACTAATTAAGTATTGACTACTGAAAAAAAATGGCCGATACTAGTAATAAGGAAAGTTCTTCAGTTACAAAAATACCTATGATTTACGTGTGTGGCGGTATGTAATCTGTATAATTATATTGTTATGATTTACAAAATGAAACACTTCTTAACTTTTAAAATTACTTTGGTAATACCCTAGCAAATTGAATATCTAGTCTATTATTCAAGAGGAATTCGCTTCAATGATGTTTACTTTAATTTCAGAGTGCCATAGAGAAAACGAAATAAAACCAAGAGACCCAATAAGATGTAGAGAATGTGGTTACCGGATTATGTACAAGAAACGAACAAAAAGATGTATCCTTTTAAAATATTTATTTTATTATTTACCAGTTCAATTTAAGCATTGTTAGTTCACACTGGGCAAAAAGTTTGAATTGCATTCATAAAACTCAAATGGAGCTTGATTAAGATACTTATCCTATGCTCCACTTATTGTATAATCTTAATTTTTAAGATAAGTTTTAAATATGCTCTTTTCTTGTCTAAGAAAATTGTTCTATACATTGTTCTATATTAATATTAGAATTAGCATAAAGTATCTAGCTGATTAAGCACATGACAATTGCAATACCTTCTTTTTAACCAACTGGATAACACATAAAATATCTTTAAAAGACCTTACAAATGTCACTAAAGACATGACAATAAGAAAAATGCATTGCAGCAATAGTCGCAGGGATATTGTTGAACATATATTTAAAAGTGATAGACTTATTTTTATCATTTTTCATTTTAAGTAACAGTTTTGGATGTATAATAATTATAAAAAAATGCTAATGCAGTAATTCTTTCTAATCTTCATATATATAACAAGTACTTTTATATTTACATATTTAGTTATTGTAACCTTATTAAGCAGTAATAGTAGCAGTCTTATGATAATATATTGTTGGTTTTAACAATATTTTCTTAAATTACCAAGCTATGCAGAATGCATGGCATCATAATGCACACAAGTCTCAATGTAGGGTCAACCCCCCCATATAAGTTGTGTCTTTTTTAGGTAAGATTTAATAGAATCACTATACAAATGATTTATTGCGTTAACTGCATTAGCAGTTACTTACTAAATGCTTGACTAACTTTTCTTCTCAAAATAATTTACTTTATGTATATATATATATTTAACATATAAATTTTTTTGCCTAAATATTCTTAAGCATGATTTTAACTTAATAAAATTATTTTCTTAACTGAAAAACTCAGTGGTTGTCTTCGATGCTCGGTGAGGTGAAGAAAATAAAAATAAAATGTATAATTTTACAATTACTTTAATCTTATCTATATAAAATATTCATCCATATAATGTATAGTAAAACAATAAATGGGCAAATATTTGACTTGTAATTCATTTTACCTTTTTCCTGTATATACAAACTCCACATTAGATTCTTTTTCAGTTTCTTTTTTTTTTTTTGAACATGCTTACATGTGTCTATATAAGAACATTTAAAATTGTAATGTAAATTAAAAATTACTCATTTAGCTATGCTAATAAAAGTGTTACAAGATAATATGTTATAATGCACATAAAGCAGTATATGACACTAAGATACGGCAATGATATGTGTTTACATTTATAAATTATAACGCACACACAATACATACATTGTCTTTTGATAATTATAAAAGTTGTTTCAATATAAAGTTTAGTATATATATACATATATAATATATATGTGAATACTTGTACAATGTATATAACAGAAAATCATCCCATGAATAAGTTGTAAGTTTTATAATAGTCTCATTAATATCTATTAGAAATTTTGAATAAGTATGATTATGAATATAATAAAAAATTTGTCTTTATAAAAATATTTCATTCTTACAATGTAACTGTATGTAAAGTTATAAAAAACTTATTAGGCCTAATGTAACACCATTAACTTTGTATGTATACTTGTATACATATGTATATAATAATTTATTAAAGAGATACAACTGTATGCAAACCATTAGATTATAATGTAATTACATAAGCCAAATATTTACCCAAATGAAGAGTAACTAGTACAAAACAAATATCTAGCACAAGTACTATTTTTTCGATATGGAAGACTTCAAAATATCTTAATTTCGTTTATGGAAGTTGATATGCCAATTACATTAAAAGATACTTTAAAGGATTTTTGGAAGTAGTAGTTGTTCAGTGTAAATAAAATGTGGTATATATTTTATAAAAATACATACAAAAGAGTAATAACTATAGTAGTACACTTTTAAAATGTAATATGTTTCATTGATATTTCAAGCTTTATCTTAATCGTGGACCACATATTTCTAAAATTTGAATGACAAAGGAAATTCCTAACCCATTTTTTGCCTTCAATCCAAGAACACTTAACAATATCCTCATAGATCCTATTTAGAGCTATAAGTATTAATATGTAAGCCTTACACTGGAAGCAATATAACAATATTTAAAATTAATTCAATTTGAGATATTTACATGATAGTCTCCAGAACCACAATATATAACATAAAATACAAATATGTATATAATTAAAGCGCATCATTTTGTTTTCACACACATCTGAGTTAAACCCCAGTATGAATAATTACATCTTAAATTAATAATAAAAACAAAATTGCACATTAAAATATTCTACTTAGATTAATTTTGGCACTAATTATCTGTGGCACTATAGTTCATTTGTCTGTTTGTTTCTTGAATGTCACTATTTTCAATAGTTTTTATCTCACTATCTTTAACACTGTCACAGGTTTTATCAGAGGTCACAGCATCCTCATCCTCGGAAGACTCTCTACGCGCCGGGGGCAACGCCGGTACTGCTGTGGGTTCCCGGTATTCTAACTTCGTAGGATCTTTTTCATGGAGTTTTCTTGCTAGAGATTGTAAACTCGCCAACGAGCTAGCACAATCTGTTGTGTCGATGTCTGTCAGACTTAGACCAGCCCGCTCAATCTCCGTGAAAGTACCAAACGGTAGTTTAAATAAACACTCAAGCCGCATAACATGCATTTTGCTTCGTAGGTGCTTAGCTAAGTGCCCGTGTATTCTGAAAGCAATGTTACAATCAGAACAACGGAATGGACGTGGATTAAACGAAGTCGCTGCACCAAATGTCGATGTCATTGAAACTTTATTATGATGAGAGCCGGAGCGCTCGTGCTTTTGAAGATGTCCCCTTGTGCGGAAGCTTACGGCGCATACGCTACATCTGAATGGCCGTTCCATGTAATGAATGTTTAAATGCAATCTTAACTGGGATGGCTTGGTAAATGTTTTGTTGCAAAAATCACAAACTCTGCGCCCGTCTTCCATCAATTTTCCAGGCGAATAAGATGTACTTTCAAAATCTTTTCCTTTAGTAACTTTAAAAGCTACACCTCCAACCCCAATGACAACTTTAGGCGCAACAGAATCATATTCCGATGCCGGTAATTTTATACCATCACTATCAAAATCATCAATTTTGCTTTTATCTTCCATATTAACTTTTCCGCTGTTACTATCGTCGCTAGATAGATCGGGATGATTTTGTATAGGGTCATCGAGAGTTTTCATTATTCTTGCCTGTTTTAAATATTCTGATACTACATATTTAGCATTTTCAGAGTTGCTAGGAGTTCGTGATCGTGTGTCACTGTTGCTTAAGTTTTGCAAATTTTCATTATAATTGTTATCTTCTTTAGGTGCGCCAGAGTTATTAGTATCGTTAGTCACTTTCAAATTGTTATTACTTGTAGTGGTCAAAGGGCTTGAACATTTATTATTTCTTTCGACACCCTCATCTGAATAAAGAGAATTTTCTACTTCAACTTTCCTTAATTTAGCATTGCTAGTGAACTGACTTTGTTTAATTTTTGTGTCTAATAGGGCTCGTTCAGTTAAATATGTATGTAACATTGGCTCTCCATTTACCCATTGACTATGATGTTGCGGTAACTTGGCTGTGTTCGAAGCCAATGACGCTAAAACACTCGATTCACGCGCAGTAGGTATCTCTGCTAATCCTGCACTGGCAGGAGATTTCAATTCGTTTTTGCTCAAGTCCATTGGCTCATTATCGATATCCATACTTGTATCAATTACTGGAGTCCGTACAACTTGTACTGTCTCAGGAGTAATATCCGCCATACTGTCGAGTAACAAGGGTGTGTAGGGATAAGTAGTTGGTCGTGCACTCGTTATGAGACCAGGTGTAGCGGACGTTGTTGGTCTAGTGCTACCTAAGGATAACAAGCAGTGAGCGGCTTCATGTTCTGGTAAACGAGACTTACAGATTTCTGTATCTGAAATAAACAAAAAGTAAAAATATACATAGTGCATAAACTAATATTTTTAACAATAGTTCAGGAAAGCTATGATTTTAAAAGAAACTAATATCATCAACCTACCACTTGATTCAGTTTCCCCCTCGTTTCCCTCGTCTCCCTCAGAATCAGTGTCATCATCTGTCTCGCCTGAGCATTGTGCCGTTTCAGGACCGTCCATGTCATTGCCCTCATTAGGGTTTATGCCTAGTTCACAGCATTTTTTATAATGAGCTTTACTTTTCATATGTTTTGTTAAGTTGCCTTTTGTTTTAAAACTAAAAAAATAAATTGTCAATTGTTACGATGATTATGATATTTGAACACTTCTTATAATATAAAAAGTTCAATCAATATTGGTTTGATATAATTACCTAAACACGCAATGTATGCAAGTATAAGGGCGTACGTCGGTGTGTGTACGAATGTGTTTCTTCAACATAGACGGTTTCTTGCAACGAATTCCACATTCCGAGCATACATACCGTCCTCTACCACGTCCACGAACATACGTATATTCTTCATTGCTTTCGAAACCTCCTGCTAATTCTTTTTTAGGTGTTGCTGTATTTTCAGAGTTGTTCTTGAGGTCGTCCAATTTCTTTGTTTCTAGTAACTGTAAATTCTGAAATACAAAATAATATAAAATAACAATAGTCTTAATATATTTATTGTATTAATGGTAAACTTCCCATAACATTGTTATTTTATTACATCATCACATACTACAACATCACAATACGTACATAAATAAAAAAAAATTATTGTAATTTATTTTGTGTATTTTATTGAATTGACTGAAACATAAAATTTACTTTCCCGCGTAGACAAATATGCGGATGCAGCTAGCTATATATATATTATTTTTTTAAAATGAATATATGTAGACGCAAGTAACTAGACTAGGGAGACTCAAAGGTCCCTTAAGTGGGACAAGATACTATTTTATTATTTATTTACAACAATAAGTTGTAGTTGTAGTATCTAGTCAATAAATGTGAAGACGAGTGAATGAACAAATAAACATTTCTCCTGTACATTAACATGTAAATAAATACTATTTATAGATATATAATAAAATTTATAATAATATTAATCTAAATTTAGTATATGTATACCTGTTTGCCGTCCTTCGAATTTTTATTCCATTGCGATGAATGAGTCAATATAAGATCCTGTTTAATCACAGCGACGGCCACGGCTTGCGGTCGATGACGTGAGTCATATAAAGACATAGCAGACGACGCTGACAATCCCAGCGGGTCTGGCGTCAGCTCAGATAATAACTGTAAACATATTCACACACTTACCATACATTCGACAATAACACATGTAGTGATTAACTATTCAATATCTCAATTGTAATTACCTGCCAATTACTGTACATGGACAGAAAATGTTGATTTGGTACGTATGTCGGCTGTGGTCGATTTATTGTACAATAAAAAACTTTTGTGGAACATTTGAGACCTAAATATGTATATGCATTGCCATTTAAGTAAAGTTGACCGTAAGCTTTAGCTGGACGGGGAGTTTCGGGAGATACTAAAGGCATTGTATTTGCATTCGGCGTGATTCCGTGATGTCTTTTTGGAGTGAAGGTCCCTGGTTTTAGAGGCAAAGTAGAAGGTCGTAAGAATTTTGGTTTCGTTTCTTCTAAAACAGGCTTTGATACCACATTTTTTTGAAAATAAGATGTCTCAGATCTCTCATTTTGATTAGAAACAGAAGTTGCTGTTTCCTGCACATTAATATTTTTTTGGACTTCCGTTGAACTTTGAATTTGGTTATTATAGATTTCCGATTTTGTTATCAAATTTTCAAAATTAAAAGTTTTTATTTCATTTTCAGATTTAATGACTACAACTTTGGATGATAGATTAAAACTAGCCTCTGTATTTTTAGGCTTACTTGACAAATAGTTCGTATTTTCTTTTAAAACTGGTGTTCTTGATGGACTATCAGCATTTCGTTTAACACATCCGTCACTACGCACCGTCGTCCTAGTGTTATTCATTAAATAACTTTTCGCTACGATAGGCTCATCTACGTGTTTGATTTTGATAATTGGAACACTGGAGCTGCTTAGTATTTCCGAACCATAGTCCTTTTGCGGGTTAATTCTTTCAATATCTGGATGGGATTTCATATTTGGACTTCTGGTACTTAGGATTTTGTCATAATTTATAACTGAAGGTCCTTTACCTGAGTGTAGATTGTACGATATATTTTCTTGATGGTTTTCATATGTAGTCTTTGTTGTATTTTTATAGTTATCGTTAGTTTTCATTTGTGAGCTTGAATTCCCCATGTATAAACCTGGAGTATTTGGACCCGGTATACCAGGTACATGAGGTATTAATTTTCCACCATGCAATATGGTTGTAGCGCCATTTGGAGAAGACGTGGGACTCAATGGAGGCAAAGTTAAAGGATTGTAAGCTGTTATAGCACTAAGAGGTGGAAATTGGAAGTGAGTTATATCGTGAATGCCTATCATATTTGCACTCTGTGAATTTGGTGTTGATACTGATGCTCTAGGAGTCTGATTTTGCGAGGTCGAAATGAACTCCTTTGGTGTTGGTGGATTATGAACAATAGTACCACCAGAATGTAGGCCTGATCTGACGACGACACTACTTGCTTCAGAGTCATTCGGGTACTTTGAAGGCGAAAGATTTTGATGTATTAAAATAGGAGATAATTGCGTTTTGCTTGGCTCTATACGTAATGTTGTCGTACTTCCCGAATGATCAACTATTTTTACTTCTCCGCCAAACATTTGTAGCGAAGTAGAATTATGTCTTATATGTGGTGAAATTTCCTCCAGCGATCTTAATGCTACTGAATTAACTTCCATGCATCTAAGTTTTGGCTGGGAATATAAATCGTTTGAACGAGGCGAGCTGCTATCAATTAGTCTTGGGCTATAAGTGTCTCTGCTATCAAGTCTTCGTTTTGGGCTAGATTCTTTGGATTTAAGCTTTAAGGTTTCAGTCTTCTTATTAAACTCTGATGGAATTCTAGTATCAACAAGCCTTGTATTTCCTAGAAGCGGGCCAGGAGATGGCAATGGGGCAACTATATCATTACAATCTGGCTTCATAATTACTAAATTATCTGGTTTGTTTTTGAGGGGCGGTGACTTTGTAGTCATATTTATTCTTGTAGAAGGGCTCGTTAGATTTTCTGGTAAGCGAACGTTAATTGAATTACTTCTTACATACATGTTATCGGGTCTTGCATTTTTCATATCTTTATGAGATAACGTTGAATTATTAGTTATGCTTCCCTTGCAATAATACATTCTATGTATATCTAAATTATCAGCACTTCTATAAACAATTTGACATACAGGGCAAACATAAAGAGTTCCTAATCCGTCAGCTAAATCATTTGTTAAAGAGCTAAGTCCATTAGCTTTTGTTTTAAGCAAAAGGTCTTTTATTATTGAACCTTCCGGGTTTAGAGGGTGTTTGTGGTCTTCAACAAGTTGAACAAAGCTTTCTGAGTGCGATCGCTTTCTTAATATGTTATCATTTTCGTAAGTTTGTTTTGTTAAATTTAATGGAGTAATTTCGGATTTAATCTCTACATCGTTTAAAAACATTTTATTTTTTTCCGCTATCTGCTTAATTTTACCATATTTTTTTTGTAAAGGAGTCTCAATAACATCAACAATGGCTTCATTGTCTGATATAATTTTCGAGATATGTTCAGTAAGAAAGTTTGCATTTTGTGAAAGAGATTTCTTTATCTTCTCTTTTTCTTCACTTGGTTGGTAAAACGCTGCTCTAAACTTCGGTTTATAAATCGATTTAGATTTTTTGTTGTCATTTAAAGAGCAAGTAGTACTCACAGATGTGCTGTCACTTGGTAATTCAGGTGAGGAAAACTCATTACATCTGTTATTTTCTAAACGAATTATAGACGCATCTGAACCAGGGTCAGATGCAGAAGTAGGTGGTATTGATGTATCACTTTCAGAACCACCAGATAAATCTTCTTCATGTATTGTTGTAGATACATCTCCTCCTTGTGATCTTAAAGCATGTGTTCTTGATCTACGATGCTTATATAAATTTGACTTGGTTTTAAAAGCAAATCCACAAGGTATGCAAGGATACGGCCTCTCATTAGTATGAGCTCTGATATGTTTTTGTAAAACTGAAGGTTTGGCACATGATATTTTACAATATGGGCATACGTACCGCCCAGAACCTCCGCTATACGATTCTTTTATAAAATCATTTTCAAGGATTTCAGTCTTATTTAAAAATTCTTCAGAAAAACTGGTTTTACCAGAAATTTGAACAAAATTATTTACATCGCTTAATCTAAGAGTTTCATCTTTATAATTAGTTTGTACATGTTTCTCCATTTCTATGTTTTGCTCATCGTATTTATCTTTAATTTTTTCTATTTCAGGATGAGCTGCTGCAATACTTCCATTTGTAATTGTTTGACTACTTGCAACATGTGTAACGCTCGTTTCTTTTTGACCGCTTTCTTCTCCTTTAGTCGAACTATTCGGAAGTGGCGATAATGTAGATGCCATTTTCTTAAACTTTTTGTGTAGATAGCTGTGATCATTGTTATTAGAAAAATTAGCTTCTAAACGTTTTTCTTGAGTTAGCGGCATCCTTATACGCGACGTTTAAACCTGGAACAAAATATTTTTATTTATTTAATTATAAATGCTTTAACTTTATCATTAATATTTAACCAAAAAATCCAAATAAGAGTAATTAATATATTTAAAAAAAAACACAATATACAATATGCATTTATTATTATTTGGTATTTGTCGCGTCTAAAGAGGAATATAAGTTGATTGTTGATTTTGTTATAAATTGATTATAACTATTAATTATACTCAAAGCAAATATTAGAATGAAATTAAGAAATACTTTACTAAGGGTACCTTTAATACCCTTACACATGCGTAATTTAATTTTAATAATGTATGTGCTTACTTAACTGAACTTAGCCTATGCTGGCACATATTTGTTTGGTATTTTTTAAAATACTCCTTACACTGTAAAGTGTATTAATGTGTACCTACTATTACTAATTACTACAAGAATACCTCTGTTGTAGTTTAACCAAATGTTTTTTTTATACTACATTGAATTTCATCGTGTAGTCCTATCATGTCAATTTTTTATACGTACATCTCTTAAAATAAAGAAAAAGGGTTCACAATTATCCAAACCAATACTTTTTACACTAAAGTAGTTTAGTGATGTTTATTTTTATTCCAAGAGCCATTAACAGTGACTATATCTATCGTTTAAAATCTGTATACCGTAATAGTTTATATAGATTTTATTTTATTTTGTTATTATTGTTTTCAACATTACTAGATTCTAAACTGTCCACCCAAAAAAAAAATTGCGTTCCTATTATCGGAAGCCAACGTCGTAATCTCTCAGCAATGAAAGATTTCATAAATATAAATATTCCCTCAAATCAACGTCTTCATAGAAGTTTACAACCCAAAAATACAGAAGTTATTGATTTTAGCGCACGGATACTTTATCTAGTATGCAAATATGCTTTTATATTAAAAACATTATTTTGTTTAGTTCTAGATATTTGATAAGTGCTATTTAGATTGCCCTGATACCTTATACCGATGCAGCAAATTATTAAACCCTACGTGTGATTGCATTCTATTTAGAGTATCTTGTGTTTGAACATAAAAAAATATTTTTAATGTGTTTTACTTTTTTTAACATTATATTATATTATTTCTTATTTACACACTTGAAATTATACACAATCTTGTTAAAATTCCAAACAAGTAGGGGGCTACTACGTTAAACTTTGAAACGGAGTTAAAATATATGTGGGCTTAAAATTTTGAATATTAATATTAATTAAATAACTTTATCATGTAACTGGTTTGGCTAGTAAGAGTATAATATTTAGTCAATGTACACTATGTCTCACTTGCCAAATTTATATAATAAGTCTTGCGTATATCTAATCATAACTATTATCTCTGGAGCTAACGATAAGTTTTATTTCGTTTTAATCATCAATATTAAACATAAAATTATTAATTAAGACACGAGCAAAGTACATAAATAGGGGCATTATGTTGCGGCTGTTGACGCAACGCGCATGTGCTGCTCTATGTTATGTCTAATAGTACGACGTGACATCATTATGACGTAAGCCGAACTTGCGCTTTACAAACGAGGATCTCCCCATCTTTGAATCTCGATATATTATTTTTAACTTCTCGACTTATAAATAAACAACAATACCACATGATTTATTTTAATTGTTTCGCAAATCACGAAGAGGAACTATGAAAAAATATTTTTAGATATATGTTTAAATATACTTAATGAAATTGGAAAGTGTTATTGTTTAATATTTATTATTTGCATTTTAAAAGCTCTTTAAGCCATCACGTCATTTTTCTATAATGCATTTTTCTTCATATATCAATTACAAAATATTATAAACGCTTAAAACGTAGTGAGTGAGATGTGGTTATGCAAGTGCGGCTGTTCATTTAGCTACAATCCAAATACTTGTAGTGGAGTGACGACCTCGCTTTGCGCTCACTCGAGGCATTTGTGGAGGGCTGCGTTGCTGCGTTCCAAGAAGGCGTTACAATTTCTGAGAACCGGAGACAAGCAAGCCGCTCCGCTCGTTTATAACGAACGGGCAAATAAGCGCAGTACGCATTACGCACACAAATGTAGTTGATTGCTCTGTTGCTCGGATCAGTGTAACGATGTGTCGCCTTAACTGAGCCAGTGTGCGCTTTTATTAAATAGTAGATCGTGATTGTACGTTATTCGAAGAATATAGACCAAATTAAAATCATTATTGTTTACGAGATGTGGTATGTTTATTTTGTGACTACATTTAAATTATTATAGATTCAAATATTTGTATGCACTACAAAAATGCATGAACTGGTTCTAAGGTGTTATAGAAAACCAAAGATATATTAGAGACAAAGGAATCCCGATGGTCGGCCGCCGCCCGCCGGCCTGGCGCCAAGCCAGGCGGCCCTGGCGACGCCTGTGTCTGCCGCCAGCCTGTTTTGCTCCTACTTATTCCATTTAGCGTATTTTATGTTAAGCCGTTCTGTGTACCTGCACTAAGTAATATATGGAACCCAATAACCAAGAGCTTGCTTTAAATGTTAATCAATTTTTTTTCAAAATATCGCAGAACTTTGTATGTGTTACATTGTGTGTTCGTGTAAACATAAAATTTTTGTTTATGTTCTTTTAACAAAATCCCCACATTTATCTTAAAAAATTGTAAAATATCTAGTTATTTTTAAAATAAACATAGTTGGAAATTAAATTTCATATAATCGTGGTTAAATTCTATAAATAATACGTATAATATCAAATATTTTTGACCATTTGAGTTCTTACTTTTATTTCAAGGTCACTCTTTCAATTGTTTATCTTTAATATTGTATTATGCAAAAAAATTACGATATAGTTATTAAAATAAGGTGCTTAATACTATTAGGAAACAAATAGATACATTCGTAGTTTCAAAACGTCTACTTCTGGACCTGTCCATCGATCGGACGTAATTCCACTGCGAAAACATATACAGAACGTGCAATAATGCAAGCTTTAACAGCTTGCATTATCGAAAAGCTGATCAAAAAACATGTCTTACCGGCCGCGGACTAATGAATCAATCCACCATTATATAAAAGGTATCCTCAGTATCATTTGTTTACTTCTCCTGAACATATGTCAACAAGTCCGATAGGCTGCATTTCACCCGCGCGCAAGTGAATCATCGTTAATAATTGCGCGACGATCCACGCCACGACACACACACACTTGCATACACCTTTTGTATCGTCACACTTGTGTCACTACACTTCGGCTGAAGAGCGCAATTCTTTTCACTTATGATAATTACTGATGTGTATGTAATTTCCAATTTTGCAGTAGAGCATGTAGCGTGAATGTATTTCGGCTACATGTATATACGAGGAGCGAGCGACGCACGTTACCGCGCCGCGACTGGCTGTTCAACTGTTTTTAGTTGTACTTTGTCGTCGGCTCGTATCGCTCCGTTCCGTTCGGCCGTAGGCAACCTCCGCCCGCCGCGCCCCGCGTGCCGAACCCCGCGCGCTCCCCCGCGCCCCGCGATCTCTCCGGCTGCCTCTCTGACTGTACGCCCGACGCTCGCTGTAAAGAAGTGATTCATGGCGCGTTCTATCTATCTCCTTCCTTCACCGCAACCGGATCGGTCGCTCGTTGTAATCTATTTATACGTATCTATGCACGGACTTTAACACTACGATTACAGTGCCATCTTTTACGGATTTTCTATACAATTATGCAAAATATGTACCTACTCATTCGATATAAATTTCCTGTTCGCGATGTTGGGTACAAATATATTATTTTCTGTCAATGAAGCTGTAATAGTACGTAATTGCTGTAATCAGTTTTAGCAATAACAACTTCAAAATTCAAGTACTGTTTATAATTACAAAAAATAAGCTCTAAAAGTACGATAATTATTATTGGTAGCCTCAATCATATAGTTTTAATGCAGCAGTGATTTCGTAACGGTTGCGCTCGGCTAGAACGGGTATTGGTTTTATGTGCCACTGTTCATTTTACATTCTTCGTATGTGTTAAACGACTGAGATATATTTACGAAAATGTTGTATCTAATCTATATTATTACCTCGATTGAGGAAGAAATCATCTCAAATGCAAAATCATACCCATATTGTTATTGCAAAGAACTATTTAGTATCTATATAAAATATTGTTTATAACTTTTAAGTTGTATAAAGAGCTGGCATTTTCCTATATTTAAATTATCATATGAACTCGCTATCGCTAAGACCTCTTTATCAAACTGTTAGTTCATTACTTATTTCGCTCAAAGACAAATAAGACCGCGTCACTATGGTTATTAATCTAAATATTTAGTTACTAAATTGTATAATGATAAGCAACAGTGGAGAAACTCCTCAGTACTCAAGTCAGATATGAATGTATAAACATTATTTGCAATGATAATTCAAGGCGCTTATCAGTTGTGCGGAGGCGATGACGCACGCGCTATGTTGATAGCGAGCAGTCGCTCGATTCTTGCTCAGGAAACTAGTGATACACGGAACATTGATACTTATACAATATTCAATTAATAAAGTAGGTTATATCACCGAAATAATATATTCATCTATATTATAAGTATCCCATATATAATTTTAAGTAATAAAATATTATCTTGTTAAAGTTGGCTTCAAAAAACGAAATGAGCTAATTACTTTATAAAAATAACACTAGTATCTCAATGAAGATATAGCGCGCACGAGAGTGGGGCCGCCTGGCCGCGGAGCACTTGTTGCGTTGTTTCTTTCGACGTTCTCCGCCTGTTGCTGGCATGCTACGTCATCACGCGACCTTGAGTGCATGCCACAGGGGTGATTCCATATCGGAACTTAAAAATAACATCAAGGTACTTATATTTTTTTAGATATTCCGTCTTAATCTAAATAAATAATGTACCATTCAGTAATATATATTAAAAACAAACGATTAGAATTGTAGCTAACGTGTAAATTGCTGGTCCGGTCAGGCGCCATAGAGTCGCGTGGGCGGGAAACCCGTCTTGATGGCGAGCGTTGAAATGAACACAATATTTATCTACATTCTACACACACGAACACGTAGAGCGTTTCTACCTACATTAGATGATTTAGCAGATGAGAAACTACATATTTAAAAATTGGTACCTATTTTTGTGTCAACACGTGTGTTATGTGAATTTGATTGTGAAGGTAATTCGTTGGTTTTACTCGTTTATATTTATAGGAAATGTGATGTAAAATATGAGTATAGTGTGCCTATTAGTAATAGGTGTGCGACAAACGAAAGCCTCGATACGAGCAAGGATTCCCCCACTCTAGTCGGGCTTCCCTCGGAACCAGGTCATCGGCTGGCTGGCCTGACCGCTATACGGGTCCACGCTGCTGCGAGGTGCGAGTTGCGACGGGCTTGCTCTCGGCCGCGCCCCGCCACCATTCTCCTTGTTAGGTGTTCTGTACACCGGCTACGTAACGCCTACTTATTTATACCAAACTAATCGATAGCGATGAATGGCACGCAAACGCAAAGGAATTTAATGAAAGTCTTGGACACATAATATAAATATTTTATTAGGAGGTATACCACAGTGAGATAGTTCACCTTTCTACTTAGTTTAAAGTTAATTTGAAACTTTAGATAAACATTTTTTCGTTTTATATTTATATACAATCACATGATACGGAAGAAAGATGTATAATAATTAGTAACTTAATGGTGATTCTTAGTTATTAATTATTATACTAATGTTATAACGACATAGAAAGCTGGTCACGTAAATATTTTTGCAATCTTTTGGATTGTTTTGCATCTCCTTATAGCGTGGATAACCAGCGTATAGTGAGGATAGTCAGTTCAAATGTCTGTATCGTATATTCAAAGTTCTCGGAAAACGTGCATGCCTTATTTTTAAATGTGATTCGTCTATATAAATAAATTAATAATTATAACATTAATTAATTTATCAATTTAAACAAATGATACTTAGATTCAAGCTTATTCTATTATTTTACTATGTTCATAACATGCGGTGGGATAATTATATCCTCGCATGCAAAATATGTGATGTATAATGATATATAAATTGAGAAATACAATACATATATCATGTATAACTTTTTATTTGACAAGCATTAACTAACACGACATAAATGATAATGTGTACGTAAAAATAACTTAATATTTTAGCAATCATATAAGTTGACATCATAAACGAAGGGTAGGTAAATAATAATATAATCAATGAACAACTAATAGAAGTAGAAATTTTAAATATCGGTATACCAGTACAAATTCATTGAAAAATAAAATACTCTACGCTATAAACGTCCAACAGTAAAAAACTGATAAAACAAGTAACTAACTTCACCTAGATGTGAAATATGTTTAAGTGCTTAATTAATGAAGTAAAAAAAACACCTGTAAACATATAAAATACTGTCAATATCGCCATCATTTTAATGTATTAAATGCCGATATGTATGTGCGAATTGTGATAATAATATACATGAGTCAGCGAAGCCACACTTGACCAAATAAATAGCTAAGAATTCATTCTCGCTAGTGTTTTATACAATGACGCCAATTATTGTTTGGATTGTATGAAATTGTACATATATATATATATATATATATATATATATATATATATATATATATATATATATATATATATATATATATATATATAATATATATATATATAATATATATATATATATATATATATATATATATATATATATATATATATATATATATATATTATATATATATATATATATATATATATATATATATATATATATATATATATATATATATATATATATATATATATATATATATATATATATATATATATATATATATATATATATATATATATATATATATATATATATATATATATATAATATATATATATATATATATATATATATATATATATATATATATATATATATATATATATATATATATATATATATATATATATATATATATATATATATATATATATATATATTAAAACAATCTACAATTAGACGTCAATGATATAATTTATACACAAAAAATTCCCTACTTCGAATTTCGTAACTTTTTTGAGTGAAATGCTACGAACTCTAAATAGATTTGGCGTATGTCCCTTTCATCATAAATACAGTCCCGAAGTGTCAGAGAGGCGAATCGGGATTACCGTTGGTAATTTGCCAGAGTTTGAGTTTGGGGAGGTGTTCCTGCTTCCGAGATGCATTCTTTACACCCACACAAATTTTATTCTATAAAAAGAATATTTTATGATAGCTTGTTGTGTTCTAAAGTGCTCATGTGATTTACTCGTAAAATAGATTCAGTACTTCAAGCAAGTTCCGTATTTATATAAGAAATATAAGTAAAGTAATTTAAAAAAATATATTATGATTACACTTAAATGCACCCTGTGTGTTCTTTTCATAACTAATTTTCTCTGTTATTTCGTATTTTTTTACATTTATCTCTAGTATTTTCAGGAATATTAAGAGTTACAAAATATTTATTACACTGTTCTACACTATAAAATATACATCAGATATATATATATATATATATATATATATATATATATATATATATATATATATATATATATATATATATATATATATATATATATATACATATGGCTGCTATTGCGATCGTCCGAAATTTTTTTCATTATGACCCCGTCCACGATCAGTCTTGTTGGCTTTTCTGTGACACCATACCATACGACAATATCATGCGGCTCTTGCTTAAATTAAAATTCTAGGTTAAGGTACGGAACCACCTCGAAAGAAATAACAGCCTTTACTAACGGAACTTCACTTTGATTTCTCTCTGTCTGTTTGTATATTCAAGGAAATTAGACATAGTATTATAATTATTTATGTTAATTAAAAATGTAAAGGGCAACTTGCACACATACTTGCGTATAACAATGAAAAGTAAGTCATAAACATTGGTATAAATTAGAAACATTTCACCTTGACTTCATATTCGCAACTTATATTCAGACAAGATTACTTAATATAGCTTACTAATTTTTGCTAAGTATAATTCTAGAAATAAATACATTTTATAAGAAGATAAGTTATGATAAAAGATAACAAATATAATAAAATAATAGATATAAACTGTAACAAAACTCACACTGTAATCAAATTTTTTGTTTTTTTTTTGTTGTGAGTTTAATACTGTTAGCCCTATTGGCCTTGACAGCGACACCGGTTGGGGAGGGAAGAGGGTACTCCGTCCCTGAGAAGTAGCAACCACTATCGTATCTGCTTAAAAGGAAACGTCGGTGACAAGGGCGTCCCCTGCGGGACTCGAACCTCGGCTTGCGGCTGAAGACCGGACTGGGGTATGTTCCCTATTCTTAACAAACCAGCTGTGACCTGAAGACGCGACTGGAGAAACTTAAACTAATCTACAGGAACCTAGCAGTCCCTAACCGCTGGACCCGGCCACGCCAACGCGCGGTCGTGCCGTCAAGTATGCTGGACTTCGTCGTCGTTTCCGTCGACGGTGGTGTGAATATCGTATATGTGTTTTGTGCTTCCTTTGCAGTACTCTTAAATTGATTCCATAAAAAAAAAGAAATAAACAATTAAGTAAGTAGGTAAGTCATCGTATTTATATGATGTTATATTTACTAAGATTATATAAGCTGTCTTATCATATTAAAAACAGTTTTGTTCACATCAAACATATTATGTACCTAAATGTTTTAAAAATATCGGGCCAGTCCGAGTGATAGTCGCGCACCGAGGGTTCCGTAACTATTTCATGATTGTAGCTATCTGAGGTAATTAAAGTAAGGACAAAGTTAGTTAGACAAAGTTTGCGGTCGTATACACTCATTTTGTATGAAACGAATTGCAGTATAATTTTGTAATGGTTTTTTTATGGGATTTATCTATAAGTTTTAAATTTTCGGATTGTTTGTTGTTTGTTTGTTTGTACTATAAGTTCTAACTTATTGCCAAATTTCTAAATTATAGGTCAACGGGAAGCACCCTGTAGGTTTTGATTACGCAGTAATTTTCACACAAAATGCAAAAAAAAATATCTTTACATTTCGTTGACTTAGAAGCTTCAATTTTCTGGTGTTTTAATAATGAAGAGGTTATCGAATTGGATGTATGATTTTGAGAAAATGGTCTTGACAGAGGGACAGCAAACTCCGTCTGCTTAGAGGGACAACAAATTGATCCTATAAGTCTCCTATAAGGCTTCCGTGTTTTTCTTGTTGTTGTTAATATCCTGGTCGATGCGTCCGGCTGGCTCAGGCCCGATATGGATGGTGCTCGAGTCCGGGTTCCCGCAAGCCATATACTCGGTCTTTGACACATTCAGTTTAAGACCACCGTGCACTTGCGTACCTTCCAGGCGTTCACTTTATGCTCCAGCATCAGTTGGTTCTCGTCGGTTGCAGTATATGTCATCGGCACACATCATCAGCCAGGGAGGCTGGCCTTGGATGTGGGCCGAGACAGTATTAAGTACTACATTGAATAAGAACTTACTAAGAGCTGAGCCCTAGTGAACATCTACTGTAATCGGGAAGGGCTTGGTGTCGCCAACAGCGGTCCTAACCACTGAAGCGAAGTCGTTGTACATATCTCTTATAACCTCAATATAGGCTTCAGGGATCCCCTTGGATCGCAGTGCCCACCCGATACACTGGCGTGGCACACAGTCAAAGGCCTTTTGCAAGTCCAAAAAGGCCACATGCAGAGCTATCTTTTTTCCCTGTAAGATACTGGTTGAAACCCATACCGAGACTCACAGACAGTACACTGAGACCGATCATGCGCTTCATGAAAAAGAAGTTCATGGTGTGGCTTATAATCTTAATAACTACTGCAATCTCGAACTATAACTACTGCAGCCCCTATAACTACTGCAATCTCGAACACTACCCTTTCCTTTGGGAAATAGGGATAATAAAGCTGTGCCGCCACCGATATGGCATCATTCAAGTATTCAAGATACGATTTAACAGGTCAGTAAGTATAAGCACACCTACCTACCGCTTTTCCGTTCTTCATGTGTCGAAGACAATTACGAGTTTCGTCAAGGGTTATTTAAGCAACAAGTCCGAGGTTAGGAGGTAATTCATGAAGAAGACTACAAGAGTGTTTAGCAGCTCCTTAAAGTAGCTTCTACATCTCTCCTGCACAGAGACTGCATGACTATAAAGCAACGTGCTCCGAGAATCTCTGACGCAAAGACATTTTGAAATATCCTGTGTCGCTTTATCTCGAGCACGAGCCAGTATGTATATGAGCTTCTGCTCCTCTACAGTTTCAGGTTTATCGTATAATGGCGACAAACTTTCGCTGCGGGACCTGGCTACAGCTCTTTTGCTGGCACGTTTCGCTGCTATGTACTCCAGTCTGTCTTCAGGAGAGTTGGAATGCTGCCACTCTTTAAAAGCAACCTTCTTTTCCCAAATAACCCTCAGCACCAAGTCATTCCACCACCATGTCTCCCTGTCGATAACACGTCCACCTTTAGTAATGCCAAGAACTTTCTCGCTCGCAATGATTGCTGAATGAGCTCGATCCCAAGCAACCTGAACGTTCTCGGTATTAGTCAGTAGATTTTGACTCTCCACGTCTGCCACGAAGTCGGTCTGCATCGGTCCATTTAACAACCACCACTTGATCTTAGGCTTGCGTTTCTCAGCTACTTTCTTTTTCGGAGTAACATTATAGTCCATGATAAGGAAGCGATGTTGCGACGTCAGGCTTTCACCAGGAATGACCTTACAGTTGGTCACCCTGCCTATGACATCGTCTAGTTAGCTAATAATCAATTTGAGTTGAGTGAGACCCGCTCTTGTACATTATAAGGTACTGAGGTTTCTTTTGGAAGAAAGAGTTCACGATGGCCCAATCAGACGCAATGCAGGTTCTAAGAGAATTTTCTCCCTCTGCATTGCAAAGACCATATCCAAAACCCCCGTGAACACATTCATGCACATTAGCGACCAACCGACGACTACTTCGGTAGACGGTGTAGGACCTCTTCATACTGCTCCCAGAATGTCTCTTTTTCAGCCGCGCTACAACTCGCATGGCGAGCATAGGCACTGATTAAGTTTATCGTAACTATCTTTTATTCTGAAAAGATCTTATTAACAAAAATAGTTTACACCAGACGGGTCAGGTACTTAACAGATACATTTCGAAAACACCGTCAAAATATTTAAAAATTTACACAATATGATATCTTTATAAATATGTTAAATTAGCAGATATTATAATAGTACTAGTGGACGGCGTTGTCGATCATCACCTACTGGTTGCTTATCTTTTTCCATTAAGATCCATGAGATTGTAGATCCCACGTGTTAGATTTTTACATGACAACGAAAACTGCTCATTACACTTAATTATTATTACTAAAGATACTTTTCTTCTCTCATTCTCATTTTTTAGTTTAGCTAATCCATTTTGGTTTTACATCAGATGTTTCAGATACTTTATATTACGTAACAAAATGTCAATGGAAAATGTCCATTACGTTAAATGACTTTTGTTAAGGTGCCATTTCCGTATTTCGTGTAGTTTAGCTGGACGCAACGGTTCTTCATGAGTTGTTCATGTTCTAATTCTTGGATTTTCATTTTTCAACGAAAAATGCTCATCACGCTCAACGACTTTTACTATAGAGTGATTTTCGAGTTCCTTATAGTTTGGACGTTCTATTGTGATTCTACATCAGGTGTTCCAGATCCTTGACTTGTATATGTCATTGGAAACTACGAATCAAGTTTAATCATTTTTGTTATGGTAGCATTTCACTAGTTCTAATAATTCAGCCAGTCTACTATAGGTCTGCATCATGCTTGTCTTTAAAATGTATTATACCTAAGATCCAGCCCCGACCTTACAGATATACAACAAAAAAGTATTCATAAGTCCTGTATATCCGAAGATGTGTGTGTACAAACAGACGAATAGACAGACAAAAACCTTTAAAATCATAGATTCATATTCTATTAGTGATTTTACATCGCCCTGCATAATTTTATCGTAAGAAAATTATGTACAGACAAAATTTTTTCACTGTTTTAATATATATAGATAGATAGAAGATAGATAAATAGTAAGTATCTACTATCTAGTTATTAAATATCCAATCCTTTTCATTTGGAATTTCTCCACAATACTCAATTTTCCAGGGTCAGCTTATAGACTTCTGACTGCGTTGCGCTTCAGTTTCTTTTAACTTTAGTAGTAGTCAACCTTTTCTCATGTTATACATTACCTCTGTATTTTGCAAATAAACTTCGTTTTTTTATTCCAAGTACCTATCTTCTGGATTTGTCGTAATTTGTTATCATTTGCTAAGTTTCCCCTGGGAGCCTGGTCCTCCACTTCTCCATGGCCAGCCAATTTCTCACCGCACACCCCAGATCGTGCGTGGCGCCGGTTGCTAATTGGATGGTATGCGATAATCGTAATCTATCCCGTTGTACTTCCATGTTGACTTTCTTGGAAATTAGTTGAAGTAGTTTCCCCTTGCCTTCTGCACCAACCATTTCGGGGATTATTAATATCCGAAGTCCGCTGTAGCCTCTTCCTCACGGTCACCTAAGTAGGTGTATGGTTGTACCGCCATTCCTAGGTCACCAGAGCTTCGTCTGTTGTCAAGCAGGAGGCACCGCGAAAGCCCAAGGCTGCACCACTAGCTATTCACACGAACCACTAAATCGAGCAGGTGAGGATGATAGTTGAGGCCGGAAAGGTATAACCCCTCTTACAAACTGTAGTTAATTTCATACAAAATGATTGGAAATTTAAGTTTATAATTTTTTATAAGCAGTACTTTCCAAAGCGGAACCTGCAATCATGAAATAGGTACAGAACTCTCGGTGAGCGGATACTACTCGCAATGACCGATATTTTTTATATAATTGCCTATTGCCATAAAAATACATTTAAATTTGACTCTGCTTTAACATCAGTTGGTCGTGTAAATAAATACACTGATATTGGGTTATTTGGCTTGCAAGATGAACAAAATCAAACTTCTAAGTCAACGCAATCAAGAGATATAAACATGTATGCTCCGTTTTTGCCGCAATTTGAATTAAATTCGCTGCAAAATTAGTGCATACGACTGCAAATTTAAGTTTGTACATTTTTGTAAGCTATACATTCGCTGACTTGCAAACATGAAGTTGCAACGGAACCCTCAGTGAGCGAGTATTCTTCGGACTTGAGCGATATTTTGTATAAGTCATTATACTATAGTCATTACATTAAAATATATTTGTATTTAAAATCAATGAAAAAGTAATAATAATATTCTTTATTATACACCACAAATAAAATATAAAAAAAGAAGAATGTACAGCAGGCGACCTTATCGCTATAAGCGATCTTAAGGTGTAGGAATATTCCAAAACGGTAATAGGTAATTTATTTGTTATAAATTACCTATTACAGTTTAGGTAATTTATTAGTTAACCTTATAATATATGATATTTCAAGATAATGCCTAATAGGTAAGTCTCGTTGTAGATAAGAAAATAATTGTAACAAACAATGACAGCCTCGGGCCGTGAGTCGTCATTAGTAAGTTGTGTTGAACCGGTGTTGAAATTCTCGGAATCCCCTAGCACGCGCCACCTCCCGCTGTCCGCCGTCCGCTGCCCGCCGCCGCCTCAGGTTACAAACTTTTTCACATTTAGGTACCATTCCGACAATTCCAGGAAACAAGGAATCCTTCTCGCTAAAATTGTTATTTTCGAGAACAGAAAATTATTATTATTTAAAGAATAATGACATTGGATTGATAATTTAATATTATGGGAAAACACTCTATTTAATATGTATCGCTTACGTAATTCGGCTAGAGACTCATTACCATTTGTATTACTAGAAAATTAACTGTTTATTGATAATAATTAATAATTGTAGACAACCATCGTTCAATAAATTATTCTAAAGGTTCCGGACCTCAGAATATCACTCATTTTTATGAAATTTGCCACGTATCCAAAACTTACGGTGACAATAAATTGTAGCTTAAAAACTTACAAGCAGATGAAAAGAACTGAAATATATAGGTATAGCCCAAAAAAAATCATTACAAACTTATTTGTGTAGTGCATGTCATACAAAATGAGTATGCGACCGCAAGATTTTTTCTGAATATCGGTCTATCCGTTTGTCATGAACTTTTTTCAAGATCGCGGATAGATATCAATTTGTCAATAACATGTAAAAATCACATTTCTATGTTAATACAATCAATACATATAAAATACTTCGTTTTTGCGGCAATTTTCGTGAAAATCACGCTTGAAGTTCTATGTATATTTAAAACTATGAATGTAGGTACATAATAACACCGTAATTGAAAGAATTAAAGAAAATACTTTGAATAACACGTTTCTAGATATATATTGCAAAAAAATGCGTTGGTATTAAATATATTCTGGTTAAAAATCAAAACATGTTTATTATTTGGTCTTTTCTACTGAACAAATTAAACAAATAATTAATCATGTATTTCACGTCATTACTTCGAGTATTTATAAAAATTCATTTGTATAATAAATTAGCTAATACAAAAAAACAAAAGCGAAGAACCTAATGTTCTTTGTTACATTTAGACATTTTTATTTTATTTACAAAATTAAAAGTAAAAAACAGAACTCTTAGCATCTTCATCTTCATTTGTCGCACGCGTTGATCAGTATCATATCACATATATTCCTTTAAAAGACATAGTATCTTACTTCTAAGGTAACCCAAACAATAGATACGAGCGTTTATGATTAGTTTTTACCGCATTTTGTATAAAATTTGCTTCATAAGTTATAAGCGGCGGCTTCTCCTCCACGATCAAATGAAAATAATTTTAAATTATGCATAAAACACGACACATACTAAGGTAACTCTGATTCCAGGGTTCCATCAACAGCTCTAAACGATTAACATGGTGTAATAAAGCGTATAATGGTTAGAGCGATTGAATGAGTTCAATGAGGCGCGGGTTCAAATTTTTATATGTTTTCTTTAAGTATTTTTCTAACCATATTGTGGATTAACACTTTAAAAATCTATCCAACACAAAAATAACTGTCTAAGATCGAACCAGCTCCTGAGATTAGCGCGTTCATAGAAACTCTTCAGTTTTTTATAAAGTTTACTTTAATTTATTGAATATATTTGTGCTTACAATACACGTTCTTAAAATTATAAGATTAATATTACATTAATTATACAGCTGCATCAGCAGTTAACGTGTTCCAAGCAGGTGGAACGTACGATACACGTTACCTTATGCCATAGTTACTATACACTACACATATTTCAATACTGCATTTTCCAAATATATGTATAAAATTTAAATTAGACGGTGTTAGTAATTTTGAAGTTAATATATATAGTTGCTTATTATAAAGACTTTTAGCTAGAAAATGTTTTCAAAGTAGTTATATATAAAAAATAAAATGACTTGACAAACACAAGGGTGGCGCCTGCGGGCCTCGTGAACGTTGCCATAGTGATCCTTTATCCTTATGAATAGTTAGTTGAGCGTAATAAGTTGGCTGATTTTATCACAATAGTAGCGATCCGCTCGCGGCTTCGCTCGCTTGATCGATGTTCTCAGATTTACTCTATTATAATATGCATGTATTGTACTTGTATTTTTTTTGTTTCGTCTTTTCAAATCCTTTTGTCTAATAAATATTTTATATGCAATATTTTATCCGGGCAAAATGCTTCGCACGTTTTCGGTATCGGTATAAAACGTATTACCCGCATATATATCGGTAAAAATAGCCTAAGTGCCTCCACAGCCTCTTTTATCTTCTAGTGAACGTTTTTAAAAAAATCAGTTCAGTTGTTCCAATAACTAGTCCTTACAAACAGAAAGACGATATATATTTTTATTTAAAACCATATCTATAATATAGAGCCAATTTTTATAGATACAAGTGACCAAATACTTGCACGAATTTTCAAATATAAATTTGTCCTATAATTATTTCTACATACAACTGAAACCAATTAAATATATAATATCCAAGTTTATAAATGGATGTTATTAATAAATTGATTAAGTCAATGAATGTCGTAAATTTGTCGCGCAATATATCGAAATAACATAACGACATCGTCAGGCTAAATATTTTACATCGTGAATCATGCTATCAATATATTATCGTGTCAAAATTGAGCTCTTGTTCACAACAAAGATAGAACAATTTAGCATAGCGCACCATAAAATATGTATTTTACAAACTCACAAATATTAATGATAATGTTCAAAATTGTAATTCTAGTAAAATTAAGTATTAGGTGTTTTATAAGTTTAGAATTAACATTTTTATAGAGTCAAAATATATGAATACCTACATAAAACAATATCTCTGCTGTTCGTCAGCTGCCAAATTCATGTTTATGAGCGATTGAGCATAGTCACCGTTGATTCGCAAACAAGCTAGTAATGATGTCCCTCACCTTTTTCGACATTTTACCTGGCATAAGTAAAATAACAGTTGTACATTTTCGTTCGTAACAGAATTCATTTTAATTATTATAATTAGAATCCGTTGTGGCGCAGTGTGACAGTCGGAATTATTGTATTTCAATTATTTAGGTTATATTTGCTCGCTTTGATAAATTAATACAAAGCGCGGCATTAAGTTCCGCTTCTCAAGTCTCAACACTCGGAAAGCAAAAATGGAGTCCCCGCTTTATGATAAAAAATAAGTGTTAAAGAAATTTTTCCATTTATTACAATAGAAAAAATATTTAAATACTGCTACTACTATCTAGATATAACATTATCTACACAGTCAAGTTTTATAACATTACTTCTTTAGCAGCATAATTTATAAAATTTAGCTAATATTTCAGATTGAGTATGGAAAGTAAGAAAGGTAGAAATTTGGTCTACCAATTCGAAGACTTATAGAGTAAATTCAATAAAGGTCAATAAGCATTGTATTACGATGACCTAAGACTCTTGCATAATTTATTCTTTAAAGTAAGCAAAATTACATTTACATAAGTTGTCATATGTAGGTTTACGTATGTATGGATGCATATATAAATTGTATATATTTTTCATTTGAAATATGACATGTCACTATACTAAAATATAATATACTACCTACCTTTAATCTAAATCGTCTATTCTATATTAATCATTTAATTTCATGTATATTGTAGAATGAAAACGTATCGCAATTTTAGCACATTGACTTTTGGCTCTCGTAGAAGTTACTAAACCAGTACGTTCGAAGGTGCACCTGCCTTCACATAGTCTGTTGCAACGACATTTCAACTATTCGGTACATATAATAACTATAGACACTGAACATTTTACACGTTACGTAACAATTGATTCATAATATAAGAAGACATTATTGTAGAAATTGTCTTAGGTAATTTTGTTTAATTTACTTAAGATAAATAAAAACTCAATTCAATGTAGTGTTGTATGTTTTTTGAAATTTTATAGTTGTTTTTCAAGAAATATCTACTCAGCAAAGATAACTAGCTTGCCTAATAAAATTAGCTACAAATTTTCGTACGTGCATGCCTTACTAAGTGCTTCATAATATTGACTAATGCGGGGACTGTACCCCTCCCTTAAAAAAAATAAGAAATAGTATAAGTTACTTAAATTATCTATTTACATTTCTCATAAGTTCATCACATTTTTGTGGTTAGATCGTAGTTTAATCTGGAAACTTGTTATCAAATTAAATTCATGCATAGTCACCTGTTATTATCGTTTTATACCATTATCATGCTTATACGGCGTCATCCAGCTGTAATGTAAAAAGGAAAATATGCGAATTAAAACAAGCGCATCATTATAATGTGATGAATGGATGAGATGGTAAAAGTAAACGCGCGTACGAACCTGTGGGACCGGTCGCACAGAAGCCAGAAGCGCTTTTTGTCCCGGACGCCACAACCGCGGCGGCCGACCGTTAATGAAAAATATCAAATATGAAAGATCGGTTATATTGAAATAATATATTTTTATGTCTTAATCTGATGGAAAGCTATTAAAAAAATACATAACACAAATATGCGCAAAGTTAATAAAGAGTAGGCACAATGCACATAGTTCTTAGGATAGTTTAAATAGGATCATAATATATGACGTGTCTATCGTATAAAATTATCAGTCGTTTGATAGCAGATAATACTAATTACAGTAATACAGACTTATTTCTTATAAAACTGCTAATTAACGATTTAGATTAATGTTTATTGTTATGGTATAGATATTTTAAGTAGATATCAATTTACACCTTTACTATTTTTGTGTAATTTAACATTCCTTATAGGTACTTCATAAAAAAACTTTTAAAGAGCTCTCACTTTTCAACCTTCCTCTCAATGTATTGGCCAAAATTTGAAGCAAGCGGCAGTAGGTATATTATATAAATAGTGTTGAAAATAATTTATTGCAGCTCTAGTTCGTTGATCATTAATAAATAATAAGACATCTGGTCGATGGAAATTCACCTCCTCACCTTGCGAGCAGCCACTCGCGCTCCGCTCCGTGGCGTTCTTGCAAAGTATAAAATAATTGTCGACGTCATAACGCCCCACACACGCATTCTGCCCGAGACATGGTAGGTCGCGATTACTCGTGCACAATATATTCAAATTGGAAGCGCGACACCGCGGTCCACGGCACAGGGCGGGGACGGAGGTGCGGGCGACGGGGGCGGACATGCCAAGGCAGGCAAGCAAGCAACATATTTACTCATACGCCCGAGGCGTAAATCACCGTGCGTCTATTTCGAGTGAGAACGCGGGCGCGGGGGGAGCGCGGGGTGAGGGGGGTACGGGCAGACGTCGATGCCGGTCTGGCGCCAGGATTCCCCAGCGCCTCGCTCCCCGCGTCTCCTCTCGAGGTCACACGCAACCAAACCTAAGCTACCGACTACCGACGATCGCCATCAATGTGAAATCTTCGTGTCAACCAAACCTATTAACACTTATTACGAATGATGGGCGATGACTGCGCCTTTCAAAATACTAATGAAACAAAGAATCATCATCACAAACTTAAAATTCCATAGACTTGTTTCAGTTGCAACAAATCATTTCCACACCGGAGTATTTATTTAACTGCAAACTATTTTACATACTTACTTTAAAAGGAAAAATGAAATAATAAAACATTAATACGTTTAACAAAATAACATTTTAAGCGAGGCATATAGACAAGACAAAAAAATCAACGTTTCTATCTTTTATTTTGTATAATTTTATTATTATTTACCATGGTCTTATATAATTAAAACATTGTACGACGGTATTTTTCATACAATAAGGTTCAAATGAAACCCCTTCACTTTTCTTCCAAGTGTGTAACATATACAATATTATAAATTTATACGCAATTTTTTATAAACCAATTACATAAATGAAAAAAAAGTGTTAATAATCTATATTTTGTTACATGAACAAATAGTTAATAGTAATAGTATAAGAAATAGCATAAAAGTTGAATGGCAAAAAAATCATACAAATTAATCAAGCGACATTCCAGCGTCCTCATCTTTTTTGTCGTTTTTATCGTCTGGTTGCTTTTCTTTCTTCTTGTCGTCCTGAGCCTTGCTGGAGTCGGAGCTGGACGAGGCACTTTCCAAGGCTTTGAAAAACGCTTGCATATCTCCGGTGTTTGCTGCAGACGTGACGTCCGACGGCAGACCAAACTGAGACATAACAGGGCCCATTTGCCCCGAGGTTAAAGCTGACGAAAACTGATTGGCAGCCTGAAATATATTCTTTATTTATTTATTTAGTTATATTTACATCAAACTAAATAAAAATACAAACAAAAATATTATATCTTTATAATTATAATCCATGTGGCTTTCTACCAAAAACATAAATGCCATTATATAGATGTAGTTTAGATATCTTGATATTATACACAATCTTATACATGGTGTGGAATGAGCACACTCCCTCGCTCACTTAAGAGACTACTAAAAATACATACAAACCATACTATATAAACACCATCATATAAAAAGCCTCTAGTTCATGACAAAAACAAAAAAATTTACGCAATCACTACCAAAGACCCGAAACATGCATATTATATCTATTATATAAAGCGTCAACCAAGCGAACGACGCGGTTCACAGGGCATCTGCACAGCAAAATAAAAGAAGACATTAAATAAAATTCAATGATGTAATTAATTGTCTGGAAATGTCTACTTAATGATTAACTACGAGCCATGTGAACCGTGCGACAAGGCGCTCGAGGTCAGCGACCGCGGACATCCACGTCCACCTCGTACGGTTGAGGGTTCACCTGGGCGAACTGCGGAGAGAGCAGTGTGGTCCTTACATCATCCTGCTGCGAGGCGGAAGGTGGCGCGGGCGCAGCGGGGGCGGCAGGCAAGTGCGGCGCTAAACGCTGAGCGTGCGGTGGCGAACTGACCGTGGACACCACTTCCGGCGCGGCCAGCACGGCGCCGAGGTCCACGCGCGGCTGAGCAGCGCCCGCGCCCTCCCCCTCCGCCGGCGCGTTGCCCAGCCCCGAGAAGTAGCGCTGCAAATCTGATAGGAATATTTGGCCACCTGCAACAACCATTTATCTATAATAGTTCACAACACAGTGCCAGTCTTTTATCAATATATTTCTCTCCTTGCAAGTCTCATTTCAATGACAGTGCTACTTTAATAAGTACACCATCATTTAAATTTTAAATATTTCGTGATTTGGTTTTAGAAAATAATATGCTTATAGTAATATTTTTTCATTATAATATATACGAACTCCCTAAAAAATCTCACTTTCTGTGTAAACTATGTTATTATAAAATAAAAATCTACATTACCTGCTGCAGGTGCAGCAGCTGTGGCAGTATTCGGAGGAGTAGTAGTAGGCGCTGGTGCATATCTAGGGCGGGCGGGGGTGCGTACAGGCTCCGCTGTGGTTGTGCGAGGAGCACTGGCTGCACGAGAACTCGCACCACTGTTGGCAGAGGGACGACTACTTGTTGTGCTGCTGTTGTTGCTATTAAGTAAAGATTAGAAGTAATTAAATTAGTAAAATTAAATAGTATTTGGATTTATAATTAAGTTTTAATTCATTATTTATTCGACGTAAATATTTAGGTGGAAAATACATATTAAACATTTGGCTCGATGTATCTCGACTTTTTGAGGAACACCGATGGCCAACTCATCATAGTCAAATTATTGAAATTATCTTAAAATTAATATCTTTGAACAAGCATAGATTCATTCTCATATTGGTATCACTGGTAATGAGAAGGTTGATAAATATGCCAAAGAAGCCTGTACAGATGGAAAAGTAGTGAATGTGTTACCTTTCTATACGGACTGTCTTTATTATATTAAAGAAGAATGGAAATAATTTTGGCAAGAATACTTTAATAAAAGATCTAAGGAAAAGGTATTTGGTATAAGACAATTCAACCTCAACCATGTTATCATTCTTGGATATTTATATGTAATTTAAACTGGGATAATATTGTGACAGCGTTTAGACTTCACTCCGGACACATACCATTAAATAAAATTGGTTTTTCAAAGAAGAAAACTGTCTCGCCTAATTCTTCAGATTGTGGAATTGCAGAGGATGTGGATCATAGTTTAAGGGAATGTACTCATAGTGAACCTTTGCTTTTGCTAATTGTAGGTAAATCAATTGGAAGTTGAAATTTATAACTCTTCTAATCCTACTTCCAATATGGCTAAATTGTTATATAGTATAGTTAAACTAAGTAAGCTTGAATAGTATGCAATTGTATAACTAATATATTTTAAAGATTATTTGTAACTACTAACCAGAGTAAATAGTTACCCAGTGACTCAGCTCTTAAAATGAGAATTAAAAAAATGAAGTATATACAATTTCTTTATATACTTTCAATACATACCTACATAAGGACATTATTAATTAAGCAGATTAACCCAAAATAATAGTTTCCAAAATTTGAGTACTGGTCAAATTTAACAATTTGTTATTAAAAAAATAATAGTAGTAGTATAATAATAATAATAATAGTAGTAGTATTTACAAATACCTTGGTGGATGTTGATCTCACAATTTTGTATTGGCCATTGTTATGGTCATGATATATTTTCCTTATTATATTGGGCATAGAGAATTTAGTTTTAAGATTATTCTCCATTTTAGAGACATTATGGGATTATCAGAATTTAATATTGTTTATAATCATTATTACCATGTTTGTTTTACTTGGCTAATTAGATTAAAATAATTTTCATATAAACATTTCGGCAAATGGCAAACCTACAGCTATCCAGAAAACTCTAGACTATGTGAGACAGACATGATGGAATCAGAAAGAAAACATATCAACAGAATGATCTATACATACCCCATAGTGCCGAGCAGAGATGATAAGCCACCAATCTGGCCAACACCTCCAAATAATTGCATCAGCTGTTGTTGGGACATGTTATTTAACAAATTCTGAAGTTCTCCATCTTGACCTCCACTGCCACCTCCACCTCGCCCTCCTGATGTAGGAGGATTGTTCAAGGCTTCATTTATACGACGACAATAATCATCATCCTTATCTGTTTTTGGTTCCTATAATATATAATAATAAAATGCTAATTCATGTGTACATTTGTATGATATAATAATTGCTTTATACACTATGAGTTTATTTGATTTGTCATTCCGTTCCATCAATTATAAATCTTACCTGCATCCAAAAGAAATATTTCTTCGAAAAAGATTTAAATTTCAGTACATAGACCCTCCCTGTCGTACATTCATTAACACGAACAAATTCACAATCATCAGGAAAAATTAAAAGATCATCTTCAACTTCTCCAGTAGTACGATCCTTCCAACAAAAATGCATCAGAGAGTCCTCGCCTTGATATACATACAATAGACCCTTCCTCTTATCTGGGTGCACCATGCGCCCTTTGAGTGTCATCCTCCCAGCTCTAAATTCAACTAAATGTTTGTTTCCTCCAGAACTACCCCCCAATCCCGATGTATTACCAAATAATGCTGTTGCAGACATTGTGATCTCCTAAATGTTCGATAAAAAAGAACTATTAATATAACGATATGGTTTTATGAAAAGTCAATAGTTTCATTTCATGAAGTTGAATAAATCATTCTTGATTACATAACTTACTCAGAGTATAGCCCAAATTTCAGAAATAATGTGAATTATAATGAAATATGAATTGTCATTTAAAATGGATGACACAAAGCAGTGGAAATAGCACAAGCCTCTAATGAAAATGATTGGACAAATTTTGTGTTCTTTTTTATTGACAGGTCTCATTACAGGAATAGTCTTTTAAGGCGAAATATTTATTATTATATGATTTATATATTTTTTATTTACATTATAATTATTTGTTTAATATTATTTTTGTACAAGTATTTAAGAATATAAATATAATTTAATAACGTATCGATTTATGAAATTTTATATGGAAGCTGTACATACTCCGACATTTGTGTAATTAGTGCACATTTAAGACACATTGTTCAAATTATAATTTAATAAAAATACTATTTTAGGCCTGATTGTTAAATACTTCAACTATAAATAAAACAAATTTTATTTTATAACTTTTTTACTAACTTACTTTTTTATTCCTTTCGGAACGTGAACAGAATCTTTATATTTAACTCATATTTATTGACTACAATCAACAATGTTGTAGAACGCATACCTGCCACATTACATTACCTACTTTATTTTTATCTGCTTTGTTAGTTTTTTCTCACTTCTAAGTGAAATATAGAAAAAAGAAAACTTAGGTTTATTAAAGGCGTTCGTTGTTGAGTTTAGTGTGACTAGATAAATTAATATTCTTAACCTATATTAGAAATTAATTTTCTTGGCATATATACCTAATTTATATTGAAGACTGAATTCTTGTATACCTCTATTATCAAAATGAGCGGTGTTCAAACAGGTCAGTAGTTTTTATTTACTGCATGTAGAATACACTTACATTTTAAGATATTTTGACATTATTGATTTGACATTTTGAGATTATTGAATATTAATTATGAATTGATATATTGCCTTATTCAATTATACCAAAATAATGTAAGATTTTGTAATTAAGAAATGTTATATACCTAGAGGATAATGTTGTTTTATGAAATGTTCTTCAACCTGAATAAAAAATTTATACATTTTTTAAACTATTTTGAAAATATATTTTCAATATTAAAAAACATTTAAGAGGCTAATTAGGCAAATAGAGCCTTATATAGAAATGTTACATCAGTTAATATCAAGAGGATATTATGATGTGCCATTATAAAACATATTTCTACCTTCCCAGGATTTCAAGAATAAAAAAATAAACAAAGTATATATAAATATATATTCTACTAAGAATTTGTATTATGAATATATAAATAATACGATTATGCTGTTACCATCACCATTGGCATCTGGTAATAGTAGTTGAATATTTAGTTTAAATTGAACATGAAATTCCTAAATCACTTTAAGACAAGCAGAAAGAATTTGTGTAATAATTATCTTAACTTCCTAGTCCTAACCAAATACACATTCTTTTAGTAAATATATAATTTTATTGCATGTGTTAAGAACCAAGCTTATAATATCTTATTTATAATGAAAATAGAATTTACCATCAATTATAATTTCATACTTGTAAGTTTGCATTATTGTGTGATTCATATTCTTATCATAATTATTTCATTAAATAAACCTACAATAAAATAAATATGATTTATTTTTTTATTTTATTCATCTTAAATTCGTGAAAAAATCGTTATTTCGTAAAATAATAGATGTCATTAGTCAAAAAAATATATACAAATTTAAGTCTGCCACCAGTAAGACTATGAGTCATCAAAATTTCAGCAACCTGTGTTTTTTGCATTTTATCGTCAGCCAAAGGTGACGTAATAACTTTTGTATTCAAAGTCGATGGACCAGCGCAGAGCGCCCGCGCCGTTCACTTGCCACCGGCGCTGTCAATAAACTTTAGATGCACGAGGCGAACTTGGTTTTTTTACATCGTTTTGCCCTCCTGCCTGGCCTTCATAAATCCACATATGCAGTGTATATTTATATGTCTATTTGTAAATTTAAAATCTTCTATATATAGTTTCGTTATGGGCACGATTAGAGGTCAAGATTGTGAATTAATATTACCAGAATCAAGCTCGCTGAGCTGTCGGTGAAAGTGGCAAATACGAGTAGTCAGGCAGCGGCGCGAAACGAACGCGAGTGGTCGTGCTAGTGGGGCCCGACGTGGCGGAAGAAACGAAAACATTTATATATTGTGCACTACGAAAAATATATTGCTTACATTGAAATATAAAATTATTTTAGATACAAATGTTGATTCGTAATTAATAGGCTATAAAAATTAAGTGAATGACAGAGTATTTCTTCTGTTAAGTGTTAACTATTCGTCACCAATGTATATATTGTTTTGGAAGTTGCAAAAAGTGTGTTGTAAGATTTGCGTTCTCTGATTAGAAATATAATGGGAAAATGTGACAGATGAAGCAAAATATTTATGTGGAATGGCGAACCATGCGCAGACGAGCGTGGAGCCAGCGAGTTTGGAGTACATGGAGGATCCGTATTTTGTACCACCAGATGACGATTCCACTCCAAGTTTCGATTTGGCCGTCGACGAGTTAGATGAATTGGAGAACTTGGTCAGTTGGCCACAAGATGACACTGAAGCCGATTGGCGCACACTGCCTGACCTTGTCGAGTCCGCTCTTTGTATTGAAACTGAATTTTACATGGACAATCGTAGACGCAGGCTGCGCATATTTAAGAAAAAAATGCGAGACGTTAGAGTTACATTTCAGGACTTATCTAAACCCTACCTCGCTAAAGTTTCTAGCCACAAAAACTACAAAAAGTTTCTAGGTATCACTCCAGGAGGTTCGTTTTCTTCTTAGATATTGTTAATTTTCTTTGTATATTTGTATAATTAAGTCATAAGTATGTCTTCAGACTATGTTGAAATTTTTTTACCTGTCTAAAAAGTGAGCGGCTCAACGCTAGCTATATTTTAAATTTGGATTTAAATCTGCTTTCAGTTAAAACTTAGCGATTGACTTAAAAATGTAATAGTTACGTGTGACCTACTTAACATGTGGACACGCACATTTTGCAATTTAATAAAAACAGCTGCTGTGGCCTGACCTTAAATAGAATGAAATTGCCATATTTCTAATTATAGTAAAATCATTTTAGCCGTATAATATAATTGTTTTGTAGTTGCAATTTCTTCTTCAAATAAGTTGTTAAGGTCCAAAACATCACATAATATGTAATATTTTATGTAACATTTATGTACTGTTCTAAATCATAATAAATATACTGCATATTTTGTAGTATATTTATTGTTATTTAATTAATATAGATTTAAACATTTAATTTTGATTAAAAGTAAAAATATAATAATTATTACAAAATTAGCTGAAGAGGTGATGGCAGGCGCGGGCGCCGGCGACGCCACTCCTGACGAGTTAGCTGGACTAACTCCGGAGCAGGCAGAACAGCTTCGCGCCGAGTGGAGTCGAGAACTGGCTCGCGTTGAAGATGAGATTGCTACCCTTCGGACGGTTTTGCAGAGCAAAGTAAGTCTTAAAAATCTGGTTAAAAGTGTATATCGCAAAATAGCTACTTGTGACACTTATTATTAATTAACTGAACCAATTTAAATACATTAAAAATTCGTTAATACATAAGTAAAGTACCTAAGAAAAGGATAAGGTATTTTACCATAAAAAGCAACACTTTTATTTCTCAACTATTCGTCTCGTTTAATTTATATATTGTACGTTTTAGTTAGTAAATTCTAAACCTGTATAGAAAAAAAACCATAATTAGGCATAATTTTTGAGGTTATTGTGGAGTGCTGGGTCAGTGTCTGACTGACGCACGCTGGTTGTGAGTCTAATCCGAACTCGGTGAATTTAATTATTTCCATTCTCTGGTGCAAAGTGCGAGTTCCCTTTCCCGAGCATGCTATTTGTATAAGGGAAAAAGCTAAAATAGGAGTAATAATTTTTCTAGTACAAAACTCATGTACTGTGGATCAAATATAGTTAAAATTTTGTAAATAACAATATTAAATATACTATAAAATAATTGTTAATCAAATATTTTTTATTATTCTTATCGATTAATTAAATCGATAAGAATAATAATTAAATTAGTCATGAAAGTAATAATATAATGTAATTAATATTTTAACCTATAATGTTGCTTCTAATAACGTTAGATGTAGATGAAAACCAGTTATTTGTTATATTGAACGGCTAGATACAGAAAACAAGTTGACGCGCTCGCTTATTATTAATAAGAATACGAAAGATCGATCATTTGATAAATATATTGAAACAGTAAATATTTATATATGCAGATACTGAGGTCATTATATTGAAAACGATTATTTCTCGGGCACGACATTGATACTATACAAATACATATATGGAAGTATAAAGTTAATAAGTTACTTTACCAATAACGCACTTACCTTTTATCTTGTTATGTCATTGTAATTTGTATCCTCGTGAATCGAAACGCAATACTTACGAGATATTACGAGAAGCTTTCTCTAAAAATTGTGTGTCATTCTCTTTCATAGATTAGGCAGAGCTCCGATTTAAAAAGAAAACTTGGCATCACAGTTTGGAAAGAAATTACCGAAGATGTCAATCAGGGTTTGAAAAACGTTAAAGAGAGCCATGTGTAAGTAATTGTCACCCAACAGTGCGTGTTTAATATTAACATCAACATCTTTTAGTAAATCATTTTTCTCGAGGGTTAGAACATGTACCTATTTCATTAGTATAAGAGCAATGGTTGGCTTCGCTCGCTGTATTAATTTTGCTTGCGCTTCTTCATTATAGTGTAGAGTCGGCAAAGTTTCTTTCAGTTGATTTTTGATTTGTTGTACAACAGTTATCAAACGATAGAAACTCGCGTGGCTGCGCTTACACAAGCTGTTACTGAAGCACCAATGTAAGTACATTAATTCAGAGATCTTGAATTTATGTATATTATATGTATAATACTACTTGTATTAAATGTTGTAACAATTTTTAACCGATTAAATTAATCATGGTTAATTCTCAAGAAGACGAGCTAATGAATAACTAAAAATTATCGTATGGATATTCTGAAAAATAGATAAAATAAAAAAGAGCTGAAATATGATAATACTAATTGACACAGCTACATAATATTTTAAGGCTACACATCATTTTTCATTGGTAGACATAAAGTAAATAAAAAAAAATTAAGATCTTGCGTCTTTAAATATTTTCTAATTAAACGCTATGTAACAATATTTAGTTCACATGTATTCTATTTTGATTTCTCCAGCGTTTCTTTATGATTTTTTAATAACCTTTGACGGCATAGGTACTTTATAAAGGCATGATGATATATATGTATTTACTATTTAGTAATAGTGTTGTATGTAAGCGGCAATGTAGTAAGTAGTTAGACTGAATATTTTTGTAGATATAGTGTATATAGAATAAATGTAATTTTCTGTTCTAACCCGAAAGAAATTACATTACATATTTATTAATCATATTTTACCTCATTTACCTACAATATTGTAAGAACATTTCTTTTGGCTAGCGGTGTCTGACTGACTTTCACCTCGAGTGGCAGAAGGTTACAGTACCTTCAACTTCACATTATGTATAAATATGTATATATGAAAAAAATATATAAATAATTGATTAATATACAAAGCCATTATAATATATATAAATATTATTATTAAATTATATCAGTTACAGTCTATAATATTTAATGTACGAAATGACATCTCGACATTGCACATTCGCATAATTTAATTTGATTCACTATTAACATATATAAGTTTTATGTGATAACAATTAATATGTGCATCATCTAGGAGTGGGTGACTTATTGTATCTATGTAGATAACTCGGTGCTGGTAGTTTTAAGTTGTTAGATAAACATGTATTATAATAGTTTAAACTACATTAAATAAATGATACTTTTGATATTTGATGTCACTGTCAAAATATAATCACAACTTATGTTTAAAATTGATCTCAGTATTTATATTATTAATGAAGTTATATAGCTAAAGCGAAGCTATAGCTTTTATAAAACACTACTACTTCTCGTGCTTTACATTATGTAGGACACTAGATGTTAAATAGTGTAAATGCATGTAAGACCGTAACTTAAACGCCCCATTTGTCTCTAAATTAGTATATTAAAACTGGGATCTAATCGCCGCTGTAATATTAACCACATAATTATGACAAAACTTTATGGTTGCACACAACACAGATACCAAAAAACTGAATCTGTGATAAAATCGACCGCGGAGAAGACGACGTCGATCTTCGGCGGCATCACGGCGGGCGTGTCCAGCAAGCTCGGACAGATGCGCAACTCTGAGTCGTTCCGCTCCATAGAGGAGAAGGTCGGTTCCGCATATGAAAATGTCAAGGTATGTCTTTTGATTTTCAGATTCACGCTGTATTGTACACGAAACGGTAGAGAAAGATAAAGCTAGTGTCAAGAGCAAGACACTGTTCTATATATTGCCATTTTCTCTTTTGCAGCAGGTTATTATATCATGGATATTCGTTCTTTTCATGAAATTTTAAACTAGATCTTGATCATAACCAAGGCCCTAAAATAAAGCCGAAGAATTATATTATATAGACGACAAAGACGCCTTTTTACATTCTTATTACGAAATTAATCTTTGAAATTATAGTGGAATACGTAGCGTCTTGCATAAGTAAGGTTTCATTCATTGTTAAGTTTTACTAGGCGACCTTTCAAATCCGTCTGAATTACATAAAGTAGGGAAAACTGCTGACTGTAGGTAATAGCTATTTTGTTGCAACTTATTTGTAACAGTTATTAAAATATTGTTATAAAATAGGTACTTATTTTTATTATTATAATCCTTTTATACACATAACATAGAACAGGGGAGGCTGAGGGAACCTAGTATTAAGACACACCGCTCCCCACTTTCCGGTCTTTCAAACGATTTCGTGTCGAATAATGGAACCCTTTAAGCCGTGCTTTGTCTTTGTTACCACAGCGAAGAAAAGGAAAATGATTCATTCTCCCTCAGTGGGAATCAAACCCACAACCGCGTTTAGTCACACATTTAAAATGGGAGTTGGTAGTTTCTTTCACCACGCAACCACTACATCACCTCGCAAGTTATTAATTTAATATAACATTCGTGTTTAGTTGCTTCTTTACGGCATACCGATTTTAATCTATACAAGGCTTGCTGAAATTCAGTACTAAAATATTACATAGTATGCCACACAACACATTTCTAAATTGTTAACAAATTGTAAATAAAATGGATTAGGTTTTTACATAATTTTACACATTTTCATGAAATCTTTTTTATTATTTTACCCTTACATATAATATACAGGTTTGGACTTTGATTTTCATTTATCAAAATTATATTACCCATCACAATGATATTTTTAACTCAATGAAATAGGCAATTTCCATAAATATTATTGTGTAAGTGTTGGATTTGTATTTTTTTTAGTTCTATCTATTGTGTTTCTTCACCAAGTGTTCCAGATTTTTGAATTTTAATTATAAAATAAAAAGTTGGGAACGGAGTGTTCCCTCACTAAGCTACCTACTCTGCTAAACGCGGGATACAATGTGAAGTGTCAAGATGAAAAACATTTTAATATTTTCTAACATGCTTCGCAAAATTAAGACGAAGATGAAAATAAATATACTCAAGGTCTAATTAACTTAATATTATTAATTTATACTTTATGAATTTCAGGGTAAAGTGGCATCAAGGTCGAACTCTACCCAGAGCTTCGACGAGGCGCTGCGCGACGCGAGCCGCGCGGCCAGCGGCGGCGCCTCCCCCACCATACCAGAGAACAAACCCTTGCCTTAAATACCCCTCGATTACCCTCTTAGTGGCGGATTTCTATATATTATAATTTCTTAACGATCGTGATCGACTAATTGACAATTTTACGTAACGTTTTATACATTCTTTATTCACACGTTAAATTGACTCAGGACCATTGATACAAATATTAACTATTGTTCAACAAATTTAATAAATGAAAATGTGATATTATAATCTGACCGAGAATTTAACCTTTGAATATTAAAAATCCGCCACTATTCAGTGTCACACGCCGCGATTTTTATTTACATTAAGGCTATTTCTTATTTCGTTATTTAGTTATGAACGCGAGGAAAGTGATCAGGTTACTATGTCTTAAATAAATTTATTGTACACTTTAATTTCAAACTATTCAAATTCGAATAGCAATCTGGTCACTAAAAAAAATTATTGATAGCTAATAAATTTGTAAGATTCATGTTATTTAAACATTTTACAAGAAAAATGAAAAATAAAAAAAGATAATATATATTTTCGAGTAGATGTGATAGTAACACGCAAGGCTAATGAGTCATGCGTGTCATCAGTGTCATGAGTCATGCGTGTTCGAGTTAATTTTTATTTAATTAGTAATAAATGTTTAGTCCAGTAAACTGTGCCGCTAGATATTATTCGAGCTTCCTTACGAAGCGGCACATTAATCATTCGGATATTACAATTGATCATCCACTCTGGTAGTACTTCGAAATGTTTTATTAGTGAAGAGGAAGTAGCAAAACCGACAGCACTTGATAAACCCCACAGTAATTGGCCTTTTATTTTAAGATTATTGTGTTTAAGGGTCTTATGTAGTGTTTGTTTAAAATTTGTGTTTAAGTACTTAATTGTGAGCAAATTTTGGATTGAAAATTTGAAAATGATGATAAATAAATAAAAGTATTAGTAAATTATTTTTGTTTAGTTAAAATACAATTTGCTTTTTATTGCTTTTGATCGTAGAACGCGGCGTGGACTTTTCAACTTAATATAAGAAGACACTGAAGAGCTTTGTGTGCTATCATGAATATTGAATTGTATCTCTTGTTTAAATATGTGGCTCTCAATAGCATTCCATAAGATATTTAATGAACTTTACTGGTTATTTATAAGAAATTCACTAATAATGGAAGAAAATGTAAGAAAAGATATTTAATCGCTTGGCGGTGAGCACTTTTGTATAAAATATATACTTGTTGAAGTCACGAAATTGTAATTTATATGACGATTAGGAGGAAACTTTGTATGATGTACTTGCCGACGCCTGTTGAGTCCAGTTCAAAAGAAAATATTTTTATAAAACGCTTAGCTTTTCTTTAAATAATCCCATTATTTACATTAAATGCCTATTCAAATGGTAAATAAATTTATGTATTAAATAAATTGTTTTTTTTTTCAAAAAGTCCATTGAAAATCCAATTTTTCCATCGTTACTGATTTTATACTAAATAGATTTTATGTGTGATATTTTAAGGTCCAAGGGTTTCGAACTGATGACTCTATAGACTGTTAAGACTGAGTGATTAAGAAAAAAGAAATATTAGATAACTGATATTTTCTACAACACCTAAAACCTGAAATTAAAATTCTCAATGTTATACAAAAAGTCCAGCACTGTCTTCAGCTCTTTTTAGAGAAGAACCCGAGTAACAGTAAAGCCGAATTAGCGAGTGTGCTTACAATCAATTTAATTAAATCAATTCAGTAAAAAAATTAAAACAAGCACTACAAGATCCTACACATTTCATTACTAAAGTGGGTAAGAATAATTTGGGGCCATTAGGATCTTGAAAAGTTTGGAACTAAACTAAGATATATTACATTTATATGATATTTTCTTTCAATATTGACGAAGTTATTAAAAATGTCTAATAAATTAATATAATATTGTAATAAAGTATATTATAAAATCCAGTGTTAAGCAAAACAACGTGTAATAATACGAGAAAGGGATAAATAACAATTGAAAAAAATGTATAAATATTTCATAAACAGATTGTATTTGAACCCATACGTTTTATTCCATCAATTTGGTTACCGCTACTTATTACCTTAATATTAGTATTCCACGAATAATATAAAAATAACATTGATGTTGCTATTTTTTAATTGGGTGATTCGGTACAGCCGACTGTACTGTACTTTTGAAGCCAATACTATGTTATTGTGTTTTTCAATACGATTCATACCCTATTGTAAATCGATTAAATCCTCAGAATTTAAAGCCTCGTAACATTTATTTCACTATGCACAGGCAATAGGGAATTTGATCAGCTTTTACAAAAACGCAGCTCACATATCAGACAGCAACTACGAAGCATTATTAAATACTGAGTTATTATTCTAATTTGTTTTTTTATTAATATTAAGAAAGCATTAAAACCGATTGCCAAAATATTAATAACGTATATTCTCACACACCCTGTTGTCAAATGCCCTATTGACGAAATGTCTTTTTTTGTAATTATTTAAGTCAAAGTAATAAAAAAAAATTGGTCGACATCGATTTATTTAAGATATGTATATTATAATTGTAGGCGAATTGTGGCATTAACGGACGAGTACATTCTCTAAATCAGAATGAACGTATATAATAAAGAAGGCGGACTTGTTTACATTAATTAAGTTATAATAATTATAAAGGGACGTTAAAACACTAAAACATTACATTTTTTATACTAAAAGCTACTCCAGTTTTGTAAAGGATTCATATAAAATTATTTGAAATTTTATGTAATGATGCTTTAAATACGCTGTTTTGAAGGTTAATAAGGCGATTACAATATCCAATACTAGGATTACACATTGAAGTGTTGTGTTTATTTAATAATAAAAAAAAAATAATAAAAATTATGAACGCGTAAATAAAACCTGAGACTATCAGTGCAACAAAACTCGTTACAAAATCTTTCAGAAAAATATTCAGTTATCAAAATGTTAACAAAAACGTATCAGCACTGATAGCTTCAACTCATACCGTGATATTAACGGAGCATCGTGTTACACACAATCGTCGTGCTTATGTCACATACAAAACAGTACAGTGCTTACTTAGTGTTTAACACAAAATGCAATAATAACGCGCAAACACAAAGCAAAAAAAACTACATAGCAACATAAAAGCCGTACGTTTTCTTCGTTTTTACTTATTACAAATAATAAATAACAGTATATTTGATACGCGAATTGAGCGTAACAATTACAATATTTTTACTGCATACCCTGCACGAAGAAAATTGGAATCTATTTTATAATCTATATAGAAACCTTAATTGTTGGAGCCTACACAGTAGAATGTGTCCAATATAGAAATTATACGCTAACTACTACAATTACTACTACATGTATGTGAACGTGGGTCGTCGCCGCAGAAAGCTCTCAATCGTTACAGAAAATAATGCAGACGCTTATTATAAAGAATACCATACAATTTTTATTTATTTATTGTAATTTAACTTATGGAGTATTTCATTTATTTAAACTTTTATATATATTTTTTTGTTTTGAGTACATTTCTAAAATGTAATAATGATCACTTCCCTATAATAAGCGATCTGCAAGAATGGCATACTAAGATACCCCTTTAAGAAAAATTGCCAAATTAATGTAGTAAGCGCGGTATTTTCATAAAATCTAAAGTAAGATCGATTTACATGAAAAGATTAAATAAATAAAAACTCTAGCTAATATTTAATATAACTAAAAGTGGGTACATGATAATGAGAACCAGAATTTCCTTTTGGTATCGGATTACATTAATGTAATTGTGTATATCGAATTCTGGACTAAGCTTACGTCACTAGTTAAAATTAACATTTCAATTACTAATTCTTAAGAGTTAATCCTCGGCCTTATATAACCTCTCCGATTAAAATGAGAAAGGGGCGTTTCATAAAACTAACACAATCAACAGTTGCTGTAAAGAAACAAGTTATAATAATTGTTACGAATCACTCGACTGAAATAGCACCCTTGCTGAAATACTGTTACAAAATGAAAATTATAGATAAAAATAAATCTTAATTATAGGTTTTACTTTTAAAATTTAATGAGACTGAATAAAATGAAAGTAAAAAAGACATTGCAGCAACGGTGCTTCACAAGAAACCACAAGTCAAGTTATTGTAATACTGTTGATATATGATCATATTTTTTGAATATCTCCAATTGCAGAAGTTGCTTTAAATTCTTATAGAAATGATTATATAATGATGAAGGAAAAGCAATTTTATGGTAGCAATATACACAAACAACTCTGTATATAGACATTGCTATTTCATTACCCCTATTACAATAAGCAGAGTGAGTGTGCAGCAGAATGAGGTAAGGAAGGACGACACGCCCATGACAGACAGTCATGATTAGTATTAGTAATAAAAATATATAAAAATATTGCCCCAAAGAACGCCGCTAATATACGCACGCTGTTTTCTATTACGAGAATGTATATGACGATGTGACTATATCTAATGATTTCAATATGAATATAGTATCGATAAATAAAGTTAAGTAGTATCTAATATAACCTTGAATTGATTTACCTTACTAAGTCGCTCGTTTATACGGATGTTACATATTCACTTAAATCTAAGACACCATTGAAGCCCTTGTTTAAAAACTTATCATCATATTAAAAATAAAATATTATATAAACTACATTTAAAATACGATTATATTACATTAGGTATAACCTTCGATAATAATGTTGCAGACATGAAACACTAAATGATCTTAAATACTAATTAAAATAGGTACATAAGATAATAATAAAAGTAAACAATGTAGAGGCTGGTAGTTGGGGGTGATAGTTTAATAATCGAGCAAAATATTATGGAAATAAAAAAAGCAGAAGCAATAGCAGTGATCTATATAAAATTGACAAGGTCAGGTCAAGTGATATCTAAACAAAAAAGTTATGCTAGGCCCTTAAATATATTAATTTGAAATGAAATTGAGATTTAATATATATATATATATATATATATATATATATATATATATATATATATATATATATATATATATATATATATATATATATATATATATATATATATATATATATATCAAGAGGGTTATCTTATATGATTGCCATCGCCATCGAAATCTATTGTCCTTTATAAATTGAAGACAGACAGGCCTTATTCTAAATGCTAATATTAGAAAAAATACTTTATACATCTATTGAAGACATGCATGGATGAAAATATTGTTTTAATTTTTCTCTACATAATTAAAGATTTTAAGTGCATGTATATTGTAAATACACATTTTTAATTGCAACTTATAGAAACTTTTTATAAAAAAATTTCATTCTAAATTATTGATTAAAAATTTCATTGTGAAATAAGTTTTGAAAATGTTGTCAAAAAAGAAAAACTAAATCAAATGTTATAAGCATAATATTTTATTATAATAATACTCCGTAGTTAAATTAGATGGCCCTTATAAAATGTTTTATGAAAATCTTTCCATTCAAAATATCAATAGATAGAGATTTCACCTTCATCCGTACATGCTTTCCATAAAATTAATGATATTAGAGGTTAAAACTTTGATTCTTTGCAAATAATCAAAATATTACTATGCAATAATTCTTATCGGCTCACAATACCTATATATAATTAGCTATAAACTCGTATTGCCATAATATTCACAAATATGAATCGTTAATAAAATTACATGTTAGGCACTACTCAAGATATTTTTATATGTTTATTATATTATGAACCTTTATACTGATATAATAAATTTTATTCAATAAAAAATGTAGACAATTATTCAGGTTTTATTTGGTATTTGCCGTTTATTTAAAGCTAATATAAACTCTTATAACTATAGATGTATGAATTGATTTAAGGCCAAACTAGTACAAAAATATCAAAACAATGTTAAATTTGTCATTTACCTTGTTGTGTGATTAAATGTTAAGTTAATAAGTATATAGTGGTAATTCATTTTGGTCTTAAATCTTATTGGTTATTCTCATTTTATTAGTAATACGATTTTTGAAGTGACTGTAGTTGAAGTCCTAACATTATAATTGGAATTTTATTTCAAATTAATTCAGTCGAGCTCCCACAGAAAGTAGTGTGCTTCACATTACCTCTTTAACCCAACAAAATATTATGACAAAGAAATAAATGAATTCCGGGCACATAAGAAATAACAATGTCACATCAAAGAAAAAATCATATTCAAATTTGAAATTTCATAGAAAAAGCTAACGACATCTAACGGGACACGTATTTAATTTACTTCCGCTTAACTACAGTATTATGTACTCATTAAAACATACTGGTCTATATTATAGACATTATCTAATGTATCATAATACAATATAAATTAATGGCAGATACTTAATGTACCTTTCATTATATATTGCAATAACAGAGATTGTATGTAGCGCCCAAGCTATGAAGACACATGATTCAATCTGTTTATCTTAAAAATATCTTACAGTGCGACGTTGCGCTGTTTCCCTTGTATAAGCAACGTGACACGTTCAAATATAACAATTTACATGTGAAGTTTATAACATGTAAATGTATTGTGAGGTCTTTCATGAAATGTACAAAGTAAATGCATTTTATTTGTACATCTAACAAATAATGCAGACGGTTGAAGAGTTTATCATAAATGAGAATTGGATGAATAGGTAATAAGCATCTCACATGTAAAGTGTTATATGAATAATATTCTAGCTATTAAATATAATATGACATCGTCCAATCTAATTCGTCTCTGTTGTTAGACTAAAAATATATTTAATTGTAGTCTTATATCTACAGTTAATTCTAATAAATATTAGCGTACGCCGAGTTATAATGACGTCACATTAAGATATCGCACAAACGTCATGCCAGCGTAACTATGTATTAGCTTCGAGAAGCTAAAATGAAAGAGCTGTTAAAGCGATACACATCTACATAATGACGATTCTTACACCCATTTTTTTTTATATAAAATGTTATCAACTCTAAGATTTTATTTACATAAGTATATTACGGCTCACTTATCAAACATAGGTCTGGTAAAATTAGAATACTAATAATTTTACCAAATACTCTATATTCTTAACGTGTTAAAAAATATTCAATACGTTTAAACTCGATCTAATAATAATTGGCTGTCATGTGCTCACTCGTAACACTATCCGTCTCCGTAGCAACCATTCGAGAAAGCTACCCAGAATATTTCGTCCGAATGTTGCAATGAAATGAGAATGCTTATGAACTGAGATCTCACAGACGTCACGACGCGTGCGCGGGCGCGGGCACGGGCGCAGGCGCGCGTTAGGCGAAGTACATGACCTTCTTGGTGACGGCGTGCACGGTGATGGCGCGCGCCATGGCGCCGGGCGTGCGGTCCTCGCTGCAGGCGGACTGGTGGCTGCCCTCGCCCGAGTCGTGCTCCTTCTCCACGAGGTGGTAGCGCGCGCGGAAGGCCACCAGGTGCGCGTAGTACGCGGGCGCCGGGATGGACACGGAGCGCGTGCAGCGCACGTACGTGTGGCACAGCTGGTACGTCAGGCATTGCAGCTCGTCCGACCCGAAGTGGTTGTCATCCCACAGCACGTGGTAGTGCGACGGCCGCGACGTGCCCTGCCAAGAAATAGATGCTCAAGTGTAGTAGAAGCTTCTGGTCTTTTTTATTTTTTAACTTCACATATTACACCGATAGCCTAGTCACGAGGAATTTCATTATGTTTCCCACCCAAATTCGACATTCCCCCAATCTCCCAGCCGCCCAGCGTGAACTGTGAATGTATTCTACGTAAAAAGTAAAATGGCTCACCTGTATACCCTGATGGCTGCACAAGTAAAAGTCAAACTCGGTGGGGTGCGTGATGCCGAGGTCGACGGTGGTGCCGGCGGGGATGTTGCCGGACTTGCCGGACTGCTCCTTCTTGTCTGCGCAGAAGAGGCGCGTGTGGTGGCGCTTCTGCACCACTATGAATGTGATGCCTGGCTTGTACTCCGCCTCCAGCTGACATTTTTATTTATTAATATATTGTACTCATAGTAATACCTTTTTGTAATGTATATTGATGAAGGTCATTCGCGATTTTTACACATTTATATGAAATCTCTTTAAGCAGATTAATCGCGTGGTTTAGTACTCGAAAATACATTTTTGTCAACCCAAAATTTTCGAACACTTAGCAGCAGTAGTCTGTAGTCTCACTGGTAGACACTGATAGACTTGTAATCTATCGATTAATCAGGTTAGAAAGCTTCTATAAAGTTAAATATTTATTGTATAGCTTTAACATGTATATATATTGTCAAAATATCCCGGGCTCAGCAAAAAGAGCACGACAAATAATCCTGATCATTTAAGAAATATTGATTGCGTACTACGAGCTGAATGATGATAATAATCGTTATCGTAACTACAAAAGAAAAACGAATGTATTTTAAACGTTTTTTTTAGTTCTTCCCACTGTGTAACGGAATTTCTTATTTTATATAAATATTAATATATATATAAAACTTTTCCATTACTTTGTGACTGACTAACAGAAAAAGCACAGCCGAAACTACTGAGCGTAGAAGGTTGAAATCTGACATGACATGGGAACACTTCAGGGTTTGTACGTTTGCGATACTCTACATTATAGACGGTGCTTATTGTGTAGACGTACCTTAATGCAAGCCTCCCGCACCGCCGTAAGCTCGTGCTGCAGCACGTGTATGAACTGTCCCTCCGATATGCCGTCGCGGTACATTATTATACGATGGGGCTTGAACCCGCCGGTGCTCTTGTAGAACATGATGAGCAGCTCCTGGACCATGCTGCTCATCTCGTGCACTATCTCTTGTCTGGAAGTAATGCTGTATAGTTACGCTGTTGTTATTTAACGTTTGCTTTGGATATATAATGGTATGTATGTAAATAATGTAATGGCATGCGTTATGCGTTAGATTTATAGATAATCTAATTTGGATACTTTCTATTTCAATTTAGCCCAATAACTTATTAATAAAGTGACCATAAATCGTATCCAAAGTACATTAAACTATATAAATATATAATACTTAAGCAACTTATATAAATTAAACACAAGCAATATAGATGTTCCATGATATTTGCGTGCAATGTCAGATGCCACAATATCATTTCTATCTCCGATGCGATGCGATGTTACTGTTTGAACCCACTTTTCTTAAGATAAGCTAAATATGATTTTAAGTACTGTCACAAATTTATAGAAAATTTTAATATCTGTAAACTGTAAAGAAATATACATGCACATGGTACTGATAATATATAACAAGATAATGCTCATTTCGAAGCACTAATCAAAACAAGTTATTATATCTACTTTATATGTACGCCGATTTATTTACAACATTAAAAGTAGGCATTTTCATATTGTAGTGAAAATTTCTAAACCATTAAAAATTAAATACGTACTCGCAACTCATGTTATGTAGTAATGTCTACGTAAACAGCATCATCACAAGACAATATGGATAAGTAATAAGCAAAAACAGAAACAGTTAAAGTAATGAACGCTAACGACCTGTGTTGCTGCACGCGCACGGTCGCCGCGTAGCGCGAGGGGTGCGCGTCCATGGAGCCCACCACCGCCGCAATGGACGGCTTCTTGTTGTCGCCGGCGGGCGGGTGCGTCACGTCCACGCCCAGGAAGATCACTGGCTCGTTGAACACCTGCGAGGACCACAGTAGGTTTGAACTAAACGAACTTTCAGCTTTACAATATTAAGTATAGATAGATTTTTTGAGCTTCGCACTTTAGCCCGCAATTGCAAGGTAGAAAGAAATAATAGAGCAATTAGAAAGAAATAATTGCAAGAAAGAAGACAATTAGAAAGAAATAATTGCAAGGTAGAAAGATATTTTATATTAAATTAATCAGATAATCGTGGGATAAAAAAAGGGTTAACGCTATATCCTGCGGGTCTGACTGTAAACAACTGTACTAAGTTCAATTCCTTCTCGGGAAAAATTAATTATTTGTATTTACTCGCTCTAGTAATAAGACAAAGCGCGGAGTGAAGTTCCGCCACTTAACACGAAATGTATGGAAAATTGGGCGGAAAGTGATAGGAATCAGAGTATAATTTGCATATTGTACAAAAATATTTAAAATGTGTAAAAATTGTGAAAATTTAATTCAAAGTAAGGAAACATTATTCATTTTTTGAACGTCAAAAAGATTAGCACCGATTTACTTAAGTTAATGCCTCAGACCTGAGAAGAACCGGCGCAAGAAAATCAGCGGGGCATTTTTTTTTATATAGTCATTCACAATTTTACAACTATTCATTGTTGAATGATACGCTTGAGATAGACTGGAGCGAGCATTTAACTCCCAAGGCATGTCATCATTTATAAAATCATTAATTAGGTAATAACCTTTAACACACAAACGTCGTTTTTTTTTTTTTATTTGTGATGTAGAACATTCTCGGACGTTTTCTGGAATCCTATTGTAAAAGCACACGCACTGTCTCATGAAGGAATTGCGGGCTCTTTCAAGTATTAATAATATGTACATCGCCAATTTTATTGAAAACATTTTCAAGGATATATTTAGACGCAACTGTCAATTTATTAATGTCCTTAAATTTGTCTCTTAAAGATTCTTTAGGGCTTAAAGTTATAGATTGAGCGAATAGGTCGCTTCTGCAGAACAAAAATTTTATTGATAGCGGCTGCATTACCCCAAAGTATAATGCCATAGGAAATAATACTATGAACGTACCTAGAGTAAACAAGGCGAGCCGTTTTTATATCCGTTAATTTGTTTGTTTTCCTGTTTCTTCTTCTTCTTCTTCTTCTTGGCATTAGTCCCGGCTTTTGCCAGGGTCTGCCTTCCGACTAAGCCTACTCCACTTTGCACGGTCTTTAACATCCTCAGTGGACAATCTATTGGCTCTCATGTCTTGTGTCACGACATCCAGCCATCGCTTCCTTGGGCGTCCGGGTGGTCTAACTCCTGGGACAGACATGTCAAGGCACTTCCTTCCGACATAGTTCTCAGATCGGCGCATAACATGGCCATACCATCTCAGGCGACGCTCTTGGAGCTTATCCGCTACGTCACGGACCCCAAGACTACCTCGAATGAATGTGTTGCGTATGCGGTCGGACCGCGTAACGACACACATCCATCTCAGCATCTTCATCTCCGTGACGTGAAGCTCCTGAGTGTGCCGAGATAATGTTGGCCAACATTCGCTGCCGTATATAAGAACTGGTCGGATAATGCTCTTGTATATCAGTCCCTTGAGCTTGGGCGGTATTCTGCTATCGCAGACCACACCAGTGACCTCCCGCGATTTGGCCCAGGCAGCGTTTATACGGGCATGGATGTCATGGTCGATGCTTCCAGACTCATGCATAACGGCTCCAAGGTACCTGAACTTCTCCGACTTAACGGCTGGCTCAAGCCCGATATGGATGGTGCTCGAGTCCGGGTTCCCGCAAGCCATGTACTCGGTCTTTGACACATTCAGTTTGAGACCACCGTTCTCAAGCACACCCTTCCAGGCGTTCACTTTACGCTCCAGCATCAGTCGGTTCTCGTCGATGAGTACTATGTCATCGGCATACATCATCAGCCACGGAGGCTGGCATTGGATGTGAGCCGAGACAGTATCCAGCACTACATTGAATAAGAACGGACTAAGAGCTGAGCCCTGGTGAACCCCTACTGTAATCGGGAAGGGCTTGGTGTCGCCAACAGCGGTCCTAACCACTGCAGCGGAGTCGTTGTACATATCTCTGATAACCTCAATATAGGCTTCAGGGATCCCCTTGGATCGCAATGCCCACCAGATACACTGACGTGGCACACAGTCAAAGGCCTTCTGCAGGTCCAAAAAGGCCACATGCAGAGCTCTCCTTTTTTCCCTGTAAGCCTCCATCAAAGTTCTGAGGGCAAAAATGGCGTCCATAATGCCATAGTTTTCCTGTTTGTATGGCCTAATGTCCGGAATAACGAAACCGATTTTTATGGAACTTTCACTGGAAGATAGAGGAGGTTGTGGACCAACATACAGGCTGCTGCTGTTAAATAGAGGTTTGTTTAAATATAAATTTGCGTACCTTTGGGCGTAAAGACGGCACCAATATAGAGTTTATGCCTCCAAGTTTAACATTGATCTTCAGGCAGAGATTGCTTAATGTTTGTGGCGACGTCTTATTTACGTTCTTTGCTTGTACACACTGTGTCGCCATACCGAGGACAGTATCACCAACTCTCTTTACTTCAGCTGTAAGCATAAAATAACATAAATAATGAAAATATACATACACGTGACTCCGTTTATATTTGATAAATATTTTCCTTATGTTGGTTTCATTAAACAAAACGCTTATTATAATGTTTCCTTCCTTACCTATAATGCATTCAAGTGGGTGAAACTTTGAACTAAAAAAAACTAAGCTACAACAATCCGTATCCTGCATAAAGTTAAGGAAGGCAAATAGAACCTAATGTGGAATGTTACATTCTATCTCCATTTTCCTGCTAAATTCAAGGCATTGCATATTGAATGGCGAAATTATGGCCACTTAACACTGTCTCGAATCTTATCAACTACCTAATCTTTCTTCCTATCACATAAGCAATAACCACCACTACCACAAACAATATACTTAATCGTCGAACTTACCATAAACAGGAGTTTTCCCAGGCAAAACCACAACCACGAGTTGCAGCTGTACAAAAGTAGACTTCAGGTACTTAAACATGGGCTCCACCTGATCGGGCCCCGTCGCATACTTACAGAAGCACGGCTGCCCTATTATAGGCATACCCGCGTCGTTTGATATCTTTTGCAGTTGCTGGGTGAAATTCCTACAAAATGAATATAACATTGAACTAAGTTAGTATCAAATTAATGTAGTCGAATTTAGTTATGGTAAATTGGAAATATTTCATATAATCTAGAGTGAAACAAACGATGAAGTTTATCATAAATGTGATATATTATAGAATTGTATAACATATATTGATATTTAAATATAGTCAAAACTAAAAAATCTCACTTAAGCGCATCTTCCCGTACGGTTCTCTGCGGCGCGAAGCAGGCGATGGCCCACACGCGGATCTCAACGCCCATGAAGAACTGTTTACCGCGCATGTCCCACACGCCCTGGTTCGGCAACGCTTGCTGTGGAAATATACTCGTGAAGCGACTGCTCCTTATAACGAGGTGCGCTCGGACCAGTCAGACCCTAGCACTTGACTAGGGAAAACGCACTTATTAAGTTGTCCCTAGCTGTAAAATGCATTATATTTACTATAATAATAAAAATATTACAAATTATATAGCTGTTAAAAAGCAAGTTTCCCATGTTATTTAATTCTCAATAACACAGCAATTGACTTATGTAATACTAACTGAGAGTTGCGTAAATGACACATGACACATTCCAAGTCCTTCAGTTAACTCTAATTGCAGGTACAACCAAATAAACTAATATTGTATAGGAGAACATATATTACTTGTCCGCCAAGCGAAGACACGCGGCCGCCATATTGCAGCTTGGGCGGCGGCAGCACGCGCCCGCGCACCTCCATCATGTTGTTGGAAATGGTGAGACCGAATTCCTTGACGTACAGGTCTGTGTTGAAGTTCGCACGACGGACCAGGTTGTTGATCTCGCGCTCCCTGGCGGAAACGGAAATGTCTTTTATTATAATATTCATAATTTGGTAATATACCTTAGAGTTGCTCAATTACATTAGATTGTTCAAATGTGAAATGGTCATGGTCAATGAGAAAACTGCCAGTTTTTAATTTGTAAAATGCTCAGTTCTTGACTGAGCTGACTTTTCTATTCTTACTAAGTATATTTAATCAAACTAAAAGTTTATTTATTTAAAATAAATAAAATATTAGTTTAATAATTTTTAATCTTTTTAAATGTCAAACTATATTGTAAATATATTTACCTATCAGGTGCTGAACGAGCCGTTGCTTTAATCATAGTAGATGTTTGCATGTCAGTCAGTTTTTTGATACATCTTTGTCCTGGCACTATGTTGCAAACTTCAAGGGGTAAATATGTGTGTTTGTGTTCCTGCCCTACTTGAAGACAGGGCAGATGTGGATATCTGAGCTTCATTTTATATTTGTCCATAAAATATTTGGCTACTGTACATTCCACAGTTTGACCATTTTCCAGTTGTAGAGGAAAACTAAATAAAAATTTACAATATAAATTAAGTACATCAAACCCTATTCAAAGAGCTGTGAGATAAAATGTAAAACTTAAAAAAAAAGGTTATATGAGAATATATAAGAATATATGATTTAATTTTACATTATTGTCGTTTTGTTTTTGTTCTAAGTTTGTGGATATTTTAATGCATAAAAAACTAAAGTAATTTTTTTAAAACTTATTTGAGCTTGAATATCATGAATGTATTTAATTGCACTAAAAAAAAATTAAGAACAATTCAATACAAACAAAGAAGTATTCAAAGGTGACCTTACTGCTATAGCGATCTCTTCCAGGCAAACTATTTCAAATCTATTTTTTTTCTCATTTTAATTAAAGTTATGAAGAAGTGTACATGTAAAAACACCCAAAAAGACTTTGATTACCAAATTCTGAACGCATTTTAATACTACTAAATTATAGACCACATTTAAATTTTATTTTCGTCCTTAATATATTTAGATTATAATATATATTTATTTTATATTTAGGTTTTTTCTCCTTTTAACAAAACTTGTGCAATTATTTGAATATGTAAACCATGTAAAAACAGAAACTAAATACATAAGTTGTATTTATCAAGGACTCAGGCTTCTGTACAATATAACATAATAATGGTACAGCTTCTAGATTTGCATATATGAGAAAACTATACATTAGATTAAATAAAAATTAAAAATTGTGAATTAAAAGTTTGGGAAACGTTGTGTTGTATCTATTTTGTCTCAAGCCCACATTAAGGAACTAATTTCAGAGATTTTCAGATATTAGAGTACATCTCAGATATTAAAGTACGTAAGTAATAAAATTTAAAAATACAAATTTGTAGGATAAACAACGGAAATATTGTCCAAATGTTACAAAATAATATAAAATACCAATATAACTTATAATGTCATTTTTCCCTGAATGAATTTGATAGTTGTAAGATCTGTTATTGCGTAACAGATCTTACAACTATCAAATTCAGATATACACTGATGAACTATGATATTGACAATTGATAGTCGCTATTTACATTGATAAATTTGGTATAAGCAATCAATTCAAATGAGATTTATAGATTGAGGACATAATATTATAATATGGTCTTGTTTCTATGATATTATTAGTTGTTATAATAAATAAAGTCACTTAATATGTAAGACATTTTAAGTGATTTTTTTCATATTGTAGTCAACTTTATAAAAAGTTAAATTTATTTTGAAAATGTTTTTCTAAAGTAAAATTATGTAAAAACTAGATGACAAAAGCTACGGAAGTAAATGAGTCACTCACGATTGCATTTGTGCTGGTCTGCGAGTAACATTGCAAACTCTATATTTCCTCTTCATAGTTCCACAATGAGTAATTTCAATTTTGAGTCCTTTAATTTCTTTGGTAAATTTTACTCTCTGAGAATCCGTCAGAGGTTTCCTTTGCTCATTTATATCTCTTATGTCAAGAACTTCACACATAAATTCTATTACAGGCTGTGCTTTGTAAAATGCAGTCGCAGAAACTGTAATAATAGAGATAAATAGTTGATAATAGGAATGTTAGTTTCAAATTTTATTTCAGTCACACAGTATGGAGAAAACACAAAGGAGATTGATCAGTAAAAAATAGATAGCTGTTTTAGACACAATTATAGACTACATGTAAAAAAAAATGCAGTATAAATATAGCCTTCATGTATATATTCAAATATATTCAAATACATATAGCCAAATTCAAAAATAACTAAGTATACCTATTGAGAAAAGTTGAAAGTATTTATTTTATTGCCTTTACTAAAATTGTTCTCATTATAAATTTACAATGGCCTATTCTGTGAATATATAACAAACATTAACTTACAATCATTAAAAATACACTAGAAATGATTAAATGTGGTCATTATAATAGTTAATTAGTACAATAATAATGATTACTAAAAATAACTGGTTATAGATTAATACAAAATGAAATATTTAATTACCGTCAATATTTAGCATCATCTTCCACTGGCTAGGTCTGACAGATTGATGGAAACCAAACCAAACCTCTCTACCACCTCCTAAAGGATGGTAATATCCTTCTGGAGAGGAAAAGAATGATCTACCAACTGGTGTGTACATCATTGATGGTAAATGTCTCATCACAACATCTAAAGCAAGGATTGCATCATAAGGGATCTGTCGGGTACGACCCTCTAATGCTTCTTCTAGGGCAAATAATGATACCTAAAAGTTGTTGTAGAATAAAGTCATATTAATATCTTATCTATGTGAAGTATTAGAAGTGTTTTATATCTTACTATTAACATGATATATTCATATTATTTAAATCTGTAAATATTATCACATTCTTATTCAATATAATAAAGTATTTGAGGTAATGTATATGTAAATGTATAAGTGTGTTGATTAGTGTGTGAAACTCACCTGTGCTACCCACTTAATAGTCACTCGGAATATTCTATCTTTTCCTTCACCAGGTAAAATAACTTCTAACTCCACTCTGTCATTACCAATAGGCAAGGGATCTCTGGTATATAAATTGTTTCTACCATCAAATACCGGTTTTAAAGCACCAAATATTTTATTGTAACAGTTAACCATAGTATCCACAATTTCCCTATTAACCTATAAGAAAAAACATTATTAAATATATTGTAATAGTATATATAAGAATCACATAAGCTGATCTACTTACTTTTCTAGGACACTTATCAGGTTGTATATTAACATCATAATGATGAACAAATCCTCTTGGCATTGATATTTGAAAATGATTAGCGCGAAGCATAATTGGCCTGCCTTCGTGACCTAAATTTGGTCGTCGAGGGCATGTTAGCACTGGTAGATCAGGTGGTGGTGGAGCAGAAGGAGAAACTAACGACATGCCGCCAGTTCCACTTGTTACACTGGCCGGGGCCGCGCCTATTGCTGGTGTGGTGTTAGGTGCTCCTGGTGAACCAGTGGTACCTGCTGCAGCAGTGGCAGCTGCAGACACACCCACCGCCCCTGTCGTGGTCTCCCCCGCTGGAGCTATAATTCAGATTCAAATAAAATAACATTTCTACTTTATTACATATTATATGAAAGCAATAAATATTTGACAGCTTAAAATGTAATGTCCCTCGAAACATTATTTAGGACAGTCAAACAAAGGATGATGCTGTCTTGCTACATCGTATTTATAAACATTTCAAGATAAGATGCTTACGTTGACCAACGGGGTACATCTTTAAGTATAATTATATCAACAAAAACTTAAAATAAGAATATACAAATCCCTCGTGTTAAAAATTGTAACAATGTGATAAATGAATGTGGCTGTAAACTGCACTCTATGCTGCAAATTGACAGTTGTCCAGCTATTTTGACATCCACAGACAATTCAAATATTTTCCTAGCTTTAAGCCAGAAGCGAAAGGAAATTTAGTACGTAAAGGTATAATTTTTTTATTTATTTCATACAACTACGTTAAAATTATTTTTCACAAACACATAAAATCTATAAATAAATATTTTACAGATTATAGTTAATTTTACTATTAAGTCTTTCAACATTTTCTTATCTGCATTTTTATAAACATTAAAAAAGACATCATTTTAGAATCGATCAATTTTCGCAAGTTTTTCCTTTTCCAGAAAGAAAATGTCTATCCCATACAGTGGTACCATACGACGTTCTGGGGGCGTAGTGTCTGCGATTGGAAAACAATTAAGGGCTGTTAATCTTAAACCTGCTAGGCGAATAACCGTAAAATTTGATCCTTTTAGTGAAAATGTTACACACACTAGGTAAGATTTGTATAATTATATATTTTATGTTTCGAGAGGAACATTATAATCACCCTTTATGTTTATAAATAGTATCGAGGTGCCCATATAACGATCCTTATATTATATTTCCATTAGTAGTTTATATATGCTAAACAGTACATTTGCGCATCAAAATGTCAGTTTTTTAAATAATGTTTTAATCTTTCAGGAATTTTTTACATTATTTAAGTTCCCCGAAAGTAAGCCTCACAAATCCAAACTGTGTTCTCAAGACAGACATTGTATGTGACCGAAGTGAACCTACAATTAATATTACTATTGTTCCTTCAATAGCTGGTAAGATTTTATTTTATATACCCTTATATTAGTTAAAGAAAAGTGTTTTATATTTAAAATTAAATTATTCTGGAGAAAAGCAGTATACTCATTTTTAACATCACATTATATGCATATATACATAAGTGAAATTAATGTTTATAATTTATTTTTGAATATATTTTTAGAAACAGCAAGAATTAACAAAGTAATATTTAAAAGTGGGAACTTAACTTGCTTAGAACTCCTCCAATTATTGAACAAACATATATCATCTCTAGCCCCTGAAGACCAGATCACAAATACAGTACAAACAAAATTAGAAAAGAAGAAGAAGAAGTAAATATGACTAAATCCACTAAAGGCAATCTTCATGTTGTTGAAGAAATATATAACCAAATACCAGCATTTACAGATGTGTTTTCGGAAGATACATTCTATATATTTGTTATTATATTTGTCATGTCAACAATTTTAGTTGCCTTTATTTTATCTAGATTTATTACAATCAAACCTGTAGAATAATATAGTTGTATGTTGAAAATAAAATAATTATTTACACATGATTTTTTTTATTTCTTTTAAAAATTCTATATATGATTTATATATACAATATACATAATTTAGTGTATCAAATTACAATAAAAAATTTGGGGTCTCTCGATAGATAACTATTTGTCTTGGGTACCCCATATTTCAGAGGTAAGTAGAAGTTTATAGTGATCTGTTGATTGAGATCTTGGTAACATCTTCCTATAAAAACTAAAATCTCCTTTTTATTCTTCCTTCTTTGTAGGGCCATGCAGCTACTGGGCTGCATGGCCCTGCAAAACACTGTGATCATTCTTGATCTATTGTGATCTCTGCACATTACAGTTCACAGTCAAGATATCTTTTTTTTTATTTTATAAAACCAAAATTTATTATCTTTTCTTTGAGAGTATTCACCTCTTTTGGGTACATTTGATGTTTCCTCAGAATGGTATTACACCGTTGCATAAGTGATGGGCATTCAGTGAGAAGATGAGGTGTTTCTTCAGTATCTTTGCATATTCTAAACATCCTTGTGCTGCTGATACCTAAGTTATACATGTGTCTGTTCAGACCACACTGATCAGTCAGCACCCTCACCAATGTAAAACCGTTCTTGCTGAGAGATAAGGCATATTCCTCCATAGTTGAATGGCCGAATTGGGTGCTTTTGGCTCCGTTTCGTGCCAGTAAATCCGCCTGTTCATTTCCCTCGATGTCAGCGTGTCCTGGAACCCATCTTAGAACTACTCTGTTGTTGTTCCCCAGAGTGTTCAAGGTCTCCTTGTAGTTTTCGACTAACCTCGAATGCGTCACATCTGATGCTAGAGCCAAGCTAGTTGTTTTGCAGATTAGTCGACCCACATTCTAGAATGGCGTATACCTCTGCCTGGAATATCGAAAAATGTTATCCCAGTTTTTGCCTCTGCGCTGGTAACCCTGTGCATGCTTGCCTTCGCCTCCTTTCCCAGAAACTGAAGAAGGGGCGGCAGGTTAAGCAGTGCTTCAAAGGCAGCAGCAGGAGACGTGGACATGGCTCCCGTCATAATAATGCGCGCAGTCCTTTGGAGACCGGTATATTTTGTTATAGTATTCTTCTGCATCGTTTTTCTACACCAGACCATCGAGACGTAAGACACCTTCGGCCTTACGATGGTCTTGTAGAGCCAGAGGGCAATTTTGGTTTTTAATCCCCATCTGCTACCCGCTAGCCGACAGCATATTGCCAGGGCTTTTTTGGCCTTCTGCACAATTCCGTCTAAGTGCGAGTAAGTTTCTGGTCCAGAGTTATGTCCAGATACTTGGCCTCTGTGGAGAACGGAATGAAAATCGGATCATAGTCTGACAATTGCCACTGGTTGTATGATGTATAAGCTGCACTACTGTGTAAAACACTTCTGATTCATATTTAAGCGTTATGTTGAAATCACTTTGTATCACTGTAATAGATGTTTATATATATTTAACCATTGTCTATGTATGCATGTTTATTTTATTATTTTTATGTTCATTTATATATTATACTGTTATATATTTTTATAGTTATTTATGTAAGTTGTATGTATTCTATAGTATAAGTAAGTATATATTTTTTCTTAGCGTTTTCTTTTTCTTTTCTTAATATTATTTGTATGCCAATCACTATCCATTTATTCTTCGATCTTTTTATGGTAAGGGTTGCTGGACTCCTCCAGCAACCCTTACCATAAAAAGAAGGTGGCCTTATCACCTGAGGTGATAAGGCCACCTTTTCACTAAAATTGTATGTACACATTGTACCTACACATTTATTATATTAAAAAAGTATAATGTGCCAAAGTTGTAAATTAATTATGAGTATTTAAGTTTTCTTTTTTTAAGTTTTTTTTTATTATTTAACTTAATCACAATTAATTCTTAATCACGATCCAAATACTAAAATATCAACATATTGTTTCTACAAGATGTTTTTGCCGAATGCAATCCCCATCGGATAAAAGGTAAATGATTTAAAAAAATAAATGAACAAGGAAGTTTATATTCAGTTTATTCAAATTTTTCATTTACAAAATATCGATCAAAATATTTTTACAACGTCTTAAAACTCTTGTGCTCCCCAACGAATCTGAAAATATTCATAGATATAAGTTATTTGAATAATTAATAATCAAACAATACTTTTGTTTCACATATATTGTTACGCAAAGTGCTACAGTGTCAAACTCTAAGACGCGATGGTTCAGTGACTATTTGACAGAATGATCATAAATTCTTTTCATTTTCCTATTTTTTGGGAAAACAATGTGCGGCATAGAGTTCTACCGCTCAAATCGCAATACCGTGTCTTGACATAAGGTTGGCCTTTACTTTTTATTTCTTAAGAAATACTTACGTCTTGATTACGGGCTTTTTGTTTTCTCTCAACTAATGACGTAAGTGCTTCAGACCGTACTGCTAAGGTGTCTGTCCTCTCTAGAATTTGCTGGTAGGGGGACAGCGGTTGCGCACCCATCACTACGTGACCTAACTTTGAGTCGATTTTGGCATCTAAACGAGCATTACGAATCAAATTCACAATCCAACATTCCGCTTCATCAGGCTGCATGTTTAAGTTTTCTGCTAACATTCTAAAAAAAAGTTAACTTATTGACGATTGCATCTTGTATGTTTAAATCATCTTGTTTTTTTTAAAAATCGCAATATAAATTAAAAGTAATAATAATAAAAGTGTATATCGCACCCAATACTGACAACTTGATGAATACGGCAGAAAGTTTCAAAAATCATAAGACGAGCGTTCTCAACGAATTCATCCAGACACGCGATCAGGAAAAAGTCTGTCATCAGTACGGCTTGACACTGATTTAATTTCCTGCGCGCTCCTTCGAAGTCGAAGTTAACAAATAAATGTTCAATGAATTCCGTAATTGGGTCCCTGAAATAAAGTTATCATATTATAATAGTTGTATTTTGTGTAAACACTTAAGCATTGCTAGGTTCGGCATTTGTATGTATTCTTTTAAGCTCTATATGCTAAATAAAACCATAGCAAATATTTAATTCCTGCAGTACGACCTGTACCTTCTGTAAAATAAGAAAGAAGAAAATAAATGAAGATGTTAAAATACCTGTACGTATATGCCTCCTGTTGAATAACTTTGACAAGGTCCTTAAGAGAGTTCCGCCGTGTTCGGTTGATAATAATAGCAGTGGCCAAGTAACGGAGTATATGGGGGCACATAGTCTGAATAGCGTTCAAATACCTAAATATGTTCAAATACATGTGTTATTATACAAAGGATAAAAAAAACACCAGGTGGTGCACAGGCACAGCGTCTGCCTGTAAACGCGACGGTGGAACTTGTGGGTTCGATTACCACTCGGGGAGAATTAATCATTTCCATTTTCTTCGCTCTGGCAACAAGGCAAAGCGCGGCGCAGTTCCGCCACTCAATAAGTAATGCTTCGAAATGCCCAACAAATGGACAACTGAGTGTCTCAACACTAGGTTAAAAACATAGTTACATAACACGAAGACTTACAAGGCATCCCTGAGTATTAAGTTTAACATTTCAAGAGTATTGAAAACACCGGTATATAGGATCTATTCCAAATATTTAGAACAATTTCACTTTCATCGAAGAAACATATTTATTATGAAATGAGTTTAGGACCCGAATAATTGCTGAATGAATGTTTCTTATAGTTTTATCAAATAATCCAAAAATATTATAAATTTAACTTACAATGGCTTATACAAGAACATTTCAACGATAAGGTCGCGTCCCTTCACGTGGTTGAAAAATACAAACAGAGACCAGTGGATCAGCCACGTGCGTTGTTGTAGCGTCTGCATGTTGTTGGAAGTGGAGACTGTAGCGCCATTATCGATAAATTCACGAAGTTTATTTAAATCGTCGAGTGCAGCGTCCCAATTTTGTACTAGAATCTCACTTGCGAATTTACCCCAGAGTACGGAGAGATAATTCTAAAATAAAGATATCTCAATGAAATAAAAGTTCATAAAAAGTGCGGTATAACAAAAATAACATATTAAAACTTCTTCAAAATTGTCTTATCGTCAATTCACTTTGTCAAGTCTTATATTAAAAATATACATACAATATATGTCAATTATGAAGATGTCATCGAAATTAATAGTTCATAAATTTGAAAACGAGAGTGATTTTAGATCATTAAGTATATTTATTGAGAATGGTGAAATAAGTAAAATTACCAAATGGCAAGAGGGTATATCAGAAAGCAAAAAGATAGACAAGGATAAGCCGCGCTTAGTTGTGAAAATAATCACTGATGAAAAATTAAGCTTTTTAGATTTAGATGCCTGCGCTCAAAAAGTCGAAAGATCGGGAAACTTTTATAATAACATATTTTTGTCTGATTGTCCTATAGATTTGAAATTGCAACATATTTCTGAAGTTAAACCAAATGGAGCAACTTGTGAAGGACGCGTGCACTATAAAGAAAATTATTCCTTCCCTGATATAGATAAAAGTAGTGATATGTTCAAAAAATATTTTAGATCGCCATTACCTAATTGTTCGGATTCAATGGATCCTTTAGAATATAGTTTGGAGAGAGTAAAAGAGAATAATGAAAATATTATGGAAAATATTCTTATTCTGAACAGGACGTTAAACTATACTAAAAATAGGGACATGCCCAATCCAAAAATACTGCGGTCGTATCCATGTGAAGAGTGTGGCAAGTGTTTTGTTTACGAGACTGGCCTCCGACGGCATTATGCTGTCAGACATGCGTACTTTGATTCGCAGCCACGTTGGCAGCTTGTATGGACATGCACTGAATGCTTTCAAGTTTGGCCTCAACAAGATTTAGCGATAGACCATGCAAAACAATGTTGTAAAGGCGATAATATAAATTATGTCCGTGAAATAAAAACCTCTTCACTTTTACAATGTGAATTCTGTGAAAAAGTATTCACAAGTATACCTAGACTGCTAACACATTTAAAATTGCACACAGTAACAAACAATTACGAATGTAACGCATGTGACGTAGCCTTTATATGCTACAAAATTGCAGAACAGCACTGGATGACGTGCATGTGGCTCAAATTGTGTTATCAGTTTACTTTACCTAAAATGTTACTCTGTAATGCTTGTGACAGAAAGTTTAGGAGTTACGACTTGTTATATAACCATAGGTTCATAACTAATTTACAATTTGATATAATAATTCAATATTTAATATCTTAAAAATAAAATGCGTTATGTTTAAAGGTACAAGATGTCCCATTTTATACATAAGACAAATGATGGTAATTTTTCATTAACATCCATGCTTGTATACCAATGTGAAATTTGTGGCCAGTGGTTTAATGAGGTACCACAACTTCTAGAGCATAGACATCAATTTCATCCCCATTGTGAAAATGGAACACTATTTAATATTGTAAGATTCCCACAATATTAATTTATTTTGTTAGTATTCATCAAATTCATTTTATGCATCAGTTAATTGAAATGGATTTGCTGTATATGTTACAATTAGTACTTCTAATTGTAACATATATAGCAAATCCAAATGGAAGATAAAATATAAATTTCTGTTGAGCCCACCAACGAAATTCATCTATTTAACGAGTTTTGATCAAATAAAGCAATTAAAAATATGAACATTTCATATATGTATAGTTTATAAAATTTGATTTTATAAAAGATTCATCAGTTAATGTTGATTTTTATTTTTCCCAGGATATGCCATTAGCAAATGAAGATTAAGACAGTAACTGAAAAATATATCAGACTCTTAGCGTGAAAGTGACCTAACTCAGTTTGTATAACTTCTACAAAATGCAAATTTATGAGTTTAGTCACTTTCATTATTTATATTGCATATATGCAATAATTTTCTTCATGCTGTTAGGTTTTATTTTAAAATTAAATAGATTTTTAAGTTCAAGCTGAAATGTTTTATTTCAAATTCATTTAATATTACTAATAAATTATTTTCTAAATCATATAAGATAAACAAAAATTATACCATATCTTAGGCAGAAGATTGTACTGGAACTTAAATAATATCTATAGTTAAAAAGAACAAAATATCAAAAGATTACATACCTTATCAGTAGGAGACATAACTAGCTGACAGAAGTACAGATATGATGCGGATTCCACATAGTTACCACACTCATAGCGATACTTTGCTAATCGATACATACTATCAATCATCTCTATTTTAAACTGAAAAATATTTACACCAAGTAGATATAAATAAACAGAAAAATTTTTTGCCATAAAGTGTCATTTAGGCTTATTGCTGGTGTATATTCAGATAAAAATTTAAGGTAAAACAACAAATATATATTTACAATATTTTTTGTTAAATATTCAGCCATAAATTTCAATCATTATTTTTATTAATAATAGTATTTTTTAAATAAAAATGTTCAGAATATACTTCAGGTACCTCAAATTCTTTGTTGGTTGTTAGATAATTTATAAGAGTTTTTGGATCTCTCATTGTTTCAACCGTTTTCATGACATCATCTCGTTGCATTAGTTTCAAGACTGGTTCAACAGCATCTTGAAGTTCTTGAAGTTGGGATAGCACAAACCCTCTTCTAGATTTAATTTCCTAAAAATAATTTATTCTTTGATAATGTTTATGCAATTTTTCTTAAATTAACTCAACTATATTCAAGGCCCTAATTGAATAAGATATTGATATGAATATCTATGACATATGACATCATTAAGTAATATTTTATATATTGCATTAAAATAAATCATTTGAGAATTAAGAAAATAGATAGTACAACTTTGCAATTATAAAGTAACTTACCTCTGGTGTATCTTCATCGGGATAAAGCATTCTTCTAATGTCAATAACATAATCAATCATATTAGTCTTACTTAATATTTCTAATTTAGCTTGTAAAAGCTCTGACTGATCATAGGTCTGAAATAGTAGCAACAATAGTATTAGTGGTTACATGCAAATCTTTTAAAATGTGATATACAATCTATAAGGTCAAATTAAGTAAACATTTTTCTTATTTTTATTAACTCACAATGTTTAATTAATCAAAATTATATATAAAACTATATTACATCAGTTATCCAAGCTTACCTCTTTAGCTGCTAAAAATTCTAACAGCGGAAACACTAGATGTCGATCTAAATATTGGCCAATTTTAAAAGTAAGATCGAACTTGGAGTAACTCATGGTTATTTTGATGTAGAAGTTAAACACAAGTTAAAAATAATAACCATTAACGATATACACTCGTGGTCAAATTGTTGACAGTCCACAAGTCAAAAGGACAAGCCTAGCTTGACAACTCAGAACTTTCAATTTTAATTTACATTTTATTGTTGCCAACTGTTATTTCTTTTCTTGTGTTATATTAATATAATTAATACATAATATAGTAACTTCATAGTTTATCAGGGGAAAAATACGTATAAGGAAGTATCTTAATAAAAAAAAAACAATTAAATACAATTTTTTTATTAATAAAAATAGAAAAATAATTTTCTCTTGAAGGTTATCCACAAGGTGCAGGTTAAAATTTCACTACGTTCAAATTCGATATTCTATAAGCTATTTTATTAAGTAGTTTTAAAGTAAGTAAGTAAGGTTCTTCTTCTTCTTGGCATTAGACCCGGCTTTTGCCAGGGTCTGCCTTCCGACTGAGCCTACTCCACCTTGCACGGTCTTTAACATCCTCAGTGGATAATTTATTGGCTCTCATGTCTTGTGTCACGACATCCAGCCATCGCTTCCTTGGGCGTCCGGGTGGTCTAACTCCAGGGACAGACATGTCAAGGCACTTCCTTCCTACATAGTTCTCAGATCGGCGCATAATATGGCCATACCATCTCAGGCGACGCTCTTGGAGCTTATCCACTACGTCACGGACCCCAAGACTACCTCGAATGAATGTGTTGCGTATGCGGTCGGACCGCGTCACGCCACACATCCATCTCAGCATCTTCATCTCCGTGACGTGAAGCTCCTGAGTGTGCCGAGATAATGTTGGCTAACATTCGCTGCCGTATATAAGAACAGGTCGGATAATGCTCTTGTATATCAGTCCCTTGAGCTTGGGCGGTATTCTGCTATCGCAGACCACACCAGTGAACTCCCGCCATTTGGCCCAGGCAGCGTTTATACGGGCATGGATGTCGTGGTCGATGCCTCCAGACTCATGCATAACGGCTCCAAGGTACCTGAACTTCTCCGACTTAACGGCTGGCTCAGGCCCGATATGGATGGTGCTCGAGTCCGGGTTCCCGCAAGCCATATACTCGGTCTTCGACACATTCAGTTTGAGACCACCGTTCTCAAGCGCACCCTTCCAGGCGTTCACTTTACGCTCCAGCATCAGTCGGTTCTCATCGATGAGTACTATGTCATCGGCATACATCATCAGCCACGGAGGCTGGCATTGGATGTTAGCCGAGATAGTATCCAGCACTACATTGAATAAGAACGGACTAAGAGCTGAGCCCTGGTGAACCCCTACTGTAATCGGAAAGGGCTTGGTGTCGCCAACAGCGGTCTTAACCACTGAAGCGGAGTCGTTGTACATATCTCAATATAGGCTTCAGGGATCCCCTTGGATCGCAATGCCCACCAGATACACTGACGTGGCACACAGTCAAAGGCCTTCTGCAGGTCCAAAAAGGCCACATGCAGAGCTCTCCTTTTTTCCCTGTAAGCCTCCATCAAAGTTCTGAGGGCAAAAATGGCATCCATAGTGCCTGATCCTGGTTGAAACCCATACTGAGACTCAGAGACAGTACATTCTTGGCGGAGCCTGAGGCCGATCATGCGCTCGAAGAGCTTCATGGTGTGGCTCATAATCTTAATGCCCCTATAACAACCGCAATCCTGAACACTGCCCCTTCCTTTGTAAATAGGGATAATAAAGCTTTGCCGCCACTGATGTGGCATCTTTCCAGTATTCAAGATACGGTTAAACAGGTCAGTAAGTATAAGCACACCAAGAGAGCCCAACGATTTCCACGCCTCGATTGGGATGTCGTCAGGTCCTACCGCTTTTCCGTTCTTCATGCGTCGAAGACAATTACGAGTTTCGTCACGGGTTATTGGAGCAACAAGTCCGAGGTTAGGAGATAATTCAGGAGGAAGACTACAAGACTGCTGAGTGTTCAGCAGCTCTTAAAGTAGCTTCTCCATCTCTCCTTCACAGAGGCATGACTACAAAGCAACGTGCCCCGAGAATCTCTGACGCAAAGACATTTTGTAATATCCTGCGTCGCTTTATCTCGAGCACGAGCCAGTTTGTATATGAGCTTCTGCCCCTCCACAGTTTCAAGTTTATCGTACAATGGCAACAAACTTTCTCTGCGGGCTCTGGCTCAGCTCTTTTGCTGGCCCGTTTCGCTGCAATGTACTCCAGTCTGTCTTCAGGAGAGTTGGAATGCTGCCACTCTTTAAACGCAGCCTTCTTTTCCTGAATCACCTGCACCTGGTCATTCCACCACCATGTCTCCCTGTCGATGACACACCCACCCTTAGTAACACCAAGAACTCGCTTGCCCGCCGCAATGATTGCTGAATGAGCTCGATCCCATGCAGTCTGAGCGGTCTCGGTGTTAGTCAGTAGATTTTGACTCTCCACCTCCGCCAAGAAGTCGGTCTGCATCGGCCCATTCAACAACCACCACTTAATTCTAGGCTTGCGTTTCTCGGCTACTTTCTTTTTCGGAGTAACATTATAGTCCATGACAAGGAGATGATGTTGGGCCGTCAGGCTTTCGCCGGGAATGACCTTACAGTTGGTCACCCTGCCTATATGACACCGTCTAGTCAGCAAATAATCAATTTGAGTTAAGTGGGACCCGTTCTTATACGTTATAAGGTGCTGAGGTTTCTTCTGGAAGAAAGTGTTCACGATAGCCAGATCAAATGCAATGCAGGGTCTTAGAATATTTTCTCGCTCTGCATTGCGAAGACCATATCCAAAACCCCCGTGAACACGTTCATACACCTCAGCGACCCTACCCACGTGGCCTTTCAAGTCCCCCCCAACTAAGACTGATTCGGTAGACGGTATAGCGAGTAGTACCTCTTCATACTGCTCCCAGAAGGTCTCCTTTTCAGCCGCGCTACAACCTGCCTGGGGAGTATAAGCACTGATTAAGTTTGTGATAACGCCCTCGATCAGTACCTTTATCCGCATCAAGCGGTCGCAGCGACGGTCAACTTCAAAAAGCCCATTCTGAAGCTCTTCAGAAAGCGCTACCGCCACACCGTTTTTGCCTGTAGGTGACCCAGTGTATATAAGGCGGTAACCCTGCCCGATGTTACGAGACTTATTGCCCTTCCAGCGAGTTTCCTGAAGGAAAGCACACTGGACCCGACGTCTCATGAGTACATCTGCGAGTTCTCTGCATCGTCCGGTTAGAGAGCCAATATTATCGTTATCAAGTAAGTAAGTAAGGTTATGAAGTAAAATAGAAAGTGCCTTCGACAGTGGGGTAACCTATCTGATTAATAAAAGAATCTTAGTCAATTATGCTATGCTGGAGTGAGAGAAGGAAACGACAAAAAGATGTGTGTAAGGTTAAATCGGAGGATCCACCTTTTGGAATATCATATTAGATTTACTGCTATAAATACTGGACTGTGAAGGAGTCAATGTTAGTCTTTTGCTAATGACGTAATGTTTATCTTTGGAAATCATTCTAGCTTAGAGCAAAAAAAATATAGCACTCTGGAGACATTCGTAGAGTGGGCGTAGTGGAATAAATTCTCTCTCTCTTTCAACTCCTTCAAATCTCACGTGCGTGTTCAAATTAATGTGTGCGCTGAACGCGCACACGTGTCTGCTAATATCTACAAACAACTAGCGATAGTTTACTGTGGCCTAAACTCTGAAGTCGCAAAAACGTGGCGGCTGTGGTTATCATGATATACGCATCAAATGTCTGGTCTCACTTAACGGACATGCAGTCATTTCGAGATCAGCTAAACGCACTCCAGAGAGGTTTTGGTTAAAAGATCTGCAAAGCATAGAGCACATAAGCATCCGTACTGTCACTATTTGGACTATTGCCACTGAATATAAAAATTAAGGAATATGGAAGTCTTTACAGAGTTAATAAGTGACTTTGTAATGATTACCTTCCACTACTTATTCCTTCCATCTGTAAAAGAAAGAGAGAGGTCGAAGAGAGCCACGTACTCCAACCACAGCTGAAGAACTTGAATCCCGATACTATCAGCCTGATGGTAGTAAGATTAAGGGAAAAGTGGGATATTAAGATGGGAGGGAGGTAAGGAAAGCAGCAGCGAAAAATTCAATTCACATCCAAATTGTACGATTTTTCAGTCGAAACTACGTTTTAACTAGAGCGATTCGAAACGTCACAGACAGTGACGACCAAATAGAGAACATTTTAAGAGTGATTCCAGATCGTCACTGGAAGCATAATAACATAACAGAAGAAAGCAAAAGAATATAAGCCACGGTAGTTAAGCACATTATATAAGAAGTCGCAAGCCGATTAAGATGCATAAAGGGCGTCTTAATTGGCCTGCAAAATCTTGGAACGGCATGAGGTCATAGTGTATGAGCACCGAGGGAAAGACCTTAGTTACCTTAAGCCTAGACACTTAAACACCTAAGTTGTGCGCAAGTATACTTATATTGGTTTTAGAATAATTTATTATTATTTCTTACAAATAAACATGTACATGTATGTATGTATTTGTGGACGACCTTCAAATCTACAACCAAGCTAATATCTGATTTATCCAGTGTCGTCGATGATATTAACAAAAGCCTGGATAGTATATCCTTATGGAGTAAAGCGTTTGATCTACGTCTTAATAAAAAAAAAACTCAACGGATTTTAATTGGTAGTGGAAAACTTATTTCGAAGATAGACCTTTCTGCTTTACCTTCAGTGATCCTCAATAATAATATAACACCTTATAGTAAAACTGTTAAAGAGCTAGGGATTACATTATATGTCGTGGGATTCGCAGGTTAGTGAGGTAAGTAGAAAGATTTTTGCATCATCTCATAAACGTCTGCGTAATTTTTAGCCGATTCTTGATTATGCTGATATATGCTATCTCTACTTAAGAGAGAAGCTATTAAGTAAACTTGAACGCCTTCAAAACTTATGTATTCGGTTCATATTTGGTTTACGCAAATTTGATCACATTTCTGACGTTCGTAAGAAACTCAAGTGGCTGAAATTCCGTATTCGCAGGAATACTCATATACTTCATCTCTTTACTGTATTCTGTTTAATCCAAATTCCCCTCCCTATCTTAAAGAGCGATTTAAGTTCTTGGGCGGGTCACATTCCCGGTACTTACTCGATACTTCTTCCCGATACTACTTCGGTCTGATAATAATTTCACATTAAGAATACCTTCCCATTTCTTTTCCTTTTATTCATTTATCATAACGTCGTGTCGCTTGTGGAACTCCGTTCCCTTTGATATCACAATTTTTTTAGCCTTTAAGCGTCGCTTGAAGAAACGTTTTATAACTATGTAAATTCTCTTTATTTTTTTCATGCCATTGCACGCTACTGTTCTTTATTTTATTGATTTTATTTATTTATTTATATTTGTATGTGGGTGTGGGTGTGTATGTATGTATATTATGTTAAATATTTTATCATTTATTAGATATTACACACATACATTCTTCTATAATGTAATATTTTCTAGTTTTTACCGTACCTTTGTGTGTTTTCAATTCAACGTGAAATTGTTGAAGTGAATTGTGCTCCACTGGCACGAAACTCACTCCACTCGAAACGCCATACATAAAGAGAAGAAGATATTACACCCTAACCTTATCTTAATTTGCTATTTTTTTGCGTGGCAGAGATTGCTATTTGAGCAATAAAGCCGCCTTTTGTACATACATATATTTTTTTTACTTTTATATTAATTGTATGTTGTATGTTTTCTGGGTGTGCAATAAAGAGTTATTTCTAGGCTTTAGTCTGTTGTAAGCATATTCATATCATTACCATTTATTACACTAGAGAGAAAAAATAGTTGTTTACAGGTGGACACTTTTTAAACTTGTCTCTTTACACGATGGTACTCCTTAGGTCTACACTCCATAGCTATTAATTTCAATACAGTATTATTAGTATTTTAATTTTGTCATTAACTTATTTAATTATTCAACATTTAACATTCAATACTAGTACCGTACGATACGGTACCTAACTTTAATAACTTATAACCTGTATTCTTGTTTTTAATCATACGCCATCAGCCTTTTATTATCTGTGGAATTTGTTCGGTTTCGGTGTGCGTATTATTGTGCGTTTAAGTTTATTTATTTATATATGATCAATTTGGACCTTAATTTCGCTACATTTACGAATATTCAAACTACAATATTTAGTGTAATTAAATGACGTTAACATGTACCCTTAAATCTTTTTACCATTATTGATATGCGCGCCGTTTCTTATTAGATTGATTCCAAAATGGCGTCACTACAAGAGTGTGTTTATAGATAGACGCGATAGCATGTGTGTTCAAAGAAATCTAAAAATAGAGGCCTTGCATAAAGCTAGTTGCATAAATTTTAAATAAATATGTCTAATACAGTGATAACAAACTATACGGACCTAAATGGACCGTCAACAAAAACTGATAGCTCTGTCGTTGTTATTGTAAACAAGGATGGGTCCTTGTCAGTAGACCAAAAATTACTTGGTACGCTCATGGGTAAGCTGTTACTTTTATTTACAGCATTTATTTAATATCGACTCCATACTTTTATACTATTACATTGTACTCTATATTTTTAGTTAATTTATAACTACCTAATAATTGTTTTGCTTTGTTTTGTGTTGTTCGTTCTAAATATTGTTTTAAAAGTCTGTAAACGTGATAGAATATGTAATTTAGTACTTAAAAATGTATAATTTATCACTATTATATTTTATTTTATCTGAAGAATTAGTTTATATAGTTTCCCGCCAAAACTTGTAGTCGACCATTTATACTAAATATGCTTTTGTAAAAATGATTTGCTTATTATTTAGGAAGCGATGGATCTCAAGCTGCAGGAATAAGCGTGGTTCGAGTTGGCCACGAAGGACGCCCTGACGATGCTACTGATTCTGAGGATGATGATGAAAAAGTCCCACATGTTACTCTATCAGTAGATAGTTATTATAATGAACCAGCTAGCATTATAAAATATGGTAAATAAACATACTTTGCCTACACATTATTTATTATATAATTTCTATAACCTTATCTTGTCCATTGTTATCTGTATTAAAATAGATATACATTAATGTAAATTTTTCTTTTATAGATAGTGGAGCGGAAATGTTGCAATCTTTACGAATAGAAACAAGAGAAAATAGCTTAGTTGGTTTCCAAAATGATCATTGTTATACACCTCTTACATCACCAAGTCAAGTATTACCACAAAAAAATGATACATATGCATCTTATGATGACCCAGTGATAGAAATTACACACACACCACCACCAAAGCCTATAGCAACTCCTAAAAAAATTACTATTTTAGAACAACAAATTATACCCAAAGGAAAGAAAATTTTAATAAATTCAATGGAACCTGCTATTATTTTAAAAGGTAATGATGTTCTTTCTAAACCTTTACCAGTTTTATCAAAGTCAAAACTAATACATGAAGGTGATAAAATAGAAAGAGCAAAATCTGTAGAAAATACGGAATCTTCATCTGCCAGCTCTTCTGGTGATAGTATTCCTGATAGAGATTCAGATTCAGATTATAAAGATACAAAAGAAAAATCTGTGCCACAAAAGTTAAGACGACTGAAGTCCAAGCCAAGAATATTGAAAAACCAACACTCAGCAAAATTAGCAAAGGTAGATCCTAAATTAGCATCTAAATTAAAAATCAATAAAAATCTTATCAAAAAAGATATAAAAGAGAAATTATTAAATAAAAATCTGATGCTTGATAAGAAACAGATTGATTTAGATAGTGCGATACCTGCTACAAAGTTACAAGTAGTTACTCCTGTTGTTGATCAAACTAAATCCACACCAAAACCAGTTGCAAAAGTTATTAAGAAAGAAAAGAAAACACCAGCACATGTGACTGCTCTTATATCAGATATGACTTCACTTTTTTCATCACCAGATGTAATAAGGAGAGTGTCTACTGAAAATAAACTGCCAATTAAATTAGATAAAGAACCAGCTATTCTTTGTAAAAAACTGAATGAAAATAATAAATCTCTTGAACCAAGTGATCTGAAACCTGTTGTTAATCAACCTGTTGCTAATCCTAAATCAGATAATTTGAATGAATTGAAGCCTATGACATCTCAAAAGACTTATAGTAAACAAACAAAGGTCTCAAATATTACTGATAAGAGTATTAAAAACTATGAACCGATGCCACAGCTGGACGACGCTAGTTTAGCCCAGATATTGCAAGATACTCCACAGACTATAAAAGTTCAGCCTAGTATATCAACTGCCAATGTGATAAATAGTCCAGGTTTACCCGGGCCGCTTTCACCTACATTAGATCTACTTGGTGGCTTACAACCAGAGGAAGATGGATTGACAGAAGATTTACTTTTACATGTTGCCAGATTAGTGGAAAGTTCGGAAAATCTACAGGAAGTCATAGATAAACAAGTTTTAGGCAAAGTGGACACAGTTGCAGCTAAGGTTCCTCCATCAGTTTATCAAGCACAACCTCCTAGTTTATACACTCCACCACAACCAAAGGCAGCGGTTAAAATAGCTCCTCGTAAGGATCCCATTGAAATAGTAAGGCGAGATGGCCGCGTAATCACATTGCCACCTATCGAAGCACCTGCTACTAGATCATCTAAAAGGAAAACTCAAGTAGATTCTGTTAATGCTATTGAAAGTATCCCAGTTCCACCACTGGTACCAATACAATCTAATGTATCTACTCCGGAACCTGCTGTACAGCAAGTATCAAAGCAATATACAAACAAAAAATTAGCAAAGAAACAGGAACATCTTCAAGCTTCAGCTATAGAAAAAATGTCTATTGAATCTCAGGAAAGCTGGAACTCTGAAGATGATCCTAATAGGTAAAAATGTGCATTCTTGTTTATCAATAAATATGTAATACGCTATTGAATATGTCTTAAAAATTATATATTAATAGTTGTATACTCACAAATCATTGTTTGTTCAAACTACTCATAGCTTTCACAAATTTATTCTGTGGATTATTTTTTGCAGGTTATGGTGTATATGTAAGCAACCGCATAACAATAGATTTATGATATGCTGTGATAGTTGTGAGGACTGGTTCCATGGAAAATGTGTCAATATCACTAAAGCAATGGGCCAGCAAATGGAGGAGCAGGGGATTGAGTGGAGGTGCCCTAATTGTGTAAAGAACACTAAGAACAACACAGTGGCTAAGGGCACGGCGAAGGTAGGCATTTAACATTTATTGTTATTTTATATAATTTTTTTTAATGTTTATTATTATACCTAATAGTATAAAACATTACATAATAAATATTAATATACTAAAGTAGTAAAATATTGAGTGGATTGGCCTTTATATGTGACAAGTCTTTGTAGTTAATAATCTGTTTCGCAAATCATGTGACTGGTTAATATAATTATCAGATACTGCAATTTTTTTATGTAATTCATAACTGTAAACACTAATGTCTATTGTCATCACAGGCTGAGTAATTAATGTTCTTATTGATTAATTATCCAGCGATTCTTCATCTATCGTAAATATTGTATTAGTTGTAAAAAAAATTGAAAGATTTTAAATATATATAATATTCTTATAGACAATGTTTATTTGTAATGCTTTTATTTATATTTAAATGAATATGAAAAAGAAATATAATTCCACAGACGCCGTCGACGCCCAGGGATGCGGACACCGGAGTAAGTACACCACCTCCTATCACAAAAGAGTTAGCCTCTAGAACTACTTGCATTGTTTGCAAGAAACCCGCACGAGCCAGTAGTATATACTGCAGCGATGCATGCATACTTAAACACGCCCAAGACTCTCTAGGAAGCCACTCCCCCTCCGCCAAGGCCGACTCTAAAGAGAAACTACCCGAGAAACCTAATTCTGAATCACGGGTATGTAGATACACGCCTTTGCATGGACACACTTTTATATTTTTTATATTTTGTAGGTACCTATGTCATGACTGTTATTTAATTTTGTCAATATTTTTTTAGGTTATTGTTTATGAAAGAAAATCAGGAAGGCTACTCGCCGGTCCGAACGCTCCCACTGCAGAGAATTTGAAAGCTTGGCTTCAAAAGAATCCTACGTTTGAAGTGGTTCGTCCTGGAACGCTGAGTGCTACTAAACCAAATGTTGCAAGAAAAAAAATGTCTAACGAGCCCAATAAAATTCAAACAACTCTGAATTTTACAAGAATTCCTAAAATAAAATCTGCGGAACTATCGCCTAATTTGCCTAGGACGCCTGAGCCTAAAGAAAAGGTGATTAAAGCTAGTTCTTCATCGAAAGGGGAACCTAAAACTCCCCCTCCAAAGACGCCGGTGACGCCAAAATCTCAACAATTAGCAATATCCGAAACACCCAAATCGTCAACAAAAGCCTCAAATGAACAAGCATCAAGCGAAAAGAATAAGTCAGTTCGAACAACTCTCAGTAGATCCCAGTCACTAGTCGAAAAGGTATTTTGATTTTATTATCGTATGTTCCCGTCATCTAAAAGTACTCAAAAAATCCGGAACAGCGTATGTGTCATCTCATCACGTCATCAAATACCATTTTTATGTTTTACTTACTGCAAAGAAATAGGATATATACGGAGCTATTTTAAAAACTAAAACAGTAAATAATATACAATATATAGCAACAACGGCTGAACTTCAGACTTTCCGTAGCGTGCGCCGCGTAAACGGTTTAAGTTACGCCAAAAATCATGAAGACGCCATTGTCCGTTAATACAAACATCTCAGAATTTGTCATAGTAAAGGATCTCCCATGAAAAATAACTTTAAACATTGTATATAAAGATATCATGTAGTTTTATTTCATCAGTTAGGTACTATCGATAGGCTCCGACTCCGGCTTTTATATTCTGTTTACGATGAGAGGTAAAATTTAGTATATGAAACTACACAATCAGGTCTACTACCAGAGCTACGCACTTTTTTAGTTAAAAAAAAATATTAGCCTCTTATGGCTTTTGATGGTAAAATATATGAGATAATGCGCTGTAATAGTAGTCAAAGTAATCAAAAAAAGTATCTCATGGATACTATGCAATTATTATATAACTAGAGGACCTTTTGACGCGGGAAATCCGCGTTGCCATAGCAACGTGTGTGTCACTTTATACATACAAAAGTTATAATGTTAAACATATAGCAGTGTGTATAATGTTTTATTTATTGATTAAATGTACCTTATAAGCATTATTATTGAAAAATATTAGGGCTCTGCAATTCTACTACACAGTAACTATAAGTGTGCCAAATTACATACTCCTCCGTTCGCGCAATTTTTTAAAAAGGAGGTCTAAAGATTTTGCTTTACGTATTAATATATACTATAGATTATGTAACAATGATTGATGATGATTATTATTTCTTAAAATTAATCCACTATAAAATGAATGCTGAAAATAGTAATCATATCCCTAAAATTAACCTGATGGAATTAATCTTTATCCAAATAGGTTTTTAATCATCTATTTATGCAGAATTTTAAATCATGATAAGAATAACAAATAATAGTTATCGTTATAGTAGTAATAAATTTGTGCATTAGATCAATAATAAGAATGTTATAAAATATTTTAATAATAATTAATTATATGTAACATTACAAAACCAATATCAGATATTAATGCTCAAAGTTACATTATTAATATCAACATAGGTCATATTTATTCATTTCAAAATAATCTAAAATCCTTATGGAAATTAAATATAAGTACTGTATTCAAAGGTATCATATAGTTCAAGCGGACGAAGCCGCGGTCGCTAGTTATTACATAAAAATAATTAGGCTCACATTGTTTTTTTAAATTGAAAATAAACTGTAATTAACTTAAAAAGTTAATATAGGAGAAAAACTTCTTTTTAATCGTTTCCAGTCTTAAATGATTAATTATAAAAACTACTTGTAACATTTTTAATGTTAATTCATAGGAATCCTTATGACAGAAATCTGTTTAAAGGCGTGCGTAAACTCATACCTAACCGGCGCGAATTTTAGAATATTTAATAACTAAAAATGAGGGCAAAAAATTTATATTTATATGGGCTATTTGTTTCTCTAAATTTCATTTTGTTATTTTGAATTTTAAAATAATTAAATCTACATATAAACAAGAAAATATTTATAGATACAACAGCTTTCATCTGTTATTTTTAATTCCGAGGAGCACATAACAGAGGTCGTAAATTTTTATCTATAAATTTAAGACGGGGAAACTTCCGCGCAACAAAGGATTACTCATATACGAATATTGAATAATATGACGTAATATAAATTGTAATCCTCAATAAATAAATTTTATAACAAGTAAAATATGGAAGGATAATTTAAATGCTATACTTATCAGTTTATATTTTTATACACAGATAGTAGTAGTTAGCTTTGGGAAAAAAACGCAGGTGCCAAAATAGCTAATTGATGAACAAAATGTCTATTTGTCCATTTTCAGTGTGTTTCACAAACTAGTATCAAAACTGATGGTTAACCTTGAATTGTTTACATTTTGATTATGAGTATAGTGTGTAGCGTATTTACGGTAATCATTTTGTAGCCGGCAGTGTCGCCGTCTACTTCGCGCCGCAACACTCCCGACAAGAGGACCAGGATGAGCTCTGAGGACCCAATTCGAGATAATGTGAGGAAAGCCCTCCAGGAGCAGATCTCCCAACGTATGGCGGAAAGTGACGGACCCAAGTTTAATGAAGATGAAATAGTGGAGTTCGCAAATGAAACGGAAAATGAGTTGCACGAACTTTTTAACCGTGATGTCGGAATGAAATATAAAGCAAAGTATAGGTCCCTCATGTTCAATATTAAGGATCGGAAAAATTTGTCATTATGGGAAAAGATATGTGAACGTGTTATAACACCTAAACAATTGGTATGTATAAACAATTTGTATTTTAAGGTTAAAATATTGTTTGGATACTCTATTATTACAATTATTTGTAGGTAAGACTGTCGCCGGAAGAATTAGCGAGTCAAGAATTAGCACAATGGAGAAACAAGGAAGCTAAACATCAGTTGGAATTAATTAAGAAATCTGAGATTGACCTTTTAGCCGCGAGCAAAACGTATGTTTTGAAAACCCACAAAGGAGAAGAGGTAATTAATATACATGTAACAAACTTTTTTTTTATAATCTCATACATAAAATTTTAATATAAAAATGTTTAAGGTTATGGAAACTAAAGAATCAGTATCAACAGAATTGGATCCGAATGTGCCAGTGGAAGACTTGGTATCAGCTTTAAATGATGCTGTCGGAGACGGGTTACCTGAGACTGCGCCTCAAGAACCGTAAGTATTATACTATTTTGTTTTTCAACGTCAAATTTAAAGTAAAATTTGTTAATTCATGTATTATTACAAAACTTTTTTATAGATCTAAAAAAGGTGACTCCCACAAAAAGCATGGGGGCAAGAAAAAGGACAAGGATAGTGAAGGTTCAAGAAAAAAAGATAAAGAGGCAAAGAGAGATTCCGAAAAACGGTCATCGAGATCTTCGAGACGAAAATCAGACATCAAGGAAAGGGAATATCGGTCATCGCGCCGATCACAAAGAAAGTCAAGGTCACGATCAAAATCAAAAGACAGATCAAAAGTGGAATTCAAGGAGAAATCAGAAGTTAGGGATCGTTCGAGGCACAGATCTAGGTCAAGGGTTAAATCCAAGAGACAATCTAGAGAACATTCCAGATCAAATTCTAGAGGACGAGAGAGGTCGCGTTCCCCGCGACGCTCCAGAGAGAGCTTCAAGCGGAGGGAGTCGCGGGAGCACAGAGGCCGTTCAAAGCGGCGCAGTACGGACGACAAGTTCATACACCGATCCAGATCTCAAGAGGCTAGTTTTACCAAGAGTAAGAATGAGTGAGTATGTTTGTTTCTTATATATACTTTTCTCAGTTTTTCGATCTTAGTATTACATACTTCTTTCTAATTAAAATCAGTTCTTACGCGACAGAGGCATCGAAAGTGCCATAATTGTGAAATTGACTTTGAAAATATTTTATAATATTTAAATATACTGCTCCTACTATTTGTTTCATCAATAGTGTTTAGCTTAAATCATATCTCACTATTATAATTCTAGTCTATTATATCATTTTTTTTTCGATTTTTTGATTATACTTCCAATTTCCAGTTCTACTGATTCTGATTCATTAGAAAGGCCAAAGTCCGCTATGATGAAGGAAGTACACCCAGAGTATGATCCTCATGAACCCATGGTCACTTCAGCATTCTCTGAAGAAGATCTAAGAAAGTCTAGAGAAGATATATACGAGGATAGTTACAATAATGAAATATCTGAATATGGTAATGTTGAGTATGATCCCTCAAAGACATTTTCTATGGATGCCAATGTCACTATATCTCCACCTAAATATACACCAAAACAGGATAAGTCTGGTATGTCATATTGTTAATTGTTACTTAAAACTTATATAGTATGCTTTAAATATATAAAAAACATACATATTTTTATTGAAATAAATTAAATTGTGATTACTTTGCTTCATACATTTTATTGACTTTTTTTTTGTGTATTTACTGATTTACTGTTGATATACAGTAATGTAATGTTTATTACAGTAATACCAATAGACAAATAATAAAACAAATACTAACTTATTGTTATTAGAAGCTGAAAGTGATCAGGAACCTAGCAGTACAGTAGAGCATTCAGCTGCAATTGTATGGAATGGCTGCATAAACATGGTGGACGTAGCCAGGTTCTATGTGGCAGGCCATGAGGTATGTAGTGTTATAGATTAACATCTATATATATTAAAATATATACTATAAAATTATAAAATTTGTAAAATTAATAAAATTTGTATTTTTGATGTGAATGTATATTAATTCTTATAACTTTTAATTAAATGTCTGAATTTTCAATAAATAAAAATTTACATAATGAAAGATTGCATGATTATTATTACTTATTATATATGACAAGTATATAACAACCGCCTGGGAACACCGCGTGGCGTTGGCATCTCAGAGGGTGTCTAGCCAATTATCTGTCCGATATTTGGTTTCCGGCATACGGGTACGCGACCCCGGGACCTCGAGCCACCACTTTCATAACCCGATCCAATCCCTGTAAGTGGTGTCCCTCCCCTATATTCCAAGTCTTTCTGCCTCTTATTCCCTTTCCTTTCCTGGTTTCTCCCAGTAATGGGTTTGGAGGTCAGATGGCAATCGCTCCACAAAAAACCACTTCGCCACTCATATGGACCGATTGGTCTTAGTCGGAAGGCAGACCCTGGCAAAAGCCGGGACTAATGCCAGGAAGAAGAAGAAGAAGTATATAACATCTTACCAATAGTCTCTTTTTTACATTCTAGGTTTCAGGCAATGCTGTAGATTTAGAAGAAGACCTTCCTGCAGAATTAGAAATAGTTGGTAGAATAAAACCAGATACAGTTTGGGATTATATTGGTAAAATGAAACGCGCCAGTAATAAGGACATCATCGTTTTAAAATTGCAAGCCGCGAATGATGAGGAGCGAATGCAATATATCGCATTGTACAGCTATCTAAGCAGCAGGCAAAGGTTTGTTTAAGAATTCTTTAGGCTATCAATTAATTCAACATAAGAAAATATATTTAATATCTTGTGATCTTTTTATAAATACGCTATACGCCAGGCACAATTGATAATTAAAATGTGTTTGTTTAATTTAATTACTCTAATAATGATCATAAACAATCTACACTTTAAGGTTGGGAGTAGTGAGAGTGTCACAAACACTCAACATAAAAGATTTCTACATAGTCCCGTTGCCCGCGAACACGTCGTTGCCCTCCACGTTGCTGCCGCTCGACGGTCCGGGCCTGGGGGACGTCAAAACGCACCTCCTTATCTCTATTATCATTAGACAAAAAAAGAAACGCCCGGGGTCAATGACACCTCAAGATATTATACCAGCTAAGGTCAGTTGAAACGAGAGCATTTGTAGAATGTAAATAAAAATTATTTATGAAGTTTTGGAGAGTTTATTTTTGTACATATCGTACCTACTATGCAATTGTATGTTAGTATAATTAGTATTGGATTGTATGTTAATTTTTTTTAGAAATTCTGAATGTACAAATATTATAATTGGAAATAATAATACGATATATAAATCCAAATGTTGTTACAATGTGTGCTACCTAATAATGTAAATTGCATGTTTCAAACTTTATTTCTATCCGCCCATCCCATCCTATTTACCTTATTTTGTGCATGCAACCTAGTAAATTATGTTTAGAAAAAAATTATATTATATTTTTGCAAATGTACCAATGTGATGTTTTGTAGAATACATATTTTTTATAAATTTTATTCATATTTAGCAGAGCATGTTCTGTGAAACCTTAAAAATAACATTTTGTTAAACACAATATTTGTTATAGTTGTAGTACTTAATACAGATGACCAAATCATTGAATGAGTCGTCCTGGCTCCCACTTGTAAACCTATGTACTTCCTAATAAAATCATATCGCATAGCGAAATCACACACTACCTGTTTGCTATAATTAGTTTTTGTTATTGGTATAACTACTTGCCCTACACATCGAGTGCTGTTTTTAACATAAAAGTGTTGAATGTGAAAAATATTCATATTTCGAAATTTATTAATTATTTGTGTAATGTTATTATAAAAGTAACCTTAAGATAATTTAAAGAGCAAACATACATATAATCGTAAAGTAAACTGTAATAGTATCAAAATAATCGCAGGTGGCGCGTGAGTCCCGCAAGAAGTCGTACACGCCGCCGCTGTCGCCGCGGCGCCGCGCGCTGCCGCTGCCCGCGCCCTGCTACCCCTCCACGGCGCTCTCGTCCTCTGTCAAGGATAAAATCGCCGCGTCTCTAGGTCACTAATTATTATGGTTTCACTGATTTTATGTATGAAGTGGCACTATGAACTATCAACAAATTTAATTTCTTTTTTGAGTTGTCAAATTATGATTAATCATTGAATATTTATTTTAAGAGTATTTACTATGTTAAAATAACGGTATTTTTTGTTTTTTCATACAGCGGCGGCAGACGACGAAGGAGCTTACAGCCCAGGATCGTCGTCGGGAAGCAATAGCGCCTCAGCACCTTCTTTGCCGCCGAATTCTAACACTCTTAGAACAAAAATGGAGGAATTGAACCGCCAAATCGAAGAACAAAAGCAACAAATATTAAAGATGACAAGAGCGGATTCATCATCAGCGGCAAGTGGAGAGGTATAAGAGTTTGTAAAATATTGCTTAACGTTATACTTATTAGTCTTTTCCTTTACACGTAATATCATGTACGTGTTATAATAAGGATCTACGATAAACGCTATACCCCTTATCGTCTTACGTTGCGCCAACGAACGAATGAACGAACGTACGCTAAATTTATTCCGTTCAATGCAACAATTATTAAAAAATAAAAAAGTTTCAAAATTTAGATGATATGAAAAATGCCATCTCCAGGTATTTCCCAGGTACTGGGAAACCAATTGATTTTTATTGAGCAAAAAGTTTTTGCCAACGTGGGTGGATACATCATTGACTAAAAAGAAAAACTTGTAAGAAATTTATTTACTCAAATTTACTGTAAAATGTGACATAATTATCCGGTCCTGCTAATATGTTTTAGGTTCATTTTATATGTGGATAAGTGATGATTGATTTATTTAACAATTTGTAGAATGAAGCATATTCACCGTCGCGGCCGCTGACGCCGCCCGAGCCGGTGCAGGAGGCGTCTTCCGCCGTGCCACTGGCCGACATCGCGCTGCCCTCTAACCTGCAGGAGATCCTTGCCACCATAAAGCAACGCTCGGAGACCGCGGCTGACGTCGACATGCGCACAATACCTTTGTCTTAGCTCTCGTTTTATTTACATTTATTTAACTATAATACTTCATTTATGCTGTGCAGTGTAGGTAGGCTTAAGTTTTTTATGTTATTATGGTATAAAATATTTCAGTGCATTCATATACAATTTAATGTGACTTCAATGGATTGAGATATGCAAAGCATATATACTTAGTGGATACTTGGATTAAATTGTGTGCAATATCTTTGATATGACTATGTGACAATGAGCATATTTCAAAATTACTTTGTGTGTATATTATAATTCTCACATATAAAGTGTCTTTATGGTTTAATTATGTTTAATATATTGTACAAAAATTAGACTTATAGTTACTTAAGAAAATGAATTATAGAAACCTTTTATCATAAATTAATATACATTTCTAAATCTAAGAAATAAAACACAAAATAAAAATATAAAAGAATTTATCTGCGATTTTTCTTTATATATTATCATCATCATACAATGTTCTCTTGGAACTGTATTTTTTTTCTTCAAGAGAATTAAATTTTTTTAAGTTAATTGATTTAAAATTTTTGAAGATTTCACCTTTGGCTAAGGGTGAAGTTTCAATTTTCTTTTGAAGAGCCATTATTTTTGTTGCCATGAGTTTACGTCTAGGAATATGTCTTAAAGAATACTCCCAATCCCCAGTTAATCTCAAATCTAATAATATTGGTATCATGTGGTTAATATTTAAATTTTTCTTTGACCCTGGTGCCCATTCAAGATATCTGTCTAATGGTAGCTTGGCCATTTTAAGTCCATCCTTTTTTGCTTTAGCAAGAGAAAGAGGTTCATTGTTCATCTGTAATGAAAAATTATCTTTATTATATAAAAATGATAAAAATTACATTTTGCCATAAATAAAAATATTTCACCTTATCAACCATACAACCGACTATGTAAATTGCATCAGGATCGAAACATGTTAATTCTTCCCTACAATGGGGTGTGAGATAAACCAAATTTTCTTTTGGAAATAGGTCTAAATAACTTTTAGAGTGAATATTCATTGGAAACCATGACTCATATAATGAAGGTATATTCTTATGAAGTTGTTTCATAAATTCTCCTCTATGATTTATGTTGCATAAATGCAAATTAAAAGGTTCCTTGTGTATTCTGTTGTCACCAAAGAGAAATGTCACTTGTTTTGCAGCATTTGTTATTTCTCGCCATACCATATGCTCCTCATAAGAACAGTCAATAACTAATGATTGTCCGTAAATCAATGATCTCAGAGTCCTGCAATAATCATTTTATTTTTGTATAATTTAAGGGACAGTAAAATATACTTCTATCAAAATTACTGATTTTTGAAATACCTGTAATTATCAAAATTGTTCATAGATTGATCTCGAATTCTAAGAAACAGTGATAGATGTTTAATACCATAAAGGTTATCATCAGGATATTCTTTAAACTCTGGAGCAGGGGAATTCTCTAATTCTTTTCTCCTGGCTTCTTTTTTTGCCTAGAATTAATAATTTAATAATTTTATTGATGAACAGTGCTCGTGAGTAGAGCCTATTTATTACACAGTTCAGGAATATTTAAATGATAAAAATGTGTGGTTAGATGTTATTTGAATTTTATGCAGAATACTACTACCAATGTAATTAATAATAATTCTAATATTAATATTTAAAAGAGCAACTGCTAAATTTCTTGCTCACTTTTCTCAGCATAACTGCTTTCCAAACCATTGGTAGTGACATGTTCATGCAACAACTCAAACTGCTTATAAAAGTCTATTTGGATAAAGAATGGATGGATGGACAATGGAGTATCTATGTATAAGTATGTATAAATATATAAACTTTTTGATTTTCTTTCTTCTTTTCAATTTTCCAAAGAAATGTTAGATAAGTAGACCTTTGATTTCTACTAGATAAATTAAGTAAATGCCGCCAATGTTCTAATTGAAGGATATCAGGCGCGTATCTTCCGTCTTGACGCATTACATCTACTTCTAGCATTAAGACTCTTAATTTTTTTTCTAGAAGTTGGTCTCCTTTACATAATTGTGTAATCATATTTTCTAAAAAGAAACGCACAGGTTAGTTCAAAACATCCGAATTATATGTATGAGATAACGTTGGAGCTATTATAGACATGATAAGGTTATGATGTAAACAAATATTACCATAATCGTTTTCAGTTGGTGCTTGTGAAACATAGAACCGGGGCATTCGCTGGGAATGTTTTAAGATAATACGGTTTCTTTTTAACTCATAATAAACCACAGAACGTCGCATATGCGATAAAAATGCTCTCATGCAATACATCATTTATATGTTTAAATTTATTTATTTCAAGTCTATTGTATTATGTAGATTAATAGAAATAATAATATCAATAAAGCTATTATTGATTTTCAATACATATCATACTACTTATTACTTAATATTATTAAGCATATAGTTTCACATTCAAAGCAAAATATCTAATTTCAAACTTGCTTTTGGAGTACATAAATTTGACAACTAAAGTCTCGAGTCTCACACCACAGAAAACTTACACATAATTATCTAAATAATTAAAAAAATAAAGGTAGATAACTCAAAAATAATGCTGCTACATAAAAATATATTATTTATATATGTCTAAGTTCGATATTGTGATCATAGTTCTGAACCTTATTCCTAACCCTACTCGCACTAAACACTAATTAATCGAATCGAAACATATTTTATTTAAATAAAAGATAATATAAATTTACTTCTCTGTGGCACTAAGTTAACTTCAAAATATTGAGTTAACGTTTTACTTTCAAAATTTATGTTAACGTTTTACTTTCAAAAATACTAGATGAGTACTCTAAAAGGTTGAAGTACGAAAGGTCATCTTGTTTAAGACAAAAATTGAAATAATCCACCTGAAAACAGCAAATTATTGTCACTAGTGTAGCAAGTGGAATTGATATAGATCACCTCAATTGACTACACTTTAAAAAATATGTAGAAAAAAATATTTCAGCATTTTATTTTTAAGTAATAAAGCAGAAATGTTTTTTTACTTGTTACTGTAGCGCTACCTTAATTTGCTCTTTTCTTTCAATGGACATTTTATATATTCAAAGCTACTAGCCGAAAGATACAAGTGGCTTACTATCACTTGCACTTCTGTAAATCTATTCTGAATTCTGGTTACCTACCTATTGTCACTAAGTAGTATTATTCTTCATCTTCTTCTAGAATAATACTAAGTAGTAACAGTAGGTAAGTAACCAGAAGTCAAATCACAAGCTAAGTAGTTTGGTACATGATGTTATCCGCGTCGTGACCGACGATGGCGACCTTGGTTATCTCCTGGCGTGTGTTTGCTTAAATCGGTCGTATATATGCACTAGCTCTCAGACGCGTATAATAAAATCGGCAGAACCATAGTGCGATATAGTGGCAGCTTTGTTGATAACTATATATCAAGGGATTTCCACACACAATATTTTAAGCTTCCAAACGTGGCAGCAGCTGCAGCAGCTGAAAACTTGCGTTGTCTCGAGAGTATATTGGCGCACATTACTTAATTTTAGGCCCAAATACAGCTTGAATGCTCTCGAAAACCTTTCCTGTTTGATTACGGTAAACAAAGCCGTGAATGATTACGGTAAACATAGCCGTGAATTTTCTTGGCTTTCCCGGACCTATCTTTAAGTTTTCTAACTGGCTGTTTTAGATTTTATTGCGTGGTCTTTTTGTCAGAAGCACCTGTACGACTACTTGGGGCACGCTGGTGATTTCCTACGAGCCTCTAGATCTTAATGTTAGAAGCGTCAAACCAATCTTAGTTTTTCTATTGAACTTCACCAATGATTTGGAGAGCGCATTCATGCAAGTTTTCAGCGTAATCACTCCATCCTTCATCTGTACATGCATCTACAGACGTAGATGACACATTACCTAAAGCATCGTTAAGTTTCCTCTGAAGCTCATTTGAGTGGACAGGTTTTAAAGCATCCAATTTTGTTGGCATTACGAGGATGGGTCAATAAGTCCGTGACTTTTTAAATTTCTGACCTCTTTATTGAAACAGCAACATTGCTCCTGTCAACAGGCATCTGTCAGTGGACTCCTGTCAAAATTTGAACTTGCGCCGTCAGTTAGTTTGTATTTGACAGCTATCTTTATCAGAATACTCACTAATTTGAGGAGAAAATGGAAAAAAGTGAATTTCGTGTGCTTATTAAGCATTATTTCTTGCGGAAAAAACCATTACCAAGACCAAGGCTAAGCTTGATAAATACTACGGGGACTCTGCACCATCGATTTCAATGGTAAAAAAGTGGCTGAAGATGCCGAACGTCCTAGACACCCAGTTGAGGTCTCTACACCCGAAATAATCGAAAAAATTCACGATATGGTGTTGGCCAACCGAAGATTGAAAGTGCGAGAAATTGTGGAAGCCATAGGGATCTCGCATAGCTCAGTGGTTTCAATTTTAAATGATCACTTGGGCATGAGAAAGCTTTCCGCGAGATGGGTGCCGCGTTTGCTCACAGTCGATCACAAACGCAATCGTGTAACAACTTCACAGGAAGGTTTGGCGTTGTATAATCGCAATCTGGAGGAGTTTTTGCGCCGTTTTGTAACCGCGGACGAAACATGAATCCATCACAACACACCAGAGACCAAACAACAGTCAACAGTGGGTTTCTAAGGTTGAATCGGCGCCAAAGAAGGCAAGGAAGGCAAGGTCGCAAGGTCAACAGTCGCCATAACTTTATTGGCTGACAAACCCTGTCAGCCAATAAAGTTATGGCGACTGTTTTTTGGGATACACGTGGGTAATCCACATTGACTACCTTCAAAAGGGAAGAACAATCAATGGGGAATATTATGCCAACTTATTGTACCTATTCAATGACGATTTGAAAAAAAAACCAACCTCATTTGGACAAGAAAAACGTTCTTTTCCACCAAGACAATGCAAAAGTGCACACATGTGCAGTTGCCATGGCAAAAATCCATGAATTGGGATATACATTGCTCTCTCATCCGCCCTATTCTCCGGGTTTGGCTCCGAGCGACTACTTCTTGTTCCCAAACCTGAAGAAATGGCTTGGTGGAAAAAGATTTGACTCCAACGATGAAGTCATCTCGCAAACAAAGGCCTATTTTGAGGTCATCGACAATTCATTTATTTTGGAAAGGATAAAAAAATTGGAGAAGCGTTGGACAAAGCTCAAGGGAGACTACGTTGAAAAATAAAATTATTTTTTTTAACAAAAAATGTGTGTTTTATTCCAAAAATCACTGACTTATTGACCTGCCCTTGCATGTGACGAGATCTTCTTGAAGAACTTAGGTAGATGCGTAATTTAGATCTTACTAACCTTTGGTCAGTCCATCCCTGGGCACCTCACATGGCGCGAGTTATGGGAACATATTTGTGATCACTTAATCTGAGAGATGCCAATTGTCTAACTGTGGGTGCATCTAACTCATTTTATATTTGTCTGGTAGCCTGAAAAATTATTTTGCGCAAAGACTTAACAGCTCCAGACTGTTTGCATTACATTTTCCAACTCGATGACACCCAAGGACTCCATTCCAAACATCAAAATCCACGTCAACTCGCGCATTAATATCTCCTAACAAAATTATTCTATCCCTCGAGGAATATGTTCCAGGATAAGGTGTTGCTCATAATAGAATTTGGCTTCGGGGCATAGACACTCACCAAGGGCAATTGGATTTTCTCTGATAATCATTCACAGCTTTTAGGAGTTCTGATAAGGTATCAGCTAACTTGTTATGGATCACAAACTCAAGACCACTTCCAGCACGTTCTTCTGCAGGTTTCCAACTCCAGTAGTAGTAGTAGCCCCCGAGGTCCGAATTGCCCAGTTTCATTAAGAAGTGTTTCACTAAGTGGAACAATGTCAATATTGTGACGAGCCAGTTCTCTGGCTAACATAGGAGATTTATAGTCAGGGCACAAGTTGTTGCCATCCCGAAGTGTTCGTATGTTCCGTGCTCCGATTGTTAGAATTTTCTTTATTCCGCGTTAAAACGATGTCCAAGGTGACTGTGGCTAGACGCCTGGTGTAAGGATAAGGTGGACTATTTTTGGACCACCATCTTCATCATCTTCCTTTCCCTGAACAGGTGAAACCAGAGCGTTCCTAAATAGGGCTGCTTTGTCATCAGTCGTGCTGCCGAACCCGACCTCCCGCCTAGATCGATTCAGGGGCGACCACTGATCGTCTGATCACCTACGTGTAGTGTTTCAGCTAAAGTCAGGACACACCGTCATCCCACACTAAACCGCCAAACACCATTGCTGCAGGACTTTTCGAGTCTCATATAGCCAGTCAGATAATTTAAGGTCATCTGCTCGTGTAATTTAAGTTAATCGGATACGTTGATCTTACTGACGGTGCTCGCCTGAACTTGCAATCCAAACTAAGTATAACAAAAGGACACAGCCCTCTCCCATGTTTCATGTTTCCATGGTTTGGCCCACGAGTCGACATGGTTTGCCAGGATGCGGCCGCTACGCATACGACAGCTACTGCGGAGCGGAGAGTTGCGGGTGTCTGTAGTCCATTCCGCAACTACCACTCGCAAAACGAGTCGACCGGCTGTTCTGAAAAGGTCCTACTGCTAAACAACCCACCTACACCCCAGAGCATACATACATACAGAGCACACACAGTAAAAGAGAGTCCATTTCGTCGATTTTTGGGGGAAACATTTCACTATTAGTGACATCTACAAATTGAATCCAAGCGTATTTACTTGTGTATGATTAAGTATTTGAAATTAAATAACAGTGATTATTATAATTTTTATAGTGTTGTAATGATATATTTGGGCTAAAACTTTTGAATATTAATAAGATAATTATAAACAAAACTACTCAATAGAAAATTACGTGCTTTTGCAAAACAACTAAACATAAAACACACACAAAGTACGTGTCCTTTCGCAAAATTGTGCAAAACTATTTCGTTAGTAACACGGAGGAGAGTAAAGCTCGTTTCGACGTATTGTATAAGCAAATAAACAATAAATTGAGGGACGAGCAGCCACCATTGTGCACAATTTCTTATATTGCATTTTGTTGCTAGCACTTAATTGTCAGAATAAAATATTAATTTAGTAAAATTGTTTTGGATTAAATAATAGATGGCGCTTCAAAAGACTGCAAACCATTGTGAAAGTGTCACTCTTGTAATAATAATAGGTTAGGTAATCTGCTACATCAAGTTTAAACGAAACTTGTAAGTTTAAGTTACTGGAATAGTTTTATGATTATAATCCGATATTCAAATTTGTATAAAATATTTGCTTGTGCTGTATAAGTCATTTAGTACTTAAGCACAACAATATAGATATACATACACAAATTGGTATAATTAATGTGTTATATAAATTCATAATTTTTTTACGTTAGGCTTATATATTATGTGTAGCTTTATAAATATTTAACAATATAACATAATAGATGTTACTTATATATCTATCAATTTTTCTTTGTGAGAATGGCCGGTCGCATAACCTCTAATTTATATAGTTATTTATAGTTTTCAGAAAGACTCACGATGGTTCTTGGCATGTTACTACGTCGATCTATTGTAAATGGTACCGTGTATTCTGCTGCGGCGCTCAGATTTGCTTCCAGTCAGGCAGAAAAGAAAGTATATTTTGATGTATCAGTTGACGGGGACCCCTTGGGGCGAATTGTAATGAAATTAAATACTGACGAAGTTCCGAAAACTGCTGAAAATTTTAGAGCTTTATGTACTGGGGAGAAGGGATTTGGATACAAAGGCTCATCATTTCATAGAATTATTCCAGATTTTATGTGCCAAGGTGGTGATTTCACTAACCATAATGGTACTGGTGGAAAATCTATTTACGGGAGAACATTCCAGGATGAAAACTTTAAATTGAGGCACACTGTCCCAGGAATTTTATCTATGGCTAACGCAGGACCCAACACAAATGGTTCTCAATTCTTCATCACCACTGCTGCAACACCATGGTTAGATAGAAAGCATGTAGTCTTTGGGTCAGTTGTTGAAGGAATGGATGTAGTAAGAAAAATGGAAAATCTAGGTTCTAAAAGTGGAAAACCTGCAAAGAAAGTTGTCATTAGTGAATGTGGTGAATTAGATTAAGAAAAATCTGATTACATAAAATCTGGTTTAAATATTGTGTATGCATTTATTTATCAATATTTGTATAGTTTGTTTATTAAATAAAATATGTTTATAGGAACTAGTATTTTATTCATATCTTAATACATTAAAGCAAATGTAAAATGAATAATTTATTAGTATCTTTTTTTTAGGATGTGATATTTGTCTCTTAGTTAATTTCATTTGAAATGCGACCAAAGCCTCAGATAAATATTTCTGTGTTATTTAAACAATAAGACAATCATTTTCATGCAAAATTTATATGGACTCAAAAAAATAATTTGAATTCAATGATAAAAAAAATAGTTTATTAAATCTACCATATATTTCAATACACTAAACTATTGAATTACATTATAATGTAATTTAGTTGTTTAATGTAATTAAGGACATGATTGAAAATAAGGAAAAAAGATTTTTGCCGCACAAGAAATTAAATAAAATATACATAAAAATGTGTATGCAATTTTATTATTCACTAAATGCAACAAATTAGTTTAGAAGTTGCTATCATCAAATCTATCATCATTCACAATCCACATAACAACTTTACCAAGTACAGCTAAGTCAGTATCAAGTCTTAGAACCTATTGTAATAAGGCATTTTTAAATATAACACTCTTCATATCAAACTATTTCTCTCTTAACAAATATATGACAAAAATTTACATGGATGCTTTACTTTGTCTTTTCTTAATATACAAGATAAATATTCAGTTTAAAAATATTTTATACTAAAATAACATTACTACAATAGTAATTGAGTAGATAAGATACAGCAGCCTATGAATTGACATTTAGATGTGTACAACAAATATTATACAAAATTACAAAACAAAAAAATGGTGTATGTACCTTTGTACTTGTAATGCACAAAAAATCTGTAAGAAATTCTGTAAGAATGCTGTCGACAAGAACAAGATCAAAAATATTTATGTATTCTTTGATTACATTAAACTTAAATAAAGTAACAATAGTTAATTTGATTATCAATTCTTTTTCGAAATATGTACTATATTTCGGAAAAGTATTGATTATCTGATCTGACATATATTATTGTGTCATAAAATCATCATATATAAATATTTTAATGAAAAAAAAAAAATGTTGACTTCGAAATAAAATTTTAATTTAACAAAGAATATGCTGTTTCATTGCAACAATTTAACATTTGGTTAGTAAAAATTAAAAGGAGCTCATATAAGTTTATGTTAATTTATACTCTCATCACATTAATGTCGCTCTCGCCACATGAGATCAAATAAATATAGGTTTACCATTTTATGATTTATATATGATTAATAATTGTTTTTTTTTTTCTTTTAAATTATAATAATAATCTGTTTCATTTTTGTACTTATAATTTTTTGTAGCACATATGTGTATAAGAGGGTTGATTTATTTTTAATATATGTAATAAAGTTACTGCTTCTTAATGTAATATGTATAGAATAAACAGTTTTAATTGTATGGAATTTAAAAGGATTTGTTTGTATTTATGTAAATCATTTATTTTTTTTGAATATACTGCAATAATTATTATAATATACTGTAATGATTTACAGGTTTTTTAACATTGTTTCAGATGACATACATATAAAAATAAAAAGGAATGTTCATCTCTAAAAATCAATGGGCTCTTAAAATACTGCCTTCCAAAATAATGAATATTAACAATTAAACATTTATTTTCTTTCATTTAATGATAAATTACACAACTATTAAAAGTTTAATTTTTATAAAAATATTGCTTTGCACAGTCCAATATACTAATAGATATCTTTATATATATGAGACTGTAGTTATTTATTTAAAATTGCACATAAAGGATATTTGGTGTTATTATAAGATTTATAGAATTATATTATTCTATAAGTTCTTTAGTGCTTATTTTGATAAAATTTCCATTAAATAATCATGAAGACAATGATTTTTTTATGTATTTGTAAAAATTTAAGTACAGTTTCAGTTTAATTCCTGGGATAGTTTGGAATAAAATATAATATTTTTTATGGCAATTTGCATTTTTAAATCTAAGATAATTACCTAGCAATAGTTTAGGCCAAAATTATAAGCGAAATATGCACAGTGACAGCAAAAGTGATGTGAGTATTAGAACTAATTAAATTACGATCATTTTAACTATGAACACAAAATAAAACTTACTGTTTTGATTATTTCAATATATAGCTACAGTAAGAGATGCGTTGACAAACTTTTATCTCGATTACGATAAGCGTTAATTAAACTACATTTAAGATATGGTTCGAAATCACTCACGGTCGCTTAAGCGTAATAGAAGAAATAATTTGTATAGCCTAATGTGCTTCCTTAACCCTTCGTAACGTACATATGAAATAATCCGAAGTGAAAATTACATAAATTATTTTTTCTATTCACATCAACACACTGTCAAGTCACCGCTCATTCAATTAGCTAGAAGTCCACAGTCGTACTCCGACATCATGAGATTCGGACATATTCACACGAGACGCGCGTGAGGGCGTGAGGGTTCTCACACGCGCGGGTCGAGCGCAGACGCAGCGAGCTGGTCCACGCTGCGGCCCTTCTGCAGTTGCAGGCACAGTTCGTGCGGCTCCATGGTGATGTGGTGCGACGACGTGCGCTTGTGCTTGCCCTCGGGCGGCTTCATGTCGCGCGAGCCCGTGCGTCGGTGACGGAGGACGCCGCCCGACTCGATCAGCCGCTTGGTCTCCTCGGCCACGCACTTCGACACGGGCAGCGGCAGCTCCAGGCTCTCCATGCTCTTGAGGGCGAGCTGCTTGAGTTGGTCGAGGCTGCGGTCGCGTGAAGTGGAACGCGAGTGCGAGGCGGGGGCGGCGGAAGGGGCTCGGGACGAGGCGGGGGCGGCGCACTCCAGCTGGATGGTCTTGGAGTCATTGCGCAGGTGGCGCGAGGCGACGAGCACGCGCGAGTTGCGGCCGAGGGTGCCGCGCGGCTGCGACTCCTGCGAGTACTGCGAGTCGGTGCGGTGCAGGCGCCGCGCGTCCCCCCCGCCCCCGCCCGCACACGCGACCACCCCCCCGCCCGCCTCCAGCGGCGTGGTGCCCGCTGAGCTCGGCCCCGACGTCACGCCCGAGCGCAACCCACTCGCGTTGTCCGCCGACGGCAGCTCTTCGAACACTGCAACATTGGGAATTTACTTATTCGTGCATGTCTGATGTAACCTTTCAGTTGTAACGAACAGCTTATGTTATACATCATATAACTTACGTTTGTCGAGACTAATGATGGAACCGGCGATATCTTTATGTGGGTCGAGAGGAGCCGACGTCTCGAGATGCCGGCGTCGACGCACGAGCCACCAGTCCGCTAAGAATATACCGAGAGCTACGATCTTGATGCCACCGCAGAGACCGACGTATCTGTAAGTTTAGTTACAATATTTATAGACACGACTCATACGAAACATGTGTATGTCATTCAATGACATTTCTGAAAAGGTCAATATAATTTTGGACTAGAAAACTATAAACATTTGACATTTGTACCTGTATCTAAACTGTTCGATGTCGTATAGCAGGCAGCGGCCGCCCTTCTCCCCGCTGCAGGACTGCTTCCACAGGATGCAGGTGGAGTCTATCAGATTACCGAACACGATAGGCGCGGGGATGTAGCCGAACAGGCGGAAGATAACGAATTGCATGCCCAGTGCAAATGACCGCTCCTCTTCACTCACAGATCTACAAGTTACAAAATAAACAAATATGACACAAGATAATTAAATTTAAGTTACTTATATTAGTAAATAAAAAGTAAAATATTCTTAATTATGCAGCAGAGAGATACAATATTGATTGACATTAATAACATTTGGAGCAGTACGATAGGCCTTATCGCTAAGAGCGCGATCTTCGGGTAGAGACAATAAATGGAATGGTGAATTGGTATACTGAGTTGATATTAAGATATTAAAATACATTAAATGTATTTTAATATCTTATAGTATACTTATGTTTTATGAGGTTTTCCTCATACAATATATTTAATAATAATACAAGACGTTATAAATGTACTCAGAGTAATAGTTGCTCAGCCTTTTTTTCAAAGTTTGTATAGTTTTACCTTGTTTGACTAATTAAGCGTAAGGAATTCCACAAGCGGATTTGCTAGAGAAAGAACAAGGAAGTAGGGTGGCAAGCAATATTAAGAATTAATGCGGAGTAGGAGTAGTGGTAAATTATGTGATTTACATTAAAAATTAAATGGTTCTTTAAAATATAAAGAGGAATTATATAAGAATTAAATATGAAGAAAAGACAAAGACATTATAGAAAACATAAAGAACGAGATTATATATTCCAACAATGTCGAATTGGGACCACTTGAGGTTTTTACGAAATTCAGAGTTTCAGAGTTTTGAAATGTTATGACGCTGGAAGCTTAATTGCTCCTCTTTCAAATCTATATAACAAAAAACTTACTTCACTAATTAACAGCTTCCATGATAGGTGCTGGTCAAAAGTAATACCTACATTTTAGACTGTGTTGGTAAAAGGGACTATTGTTCCATCAAGTTTATTTATTCCATTAAATGACAATTCGTGGATAATCGTAGAGATAAGTCTTATAAATAGGTATTCTACTATTATAATTGGTATAAGTACTTTTGGATTTTTTTTATTTTGCTTTACTCATTCTTTCGGAAATAGAAGGCGAGGGGAGAGTAACACAATACGTTCCTGCATTCCATTTAAATACATAGTCATTATGCAATTATATTAATAAAACAACATCATATTTAATCAACACAACACAAAAAATGTGTAGTAAATACCAAAAGAATAACAAACAAAACTCACCTAAGCACAATCATCAACAGCGGCATCTGCGTGATGGCCACCACAAACGTCATGAAGAACAGAAGCACCAGAAACGGAAATATCGTGGTGCAGGGGGGGTTGCAAGCCCCAGCAGTGGCCACTGGCACCACCGTGACCTCGCTGTACTCGCGCGCCGCGCCCGCCGTCAACGCGGAGGCGGACGCGCCGTTGACCATGCCTACGCTTAAACCTACGCCCATATCGCGTATGTTCTCGTGAACGCCTGTCATGATACATTAAGAAAGACTTATTAGATTTTGTTTACTTATTGATAACTGATAAAAATAAAATTTTGTACAAAATTTATTATCTTATTATATTTAAGTACCTTTAAGTTTTCTCGGCTAAGTAGGTACATAATGTCTATGTAGGTAATTAGCTAATTCAGTATTGATATATTTTTATTAGTAGGTACTAGGGTTTTTAAAACGACAAAAAATAGTACATGCGTTCTACCAAGTTGTTGTGCCTACTTGATTGTATTATATAAAAGTTTTTTTAAATGTAATCAAAATAAAGTACGTAGTTTCATTTCGCTCACAGACTGCATGATATTGTTTACTTAACTTCTTATCAAATTATCATATGTTTATACTTCATAAGTTAGCTCTTATGTTGTTAACAGAATACTTTTACTATGATGTTTATACTAAGATATTTTACTCATTGTTCAGTGTGCACTGATATATTAAATATAAGGAAACTGCTGGGTTTATATTTGTAGTCCAGTCTTAGATTTAATTTATATTGCCAATATTAGCTGTCATCGAGAATGAATAAATCGGTAGGGAGTCAATCAGGGAATCAGTAGTATATAATTTGATAAGAAGACGGGATTTTTTTGCGAAATAACGAACTGTGTCGCAATTTTTATGAATTATGTTATTATCAACATGTAGTGTTACTTGTGATAATATAAATCAACAAATTTAACACATTCATGTTATGATCGGACTATATAATATATATGTAAAAAAAAAACATAATTAGAAACTGTAAGACAAAAAGGAAGCAACGTCACATGAACAGAGTGTTATTACCGCCCACCTCAATCATATTATCTCTAATTTGTCGAACAAAGACATAAATTGATACATGTATTACGTGCTCATGCTTAATAATGTCACCGATAAAACACAATTGCTCATTAATTCGCCCTATTTTGTTAAATATGATACACGTTGGATATGTATTTATTTCAATATGAACAATTATATATTTGAATTTATTTTGTTTCAACAAATTATTGCGTACATCACGTCACCATACAAATAATTGAGGTTTTTTGAATACATTGTCGTTACTATTTGACCGGCCAAATTGATAACACTGTGGCTGTTAAAAGTGTCAAACATCCTATTATCTCATCGAACGTAATTTTTGTATACTTATTTAATTAAGTAAGACTAACTTCAAATACTGGTCAACTAATAGCAATTCTATTAGAATATCACTATAAATATAATATATTTTTCTAATACTTAAACAGTCAGTCAGTAAGTCAGAGGGGTCAGTGTACTTTGTTGACAATCTCATTGGCATACATTTAATGTTGTACTTATAGATAAAATAAAATGTATATATATATTTTATAATAATGATATCGGCCTCTGGGGAAAACATATTACATATGATGTTGGATGTTAAAACTGTCTGAAATATATTACAATAACCCAACGGTAACATTATGACTATAAATTATGACTATTCATTTCGAACACAAGATTGTACACAAGACTTAATTTTCTCCTCATCAGGTAGCTTTCTGTTTATATTGATGCATTAGTACACATACATACATATTACATAAATTGTTTCTTCATATTTTATAAAATAATATAAACAAAAACAAACTCACAAGCGCAATTAGTAAAATTGGACCGCGAGGAGAACGCGGCGCACCCCGCGTGGCACGGCGAGAAGTACGTGAGGCCGTTGTTTCCGCACACCGGCTCCATGTCCGTCTCCGTGCACAGGCAGTTGAAGTTGCATGCTGCTGTAAGATTCACTTTGAAGGGTTCCGGGTTGCTGGAATTAGAAAATAAAAATAATTATTGTAACGCATGATAAATAAAATTTTGATGGAAGTAATATATTTTCCTACTCCTATATTACTATATAATACTCAAAATAGTTACCTATTATTAGTGTACGGTATAGTTGTCCCCGCCATTTTGATATTATCGCATCCGAGAAAGAATAGTAAAGCGTAACAAGACAGGCAGATGGTGTTGGATATCAGTACGAACTGCACTGCGCCTTTCGGCCGGAGCTCCAGCCGCTTGAGCAGGCAGCCACCCATGAATATACCGATACATGCACCGGGGATCGCGACAGAACCTGTTTCAATATTGTTTATACATTAAACTGTGTCCTAATGGTAAGGGAACATGTAAAATGATAGAACATTTTGTCTAACCAAACCATGTAAAGCAAAACATTTTAAGTGATTACTGACTGAGACTGGGCTGTCTCGACTATAAATACTAGAAACCCACACATACATCCATCTTCATTTCATGTTAGATAATTTATGTTCAAATGATAGGTAATTTTTTTTATAACTTCATACCCTTCATACCCTCATACAAAGCAGGGTAGGCAGAAGGAACCTAGTGTTAAGACATTCCGTTCCTCGGTGTCCGTCCTTTGAAACATGGCGTCTTAAGTGGCTAAACTCAACGTCGCGCTTTGTCTTGTTACCAGAGCGAAGAAATTCACTCCGAGTGGGATTCGACCACAACATTCACGTTTACAGTTAGACGTTGTGCCACTGCGCCACGACAGCCCGAAGCAATATATTGTTTATTTGCTATAAAAATATTACACTTGGAGTGTATTTGCAAAATTTATTACACATTCTTGACTTAGTCGTATTGAATTATGGTGATGAAGGCTAATATCCATATGACCTTGTATTGATTTTTCGGTAAGACGAGGCCATCAAGTATTCGTTCGCGTGTGTTGTCGATGTTTTATCACACTTGTTTTGGTATATAAGGTGAGACGGTTAGAAGGGTTACGTGGCAAGAAAACTATATATTTAATGAAAATTTTGAATTTCATGTGCACTTACCAGTGAAAACGCTGGCTTGACTTTTGCCAAGACTGAATTGCGTTTCAAGATATTTTGGTAGAAACACCACGAAGCCAGACACTATCATAAGTTCCATACAGGCACCCAAGCAAGTTACCACATATACCGGGTTCTTTAGTAGGCGCCACATAGAAACGGGGATATCTGAAAATAAAGAATGTCTGATATTTTTGTTTCATACATACATAGCGGGAAGTGTCCCATTTTATCTGTAGCGGGATAGCCAGAGAGAACGGGGCGTAAAAGTGCTACGATCCTTATACTCATTCGCCTCTTTACGCTCGTAACCTTATCATACACTGGGAGATCCACATGCTTTGATAGGCTTTATGTAACCTTCCTTCAGTGTCTTCGACACTATGTTCTCAAAGGTTAACCTTGTACACTTGTTTCACATCCTTTGTACCACTATTTTTTCATATTCTAAACGTGCCCAATTCACCTGAGCATATTGTTTTTCATTCTCTTCTTCATTGCGGATTCAATCAGTTAAACTGACTCTGCATATCCTCTGAAAAGACCGCAATAGCACAGCATTCATTCATTCATTCTTTCATTCTTCTTCTATAATACCTACATATCGCTGGTATTTTTGTTTCAATAGTACATAAAGGCAATAAATAATTTTCTGTACTTCCTATGGGATACAATGTGGGAATCTTTAAATCAAGGGTGCTGAATGTTTTTTAGGCAAGCGTGAGTCATCGTAGATCACTTCAAGCTTAGCATCAGAGAGGCAGGCTGCCTGACATTTTAGTATTAGAATATATAATAAATACTTCATATAACAAACCTTTAATATCTCTTCCATATCCTGTATCTTTAATATTACATTGTGGTTTAGCAGACGTTTTGGATGTAGAAGCACCAGCTGCAGCGGCAGCTTTTTCAACTAGACGTATTTTCTCTTTTTCCCGTACCAAAACTTTTGGAAATGAGAAGAATGGAATAGCGACTAAAATTAGTAGTAAACCACAGAGAAGAAATCCACCCCACCACATTCCCACCCACTTGTGGTCTCCTGGACCTAAATTAAAATAGAAATATATAAAAAAAATTGTATGCTATGCACATATTCCAATAACAGTGTAGAACAAATTTAAATTACTTACCTATAGAAATAATAGCACCAGAAAATGAATCCATATGAAACGATAATAGATATGCACCAAGTAAGAAGCCGAGAACTGGACCGAATGCAGCCATACTGTACATACATCCTGTAAAAAATTAAATACTTAATAAAAACATGTATAATATACTGTTACTGTATAATATTAAGTAACAGTAATTAAAATACCGTGCGTACCATGCGTACCGAAACGTCAAGCTTGTGATGCGTTTGATACAATTAAATAAATTTTTGTTAGATACAATTGAATAATATATATAAATAATGAAATAGGATTTAATCTTAAAATCTATTCTCAAAATCGCGATGACATCGTTGTAAAAGGCTGCATGCAGTAGTAGTAACTCGTCTACCGATTGCGGACCAAAAGTAGGTCACTCTAGTTTTGCGGTCCGCAAACGGTACGGATTTCGCGGTTATTACCTATGGCTTGCAACTCGATAAAACTGGCAGTTGAACTAATACTGCGGTATTTTATTTGTATCAAAACACATTTTCATGATTGCGAAAACATTTAACATTAATAAATACATTTACTGACATTTTTTTTATATTTTTGAATTTTACATTGAAAACCTTATAAATATCTGTCAAGTCCGAGAAAAAATTACCGCACAGAGGGTCTGTACCAATTTCATGATTGTAGGTCAGTGGGATATACAGCTTATAAAAATTCATGTAAATCTGCAGTCAATAAAAGGCGGGAATTTTGTATGAAATGAACTACAGTTTGTAATTGCTCTTTCTTAAACTTCTAAATTACTTTTTGGATTTAGTTCTTTGTTTGTACATTTAGTCCTTATTTATTGCCAAATGTCATATCTCTAGGTCAACGGGAAGTGCCTGTAGGTATTGATTACGCGGCGATTTTCATATAAAACCGTACTGAGAGACGTACAAACGTACAAGTACAAACTCTCATCTTTTGATTGCATTGATTTAGACGTTTGATTTTTGCTATGCTTTAAGATACCACATATCTGGATATTTGATATTAATTTCAGCTGGATAGTACCAGGCGATTTTCAGGAAATGAGATTTTTTGACAGACAAACGCAGTGATCCTATTGTATCCTAGGGTTCCATTTTTTTCCTTTTGAGATATGGAGCCCTAAAAACACTAAGTTTTCGCATACAAATTATGATAGGAATAATGAAAAGAATAACTATATTTACATATATAGGTAAGAAAATTTTTTTTAAAAAACTACTATCACATGGAAATTGATTTAGCTGTGATATGAGGGGCGGGGCACCTGTCGAGAGTAGCAACTATTAAAGAAACCTTATTACCTAAGTAGACGGTCTAAGTAAGTTCATTTTAAGTCCTATTATAATTAAATTTGTTATACTGTATAGTTTGTCATATATAATGTTTATTTTAAATACTATAAAATTAGTCTATCACATAGACAAATATAGCCGATTTATGGTATATATACACAATGAAAATTATTTATACTTTTTAGTCAGTTCTGCGTATTACTAAGCGAAGCAAAAGTAAGTGGTAAGAGCGGTAAAGAGAGACCTCGGTTGACCTTCAAACACACAAACAACGAATATGTGTGTATGAAAAGGTCAATGACAGTGGACGAGGCGAAAGAGGTATGCAAGAGACCGCAGTGATTGGCGCTCCGGACTACCCAGATAGGGAGAAAACGTGAAGCTATGTATGTATGTATGTATGTTTGTATCTATAAACCATTAGGTTTCACATAAGTAATGGTACAAAAATATTCAAATACATACACAAATATATTTATGATATAATTTCATTAATTAAAATTCTACCACTCCCAGCCCCGAAGACACGTGAGTATTAACTACTGCAAATATGTTTCTATCTAACACGGAAGTTTTATTATGATTAAATTGTTTGGCATAAGTGGCAGGCTGGAAGGGGTAGGTCAAGGGCGCTTTATCACGTTAGGGGTTAAGCTTTCCAGGCTGAGCACGCTGAGCGACATGTCAAATATTTACAATAAACTTTTTTTAAGTATGCAAAGATAGCACAAAATTCATGGATAAAAGACGTCACTTGTTTTTAAAGCAGTTGAGCCAAGTAAAATTTAGCTTAGAGAGATAAAGTTGTGCGAGTCGTGAATTGCCAAATTAAAATGACAAATAGGGAGTATTAATAGGAGATAAATAATAGACCTGATCTAATGGCTACTTGTTCTTGTATGCAATAACTGTGAATAGAGTGAAGTCTAGGAAGGTTCGTTGAACTGTGTCGTGTCTGCACAATTTGGTTTATGAGTGCGGTTACGAGTAACGCGCCATTCGGTCCTTACAATAAAGACGTGTAATAGCAGAAAGGTCGATGGAGGACGTGCAACGCTTACACAAACAATTTAGCTGTTCCAACATTCATTTTAGAAATTGGCATTCTTTAAGTTTTATGCTTTATCCACATTTTAGGTCCTTTATCCATACTTTAATCTGAATGTGCTGTTGCTTTACTCTTTTATTTTTAGTATAAACACCTATCATACATTTAAATTCCCTATAACTAGTTAAAACTATCTAATATTTAAAAAATCACTATATAATCGGTAGTCAATTGTTTCTATCAAATACACTTCATATAAAATAAAATAGAATGATAAAATTACATTGCTTAATTTTTCTACACTCAACAATGGGTTTAACTTCACGTGCTGTGAGTAAAGCTGTGAGCCTAAGTCTTAAGATAATACTAAGATACGCTCGGTAAGTCTTCTGTAAACGGGTTTCTTTCGTAACATCTTATTAAAACATTTTGTCGTCTTGCTCACGTGCGTCTTAATTAACCTAATGTGTAAAGTGAGAGTCTTCTGTATTGTATTATTTACAGTTATGGCTGAATAGGTTTCCATATGAAAAAGTAATAAAAGATTTTTAGTTTACAATTTAGTTTTCTGTTATTATCGTCGTGTTTTAGAGCTAGGTACGAAGGAACAAACCGGAACCCTTATAGGATCACCTTGTTGTCCGTCTGTCAAGAGCATTTTTCTCGAGATAATGTGGAGTTATCCCTCCCTGTCCCTTGGAGAACGGAAAATATCAAAACATCTAAGTTAACGCAATGAAACGTGCATAGATATGCACGTTTATGCTTCGTTTGTTTGTTTGTATAAAAAAGATGCACTTCGTTGATCTAGACTTGTGAAATTAGACAAGAAGTGAGAACTTACAGGATAAATTAAGAAAACATCTGAAATTCGTAATTTATAAGTCTATCACATAATTAACAACATTACAAATCACTTATTCGTAGGCGTAGTCCAGTTTCCAGACTCTGGACTTAACGTTTTATTATAGTATTGAATTTTTCTTTAAATGTATCCACATTTATTTATTTGGATTTTATGGTTCTACTGAGTTAGCTTTGAGATAACTAAGGAATCTCCAAAGTATAACTATACATAAAGTCGGATTGATTATGCGAGCGAGCCTGTAAGCTCACACTTGATCCTCTGTGGGGTTTTACGGGTGTTACATGATAAAACTTACCAATATACATACTAGAAGACTCTGGGCGTACGTGGTCATCTACGTACGTAGTGCCCAGCGTGAGGAGCGGCGAGCCCCCGCAGCCCAATAGAAGTTGTGCTACCACGAATACCATCACTGGCATGAATGTACTGGGAGAGCTCTGTTTTTAAACAAAAAAGCGTTTTAGCTTATAATATAAATATGAGCAACGTTAGGCTCAAAGGAATATTTTGAAAAGTTAGAAATTATAAAAAGTTGTAAGGTATCATATTAAAACGTTACCTGTAACCGTTCGTGTTCTTAAAACTGTAAGGTACATATTCTTACTATTCAAGATGCATATAAAAGATCTATATAAATATTAAAATTTAATCTATAACACAGGAGATATCTGCACAGGCACTAGTATCTTTAATCTTTAAAACACAATAAAATCCAGTTAGGCCAGAAGCATTAGACTAATTAGTAACATACTTTAATACAATTATCCGGCCTGAGGTTGCTAGGTGGCAAGCCCGCTTGGAGCCTGCCGAGGCCACCCATATCTTGCTCCAGAGCGTGAGATAGTCGGCAGATATTCTCATCCGACTTATTGTTTGCTAACATTTCGCTATTGGCCTCGGCTATGAAATGCGGCACAACAAACACTAACGACCCGATGCCCATTATAACGGCACCTAAAAAGAGTTTGACAAATACATAATATTTATCTTTATAAAGAATAATCGATAGAGTAAATTTAATGAAACTTACCAACTGCTATCCATACAGGAATGTGTCTCCTACTTCCAAGGTATGAGACGAATATTACTGTTATAACGTTGCCGATCTCGTAGCTACTCGCTATGAGACCCGATAGACTTGAGGGTATTTCGAAGCGTTTTTCAATTGTTGTGATCACAGAATTTATGTAACCTGAGCTTAAAGCTTGCTGTAGCGTCACTAGGAACGAAAGAAAAAATACGAACACCTGTAAAGAATACAGTTCTTAAATGAAATTGCAGTGCAATAAAAATATTTTGAATAGGTATATAATAAAATCATAACATTGAACTTACTTTAATACTAGAAAATTGCTGAATAAAAAGTGGTCTCCATGAAAGAATACCGCAATCTCTTGCGTCATGAGGAATGTCTAATATTTCTGGAAATAGCTGATGCGGTTTTTCCTTTTCCCTCTCTCGTTCTCGATCTCTGCGAAGCGAATTGTACATTACATGGTATAGATATAAGAATCTTTTAACTTAATCAGTATAAGAAAGCGACTTGTAGAATAGTACCTGTCGCATATGCCAGCAGAAGGGTTTCGGCTGTGGCACTTGGTGGACTCCCGCGGCGGGTGCGGCGCACTGGGTCCCGCGACGTCGCTCTCTGCGGCGCACCCCGACTCCGCGTATAGTCCTGTCATCGCGTACATTGACTCTTGCCTCCTAGATCAATGTAAATTGTTTTTTTATGTCAAATAAATATTCTATAACTAGAAGACCACCGTTTATATTATCTAATAAGACTATAGGAAATGGGAATTGTAGGACTTTATGTCCAAATAGTACATAACGTCCGTGCATCATAAATTTAATCTTTGCATAAAAGATAAACAGCAACTTGTACAAGTATGTATTGATATAATGCTGCTTACAGTTAAGAAATGAGTACATGGTACCTTCCAACGAGTAACCCGAGCTGCTGCTCAGCTGTTACATCCGACATATTATCGACACAAATAACAAAAGAAAAAATAATCCGTGAACTACAATATGTTCACAACGCGGCGAAATTTCCTAACGGCCGCAATGACGTCATTACAATGCTTAGCCTTTCGCGATTTCACTTTTCTGAGACACAATTTTAAATAATTCGTAAAGTTTATTTATTTCGATCCATTTAGCTGTAGGGACACGCTTGCATCATGCACACGTTATAGGATGACTGAACTTAGAGGCTTTGTTTGATATCGTACAAGGTGCTGTGATTAGGTATTTTGGGCCACATGTCGCACGGAACTATCTGATAATATAGTGCCAACGTTATCTAGATCAGAGGATGTTAACAATAACTATTACTCACAGTTTTTATCTTGTATACGTATTCATGTTTTAGTATTATTAAAATTGTTTAATGTTGTAGGTACATAAGCTGCCAAAAGAACAACATAATTAAAAATTTATTCTATGAATATAGCATTAATAATGATTTCATTACGCACATAAGTTGCAAAGATGCACCAGTTAGGGATAACCTCAAAATACGTGAAGTAAATATATTAATCATTGATTACAAAGTACTTAATTGAGACGTTAAAAAAAATCGACTTTCTACTACTTAAAGTTTAGATAATAAACACAAAAAAATAAAAGAATTTAAGCTTCACGCTGTATCCCCCCTATGTGTTAAGACACTCCATTCTCCGCTTTCGGAAATTATTTGGAAATAAAAATAATCATTCTTCTCGAGTCGAACCAACAACCGTCACGTACATAGGTACGCATTCAAACGCATTTAAAAATTATATTAATTTTCAAAGAAGAATCAATTTCTTCAATTTAAGTAAACAGTAATTTACTAACATGCATTCTGCATTCTGTTTAAACAGTTTTATTATCAAGATAATCGAGAATATTAGAGAATTTTATGTTTTTTAAGAAATTTAATTTAACTCTGACGTCATCTAAATGTCATGTGCCTGAAGAAACGGTGTACATAATATGTGTTAAAATTTTACACGCAAGAATGTTTTATAAATTATTTCCGTCAATAAGGTTATATGTGCCTACGTCGATATAAATCACGAAGACAAAGAAAATATTCTTAATAATTTTAACATTCCTTCTAAACTTAGTTTACGTACTTAAGTACTCAAGTCTATTGAATGGTGTAACTAAAGGGGTGTAAGATTTGTTGTACAAAGGGATTGATATTTATAGTGTGATAGTTATAACTATTTCCATAGCAAGAACGTGCTATAGCGCACAGAAGCCACGCACGATTTACGATGTAAACAATGACGCGAGAAAGAAACTATACTGTCGTTAAGATTGCGATACTGTCGATAATCGATTATTACTGGTGTCTGCTGCTATCTTATAAAAGCACTGATAGACCATCGAATAAGTTCGCTGTACGGGTATAATATTCGATATGTTCCCGAGTATCGTCAATCGCTTTAAGAGTTGTTATATATGACTTTAATCAAGGCAAACATCTTTTAAAATGGCATTGTAACATTGTTTAGTCCATTAGTAAACTGTCAACAAAGAGTGTATGTATGTATGTGTAATTTGTATCATACTTTGACCCATTATCTAAAATGCCTTAAGACATTATGTCATATTTAAATAATGACAATCATCGAAAGTAAAAATACAATGGCACAGAATTATGCATAAAATTAAGTTAATTTCTTCAGTAGGTATAACTCGAGTAGTAGTATAATTGTTGTGTCGTTTACCTGTGCCCCTTCCTGTGCTGCGGCGCGGCATTCGCACCTCCCGCGCTCTGTTGTTTCTCGCCTTCTGTCATTTTTGTGCAGCACTTCGAGTCTCACCGCACTCCCATACCACTTTTCACGATACTTATCCACCTGGAAAAGAATATTATGTTAATGAACTTTATCAGTTTCATAACGATATCACTATTACATTCAAGTCAGACTACAATTGAAACAATAGCACATATACTCAGGTACCTGGCTTGTTATCGTTCATTTATTTTATTACGATTTTGCAAAGATAAATCGCAAATTTTCATTGTAAAATAACTTAAACGATCTCGTGAGAAAAAACGTGGCGTTGCGTTCAGCCACTTAATGAGCAGTTGGTTGGAGAATGGAGTCAGAAGGGGGTCAAAACTTCCCCCGAAACTAAAATTTTATTAATTTAAAGCCATAGAGTTTGGGCTCGTTACATTCTCCTAATGATAAGAACGATGGAACTGGAAGGTAGCTGATGTAACTCTGTCTTTTTAGTTTATTAAGTACGATATACAACCTAACTTTAGCTGTTAACAAGTTATTCATGCTGTAAGTACCACTCTAACAAATATAAGTATATAACATTAAGCAATGTGTAATTGTTTATTCTAGAGTACCCTGGGAGGTAAGAAACCGTAAAGTTAAGACAGAAATAAGCGGTATGACACGCATGGTTTATCAGCGGTCCCCACTAGCGATCTATATATAAGAAAAAAGATGTTTGCCAAATGCACGATAATCGTTCATAAAAAGGCAGTTATTATAACAAGTTTAAACTAAAGTGTATTAGTACTATTTTTATATATTACAAATGTTGTAGTTGATAATGATTTTATAAAAATATATAATTAAATAAACTATGAAACCAAAACTATAATTGACAATAAATTTGGTTGCAATAAGGTGGTTAATTTTTATTTCTTACTTAAAGTAGGTAGGATACTTATTTTTCTTATAAATATCACCTACAATTTTGGTATATACTATATTTGATATAGATGTAAAAAAAAATAAAATAAATCTTTTTTCAACAACAAACAACTGACAATTTAACAAAATTTGTAAATGCTATAATTTGACCAAATTTCAATGAGAAATATCTATAGCAAGTGAAACAGTATAATACGCTTATAGCTTTTTGTACCTGTATATATCACCTCGACAGACTGTCTCACGATTATACCCAATAGGTCAAGACGTCTGTAAACTGGGTTGAGTAAAAACATTACAGAATAGCTAAGAACGAGAGTTGTATCGATTTTTTCACCATAAATAAATAGAGCACCATTTCATCTCACGTTATGAAATAACGGAATGAACATAAACAATACAGTGCTCCCACGGTTATAATTGCTATATAAAAGAATGTATGAATAACTGAATATTTAAGTACAAGTAGATATAATTCATTAAAAATAAAACATAAATTTTTATCCAAACGTTAAAATATGCATTTGATGCATGTATAATAAATATATCGGTCGATGTACATATATATACTATACACAAAGAGAAAAGAAGAAATTTATATTTATGATTAGTAGAAACTGGCATTATGATAATTTTACATTTGTTTTATGGTCAAGTACATAATATGTCACCTATATATTACCTATTATTAAAGTAACAATAGTATAATTTGTTTTATACTTTAGTAATTATTTTTTCTCATGTTTCAGGGAATCAACCAAAGACAAAGATACATATATCACACATATTAGAAAGGCTAGTATTTTGTTTCCAGTAACATTACAACACTATAATGCTTGTGCTAAGTGTTTATACTGCCTCATACTTACAATTTCGTTTACATTTTTTTGTGTAAAAGTCTTCAATATAAATGTTAAAGCTAGTTAATTTATCTTGTAGCTAAATTTAAATATTTGACAAACGCCTCGTTACTACCTGCATTGTTACGTAATAGTATTGCAGCGTCGGAAGGATGCCAAAAACTGAAACTTATAAAAATAGTGTAATGAATGACCGTTATGTTGTGACGAAAATGAAATGAAATATTAGTATTTTGTAAAGTAATATTAGTAACTATGAAAGATAAGTAAATTATTATCTTATAATACAACATATGGATATTTTGTCATTGAATTGTTAGATATATTAACATCTTCTCTCATACTAATCTATAAAAAATTACATAACTTGTTAAATTCATGTGCATATAGCTTAAGACCCATTATATAATACCCATTTATTAATTTGTCATTAATAGTTGGATCAGTGGAAAATGCCTAAATACATATATGTATTTGTATGGATTTCGCTGAATCAAAATATAAACGGTAGACCCATACCAATTAAACCATTTAGTCATCTATACAAAGTTTTAATGTACTTTCCAAAAATCAGCAGGAGGAAACTTTTATATCATTACTTACTCTGTTACTAAGTATTAGTTGTTACTCAATAATAGTTCCATGATAATAGTGCCAGGCCTGGCACTATTATCATGGAACTATTTCGGATTTTAAAATGTTCAATCCTATTTATTATATATTTTACGTACCGTGATCACGGGTAGACCCCACGGACTACTGCAAAGTGTTCGAAACGTCGGGTTTCCAAAAAATGTCAATATACGCGATTAATCCGGTTAAACTGTTTTATTTAATATGTATAAATATCGCGAAAACCAAAGAACTTATTATCTATTTTATATTATTTAGCTTTAATAAACGAGTCATTTGAATGTTATTGATCTGCACATAATTACATGAATATTGTGTATAACGGTGGGTAAACGATCACCTTTCTATAAATCTACTTGTAACGTAAAGGATGTTCATAAAACATTATTAAAAGACAAGTTGTACGAATTTTATTTGAGCTCATCTATTATAAAAACAGGGGGTAGTATTATATGTGAAAGTGGGTGTGCGTTCAAGGTCTTTATTGTGGCCATATTACGCGTGACGGTCGATACAATCGGTAAAACCTTTCAGTTCTTCGAAGGTTATTACTTAAAACGACAACAATGACATTACTTTCCCTATTTGTATATAAATGATAATTGATATTACAGTGACATAATAAGAAAGAGTATTTTTTTAAATAACATAACGTTATGTAAGGTACAATTAACGTACACTTTATTCAGGTTACAATAGTGTATTCACCGTTTGCATCTTACCAAGTTTTTCGTATAAAAATAATATTTTTATTTAATTAATAATCAAGGCGGTTAAGAACTACTTTATAAATGCAAATACCTTGAATAACCTCTTCAAACCATACGATCTTAGGGCATGCAGCTGTTTCTCATTAAATACAATACTAAAAGAATAGACGTAAGTGAGTAGAATATATTTTATAGGGTAAGTGCAATATGGTTTTTCATATTTAAAATGTGAGTTATATTTCAATAAGTCTAACTAAATATGTTAATTATGTGTTATTTAACAAAAACATTGAATATTTTTTTCGTATGTTTGAACTACGAGGGGTGATAATCGTTTATTTCTATTATACAAAAATAAAATGTCCTTTTCTTACTTAGGTATCTACTAGTTTAGGTAAAAAAAATACTTAAATAGCGCACGATTTTACGATTGGAACTACATGCATCTGTATACAAACTGCCAATCGGTGAACGTCAAATGGAAAAAAATAAATACGTTTGCTTGAAATAAATTTACCAAACACATACACAGCGACTTGGTGGAGACATTGAAGGAATTTTCTCCTCCATATTCTATAGTTGCATACTGGACCGAGAGTTTCAGCTGGATAACGACATTTCAAGATTTGATCCTTAAACTAAACAACAATTGATGACATGGAAGAGCCGACGTCGAAGAAATTCAAAGTGTCCAGCTCAGCAGGTTACAACGACCGCTTTGGGAAGCTGAAGGAATTATCAAAGTGGTCTATAAGTACAAGGAAGCCTCTATTACGGGCTCCTGCTACGCAGATCAAATAAGAAGATTACAGGAGGCTATCAAGGAGAAAAGTCACGGCAAACTGCGGGCGGGACTGCTGTTACATCAAGAAAACTAGATGATTCTTTGACTTTGAACTCGTCGAACTCTCCTCTCATTTGCCGGAATTAGCCCCCAATGACTTCTTTCTTTTCCTTCGGCTCAAGGAACACCTGCCCAAGAAATTTGACGATAGTGACGTGATGGTCGCTTTTTTGGATATTTTGAAGGTTAAGATTTTTTTTGTAAGTGAAGGTTAGAAAGAGGTGGACTAAATATTACTTGTTAGGAGAATAAGTAGAAATATAAATAATTATTTGTGTTTATTATTTATAATCATTACTATAGGGCCGAACCATTTGTCATATTTAAAAAAAAACTACCGATATAGTCTTATAAACACTTAAGTGTTCAAATGTCTAAACTTGTTTGGCACGATTTGGTTACGTGCACATGGCTCATTCGATACAGGCAAAAGATCAACAAAACTCGTCAAAGGACCGGTTTCCAGAGTAAAATGACTCATCCTTATTGAAGCTTAATTTTCTTGATCTTTTTACGTTTTTAGTATTTGCATATAAAAAATATTTTCAGTAACACGGATATATAATTTTATAATTTTTTCTAGGTTTACATGCGGCTACGCTCGCGTTTATATCCTCAGATGAACGTCAATATTCATTAAAAAAAATTATATCGAAATTCAAATCCTTTTATTTTTTATAACGTTGATTTATGATTAAAGCCTTCGCTATCATATATACATACATATGTGATGTATATGAACATGACAAATTATTAATATTTTCGTATAGTGTACCTCTGTATAGTCCTTGATTATGCTCTTAGAAATATGTGTACAAAATCTCACGATGATCAGTTAAATATTTACGCGTGCTTGTTGAAGCGCAACAAATGAATAAAGAATTATAAATATAGCTAGTAATATGTTTCATGATTTGTTTAGGTAAAAGATCTAGAAAAAATACGAACTTCTTAAGAGTTAATCGACTATTTTCAAAGACGCATTGCGTCAGTAACGTGGGGGTTTTAATGAGAGCTGTTGTGATTATATTGAATAAAACAAGTCCATTAATCTTCTACGGTGTACAGTATTTTACTTTTAGTCTAGAACCAGACTGATTACCGGTTAATACTAGCAGTTTTATCTTCGTTTTTCTGGATAATAAACATAATAATAACATGACAATCCTAGCAATTCGGGTTAAAATGTCATATAAACTATATTTGTATTGGTAGACACATAAATATATAATAATAAAATAGTTACTTTGTAATATATTAGATGTGTGTAAATGTCAAATGTGAAACAATATGATTCATAGATTTAAGTCTATAATTCTTATTAAACGCTATTTGTCTGAACTAGAGGCAAACTGCAACCTCAATTCAAATAATTTTAAAATATTTGCAGTACCTACACGGCTTGTAAGGGATAAATTTGTTATTGTAAATTAATGTTTGTTTTCGAAAGTAGTTCATGTTTTGAAGTAAAAATTAATATCTTTAAGAAGTAGTGAGATTTTTATGTTATTTGAAGTATTTATTGATTGCGTTACTATTTAGTTACATACGAATAGTTTGCTAATTTTATTCGCAAACTAGCGACCCGTTCGCAGCTCTACTCGCGTAATCTATGTTCTCGGGTGTATTCTTATCTGCGTGTATTGTATACAAGTATTTTTTTCTTTGAATCATTTTATATATGAAATCTATGTATTAAAATTAACTATACATCTATAGTCTATACACTACTTTAAATAAAATTGGAACGTCTGTTTTTTAAAACAACTAAGACTTTCGATTGCGTAGGTTATTAAAATGTAAAAAAGATTTCGGCTGTCTGTCTTTCTTTAAAAAAGTAAGTACGTAAAAGTATATATTCCTCTATTTTCGGGTGTAGTTCCTCTATTTTCGGGTGAAAATCCCATAAAAATCTGTTCATCTGTTCCAGAGGTTAGCCCGGACAAACAGAAAGACAATATTATAAAAAATTTTGTTTGTGTTCAAGTAACGTGTAAATAAGTGCAAGTACATCTAGTACTTGAAAAAACATAGTTAGCAGGTTAGACAGATGGAACCTAAGACTCCTCGTTCCAAGACATTGCGTATTGAGTATTGGAACGCCGCGCTTTGTCTTCTTACCAGAACGAGGAAACTGAAAGAAATCTATTATCTCCTCTAGCGGGAATCGAACCCACAATCGTCGCGTTTATAGTCAGACACTGTGTCGCTGTCTCCATGATTTAATATATATTATATATTATATATATATATATATATATATATATATATATTATATATATATATATATATATATATATATATATATATATATATATATATATATATATAAGTAGTTCACAGTAAAATCAATATTTATTTGCATACATCTACAGATTTATTTAAGCTTAATAAGTATTACTATCCTAAAGATATTTAAATATTTTTAAAATTATTGACAATAATAATTGTGATATGCTTTAAGTAAATGTTGAGAATGGTTACTTGGTAAAGATATGTTATCAGATTTTTTTGATTGTTTAATTTTAAAACAAACATACTTCTTTTATCGCATGTGTTCATGAAGTTAAGTGGGGAAGTTCATCTCAGTTGTGGGTGTTTAGTAATCATTGACTGTCATAATGAAGGAAAAACGTCACGGCTGTCATTTACTAGTATGGTCAGCCATACTTAAAACGTTATTAAGTAAAGTATATGTACGTACTAACTAACTAATCATGTATCTATACTATTTCTGCCTATTTTTTTTCAATTAGTGAAAATGTAGTTAGTACAAACCCTCTAAGCTTACAACCAATATTCAAAAGTAATTCTAAGAAATACTATAATAATAATATATTTAATATGTTTGGCAAAGTAACAAAAAAATGTGACAAACTTACCTTCAACACTTGAAGAGTAGCAAACCAAGCATATCAGTATCTGAAGCAATAAAAGTACATTTTTATTGACAATAAATAGTCCACCACGAATAACAGACAGACTTTTAATATTTATTACAAATCATAGTGCTATATTACGCAGACCTAGTCGTCATAGATGCAGCTAGTAACTACTAACTTGAAATTACACATGTTATATTAATTTAACTTTGCAGTGATATTTGTACTGTGGAGAATACAATTTAATTCATGATGATACAATTTATACATAATATATTTAACAATAGGTATGACTGAAGCTTGATATTGCTCTACATTTTGGCGGAAGTAGGGTAATAATCAGATACATTATTCTGTAGCCATTATATGTTTGTTTGTATAATGATATCTTATATGACGGCTACATCTTTACGGCGTAATACGTATTTCTATATGTAGGAATATTAAATACTGGTTTAATATAACAGATTTCACTTTTGTTCAATAAATTTAAATAAGATTGTATGTTTATAAAAATATGATATCAATATATATGTTACTTTAATGCTCGTTTCGATTTAGATCATCTAAATATAACTGTGCTACTTAACAAACGTTGCTACTCATGTTCGTAGTTCTATCGATTTAAATGACAGTTATGCTTCCAGACCTTTATAATACTTATCATAATAGAGATGTACTACATATATCTTATGATTATATTATTTATTATATTGATGTAATTGTTTTGTAATATATTGTCTAGGCACATTTTTTGTATACATGTATTTTTTTATTAAATCATATTTGCTTTTGAATGATAATTTCAATATAATTTACAATATTATATCTTTATTTCATAAATTGTTCATGGGTTTCTGAGCCACAACCTGTCGCACCAGATTAACATTCGTGTGACTCACATCTTTACCAAAGCTTTCTCCACTTGGGATTTCCTTTTAATGCCATTGTTTGTTTATCGTTTTATAACGATTTAATGTATGACTTGTTTTTTTTTATTATTAGTTCTTGTTTTCGGACAAAATCAAAAACATAACCACTGCAGAAATGCAAGTAGAAAACGATCATATTAAATTATGTTACTTATGGAGTTAAAATAAGCGAGAAGCCTAGACGATCTATAGAGGTGAGCGACCGTCCACAGGTCATCGCCGCGTATCCATCGACACTGCACTGATTCATCTTGCACTTGTATTACTTACCTATGATTATGCAATAGTCCACCGTAAGTACACATAGATTTAGTTGCTAACATTGTAAAATAAAGCTTCGTATATCTGTATATGGAAACTGTATAAAGGTGTAAGAAATTTAATTAAATATAAATAAATCAGCATGCCCGGGTGATGATTAATTTATCAAATGATAAAATTAAATAGTAATTTTTATGTTTATGTTAAATTATAATATATATACAAAGTACAAGCTATAAATGTAATGAAAGTAACATTATTATAAATAACATTACTAATATTGAGCAAAACGGCTGAACGTTTAGATTTCGATACGATAGCCCAATCTATTTGTCTCCATTCGAGTGCTGTTCGTGAGGTCATTTAGGAGTTAACGGATTGGACGATATTTTATGACGCATGGAACATTTTGAAGTGCTTAAGTATATTTGAACGTGTCAATTACTTTATAAGCTCCATTTTTGTTAACATGTTCACGTTAATTAATACCAAAATTTCATATCAAAATGATGTATTACATATTTATAATATAAAATGAATTATAAATTGAAGTGAAATACAATTGAGATTTCACGTGTCCCACTCCAATGCGAATTTCGGCCAACCATCTGCGTGATAAAACGATATGAGGTCATCGGCTTGTGCATTGAACCAATACTGGGTTTGTTTTATCCTTATTACTGAATGCATATAAATATAATAATTATTAGAGGACTGATAAAATAAAATATCGAATATAATTGAAGTTGATTTTTTTCGTATAGTAATTAGATAGATTGGTTGCAGGTCAGTCATTTTTAATTTTGAAATTGACAACTTCGTACTCCTGTCACCAACGCAACGTTTATTATGTTTCTTACTCACTCTTTTACCGTGCAGTCATCATTATATACATTGTAATATGCACCTTATTACAGGATTGTTTGGCTTTGTATTTGTAAACGTGGGATTCCCATTGTTCTTTATAGAAAGTGCAGCACATGAACTGTGATCACGACAAGCATTCTAATTACTCGACCACTTTCAAAATCTTTTTTCAAAAGCTTTTTGTCAAAAAACTAAATTAAAAAATAGTATAGATTAAATTTGTTTTATATTTATAAGTGCATATTGTATTTAGCAAAACTCTTATTAAGTCGACACTCTTTTCTATTTAAGAGTACCAATGTGTTCAATATGCAAAACCTATTTTTAAAATGTTATTTAAGATATGCTCACAAAAAGAGAACCTTTTTTGTATAAATATACTTATCCATATAAAGTAAACTATAAAAAACTGAAACTTGATACGGAAGTAAAAAAATACATTGGCAATAATTTCATAAGTTATTGAGGACATGATAAGAATATTTTGCGATTATTAAATATTTATCTATTTATTGTAATGACCCTGTCAGACAAATCCTAATATGATCTACACAAAATTGTGACACTGACTGACTGGCCGCTGCTACAAACAAAGCGCATTTGTTTCGGTAATGCTTAGAGTTGTTACAATCGTCTTATAAGTTTTGGCACTAACATAAATGATATTTTAGAGTTTTGTACTTAATTCTAATACATGTGATGCGACTTATTGTGTACTAAAATAAACATGATAACTAGTTTTTTAAAAATAATATTCGCCGAAGAGATATTATGACCTCATTTGTTATTGAACCTTTAATACAATATTTTTATAATATAACAAGCCCTTTTTAACATGTTCATCAAGGTAAAGTAATCACCTGGGGTGTGACGCTTATGCGCACCCGAACAAACGCCAACAACCTTGCAAGGTCGGCCTCCCCATATTAGAAAATAATCTTGTTTTTTTTTGTACATTATTTAGATATTAGGTATACTTTGTCGAGTTTCTAGCATGTTTTAAATATCGACAGCACTTTAAAATAAATGAAGTTCAAGTACGTTTTAGATGTAAAAATCTGAAAGATCAAAATAACTTAACTTAAATTTCAATATGTACAAGAGTTACTCAGATATATACGCTTAAAATATATTATAAAATAGTAATTTTCAAAGTTTATGTATGATTTGTGACGCATGTTTGCTGACGTATAAGTCCGTCTGAGATTGTAGCTCTTGAGTTCAGAATTCAGATTGATTTTAATCATAAAATTATAAAATACTGTACAATTAATAGTACAAAATATTATGTTAATTTTAAGTAAATTTGCAAATAAATTGAGTTCTACACAGAATGCTTCTTGTTTTAACAAAGAAGTGGCAAAACAAACAGTATGACAGTTGAACACTGCGGCGAACCTGTCCTTGTCCAATCTATTGTATTACTTCGAACATAAATGTTGAATGGCAACGACTGTCGGCTCCCCGTCAGACACGTAAGGTATATTAAATTATATATTGAACAACTGTGAAAGTATGTATAATGCATGTTCTGTAATAATAATTATCCACATAACGCGCCATACGCATAACTCCGTAACAAAACACATCATTTTATGCAAAAATGATTTACTGTTCATGTTTCCGATTCCGTATATTCGACATACGAAGTTACACTTGTGTCAGTCAGAGTTGCTGTACAAGTAATACTTTAAAAATAAAAAATATATAGTGCCAGTACATGATTGCTAATAGACAAGGTTTTAAGTAATACACATTAATTTATTTGTATCTTTTTTCTAATTTAATTATTAAATTTATGTAGTAGTAAACATTTGTTTGTGAAAAGAATATAAAAATAATCTTTACTCTACACAAACAGTAAAACAAATTGTCTGTACATAGAAAATTTTTACGAAAAAATTATACAGGTAATAAAGGAAGGATACAGTAAAAATACGATGTAAAACATTAATATAATATGAATCTATAATTATTAAATTTTTTGTACACGCACATTTTACTAACTTTTTTGTTGTGATTTTGAAGACTAGGATATCTGATGCAGAACTATAGTTAACCAGCTGAATTATAAGTAATAATGAAATGCTGCCTTAACTTATAACTTAAAAATGATTGAACGTGATATATAAATCAAGATTCTGGATCTGATGTAGCACCACAATAGAACATCTTATCTATACGAATCCATTTTATAGTGGCTCTTTAGTAAAAATTATTAAACGTGAGAAACATTTTTCATTGAATAAGAAAATCAAAGATCTGGAACATCTCGTGAAGAACCATTATGTCCAGCTAAACCACAAATGCAAAAGGCACCTGAACCAACCATTTAACATGATGGATTTAGAATTCCTTATGTAGAACCAAAATAGATAAGCTAAACAAAATAATAAGAAAAAATACCTTTAGTAATAGTTATTGAGCGTAATGCGTAGTTTTTATTGTCATATAAAAATGTGACATGTGGAAAATAATCTCATGAATATCAATGAAATAGAATAACAGTCGATAGGGTGGCAAGATCATATAGTCCACGCCAACGAAGTTGCGGGCGTTGACTAGTATAAAATAAAACTGCAGAAGTTGCATAGCGTTATCGATCTAAAATTCGAATTGAATAACGTTTATAAATAATTAACGAATACGATAATGATAGTGATTTTTAAAACAATCAAGTTTATTTTTTTAATCTCTTTAAATTTTTATCATTTGTTAAAATGTACTATATCTGAATGAATTATTATGACGAAAACACGGGAGGTAGATTTCACTGGTGCTCATGCTCGGTCGAGCTGCTGCCACAACTCTTGCGCAAACGTTTGCGTCAGGAAATACTTAGCGCGCTCTCTTTAAAACAAAGGTATATAAAGTTCCCTTTGGTAAATCAAATCCTGTTCTCATAATTAAGTGAATTGGTAATAACGTCAATAAATTGTAACTTGATTCATCTTTTTCGTAGTATTTAATATTGTTTTAATGTAGGTGTGCTACAAAAAATGATGTACAGAATCCTAAGAAATGTCTATGTCGTTCGAAAGCAAATAAATATATTACTCTTTTTTTTATTTTACGTTTAGATGAAACTAACACAACTATTACTATAACTTATTAATTTATAAAAACAAAAATCAGAATAAGGTCAAAAACGATAAGAGTCGTGGGAAGGCAAGTCTATGGCATTGACATACGTGACGTTGTCGCTATCCCGTTGCAAAATAAGCAAGGCTGCCATTTTCAATTATAAGTTTAGTATTTAAATAATCTCCATTAAATATACAATATCAGTGTCGTAGGTAAAGTTAAATCAAAAGATGAAATTTGTAATGGTAGGTTACTTAACGGGTTAGGCTTATATTAATGTAACGTATAGATTGCATATAAATTAGTTATATAAGTAATTTTAGAATATTTAAATAGTTCACGGATATGTATGTATAAACATTTTCGTCGTGTGAGTATTTTTTACATTTGTCGAGACAAGACCAGATTTTGTTTTCTTTTGATTACGGAAAATTAATAAAATTTTTCAATTAATATTTTGGGTGCCCTAAAGCATTCACATTTTCGGGTAATTCTAAAAAAATGACCAATGTTGACCAATTAAAATGCCACGTTATTCTGATATTAGCGTACACTCTAGATTACGCTTATCTAAACACTTGCGACGAGGGCAGTTTGTTTAAAAACCCTCATGACTATAATCGACACTGCATACATTATAAAATGATCCCTCGGCTCACAATACTTCAACCATTTGACTGTGGACGCGCTGATGATATGCGATAAGTGAATAAGTGAATTAATAAAAATTAGGTCTGACCAAGTGGGTCAAGATTACTTTGTGCGTGTAAATAACAAAGACTCATAAGTCATGTTCTGCTGTAATCTTGGTTACATTTGGTTATTGATTTTTGCTGATTGTACCATATTAGTCAGTTATGTCGCTTATGATAAACCTGTGTCTAAAATATTATTACTATTTTATTTTTCAAAACATCTTTTGATTTACTTTTACTTAACAAGACATGAGATCGAAGAACAATAATTAAATTAAAAAAAAAAAACATTTCCCTGGTGTTTCTTTTTTATTACTAAATGATAAATTGTAAATGTTATATAGATGAAATTAAATGGATATATGATTATAATATGTTAGGTGATACAACTCGTTTTGATTTGTGATAATACGACCAGCCAAACATTACATTCCATACATTCGACTCGTATAAATTCCACTTAGCTGGCCAATTAATTATTTATTGGAACAGCAAGTATATTTAACAAATGATAAGATGCAGATGCAGATCCGCGTTGTCGTTCGGCCACCGATGCGGAAGCGTAAACTGACCCACTCTACTCTTCCACTTAGCTGATGTAAATGTTAATTGTGTTCCTTGAACACAATTGTATTTAACATGCTATTTATTTTGTTACTTAATAAAATATCTGATCACTTTCTTATCTTTAACATAAGTTACATTAGTATTTTTATGATTTTCTTTCTGGAAACAATTAAATATAATGATCATACAACTTTTGATATAAGCAAACATAGTAATGATGTAAATAAAATTAAATTAAAGATAAAATGTGTTAAAGACAGGTCCTATGTCTCCTATATTACTAGTATGAACTTTAGAGTTAATTAAATAATGGAGTTATTTGTACTATTTACACAATTTTATTATCATTTAAATAACTTTGTGAATGTTTGTAAATTTTTACTCTATATAGACATATTTGTTTTCTGTAATGATCATTGTGAGGAAATATAGAATAGAATATACTTTATTGCACACATACAAAACAGATAAAGAAAGAAATATGTAATGTATGCAAAGGGGATCTTATTGCTTCCAGCAATCTATTAAAGATGTAATAAATTTAAGAAATAACATCACAAGACTACACTACACATCGGTGTTGATATTACCCGATCATTAAAAATCCAATTTTCATATACTGGTGTCTAAACAACAGCATGCTAATATTTACTGAAATTTATTTTCACTTTCAGACATGTTATAAAGATAGGAAGTTGAGTGCAATAGTCGGTCTCTACATACATATCTGTTTTATATATTGACCTTATTTCAAAATAAGTTTTTGTTAAATAATCTATACTGATAATTAAAATACAATAAGCATCAATATATTATACTATAGCAGGGTAGAGGGAACCTAGTGTTAAGACACTCTGTTCATCCTCATTCCAGATAATTTTTGAGATTTTGTATGCTGAATAGAGGAATTCAATACCACTCAAATTCAATTTGTCCACCAGAGTGAGAAAATGTAAGTAATTTAAATATGATCATTCCCCGAGTGGGGATCAAACACACATCCATCAAGTTAACAGTCAGATGGTGTCTCACTGTACTATGTTATTCGTACAGAAGGATATAACAATCCTACTTATTACCTACAAAAGAATGTTCACTTTTCATTAATTATATTTGAGTTATATATTATATATACATTCAAATGTCACAACTATTTCAATGTTTTCTAGTATTTATATTATGATGCTATATTAGTAATTAGCACATATACTAAAATGGAACTAGTTCTGTGAGAGTGAATGGTCAACATATGGAATATTGCAATTTAGAGAGCTGCAACGACCTTAACTTTAATACAACTTATATGTGTTGAGAATGAGATCTAGACACTTTCTAAAATGCTTAAATGTGTTACCTATAATACTTAAAGTAGTCTAAACTAATTGCAATATGATTATTTGAAAATTTATTTGCTTACATAAACGTCACCATGACAAGACACAAGCTTTTAATATTTTTATTTTAGCTAATATGATGACAAAGGTAATAGGAAACTTCGTCGTCATAATTTTGACATCAACAGGACAGGGCTTCATCCATCTTATAGTCGTAATTCATAAGCAATGTATGCATATTTTTATTTTACATAAGTACATAACATAATTCAAACACATTCAAAATTAATAACCGATAACCGAAGGTATCTCGTACATATTTAGGGCATCTAGCTATAAAATTTAATGTTATTAAGGCCCTTTAACTCATCAATATTAATTTCAAAAACTATTTATGCCTGTGATATATTTCATACTTACAATGATTGTTGTATAGGTGGTCTCTCCTGTAAAATGCGCACGGATGAGAAAACCAAATCTCTTTGTGAAAGGTAAAACAGCACAAAAATTTCAATGGCACTCAATAACGTTAATCTGTAGCTATTATTCGAAAAGGAAACGTATAATTATGTATAAAGGTACTGTTTAATTACTTTTTATACAAAATTTGTCAACAAAATAAAAATTTTGATATAACCAACACCACATATCACAATGTAAAATCTCACTGACTGGCCAACTTTACTTTAGTCTCTGGTAAAGAACAAGAGTGAAGTTAACAGCGAGTTCAAAGCAAAACAATCTTTGAACAGCTGTTCGAAATTGGACTTCAGCGACCTCTATTATGAAATATTTGATCATAATTGTCGTATCATCTTGAGATGGCGCTAATTTTTTTTGGTAGCGCCATCTAGCGATAAATATTTCAGTAACATTACCTGCGTTTAAGAATCTTAACGTTAGAACTTATAGTATCCAGAAGATGGCGTAGTGAATTTTTTTGATTGTATAACTTTGTATAAATACAAACATATTTTATGTATGTAATTATTTATGCATTTTTAAGTCATTTCTAAAAGAAAAAATTACAAACAGGACCTTTCTGGCTTTTTACAATGTGGAATGAAAGAAACAAATGAAAATAAAATTTTACACAATTTATTTGAAAACAAAAATAAATTTCACATCTTTATACAACTTCAACATCCAAAGGTTGCATGGAAGAGATCCTTTTTAGCGATAAGGGCCTTGTTATACTTTTTAATTCTACTATATGGGCACTACAAGTATGTATTTTATATCCCCTCCCCGATTCCTGAGCTGCCGCTACGGTCGCTGGTTGCCTAAACTGGGGTAACCTTTTTTTTAACGTGAGGAATTTACTGTAGACTTTGTTTAACTGTACCAAGAGCAACCCCAGCTCATTTTTGTAGAAAATGTTATTATGTTGTATAACATGATGATTTCTCTTAAAGAAAACGTATTAAAATTCGAAAGGGAATTGAATCGGCGCTTATGGCAACCGTTCAAGTGATCTGACCACTAAGCCATGCGTTCTTCCTCACGCTGCGTCAAAATTCTTCTATGCTTTATACAACTTATTACGTTGTTAAATTCAAGGAGATTTTTACAAAATTTCCGCTACCTAAACATTATTTCAAAGAAAAATCATTTGGCAAGAGAGAATTCTATTTTTCTTAAATATTTTAAGGAGTTTTAAAGTGTTAATCCACACTAAGGATAAAAAAAATACTTGTATTGTTCACTATGTATTTGTTCACTCTGATCTCCTTTATTTGATGTTGACTTAAACACGGATGTAACTAGAAATGTTTTCCAGGAGACAGAAAGAGTTTCCTAGAAATGAATTCCGTACTAATATCATGTTTCAAAGTCAATGAAAATTACCTATTAATTTTATTTGAAATTAACTACACGGTTTAGTTAGTAATGGTTTTTTTTTTGTGATAGATTTATAAAGTATTAATTTTCAGATGTGATTATCTGAAACATCATAATTCTAGATCAACTAGAAATATCCTTTAGGTTTGACCACGCGGCGAATGTTATACACAATGCGGCAAAAACGAAGCATTAATGTTCGTTTCTGTTGAGTTTTTTGAGCAAATAGGTCCTGACAGTCGTATAAGAGATCCTATAGATCCTATAAGATTCTTATTTTACTTTTGAACAACGGAACCCTAAAAAGGTATAACATTTTTTTTTTGTTATATATATATATATATATATATATATATATATATATATATATATATATATATATATATATATATATATATATATATATATATATATATATATATATATATATATATGTATATAATCTTATATTCATGCCACGTTAAAAAAGTTTTTTTAGGAAATGAATTTGTCTTTTTAGCTTAATTTGTAACACTAAGGCGTGAGTGTAAACTTATTTGTAGTCTACAGTGCGTGTGGCGTTGGTAAGGCGCAAACTGTAACAGCCTTATGTCACTTGGACCACGCGATTTGACGTAATTAGACGTTACATGATCATACTACACGAAACAACGCTCAATTCGCGGTTCGTCTGACCGTAACTTAAACAGGCTCATTGAAAAACGATGAGCGATTGTTGTGTAAGGGATTTTCCTGACTATTTGCATTGTATATATACGAATATTGTGAATTAATTAAATATACTACATTAACATTCGGCATACATTATTATGACTACATAATGGAAAACTAATACATGAATTAGCAATAACATATTTATATAATATGTAACTGTATTATGTTTATAAAGAAGCAAATATAAAATAAAGTTTGTCTTAATGGTATGTTTGGTCACACAGTAAGTATTTTTTTTATATGTACATTATACTGTCATTTAATCTAAATGGGAATGGATCAAAAATCATTGCGTTTAATTAATCAAAAATATTATTAAAGTAGTACAACACCTTATTAATTTTGATAGGAAAAACTAATACTTACATTTAATTATATTTTAAAGATAACATTTGCTCGTATACTAAAACAACCTGAATAGGTCATATTAAGAGTACTTATAAAAAAAATAAGCAAAGTAATATTAAAACTTATGAACTTACAATTGCATATGTTTCATGTAAAATCCTTAATTGTATAAGGAATGTTTAATGGAATTCACATTCTATGATTATGTACATCACATCCGCTGTAGAAGGGACATCCGAGATATATTCATTAAGGTATTTAATACATAAGGCTAAATAATCTGACAGTAAATTATAAAGCATAATGGAAAAAATACATTTTCTTGTTTAATATACATAGGTATTTCCTAAGAACCATCGGCACATTTATCTTACTCTTACGCGTTGATGTATGCTTGCTGTTTCGAAATGCCTACCGCATGAGGATTTATCTATTTGAACAATATACAAATAGTCTAGGAGGTCACCAAATAGTCAATAACATTTATTATAGAGTCTTATTAATACCGAATTGAGTTTTGTGTACACTAATAAAAAAAACTATACAAATTTAGATAACAATTGTATAAGAGACAATATGGAGAAATATAATTTGTGTAATATATATGTAGTATATTTAACATGCGGTGCAATTATTAAATGAAAATTATATTTAAATGAAAATTCTCTAACTTCATAGTGATGAACTTGGCATCTGCCTAACTAATTGCGATATTGTGGATTTGAGTACCACTCGGGAAAACTCATGTATAAATGTAACATAATATGTATGGCATCTGTAGCATTTTTATCCAGTATATGTAACAAAATGGTATGTAACATTTCTCCAAGAATCTCACGAATAAATGCGTGAACATACATACAAATAATAAAATAACTAGGTCAACTTAGATCTTTCCTTCATATACTTCTTCTTGAGATATGCTATCACCGAGAGGTCGAGGACGTTCAACGAAACCCCATAATTATAAAATTATTTTAAACAATTTCCGACTAGCTGAATTAAGGTCGTCTGGTCCTCGCGTTGATTGCATTGAGACCCTGCAAAAAACCATCATGTGTTATTTAAATGAGCACCTGGAAATATCTTGCTGTACCTTTAGTTATAATGCGTTAAGTTGGTTCAACTACGTTTTCCATGAACTATGCGCAACGCCTAGCGTGCATCGACCATCTACCCTACCACGTCGCATCACATTTACAATCTATAAAAGAATTCGATAGCTCCTCATTGTCATCTGTGAGTTAGTGATCGCTGCAGTGCTGTGTTGTGTTCAAACAAAGCTACCAAGGTACCGCATCCTTTACCGCACTTAGTATTCCAAACGTTAAATACACTTCACGATTTACAAGTGATATTAAGCACTACGCTTTCAATGTTTACATGTGTAAACGTATATGTAGCTTATTCTAACATAATAATGGTTATGTTTTATATGTTATTGTTATAGCTTATGTTGCTAGAAGGTACTCTTTACAACCTAATAACAATCTTTTAAAAAACAATATCTTATGAATTAATATATAATTGAGTTTTGCGCACGTTCTTATGTTAATTTTGAACATTTTTTAAAATTATAAATAGTTGTATAATTGCGAGTCTTCAATGAAAGTACTTCTATAGATAGCGAAGTTCTGGTTTCTTTGTACGTACTGTGCTCTTCAGTCAAAGAGATATTTAAAGGAAAACCAAATAGAAATGTCTCAATTTTCACTGAAATGTTTCCTTGCAATGGTCGTTTCACTCTTTAGAAACGTCGTATCGAAATAACATTAATCAGGACTTTACAGCATATGTATAGCGTGTCATAAATAAATATTCACCTCATAATTCAAATAAAAATGAATATTTTTGCGTCATATTTTTTTTTCGTAGCTCACCGACGAACCATCTGATTGTTAACGGGGCGGTTGTGGGTTTGATTACCACTCGGGGAGAATTAATTATTTTCATTTTCTTCTTTCCTCGCTCTGATACAAGACAAGCGCTTTGTTACTCTACTTAGAGTCTGGAGGTTATGCGCAGTACATGACCTTTTACGCATTGAGTGATTGTCGCTTAATCCCCTACACTCCTATTAGTCATACTTATCTAAATTACATTAAATTACAGGTTTCGTAAATAAGAAATAATGTATAATATTTCTTTGAGTTAGTGTTATTGTATTTATTAATTATAATAATCACATAGGGTACCTAAACTTTTTTGAGAAGACAAAGTTTCTTGTCTGTTTCTCTAAATACCACGTAATATAATACGAGTAGTTACCAAATTACGAATAACAATGTTCACATTAAGTAATTCCTCGTACTCGTATGTGTAATGACTAGTGGCATTTCATGGTAAATAAATCTGTTCGTTCAGTCGTGTGCATCCTCATATATAAGTCTACGATTTGTAAACCTGTCTGCTCCATATTAAATCATCCCTGGCGCCTTGCTGTTACGTACCAACGAATATTTTGTATTCAGTGCGTACTCTACATTTGAATTTCTTCAACACTGGTACTGATTTTTGAGATGTAGGTGGAATTTTTTGGAAAATTGGAATCATATTTGTATTTGCTTGAGAAGACTAAGCATATTTTAGATATTTTCTATTAACTTTTCTTAATAGTTACGCGTTACTGTTCCAGTCAAAGTGTTTTCTATTTTTTTTTAAGTTGAATGTAATAAAAATATGTATGATTTTTTTTAGAATAAAAAATATGCAGTCCTCAACTATCATTGTTCTGGCTTGTCTCGTAGCCGTTGTAGCAGCGAGCGTGCATTATGAGTATCCAGAAAATACGCAAGCAGAAGTACAAAATGTCCACGAGTCACTGTACGAAACACCAGTGCACGAAAGAAGCGCAAGAACAAAGAGAAGTCTGCTGCTTCTTAAGAAGAAACTAATCCTTGGTAAGTCGATTGATAAAACGAATTGTTCTAAATCAATTTCATTTTCATTTTTTATCATAAGATATTTATCGCTATAGCGGGGCTACCGTGGCACAGTGACACAGCGTCTGACTATAAACGCGACGGTTGTGGATTCGATTATCACTCGGGGAAATAAATTATTTTCATTTTCTCGCTATGGTTAAAAGACATTGATGATTGATGTTGAAATTTGCCACACGTAAATGTCTCTAAAGTAGGTTTTTTTAACACTAGGTTCCCTCTACGTACCCTGCTGTGGAAAATAGCGTAAATCTTATTTATCAAAAAGATATATAATTAATTTATAAAGGAAAGAGAATCTATAACCGTTGGGTATGGTTACAGAATTTCCTTCTGCGCCTACATCGGATATTATTTTTATAGTGGTGTTATGTGACGACATATAGTTTTATGTGCCTAAGTGAGTTGACTGACTTTGAGTTTCATTAACCAGGTTAAATAAACTTAGACTCTAACGAAAACGTTACGAAATCAAATGAAGTTCAACTTAAATAAGGAAACCTTGAGCTCATTTAATATCACAGTAAAATTGTGTCACTTCAAATAGTCAATGATTTTTCTGATGAAAGGTTCTAACAAGTTCAATAAAAAATATTTTAGCGAAATATGCTATTTGATTGTTTAGTTTTAACTTAATAATTATTTACGATGAAATTACTATATAAATTATGTCAGTTTTGAATTTTTTTTATTATCATATTTTTTTGTCATAAGTATGTAATATACGTATAGTTGAGTTCTGATCGTATTGTCAGTCGCTTGGCTAGTTTACTCACGCTTTATTCGCTTCACGCTGTATCCCGCACATAGCAGGGTAGGTAACACCCGTTCCCCACTGTCGAGACGGTTTGTGGGTTCGATTCCCACTCAGAAGAATTAAATATTTTCATTTCCTTCGCTCTGGCAACAAAGCAAAAGCGCGGCGTTGAGTTCCGCCACTCAACACGTAGTGCTTCGAAAGGCGGAAAGTGGAGAACGTAGTTTACTAAAGTATATGGTGTTTATGAACCTTGTTTTTTGAATTCAAAATTTATTTAAAAAAATACTTCTCTCCAATGTGTGGCTTACTAAGAAATATCCGCTATATAAAATTCATTAATTTAAAATGTATAATTTTACCGTAAACATATAACAGGTTAATTGATTTACGATAGAATTGTTTTTATCTATTGAATGTATCTTAAGTTTTTTTATATTGATTGAAAACCATAGATTATATGTATGTATAATTACTTTGTAAATAGTTTTGTCATATATAACTACTTTTTCTTTAATGGATATTTCATAGGGTTTATAAAATATATATTAACGAGCGGGACGCCCGCAGCTTCACCCGCTTGAACTGCATTTTTTTTAGTAAAGTAAATTGTATTAATTTATCATAAATTGTAGCCCATATACAATTCTAATATATAAGATTTCATCTGAATCCTAACAATTTTTCACATTTATAATATTAATAGGATAAAAGAAAATATATAATGATTTTTATTCATTTATATGTTGTAGGGGCTTTAGGTTTGAAAGCAGTGAAAGTAGGCGCTGTGGGTGCCGGAGTGGTGGGTGCATTAGCTCTCAAGAAAAAACAGTCAGTACCCAGAAGAGTTATTATTCAAACTGATGCACGGTAATCACTAACATAATAACCAACATATACATATGTATATATTTATGCCATTATATGCAAAATATTTTTTTAATATATTTTACAACTAAACATATACTAATTAGCGAATAAAATTTAATGGAGTAATTATTGCTTATTTTATGTTACTTGGTGTTATTATTTATGTTTATTGATTTATATCAATTGCCATTATTATATTGTAGCATTTATTTACTATACGCTTATATTTATATAAATTTTGACTTTATATTACAGTCATGCGCCAAGATACGTCGAAGTTGAGAGGTGAGCATTACATTTTTTTCCACCATTACATATTAAATAGAACAGAATTTCGAAAGCTTATTTATCGATTTGTCCCTTACGGAATCGTAACTGCAACCTTCGTTAGTAATTTTGAAATACATATTATAATTTAAATAGCTCATGTTTATCCATAAACCATGGTTCATATAGATTTCGTATGGTTGCCTAATTATAGCTATAATTTAAATGTCAAATGATGAAAAGGTGGTAAGGTATTTTTTATCATTAATTCATAATCAACTACTAAAGGGTAATTACATATTGTAAACGATACAACTTTAGGTATTCAATAGTAATGTATAGAAAATTAACAGATGCTTGCGATTAATATTGTAAGTAATTGATGAACGACCATGACACCATGCAAATGCTGGACATATTGTTATTACTCCGCTAACTCTGACAACAACAGGCGCGTTTAAAATTTAAAAATATTAATAAATAATTACGTGAAACACTCGTGCGGCGTGCCTCTTGGTTACCTACTGTACAAACAGTCTAGCTAACTATAGCTGTAATATGCCTGTCATAATTTTTGATGTCAGAAAACAGGAAGAAGAAACAGGTTCTTAACGTCTATTCTTTAATATTAATATCATATTTGGTTTTCTTTGAGACAATATTTTGATTAACGGTGTAGTTTTGCAAAGATGAATTTACGATTAAGATGAATTTATCATATCTAAATAATAAGGCACAAAGCCGCCGTCATTATTTAAGATTGTTGTGTACTTAGTATTTCTAATATTTCCATTTACTTATTACTTTTAATGTTGATGTTAATGTTGTTTTCATGTAAATGAGTGAAATTCTAAATCTTGTAGTTAAAATAATAATTGTTATTATATAAATAATTAAACACGATCACTAATTTTCGTCATTTTTACAAATTTTATATAAAACTACGTAACCCAATTAATTGCGTATATTTTAAAGTGTATTTTTTGGACACCCGACTTTTAGAACACTTTTCAATAGTAAATGTTCACGATGGATAGAGAGAACTATTAAAAAAGCTAGAGAGAGAGAATTTATTTATTTATTTATTTATTATGATCCGTAGGTGATGATAACATTAAATATCAAGAAAAAAGGGTAAAACAAAAAAAATATTAAAACTAAATGCACCATCTTTTAAAGTGGATACAGCATGCTATATAATAAAAAATATTTAGATAACAATTTTAATTCACTAATTAATGAAATGAGTTAATTATTTATACATTTCAAATAGATACCGATCATCATCGGTATGGAATAAAGTCGGTGTAATAAAGAAGTGTAATAAAGAAATTTAACAGATATATTGTGAGATGGTCCAAATTTAATTGCGGGCTTAATATACCACATTTTCCGCTATTATATAATAGCTATATTGTTATAAGGTACTATGTTTATTAAATAGATTTTTTAAACACAAAAAATATAAACGTGTTAAACGTTTCGTGTTGTTAAATAAATAAAATAGTAAGCTAATTCAGTATTATTATCGTAGCTGTTTATTTATGCGACAGGTTTTGCGAACCGAATTATATAATATCGTTGTGAATAATTTGTAAATTATATTACCTATTAGGTTTATTTTGAAGTGTCGGTAAAACCCGAATTTGATGGGTTTTTAAGGAATGCGGATCCCAAGTTTATGTTTAAAATGTAACGTTATCAGGTTATTATAATCTATTGAAATCTCATGAACATAATTTAAATTCCTTTTTTTTATTTCAGTTGGTCCGGCTAAGATGCTTAAGATTTCTGTTGAAGCATCATGTGCATTAAGAAATCAAGAAAGCATCGTTTAGTAATTTTAGAAGTAGTTACAAGCTGAAGCCAATGGGTATTTTTTTAATATGAAATAGATAGAAAAAGTAAGCACAGGCTATGAAGTGACATAAAAATAAGATCCTGACGACAATATTCCTCCATATAAAAGAAAATACCAATATGTATTCCACGTCATTATTATCAAAAAGCTTAAGAGGTTTGGACGTCTGGACTTATAGGCGTCAATCAAAATCCAGTAATGGACGTCATCACTGGTGACAACTATGAAAAGCAAAAACACACTTTAATAAATAGTCTGTAGATTACCATTTATATTTACAGATTGTACTTCAAGATCAGATATATAAAAACTGGATTATTTTATACTTTTTTATAACAATAAATTTATGTATATATATTAGATTTCACTTCATATAGGAATTATTGTAGTGTAAATTGAAGTCAATGGCAATATTTGTAACTTTATAGCCAAGTCAAGGTTCAATACCAATGTCACTGTAAGAATCGCCTCATATTTGTTTATACAATAATATTCTGTAAAAACCGATGGACATATTAATATACTACCAGTGTTGATGTTTGTGTTTGTTATAATATTTATAACAAGTTCGAATTATATAAGCTAGTGCATATTGTTGTTTGATAAATATATTTTTTAAATATAATTTTTGCCTTTTGTTTTAAAATTTTCTACCTATAAACCAAACCTAAATAGCAGAAATTTGAAGCAGTCATTTATTTTGAATTAAAATGTTCAAATGGATACCTTTCTTAACTGTCTTGTAAAATTTAGGGAAATCTCCTGTATTTGAACTATATCTGTTGAGTATGATAGACAAGAAGTCAATTCATCCGACGTGAGCGTATCCAGCTTACATTGAAGGTTTAACACGATTTTGCAACTTGTAATATGAATAGATTTTTGAGTTTAAAGCTCTAATAAATGTATGTAGAGCTTTCTATTTCTTTTATTTGGTATTGTATTTGTTTTATTTGGTATTATACATATTTATAAATACATTTATATACGTCTAGAGTTGGAAAAAAATCCTCCTCCTCCTCAATCCTCAAATCCTCAAATCCTCAAATAAATTAATACAAATAAAGAAAATCATAGCGATTTTCTTTAGTTTGTAATAAGTCTTCGTTTGTAATAAGTGTTTATCCTGGTAATACCTAATATATAGCTGAATTTCGACTTTTAAAATTATTACCTATTTATTTAAAATGTCTTAATGATATGCATGTTTGGAAATGATATAGGAATTCTATCGCACTTATATATTTATTAACAAAATAACTATCTCTGGAATTTAAAGCTGTGTACTATCCTGACAGTAAGTATTGTGTGGACCTGCTGTCTGCGAAATAATTAATTTATTTACCATTATTTTATAATATTTCTAAAATGTGACGTAGGCAAAGGTTATTTCTGTTTTTATTACAATTTGTAATCTGTTTCAAATTTATAATTTATTTAATATCAGCTCTAATTTCCATAGAAACTATGAAAATATAAACATGGCCTTATTCGTCTAATATAATTTTTAAATTAACCAAGCAAATATATGAGAATTTTATAAAAATAAATGTGTCAGCATGGGGATTTCCTAACGACATCACGATGATATAGCATGAAAATTTACATAAGATTTGCTTAACTAATAAGATTTTAAAGTGCTAATATATTGTAGTTGTGATATGAAAAAAAGTAGTTTCACATAAAATCATATATAATTTTTATTACGTCACGTTGTGTCCCGCGTATAGTGTATAGACGACCACATAACCGTCGTGTTTATAGTCAGACTGTACCACTCCGCCACATATATATATCAATATACTAGAGGACCCGTTGACGTGCGAAATACGCGTTGCCATAGTAACGTGTATATTATTTATACAAAAGTTATATTGTTAACCATATGGTAGTGTGTGAAATATTTTATTTACTGATTAAATGAACTTTATAAGCATTATTATCGAAATATATTCGGGTTCTGCACTCCTCCTACACATATAAGTGTGCCAAACTTCATACTCCTCCGTCCACGCAATTTTCGTAAAAAGGGGTCCAAAACTTTTTGCTTCACTTATTAATAAATAGATAATTCTAATCGATTTTGTGATCGAAATTGAAATTGATTGTGAATAAATAAAACCATTTAGATATGCAACATATACCTAAAATAAAGTAAAACATTAAACAGAATATTTGTAATAACTCAATAACAAATAATTAATCTGACAGTTGATCAGAAACATACGAATAGTATGATTTTTTTGAGAAGTATTGTTATTATATGAAATTACACTTTTAAAGACATTATTCGTTAACTAATTGCATAGGAATTTCGAGGCTTAAGGCCATTACAAGTTTGCCCATATCGAGTAAAATTAAGTGCGAATTCTGACCGTGATGATAGAGTTGGTGTTTACGTGTACCTCGTTTCCTTGACAGTTCATCGACCCATGGTATGTGAATTGACATGAAAAATAACTTAACGCTTTGTGTGAATAGAAATCTGCTAATAACAAAAGTAGATTAAATGATCAGATGAATTCATAGTCATATAATAGATTTTCTAAATCAATTTGATTTTCCTGAACAGTTTTAACATTTTTTGCTACTAAGTACTTCTGTCCGGAAAAATAAAAATTAATACACATTATGTTTTTATAATGGATGGAGAAATGGATGCCGAATTAGATTTAGAATCAATTTATTTTAATATTCCATTTTATCTGATACATTATATAATATATGTATATATTATATTGGTAAAAGTGACTACAAGGTCAATTTAATTTAATATTTATGACTTTATAAATATAACGTTTAAATTTCACAGCAAGTTAATGATATGATTGATGAAAATATAAGCAGTAATAAGTGAGTTGAAGTAACCTTACTTTTTATTCAATAAAATTGTAAGCCGTAAAGTTCACGTCAATTAGGCATAAGGCTTACTCGCCTTTTGTCCATTGTTCGCTCATTATTGGTCACCGACACAGCACCTATATTTCATATTGTCGTTATAAAACGCTAAATGTTGTATATTTTTGCCAGTGAAGTAATTTAATTTTATTCCTACGTAGACAAAATAAGATTTTAAAGATTAATTTGTTTATATTTTAAGAAAAAATTATAACTCACATATTACTCGTATGTTCTTTCAATGTCTTTGTCGATTCCCACTCGAGGGCTCTAATAAGATAAAGTGTGAATTTGAGTTCCACCATTCAATGCGCAGTCTCGAATTATGGCTCTTATTGAAGAGCGAAGTTCTTGACACTAGGTTCAACCTGCTCTTTATGAAACTAAGCGTAAAGCGGTCGAAGCGAAAAATAAAAAAAACAAACCTACTATATACATACGGTCATATGACATATTTCGACGTCTTATCGGAATCCATTTTTAATGAATACCTTCGTTAAATATAAGCAATTTAACATTTCACATTCATTCTTCCAATAAACAGTATAATAAAGTTATTTTATCAATTACGTTAATAATATAAAAGAGGATATTTCGAAATAAATAAAGCTAATTAAATAAATACTTCCTAGACTTATATAACGAAGAATTCAACTTGAAAGAGTCTCAATTTTACAATAATTATGTGAACTGTTTATGAATAAAAATTTAAGGAACAATATTTTCTGCGTGTAGTATTTATTTTTTATTTATTTGATAATACAATGTTATATTTGTTGGTGCGCATTACACGTAGCAGACACATGGCAAACAGAACATTTCTCGAAGCTTATGAAAAATGTCTATTACGAGGATCTTTGCTGAGATGTTGCCTATCGCCTCCATCTGTGGCTGTGCACGAACAAACACATTACCGTAACTAAACAACTGCCAAATCATAAATACGTGTAGTCTTTAAAATAATATTTTGTTTTAAATTATTGCTGTTTAAATTTTGTATGCTTTAGGTCTATTCTATTATGGTCTAAATAAAATGTAGTTACATTTATTATATTTTTCGATTTTTATCTAAAAGACATTCTTTAGATATTCAGAACATGTTTAGATATTCTGAATAAACAAATCCAGTTTTATCAGTCTTTTATTTATAATAAGTAATAACGTATTATAATATTTAACAACAATAAAAAAAGACAAAGAAATAAATCTTTCCTCTTTATAATATTACTAGCATAGATTAGTATAAGTGTAATATTAAAGATCTGTTTTTAAAATTTTACATTTTTGCAGATATAATAGAAAAAAATATTTTATACTTATTTGTATAACTTAAACACCATAAAACTGTTGGCAATTTTCGTATAAAATTATAAATTATTATAATTTTATGATTACGAATTTGTTACGGAATATTAACTACAAAATCAGAAATAAAATCATAACACTCACATAAACAAAACGTAAGACACTTCAATAGCTTATTATATACAGCTTTATTATTTATATTCATTAGCAAAGTGATTGACAGGTCCTATAATAAAAACAAACTAAATTAAAAATATAAAATTATAGTCGACTGCAATTGACATAAAGGTAATTCTAGTTTATAATAGAAAAACTATTTAATGGAGTTGCCGCGCTTCTGGAGTAAATTAAATTGTTTTTGGATGCACTACAATTTTTCTGAACAAAACTTTTATTGAACGTCAAAAGAGTTTCACCGCATACAAGTACTCTGCACTACGACACGTGCAACACGCTAAGGGGACAATTTTGTTTACTTCTGTTTGTTCATAAACTTTTGATATTCAATTAACACGTATACTGTGGGAATAAAATAATACTCTAAATTAACAAAGAAAATTAAAGAAATATAAATATAATAAATATAAATTATAAGTTACTTTTAACAGATGTTTATGTTTATGTTATTTTATTGATATCTGCGGAATGGTTTTAAACTTAGGCTATCGTGGCGTGGTTTGATTCCTAGTTTGAGAAATGATAATATGTAATATTAGAAACCAAATGCTAAAAAAAATCTTAAATATCCTTGATAAATCTTATTTATTTAGAGACATACAGAGAAAGGTAATGCAAGGGAACGTTGTATATAATAATTTAATTTGCAAGATTACTACAGTACAACTTACTTAACATGACATATAATTTTTAAACTTCCGAAGTGCAGTCTGTAGTACTGTCAAGTTGCCAATATGTTTTGCTTACTTATGCGGAAGTCCATATATTACTAAATGGGTTAAGATGTGGATATACTTTTTATTATTGTGCATTCTTTTTGAGTCAGTTTTTTTTCCAAGGATACTTTTGTTTCAGATATTATGATAACAAAATCTAACAAAACAAATATCTACGTGAAAACGTCATGACACCGTTCTAACTGTATATCCCATAATACATGGAGGCTTCAGGTTATTGCGATTGACACTTAACATATTATGTATGTATAGGAAAATTTTACTCTAGAATAAATGTTTAATTCAATTCAAGTTTAAAAATCTCAAAATTTCTGATATACGATAACAGAACAAAACTTCTAAGCTTGTTTTTAAATATTGTTAATATTTCTTTGTTTACATTATTATAAACTTTTTTTAAGAAAATTGTTATAATAATGTAATATGTATCTATTGTTAATTGTTAATAATTAATTATTTTAGATGCTATAAAGAAGCTTTTGTTTTAACGGTTTTTTTATATGTTATATTAATTCTGCCATTAATTATAAAGTCACCGATTCGTCTTGTAGTAAAATGTAAAGAAAATATTAGGGTGTGGCTGTGACACGTAAGGATCGTTGACTTAAGTGATATATGCCGTGGACGGTCGAGCGACCTATAAAAGTAGCAGGCAGGATCTTCGAGCACAGTGTTTATGTGTATCTTGTCATAGTGTCACTATTATTTCGACAGGTAGGTCCTATCATAAAATTTTTATTATTAACAATTTTACAATTTCAAATAACATTTTATTAATTGAAACAAATATTTTAGCAAATATTTTTTGTTGTTAATAATACAAAACAAAATATATTAATAACTACTAAGTTTTGGCCAAAATAATAATTAGCAGTCAATAAGTTTGTTGCGAAGAGTTACTTCACGCTATGTATTAGCTTGCTCCGAGTAAGCGTTTTTCCAAATCGGATCGGATCTTTGTTAATATTAATTCTAATCATCTTCTATTTATAAATTAATTCTAACATAGTACATAATAATATTAATCTTTACTAGGACTTTTTAAAGTGTAAGAGAACAGCTAGGTAAATTAATAGTATAACAGGTTAAATATCGTTTATCGTTTTATTCCAAATATTAATTTAAATGTAAAATCTTATTGACACTAAATACAAGATCTTATTGAATAGTAATATTTTTAACGAAAAGTATAATAATAATATAATTTAAAAAAATATACAACTTTTGATGTGATTGTCATACACGTACTATATACACGGATGTACGCCGATATAGTTTCAATGTTATGAGGAATCTGCAAAGTAAATACTATAATGTCCAATATATTTTAAATAGACACACCATTTTGCTTAAACACATTATTGGTACTAATATACTTAAGATTTTTATTTTATTCTTGAATTCATAAGAAAATGAAAAATTAAGAAAAAAATTACCTAATTGACAAAAGATGTAGATGTTAGTATTTCTAATTACTTGTAATATACGGTTTTTTTCATCATACTGATTACACTAGTAAGTACTTGCCGTCCGCAACATTGTAATACTCTCTCCATTAGTCTCGGAATAAACTATTATCATTGAATTTTTATTCTTTCAGTCCAAGATGAAACTTTGTACAGTTGTATTGAGTCTATTGGCGGTGTGCGCAGTGAGCTTCGCCGTGGAACATGGCCCTTTATTCAACGTACTTCAACCCGTTGAGTCCCATGACTTAGTTCAATTTGAACCCGTTCAAAATATAAGACCTAAAAGACATTTACTTCTGGGTAAGTACAAATTATTGGCATAGTAAAAAAAATTGTAAGAATATAAAATAATATAGTCCATAATGTCGATGATTTACTAAATCTGAATTTGAAAATAAAATTTTGGCGTAAAAACCAATGATTTAAAAAAAATACGGCCTCAAAAACGCTTATATTACAGAATTTGATATTATTTAACTTAATTTTACGGATTGATATTACAAAGAGGTGTTAATAAGAAAAATAGATTAGAAAACGGAGATTGTTCAAGTAAAGCTATTGATATGCAGGGTAAAACAGCGTGAAATTGTTGCCAAGTACAGCGCGTTCTCGTGACACTTTATTTACGAGTCGATATTGATGACTGATAATGTCGTAAAGGACATCTACCATAGAATAGGCTTTTATTTTTATAATTAAAAATACTACATGGTATAAAACAATACATGACCTGCAGTACATCATTAAAGAATCCTTAAAAAGAAAAACATTGAAGATTCCATTTCATTTAAAAGAGCAGGTAGTTCCAATTAAACCAGTTCAACACGATTTGACATTGATAGATAGTGGCATAAAGGTGATATGTTAGGTTTATTATATAAAAATAATAAGACTATTATTATTAGAGCATATGACGTGATTAAAGAGTTAATGGAAGTTGGTTTGGATGGAGTTACACTTAAGGAAAATATTATATAAATATACAATAAAAACATATCATCATATTTAGAATTTACAAGAACTAAACACAGAATATAAGACTTGTCAAACGAAGTACGCTAATTTGTTATAAACATAGCTCCGGTATGGATATGTGATAATTTTGTTGAATATTTTCATGAGCAAAATTTGCCTTTCGTACAACTCGAATGATATTCTAATAATATTTTTATTAGTATATAAAATACTATATCTTCATATGGAATCCTGTAGAATTTAAATGAATTAAAAGGGTTAATCCTTTTTTATTGAAATAAAAAAAATAGTTTGTTTACATGTATCCATTACATTAATTCAGTATTATTCTTAACATATTTTTCAACTATTGGGCTTAGTTTTATTTCTTTTTAGTTTATATGCAGTTGGGGCTTTTGTTTTGTTATAAGTATTTTTTAGTTTACGTATCTGTATTTAAGGGGGCAGGAGACAAGGCAGAAAAAGGCTTACCTATTTCTTAAACATGACACGTTGTGTTGTGAAGCATAACATCGCACTTAATTTGACTGATGAAATAATTAAAATATTGTAAATATATACATTCCTGTGAGTGGAGTTGAGAATCTATAGCTACTATGTCTGTATTAAATACCTAAATGTACACTGTATTGGTACTTTCCACTAATAATTAAAAGATGTCATCACTGAGTTTCGTTTTAATCATATTCGTTTATTTAACAGGTGCTGGAGCCCTAGGTGCTGGTGTAATCGGGGCTGGAGCCATTGGAGCCGGTTTATTAGGAGCTGGTGTGATAGGTGCCAAAGCCGGACTAATCGGTGGTGCCTTGGCAGGCAGTGCCATACATGGCAGGAGTTACGGGGGCGGTTACGGGGGCGGTTACGGAGGCGGATACGGTTATGGCGGCGGATACGGCTATGGCGGCGGATACGGCTATGGCGGCGGATACGGATACGGTGGTGGATACGGACATGGAGGATACGGACATGGTGGATACAGGTAATCATCGATAATATTTTGCATAATTTTATAATAAGATATTTGAGAAAATTTCAGTTCACGTCGACACCGTTTTTTATATTTTTCATGTAAATTAAATCATCATTACCACACATCATTTCTACGCGGCAATATCATATTTATAAACAAGTTTTCGAGAGTAGGTCTTTATTTATACTCTTTTATAGCTTTAATGGTATCAAAATAGGTATATTAACTATTAAGTTATAAGCATCTTTGAATACATTTTTTAAAAATATAAATATATATATTCTTAAAAGAGGAAATATTCCTTTACAATGATATAATAAACATAAAACAAAAGCGTTCAGTAACATTCCACTAACATTTTGAACATAAACCAAAATAAAGAAAGAAAACATATTTTCTTTTCTTGGAAGTGTCTTAATGTAAGCAAGTATTGTGATGTTAAGGATAATATTATATGAAAATAAAGATAATATTATTTCAAACAAGTTAATCTAAGAACCTTCTGGTGGTCTATTACAGTTAGACCTAAATTGAGATTTGTAATGAATTTTTAATAAAAGCTATTTAGGAATATCTATATCCAAAGGAATATTTTTGGAATGACTATCAATGAACGCTATCTTCAGTGTCCGGAAAATGTCCGGAATGTGAATATATATATATATATATATATATATATATATATATATATATAATATATATATATATATATATATATATATATATATATATATATATATATATATATATATATATATATATATATAAACTCACGTTTTACAGTATTTCCTTGCTTGTATTCTTTAATATAAAACGCCCATTGTAGTTAAGCCGATGGAATAAAACGGATTCAAATTCCGCATATTATACGGCTGATAAATTTAATTAATATAAAGCTATAATTAAGTATAATATACACTTTTATCGTCCTCATAAAACACAAATATAAGTAAATAATTTTACTTTTGTTCCAGACGTTATTACCCAACTACCACCTATATTGTTGAAGAACCCTGGTGCTGATTCTAACACCGTGTCATAGATGTTACGTTATCATTATCAACGTGCGTAGAGATGAGGATATCTCATGACTGATTGATACCTGCACGTTTAGTTGTTAAGAATAAAATTTTATAAAATATTGAGGATTTTTTTTTATATTTATGTATAAGTTACTAAATGAATTCTTTTATAAATTGGAGAGAATAGAAAAGATGGAATAGGTGAAGATGCTTCAAATATATTTAATTCATCTACATAGATAAGTAAAAATGAGTATTATATTTTTTTTTCATCTTCTAGCATCTTTTGTATATATGAAGAAGAGATCCACTATATATAAGTATATACTACTAGTATAAATATAGAAATTAAATATTTTAAATTAATGTGGAAATTTCACAATTTCATGTAAAAACTTGTGGGACGAAGTTAGTAACGGTTTTAATTGATATACCCACTGATAGTAATAAGTTCTATTAAGTAATAACAAAATTAATTTACACTTATTTTCTGGTAGTCTAAAGTAGAGATATGACAAATCTATTAATGCTAATTTTACAGTTTCTGCAGCAATTTTTGAGTAACAGGATATTTATAAAATTCTCTTTTTAGAACCAAACTTTTGGTTTTAGAGGAAAGCACGTAACGCAATTTGTACAGAAACTGGTCACTTATGGGTCGAATATAAATATTCGTTTAATAGTATTAACAAATCAATAAATAGCTTCACGCTTTTTCCTGAATGACAAGGATAGCCAGAGGGCATAGGGGTTAACGGAAGAATCCTCCTGGTCAGGAACCGGACCGGTAGCCCCGCCCCAGCAATCGAGGAGGAGTTTCGCGAGGTTTTAGTGGGTAGTGTGGAGGGCCTACATCTGCCAGTCCATGAGTCCCACATAACCCATTAAATACTTCACTCAGGCGGCGTAAGGGAAGTTAAAAGTTTACTATTTTTTTTTAAACATTAGTGGAACGCATGTATTAAATAAAAAATAATGCATTCCCTCAAGTGAGAATCGAACTAACAATTGTCGTGTTAACAGTCAGACTCTGTTCTGCTGCGTGACGACGACGGTCATATTAACATGTTTCGCTAATATCACAGATTGTAATATTATTTAGAATGGTCATTATAATACGCAATATCTAATCCATCTCGAGGACGTTAGTTTATGTATGAAGATCATAAGCTTTCAAAATCGCTCAAGATCGTGAACAGTATCTACAAACTATTCAAAATAATAACTTGTAAATAACAAAAAGAATAACAATATCTAATGAACAGTGATATAGCCGTGCTTACAGTCAGATGCAGTGGTACAGAGCCTGATTTTAAACACATTTTTAGCTGTGACTTAGATTCTCGTCTATGGCAAGACAAAAAATCAAAACTTTGGCGTGTTGTTAAGTTCCGAAACCTAACAGATAAATTGTGAAGGAATGCGGAGAATGGAGTGTCTTGTTACGAGGATCTGTCTGCCTACCCCGCTATATGCGGGATACAGCTTTAAGCTAACACATATATATATATATATATATATATATATATATATATATATATATATATATATATATATATATATATATATATATATATATATATATATGATCATCACAATAAATCATAATGACAATCCTAGCATTCTGGTTAAGATATTCGCAGTAATCAGTGATATACGTGTATATGTATATAGTGATAAGTAATTTCCATACACGAAATAATTACAGTACTTACGGTATGTATATATAATATAAAGCTTGCGAAGCTTCACCTAGCAATTTAACCCAAATGAATATTCATGTGCTCCGTAAGCAAGCCATTACGCCAATTTTGTTAAGTCATGATAATTTGTCATACATTTTAGTGTAAAATTGAAATATTATATTTTTATTTGACTTTATATATTTAATTAACTGGTAGAAAATGCAGGGTTTTTTTATTTAAAAAAGTAAATATAAAAAAAATGTAATCTGTAAAGTAATTTAGGGAAAGTAAAATTTTGAGGTAGATTTTATATATATGAATACTGAAAATAAATATAATCAAATTCAAAAAGAAAGCAAATTGAGGTACGTACTGAAGTTGTTTTTTATATTTTCACTTCCGTTTTTATTTTCTAGCTTTTAGACAAGACACTCTGTTTACTAGTGTTATTTTAGCTTCACGTGCTCATCATAAGCCAAGATAGGCAGAAATAACCTAGTGTTAGGACTCCCCAGTCGCCGCTTTCTGATGTTGTGTGATTGAGGGGCGGAACTCAACGCTGCAATTTTACCAGAGCGAGGAAAATAAAAATAAACCATTTTCCCCGAAGGAAATCGAACCCACAATAGTCGCGTTTATTCTCAGACGCTATTAGATAAGTATTGAGAAAAATAAAATATTAAGACAACATTTTCAAAAATTAGGTGCAATCAAATAAATATATTTAAATTGATGATTGATCAAACATACTATAAATAATAAAACAACAAAGCGAGAGTGTTTTCATATAATATGAATAATTAATAACAGGTATACAAACATTACACGTCGCGTCGTGCGTCGTAGCATATTGAACGCTAACAAGCCACATTTAGGTAATTAGCTATCTATCGAGCAGCGTTCAGCAATGGCAGGAGTGCAGGAATTTAGTCATTTAGCTGCTTGCTGACAATATAGCGCCACAGCGTCACAGAAACTACGCGTGTAATATAATTGGGATATATACTATATAGTATTGTGATAATACAGACAAGGTTGGATTTTATTGTTTACTACTTATTGTTGGCGAATTATTAGAGAAAGATTCTTATATATAGGTATAAAGTTCTACACTATAGTAAAATTATTGATATTATTACGTTTATACGTGTAAATGGTATGGTTGTGGGCTCGATCCTTATTCGGGGAAATTAATTATTTTCTAAAATCTATTAAATAATCAGATGAACGAGTACACGCATGGCCAAGACTTCGAAAAATCGTAGACGTGAAAGTTCTATTTGGGCGTCGGTAGCAAGAGAACCACGGAAAGGTTGGAACTTCCGATAGGTGCTTCTATACGAAGCATAGTATTTACCTTCTATTATCGTTGATTTATTCAAAAAGTAATTTGAAATAGTCTTTAGATTAAATAATGACAAAAACAAGAAATCTTGCGAATATATAAAATTATAATTTACGTGACACTACTTAGAGGACACTGCAGATTTGACATAAGAATCAACTATGCCATTATCAGTAATACCGGGGTGGCTCGGAATTCAAGCCAGCAATAAGAATACGTCTTGTTCATAACCCCGAAGCATAGCTTCTTTAATTTTGAAGACAAGGTGAAAACTAGATCTATTATGGTAAGGATTATGCCATAAAGATTGTAAAGCGCTTAAGCAGTCTGTAAAAATAATAACATTCTTAGTTTGCGTGATTCTACAAACTTTCAAGCTAAGGTATATTATAAACGATATTCACCAGAAAAAAAAAGAAATCTTAGGAGTGCATTCAAAACTTAAAATAATTTTATAATAGAATTACCAATTTTTCTATTCAACCGAAAAGACAACAGAGATGTAAAAGCAAGTGGTGATGGTGATAACTTTTTACGAAGGGAAATAATAATGGGAAAATGATCACTACCGCCAGACAACGAGATAACTTCTCAATTTAAGGAACAAGCCAAAATAGGGGAAAAAAGGGTTAATTCAACTGGACTTTTTGGATTTTGATGAGAGTACACTCTGTGTGAGTGTTGGTGACCCATCGTTGATGAAACAAACAATAGTATAATCAAATATGTCAGCCATGACATGACAGCCTAGCGCCATGTGGTGGGAGTTAAAGTCACCAAGGAGTACCAGTGGCCAAAATAAACTGAAATAATATGCAAAGTTGAAAAATTTTGTGGAGGCGGAGTAAACAAAATACAAAATACGTATACAGTATTTTATGTAATTAAAATAAATAAGTTAAATAATCGATATATATATACATATATATGTATATATATATATATATATATATATATATATATATATATATATATATATATATATATATATATATATATATATATATATATATATATCTTCTTCTTCTTGGCATTAGTCCCGGCTTTTGCCAGGGTCTGCCTTCCGACTAAGCCTACTCCACTTTGCACGGTCTTTTATTGGCTCTCATGTCTTGTGTCACGACATCCAGCCATCGCTTCCTTGGGCGTCCGGGTGGTCTAACTCCAGGGACAGACATGTCAAGGCACTTCCTTCCGACATAGTTCTCAGATCGGCGCATAACATGGTCATACCATCTCAGGCGACGCTCTTGGAGCTTATCCACTACGTCACGGACCCCAAGACTACCTCGAATGAATGTGTTGCGTATGCGGTCGGACCGCGTCACGCCACACATCCATCTCAGCATCTTCATCTCCGTGACGTGAAGCTCCTGAGTGTGCCGAGATAATGTTGGCCAACATTCGCTGCCGTATATAAGAACAGGTCGGATAATGCTCTTGTATATCAGTCCCTTGAGCTTGGGCGGTATTCTGCTATCGCAGACCACACCAGTGACCTCCCGCCATTTGGCCCAGGCAGCGTTTATACGGGCATGGATGTCGTGGTCGATGCCTCCAGACTCATGTATAACGGCTCCAAGGTACCTGAACTTCTCCGACTTAACGGCTGGCTCAGGCCCGATATGGATGATGCTCGAGTCCAAGTTCCCGCCAGCCATGTACTCGGTCTTCGACACATTCAGTTTGAGACCACCGTTCTCAAGCGCACCCTTCCAGGCGTTCACTTTACGCTCCAGCATCAGTCGGTTCTCATCGATGAGTACTATGTCATCGGCATACATCATCAGCCACGGAGGCTGGCATTGGTATTAATAAAACTACCTGTTTTCGTGTTTTACAACAGACTAACTATTTATTGGTTCCTTTATCCAATACACAGATAAACAATAATACAGATAACAAATGACATATTTTGATATTAGTTCAATACCCCCACTATATCAAAATAAAACTTATAAACATTACTTCTGTTGCACTCCCATTACATTTACAAATTTATGATGTTTTACAAGGCTTAAAGCCTTAGTAAATATATCTGCAGGCATATGAGTCGTTTCCAAATACTCAATCTTAACAATATTATTATTTATACATTCTCAACCAAAATGATATCTAATGTCAATATGCTTTGACCTATTATGAAAAACAGGATTATACAACAATTTATGAGCACTTTGGTTATCTTTAAATATTACAATACACTAAAAACAACCAGTTATTTCCTTATTTAAATTTCTTATATAAATAGCCTCTTTACAGCATTCAGATATACCTACATACTCTGCCTCAGTACTTGACAATGCAACATTCTTTTGCTTTTTACTTCCCCAAGATATAACACCATCCGAGAGAATAAAACAGTACCCTTTGCAGGATTTTCTATCTAAAATGTCATTACCCCAGTCTGAATCTACATAGCCTACTATTCCCTTGTTAATATTATCATCTGTTCCAAAATATTTAATACAATAATTTTTTTGTTCCTTTAAGATACTTAAGTATACGCTTAGCATGAATCCAGTGCTCTTTGCTATAGCAATTATTAAATTGGCTCAAATAGCCAACTGCATATTTAATATCAGGACGGGTTAATATTGCTAGATACATTAAACAGCCAATCAATTGCTGATAAGGTAAACTTTTATCACAACTGTAATTCTATTGGGGTTTCTACAGTTTTACAATTAACTAAATTAAATTTTAATAACAACTGATCAATATAATTACTTTGATCCAAGGTTATAATTCTATTTTTCTTATCATAACAAACTGACATACCAAGACACTGCTTTATTTCCCCTAAATCTTTAAGTTTAAACTAAGATGCTAATAGAGATTTTAAATTATCAGTTTCCTTACTATTGTTTGAAAAAACAAAGTCATCAACATACAGTGCAATAACAGTAATATTTTTACCTTCATTCTTTAAATACAAACAAGGCTCATATTTTGACTTTGAAAAACCATTATCAATTAAACAAGTATTTACTTTATCATACCACATTCTTGATGACTGCCGTAACCCATATATGGCTTTCTTTAGTCTTAAAACTTTACCAGAATCTGAATTATTAAATTTTATTTTATAAATTCATTTGTTATATATTTATTTATTTTATATATTTTAAATTTTATAAATTTCCTTAAGGCTGCCATTCAAGAATGCTGTAACTACATCTAAATGTACTATGTCTAGTCCAAGTTTCACTGACAAAGCAAATAACAATCTTAGTGTACTATGTTTTACAACTGGTGAAAATGTCTCATTATAGTCCACACCAAAATGCTGGGTAAAACCTTTAGCCACTAACCTCGCGTGAAAACGCACTTTATTATCACACTCAACCTTTTTTCTAAGTACCCACTTTCACTGCACAATAGTAGAGTTATTAGGAACGTCTACTACCTCCCAAGCATCATTTTCCTCGAAACTTTTTAATTCTTCCTGTACTGCCTGTAACCAATGATTTCTCTCAGGTCCCTCTAGTGCATCTTTAAGTGTTGGGTCAGTTACACAGGCTACATTGTTCTCTGTGTAGCAGATACCGCCAAAGCCATACCTGTTTGGTGCATGTTTTACTCTTACAGGTCTATCACGTAATTCAGGTACATAGTCTGAATCTGAAAGGCTGCTCACTGTTTCGTCTATCACTGTTGAGCTTGTGGTATCCCCCACTGAATCCTGTTGAGTCTGATCTTCTGATACATTCTCTTTGGTTAGACATTCTATTTTACTATCTGCAGATGCAACATCTATCATGACTGATTGCTTTTCCATGATTATGACATCTCTGCTAGTAAATATTTTCCTTTTAATTAAGCAATCACTGTTCACATGACCTAATCTGCGATGCCAAGTAAGACCTGTTGTTGTAACTGCTGCAACAAGCATCTCTTTCATATTTAATTTATACACTCCATTTGTCAAAGAAGCAGTAGCAACTAAATCACCACTATTGTTGTAGATGTAACAATTATTCTGTGTAAAATTTACCTTGTTGCCTTTCTGTATTAACTTGCTTACTGAAATGAGATTCGTTGTCAAATTTGGAACGCAATACACATCTTCAATATTAATATCCACTTCACTGCCTTTGACTAATGTGACTATTTTAACATCGCCGGCACATGTAACTGAAACAGTTTCCTTATTTTTTGTTTTCCTAGTAAATACTTTCCTTTTAATTAAGCAATCACTGTTCACATGACCTAATCTGCGATGCCAAGTAAGACCTGTTGTTATAACTGATGCAACAAGCATCTCTTTCATATTTAATTTATACACTCCATTTGTCAAAGAAGCAGTAGCAACTAAATCACCACTATTGTTGTACTTGTAACAATTATTCTGTGTAAAATTTACCTTGTTGCCTTTCTGTATTAACTTGCTTACTGAAATGAGATTCGTTGTCAAATTTGGAACGCAATACACATCTTCAATATTAATATCCACTACACTGCCTTTGACTAATGTGACTATTTTAACATCGCCGGCACATGTAACTGAAACAGTTTCCTTATTTGCTACCATTATTTCTTGTTTAACTTTACGATATCTACTGGTGATCCAATCTGGATTAGCGGTTAAATGAACACTAGTACCCGAATCAATGTACCAGTCATGTTTATTAAAACTGCCACTTAAAAACACAGCTGAGAATGCATTCGTTTGCTACTATTATTCACTTTAGTTTTATTTCTGTTCGGGCATTGCGTTCGATAGTGTCCAATTTGTTTACATCGGTAGCATCTGACATGAACAGTTTTAATGTTGGCACTACTTGACTTAGAACCGCCATCTTTATTGCCACTCATTTGTTTGTGTTTATGTTGGCTATTAATTTTTGACACAGCAAATGCGCCCTCTTCATAATTACTACTTCCGTTTCCTGGTTCCATATCATAAAGTTTGCTTTTAATGGCGTCCGTTGTTACTTGGATGCCTGAATGCTCTATAGCCATTATCATAGGTGAGTATTTTCCAGGCAATCCAGCTAGTAGCAAGGAACCAATCCACTCGTCATTAATTGCAAATCCTGTTCCACAAAGCTTCTGACCCGTTTCAATTATCTGCGTAACGTACGAGGTCTGGAACTGCAACCCTCCAATCGAATGGATATCAAATTCCGTAAAACACTTATTCTTCTAGTAAAACCAGAATCATCAAAGAGCGACTTGAGTTTGTTCCATAGCTCTTTCGTAGTGTTTACATTCTTTATATGAACATATAACGATGAGTCTCTTGTAAGTATTAATTTCGCCTTCGTCTTGGCGTCATCGACGGCCGATATTTTACATTTCTGCCGCAAACACCCACTCGTCGTAGTTTTCTCTACCACGTTACTTGGGCACACTTACAATATAGTTTGCCGCCATTTTCTAACTGGTGACGAAACACGTAAAACTTTGAAAACTTTTTATTCTGCATGTATACAGAAATTTGCCGAACTAATTTTGCGAAACACGATAATATATCGAACTGTAATTACTTAATGTTATTACTTTCACAACTAAATCAGTCTAACAGGCAAATTCTGGCAATTCTTTGAAAACTTTTTGTTCTGTGGGTATACACAAATTTGCCAAACTAATTTTGCGAAACACGATAATATATCGAACTGTAATTACTTAACGTTATTACTTTCACAACTAAATCAGTCTAACAGGCAAATTCTGGGCTCTGTATGTATACAGAAATTTGCCGAACTAATTTTGCGAAACACGATAATATATCGAACTGTAATTACTTAACGTTATTACTTTCACAACTAAATCAGTCTAACAGGCAAATTCTGGGCTCTGTATGTATACAGAAATTTGCCGAACTAATTTTGCGAAACACGATAATATATCGAACTGTAATTACTTAACGTTATTACTTTCACAACTAAATCAGTCTAACAGGCAAATTCTGGGCTCTGTATGTATATAGGAATTTGCCGAACTAATTTTGCGAAACACGATAATATATCGAACTGTAATTACTTAACGTTATTACTTTCACAACTAAATCAGTCTAACAGGCAAATTCTGACAAGTCTTTGAAAACTTTTTATTCTGTGTGTATACAGAAATTTGCCAAACTAATTTTGCGAAACACGATAATATATCGAACTGTAATTACTTAACGTTATTACTTTCACAACTAAATCAGTCTAACAGGCAAATTCTGGGCTCTGTATGTATACAGGAATTTGCCGAACTAATTTTGCGAAACACGATAATATATCGAACTGTAATTACTTAACGTTATTACTTTCACAACTAAATCAGTCTAACAGGCAAATTCTGGCAAGTCTTTGAAAACTTTTTGTTCTGTGTGTATACAGAAATTTGCCAAACTAATTTTGCGAAACACGATAATATATCGAACTGTAATTACTTAACGTTATTACTTTCACAACTAAATCAGTCTAACAGGCAAATCCTGGGCCCATAACCTATTAATAAAACTACCTGTTTTCGTGTTTTACAACAGACTAACTATTTATTGGTTCCTTTATCCAATACACAGATAAACAATAATACAGATAACAAATGACATATTTTGATATTAGTTCAATAATTGGATGTGAACCGAGACAGTATCCAGCACTACATTGAATAAGAACGGACTAAGAGCTGAGCCCTGGTGAACCCCTACTGTAATCGGGAAGGGCTTGGTGTCGCCAACAGCGGTCCTAACCACTGAAGCGGAGTCGTTGTACATATCTCTGATAACCTCAATATAGGCTTCAGGGATCCCCTTGGATCGCAATGCCCACCAGATACACTGACGTGGCACACAGTCAAAGGCCTTCTGCAGGTCCAAAAAGGCCACATGCAGAGCTCTCCTTTTTTCCCTGTAAGCCTCCATCAAAGTTCTGAGGGCAAAAATGGCATCCATAGTGCCTGATCCTGGTTGAAACCCATACTGAGACTCAGAGACAGTACATTCTTGGCGGAGCCTGAGGCCGATCATGCGCTCGAAGAGCTTCATGGTGTGGCTCATAATCTTAATGCCCCTATAACTACCGCAATCTTGAACACTGCCCCTTCCTTTGTAAATAGGGATAATAAAGCTTTGCCGCCACTGATGTGGCATCTTTCCAGTATTCAAGATACGGTTAAACAGGTCAGTAAGTATAAGCACACCAAGAGAGCCCAACGATTTCCACGCCTCGATTGGGATGTCGTCAGGTCCTACCGCTTTTCCGTTCTTCATGCGTCGAAGACAATTACGAGTTTCGTCACGGGTTATTGGAGCAACAAGTCCGAGGTTAGGAGATAATTCAGGAGGAAGACTACAAGACTGCTGAGTGTTCAGCAGCTCCTTAAAGTAGCTTCTCCATCTCTCCTTCACAGAGGCATGACTACAAAGCAACGTGCCCCGAGAATCTCTGACGCAAAGACATTTTGTAATATCCTGCGTCGCTTTATCTCGAACACGAGCCAGTTTGTATATGAGCTTCTGCCCCTCCACAGTTTCAAGTTTATCGTACAATGGCGACAAACTTTCTCTGCGGGCTCTGGCTACAGCTCTTTTGCTGGCCCGTTTCGCAACAATGTACTCCAGTCTGTCTTCAGGAGAGTTGGAATGCTGCCACTCTTTAAACGCAGCCTTCTTTTCCCGATTCACCCCCTGCACCTGGTCATTCCACCACCATGTCTCCCTGTCAATGACACGCCCACCCTTAGTAACACCAAGAACTCGCTTGCCCGCCGCAATGATTGCTGAATGAGCTCGATCCCATGCAGTCTGAGTGGTCTCGGTGTTAGTCAGTAGATTTTGACTCTCCACCTCCGCCAAGAAGTCGGTCTGCATCGGCCCATTCAACAACCACCACTTAATTCTAGGCTTGCGTTTCTCGGCTACTTTCTTTCTCGGAGTAACATTATAGTCCATGACAAGGAGACGATGTTGGGCCGTCAGGCTTTCGCCGGGAATGACCTTACAGTTGGCCACCCTGCCTATATGACACCGTCTAGTCAGCAAATAATCAATTTGAGTTAAGTGGGACCCGTTCTTATACGTTATAAGGTGCTGAGGTTTCTTCTGGAAGAAAGTGTTCACGATAGCCAGATCAGATGCAATGCAGGTTCTTAGAATATTTTCTCCCTCTGCATTGCGAAGACCATATCCAAAACCCCCGTGAACACGTTCATACACCTCAGCGACCCTACCCACGTGGCCGTTCAAGTCCCGCCCAACTAAGACTGATTCGGTAGACGGTATAGCGAGTAGTACCTCTTCATACTGCTCCCAGAAGGTCTCCTTTTCAGCCGCGCTACAGCCTGCCTGGGGAGTATAAGCACTGATTAAGTTTGAGATAACGCCCTCGATCAGTACCTTTATCCACATCAAGCGGTCGCAGCGACGGTCAACTTCAAGAAGCCCATTCTGAAGCTCTTCAGAAAGCGCTACCGCCACACCGTTTTTGCCTGTAGGTGACCCAGTGTATATAAGGCGGTAACCCTGCCCGATGTTACGAGACTTATTGCCCTTCCAGCGAGTTTCCTGAAGGAAAGCACACTGGACCCGACGTCTCATGAGTACATCTGCGAGTTCTCTGCATCGTCCGGTTAGAGAGCCAATATTCCATGTTGCAAAGCGGAGTTTCCGCCTGGGTACTGACATCGTTAGCCGTGCCCGTACTTGACACGGTAGCCCTTGCCCACTTATCGCAGGTGTAGGGCGATGTGCCTGCGCGTCGTTTAACGGCGACGCCCGAGCCATACCCAGCTTTTTTCTAAATCGGTCCATACTAATGGCGAAGTGGTTTTTAGTGGAGCGATTGCCATCTGACCTCCAAACCCATTACTGGGAGAAACCAAGAAAGGAAAGGGAATAAAAGGCAGAAAGACTTGGAGTATAGGGGAGGGACATGGATTGGATAGGGTTATATATATATATATATATATATATATATATATATATATATATATATATATATATATATATATATATATATATATATATATATATATATAAAGAATTAACCGGTTCTTGTTAAGCAGTGGTCAAAATTATTAATCGTCAGAATGAAATGAAAATTGTTTCAAGCATTTTATTTCGCTACAATACTTTATTAGCATTTGTAAAATACTTGGCAAGTTCGCAGCGTGACGAGAAAAGTTAATTACTTTCTTTATTAATTATTCGGTGGCGGAGGTTTAATTCTTTTGTATTTAAGACTTTTAAAGAGCTCGGCTTTCATAAAAGATTATTTATTATATACTTATACATTGATATGACCTGATTTACCTTAATATAAATGTTTCTTTTATAAATAGATTTAGAAAATAAGTATACTTATTACATATAGACAGATATAGATTATATAGATTATGTATTATATATAGATTATACATTATATATATATATATATATATATATATATATATATATATATATATATATATATATATATATATATATATATATATATATATATATAACAATTGTCTGGGAAAAACATAATTAATAGGTCTATGTTGGTAAATCTGAAATGTTAAACTGCAACACACTACCAACTAAAGTATTTTGTTTAGTGCGTAACTGTCGGCCTGTCCGCTGTCGGGCGCAGGCTGTATCAACACGTAGAGAAATTTCGAGCCTATGGTTAGCTCTCTCGCGAAATTGGCTAGACGGAACTAATTGAAATTCAGAGCTGGAACAGTGTTCGCCGAACGTGCTAATTTACCAAATTTTATATGGATAGACCGTTGTTTACCAAACTGTCATATACTTTTAGGTACATAGCTACATATTTTGAGGTGCTTATAATATATATATATATATATATATATATATATATATATATATATATATATATATATATATATATATATATATATATATATATATATATATATATATATATATATATATATATATATATATATATATATATACTTAAATCTTTGATGAAATAATATGAGAGTGTTCTGGACTCACATAACCGATATTTGTTAAAACTAACGTAATCTATTACTTGTTTTTACCTTAATAAATAAACGCAAGTTAGTAATATAATAAATCTAGAATGATTCCAAATTCTGTTGTTATTTGTTTTTAATTATGTCAGTGACACTTTTACAATAAAACTTCGAATACTAATATTTTTCATTAATACTGTTACTCTAGCAATTCTGTTTATTAAAGATATGATAAAATATTATATTTAGAATATTTGGAATTTTAATCATTGATACAATATGAATCCTTCACATTCCTAAAAAAATTATAGCAATTTATCGCTTTTGTCAATAAAACAAAAGAATTTCAAAGGAGTTCAAGTTTAAAATTGGCTAGTTTACACTTTACGTTTTCTACTGAATAGGGGGCGGGTAGGGCGTAGGCGTCGAAACAGCATTTATGGGAGATGGATGTTAACGGCCCACGCCAGTGCCTCTTTAATCTCGCTTACAAAAGAGATATACGACTGTGCTGCGTCCTCGGTGTCGCGTCGGTAATTACTCTTATGGTTTGTCAGTATCAAATTTATGATCACCTTTAAATTGGATATAGTAGTAGTTATAGTTATAATTTTGTATAACATTGGCAAAATATCTTTCCATACTATTGTATCAAAAAAAAGCGTGTTTTTTAAAAACAAATCACGATCGAACGAGTACGAACACTTTTTCAAAAGCAGAAGTGTAAAATGCTTAGTTACGTAGAATGCATACAAACAACTCTTAGATAGTGAGAAATGCATTCATTACCGAAGTAATAACATATATGAACAAAAATACCTTGACTACTATAGTATATCATTGACTGGATAGTTAGGAATAATACCTGTCCCAGCAATTATGGGATAAATAATCAGTTATGGTCTCATTTTGATGAGCTTTAGTCGTAGATGTGCATAAAAATAAAGGAGATTTTTGATTACAATTAATTTAATAGTTACTATTTAACAAGAGAGGGAAAAACTGACTGGTCGGTTCAAGAGCGACGCTAGGGCTGTAAAAAAAACGAATGAAAGGAGAAGTTTTGCCGGCCACTAGTATGTCAATGAACGTAGAACATGTACCTAATGGTTTTTACTTAGTTCTACTTACTTATAATTAAGACAGAATTACTGCTTGGGATTGTTGGTATAATACAAATTTATTAATTTTAATATTTTGAAAAACTAAAACTTAATGATGCCAAAACTAACATAAACAATGAATTTATTATTGAAAAATATTAAGTAATGCAACACAATAAAACATTTGTTGTTTTTCTACAACTAAAAGCGATCAAAACTTTCCAAATAAAGCCAATAGGAATCCTTGTTTACTGCCAGCGTTGGCCCTTAGTTTTGTTCAAAACGTAATTTGCGACTCTTGGCCTAACTATTGTTTTTATTACTTCCACCAAATCTCAGCCGAGAATTTTTTCAATCATGTTTGGACGCATTAATCAATGCCTTCACATAAATCATCGATATACACGACCACAAAATACTTGTATAGCATTATAGCAAATGCTATTGTCCAAGGAGCTATATGAAACAATAATGGTTGAGTATAAATTTATTTGTGTTACTATATTTCGTTATGCACATGTTTGATTTATGTTAATTAGGTACGAGTAATATATCGTGATATTTCTTGCCATTATGTTGTGCACTGTTACAACAGTATACCCGCTTCGTAATAGTATATCTCCTTCGTACCATACAATATATACAATGTGTTCGGAAAAGTAAATAATTTCCTCAAGGTTCCACAACGTGAGGAATTAACATAAGTATATAGTTGTATTGAGGAACCTTACAGTTTGCTAATTTGACGTCGAATACAGAATAAAACTAAGGTTTAAACTGTTTTATAGAATGTTATATGTAAATTATTAACATTGTTGAAATTTGAACATTAAATATTGTTTCGTAAATTAAACGTGGGCCGGAAGCCAAAATATCTGTTTACAATACAAACACACGTATAAAGATAATTTAGTGGACAATATAAACATAGATATATGTATAGGCCATTACAGAAAGCGATCAATCATTTGCACGCATTAGAGTATTTTATCTCACAACAATGGATCAATATTATCCAGACAAAAGAGCGCTTCACATCCAAACATTCAAACAATGGCGCGCGATTGATGACAATACTGGCAGCAAATAAGCAAAAACAAGTATATTATTCTAAGGAGCTTAAGTGTGACGTGAACGCTGAAATGAAATTACACAGCGAATGGAAAATCTTTCCGAATGATAATGCGATATATGAAATTTAAGCAAAGTAATCGAGGCAAGGGTGAGAAAACTAAAAAATATTCAAATAAAATGTGGAACTAAAATTTAAAAGGAAGCAAGGAAATGATATTATCGCTGCAGTCATGCATCACGGGCAGCCGTACCGCGGGCTCTTTGCTATGTAGAGGTACGTGGCGCTAGCGTCGAAACGTTATAGCGTCTGTTTCATTTTACACAACACAATGTTTGTGATATTTCATAAGACGAGATTTGTAACAAAATGCTTTGAAATAACAATGATATATATTTTAATTATAATATATGTACTATAGATATAAAAAGTAACAGCTAATTCATATGTATTAGATAGCTTTTTCCTACATTTTTTTTATTAAAAATAGAAAACTATACAGCTAGTGTACTCTGTACGATACCTTTAATTCTATAAAAAATATTGAGTGTTATTTGAATCAATACATGTTCAGTGTGTTAAAAGAGGTTAGCTTCAACCCTCGAGGGTGTGATAGCGCACCACAAACGAGTCGAAAGGCAAAAGTTTTTCATACTTTTCTTTGTAGGTATGTAACAAACTTAGCGGTCTACTGAACCAAATGGGTATTAATATTTGGGAAAATGTTTCCAATATTACTAGGAACAATTTTGATTAATGATATTTGTTATAGGTTTCTTTGTAAATCAGTCTTTTTAAGTTGTACATTGTTAGATAACTTCATTCATAATTTTCTTTTTAATTTTATAAGTGAGTTATGTAATATATATATATATATATATATAAATATATATATATATATATATATATATATATATATATATATATATATATATATATATATATATATATATATATATATATATATATATCATTATGACACGTTAGTATTGTTTAAATGTAAAATTTACTAAATGTGTAATTTTATAACTATATTTTTAATTTTTTTATTGAGATTTCACATACCAGAATTTGAGTATATTTATATACATATTTTACTTTCTTTCTTGTCAACTGTTTCATCGAAAATTAATAGTATATCAAGATAATCATTTTAAACTTAGTTACTCTAATTTTCACCAAAGTAGGTTCAAAAATATTCTGGATTTCTTATATTTAATATGTATAATATTGGTTCATAGGTAAATAAATTAGATCGTTAATAAATTCGGCTTAGTTTGAAATTACGTACAGTAATATTAATAATAAAAAAGTAATAATAAAAAAATAAAAAAAATAAATCGACTTACACTATTATTATCAAAATGAGTACCCCAGCACGTTCGCCCGCTCAACGTATCTTTCTATTCGTAGAATTATGAAATTCATTTTAAATGTAGTTTTGTGAAATGTTGCCATCAACTAACACCATCCAACCTCACTAACGTGTCGGACTGGTAAAAAAGTTACATCAATATGCATGTGCCCAGCTCGAGCTCAAGCGATATGCTAATAGAAAAATTTTGACCTAGACTCTTTGCTATTACGTTGGCACTGTTAAAACTCTTAAAACTTAAAATAAAATATAAATTCTCGGATAGAATAATATTAAGAAAAGTAAATAGAAATAGAAAAATCTTAAGTTTAAAAAAAAAATTTAATATGTGCTAAAAATATCTTCTTTTAGTATTTAGCTATTACACGTATCTTACCGCAACTTTACTGAAAATTTGATAAGAGTTTTTAACCAGAGTAGAGTAGAGTTAGTAGAGTTTTTTTCAGCTAGAGTAGCACAGATAACAAACTCAAGAATGGGCTGCTTTTAAGTTTTGTCTTATAAATGAGTTTAAAATTAGGTACATACTCAAAGTTTAAGACTACCTTGTATGTAGAACAAGAGGTTGCTAGCAAATTGATACGCTGCGGGCACGGTTTGAACGTTGTATTCTTCGCGTGCTCCTTTATCGTTACTCTGGGAACACAAAGGTTGAATGCTGACTATCGATTGCGCAAATTTCCTTTGCATAGTAACGCCTTTTGTGACGTGTAACATTTAAATTCACTGAACAGTGTTAGTTCACTTGAGGTATAGCATAGGAAAATGAGGTGCATCATATATTATTTTATATATAGAGTTTTTTGGGATTAAACGTAAGTGGTGTAGTCTTTATCTTAGCATGATATCTAATTAATAACATTTAACTCCTTTGAGGTAAACTATATAATATAGATTACGACAAACAAATCGACTTTTAGAATCGCATCCAGTAATAATGGAACCTATTATATGTTTTGTGTTCGAGAAAAATCTCTAACCATAAAAGAATAAAATTAAATTCTGTAATATCTTTTCTGCCGTCGCTCTTTACTACCCATAAATACGTAAAGAAAATGGCAAGTAATGCCTTATTGTTTCATAAGCTTAGGAAGACGCTTTATGAAGGCTTTTCGTTGTTTGATACCATGATATAAATCGGAGTGGAGGAAACACTGCTACGGTACAGTGTCGTTCTTCGGAAAATGTGAACAGATTTATATTCACCTAAGAGAAATAGTTTAACCTATAGTAATAATACTTTCAGATTTAAAATATAAAATTTTAAACCAAATGGGCTTTTGTAAGCACTATATGATTTTTAAATGAATATTACAAGGTGTCACCAAGATTAAAATTCGGTATATTATACATATATAGCTTTGCAATATTAGTTAAATATAAATTTTAGAAGACACGTCGAGGTGTAATATGTTACTCTTGTAAGCTTTACAACTTATCTTCTGCAAGTATATAATAATTAGATATTAGGGTCTAGGGAAGCTCGACTTAAGAGAAAAGACTAGACACGTTCCACTGGAAGATATTTTATCCAGCGAATTGTGATATAACATAACACCAAAATGTATCGCATTATGCACTCTTGTAGTATTATATAATATTATAATAATATAGTATTATATAATATTATAATAAAGCTCGTGATAAGTTCAATGAGTGATTTAATAAAGTGGCTCTTGTGTTCTTGTGAAGAAATATTGTTATAATTAATGTATCCCCATGGAGTTCTTGGCCTAAAAGACACGGAATTCTTGTAAATTGTTCCCATGATACTTTTGAACTACAAAGTTAAAAAAATTATAAAATATATTATTTATTTATATATACATATACTATTTAAATTTATTGGGGAACGGAATGTCGTATTCTTCCTTCCTACAAACTACGGTTCCCTATGCCTACCCTGCTATGTGCTAAGCTAAATAAATAAACATAATTTAATTTAAATGACAAACCACAGCTGTAATCCTTTTAGGTAGTAATAATTTAACTTTACCTAGAAATTTTAAATTATTACTACACAAACAAAATTATAAACGGATAAAGTAAAAAAAGTATGGATTGTAAAATATGTGAATACTGAATTGTAGTCTGAATCTATCATTAATTAATATTAATGAGTACACATTTATGTTATTCAGACTGGATAATCATCATCATCATACATATAAGTTAAGGCCCTGGTGGCTCAGTGGGACAACGTCTGACAGACAAATGGCAAGACAAAATACATATAAACACTTACACTGCTAAGTGCGAGATAAAGTGTGAACTTGAAAATGAAATAAATAGATTTTCTTATTATATTGCAGGATTCTATTTCTGATACATAATTTTCTAATCGAACTACAATTTTTTGAGAATTTTGAGAATTTTTAAATAATTCGATTTCAAAATATTATTTTATTTTTAATCAATTGATTTATAGTGAATTGATAAGAAACACTTTGTTTTTCTCAGTAAAACAAGAGCTTATAAAGACTTCCATTTGTTGATAAGGATCGAAATAAGGAGGCTGAACGGAAAATATTTCTTCGTAACAGATCTGTTAGCGTAGACAACAATGGAGAAGATTTATTACCGTTCAATATATAATGACTGAATAACTTTATGTACTAATATCTTCATAGATTCAGCTTTTGTTCAATTTTATTCTTAATAATACTAAAGGAACGTAGTTTAAGTATTTTGTTCTAGCTTTGTTTTGTTTTATCGATAAACTTAAAAGAAACTTTAAAGGTATACGAAGTAGAACATAATACACAAGAAATAGAAAAGTTGAAGCTTTCCATTATATTCTTAAATTATAAAATGTACACAAATAAAGTGTTATTTTATATATATGTATACTATGTAGAGTACAATACTATCTTTGTTTTTAAAGTAACTAAATAGAAGCCATAAAAAAGTGAATAAAACTTTACAAATAAAAGCAATGAACATCACAATTTCCTTTTCATTGTAATGTTTAAAGGGTTTTATGTTGTTTTGCTTTGTTAAATTACTCATACACACCAAAAATTAGTTAGAAGTTCAGAAGATAATTAATGAAGATAAAAAAATAAATACACTGTTTTATATACCTGTGTCAAAAGAGCTAAGGTATACAGCTATGAGACTAGTTATTGTAGATGACGATTAGAAATACATCATAAAGATCCAATAAAGTTCCATACTCTTACGGGTTTACTATTAAGTGTGATCCACATTAAGGATACAAAAATATTTTTAGAAAATGTATAAAAATTTGGACGTAGCAGGAATGGAACTCCCGCCTCTTGGAAGCCGTCTAAGCGCTCTGACAACTAAGGCATGCTCCCATAGGTGTGGCCGTATGGCTTAGTTGGCCTTATGCTATCACCTTTAACTTTATTTATTCTTTTTCTATTTTATGTAACATGACTTATAACGTATAAGCACTATATTGTTGAAGTAGCTTTTACAATTTATATTACTAAAAGTTCGTGTACGCAAAATTGATTTCCCTTATAAATGCAACGATAAATCACAAGTTACTGTGAGTTTAGAAGTTTGAAGTCCTGTCGATGCAGAAAACTACCTTCTTTGATGCTTTTGAACAAGTTTTGCTTTCACTTAAGTTTAAAGTTTTTGTGTAAACTGTATAGGTAAATTTACTTCTCTTGAAGTGAGACGTTGTAAGTATTTCTCTTACTTATTCATTAGTCTGGTAAGAAATGTTTTTCATCTCTACAGACAAATATTTTTAACTAGTTGGCACCCGCTTGTATGTGTGGCCTTGCTATCCTACTGCTTCAAACTGTAATCCAGCCTATAACTATTTTAAAAATACAATAAAAATAGACAAATTTTATTTCAAACGTGAAGCATATATGTACATACTTGTAATTTTAAGAAAGCGTTGGTCTTAAGGCATCCTTCAGTTTCCCATGAATGTTCCGGTGTCGAAAAGGAAACGTACGTTGATTGTCTGATTAGAGAACTGTGTACCTTAGATTCGTTTGTGTGCGCTGTTTACTACCTGTGCTTGTCTCACAGCGGAAGGGATAGATGTTTGTTCCCGTTGTTTACAGCCTATAACAATATAGTATAGATTCTGATGATATGTTATCATATACCCATCTATAAGTATTAATATAATCGTATACTTATGATATATATTTAGATGAAACATATATATATATATATATATATATATATATATATATATATATATATATATATATATATATATATATATATATATATATATATATAATTGCTCACGCCGTTTTTCTATAGATAAAATTCGACAAGTTAACGTCGAAACATACATTGTAAGGAGCTTGTAATATTTTTAGGGTTTCGTACCTCAATAGAACAAAATAGAACCCTTATACACAAACAGACACAAGAATGTGAGGAATACTTCCTTATCAAACTATACAGAACAACTGAAATTATAAGGATCTTTGTTAGGACAAATACTTGTTGTTATTTAATAATAGAAAAAGAATTTAATGATAAGAGCATTGTGAAGTAACTCTTTTGATATTATAATTGCTGTTACCTTCATTTAGTGTTTTTGTTCTTAAAGAAATTCATTTCAATAGTGATAATGAAAGAACATTAAATAAAAAAATGTATTTATCCGGTTATTAGTATAAGTAAAAGTTATCTCGCGTAAAACTTTAATAAATATCTTACAAATCAACAAAATATTTGAAAACGTAATATTTTTAACTTTTTAGTGAGTAAAAATATATCTTAGATTATTTTAATTAGTAGACTATACGTAGAGATGGCAACGCATCCACATACTCTCAGGTATATGATCTATGAGCGAGGGTATCCACTAAACATCAGGTGGCCCTTTTGCTCGTTTGCCTTTTTTATGATATATAAAAAAAGGAGTAAATAGATAAATTTAATAATAGTCATATAAGAATTTAATTTTTATAAGTTTTTATTTGACACGTGTATGGCTGGCTGTGCCATCTTTAAAATTTAAGGCGAAATGAAGCAGTTAGGTTGTCATTCAGATTCGAAGACTATAATTGAATAGACTTTATTAACAAAAAAATGTCAAAACCAATTATCTTAAAATTTATGTGAGATCCTAACCTATACCCTACAATCACTTACACACATTAATTTTCTTAATAAGTGTCCGAGTAACTGCATAACATACATTAAAAATATCCGAAAGAGTGTTCCGAACAAATTTCATGATTGTAGGAAAGTATAACGTATAAATTGATTTACTTAAGCTTGTGATCGTATGCACTAAGTTTGTATGAAATGAACTACAAATTTAAGTTTGTAATGGTTTCTTTCTGTGATAAACGTGTAAATTACGTAGTTTACTTATACTATAAGTTTTTCATAAGTCTAGGTGGATTACTCTATAGGTTTTGAATATGCGGCGAATTTCACATAAAGTGCAATGCCAAAATAAACTCTCGTACCTTTTGATTACGTTAACTTAAAATTTAGAGTTTTTTGTGCTTCGAGGGACTGACCGACCTGGATCTTTGATAATAACAATTTTGAGAAAATGGTCTTGACAGATGTACAGACAGCCAGACAGACAGACGGAAAACAAAATGATCCTGTACTGGTTTAATTTTTTCTTTTTGAGGTACGAAAAGCTAAACAATATACAATCGAATTCATAACCACCTTCTTTTTAAAGTCGGTTAAAAATATGTTATGCTATAATGAGGTGTTGATGTTAAATTTAGCAATCTATTTATATTATATTGGCATTGAGTAACGGAATGTCGGAATCTAGGTGATTAGCGGTTGTTAATATGACATATGTATGTTGAATATATAACAAATAAACATATATAGATATGTAGTAAGTACTTACCGACGTAGTACGTACGCGTAATTATAAAAAAAATATAAAAGATATAAGATTATCATAGATAATGTAGTTTTATAAATACATATTACATATATAGATATGTAATATGTATTTATAAAACTATACTGTTTATAACCAAGTGACTACTTAGTATACTGGGAGAGGGAAGACACAGTTTTTCAAGTTAAAGGGAAAAAGATTTTATATTTTATATTTTTATAATATATAAATTGCAGTTTACAATATATTATAAAAGTATATTTTTAAAACTAATATATACCATTATGAATTATCGTAAAAAATACGCAAAACTGTTCTTCATTATATCTATATCTAGAGGCATATAATAGTGGTGAGATAACGAATTTTATTTTAAAATAGTTTATACATAATTGATTATTTCCTCGTATCATATTTGTTTATTTCGGTTTACTTCATTACGGACAAAAAGAAACAATAGTATTTGTAGGTATTGGTGTATATCATAAAACAATTGTCAGTCAGTCATTCGTTATCCATTTGTAATTACTAATATTGTCTACGTCACTGATAAAAACCACTTTCAATATTAACGTTTTTAGAAATAAAATTTTATGTTCATAAAAATTCTACTGCGGTACATTGCTGTTAAATTTTAAATAAATGTAAAAATAAAATATATTGCTTTATAATGTTCCGATGTCGTGGCAAATCTCAATGTAAATGAGATCCTCCTTTCAATACTGCACAACACGAAACTGAATAATATAGAATAGTAGTACATCAGATTATACAGTTAGTAATCGGATTACTCTTAAAGTGGACGTGGCGCACTGTTTAGCTCATATCTAGGTATAAGGCTATAAGTTGGCTAAAAGTTAAAAATACAGCTTTGTAAATAGACTAGTAGTATTTAAGCCACTAGTATGTTCAAAATGATCTATTGCAGTAAAGTGACTTACCATTAAACGTAACATACAAGAAGTAAATTTCAAAGAGATTTATATATTATGTAACCGTAATCTATAATAATAATTATACAACCAGTCTTTAACGTCACGTACTTCATAATATAAAAATAAAAAAATAAATATTATCTATGAAAAATTAAAAATACATTTAACAAATTCACTATATACATTGTTGATAATACAAATGAAATTTAATTTAGGATTAGCAATGCAAAGACATAAATCCATGACAGCGATTCCGACTGTGAGAACAAACCGCGCGATATTCTGCGTCGCCGGCTCAAGTGTAGTTATGAGATTTACATAGCAACACGTGGAACTATGTTTTATTGCCCCACTGTATTAGTTTATATTTCCCGGAGGATATTCGAAATTTATCTGACAATAATAGCTTTATGTAGAATACTGAATTGTGTTAAGAAACCGAATCAATTTTGGCAAGTAGTATTTCAAGTACAGACGTATATATTATATACATACATGTATATGTGTAATAGTCGTTATTATATTAACATTACTATACACCTTTTGCTTAAAATATTAAATAAATGAATGATTCCATTTATTTTGGCGTGTCATAAACAAATGCAGTATCCACGTAATTCTTTATGCTTGAATAGACTTTAAAAATATTTAAAATGCACCGAGCTATTGATAGCAGTTAAATTAGTGCAGTCACCTGGGCATACGGCTGCGGTATTGATCGGATTATTTATGGCCTGCAGCAGAGCAGTTTGTCTTCCTCACACCTCGTCTCGTATGCCAAAAATAAAGTGGAGGCAGTGTAATATGTACTCTACAGTTTAAGTTATTCAGTTTAAACAGTGTTTTGTTAAAACATGGCGTTATTGATTTAAATAAATTTTCAATAAATATTATTTAATTATTCAATTGCTTGTAGTCTCTGATGAAGATTAGCCAAGTCTATTTTATTTGGGATTGATTTTATATTTTTACAACCACATAATAATTGAATATAAGCAAAAACTACCAGTCAAGAGGGAGTGGTACTTGTGCACCAAGGGTTCCGTATCAATTTCTAGTCAACTATATACAACTTCTAACTTAATATGTGGTCTTAGGCACAATTTTTTTGAACTACAGAAATCAGTTTATAATGGTTTTATTTCGGGATATAACTGTAATTACGAATTTGCAGATTTTTTCCTTTGTATCATTTTTTATTTGTATTTGTATTAGTATAGAATCAGTTCTTACTTCTATCCAAATTTCATAACTCTAGGTCAATGGGAAGTACCCTTTACGTATATAGGTATATATGTTTTGAGTACTTAAATTCATAGACACTTTTATAGGGTTTCGTAACATCAAAAAAAAAAGAACGAAACTTTCTTGTTTATCTATCTGCCCGTCTGTCAATCCATTTTTTCAAAATCACGTGGAGGAATCAAGATCTTTTGAAGCAAAGTAGAAAATCAAATATCTAATGCAATCAAAAGATATGAGCGTTTGTAATATTTTGTTTGCATTTTGTATCAAAATCGCCGTTTAATCAAAACGTACAGGGCACTCTTTCCGATGACCGATGATGAGTTATCGAATTTGTCAATATGTTAGAACTTATAGTTCAAACAAACATATTTCATAGAAAAAAAGCTATTAAAAACTTATTTTAATTACATTTATTTCATATAAAATGAATGCACACAACCGTAAATTTAAGTTTGTCAAATTTCACAAATGGTTTTTTTTGTTGACCTTCAAACATAAAATTGGTACGGAACCCTCGGTACGCGAATATGTTTTGACGGACATTTTTTAAAAATTAAATTAATAAATTAATTCTTCGCATTACATAGTAATTTACCATTTTGTGAATGAAGTAGGTAATAGAGAAAACTGACATATTTACAAACTAAATTATTTTTAGTGAAGGCTATTTCTTATTTTCTAACATATTACTTTTTGAAAGGTCGACAGTACACTAAAATACGCATTGAGATCCATTAAGTGCTTAAGTGCTTTCCGAGCACGAAATTGGGCATGATAATGGAAATGGGTCCTTTACTATGTTAATAGAGGATTTTACACTTAGACTAATTTAGGTGTTGTTACGGATAATGTTGGGATAGAACCCTTTAGGCTATAGAAAACTAGCATTCGCTAGACATTATAATGAGGTGACTGCATCTGAATGAGATTAATGAATATGTACGGGATACGAAGTTATGCCCAAAATATTATTGACATTATATTTATTATATATAGCTCTAACATAGTACTGAGCACGGTCTTTTGTTACAATGTAATATATCATTTCAACTTTCAGAACTGCTCAACTGTGACGATGTAGTGGAGACATGGGAAAAATATTTATTGGATACGACTTACCAGCTCGATATAAATGGAAATGGCTATTCTCATTGGAAGCTTTGTCACAATAAAGAAGTTAGATTTTTTTGCGTGGCATAAATAGGGTAAGTTGAAGAATGTGACCGGCCTTATATATGATCGTAATGGACAACTAGACCGGCGTGAGAAACGATTATTTTTTAATTTAGAAAGTATATAAAGTTTCGTACAGCTTTTAAAATTACAGGGCTTAATGCTAGTTTAAAATTAGCAGTTACTGAGGTTGAAAGTAATTTTTGTTTAATATGTTGCACTCATAATAATCAAAGGTTATAAAAAACAAGGTTATAAAAAAAAAAAATTAATAACACGAGCAGTATTAAACTATCAGTCAAGACAATTAATATATATGTTTTTGTACTTATGAAAATAATAAAATGTTTCATTTCCCATAGTAGAGATACAATTGTATTCTAATGTCATCCTAAAATGGACGATTAATAATAATAAAGTATTAATAAAAATTATAACCCATCCCCCATCCCCCATCCCATCACACATCACAGTGAAGCGCTGTCCCATTGCGTGTCCTTCAACATTGCTTATTATGCTATCTTTTACTTAAGAAAATATCTTATTTATATTCTTATTTATATTAATAAAAAACGTTCTAAATTTGACCGATATGTGCTTTGCCGTTTTACTTGTTTCGCTAAGAAACAACTATTAATAGTAGCACTTTCACGTATACATAAGCATGAGGACGCCCTGTATGAAGAGGGTAATGTCAGTTGACGAGGCAAAAGAGGTATGTAGGAAACGTAACATTTGACGCTCCGTTCTTTCTGGCTATCCCGCTACGTATAAAGTGTGAAAGTATAAATATGATATTTATGGGACGGCTACGTAGCATATCGCAAAAACTATCTCCGTTATTAAACGATTAAAACTGAAAACGATTTTAAGGCGAAACGTGCCAGTTCTTTTGTTATCAAAGGGGGTGATATGAATAACATTTATAGTATAACAATTTCATGCTTGTTCCAAAATTTAATAAGCAAAAGAACAGTTAATTTAAATACTTATTAGCTATTTAAATTGCAATAAATGTACTAAATTTAAACGTTGACAAATTGTAAGGGTCAATCCTGAGCTACGAAAAGTCAAACCACTTTGCGAGTGTTTCGAAGTCACCGTTTGCCAGAACAAAATTAATTACAAAATTGACAAGGAAACTTTTGGGTCTCTACGTTGTTGAATATTTGTTGCTAATAGACTTACAGCCACCTGACTGACTGAAGGATTTAAGAACGGATTATTTGTAGAGTAAACAAATATTGTCTCTAAAATTATGAGATAATTCTGAATATAGTATTTCGTATACAAAATTTATTTCGCAATTTTTACGATAGAAAAAAATTGGTGGAAATATATTAAAAGTTAAGTCTTTCATAAAAACCGTGAGTGACAAAAAAAAGTAAATATCTTGTTTTTATTTATGAGTAATCAATTTATCAGTTTTCTTCATGTTACTAATAGGTAGGTTAGGTTAATTATGGATAACATCAAAGATATGGGCAGATCATTATCAGATCAGATTGGGTAATGAAGCTTGTAGCATAAATGCAAGTTGTTATAGATAGTGAATTGAATATTCATATGTAGAATATACATACATATACAAATTTTAATATTTATTTCATTTCATTAGCTTACGTGAGTAAACTATACATACTAGCGAATACCTGTATACATATATTTATTATTTATTGTAAAATACACCACTGACTTCAGTGTAACCGAAGGCTGGTTAATTTTTTTTATTTTTCTTAAAATATAAAACCAATACCTGCTAAAACAATTTGTTTTGGATTTAAATGGACTCATTAATATTATTGCTTATTTTACTTAGTATTTTAAATTGATTATAATTATTCTATATTAATTATGTATTATACAAAAAATATAAATATTTCTTACGACAGAGTGGGCTATTGGATTCAGTCCATGTGCGTACCTTGAGACATTTCCCAGTCCGGGCTTGGCCTTCAGTGAGGACGACATCTACCGTTTAATTACAAATGTGAAATATAAATATAATTTCAAAGGAAATAAAATCGGTTAATTGCAAGTAAGCTGAGCGCTGATGCCTCCGTATTTCATGATTGTATGTCAAAATGAAATAGAAGTTATAAAAGTAAAACATTTAAAATATACACTTATATTTGCAATCGTACGGGCTTATTTTATGTGACCTTATAAAGTGTGTAGCTCATTTCATAACATATACCCATAAATTTTCAATTTTAGAATTATTTCTGTGTTTGTACTTATTGGGAAATTTCATAACTCTCGTCAACGGGAAATACATGTACACGGTTTTGATTACAATTATGGAAAAAATAAGCATAAACGCAAAGTGCGATTTTTTCAGCGTATATTTTTTATTTCAGCGTGGGAAATGGTGATGGTGGTGTTTATTGGGAAAAAGTTTTTATTATAAATAAATTCTGAATAAAAGGGGCACCCGGATTCCTCCTATTCCTACGTCCATGGTTTACTCACACAATGCCTTGTGTGAATTATAAGAATAATGACCCAAAGTTACGAGCGGAGAGACGCGCAACGGTAACGGCCGATGCAACGGGTTGATTATTACGGTTAAATCTTCAGATTATGCAGTCCACCATATCTATTCATTATTATTGAAGGTACAAGAAAATTATGGTAGTATATATAAATGGTATTAAAGGTACAAGAAAAAAACTTGTTAAAGTAAAGGCTGATTTGAAAACAAATCTTAATATAGTTATTTTTATTATACTAATTATTTTCAGTGAGAAGAAATCAGTTCACTTTTCATCAGCGTGTAAATTTTGATATTAGTGTTTCTAGAGCTAGAGCAATAATAATCTGATTTTGGGTTCACTGCTTACAAATGTTTTGAATAAAATAATTTTAAATTATCTTTCAGATTTTAAAATTACGGTTATCTGAAAATATTGTATAATATATTTATATATGACCAAGATAATATAAGGTGTGGTGTCATACTATATTTACTTTCATCATTTCAGTTTATTTGAACAATGTAAAATTGTTTCAACACACGTACGAATACACTTTTGCTTTTGTTTAATGATATATTTCGTTTCGTCATATAAATAATATCACTAACGATCATAAATATAAATAATATCTATTAATAATTTATTTTGAGCAATGTTAAGTAAAGTTACTTGAGAGTACGAATTTCGTCCGCAAAGCTCAACTATTGTCGATGCGGCAAAATTTACTTGATATTCAGATGTAACTTTTACCCTAATAGTTTGTGGCTTAACATATGAATAGTTTATTTTCCAGATAAATGTTGCTAAAAATTTTCATAACAAGCTTCTTCATAAATAGTAAATGTTTATGTTCTAATGAAATGGATTAAAGATTTTTATTTTAGTATTGGATTTTATTTTGGTATAAAAGGTACAAGAAAAGAACTTGTTAAAGTAAAGGCTGATTTGAAAACAAATCTTAATATAGTTATTTTTACTAATTATTTTCAGTGAGAAGAAATCAGTTCACTTTTCATCAGCGTGTAAATTTTGTACATATTGTCAGGTAACTGAGATTCACTGACGTTAGTCGGCCATTGATTGAACGCAGTGTAGTTATTTATATGATATGCACGGCAGAATTGAGGTATGGTAAATTCTACCCCACATAGAATAGTAAATAAAAGAAATATTTTATAGAATATGGCTCCTATTATTATTTTTATGTTTAGCCTGTGTCTCGGCAAATGTGTTAATTCTAGGTAAACGGGAAGTACCCTCTAGGTTTTAGTTACGTGGACTAATTTTATACAAAATGAAGAATAAACGATCGTACCTTTTGACTTAGAATTTTAATTGTTTTCTGCCCTAAGGAACTTCAGATGTGGATATTTGATATTAATTTCAGTTTAATATCTTTTCCACGCGTTATTGGTCTTGACAGATAGATAGACGGATAATAAAGTAGAAAGACCCTAAAAACGTGGCACAACCATAGATAATAAAATGTTTTATATTTAACTGAAAATAATATTTACTTATCTCTATATCTGAATCTAGTAACACATTCATTGAAAATACCTAAAATAGTATTATAGTTATGTTTTAATATCTAAACAATTTTTTATTAACAAGATTATACGGGAATAATATCGAAGCCAACAAATTTGAAACACGTTAACAGCTATTCTGCCTTATTTCATCGATAATTCTGCACTTACGAAATAAAAATATACTGTAGACACAAATGACGTAGAGATGCGTTACTCTTTGAGGATACGCCAGTTCAACTTACCACATGAAAATCATAATAAAGAGCACCACAGAATGGCAAATGCAAAAAAAATGTTATGTAATAAATTCAGAAAAATAATGACTAAAAGAGTAAACTAAACACTTTAGTAGTTTTAATTAGCGTAATATTTGTGAGGAATTGTAATGTAAATAATTTTCTTCTAACTAATTTTAAATATACCTATATTATTTTAAGTTTAAAAATTATGATATACTATTATAGCTATTTTAGAATTAAAAAACATTTTATACTGTTATAGCTACTTCCAAGTGCAAATTACGAAGGAGCACGACTTGTCCCCCAAAGTTAAGCTTACTATAATATATAACTATAAAACACGCGATGTTACACCCTAAAACATGTTCATTTAATAGGTACTAATCACGATATTTGTTAATTACTCAAAAAGAACCCCGATCCTGCATATTTAGAGTATTAAATGTAATTTTTCACCGAATTTCAAAAACGAGGAGGACTATGTTCGACATGTAATTTTTTTTATGTGTGTCACTCACACTTTTTATGTAAGTCTCAGTAATTTATGAACCGATTTGAGAAGTTCTTTATTTGTTTGAAAGAAGCTACTCCTGAGGGGGACCACCATTGCAACCATGTCAAAGTTGCTGATTCCCTGGAAAATCGAGAGGAATCATCACAAGATAACATACATTTTTCCTATACGATTCCTATACGATACGATTTCATCTACGATGATATTAATAAGCTGATGATGGCAGGGGCCACGATTCTTCATTAAATAGGAGTTTTGAGAGAAATTCTTAAAATATTAAAAGGACCTAAAGAACTCTACTTGTATACTATTCGCGTTAGGTGATGATGGTAGGTAATGGTACCTTAACTCCGAATTTAGACTTGCCCATATTAACGTGTATACCAAAGATTAGGAAACAGGCGAAATAAAAAAATATTAAATTGTTACTTACAGTGCCCATTGTATATTAAATCTAAGACCAATGAGTTTACTTTTACAGTTTTTGTCTTACAGAAGCGAGCTGTTCGCTCAAACTTAAGCCCTAAAGAATCTTTAATAGACAAATTTAAGGAAATTAATATATTGACAGTTGCTTCTAAATATAACCTTGAAAATGTTTTATGGAAAATGTGGTCTACTTAAGATATTTCGATAATATACATTCTCAGTTTTTATTGATCGCTATGTGATTGAATATTATACGTATTTGTATTTATTAAATACTAGCGACCCGCTGATGTTAGCTAGATCACGTTCATTTCAAAATTTTATACCTACATAACAATGCTATTCAATTTACACGTCGTCTTTTTTAATCATTCTTGTATGTTATTAAAAATCGTGATTAATGTACCTATATGTTTATTTCATGGATATATTATAACGTAAACGTATTTGTAATTGACATATGTATATAAGCAGATTATGTTCCAGCTTTTTGCCTTCCCACAATTGATTTTGAAATTCAAAATCGTACTAATACTATTTATTTTTTATTTATTGGAATTTATTGAAAGTAATCTACGTAATTTAATCATCTCTGTTTTTTTTTAATTTGAGATTTGCATTGCATATACCGGATAAAAACTATCCTATATATATTCTTTAAGTCTGATGGCTTAATGAACTATTAGCATGTCAAATTTAACTCACTTCTTTTCATTTATTTTAGTATTTTGATTTTATTACTTTTTCATTTGTTTTCCGGAAACAGCATGGAATACCGGGATAATAACTTAAATTTATGCGGGTTGGGACTATAAGATATTATAAGCTATCATTTCTGTCCAGTAGTTTTTGTGTGATTGGAGGCCAAATAAACAGACAGAGAGACTCTGGCCAAATAAACAGACAGTGAGAGTCTGTCTAGACAGACAGTTAAGAATTCTGCTGAGTGGATTTTTGGCTTCTACTATCGACATATTAACTGACAGTCAATCAATCTTTTTTTTAAATCTTTAATGTACAGAATTGACTTTTCCGTTCTTTTATTATATACGTAGATTTAGATAATAATAATAATGTAAATTATCATCATAATACCGAACTGGTTCTATCTTAAACACGTATAATAGATTTTAAAATATTTTTATGAAAGTAACATGTGCAAAGACTATCCTAAGCGGTCTATATTTACATATGAAAAAATCTACTGGTATCGGCAAGTACAGGAGGTAATGGTGCTGATATAATTCTATTCTATAGTACATATACTATAATCACGAGGACAAAGAGACTAATGTCCCGTTAAGCTTCATGGAAAGCATTCTATGGAACATTTTTAAATAGTTGTAGTCGAATAGAATATCCAAAAATTATGGCAAAATGTGTTTTTCAAAATCATGATTATTTTTTATTTCAATTGATTCAATATTTCTAAAGCTGAATTATAATTCAAGAGAAAGTTGCTTTTAAATTTTTTTAATCGCCTTAAGGAATGTGTTACAACTTATAATATGATAAACTAATATTTGATTAATAAAGATAGTTATGAAAATATTGTACATATTCAATATATAACTAAAATAAATTTTGCTTAAATACGAGCCATTGTTGAGACAGACGTGCCATTGTGCAATGACGCTTAAGTCTGCTACTTAACGCTGAACGTCTTGAATTGGTGGAAATTGGAGGACGGAGTATTTTGAATAATAACATGACTTGATAAAAAAGTCAGAGCACAGCATTTGTAGTACTTGCATGTAAATTATCATTGTAAAATCGTTATTTTGAACAATGAAATACGTTGATAAATTGTGCTATTTCCATAAATTCAAAAACTAAACCTTATTTCATGTTCATTGTTCATTTAAATTATAATTGAACAACATAAAACCACATCCTAGTTTGGTAATATTTTTATATTTTATTCATTGTTATTTTTTATGTAGTTGCCTTCATTGTAAGCTAAAAAATATATCGGTACCGAGGCTTCCGTGCTTATTTCATGATAGTATAGTAGTTTCATGGTAGGTGTTCTACTGAGAAAAAAATTTCGGCACTTAAATTTGCGGTCGAATCTACTCATTTTGTATGAAACAAACTATAAATGTTAGTTTGTAATGTTTTTTTTGGATATATTTTTCCTTTTGTTTGTACTTACTATAAATTCTAATGTAAAGCCAAATTTCGAGTTGGAGTTTGATTTTTATTCTGTGCTTTAAGAGTCGATAACGACTTGGATATTTGATATTAATTTCAGCTTGATTCCTCCACTTGAGAATGGTCTTGATAGAGGGAGAAACATGTGAAATTTGAAACGCTTACGACCATACTTTATTAAGTAGTAAGCAATTTTGCTCACCATAGCAAAATCATACAGCATCAAGAAATATCAATGTTATTTTCATATTAATAATAACTTACTTGAGATCTTTATCTCAAGTACAGAAAAAATATCTATTGTAAAAGAGTACCTCAGTTCATTAAACAACAGTTTTGATTTAACATGTGTTAGCATGTACATATATTATGTGTCTGATCTCCTATTAAATTAGTATGTTAATAAGCAACTTCCAGGTCGGTTAACATTGTGGTAATTCAGCTCGTCTAGGAGTCGCATCGTGTATTTCGTCTGGTATGATATGTATATTAATATATTCCATATGTATGTACAAACCAGCATGTAACTGATATTACAGTAGGATTAAAAAATTTAACAGGTTCATACAATACAAAGAAATACAGGATTGCTTAAGTATTTCACAATGAGCTATTTTAATAATTCAAATTCAAAGTTAATTTTATTGTGAAGATTTTGGAGGAATTTGAAGTAGTAAATATTTTGAAATGTTTCATTATCAACTTATAACATAAATTTTATTCTTGCACATTCCCAATGAACGTAAATAATATCCGCGCGGAAATAAAACACCTAAAATATATTGAACGGATTTCCGTTTGCTGTAACCATAACGGTCTACATCCGATTTCCATGGCGGCTATAAATTGTGCAAATGATATAAGAAGGATCTCTGTATATCTAATATCTATTCGTTTATCTATTATAATATTACATACACATCGTTATACGATTTTGGTTAAATAAATAATTAAAAAAAATATATATTTTAAACATTTTTTTATTTGACCTATATTGAAAGCAAGCAAAGGAAAATTATCAATAGTTATTACTTATGTGGTAGTCTTGTTACTGCTTTGAAATGGTATTTGATAGACCTACCTATAGGAATATGGATTTTTTTTTATTCATAGTCGTGTTCTAATCATATATCGATGTACCTTTAGGTATGTAATTAGAATGCTCTTAACTATTTTTCTAGTATTTTTTAACAAAAACATAAGAACATGTGAGATGTTAAGAAGTTAATGAGATGTCAGATTGTGGAACAAATTGCATTGCATTGCATTGTACGATTACGATTATATATATAATAGTGATTTTCCTTTCTTTTCAGATTCACTCTTCATCTGTAGCTTGGGGAAGGCAGAGAGACTCTAATATCAAGAGTGTTGTCCGCCCAAAATCGAGGAAATGAATGTTGAGTAGCCGTACTCACCGCTGAGCTTTAATAAGAACCAGAACAAAAAATAATATTTAATATTAAATATTTGCTCCTTGGTGTCACCTATGATAATATTAATAAGCTAATGACGATAAAAAATAGAAAAAAAATATTTATTTATGTTTCTACTTTTTAGTTCGTGTTTAAGTTTGTAAATATGGGTACAATTTTGGTTTAATTTTAAAATCGGTAAATTTTTTTTTTTCAATATATTTTATTCTAGAGCAAATGAATATTTTTTTTTTGTATGACTGAAACTTTACTAGCAGCTGTAATCTGAATGTTTAATATCGACAAATAGTTTCTACGTTGTTTCTATATTGTATTTAATATTTTTCTGTTCTTCTTTTTATTTAGGTGACATGATTTCATAAAAACTTTGCTTACCAAAAAGGAAACCAAATAATTTTCAGCTCTCAAAAGAATGCTTATTTTAAAAAATTATGTAACACAATAAAGGACAACCTCACAAAGGCTCTGATTAATGTTTTCTTAAGTTTTGTTTTGTATATAACGTAATTCTCTTTAAGTTAAGAAGATATAATCAAGATAACTTTTAATGTAGGGTCCGTTTATTTTAATCGTTGAATTCTAAAAATGATCTAAAGAAATTATGTGATACTTTGATGAATACAAAGAGACTTTTTGCAGAAATGTATCTCGTAACAAGTGTCTCGTAATAACTCCATTACGAACAATATACAAATATTATAATATTATGCAAAAAATATAGGAATAGTAAATTTAATTGGTTTTCGAATAATTTGCGAGTCAACAGTAACGGCTTTAATAAAGCTTAAGCTCGCATTCGCAGATTTGTAGCTATTAATAAAACACAATTCAAAATAAAATATCTAGTGTACTACTAACAACAATTTTCAACAAAATTTATCAAAAATGTTTTGAAGGTTATTTGTTTTGTAGGAATATTTTAATATGTTTAGTCTCAGTAAAGCGCTGTGCTATGTTACCCAATTCTCTTGAATTTAGACGGAAATCGGAGAACGAAGTGTCTTGACCCTAGGTTTTCTCTACCTACCCCTGTTATATGTGGGATGCAAGTTGTGAATACTAATTCTTACGTGTCTAAACCAAATGTACAAAAAAATATAATTTGAAAACTATAATATATTCGTATTCTATATCGAGTATAATTTACTAGTTGTAGATTATGTAAATACTTAAGTCATTTATAATTAGTTAACGTTTTTGGTATAGCACTAAAAGACTACAGCAATGAATCAAACGGCTTCACATAATTTATAATATTATTCAGGGTAAATATATTATGCAATCGGTGATTGTACTTTGAAATTCAGATATTGGATTATGGTTTCTGATACAATGTTGCCATTTACTTTAGGTTATAAGGGTATGCACAAATATTATCTCATTTAGCATATTATGGTGGTCATTTCGGCGTATAAAATATTTTGCTTTATTTAGATAGTTAATCTATCTTTTTATATCATCATATCATAAAGAAACATGGCAAGCTTCGACTGGTTCATTTTTTTGGTAATAAAATGATTGCAGATATCTAGTCAGTTTATATGAAAATGTGATGAATTAGTATTGTGCCAACGATGACAAGTGCCGTGCAATTTATATTTTTATATTTAATTCGAAAAGCTGAATGTCATTGTAATACTTCTTGTTTTTGTTTAAATATAACATGAATAACTTAGTATTTCTCCAACGCTAAGTTGACCTGCTTCTCCATATTATAAAATAATTTCAGTGTACATTGTGAGATATATATATATATATATATACATATATATATATATATATATATATATATATATATATATATATATAATATATATATATATATATATATATATATATATATATATATATATATATATATATATATACATACATACATACATATAGGGTTCTATCTAAGCGAGATGAACACGTAATAGTAAAAGGCAGTTTTATTTAAAATATCTAACTCCATTGCAATATTTGTCCATTTTTAGCGCGCGTGAAAACAAAAACTAAAATAAAGTGTATAAAATACATCAAACAGACTATTTCCATTCACTGTTAACACAACAGCCAATATCCGATTCAATTTGCATGGAGGTAATAAATTGTAAACGTGGAATAGAAGAAAGGTTGGTATTTCATGCCATGACAGTGTCAGGGAATCTATACAATATCAACTTACAGACGTGTGAATTTATGATCGGGAGCGCATGATTTAAATATTGTCTTTTGAAATGTGACCTTCTTTTAACTATATTTTAGTACTAATAAATAATTTATAAAATATTGATTTAGGGGATTTCTATATATTTCCTATTCTGTGGAGGTTGTCTGTTATTAATGTACCTTTTTTATTTTTAATTCAATTACCTACATGTAATAAAAAATATAAATGACCGCTATATGTTCATAGAAGATATATTAAAAAATATATTATTTAACTAGGCATCTCTCAATGTAATAGAACACAAAACAATTACATTTAAAATTTTTGTCTGTTTGTCTGTGCGTTTGTGCACACTAATCCCAACATCGGGTTAACCTAATTTTCACCATTGTCATCATGCCAATTATTACGTTTTATTTTAATCGGTTCATAAATAAAAAAGTTACCTATACCATTTTAAAGTATTTTGTACGACGAATCTGCTACAAAATAACTGTTTTATTGAATTGGCTGAAACTTCAAATTTACTTTCGCACGTAGACAAAGTTGGGTTTAGCCAGTGGCGGGTTAGCCAGTAGCTAGTATAAGATAAAATAGAAATAGTGCTTAGTTTATTTGTTGGATATTTATTTTTCATTGTTTTTATATATTAATTACTAAAAGTCCTTAAATAAAATACTTGTAAAGGCTTAAAAGGCTTTGACTTATAGCCCACCTGATAAAAATCTATATTGTGATTATAAATATACAAGTACGATCTATAAAATGTAGAGAGATTGGTGAAAAATATACAAAAGACTAATAGTGAAATTTGTCATTCAAAAAGACGTTAAGGGTCACATCAAAGAAGATGGATGCGACGGAGATAACCCTGCGACGCGACACGACGCTGTGTCCCAGAAGGAACATTTTTCACACCCCATTCAAATTACCGACTTAGTTCATTTTGAATAATTTATATAGCGACGGTTCAACCATAAATATCGATGATGTATTAAAATGTTTTTCAGTGTTACGAATGGTTTGCTTATATTGTTTGTCATAGCTTAACGTATTTGGGTATTCAATATTTAAAGTGATTAAATACAAAAATATAATCGATTTGTTGATTGTATTGAAGTCAGAAATATTGTGGAAGTATATTCAATTGGTTATACACATTTTTGTCACATATATATTAAAAAACGACTGCAAATGATTTTAAACATAGATTTTAACTAGTATTAAAGTTGGACGCAATTATCTAATAAATACTTTTTTGTTGTTTTGTAGTAATATATTTTATAGAAAATGATTTGAAAAATATGATAAAGTAACCAATATTAAATAACAATCTACCTCTAGGCTAATTTCCATGAGCGTTCTTTAAAGTCCGTTCTGATCTGTATGCAAGAAGGACTTTTAAGGAAAGAGTTTTTACTCGGTAAGATTATCTTTGTTTATGGTTAAGTTTTTTGCCCTTAATTCGTTGTAAATTCGTATTTATTTTTAAGGCTTATTTCGTCCAAAAACGCAAAATTGTTCATTTGCTAGTATTTTACTACCCCGGTATCTTATGCAGTTTCTAGAAAATAAATGAAAAAGTGAAAATTATTTTATTTATTGATAACTACTGAAAAGAAACGAGTTAGATTTGTCATAGTAATAGCTTGAAGTCTCAAACAATATACAGGGTAGTTTTTATCCTGCTGTGCAATGCAAAACCTCATAGGAAAAATAAAAACAGTGACAGATAAATTATGATAATTACTCACAGATAGAGAAAATTTCATTCTATTCTCAGTTAGTATCAGTTGTAAATGATTTTTAATATAAATTTGATAATTGCCATAATTAACAAAATTAATTTTCAAAATCTAGCAAAATATACAAATCATTTGATTTATAACTACTATATTGATACCTGATCTGAAGATAATTTAGTAGTTTTTGATAGAATGCCATCTATTAGTAGTTAGCTTAAAATTATTTTCAAAAAACAATATTAACTGTTTAAAAATCTCTAGATATATTTTTATCATGTTATAAGTGCATTTTACAATATTCGTCAACATATGTTGGTTATTCATGGTAATGAAATTTCTGCATCACGATGATAAGATTTTTTTCACTTCACTTATGTCGTTATATCTTAAGATATCTCTAGATACCATAGATTACCATTGTCGTACTATTGAAGTATAGAAAAGTCAATTCTGTTGAAGGAATATTTTAAAAGTGTATTAATTGGGTCACTTTATATATCGTTGATTTATCATTATTGTTAATTATAAGCTAAAAAATCTACTCAGAATCATTATTGTTTGTATGTTTGTATGTTTGTTCATTATTTCGCGCAATATTATATTGCGAATCACGCAAAAACTGCTGGATTAGAAATTTCGGTATTGCAACAGTTTTCTTACAATCAATAAAATACTAATAAAGTCAAATTACTTCAATTAAATATAAAATTAATTCATTTTATTTGGTATCTACTAATAGAATTTATAAATTTTTACACAGTTATAGCTCAAAGCCTAAATGAACATATAGAATTGTTGTCGATCTGGCGTTCGATGAGGTTTCCGTTAAAAATAAACAATGGACTTTTACATTACGTTGATTACTTGCAAGTGAAGCAAAATTATGTATATTTTTTTAGCAAAATTATGTTAATTATGTTATTACAAAATTATGTTATTATGTTTTTTTTCTAACAGTCTATGTATTATTTCCTTAAAATATATGTAATGTACATATTTCAAGTAATTATACGGAGTGACTGGCAGGTCGACAGACAGTCACAAGTCATTTTGTTTCAACTCTTCATACTAAGATAAGTTGAAACAAGGGTCAAGGTGATGTGAAACAAACGATCTTTAGGGAGAAATAATTCATTTTATTTGGTATCTACTAGTAGACTTTATAAATTTTTACACAGTTATAGCTCAAAGCCTAAATGAACATATAGAATTGTTGTCGATCTGGCGTTCGATGAGGTTTCTATTAAAAATAAACAATAGACTTTTAAATTAAGTTGATTACTTGCAAATGAAGCAAAATTATGTTATTGATTCTGTCGAGTAAATTACTTATCATTCTACTTAACATGGTCATTATTTAAAAGATTCAAATAATGATTTTTTGTGTGATATTAATATTATTTAAAAAAATAGAAAGTCGAGTATTGTCTGGACAAGCCAAGTGTTTGAATGGTTTGGATTATATCTATTAGTAATGATATATATTATTTCAATTGTGAGAAGTGTATATTGTGTCTTTTTATGCTGTAATGTAATAAACTAGAAAATAAACTATATATATATATATATATATATATATATATATATATATATATATATATATATATATATATATATATATATATATATATATATATATATTTCTTTTATATATTTATATATATTTCTTATATATATATATATTTCTTATATATTTCTTTTAATGATTTTATATTTTTGTACTTTTTGAAATAGCAACTGTTATCCTAAATATATTCCCATTGCTATATCCGAGTGTCAAGTAGTCTCGAGAAGCGAAACCCAGAGACGCTCTATCGTCTAACTGATCTCAAACTGATCGAGACAATCACAAGGTTCCCATCTGGGATTCAATTCTACTAGAGTGTGCAATAAGTAATGTTGTAACTTCAATCTGTATTTCTACTTGTGATTAATTTACGAAACGTACCTACTACAGTACTACCTACTATATTTTGCAGATCTAGTGAAAATATCTTTATTACGCTGAAGGAGGGAGATTCTCTAAATTCTACTGCAGTCATGAATTGTAAATTGAATTTCGAGGTTATAATGCCGTGATTGGACAGATGCCCGTCATTGAGAATTATTGTTCTCTATTCAATTGCAATACTTGTTTGTGTAACATTAGTTTCATATTGTGTATTTAACATGTAAGTACACATAGTAGTATACGGTTCTAAGTAAATGATATGTTAAAAATCTTTAATATAATTTTTGTGTATAAATTTCTATATATGGATAAAAAAGTACATTAAAGCGATTTATCAGAAATTTGTTTGCTTCCCATAAAAAAGGTTACTCAAAAATATTGTAATTTTTGTGAGTACATTTTATAAATAAATTTAAAATGAGGCAATTGCGGTGCAGTTTTATCTGATTGTAATCGTGATGACTGTAGGCTCTTTCTAGGATTTTTAATTTCTTCTGAAGCTGAAAAACAACATAATTAAATAAATTCTTTTTCGAAAGTAACATACGCTAAGTATAGTAATTTTTTTTATTGCTTCACGCTATATCCCGCACATAGCAGGGTAGGCAGAGAGAACCGTAGGCTCAAGGAACCTAGTGTTAAGACACTCCGTTCCCCGCTTTCCACGTATCGGGGCATTGCGTGTTGAGTGGCGGAACATAACGCCGCCCTTTTGCCTTGTTGCGAGAGCTAAGAAAATGTAAGAAAATTTATTCTGCCTGCATGGAATCGAACCGATAAACTGTCATGTTTACAGACAGACGCTGTGCTGCGCCACGACGGTCTATTAATTATATATAGTATATTAATTATATTTTCTTAATTAACAAGTTTTTAAGCTTTTAAAAGCTTGTTAATTAACAATATATAATTACTGTATCTCTCTATCAAAGAAAATCTTGAATTCCCTTTTGACTCATGTTGCCGTTCGATTTCGAATTTTGCGAATTCATCAACACGAGTTGTCAAATTTTGCTATATGAATTTACATATATGTAAATGTATGAACAAAATTTACACCGATCGATAAATTATATTTTAAATGTTGGACAACAGCAATCCCATTATCAAGGGAAACGTCCAGTCTACGACACTATAGGAATAGACGCAAAGCCGGGATTTGCATAACACAGCTGGGATCATCAGTCGTGATTGTTTCGACGCTGTTACAGCTCTCGTGAATCACAGGGATTTTCAACAATAAATATTGTTTTTCAATTTACTCTTGTGGAAGTAATTTAAGACTTATATATTTACAATATTGTTATTAAGTTTTTTTTCTAACGGTTTATGTATTATTTCCTTAAAATGTATGTAATGTACGCAATTCAAGTAATTATACGGAGTGACGGGCAGATCGACAGACAAAAGTCACAAGTCATTTTGTTTCAACTTTTCATACCAAGATAAGTTGAAACAAGGGTCAAGGTGATGTGAAACAAACGGTCTTTAGGGAGAAATAAGTTTTGTAAAATAGAAAAGACCACATAGTTTAAACCGTTAAACTTTTTATTAAAAATATATCTGTAAACTAAACACTTTATTTTTAGATTATGGATATTTTGTGTGTATAACTTTCAAACTAATAATATATTTATAAAATACTTCATCTAGAGACTATGACATCATTACGAACATGAACTAAAACTCTAAGAAGACCAAATTATAATAGCATTTTTTTATAACCATTAGTATCTAGATAGGACCATCGTGGCGTAAAGGCACAGCGTCTGCCTGTAAACGCGATAGTTTGTGGGTTCTAATGAACGGATTATTTTCATGTACTTTGTTCTGGCAACAAGAAAAAACGCGGCGTTGAGTTCCGCCACTCAACATGCAATGGCAAACTCTAAGGCGGGAAGTGGGCAACGGAGTATCTTAACACTAGGTTCCTTCTAACTACGGTTTCCTCTGCCTATCGTGTCATGTGCGGGATACAGCGTGAAGCTAAGTCAAGTCAATTAGTATGTAATAATTATAGGATTTCACCTATCCTCACCTATTGTTATAGATTGTCCACTGAGGATGTTAAAGACCGTGCAATGTGGAGTACGCTTAGTCGGAAGGCAGACCCTGGCAAACGAAGCGGGGACTAATGCCAAGAAGAAGAAGAAGAAGAATTATCGGATTTCACCCTTTTTGTACAAACTATTAGTCAGTCTTGATTTTCCTTCTTTTTAATTATAATTATAACAATACCTTCACAATCATGTAACGTTTAGGAAAATATATAACAAAATAGATAACAGGAATATGAAATTAAACACTATTTTTATTTTCTTAAACAGAACATGAAAACTAACAAGTAAAAGTTTCACGTTCAATTTCTTTTTTTTTTCAATAAATTTTATGCTTTCGTCACGAGCTAATAAACTCATGCCGGAATCAGACGTTTTTAAAATTGTTATAGCAACAATATACATAATAACAATAAGTGGAATTGACATATCTATAAAATCTTATTCAAATTAATAGAAATTCGTCTTTATATATTACCGGTTATGGGTTCGATTAATGAATTATTTTCGCGTCCTCGCTCTGGTAACAAGACGAAGTGGCGCGCTCAGTTTAGCACTTAGCATGCACAATTTCGAAAGTTGAACGGAAAGCGGGGAAAGAAGTGAGTGTAACATTAGATTGCCCCTGCCTACTCTGCTATATACAGGATACAGTGCTTAACAAAAACAACTTTTTTATATATTAGCAAAAAATTATCAAGCAGTAGTATTTAGTATGGCCAAAACATAAACATTTACTTTGCAATTAATATTAAGCAAATTATTATCTTTTGGGGTTTTGAAACTCGACGTAAACATGGCTATAATTGTATACACGATCGTAATAGTTAATGACGTCAGTATAATTAAAGTAAACTCTGAAAATCGTCTCCCTATCGTAGCTAACAGAACATGTTTGCCTAAACAGGTGCAGAATAGATCGTTATGCGGCAGAATTAACATAATGTTTGCTGTTGAAATGTTCCCTCGCCTAAACGGAATATTGTTTGAGGACCATAAGCATATTTGATTAAGAACGACAAAAAAACTATCTCGAGCTCCATTTTGTATATTTTTTTTTAAATCCCACATCCACTCATTCATTGCTTACTAGCCGTAACAAAGTTCACCAGAACAGCTAGTGTTACTTAATAGTTTTATCGTAAGCTATCAATGAATAGTGAATGTGGTGGAATTACAACACAAGTAATATAAAATATTAAATTTGGATAATTCCTAAATTTAAGAAAATTTTATTAATTATATTACTGAGGATCGTCTCAGCGCAGAAGCACAGCGTACTACCTTAAAACTAGGTTCCTTCTTCCTACGGTTCCCTCTGCCTGCTATATGCGAGATGAAACGTGAAGCTAAAAAAAAGAAAAAAAGATATTTTAAATGTATAATTCATTAAAATAATTAATTTGAATAATAAAAACATATTGTAGTTATAACAGGTGTCCAGATTAGAAACAATTTTAATCAATACCGGTTATATACTTTCAAATAATATTTATGATGTCTTTATAAGCTTATTTAAGTAGTGTCGTTGCGGACAGCGCAATATCCGGTGTACATATAGATAATATTGATAATAATAATCTCATACGTAAATTACGACTATAAATAAATATTTTTCAAGCCGCTTATATTATGTTTAAATAGTAGTAAATAATTTACTGATATCGTTCTCGATAGCTAGAAAAAGTAAAATACTTGAGTCAACAATATAAACATAAGATAACAATATAAGATAGCTGAAATACGCTCTTGTCAAGAGCTCGTGTACTTTTATATGTTTTGTTAAGCACCTATACGAATCCTACTTTTTCAATTTCAGCTGGACGGATGCCCAAACATCAATTATTAGACGCAAAGCCTAAAGGATTTATATAAATCGACCTGGATCGTGATTGTTCTGATCGTTTCAAATATAATTTATAGGGATTTGCTATGGTGTATTAAATTTACAAATCATGAAATTTTGTTATTTTTCCAATTTTCAAAAATGTGATGGTAGACTTCTTCTGCAAAATAAATGATCTATATTTTATTTCAGCTTCTTGGTATATCCAATTTAAAGCAGTATAGACAAAGTAAACATTAGCTTCAGTGGCAAGCACTCCGTTCTCCATTTTCTGTCAAAGTTTGAGACATTGCTGGTTAGTCATGGGTGAAATAAAAAAAAATTATCATAGCTGAGAAAGGAAAATATTTATTTTTCCCGATTGGATATCGAACTCACAATCGTCGCGTTTGTATAATTTATATGTTTATAAATTCATTAAAAAATATGTTTAGAGAAAAAGAGAGAAATATAAAACGTTTCAATATTTCAATATTGTCATAACATAGAATATAGTCAAAATAATTGAATTTCTCAAATTTAGATTCCTATTTACTTAGCTTCCGTAAACAGAGATCGATCGTGCAACGTAAACCTAATCATTGAGAGCTCACCTTTATACTAGAGCAAATACCCACTTTCTACAGAAGAAATAAATTTATACTAAGCGTATTTATTCGTAAAATGTACCATACGATTTGATTGTTTTGATAAACTTCATAGTTCTTCTTTTAAGTATGTGCTTAAAAACAGTGCTTGTAATTTGTACATTTGAATAACATTTTAGGGCAGATTAATATTTAAAAGTGTCAATTCATTTCTATTTATTTAAAACGTTAGATGTTGAACTTCGCTGAGCAACACGTAATTTAAACAAATTTTCAATCGATTTTGTCTTTTATAAGCTTTTATTTACCCTGTATCTTAGTTCGGGTGACATCTTATAAGATAATGTATGATTATTTGTGTGAAGTCATTCTTATTCAAACATATTGGAAAGCCATGATTCCAGGTTAACGGGAACCAGGTTCTAGGTTTTTTTACACCAATTTTTTGATAGCCTTGACTTTTAAGTTTAATTTTGATTATCTGAGAGACCTTATAGAAATTATATTTGATATTAATTTTCATTATTATCTCAGCTCATTCTTAAAAAAAATTATCTTGACAGACTGGCACTAAAATAATGCTATAAGAGTTCCGTTATTCTTTTGAATTACGGGACCTTGGAAATATTTCAAATATGAATAATTTAGCATTTGGTTATTTATATATTTTGTAAAATATTATAAATACGTACTTGGTATTGTTGAAGAAATAATTTTTGACTTATAAATATATAACGTTTGAAATAAATTATAGCAATAACCGTTTAGTCTAAAAAATTTGAGCAATTCTGACGAAGTAGATGACTTAGCCGCATACCACAAGCGGTGGAATAAAACCATGCAAACAGTAATGAGTTCCTCGGAGAAACATTTTTCCTTAATTTATTACGAGCTGCGGCAACACGGTTAGCTAGGACATGGCCGTCTTAGTGGTAACTACTATTTTATTAGTGTAAATGTCTCTGCAGGCCTTGTTATTAATTATTCTAAAACTCTTAAATTAAAAAATAACAATTTAATATATATATTTTTTAAAAATATATGTATATATTCCATATTATATATGGTATTATATATGGGTATTCTATTCATCTAATGTAATTAGCACAAAAAAAATAAATACGTTGCTTTTATTAAGAACGACATTTTTAGTAAGTATATTTTTTTTACTAAAAATGAGAAATGTACAAATGTAAGATGATTAGAGAGAAATACAAAAAAATGTCGACGCGTTGAGGTCAGTTGAGTATTTCCAAAAAGAAATACCTGCGCCGCGTTAACCGTGCCCATAAATCTTGACGACTTCCGAGGGTGCTTCAGACCCTTTTCTTAGAAACTTTTAGGTATCTTGCTTGATATCTCTTACTTTTTAGGCCACTTCGGCATGTTCCTGCCAAATTATAGGTGTTTTTTGGGTGCCTTATACAAAGTGCAAGCTTAATATATATATATATATACCTTAGTATATTAAAGGAACAAAGTGTCATCAACAAACCCACGGCTGTGAAGTAATGACCGTTTTATTATAGAAGAAAGTTGAATCAAGAAAAATATTTTCATTCACATTCTTGTCACAGAACTATTCAGACCAATACAATAATTGAAAAATAAATACATACGTATGTAATTATGGTAATTTCAATGTGTATAATAATATAACCGACTCATTTTATAGTTCTAGGTTCAAAACAAAATGCATCGTTGAGATTCGTACAGCTAAAATTAGTATTTGTTCTAGTAGGTAATCCTTAAAATGTTCGATTACACTAAATATGTGAATAGGTTAAAAGTTAAATGTATATGTAATGAATATTTCATTTAGATTTTAGATTATTTCAAGAAATGTGATATTTTGTGTATGTGTATTTATATGGCTTTATAATACATTCAAAGTAATTATTTTTGATAATATTATTTCTAAATGGCATGAACGTGGTTTATAACATATTGGATTTAATCTGCATTCCCGGTTTGCAAGTTAAAATAAACAGTTTAAATTTGGAATCGTGCCTAATGTCTGCAGGGTATACTTATGAATCTATGCACAGAAAGTTCCTATTAGTCATTCATAGTACCATTTTGAATTCTCGCTTTAGGTTTCGCTTTAACTTAGTTAATTCTAAGCTTTATATATATTATCATGTATTTTATTTTTACTGAATTTTACTAGCTATGGTGGTATTATTATTAACCGTTCAACGCACGGAATTGGCATTGGTCAATTTCGTTGGGAGCGAAGAAATACCTGCATCATGATAACTGCGTCAATAAATCTTCACGGTTTCCGAGGAGCTTCCTCTTTGGGGTATTTTCTCTTATAAACTTTACAAAGTTTGCTTAAAGGATACCGCACATTTATCGTGTTGTTAACTAGTGCTAAAATATTACTTCAAATGCTTATAACATATTCTAAAATAAAGTTCGTAATACTTGATGCTTGACATTTGTTTACCTAAAAAGAAGTACACTATCTAACAGTTCTACTAACTATAGATTTGATCCATATTTTATTAGTTTCAAAAATATAATTCTTCGGAGATCTTATTTTATAAATATAAACAATGGTAGTAACAATAGCAGTGGCAGTGGTATAAGACCAGTTTAAGTTTTAGGCTTTTAAGTTTTTGCTAGCTCCACCGATATAAATGCCTGTTCCTACATTATTGTTACAATCCAGCAGTCATGATGAAATTGCACGTGCTTATTGCGTTCTAGAGGAATATGTATGACGTCAGCAATATGTAGAAGTAGAATTATTACCGGATCTTGAAAGATTTTTACAGTTATAACTTTTTGATAAAATTTCAAACGTTTAAAGTTCTAAATAACTTATATATTAAGTTATGATATCGCATCATAAAGTTTCATAACTTTGAATAGTATGTGCAAAAGTTATGATAATTTTCAAATAGTTGTGAACTCAAGTATTTTTTTAGCTAAATGCATTATCGCATATGGCAGCATTGCCAGAGAGAACTAAGTTTTAAAACACTCCGTTTTTTTCGTTCCGCCCGAATTAGAGACGCTGTAGGTAAAGTCAGAACTCCACGCCACATGTCTTTACCAGAACAGCAGTTCCCATTCATTCCTCGGGCAAACAATTATAACTTTTACAATCATACACCACCGACTCTACCACTACGACGCGACGGCCTCTACCCCAAGTGATTACTCATCATATCTATTAATCTGCAATATACATTATACATGCCACTTACACAGTATGCTAATATATTTAATCGAATTACACTAATCATATGAAACAGATATTGGTTATAGCGTTCAGTAATTTAATTATATTGTAATAAAAGTTTATGGTATCTGTTCGGCACAGTGACTATTTTGTGAAATTGTAAACTGTTATCGTATGACATCTATTTTACATTGTGTATATTTAATATACCTCTTTTATTTTTTTCATTTGTTTTCTTTTTGTACCCTACACATAATGTCGTGGCTTTGGTCGGGAAGTAGTAGTGTCAATAATGTCACCCATTTTAAGTCGTCCCCCTCTATCCGGTTATATAATAATTTTGTATTTAATTTGAATATTTATAATTGTGTAAATATTTATAATTTTTATATATCTTCCTCACTTTTACTTTGCATTCGATTGACCATGTAGCAAGAGTACGTACATGTCCAACGCATCGTAGCCGTCCAACCTTGATAGCTTTAATATATTCAACTCGTCATACATGAGGTTGAATTTGTAGTTGTACCGATTTCGCCATCGCTTATATTCTAGTATATTTTCTAATGCATTTCATCAGATATCAACATGTAGTATACATAAAACACATTACCATTTGTCTGCACTACATTTGGTGTAAAATAAGTGCATCATTTTAAAAGCACTTTACGTTAAAATGCACTCAGTCGACACGTCGTCGCTCCAGTTTGTCCAAACGATGGAAAGCGTTTAATGCAAATCAACTGTGACTGTGTGACTGCGGTTATATTTACTTAACTTTAAATTTTAGTATATTAACTTATATACCTTTAAGCACAAATATATACATAATAAGATATATTTATAATTCATACTCCAGTATGTTGTAAGCCAAATGATTAATATAGGTAATCTAAAATTTAATTATTATATTAGCTTGATGCGTTGTATGTATATTAGAAGCTCCACATATATACTGTATTTATTGTTAGGTAGGATATTTTTAAGAGTGCTAAAAAGTAAACATTACAAAATTGCAATATGAAAAAATATACAATGCATGTATTACTAGTACTACCAGTACTAAGCTATGGATGCCGTACATGGGCAAATACATAAAAACACTATACAATAACTCAAAATTAATTAAATATTGCATGTCAAAGAACCATGGGGTGGAGTATTTTGGATTATACAAATCGGGACAGGAAAAAGGCCATAGATATGGGATAAATAGAGGAAGGCAAAGAAAAAGTTGGTCTGATGACATAATAAAATAGCAGGTCCATTATGGTAAAGAATAACACAGTCAAGACAGGACTCAAGAGAGCTGGAGTATTCCTTGTATCACACAGACACGCCACCCAATAAACACAAATAAAAATTATATATATTATTACTAATTATAAATATACATAGTTGGTAATAAAAAATGATTTTTTTGTAGTTTGATATACACTGTGGATACGGATTCCGTCACTTTAACAATTAAAATAAACGAAGTTTCCTATGGTATATTAATACTCATAAAGTTATAAATACTTATGTAAGTATACTTATACTTAAAACAATTTACCATTATATAAATTATGTTTTGATACGATTATAAATATAAATTTTATACAGGTTATATTTAATTAAAAAAAAAACTTGATATATAAATTTTATATTGTATACTGTATTGTATTGTAAATTTTTTTCAAAATAATAAATAATCAATTTCAATTTGATTTACTTTTGTTAATTTTACTTTATTTCTGTGATAACACTTTTATACTTTTCAAACTTAATTGTGACTGAAACAATCTCATAAATAGCTTGCTACTTATCTAAGCTCTATATTTTTAACAAGACGTCAGTCATACTCGTGTCAATCTTTCATTAGATAAATAATATTTTATGTTTTTGGTGTTATTTCAAAGTAAGATAATAAAAATATTAGATGGAACAGGATACAAATGTCGAGGGTTCGAATGAATTATTATATTTTTATTCAAATGTTTTAAAAATGTGAATCATCTTGGAGAACATATTTCCAAAAGGAAAACATTCATAGATTTAAAGCGACGTAGGATAAACAAAATATTATTTCTATCCTAAAGTGCAAAAGATTATATTATTGTTATACTGATCATGTTGCTCAATTAAAGCTATGCACTTCAAGCTTTAGCTCTAGGGATATTCCGTCTGACACAATTGTTACATAGCTAAATTGCCTCCCAGTTTGCTAAGTGATCTCAAGATTCATGAGAAATTCATGCTCTACTATATTATCTAGAATTGTATTAAATTGCACTAATTTGACAGAATCTATGACGTGTCAGTACTTCACGCTATTTTTAAAAACAATTTTGAAATTAAGAATTGGTCTTAAGAACAGTTTACATATATTTTGCTTAAAATCGATTTCTCCGGTTCTGATTTTCAGTTACATATACATAATACATACAACTGTAAATAAAACTGTAGACGGGACGGAGGAGTAAAGAGCAGTCTACAAATAACTTAATCAATAACCACCTGGCTGGAGTGAACAGCGTACACTGTCTGATCTTGTTTTGAAAAAAATCAAGTAATTTGATTTTTTGACCTGTTAGCTCAGGTGTATAATTTAGATATGCCCGTAATATGCCTTTTGTAATTATTTTTAATTTTGTCTAATAAAAATATATTTATTAACATAACGTACAGTATTATCTAAATAAATTAAATGACTATGATGTATAATTATATAAGAAAATCCCGAAATCACGATACAATTTTAACTAATATTATATCACAGCAAAAAAAAAATAAAATAAAAAGACTGATAATTACTTACTATTTCATTATAATTTGATTACACTTGTTACAATTAAACATAAACTATTTTATTAGGTACATATGAAATTGGCGTTTGGTATGGGAGAAACAAAAAGTCGAATATTTTTTAATACAATATATTTATTTAAACAAAGTATGAACCATTATTTTCAATGCACTTTTGCTATCTCATAGGTAATTCGTTCCCTTTAATCAATCAAATCAAATCAATCAAATCTTTCAAGGTGGCTTGGACTGCCCCATCGGAGTTGAATTTATTCCCTTGCAACAAGTTATTCAAATTTCGAAAAAAATGGTAATCTGTGGGGAAGTACGGTGAATGTGTTAACCATTCTGATTGAAGCTCTTCTAATTTGATAGCCGTCTGTTGTGCAGTGTGTGGTCTAGCATTGTCGTGAAGCAGTAGTGGTGTAGAGCGATTGACCAGCGTCCGTTGTTTAGCAGCTATTTTTTCCATCATGGTTTGCAATTGCTGACAATAGACGTCTGTCGTAATCGTATAGCCAAATTTGAGAAAACTGTAAAGAATGACACCGAAACTGACTAGTACCTGTGTCCGGTGGTGGACTCCCCAAACGCTTACTAGTAACTTCTCTTGGATCATTTTTCGCTTGGGGCAAGATTTGGCTGGCTTGCCAGGGTCCAGCCATTGCGATTATATCCATTACCACACTGATTGTGCCGGTTAATGTAAGACAGCAGTCGATGCGCGTGTGCCAGTTTGCTTCACTCAATTCGTGAGCCTTTTAAGCTTTTATTTTATTTTATAATAAGAGTTTGATCACTAGAACCACAGCCTGTGGCTAACTTGGACGTGGATTGCGATGGCTCCAATTTATACCAATTTCATTTTTTCCTTCCATAACCTATAATTATGTATATATATATATATATATATATATATATATATATATATATATATATATATATATATATATATATATATATATATATATATATATATATATATATGTGGTGCGCCACAATATCCTACGCCATTATTCACGGATGGCCTAGCTGGTAGCTGAGAGCCTTGTAGATTTTAGCCGAGTTGCCATTAAGGGCAACCCTTACTTTTAAGTGGTCTATGGTGACAGGGGGCACATGCCACGTGGCTCGCTACCTTCATCTCTCTCTGGAACTAGAAATACATGAGATATAAATAATATATTTTACATTACATTAGTAGGTAGTCTTTCAATGATATATTAGAAGTACCTGCTCACGGCTTCACCCGCCTGATTGATGTTATCGGATTTACTCTAGTATAGTATAATTGAACTTCCAGTTTTGCCTACCAGGGAAAATAATGAAATATACATATGCATACAAATGAAAATTATATATGCAATATTTTGTCTAGGCGGATACGTGCACGCTATAATCCAATCCGTTAGTCTGATAACCCATTTTTCCCCGGTAAATACCGATCCCGCGGCAATTTTCGGATATAAATATCTTGCTTCCCAACAATCTCTATCTTTTCGACGAAAGTTCAATAAATATCGTTTCAGTAGTTATTGCAATATACGGATAGACAGATAAACAGATAAAAATAAAAAATAAATATTTTTTAATGTTTTCCACTTGAAAAACCGTTATTTTAATAACACATATCACATATTGCCCTTACATGCAAAAAATATTGTAAAATATCTTAAGATTTGTAATAAATAAGAAAACAAATATCTATTCATAAATCAGGAATTACTTTAAGCTATTATTAAAAAGCATATTTTTTTCTAGCTTACATGAGATAACAATGAATAAAGATAATATCATTTAACTAATTGACTCGTTAGTGACACGAGTTCGCACAGTATTCTGGTTCTATATTCAAAAAGGCAGCTTTTTCCACGGATCTCCCTCGAACAGGTGGTCAGTACCCAACTAGTAACAATTATTTAACAACGATGCGACGGAGACCCAGTAGTTTTACGTCTATTTTTAGTAATTTCGAGCACGTCGCTTGTAAATACGTTAACTGTTTTACAAATTATTAATGAATTGACACATACATAAAATGAGAAAAATAATTATAATATATTTAAGATTCAGAACAGGTTTATTAAAAAAAATAGCAATCAGGCAATAATTAACATTTATATAATAACTTTTATACAAAATATCATTAGTAACTTAATTTCAACAACGACGGACACTAAAATCAGCAGCAACAGAAAGAGACCACCAATGTAACTCAAATGTGTACTTACATAAATAATTATCCAGCAATTATGACAATTAATTAAATAATACATATCACAACGACCACGGCCGTACTGTTCGAAATCCAAGAGAATAATACGCTTTGTTAGTGAGTCATCTGGTTTTATTAAGTTGTCATTCTCGTCAGTGGAGGGTAGATGGAGATTCCTAACTATATAAACGAAGAAGCAGTGTGCTACAGTGTTTTCAGTTAAGTTGTGCTGTAGGAAGTATATTAAATCTATACTTTAAATTATACAGATGACGAGTTAATTTGATTTAACGTGCTAATCTAAGAAACTAGTCATTGAAATTGATAAATTAATTTTATATTGGATAGTCTATTCGTCGAAAAAGGCTTATGGGGTATAATTCATCAGGTCAGTCGTTTCACTTAACTCATAATAATTTTTACTTTAAACACATAATGGCTGTGTTTTGATTACAGTTGCATATAAACTTTTTTCCATCTATTACAAACGATTAACCAGTACAATGCACTGCACTGCACGACAAAACGGAATAAAAAAGTCTGTAACATGTAACAAGAGGTACAAAAATAATTTTTATTGTATTTTTCGCATCAATACAGCTCTACACGTGAAAGCGCGTAAATATAAAAAATATATGTAATAAATAAGAACTTTGTTTAATTACTTAGCAGAAATGAAAGATGTAGATGTAGCGAGTAAAGAGCTTAAGCGTTAATTGAAAATGAAATTTATGTGTTACGTCGCCAGTGCAATATAAATTCCTCGTCTTAGCACAAATTCAATTTAATTTGCGTTAATAAGACTCTTGACAACTGTTGAGTGTATTGCAGTATATAAACAGTAGGTATTTAGGTTATGATGTACGTATTACTAGAATTAAACTGAATTACTCTATGTATATCAAAAAAGTACAGTAAAGTAGTATAGTATAAATATTGCAATGGGATGTCGTAGTTATAACATTTGAAAACAAACGTAGTTCAGCATTTTAAGTGAAGAATAAATGACGAAGATTTTAAGAATGTAGTATTATTTTTAAACCTTCGCCTAACAGTAACCATATAATTAAGTCTTAAAAATACATGTTGATTATTAATACTATTAATGCTATTAGTTAACATAGTGTGAGATTATGCAGTTAAAATATTGAATTCGTATAAATTGGCTCTATGCCAGGATCATATAGATGTGTCAACTTTAAATGCTAGCAGTAGACTGCCAACATGTGGATGATTAAATAAGAGATACTTAAAAAGGTACATTTTTTTAGAATATCAATAGAAGTCAATCGTATACCTTATACAATATAGACTTCAGAATCTAGTGAATATACGTTAGTTACCCTATACATATTCAGTATCCTTATATGAAATTATTTAATTAAAATTATTAAGTGTGATCTAGTAACATAAACAAACGACGAATAAAAGACTTCGTTTCCTTTCATATTCACCGCTGAAATGAAAAGTCTTCCAAGAACAAAGACATTAAAAAAAGCTTTTTTGCGTTCCAGCAATTATAATATCAAAAGAATTCCGTTTTGGCTATTAAAATATTTTCTCGATAAATTTTGTTAACAAAATGCTACTAAATAGGAATTATAATAGAAGGCATGATCAGTTTTGTAACAATTTGTTTTTTTTTTATGTGATATATAATTTTTTAATGTGTTTTTTTGCACACTATATCTTTAAATATGGGTCATCTATCTTATATGGAAAGAAGAACATTTTTATGATTTTAAAGTGTTAATCCACACTAAGGATAGAAAAAATACTTAAACATATAACAACCTGAACGCAGCGGGAATTGTTTGGGTAGCGGAAATTTGTAAAAATCTCTCTACGGAGATGCTAACACCGTAATAACTTGTATAAAAGCATATAAGAATTTCGACGCAGCGTGATATAGAATGAAGCATGGCTTAGTGGTCAGAGCGCAGATTCAAATCCTGCTGCGTTAAAGCTTTTATATGTTTTCTTTAAATAAAGAACGATATTTAGACATATGTGAAAATTTAACGTAGCGGGACTAGAACTCTTTGAAGCCGTTTCAGCGCTCTAGCCAATTACGCTAATGAGATAAAGCAAATTTCATGATTCTACTCGTATATGAGATATATGACTCATATATGATAAAAAAGAGTAAGTAAAAAAAAGTTTATTAAAAGCTTCGCAGTGTTTCCAATTAGCGCGTAAAGCGAACACAAAGTACCTTAACACAATTTTCTCTTCGCTTGCCATGTGGACAAAGGTGAATGTAAAAAAAAAAAAATATCTTCGTTAAAATGAAACGTACTATATTTTTTATTAATACTAATTAAAAATAAAGATTTAGTTCCTTCTTTATATATCTATCAAAGTTAGTATATAAGTGTGTATTTGTCTCTATGTCGCGTTGTGAAATTCTATTTTTCAACAAATTAAATCTTTCCAATAAGCTTTGTAACATTTGATGGGTACCGATTGTTAATCATTATATTTTGCTGAAGCTGGGAACAAAGAAATGTGGACGCAAAAAATCTGTCAAGACATTGGTCATTTCTCATAGAGAGAAAAAAGAAATACCTGCGTCACATTAACTGCGCACATAAATCTTTGTTGCCCAAAGGATTTTTTCTTTTTCAGACATAATTTGTAGCTAAGTAATACCTAATAATAGTAATGCGTAATTACAAAAAAAGAAGGAGGTTCTAAGTTCGACATTAATTTTTTATGTATATATATAAAAAATACTATTTTTTTTTGCTTTGAAAGACCGTAATTTCAAGGTAGATCTGCTCTCACCACGACAGGATCTGATAAAGGAATTCTAGAAAAATCTAAGGAAAAGAAAGAATACTATACGCACGTAAATCTAATTTGTGGTCCTTGTAGTCTAATTAATATTGCTGAGTTGGTGATGACAAGACAGACAATTCTTCAAGATTTAATAGTTATGAGAATAATTTTTCAAATATTATAAGGACGTATAGACTTCTAGTCTACTAGTAGTCTTCTAGTAGTTATGTACTATTGGTTTATTCACGTAAGATGTAGATAGACTGTATTTCAACAATAAATTCTTGCTAGTTCATATTGACTTGTTTGCCAACGATAATACCTAACTTAATTATTATTCTATAAATTCATAATTCTATTTATAAAATAAATATTTATAAAATAAATATTAATAAAATAAATATATTATTCTAGCACCCTGTAATTTCTACGTTAACAAACCTACATAACAATATAGATTAATGTAACACATGATTACTTAAGCATTAAATATCAAGTTTTACTTTGTTTGGGGCTTGGCACTGATAAATATTAAATGATAAATATTAAAACAAGACGAATATAAATGTAACCCAACTATGAATGATTTTGTTCCATGTATGTTTTAGTTCCATGTAAATTTCAACAAAATATTAAAGTTAACTTTAAAATAATACCTTTAAGTAAATATACCTTAATGTACTTTTACACTAATAAAAAAAGTTGAAAGTAATATTTTACACAACAATTTTATACTGCATATTTTTTGTATATCTACTGGACTGATATATTGTGACCTTTTAAAATCCTAATACATGTTCGATAGAGTAACCTAAAGTAATTCGATGACATTTGATAGATACTTTACAAAATAAAACTTAAATTAAAATTTAAATATGTATACGTGCAAGAATTGATCGTTATTGTTACTTAAGTGCTATTCGTATGTGTTACTTAAAAACTATATATATCGTTCCAATACCAGCTCTTACCTGTGGCTTCAAATGAATAACTAAGAGATATGTATGATACGTGAGTCCTGACGCATTCCATTTATTTCAAGTGCCCGAGGTAACTGTGTCCACATGTACAGTAGACTGGACGAAACGATTATTGTGATGTCTATAGTTTTCCACAATAAATGGACCATCCAATATAAAGATATCCTGAAAAATTAGAAGTCCATGAGTATAGCTTTTGAGGTTCAACGAGTAAAATGAACTCTTCAACTTTATTATATAAATATAGAGATATTGTAATTATCTATGTACTTGTGAAAATATAATACACTGTATAGAATAAATAGACGCAAATTTAATTTCAAAGCTATATTAATTGCATAATTTCTTGTTTAAAAAAGGGCTTGTACAAAATAAGTAAGCTGTGAGCCGTGATAGTTAAAGAGATTTGTAGAGTATTCAAACATTTATTATAACTTCTTTTGAGTATATCGCAATAAATAAAAAAAAATATTGGAAGTTATTTATTAGAAATATCTATTTTTTTGAATTTCCTTAGTGAATTTACTTAAAATATTTTTTTAGAATATTGTAGGTACTACTCCTAAACATACTTAGAACAGAATAAGGTATACAAAGGTACATGTCAAGTGTTGATGAACAAAAAATGTATCGATTTTTTTTCTTTTTAACAACCCCAGAATTTTAACAGAAGAATTAGAATAGAAATAAATCAAACCCACAACGGCACCTTCATATATATGTACGTCTATATTTGTAACATCAATAAATTACAAATATTATAAAATATCATAATCATTATATTATTTTATGACATGATATTGATAATTCACACGACAGGAAATTGTATACTAAAATTTTATCTTAAAATTGCTTTGGTCATACTATATAAAATGAACTATGTAGAAACGATGTCAATCACATTCTAAATATTCTTCATTGGGGAACGGTAAGAATAAAATATAATTTCTAACTTATTACATATTTAATTTGATTACAGAAGTTAACACATTACAGATTATTTTAAAAAAAGTGAACTTAACACTATTAAATAAATAAATCGTTCTATTTTGTTTCAGCTCAATTAAATATGAGGACTCTAGCTGTATTACTTGCCGTTATGGTAGTGGCTGCTGCCTACCCTTTGCCTTTGGTGCAGATTATATTAAATATTGATACCACTAGAAATGTTAGCCCAGTTCCTCATCCCGTTAAACCTGAAATACCTTCTAAGCCTGAGTCTAGTGAAGAACACGATGAGCCTATTTTAGTACTAGAGCCTGAATCTAGCGAAGAAATTGATGGTTCTGATCCAGTAGTAGGATCTGAATCTAGCGAGGAACCCAGTGGACCTGTTATAGAATCCTGTACTCCTGTTATAGAATCAGAATCTAGCGAGGATATCAGCGAGTCTCCTCCGGTTGAAGAATCTGAATCAAGCGAGGAAGGCAGCGAAGAAGCCAACGAGTCTACTCCAGTTGCAGAATCTGCATCCAGCGAGGAAATCAGCGAGTCTCCTCCGGTTGAAGAATCTGAGTCAAGCGAGGAAGGCAGCGACGAAGCCAATGAGTCTGCTCAAGTCACAGAATCTGCATCCAGCGAGGAAATCAGCGAGTCTCCATCGGTTGAAGAATCTGAGTCAAGCGAGGAAGGCAGCGAAGAAGCCAATGAGTCTGCTCAAGTCACGGAATCTGCATCCAGCGAGGAAAACAGCGAGTCTCCATCGGTTGAAGAATCTGAGTCAAACGAGGAAAGCAGTGAATCAGCTCCAGTCATAGAATCTGAATCCAGCGGGGAACTCAGTGATTCTGCTCCAGTTGTTGAACCTGAATCTGGCGAAGAAACAAGCGAGTCTGCTCCAGTTGAAGAATCTGAGTCAAGCGAGGAAAGCAGCGAATCAGCTCCAGTCATAGAATCTGAATCCAGCGAGGAAGGCAGTGAGACTGCTCCAGTTGTTGAACCTGAATCTGGCGAAGAAGCAAGCGAGTCTGCTCCAGTTGTAGAATCTGAATCAAGCGAGGAAGTCAGTGAGACTGCTCCAGTTGTTGAACTTGAATCTGGCGAAGAAGCAAGCGAGTCTGCCCCAGTTGTTGAATCAGAATCTAGCGAGGAAATCAGCGAGTCTCCTCTGATTGAAGAATCTGATTCAAGCGAGGACAGCAGTGTATCAGCTCCAGTCATAGAATCTGAATCCAGCGAAGAAGGCAGTGAGTCTGCTCCAGTTGTTGAACCTGAATCTGGCGAAGAAGCAAGCGAGTCTGCTCCAGTTGTAGAATCTGAATCCAGCGAGGAAGTCAGTGAGTCTGCTCCAGTTGTTGAACTTGAATCTGGCGATGAAGCAAGCGAGTCTGCTCCGGTTGGAGAATCCGAGTCAAGCGAAGAAAGCAGTGAATCAGCTCCAGTTATAGAATCTGAATCTAGCGAGGAAGTCGGTGAGTCTGTTCCAGTTGTTGAGCCTGAATCTGGCGAAGAAGCAAGCGAGTCTGCTCCAGTTGTAGAATCTGAATCCAGGGAGGAAGTCGGTGAGTCTCCTCTGGTTGAAGAATCTGAGTCAAGCGAGGAAGGCAGCGGCTCATCTCTAGATGTAGAATCTGAATCCAGTGAGGAAGTCAGCGAGTCTGCTCTAGCGGTCAAATCTGAATCCAGCGAGGAAGTCGGTGAGTCTGTTCCATTCGTAGAATCTGAATCCAGTAAGGAAGTGCGAGAGTCTGCTCCAGTTGTGGAATCTGAGTCTAGCGAGGAAGACAGCGAATCTACTCCAGTTCAAGAGTCCTAGACCTTGACTAACTTGCTACTAGGACTTGAATTTGCGAATTAGATCCTTGAAAAAATCTTTTTGATACCCGTGAATATTTGCTTTGTTTAGTTCATATATTTTTTATATGTCTAGATAAAAATAAATCAGTATTTATTGTAAAATGTTTACTTTTATTTTTACAATTATCAACTAATTTGTTTTTAATACATACATTGATAATACATTATTTAATGCTTTATTTTATATTTTAACTTCATATGTTCCTATATTTTTCAATTATTTTAAGAAAATATTTATATTACCAGTATGATTATATTAGTATTTTTAGAGTTTCGTACCCCGAAAGAAAAAAATGGAACCTTAATAGGATCACTTTATTTAATTTATTGTCATTCAAAATTATCTGAAATGTCTGCTGCGATTGATTCTACAAATCACATTCTTTTAAATATATCCAGATGGAGTACGTCTGTTGGACTGCAATTAAATCCAAATAAGACTCAGGCAATAATTATGGGTAGTCCAAAGCTTATTCGTAAACTTAACGTGGTCACCCTACCTATTTAATTTTTCAGTGGTTAAATAATACCAGTCAAAAAGCCGTTAAAAATCTCGGAATAGTTTTTGATCAAAATATGTCGTGGGATCCGCAGATTGGCGAAGTGAGCAGGAAGATGTTTGCATCAAATAAAATTGCGTTAGCACAATCTCTCCTTATACCAATTCTTTATTACGCTGATCTGCTCATGTTATCTGATTTAAAAGAGGAGCAGTTAAACAAACTTGAGCGGCTACACAATCTTGCTATTCGGTTCATATTTGGGCTAACAAAGGTTGACCATGAATCCGACTTTCGTAAAGGCTCCCAATTCGTCTTCGCGGGTATACTCACACTCTCCATCTCCTTTTCTGTGAACTGATCGCGATCCATTCCCACAGATCCAACCCCACCTTATCTAAATGTGCGTTTCCAATTTTTGGGGTGGTCCCATCCTCGTAATATCCGCTCAGATCAAAGTTTTACTTCTACAGGAAAGTTTTACTTCTTCCTTTTACAGCAAATCCTTCACAATAAAAACAACAGCTTCTCGTCTCTGGAACGATTTGTCTCTGAATATCAGACAGCCAAAATATTTTTCTTATCGACTTTTAATTTCTTTTTAAGTTTTACATTACTGCTTATATTTGTGTAATTTGTATGTGTTCTATGCATGTATGTATGTATGTATGTATAGTTATTAAATATATATTTGTTTATTAGCAATACTATTACTACTATTAGTATATTATAATTATTTATTATTATTACTATTTTCATTAAATTTATTGTTCACATCCCCAAACCTTTACGTCGGATGCCTTAAGGTTGCCTGGATGAGTTCGCTATTTTGGCGATAAGGTCGCCTTTTGTACTTGTCTTTTTTTGTGTATTACCTTCTTCATATTATTTATTAGGTGTACAATAATGAATATTATTATTATTATTTATTGTCTGTCTGTCTGTCCATCTGCTAAGGTCGTTAACTGAAAAACATGTGGAAGAATCAACATGACATCAATGTAAAATATCAAGATCTGTGCTCTCTGGAAGCACGGAAAAATTTTACTTCTGTACTAACGCAATCAAAAGATACTAGGGTTTTAAAGGAAATTTGTTTATTGCTGCATTTGTATGAAATTTCCCGGGTAATCAAAATCTATAAGGTATTTTCCGTGGACTTGCCAACGCCGCAACAGTTCGCTTGTATCGCTTTGTGTCAACCTTTGCGACACTAAGTCTTATACCGACATCGGTTAACCCCGGTCGAACCCCGACAGTCGCGATAAACATCATGTATCTTCAGTCCAATCTAATCGGACATACATATAACAGTGTAATAATATTGTAATTTTTGTCAAAGCTCACTTTGAGCCACCATGTGTATCACCCCTGCACATATTTGCTTCACAAGAGATTCACTCTTATCGTGACCTTATAGAATTGAAGAAATTTTTCTCCCTTCATATGCGGCGCGATTGTTAGGTTATTCTGGAACGATTTCTGTAATACACGAACAATTCGTATATATAACACAAATATTTCTATATAAATGATGATGAGTTTATTTATGTTTCTTTATGTATCATACATATGTACATACCGTTACATTATCAACTTTTGTAAGTTCGATTTTGAATTTAGTTCTTTGTTGCATGTAAATATAATGAGAAAATAAAAAATATTATAATTAATTATTTAACTTAGTCTCATAAGTGTGATCTTTTTTTTTTTTTCTTCGCTGGGAAATGCCTTTTACGCAGACCACCCATGTGATGGGTTGGGTGGTACTGTGGGAGTCATCGGTACAGTACAGTACTCGATACTACCTACTAAAACCCAGCGGAACCCTCTTCACCTCTGTGAGATGCCGTAGGATCGGTTGAGCATTCTACTGCGACGCCTCGGTGACAGGCCCGCCTGCTACGAGCCACTATCGTCTTTACGGTTCTCTGAGGTTCCAAGGGTATCTGGAGCCTCCACGACTTGGAAGAGGAGGATCACAAGAATCCCGTAGTATCCACTCTAGGGTAGGGGGAGATGGACTTCTTGAAAGTGCCTTCTCCATCTCCTTGACCTCCGGCGGCGGAGAGGGTCTACATTTGCACTGGACTCACGTGCCCGCTCTGCGGCCTCCTTCAATGCGACAACAAATTCGCAGAAGGACACCATCGCAGACCAGCTTCTCTCACAATCCAGCATGGCCCCTACCACATTGGAAAGATAGAGGTCACCACCCACTACAGTCATCAAAGCCCAGCGTTGTGGGGATAACAAGTATGATCTGTGCCATCTGATTTTCATTTACCGATTAACCCATTGTTTTCTTATTTTTTGTGGTTTAGCTTATCTATTGTGGTTCTACATCAGCTGTTCTTTCTTACTCCTTAATTTGTATATATCAAAATGTTAATTAATAATATACATCACGCTATACAATATTTTTTAAGACGCCATTTTCTTTTCTCATATAATTCAGTTAAACATTATGGTGTATCTAAGATGTTTCAGATTTTTAATTTCCATATGTCAAGAGGAAATTCTCATCACGCAGAAAGTAGTTTTCATGATTCATCATTTTTGCTATGGTAGCGTTTCATTATTTTTTTATAATTCAGCTGGCCTGCTTTGGTTTTGCATTAGGTGTGCCAGAATTCAAAATAAATTATAGCCTGTCCAGACGTAACAGCTACATCATAAATCCATTCAATATTTTCCAAGATGTATGTGCCTATACAGACAGATTTTTTTTTAAATATACATCTATATTCTATTAGTGTTTTTACATCTCCTTGCATCTTATTTTTTACATCTCCTTGCGTTTTATCATGAAAATATTCAATGTACAGACACAATTTTTCTGTTTTATAACGATGAATGATTTGCCTCATTAGTACTGTAGGAATGTTTCGACTTCACATTGTTTCGTTCACATTGTTTATATATATATATATATATATATATATATATATATATATATATATATATATATATATATATATATATATATATATATATATATATATATATATATATATAACTGAATATTCGTATTTACTTAGATGATTATTATTAATTTATTAAGTATTGTATTCTGTTTTATTGTATACTAGCGAAGCACTCGCACCTTCGCCGCTTTAGTAAACTTAGATATGTTATACGAAATTCAGTTTAGTATACTCATATTTACTTTAATATATTATATAATTATTAATAGTATAAATTTTCCTCTGAAATCGTATGTATTGGTTTCTTGCATGAAAATGATATCTATATAATAATAGTTATATATATTAAGATATTACAAGATTTTTATCTAAAATAAAAGTACTGCATATTACATCAGCTACCTGCCAGTGAAATTCCCGTCAAAATCGGTTCAGTCAGTTTGGAGAGTAGCTGGAACAAAGAGACAGACAGACCGACAAAAAGTGCAAACAAAAAATATTTTGGTATTGTACTGTATTCATATTATACTTGTAGTAAAAAGTCGAGGAAAGAGGAGGGGTGCTCTCATCTGTAATTAAACTTCATTCTTTCATGTTTATTGTTTTATTTATAACTAGCGACCCGCTCGCGGCTTCGCTTGCTAAGTAAAGTGAACACCGTTAGTTTTAAAATTTTGTACCTACGACATCACACTGCAATTCTTCGTTTTTTTCGTATATAGGTGTATTTTATGTATGTATCTTTTATGTATATCTTTTCGAATTCTTCTTTTTATTATTTAAAATCGAACATACAATGTATATGTTTCTTACATAAAAATATATGTATATAAATTAAAAAGATAATTTAATATGCAATATTTTTGTAATAAATATATGATATTAAACTGACATGTGTAAGTTTCTAGTTTATTACATATATTTATTCGATAATCTATCTAGTAATCGACGTAATTTGTAAAAATACTTCATTACATTTTTAAATACTTAATATTGGTCTTCGAAAGTAATTTTAAGCTACCTACCAATAGAAGGTATTATATCATAAACAACTAAATTATCTACTTATCGATGTCTTTATAATAAACATAAATCAATTAATTAAAAATTATTATTAAATGTTGTATTTTAAATTATGTATATTCATATCATTAGATTATTTTTAAATCCAAATTTCGTAGGCCTGTCTTAAACTCTAAAAACTAAAAAATATCATATTGAAAAACTGATTTAATTTACTCATGCGTAAATATACTAAAATATTAAATTATTGATTTGGATCTGTATCCATTTATCATGTGGGATACATACAATTTTTTATGCATGAATTCGTGTTTTAGTGGATGAATTTTTAGAAATAATTTTATTATAATATAAATGTAATATTGCAATTATTAAATTAAAACGTGTAATTTTTTAGCCTGTTTATATTTTCATTTGACAAATACATGTTACAGCACAGATTGAGGCAGTTTTTAAACCATTTGTATAAATTTCAACAACTAATAAATTACCAATTAATTTTACCAATATAAAAAATGACGGTGTAGAATATCTTTATATACATGTCGGAGAGGTCATTAATACAGAAGCTCAATTGACAACGAGGCGCAAGCGATACGTCATTGCTTGAGCAGAATTCGTTCTTCGGTTCGTGTGGGCCTAGTTTTTAAGTAAATGACGGGACTCAGCACTCCTTTACTCCTTAGGTAGGTATATATATTGTGCAGAAGTCGTCCTCATGCTAAAAGATTCAATTACATGATGAACCTTTCCTTTTATTTGGAATAATACTGCTCCCAGGCCAACTGCACTTGACTCAGTATGTAATTCCCTACGTAGTCCTTCTTGGAATATGGTTAGAAGTGGTGCTGTTCTGATATAGTCATGATTTTAGGACGTACTGCTTCATGTTCTTCATTGTGTAATGGTATCATTTCTGTAGAGCAATCATGTATGAAGCTGCGAAAATAGCTAGCTAGACCGTTAAACTGTCTTAGTTGTTTTATTTCAATTGGTCGAGAAGATCTGGCCAAAGCTTCAACATTCGATGGGCTAGGCCTTACTTACAATGATTTCAAGATACTCAATGACAGTCTTCATAAGAGAGCTTTTCCTTATATCAATTTCCTTTTCACTTCACTTAAATTTAGTAACAATATTGAATCAACTATAATTACAACTTTTAATAAGCAGAGGTGTGCTTAGTCTGACTGCATTTTTTTTGGTCAAATGGTATAAGTAACTTTGAAGTCGGGTGATTGATGATTCACTTGTTTACTTCCCTTTTGACACGTGCGGTGCACAGCTGTAGTTTATATTTCCAAAAAGTTTCGTTTTATGCGCCGATATATAATATTATATATATATATATATATATAATTATATATATATATATATATTATATATATATATATATATATATATTATATCTATATATATATATATATATATATTATATAGATATATATATTTTTTTTTTCTTTTTTTTTTTTTTTTAACGTGGGTAGACTTTTATTATACTCTTCAATACTACAATCATCAATTTGTAAAAATGTTTAAACGCGACATAAGTAGATTTGCCAACCCCAACCATTGAGAAAACAAGAATTCGTAACGACTTCTCTTCGTTTGCGGTTCTCTTCGTTTCGTTTGCAAGTTGAAATAACTTGCAGATTTCATTTCAGTTGCATCTTACAATATTATATTAACGTATATACTTAAATATAATGTTTCTTACAATACTTTAAACATAAGTTGACAGAGGAAAATAAGAAACGTTAAAACAAAATTGTTACTGATAATTAATATTCCAAATATTATAAATTACATATTATATCTCAGTTCATATCTATATTTATTGATTACTTTAATGATTTTTAAAGTTTTAATCCACACTAAGGATAAAAAAATTACTTAAAGAAAGCATATAAAAATTTGAACGCTGCGGGGTTCAAACCCGCGCGGGTTTTGACGCAGCTCTTGGCATGCGTTACTCATGGCAGTGGCCAGAGGGCTTGGATGGTTTCCATGAGGCGGATTCAAATCCTGCTACGTTCAAATTTTTTTATGTTTTCTTTAGGTATATATTTATTGATTTCATCCTATCGATTATCAACTGACAGGGGCAAAGAACTGGACATAATTTGTATCACAGAACATTGTTTGTCAAAACTCATATATGCTTTTTACAACTTATTACAATGTTAACATCTCTGTAGGAAGTTTATTACAAATTTCCGCAACTCAAAAATTACTGTGAATCAAATCATCTTACTATCAACCCAATCTCCTTGCAGAGATGCTTACAACGTATTATGTGGCCCTCCTTGTAGCATTGAAGTAGATAAATTTCATAATTCTAAGCCAACTAAGTACAATTTAAAAACGTTGACAAACTTAGCTTTGAGGTCGTATGCACACGTTTTTTATGAAACGAACTATATACATAACTTGGTAATAGTTTATCTTTAAGTCTAATTTCCGGAGCTTTTCCTTTGTTTGTACTATAAGTTCTACCTTATTGCCAAATTTCATAACTCTAGGTCAACGGGAAGTACATATAGGTTTTGATTACGCGGCTATTTTCATGCAAAATGCCGGAAAAAATTAAGCATAGTCGCTAGTATCTTTTGATACTGCACTTGATACCTCCACAATATTCAGAGAACATGATCTGCCTGTCTGTCTGCCTAGACAACAAAGAGATCCTATGAAGGTTTCGTTTTTTTTCTTTTGAAGTATGAAACCCTAAAAACTACAACTGATGAAGATCTTGTCAGAAATAACAATTAGACCAATAACTAGTGATAAAATCATTACTTTTTACTGTAAAATAACTGAGAAAATCTCAAATTTAGCAATAACAAATGAAATCTAACGTTCACTTAACCGTTAGTGTTGCAATAGCCGTACTGTTGTATCGTAATGAAGTCTTAAAGAGTACATTCTACATACTTCCACAGTTTAATTATATTAAATTTTGAACATCTATTTATTCAATTAGTTAACAAAATTTTTGAGATATTTAACAATATGTATAACTTGGACATTTAGGTGGAGAGGTTTCCACTGGGTTTTAGTAGGTAGTATCGGGTTCATTTATTGGTGAGTCACACAGCATCGTTCATCCGTACGGCATATTTGGCTTGCGCAAGGTGCATAAAATGCGCAAGGTATCACAGCGTTAAAAAAAAGAAAAAGAAAAAAAGGGTGAGATTATAGGGTTAAAATATTAAATATGTTATGTTATTTACTATATTTCTAGGTTACGATATTATGATGCGTCAACTTTGAATGCTAGCAGAAGCCTCCTGACATTTAGAGACTTTTAACAAAGGCAAAATTTCTATAGATGTACTCTACTGAATCAAATAAACATAATACGCTAAAATATCTTTTTACAGGTGACCGATGTCATCATGGCAAGATTTATATATTTGTCATCTAACATACCATGGAACAACTTCCATGCAACAACATTTTGTCTTGCTCGGCTTTTACAATTTTAAAAATCCGAATAATATCATGCTCTGCTTGTTGTAGAGTAAGGAGCCAGTTTTCCTGTTCTATTATATAAATATTGACACATGGATTATCATGTGCTGTAACGGATAGTGTGGTGTTTCCACTAAGAGCGTCGACATGTCACATTTGGACGCCAGGACGATATTCTATTTCAAAAGTAAATTCAGAGATTTGCAGCAAATCTCTTTTTGTCAAGGTGGTTCAAGTGTATACCCAAAATATCATAAATTTGGCAATTAGTAAGAACTTATATTACAAAAAAACGGAAAAGTCCGAAATATTTAAATTTATAGGAAAAAAATCATCACAAACTTATCCTGTACTTCATTTCATGCAAAATGAGTGCATACAACCGCAATTTATGTTTGTCGACTCTTATTTGTTTTATTTCATTGACAATTTCATTTCATTGATTATAAAATTTGACGGAAAGTAAGAACTTACAGTATATATAATTAATATATTGATAATTTATAAGTTTAACGTAGAAAGAAACCATTGCAAACTTATATTTGTAGCTAATTTCATACTAAATGATACGGATACGACTGAAAATTTAAATTTGTTTTTTTTTTATAAATAGTGTTTTCCTCAGCGGAATTCTTACAATTATGAAATAGGTATGGAACCCTAGGTGCACCGATACTTTTTTGTGTAATTCATTTCATACAAAATTGGTGCCAACCAAAAGATAGAAGAGGTTATGTAGCAACATATAGGTTACTCGGCATCAGGATGTACGCTCACGATTACCGCGCTCAATAAAACTTTGCACATAAAATGATTAATGTGTATACATACATACATTTTTCATTATATTTTCATCGACAAAGTGATTCGAAAAGAAAAAATCGAAAACGTATTACATTAAATTCCAGATCAAGCGAGTGAAGCCATGAACTTTCTAGTCTATTACAATAATTTAATTAAAAGTGTTGTAGTCATAGCTAAGCTACTATAGTCAGAACACTTGTTACCGCAGTAAAAGGTACAGCTTATTCTATTTCTTCACCATGGGTACAAGTTGCAAGTCAAATTTTTCTGAGACAATTCTGAGGCTGTTGATGACTCACTCATGTACACATTAAAGATAGAATAAATAAAGATAATTTATATATAAGCTATTATAATATTATTATAATATCAGATAAAATTATTGTAATATCATATGAAATAGGGCAAAGCTTTGGTTGACTACTTAGTAAACATTGTTTAAATGAATTTACCAAAGTTGCTTTTAGCCAGTTATCAGTTCAATACAAAGAAAATTTTATCCATGAATGTAAATGAGCATATTGTACTATTGTACTATTACATGGAACTATTTAAGTGAACTTGAATTACATAATAAATTAAAAATTAAAGCTCGCTTATATTAGTTAGAAATGATGTCCGTTGTAAATCGCGACCTGATATAGGGGATCTCTCTGACAGACGGTCCATTGGATGGTCCTGCATGTAGAATTCAGCGTTGTCATATAAATTTAGAGTATAGATTACAATTAATCATATACACGTAAAAACAAAATACACTGTAGAAAAGAATCATATTTAATTTTTATTGTATAAATTTCTAATTTAAAAATAATATTTAAAAGCTGCTTTACTTTAAAAGCTTTCAGTATATAACAATAGTGAAAAAACTATAGTACTACAAAGTATGTATATATATGTACCTCTCTTTTCTTACCTATTTTTGTAATTGGACAGATCCTAGTGGCATGATATTATGCACTGGGTTTTCGTCGCCAATTGGAGACATCCTTTAAACATTATTTTACCTTATTATGACAGGTAATTTACTATTTAACTGTAAACAATCCTTAAGTAAGAAAGGCATAGAATCCACGACGGCGCCAATATACGTCTATTAATATTACAGGATATGATAAATTGTTACAATAATAATTTTATTTTACGACATAGTGTAAATTAATAATTCACACGACACTACAATTTTATCATAATGCCACTTTGATCATTTTATATAAAATGAAGTACGTAGAAACTATGTCAATGTATTCTAAATATTCTTTATTGGGGAAGGGAAGGGATAAAATATAATGTACATATTAATGGAAATTATATTTTATCCCTTCCCTTCCCTATTTGAATTTTTAAACAAATTAAGTGAATAAATTAATATGAAAAAATTAATGAAGCTTGAAATCGGAATCATAACATTAAATCATTCTATTTTGTTTCAGCTCAAATAAATCTGAGGACTCTTGCTGGATTAATTGCTGTTATAGCAGTGGCTGCTGCCTACCCTTTGCCTTTGATTGCAGATTGTATTGAAAATTGATACCACCAGTAATATTTGTCCAGTTTCTCATTCCGTTAAACCTGACCTACCTGACCTTCTAAGCTTGAATCTAGTAAAGAAAACGATGAGCCTACTTTAGTACTACAGCATGAACCCAGCCAGAAATGATGATTCTGTGGCAGTGGTAGAATTTGAATCAAGCGAGGAAGTCAGTGAGTCCGCTCCACATGTAGAGTTAGAATCTAGCGGCGAAGTCAATAAATCTGATTTTGTTGAAGAGCCTTAACCTAGCCAGGAAGATAATGAATCTGCTTCAGTAATAGAGTCTGAATTTAGTAAAGAAACCATTGAATCTCCTCCGGTTATTGAAACTGAAAACAGAGAGGAAATTACCGAGCCTGCTCCAGTTGTTGAAGCTGAATCTCGTGAAGAAGCAGGTGAGTTTACTCCAGTTCTAATCTGAAACTAGCGAGGAAACCGGCGGGTCTAAATATTGATGAAATGTTTTTGATACCTGAAAACATTATTGCCTTTGTCTATATTTATATATGTATATATATTCCTTTAAATGACTAGATCAAAATAAATCTACAGTACCTGTAAAATATTGACGGTTATTCATAATAACTGCGACTGTTCTTTAATCCAAATAATTATTCTAGTTTCTATTATAAATACAATAAATGATATATTTTTTCAGTGAAAGATAATTTAAAAAAATCATATTTAACGTATTCTTTAAATTAATGACTTGCCTCATCGTAGTAGTAATATTTCGACCCTACAGTATTTTGAATACTACTGTCACTATTATACTACCGTATATAATATTTCCTTTTAGTACAAACAGTGGAAATAGAAAACTGAAAGTAATTTTTTAAATTCTAATATTAAAGTATAGATATTTAGAAATTATGTTATAGAATTAAAATGCAATTAATCGAAGTCGCTCCAGGTGAGCGTGGATTTATAACTTGCAAATATACCGTATAATAAAAGTGGTCAAAATACTGTTTCAGTTCAGTAAAGGATATCTTTCAATAAATAATAACATTAAAACAACTACTTACTACTCGCAACTTCGTTCACGGGAACTTTATGATTTTCGTTCCGAATCTTTCGATTGTGATAACATATGTACAGTAATCTGTAAACAGAAAATGTAAGTACCACACTAAGTAAATTTTCCGAAGACATCTTTTCATTATTTATCATGGTTTGGCTGATATATTAGGGTTCTATATCAGATGTCTTCGAAAATTTATATAACTAATTTTCGAACATTTCCCACGTCCGTTCCAGCCCTAATAGCTATAAAATAAAAAAGTTTAATTCAAATCTGTTCAATAGTTCCGTAGGTGTGTGTACGAGTTAGGTTTTTTTCATTATTGTTAATATTATTTATAATTATTATGCTCCACGCTGTATCTCGCACATAGCAGGGTAGGCAGAAGAAACCATAGGTTGAAGGAACCTAGTGTTAAGACACTCCGTTCCCCACTTTCCACCATACAAGGCATTGCGTGTTGAGTGGCGGAACTCAACGCTACGCTTTGCCAGAGCGAAAACAAGGAAAATACTGCATTCTCCCTGAGTAGTATTCGAACTCACAAGCCGTCGTCTTTACAGGCAGACGCTGTGCCTCTGCACCAGGACGGTCCTCACAGTTAGGTTTTCACTATTTCATTTTATTAATAAATTAAAAGAGGTATTTATTTATGTTACTTTGTAGTCTGTGCTATATCTTTATGAGGTACATTGGTTTAGTAGAAGTTCAATTTTGACATAGGATTTATTAACATAAAGTATTCATCAGAATAATAACATTAATCATGTTGTAAACAATACCTTCAAACATTAAATTAATACATATTATGGATAATTGCATATGCATAAGTTTTCATTAAATCGTTGAATAAATTATATAAACAGAAAAAAATATTGGATTGCTTGGCAAAACGATTTTTTAGGAAATTTTCATATATTTATTTTTACGAGTCGAAGTTTTACGAGTTTTACAAAATGAATGTGTAAAGTAAAATAAATTTGCAAAGTAAATTAAATGGATGTTTTGTATTTCAGTATAAATTTCATGTATCATGAAATGTATACATGGCTTATTATGTGATTTTATGAACCGTATTCAGAACATTTATTTAAAATGTATTGAAGCATATCGTTAATTTATAGCTTGATTTTATAATTATATATTACATAAACAGATAGATATGTTCAATTTAATTTTGCTATCTGTTGTATTAAATTCTTTAAAATAATTGTCAGCACAAAAAACAGAAGAGTCGTGCCATTCGGTGTAGGTACTTTCTGTCAGAATTCAGACACTGTGTGGTCAAGTGGTGGAACTCAACGCCACGTATCTTACTTAGGGATATGAAAATAATAAATATCGGTCAAGTGTGAGTCAGATTCTCACACCGAGCGTTTCGAACCAACATCATCATAAATTATATATATATATATATATATATATATATATATATATATATATATATATATATATATATATATATATATATATCCGCGAACCCACCGTGAGAGGCCCCTCTCACGGTGGGTTCCATAAAAATGTCATGATTTTCCAAGTCCAAGTTCCAAGTCACTAATAAAAAACATCGGTCAAGAACGAGTTGGACTCGCGCACTGAGGGTTTCGTATAAATTTCATAATTGTAGGTCAGCGGAGAGTACTGTAATAAAAGATGACAAGCTTAACTTTGCGGGCGTATGTACTCATTATTTATGAATTGAACTACATATATAACTTTGTAATATTTTTTTTACTGCATTTTTCCAAATTTAATATTTTTAGGTAAACGGGAAGTAGTAGATTTGATCACGCAGCAATTTTCCTACAAAATGCAACGAAATTAAGCATAAGCGCTCATATATTTTGATTGAGTTGACTAGGAAGCTTGATTTTTCCGGTGTTTAAAGACGTCGGCTTGGATATTGGATATTTATTTCTTGATTGACTTGATTTTGAGAAAATGATCTTGACGGACAGACATACAGATAGACTGTCCGTCTATCTGTATGTCTGTCCATCTATCTGTATGTCTGTCCGTCAAGATAATTTTCCTAAGAGATCCTCTAAGGGTTCTAATTTTTCATTTTGAGGTACAGAACCCTAAAAACGGATGGGCTTGAGAGCATCCGTGCGTGTGCTAAATAGTTAAAGCTACGTAAAAATGGTATATGACAGAATATATCCACCGGATTATATGTCTATTTTATAAGCATAATATATAAAAATGGTTACTGTGGAACCATTTGTATGTTTTACAAATTACAAAAGAAGTAAATGGATATTGACTTCCTTTGTAATTTGTAAAACATTACACAAGTATTTTAATGGATATTTTCAAACACCACAGAATTTTACCTTATCGAAACAAATATGTTAAATACATTGTGCGCTTTATGTAGATCAAAATTGCCGTTTGTAGCACGGCAATCAAATGGATATTATAAACTTTATAAATTAAATTTTAAAATACGGGAGCAGAATGGAAGTGGCGTTGTATGACGTGAGTCTATCTGTAACATTTCTTATCCATATTATAAAGTGTGTAGATTTCAGAAGTTACTGGTTCAATTTTTTTAATATTGAATAGAACTACAATAAGGGACCAAGGATAGAGCCGGTTGGAAAAGCTTCATTCTTCCTTCATGTTTAGGTAAGATCCAGACGATTTTACGTGATTAACGTTCTGCTTTTCTGACTTTGTTCTCATTATTTCCATATAATTAAGTTAATTATACAGTGCACAGAATTTGTCAGATTGTGGATTACTGTACAAACCTAGTTAGTGCCTTGTAATCCAAAAAATTAAAGAATATTAAAACTACAAATTATGCTATGTAATTATGTAATTGAACATATAATAAGTAAAGCATGAAATTGTCTGTAAAAACAATTGTACTTCTTAATGCTTATTCGTTCTGTCCGTATATTTAAAGGATCAAAATATGTGAAAAGGTCGTTTGAGATTTATGCAGGATAGTGGACATTGTGTTATTATATTTAGCAATAGCTTTTCTTAGAAGCATTTTCTTTCGAGAAGAATTTAAGGAAAATTTTGAATTTTTATATCAATTTGTAGATGATTGAGTGACATATCTATATATAGTTAGCAATTATTGTCCTAAGATATCTTTGATTGAAAGTTTAATTTTAAATCAACATACATATATATACGTAAATATTTGCACTTATTAAGAATTTAGGATTATATTTTGAACAATTTTGATACAAAAAGAAAATAATTTAATCTTTCATAACTGAAAATAATATTATTGCATATGTATTTTAAGACTAGTCTATAATAATTAACCTATAGTGTTTATTTACATTATTTTAAGTATGACACCGAGGACAGAAATCAGTCATGTTAACTCTATCAAATCTTAAAAATAAATTAAAAGAATGCTTGCTTTTTGCTTTAGAAACTTCTCCATTTGCTCTACAGACTGTTTAGTTTATTTTAGCCTGTATTCAGAAACGAGCTTAATAGGTTTGGTTTGCGGTATTGATCCACTCTATTCGTAGCTTTGAGGCGGAGTATTTAAAAAGCTACATTTGCTTTTATACTAGAATGGGTCTATTGAGATTAATAGGTCTTTCCACTAACAAATACACATTGTAAATTGTTATGCAAATTCTTTTGCGGCTATTCTGATTTATTACCGATAGTCCATATACAACTAAGTAATATACAGCCTAACATTGGCCCATTGCACGAAGATGCCATCAAAATATTTTATTACTTAAAGTTACTATAAAAAAATTAAAGTCTCTCTAAAATACAATTGATATAATTGTTTAAAAGTGCAACCGTCGCACAGTGGGATGGGATCTAACTGTACATGACTTGAAATAATAAGGAGAGTGGGGAACGGAATGTTAACACTACGATTTTTTTCTGCTATATCTGCTATGCGATTTTTTTAAAAGTAAATTGTGTTACATACTAGTTATTAGTAGTAGTAGTAGTTAGTATGCTGTAAAATCATCTCGGTTTCGGATTGCTCATTGCATGTTGAGTATCGGTACTGGAACCGACAGTTTGTCTTATGTCAACCGGACAGAATAAATAATGCATTGTTCCTAGTGGCAATCGAACCCGCAACCATCTGCGCCATGATGGCCTGGCTCATATATTTGCTTACTTATAAATTCACATAAATAATCGTATATACTTACTTGTATATACAATTAATTTTAATATATTCATTCAAAATCCAATTTTGCTTCAGTAAGTTAACGTGAAATACGAATTTCTTACACTAATTTGCAATCATTTCCACCTTGGCAGTCACCGCGTTAATTAAAACTCATCAACAGTCGCTCCACGTCTGGTCCTATATATTGCTTTACGTATTTTGTAAATGAAGTTTAGGGAGTTTTTTTTGTACGTGAAAATAATATGGCTCATGATTACGTATTATGAATAAAAAATACATAAATAAATAGAAAATTAATGTTTATGTATATATTTTTCCTCACCGAAACCAGGGTTCCCACGGATAGCAGTTATCAGGTTCTGTATAGAAATAGCTCCCATGTTCTCTGCGGTCTAACCAAATTTGAGACATGGAAGGCTGATTGGCGGTACACAACGCCGCACCTTGCCTTCGTGCTTTGTCTCGGTGCATAAAATTGATATTATTTCATTGAGAATAATCCATGTGGCGATTGACACATAATCATCGCATTAACAGTAAGATCGTGTCCCTACTGTGCCACGATGAAGATGAAAACATGAAAACTAACATACATATATGGTTAATATACAACAAGGTCTACCGTTATGCAGCTAAAATCAAACATAGGATAGACAGAGATATTATAAAGTGACAAGTTAAAAATAATTTTAAATAGTCCTCTTAAAACTGATTTGTATGTTTGTTTAATAAAGGATTATATAATGTTTTTTTAAATGGTGTTTCTGTAATTTTGTACACTGCACATTATTACAATTTTTCTTATTATAAAGATTGCCTTACAAATTAAAAAAAAAAACAATATAACCACATTCCTATTGTACATTTCAGTATATATCAAATACTTAAATATTTACATTTAAGCTATCTTTGTATCTTTTAAATCTTTTAATTTGGAGTTAGTAATAATATTAGTAAAATTTGTATAGTTAAGAGTTAAGTTGGCAAGAAAGATAGAGGGAGAACTCGGTTGACCTCCGAGAACACAGTATTGATGATACTGGAGAAAAGCCACGTAAACATCATGAGGACCGGGCTAATGACAGTGGACGAGGCTAAGTTATATAGGGGCCATAAAGTTTGGCGCTCCGTTCTCTCTGGCTTCCCAGCTAGGGATAAAGAGAAGTTATATATGTATACTTAGTACTCTTACTAAGTATACATATATAAATTCATAGGACTTATTTTATATTCCTAACTCTTTAAGAATATAAAATAGGTCCTTTGAACACGTTTGTGACTAAGCTAGACAAACGTGAAGATCACATAGTATCAGAATTCTCTTAAGCTTCACACTTAATATTGCATAACATAGAGAAACTAGAGTCAAGACAATCTTACCTGTTGCATAAGATATTATTGGTTGTTAAGTTTCGATCAACATTATTCGAAGCTACAATCGATTGAAATATTTATTTTATATTAATTATTTCAAATGAATGAATATATAATGATTTATTAAATAAATTGCAAGTGACAGTGAACTGTAAATAAAATGAAAACCAAGTCAAGCTGTTCAACTATTCTTATATTGTGTGCTAACGTTGAAGTGTGCCAGGTGACTACCGCACAGGTACAAGAAAGCTCTTATAATACTCCGTCTTACTATTGCAGCACGAGCTCTCTGTTACAAGATTAAAGTTATGTTAGAAATTCAACGACCTACTCGTATATTTTTAGCTCATATTTTGAGACCATTGAATCAGAGAATCCACTGAATTGTTATTTTATGATAATAGTAAAAGTGTTACTTTATGTGTTACTGAACTAATTTGTTAAATATCTACCACCAACTCAATTTATTAAATATCATATTGGAATTGGCTTATTTTACGAATAATTTTGTTATAACGTTAAATCTGTATTAAAATAAGACTATAGTAAAATTTATGTGAAATGAAATTATTATATATCCTAGTATCAAGAAGCTCCGTTTTCCACTTTCCGTCTGAATTCGAGGTGTTCTTTACATGTTAAGTGAGGGAGCTCAAATTCACGAGTTGTGACTTACAACTATTAGGTTTAAAGTTAGACACTACGCCATTGCGTCACGACGATTTTTTTTTTGTGATATTTTGCAGTTATTATTAAAGGTACATAAATCTAATGACTTTCAAAGTATATAAAGTTACCTTTAGTAATATTCTAAATTTCTGTTTATATAATTATAAAATACAAAATTCTATTCTATGTATCAGAGCTAAAAAATATTAATTACTAAAAACTATTCAGAAATTTTGCTGATCTGTCTATCTGCTGAGATTGTCTGTCTGCTAGATGCTTGTTGTTGATTGTAGTGTTTCAGCAGAATATCGTTAATTCTCATAATGTTTGATTTAATTGCTTTTCTTAAATTCTTCTCTTCTAAATAACTTTTCTTATAAGCGTTTCTAAAGTCTGTAATTTTGAAAATTCGCAGTTATGGTCATGGTATGGTGCTTGGTGTCTTGGTTGTCAAGGTCAATCATCTCACCTATTGACATCTCGAGTTACGTTACAATTGTAAATGAACTCTTATCTCTATCCTCAAAATTTTACAAATGATTGGCTTGGCCGATTAATCGATCGACTAGTCGGCTTTTTATAATCGACTATTCATAGACGACCTATCTCTAATGAAATATACATCAAACCGCAAACAAAAATCGTTGAAAATATGGAAGAATCTGAAAAATCTATTGAACATGGTACCTACTCTAGTTTATAGTTGAGTGATGGTCAATTCAGCACAAAATATCTGTGATCTAAAAATAAAATCTTAATATTACACATTTTAACGTTATATTTAATAAATATAACGGTATATTTCTATCTAAAGATCCTATTGTGTTTCAACTTACCTCGATATGAGGAGTGTTGAACAAAATGACTTGTGACGTTTAAGTCGATTTTTTCTACTGTATTTACATACACTGTAATTGAATTACTCATGTGCTAGAGCAAATGAATGATGCTTAAAGTAATTGGAGTATGAAGCAAAATCAAAAGTGGTCTCAAATCACCTAACAACCTCACATAAAATGTTAAGTCAGTCAGATCCTTTATTAAGTATTCAAATTCAAATCCTATATTAAGTATTTTTTTGCCTCTTACAAATTTTGGTAAAATAAATCGATTTTATTGTAATCATCCGGACCAAGAAATGAGGGTGACGTTTTGACCAGGTGTGCAATTTCTCACGCAAATTGGACCGTAGACAGTAAGTAAATTATGTTGTAAATTTCACATGGAGGTGAAGAAAAAGAGAGTATTTTAAAAATAATTTTACATCTTGTTACTATTTACTATATGGACTTTATTTCCATATTTACATTGGCTTTTCATTAAAATAAACAGCTTTATTGTATAGAATATCATCGTTGTTTTTTAGATTTTCGTACATCTAAACAATCATACAAGTTCAAAAAAGATCGCTTGGAGAGATAGAAATGAATACCAAATATTTAAGTTTACAGTCCCCTGGACCTATTCCGTATAGGCAGAAAAAACAACCCAACACAAGGCCATGAAAAACGAGCGTATATACTTAATTTTTTTAGGCGGTACCATTTTTGATGAAACTAAACGTAATATGTTAAGGAAACCCTACAGTTAAAAATGCTATCATTAACTATAAATTAGCTATATGGAATTTAATTTAATAAAGATTAAACTGATATTAAATAAATATTTTCTGATGACATCATGATACAGAAACTAAAATTTTAAAATAAATTTGTATATTGTCAAGTGACGTAACTGCAAAATAAACTTATCCAGCGCTGCTTCGCGTTAACTCAAGGGAAATTAAAAGCCTCCATTTAAAATTATCATACGAGCTTATGTCAAGTAAAAAAAAAAATACTAAAAAAATTACATGTTTTTAAGTATTATGTGATTTTTCTACATTATAGATAAATATTAATGTATCAGCTTATCAAATTGTAAACATGTTACAAAGAACTTACATAATAACAGAATATCTTGGTTTATGAAGTACGGATTAATATCCATACTGTAATGTATTTTTTCTAGCATCGGAATTTTAAATTTTAAATTTTATTGATAAATTTAAAATGAATCTACTAACATATCAAAAAATTCGTTATATATCAGAAATATGAGTATATCCGATATCACGTTACAGTATTGAATTATATTCAATAGTTTTATATTATTATCTTACCATTGTGTACAGTGGGACAACATCTAAATGCTTTAAGTTATGGGCTTAGTCAGTCTCTGTCGAATGTTTTAAACAAGCAGTCCAGATGCTTATATCGTAGTCTTATAATATTTAAGAGTATTGATCGCAGGCAGCACTTATAGCCATATCATAAAGAAGAGAGCTATTTTCCGGTACGTCGATTAACGATAGCTTCTGACTAAATATATCTTAAGCCACAATTGCCCGAGGCGAACTTATCAAATTTCCAATTTGAAGGTTGGGTTAGGAGAAAATTGTAACAATGACGTAAGATTTATTATGGGATATTAGATGACGCGTAAATAATTTTTATGCCATCTGCATAAACCCAGTTAAATTATATATATATATATATATATATATATATATATATATATATATATATATATATATATATATATATATATATATATATATATATATATATATATACATGTATATATATATATATATATATACATGTATATATATATATATATATATATATATATATTTAAATTTTGTAATAAGATGTATTATGATTAAATCATATGTTAAAAATACTACATAGTTTTGGGGGTTCCGTAGCCGTACTCATAACAAAAATTGAGTACGGCCTGCCTGTATGTCACACTTGCATCTGTAACTAAGCTACATGAAATAATCCTACACATGTTCAAATTGACCATTTTTACATTTCGTTCCAGACACTTCGTAATTTTACTTCTAAGTTATCTAATCTAGGTAAAACGCTTGATATTTCTAGACAGCTATTCACAAAATGGTTATATCGATTCGACGTCTCAGTACCGCAACCAGGAAATTTTGTGACAAAATTGAACAAAAACGGATTCTTTATCCGGAGATTTCTTCCCGTCTTCACCAAATAGTCCCCGTGGGAAAGCTCAGTAACCATCATAACGTAAGTCTTTCCAATAGATATTGAACAAATCCAAAATGTAATGTTCCCAAAATGCTATAAAGTTGTTCTGATACAAATACCACTTAAATAACTTACGAGAATGCCAAATGAGCCAGGGGATATTTAAATTTGTACATATTATGTTTTTGGAGATTAACGAAAAAAATATTTTTTAGGCTTCACGCCGTATTCGCATATAGCAGGGTAGGCTACTGTGAGACATTCAGCCCATACCATATGAAAATCTGCTGAGATTGTCTGTCTACTAGATGCTTGTTGTTGATTGTAGTGTTTCAGCAGAATATCGTTAATTCTCATAATGTTTGATTTAATTGCTTTTCTTAAATTCTTCTCTTCTAAATAACTTTTCTTATAAGCGTTTCTAAAGTCTGTAATTTTGAAAATTCGCAGTTATGGTCATGGTATGGTGCTTGGTGTCTTGGTTGTCAAGGTCAATCATCTCACCTATTGACATCTCGAGTTACGTTACAATTGTAAATGAACTCTTATCTCTATCTTTCAAAATTTTACAAATGATTGGCTTGGCCGATTAATCGATCGACTAGTCGGCTTTTTATAATCGACTATTCATAGACGACCTATCTCTAATGAAATATACATCAAACCGCAAACAAAAATCGTTGAAAATATGGAAGAATCTAAAAATCTATTGAACATGGTACCTACTCTAGTTTATAGTTGAGTGATGGTCAATTCAGCACAAAATATCTGTGATCTAAAAATAAAATCTTAATATTACACATTTTAACGTTATATTTAATAAATATAACGGTATATTTCTATCTAAAGATCCTATTGTGTTTCAACTTACCTCGATATGAGGAGTGTTGAACAAAATGACTTGTGACGTTTAAGTCGATTTTTTCTACTGTATTTACATACACTGTAATTGAATTACTCATGTGCTAGAGCAAATGAATGATGCTTAAAGTAATTGGAGTATGAAGCAAAATCAAAAGTGGTCTCAAATCACCTAACAACCTCACATAAAATGTTAAGTCAGTCAGATCCTTTATTAAGTATTCAAATTCAAATCCTATATTAAGTATTTTTTTGCCTCTTACAAATTTGGTAAAATAAATCGATTTTATTGTAATCATCCGGACCAAGAAATGGGGTGACGTTTTGACCAGGTGTGCAATTTCTCACGCAAATTGGACCGTAGACAGTAAGTAAATTATGTTGTAAATTTCACATGGAGGTGAAGAAAAAGAGAGTATTTTAAAAATAATTTTACATCTTGTTACTATTTACTATATGGACTTTATTTCCATATTTACATTGGCTTTTCATTAAATAAACAGCTTTATTGTATAGAATATCATCGTTGTTTTTTAGATTTTCGTACATCTAAACAATCATACAAGTTCAAAAAAGATCGCTTGGAGAGATAGAAATGAATACCAAATATTTAAGTTTACAGTCCCCTGGACCTATTCCGTATAGGAAGAAAAAACAACCCAACACAAGGCCATGAAAAACGAGCATATATAGATAATTTTTTTAGGCGGTAACATCTTTGATGAAACTAAACGTAATATTTTAAGGAAACCCTACAGTTAAAAAGGCTATCTATAACTATAAATTAGCTATATGGCATTTAATTTAATAAAGATTAAACTTATATTAAATAAATATTTTCTGATGACATCATGATACAGAAACTAAAAATTTAAAATAAATTTGTATATTGTCAAGTGACGTAACTGCAAAATAAACTTATCCAGCGCTGCTTCGCGTTAACTCAAGGGAAATTAAAAGCCTCCATTTAAAATTATCATACGAGCTTATGTCAAGTACAAAAAAAAAAATTCTAAAAAAATTGCATGTTTTTAAGTATTATGTGATTTTTCTACATTATAGATAAATATTAATGTATCAGCTTATCAAATTGTAAACATGTTACAAAGAACTTACATAATAACAGAATATCTTGGTTTATGAAGTACGGATTAATATCCATACTGTAATGTATTTTTTCTAGCATCGGAATTTTAAATTTTAAATTTTATTGATAAATTTAAAATGAATCTACTAACATATCAAAAAATTCGTTATATATCAGAAATATGAGTATATCCGATTATCACGTTAACAGTATTGAATTATATTCAATAGTTTTATATTATTATCTTACCATTGTGTTACAGTGGGACAACATCTAAATGCTTTAAGTTATGGGCTTAGTCAGTCTCTGTCGAATGTTTTAAACAAGCAGTCCAGATGCTTATATCGTAGTCTTATAATATTTAAGAGTATTGATCGCAGGCAGCACTTATAGCCATATCATAAAGAAGAGAGCTATTTTCCGGTACGTCGATTAACGATAGCTTCTGACTAAATATATCTTAAGCCACAATTGCCCGAGGCGAACTTATCAAATTTCCAATTTGAAGGTTGGGTTAGGAGAAAATTGTAACAATGACGTAAGATTTATTATGGGATATTAGATGACGCGTAAATAATTTTTATGCCATCTGCATAAACCCAGTTAAATTATATATATATATTATAGATATATATATATATATATTATATATATATTATATATATATACTCTATATATATATATATAATATATATATATACATTATATATATATATCTATATACATATATATATATCTATATATATATATATATATATATTTAAATTTTGTATAAGATGTATTATGAGTAAATCATAGTGTTAAAATACTACATTAGTTTTGGGGTTCCGTAGCCGTACTCATAACAAAAAATTGAGTACGGCCTGCCTGTATGTCACACTTGCATCTGTAACTAAGCTACATGAAATAATCCTACACAATGTTCAAATGACCATTTTTACATTTCGTTCCAGACACTTCGTATTTTACTTCTAAGTTATCTAATCTAGGTAAAACGCTTGATATTTCTAGACAGCTATTCACAAAATGGTTATATCGATTCGACGTCTCAGTACCGCAACCAGGAAATTTGTGACAAAATTGAACAAAAAGGTATTCTTTATCCGGAGATTTCTTCCCGTCTTCACCAAATAGTCCCCGTGGGAAAGCTCAGTAACCATCATAACGTAAGTCTTTCCAATAGATATTGAACAAATCCAAAATGTAATGTTCCCAAAATGCTATAAAGTTGTTCTGATACAAATACCACTTAAATAACTTACGAGAATGCCAAATGAGCCAGGGGATATTTAAATTTGTACATATTATGTTTTTGGAGATTAACGAAAAAAATATTTTTTAGGCTTCACGCCGTATTCGCATATAGCAGGGTAGGCTACTGTGAGACATTCAGCCCATACCATATGAAAATGTAAGTGAAGGACTCAATGACACGCTTTGCGTTCTTATCAGAATAAGGAAATACAAATAATTAATTTTCCCGAGTGGGAATCGAACCCACAACCCTCGCGTTTACAGTCAGACCCTGTGTCACTGGTCTCGACGTCTTCAAACAAATTAAATACTTAACCGTTTGATAATAGAAATAAACCAGAACAACAATGGAGATGGCCAAAAGTCTGTAGTGAAAATAAAAAGAGAAACAAAATACTTCACCGTTTTTACAATGTAAATTATAAAATGATTTTAACGTCAATTCGCTTGGCAGGCTACCAAGTGTCGCGGGTTCGAGTCCGTTTAAATACATATACATTACAAAATATGTATTTTTACTACAGCTACAGCTCTTTTGCTGGCACGTTTCGCTGCTATGTACTCCAGTATGTCTTCAGGAGAGTTGGAACGCTGCCACTCCTTAAATGCAGTCTTCTTATCATGAATCACCTCCTGTACCTTGTCATTCCACCACCATGTCTCCCTGTCCATAATACGTCCTCCCTTAGAAACGCCAAGAACATGTTTACCAGCCGTAATAATTGCTGACTGAGCTCGATCCCAAGCATCCTGAGCAGTTTCGGTGTTAGTTGTTAAATTTTGACTGTTAACCTCTGCCAGAAAGTCGGTCTGCATCGGTCCATTCAGCAACCACCATTTGATCTTAGACTTACGCGTCTCGGCTAATTTCTTTATCGGGGTAACGACATAATCGATGACAAGAAGACGATGTTGGGCCGTGAGGCTTTCACCAGGAATGACTTTACAGTTAGTTACCTTGCCAACATGACACCGCCTGGTCAATAGGTAATCTATTTGGGTTGAATGGAGTCCACTCGCATACGTAATAAGATGCTGCGGACTCTTTTGGAAGAACGTATTCACGATAGCCAGATCAGATGCAATACAGGTTCTTAGGATATTTTCGCCCTCTATATTGCGGCGACCGTGACCAAAACCACCGTGGACACGTTCATACGTATCCGCAGCCTTACCCACGTGACCGTCTCCCCCACTATGATCACCTCGGTAGATGGTATAGCGAGTAGAACGTCTTCATATTGCTCCCAGAATGACTCCTTTTCGGCCCCGCTACAACCAGCCTGGGGAGCGTAAGCACTGATTAAGTTGGCGATAGCCCCCTCAACCAGTACCTTCACCCGCATCAGGCGGTCGCTGCGTCGGTCAACTTCGAGGAGACCATTCCGTAGCTCTTCAGATAAAACTACTGCTACACCAGTTTTACCGGAAGGAGACCCAGTGTATATGAGACACATGTTCAAATTGACCATTTTTACATTTCGTTCCAGACACTTCGTAATTTTACTTCTAAGTTATCTAATCTAGGTAAAACGCTTGATATTTCTAGACAGCTATTCACAAAATGGTTATATCGATTCGACGTCTCAGTACCGCAACCAGGAAATTTTGTGACAAAATTGAACAAAAAAGGATTCTTTATCCGGAGATTTCTTCCCGTCTTCACCAAATAGTCCCCGTGGGAAAGCTCAGTAACCATCATAACGTAAGTCTTTCCAATAGATATTGAACAAATCCAAAATGTAATGTTCCCAAAATGCTATAAAGTTGTTCTGATACAAATACCACTTAAATAACTTACGAGAATGCCAAATGAGCCAGGGGATATTTAAATTTGTACATATTATGTTTTTGGAGATTAACGAAAAAAATATTTTTTAGGCTTCACGCCGTATTCGCATATAGCAGGGTAGGCTACTGTGAGACATTCAGCCCATACCATATGAAAATGTAAGTGAAGGACTCAATGACACGCTTTGCGTTCTTATCAGAATAAGGAAATACAAATAATTAATTTTCCCGAGTGGGAATCGAACCCACAACCCTCGCGTTTACAGTCAGACCCTGTGTCACTGGTCTCGACGTCTTCAAACAAATTAAATACTTAACCGTTTGATAATAGAAATAAACCAGAACAACAATGGAGATGGCCAAAAGTCTGTAGGTGAAAATAAAAAGAGAAACAAAATACTTCACCGTTTTTACAATGTAAATTATAAAATGATTTTAACGTCAATTCGCTTGGCAGGCTACCAAGTGTCGCGGGTTCGAGTCCGTTTAAATACATACTACATTACAAAATATGTATTTTTCCTTAATGACTTTATTAGATTTGATTAATAATGAATTCATTTTTAGTTTTGTTTAACATTAGTCAAACCTATACAAACTGGAAGTATATGAAATAAATCTTAATAATGTTGTTGTCATATTTCTTTCGTTTTATCCTTTTAAATTATGCCAAAATATTCTTTAAATTATAATGAGAAATTATTACATTATTCAATATATGTATGTGTACAAATATAATTGAAATGTTTTTGCAAAATGCTACTGGAAATCAAATTCACAAGTTATTTCAAGTTGTTAAGCCGTGAACGAACGGAAGTCGTTACGAGTTTTTGTTTTCTTTGGAAGATTCATTGATTGGGCTGTGAAAATGTAGCTACACTGACTTTCAAAATTTTCTCTTTTTTCTGATAAACATGATACAGTATGCCTACTAAACTTAGTAGTACTAGTTACCATCCTACATAACTCTTATACTATTCTGTCTGTGTGTTAGTTTATTCGTGGTCAAAATCGCGTTGAGCTCAGTCCAGATCAGTGGTCGTTTAAAGTACATAAAATATCAAACTTCTAATTTAACGCAATAAAAAGTTGACCTAGAGTTATGAAAATTGCCAATAAGTTAGAACCTTTAAAATAGACAAAGAGAAATATCTGAAGATTGGTATTTTGTGCGTTTAATATTGTAAATTATAAAATTATTTTGACTACCATTACAAACTTATTAGTTCATTTCATATTAATTTTGATATAAAATAATCATGTTTCCTGTAAAATTGCTAAACGTAACACTACGTTTGGGTAATGATTGTACCTTATATATTAATAAAAATATAGAAGCTTATATAGACGATAAAGAAATTAGCCGAGACGCGTAAGTCTAAGATAAAGTGGTGGTTGCTGAATGGACCGATGCAGACCGACTTTCTGGCAGAGGTTAACAGTCAAAATATATCAACTAACACCGAAACTGCTCAGGATGCTTGGGATCGAGCTCAGTCAGCAATCATTACGGCTGGTAAACATGTTCTTGGCGTTTCTAGGGGAGGACGTATTATGGACAGGGAGACTTCTTCTTCCACTTTGCATTATCCGGCCTATTGCCAGGGTCTGCTTTCCTACTTAGTCTACTCCACTTGCACGGTCTTGAGCATCCTCAGTGGTTAGTCCATTGGCTCTCATGTCGTGCGTCACGACGTCCAGCCATCGCTTCCTTGGGCGTCCGGGGGGTCTTACTCCAGGGACAGACATATCAAGGCATTTTCTTCCGACGTAGTTCTTAGGCCGGCGCAAAACGTGGCCATACCATCTCAGACGACGCGGACCCCAAGACTACCTCGAATGAATGTGTTGCGTATGCGGTCAGCCCGAGTAACGCCACACATCCACCTCAGCATCTTCATCTCCGTTACGTGAAGCTCCTGAGTGTGCCGAGATAATGCTGGCCAACATTCGCTGCCAGTATAGAAGAACTGGTCGGATCATGCTCTTGTATATCAGCCCCTTGAGTTTGGGCGGTATTCTGCGATCGCAGACCACACCAGTGACCTCCCGCCATTTGGCCCAAGCAGCGCTAACCCGGGCGTGGACATCGTGGTCGATGCCTCCGGACTCGTGCATAATGGATCCAAGGTACCTGAACTTCTCCGACTTAACGGCTGGCTCAGGCCCGATGTGGATGGTGCTCGAGTCTGGGTTCCCGCAAGCCATGTACTCGGTCTTGACACATTCAGTTTAAGACCTCCGTTCTCAAGCGCACCCTTCCAGGCATTCACTTTACGCTCCAGCATCAGTCGGTTCTCGTCAATGAGTACTATGTCATCGGCATACATCATCAGCCATGGAGGCTGGTCCTGGATGTGAGCGGTGACAGTATCTAGCACTACATTAAACAAAAGTGGACTAAGAGCTGAGCCTTGGTGAACCCCTACTGTAATTGGGAAGGGTTTGGTATCGCCAACAACGGTCCTAACTGTAGAAACAGAGTCGTTGTACATGTCTCTGATAATAGCAACATAGGATTCAGGGATCCCTTTGGATCGCAGTGCCCATCAGATACACTGACGTGGCACACAGTCAAAGGCCTTCTGGAGGTCTAAGAATGCCACATGCAGAGCTCTCCTCTTTTCCCTGTGTGCCTCCATCAAAATTCTGAGGGCAAAAATGGCGTCTGTAGTGCCTGATCCTGGCTGAAATCCATATTGACACTCAGAGACAGTACACTCTCGGCGGAGCCTGAGGGCAATCACGCACTCGAAGAGCTTCATGGTGTGACTCATAATCTTAATGCCCCTATAACTACCGCAATCCTGAACACTGCCCCTTCCTTTGTAAATAGGGGTAATAAAACTGTGCCGCCGTTGATGTGGCATCGTCCCAGTGTTCAAAATGCGGTTAAAAAGATCAGTAAGCATGAGCACACCACGAGAGCCCAACGATTTCCACGCTTCGATCGGAATATCATCAGGTCCTTGCCTTGCCGTTCTTCATGCGTCGAAGACAATTCCGAGTTTCATCAAGGGTTATTGGAGCAATAAGTCCCAGGTTAGGAGGTGGTTCAGACGGAATACTACCCGGGTGATGCATATTCAGCAGCTCCAAGAAGTAACTTCTCCACCTCTCCTTCACAGAAGCATGACTACAAAGCAGCTTGCCCTGGGAATCTCTGACGCAAAGACATTTTAGGATATCTTGCGTCGCTTTATCCCGAGCACGTGCCAATTTGTAGATGAGCTTCTGCCCCTCCACAGTTTCAAGTTTATCATATAGAGGTAATAAACTTTCACTGCGGGCTCTGGCTACAGCTCTTTTGCTGGCACGTTTCGCTGCTATGTACTCCAGTATGTCTTCAGGAGAGTTGGAACGCTGCCACTCCTTAAATGCAGTCTTCTTATCATGAATCACCTCCTGTACCTTGTCATTCCACCACCATGTCTCCCTGTCCATAATACGTCCTCCCTTAGAAACGCCAAGAACATGTTTACCAGCCGTAATAATTGCTGACTGAGCTCGATCCCAAGCATCCTGAGCAGTTTCGGTGTTAGTTGTTAAATTTTGACTGTTAACCTCTGCCAGAAAGTCGGTCTGCATCGGTCCATTCAGCAACCACCATTTGATCTTAGACTTACGCGTCTCGGCTAATTTCTTTATCGGGGTAACGACATAATCGATGACAAGAAGACGATGTTGGGCCGTGAGGCTTTCACCAGGAATGACTTTACAGTTAGTTACCTTGCCAACATGACACCGCCTGGTCAATAGGTAATCTATTTGGGTTGAATGGAGTCCACTCGCATACGTAATAAGATGCTGCGGACTCTTTTGGAAGAACGTATTCACGATAGCCAGATCAGATGCAATACAGGTTCTTAGGATATTTTCGCCCTCTATATTGCGGCGACCGTGACCAAAACCACCGTGGACACGTTCATACGTATCCGCAGCCTTACCCACGTGACCGTCTCCCCCAACTATGATCACCTCGGTAGATGGTATAGCGAGTAGAACGTCTTCATATTGCTCCCAGAATGACTTCTTTTCGGCCCCGCTACAACCAGCCTGGGGAGCGTAAGCACTGATTAAGTTGGCGATAGCCCCCTCAACCAGTACCTTCACCCGCATCAGGCGGTCGCTGCGTCGGTCAACTTCGAGGAGACCATTCCGTAGCTCTTCAGATAAAACTACTGCTACACCAGTTTACCGGAAGGAGACCCAGTGTATATGAGCTGGTAACCCTGTCCGATGATACGGGACTTATTGCCCTTCCAGCGGGTTTCCTGAAGGAAAGGACACTGGACCCGACGCCTCATGAGTACATCTGTTAGTTCCCTGCATCGTCCGGTTAGAGAGCCAATATTCCACGTTGCAAAGCGGAGTTTCCTTCTGGGTACTTTCTTCTTTAGCTGTGTCCGTACTTGACACGGTAGCCCTTGCCCATTTAACACAGGTGTAGGGTGATGTGCCTGCGCGTCGTTTAGCGGCGACGCCCGAGCAGTACCCAGCAACATCTTTTTTCTTTTCATATGAGTAGCAGGTGGCGGCTTTTTAATGGAGCGATTGCCATCTGACCTCCAAAACCCATTTTTGTGGGAAAAGCCAAGGATGAGAGGGGAAAAGATTAGTAGAAAAGGGGGGGGGTAAGGACACCACTTTCATGGATTGGGAAGGAGTATGACAGTGGTGGCTCGAGGATCCGGGGTCGCGTACCCGTATGCCCAGTACCAATATCAGACAGATATTTGGCCAGACACCCTCTGGATATAAATGGAGATATGGACAGGGAGACATGGTGGTGGAATGACAAGGTACAAGAGGTGATTCATGATAAGAAGACTGCATTTAAGGAGTGGCAGCGTTCGAACTGTCCTGAAGACAGACTGGCATACATAGCAGCGAAATGTGCCAGCGAAAGAGCTTTAGCCAGAGCCCGCAGTGAAAGTTTATTACCTCTATATGATAAACTTGAAACTGTGGAGGGGCAGAAGCTCATCTACAAACTGGCACGTGCTCGGGATAAAGCGACGCAAGATATCACAAAATGTTTTTGCGTCAGAGATTCCCAGGGCAAGCTGCTTTGTAGTCATGCTTCTGTAAAGGAGAGGTGGAGAAGTTACTTTTTGGAGCTGCTGAATACTCAACACCCGGGTAGTTTTCCGTCTGAACCACCTCCTAACCTTTTTAACGCATTTTAAACACTGGGACGATGCCACATCAATGGCGGCACAGTTTTATTACCCCTATTTACAAAGGAAGGGGCAGTGTTCAAGATTGCGGTAGTTATAGGGTTATAGTTAGTTATAATATATCATTAAGATTATGAGTCACACCATGAAGCTCTTTGAGCGCGTGATCGCCCTCAGGCTCCGCCGAGAGTGTACTGTGACTGAGTGTCAATATGGATTTCAGCCAGGATCAGGCACTACGGACGCCATTTTTGCCCTCAGAATTTTGATGGAGGCACACTGGGAAAAGAGGAGAGCTCTGCATGTGGCATTCTTAGACCTGCAGAAGGCCTTTGACTGTGTGCCACGTCAGTGTATCTGATGGGCACTGCGATCCAAAGGGATCCCTGAATCCTATGTTGCTATTATCAGAGACATGTACAACGACTCTGTTTCTACAGTTAGGACCGCTGTTGGCGATACCAAACCCTTCCCAATTACAGTAGGGGTTCACCAAGGCTCAGCTCTTAGTCCACTTTGTTTAATGTAGTGCTAGATGCTGTCACGGCTCACATCCAGGACCAGCCTCCATGGCTGATGATGTATGCCGATGACATAGTACCGACTGATGCTGGAGCGTAAAGTGAATGCCTGGAAGGGTGCGCTTGAGAACGGTGGTCTTAAACTGAATGTGTCAAAGACCGAGTACATGGCTTGCGGGAACCCAGACTCGAGCACCATCCACATCGGGCCTGAGCCAGCCGTTAAGTCGGAGAAGTTCAGGTACCTTGGATCCATTCCTTGCATCCATGCACGAGTCAGGAGGCATCGACTACGATGTCCACGCCCGGGTTAGCGCTGCTTGGGCCAAATGGCGGGAGGTCATTGGTGTGGTCTGCGATCGCAGAATACCGCCCAAACTCACGGGACTGATATACAAGAGCATGATCCGACCAGTTTTTTTATACGGCAGCGAATGTTGGCCAGCATTATCTAGGCACACTTAGGAGCTTCACGTAACGGAGATGAAGATGCTGAGGTGGATGTGTGGCGTTACTCGGGCTGACCGCATACGCAACACATTCATTCGAGGTAGTCTTGGGGACCGCGACGTAGTGGATAAGCTCCAAGAGCGTCGTCTGAGATGGTATGGCCACGTTTTGCGTCGGCCTAAGAACTACGTCGGAAGAAAATGCCTTGATATGTCTGTCCCTGGAGTAATACCCTCCGGACGCCCAAGGAAGCGATGGCTGGACGTAGTGACGCAGGACATGAGAGCCAATGGACTAACCACTGAGGATGCTCAAGACCGTGCAAAGTGGAGTAGATTAAGTAGGAAAGCAGACCCTGGCAATAGGCCGGGATAATGTTAAGTAGAAGAAGAGAAGATGGAAGCTTATATAAGTAATAAAAGTACGAAAAATATATATCATATACATTTTAATTCATGTCTGGGTGGATTTAATTAAATGGAGCATTGCGGTGGATTTTCAATTGTTAAGGTATGTATGTAGCTGGCATTTATACTCTGTCTTCCATTATGTATTACTAATAGATTATTCTGTAGGTCACTTTAAGTTGGAGTACTAGTCGAGTCAAATTGAATTATTAACCGTGGTCTTGAGTTGAAGTATCAATACAGATTAAGCACGGAATTTTACAAATTTTTATAATTGCTTAAAATTATGCTTAAGTAAACTTAAAACTAAGTATATAAAAACACTCGTAAACAATAAGCCTTAATACGTACAGTATGAGTAATAGAGTTAATTCGTCCTCTGCATTAAAATGTGATGGTTAATTTCACAAAGTTCTATGTAAACTGCATCAATGTGCTACTTTGTATGCAGGGGCAACTTGAAACTTTTTGCCCTGTCGCTACGATACCGGAAGCACTATAAAAGTTAGCTTGGTTGTCGCATAATTTTATATTATGAAATCATTTTGAAATATCTGAATTCGAAAGTAATGTATCTATAATATGTAATTTATCGCTGTGTGTTAATCTTCTTTTTCTATACTATAATACAATTATGATATATATATATATATATATATATATATATATATATATATATATATATATATATATATATATATATATATATATATATATATATATATATATATATATATATATATATATATATATATATAATATTTTTAAAAAAATTATCTATCTGTTTGTACTCGCACATCTTCGGATCTACGAAACGGATTTGAAAGAAATAGGTTAGGCCAGTGCTTCTGTACGGCTTCTAGGCTTTAATACATTTTGAAGACTAGCATACCTGATGCAGAGCTATTGTAGACAAGTTGAACAATAACAAATTATCAAATTGTACTGTAATAAAAATTGTGCAATATAAGAAGGGTTTTCCAATGCCATATCCTATGAAAGATCTGTAATACCTAAAGTAGAACCTCAACAGATCAGCTATAATATTGAAAATTGCTCTTTAGTAGAAGTTGTTGTGAATGTTGAGTATTTGTCGTTTAAATATGAACATACAAAATCTAAGGATTAACCATAATGTCCAGCTAAAGTACATGAAAAACGCAAATGGCACCTTAAGAAAACTTGTTTAGCGTGATGGACATTTTTTGATATATGCTGGAACACCTGATGTGAAACCACAATAGATAAGATAAACGAAGAAAAATAAGAAAAAAACCATAAATGAAAATCGAGTGATATAAATCATAAGGTTGTGGCTAACGATGTAAAGTTAAAGTTAAAGCTAACGAAGTTGTGAAGTTTGATAGATGTCCTTACTACTAAGATACTACTGTATCTAGTACATTATCTATCATATTTTGACCAATACAACTAAACATAGTAATTGATGTGTTGACTTAACAGGCGGATAGTGTTCCAGGGAATGACACTTCAATAGCTTTTCACTATAATATTAAAGATATTATAAAAAAAATATTACACAAAGCAAACTTCCCATGGATTCACCGTTAAAGTGTCTGAGACTTGCGACTAAGTATTGAATATTGCCTATTGTTACTTAGCATACTATGTGAATTTTCAAGAACACATTTTTATCGGCACAATTACAGTTACGCAAATAGAAGATAGATTTTAAAAGAAAGACAGAAGTAGTTGCGAATCTAGATATATAGATTTTATTTATGTGTAAGTTTCCTCTTTAAATAGAACTTACGAACAAATTTCAAACTTTTAAGTGTGGTGACAGATTTTATGGTTCATTTAAGAATTTACTGACATTTTGTGAATTAGTAGTCTTTAAATTGTTTCTAAGCTTCTGGTTTGTAAGCTTATTTGACTGTAAGTACATTTAATACTTGTACTGTAACTTTGATTTAATAGTATTTATTGTCAAAGTTTTTAGCTTACAAGAAAATAATTAATAACAAACATATAAGAATTTCTATATACCTCCATTAGCACGAATGGATTAATTTATTTTTGTAAAATTGAACTGTTTCCAAAGAGCGCGTTCTCGGTACATGTTCAAAATTTTGTATTTTATATTGTTTTGTAAATATATTTTAAATATCTTATAGATAAATTTTCCTTTATATAACATAACTTTATATAATTGAGGCCGTTGTCATGCGGTGGTAAAGCGTCTGACTGTAAATGCGTCGGTTATGGTTAATACTCATCCGGGAGGATGAAATATATTTAATTCTTCACTCTGGTTACAATACAAAGTTTAGCGTTGAAACCGTCACCCAATACGCAACTGTCTTGTAAATTGGGCAGAAAGCGGAAAATGGAGTGTCTTGAAGGAGGTTCTCCCTTTCCTACCTTGCTATTATTGTTTGCTAAAACAAAATTTTGAATTCCAGATATCATAATACATTATAAGCAATAGTCAACAATGTCAAATTGAATACGTAAGTTTCACAAAGTTCGTAAAGCAGAAGTGTAGTAAGGTCGTTTTGAATTGTTGTCTGTTGGGAAGTTTATGAAGCCAGCGTATAGACTAGTAACTCAAACACGATAATATTATCGTAATATATGAGACAAATACTGTATAGAAACTTAAAATTAATAATCTGTAACATTTTATACTCTGTATTAAAGTTCATATCACAAGTCATCCATCCATTTAGTTGGACATTTGTGATGGCACGTGCAAAGAACCCCGTATTGCAGATTAGCATAATGTTTGTTTTCCAAATATTTGCTAAATCGGAATATTAATAAGTTTTTGAGGTGTCTGAAGTTTGTACGTTGACATTATTGTGAATATTATTGTATATTGTTCCCAAGAAGCTTTAATCCGATAATCATAGTAGGAAGAATGAAAAAATCCATAAGCTAGGTAATCCATAAGTATAAAAGAAAGAAGCAAGAATAAATGTTCAATGATTATATGTGATATAATTATTATATATGTGTATTTTGTACCACTGCCCACTACTAACTATTCATTCACTTGGCACTGCACTGTATTCGTAGATATGTGTCAAGTTTCAGCTCCTGTCAGCCTCCCTCAGCTTGCACGTCAACTCTCAACGCTCTCTCTCGCTCACGCTTCACAGTTACTAGATCACGACAAACTCTGGTGACACTTCCACCTCAAATTCCCAAAGGATAATGCGCGCTAGAAGAGAATCCCCTAATTGCTTTCACTTTGCTCTGACCGCAAATTCATCTTATATAGTAATACATACGTAAGCAACTTGCGGGATGATTGAAGGAAAGATGACCATAAAATGATCATAATGGTAAAAGTAGTAAATCAATATATAGACAAAATCAGCTCATAGCTTCATAACATTTAACACTTATATTTTATAAATATATTCAACAGCGTTCTAATGTATACAATTTAGAAATTGGTATATTGTAATGTAGAAATTTTATAATAAAAATAATGTAAAGAATTCAGTTCAATCAAAATAAAAATAGAAATATGATGTGGGAACCAACTAATGGAGATCACTCCTTATTTCTAACTTTATTACAGTGAAAAATGCAATTTTCTCGGCGCGTCACAAATGAGATAAGTTTACGAAAGCAATCGGCCTTATATGGTCGGCATGGGCCGCTAAAGTAGCACGCTAAACCATTCCAAACTTTCTTTTACTTTGTTATTTTATTCTTTAGGATTTATTTTATTACATAATTGATCATAAAATTCTGTAATAAAATAAATTCTTTGACAATTCTTCTAACTATGTATCTATTAAACTTGAACAGATCAACTCATTATGAAACACTACTGTTTTAATTTTCTCATTTTCATTTTAAAATGTATGTTGCATGTGTGTATGTGTTTGTACCGTGTGATGTGAAGTCAGAATTCCATTCGAAAGTTTCTATTCAGTGACAAATTGTAAAACGATAAACGACTTTGCAAGTGACCCGGAGTCGCTGCTCGGAATTAAACTAATTACAAAAAATAGACGAGAAAACTTCTGGGTCGCCGTCGCGTCGTTGTTGAATAATTGTTGCTAATTGAGTTCCATCCACCTGTTCGAGGGAGATGGGTGGGGAAAGTTGTCTTTTTCAGTAAAGAATGAGAGGGCTATAAGATCATTGGCACTAACGAGTCATATATAGGATGTATTAAAACTTGGCATAGTAAATTTTTAGTTATTTATTTACTAAAATAAATGAAATTATTTTTCAATAAAATATCTTATTTTAAATAAGTTCAAATTTAAAAAATTATAATATCATATAAAGTTGGATTGGATTTAGGAAGATTATAACATGATGACGAAACCGCAACACAAATTAGAACTCCACAATTTTATATCGGCTTATATAAATTAATACATAAAAAGATTTTTGTCCTCCAGCACTTTGGGAAAACTTTGCAGTTTCAATTGACTTTTGTTCAGAAGAAAGTTTTAGAGGTACGCCTCATTTAGTACACGCCTGACCTATTTCAATGTATAGAAAGGGGACAGGTACTTTTGATTTATAACTTTGCTTTAGATTAAATTATTAAATTTGGATCCAACTTTTACCTAATCAATTAAATATTAATGAATATAATTTTTTGTATCTAAATATATAATCGTAGTTTCCACTATAAGAAAATTGATCAATATTTTTTTAGTCCTGTAGAATAAGGGTTTGTATTTATGTAATATTTTTTAATTATTAATTTCTCTTAGTCTTAGGGTTTATTTTGCCAAGTAAAGTTGGCAGGAAGATCCTGAAAATTGCCAGTATCAAGACATATCGATCGATACATTGCGTATTCTGCGGCAGTACTAAGGAGGTAGTAAGTAAGTAGTAAGTATGTAGTAATTAGGTAGTAAGTAGGTAGTAAGTAGGTAGTAAGTAGGTAGTAAGTAGGTAGTAAGTAGGTAGTAAGTAGGTAGTAAGTCTGTAGTAAGTAGGTAGTAAGTAGGTAGTAAGGGGGTAGTAAGTAGGTAGTAAATAGATAGTAAGTAGGTAGTAAGTAGGTAGTAAGTAGGTAGTAAGTAGGTAGTAAGTAGGTAGTAAGTAGGTAGTAAGTAGGTAGTAAGTAAGTAGTAAGTAAGTAGTAAGTAGGTTGTAAGTAGGTAGTAAGTAACAAGTAGGTAGTAAGTAGGTTGTAAGTAGGTAGTAAGTAATTAGTAAGTATGTAGTAAGAAGCAAGTAAGTAGGTAGTAAGTAGGTAGTAAGTAGGTAGAAAGTCGGTAGAAAGTAGATAGTAAGTAGGTAAGAAGTAGATAGGAAGTAGGTAGTAAGTTGGTTGTAAGTAGTAAGTAGGTAGTAAGTACGTAGTAAGTAGGTAGTAAGTAGGTAGTAAGTACGTAGTAAGTAGGTAGTAAGTTGGTTGTAAGTAGTAAGTAGGTAGTAAGTACGTAGTAAGTAGGTAGTAAGTAGGTAGTAAGTACGTAGTAAGTAGGTAGTAAGTAGCAAGTAAGTCCTACGTGTAAGTAAGATAAGCACCCAAACCTTTGGGTTTGGTTGCTTGTCTAGTAAGTGGGTGGGGATCGAATTCAGAATCGTCGCGATAAATCACCCGCAGTCTCACTGTGCCCAGAAGGCATCAAAAATAAAATAAAATATTAGAATTCAATACTTTTAAACTAAGTAACTGTTTCCTAAAACTGTCTAAAAGGGCAGAAATAAACATGTTAGGCTAGAAATGAAGAGAGACGCCTGTCTGCCAAGTTTATAAACATGTTAAATTATTGATCAGAAGGCGTCAGACAAATTCAATTGAGAAAGAGATTGTCGTCGTTCCTTTATAGACATAAAAAGAATTATTTATAAGAAAATCGGAAGGATTTACGTAATTCCATGTCTCGTATTTATTGTATTTTATTGATCCATTTATTAAAGTTACTACAACTATTTTTTCTCTTATATCTATAGCTACTATACGGTAAACGTATTACTTATCGGATTAATGGCTTTTTGGCTCATTTTAATGTGTCGCATGCTAAATTATACACGATGAATCCAGCTAAAGATTTTCTTATAAATGTTTAAAATAGGGAAAACCAAAGATTTTAATATTTACAATAATATAGTAGCAACCCGCTCGTAGTTTACCCCGCTTTAACTACATTTATTCTGTTACTTTAGTTTTTGTACATCACTATATATATCTTTGATTAATCTCTTGTGGGGCGTTGTTTTGAGGATTGACATAATGGATTGGACGATAAAATTGCTAGTTTGATTCTTGAATCGATTATAATGATTACCACTGGAAAACTGATAGGGAATAGTAAAAACTAATATAATTTATTGTAATTAGATCAATGCTGCGTCTTCGTCGCGTGGCAATAATGTTATAGCTAACTTCTTCTCTTTAGCTATGGATGCCACTTTAGCACAATTCACTTTGCCAATGTCAAATTGTACAGTTGTAAAGTTGACATATTCGAAGGAGATTGAACGAGATTAAGTATCACGTATCTATAAAAATCACGTTAACAGTTAGACGTTGTTCCACTGCGCAACGGTATACTCTTATTAGACTGAAATATGTCACACAAACAAAATATTGAAAGAAATTGAAATGAAAATGAGAATTAAATTTAAAACAAAGGCCCCGACTATTAAAAATAGAAGTGAGCAAATAATAAAGGTAGCCCTGGACCGGAAGCCATTTCTCCGTCGTACGTATTCCGGTGCGACGATATCCTGTTCTGCTCAATTTCCTGAAGCGTAGAAACTTATTGACTATTCTGTTTGATTTTACTATTGTTGTCGTATTATCCAATTACTAGTGCAATGGTATTAAAAGGTTTTTTTTCATTAATAAAGAACATACTATATAAATCAAATGATTATATATATATATATATATATATATATATATATATATATATATATATAGATATATTATATATATATATATATATATATATATATATATATATATATATATATATATTTAAATAATCTATACATATAATAAAATTGTATATAATCTCTCTGTGTACAAGATGATACATCATTACGATATTTAAAAAAAATATAATTGATTCAGGTTCATAAAATTTTTTTAAGTACAAATAGAATTCAGTAATGTTTAAAGTAATGTATACATTAGGTTCGCTCACCAACTCAGTTTGCTCTATACAATGAAAAAAAAAAATTCATAGAGATTGGATATGACACTATTTCACATATACTATATTTTAATTTATACTTCTATATTAAATCACTTAACCAAGTTCTTTTCATACCATAGAAATACATATACAAAATAATCAATATTTAATTTTTCTTTCTATAAGGATTATAAACAATATTTTGTCTTATTGTAGCTGAAGAAAATATGAAATAGGTCAATGGGCGCCCGACCTTAAACCTTTGTATTTTTACTACGCTAGTGCAACTTCAGAATTTCTTGCTGATAAAGTTTTATACGTTTTCCTTTGATATCTAAAACTATTCTATGCTTTAGCATTGCATTTCCACATAGCATAATGTTCGTGCAATCAATCGAAATACACTTTGAAAAGAATTCCTTCTCGTTTTATAGTAACGTGGTCGTGTGTAACAAAGAAACTTTGTCTTAAGTCATATATAACATATAGCTATTCAATACAGTATATAAGGATCCCCTATTAATGTATTATCCAATAAAATAAATGTTTCTCAATTCGAAGCAATAGTCCCGTAGTAAATAAGTAGTGGTAGTAGCGAAATAAATCCAACAAACACTCTTATTATTAAAAGTAAAATACATTTATAAGTAAAAATTGTTGTTATAATTCCATCTATGCAAGTAATATCTTTCATTGTGGAAGTAGTTGTTAATGTAGGTAAAAAGTAGCAGATTTTTTTGTGGTACGTTCAGATATGTTGTTTTAATGGATTTTTGTTTCTCTCTACATATATATTATTTTGCGCAGTTTATTTCTATTTCTTTTTTCTATTTTAACACATTTCACAGACAATTATATATATTAAATATAAAAGCATTGTACCTATTGTATAAAAATATCTTACAAGAAAAAAAATTACAATATTTATGACAATATATGTATATTAAACATTGCATTATTAAAGTATATAACTGAAGGCTGATTTGGGACATGGACACTCCTAAGCTCATAATGGCTTAGTTGCGGGACTTTAATAATATAATACAAATATGAAATTAGAGCAATATGTTAGACTAGTCCTGGAAAGGACAGATTTGTTACGATTGTATTAAATCCAAGTACCGCACTGTTTATGGAAAGTTACGAAAACAATCTGTTAGTTCAAAGCTTACTATATAATAAAGATTTTTTCTAATAATAAAAGTATCATCTACATTAAAGGATATTCTATAAAAAGAATCCTTATCTAATCTTATAATTTCATGTTATATTATTTATTTTGAAAAAATATTTTGATGAAATGCTCACCTATGTAAAGAAATCATAACAATATATTTTTTTCTTAATAGAAATACACGCTGATTTTGTTATAGGTCGTCGAACTTATATACGTAAAAAAAATCTATTTATACATTTTTAAATAACATGAATAAGCGTATTATATAGCATTTGTGGAGTTTACTTAGCTACTTCAACTATTATACCTACAAGCACAAATGTTTACGTTAATTGTCCAAGTGACATTGTTGACCAGTGTACGCTGTGTTCGTCGATTTACTTTAGCAGTACAAGCTTTGAGAATGGTCTCATATTGAAACTGTCGTCTTTTAAATGTATTGTTTCTTTTTTTTGTTTTGTGACATATGTCTATTATATGTTGAAGACTTAATGTGATTAAAGTTATAAAAAGCGATTTTCTGAAATATTTTATTGAGTAATCAAATATATTATTTGAAATATATATTATTATTGATTATTAACAATTGATTTTCGTAGCTTTTTCAACCAGGGTTAGTTGTGATCGATTTTTATAAAATGCCTTGGGGTTGGGAATGTAAGTCGAAATTTGTGAAACATTTACCAGCGAAGCCAACAGAACGACGTGGGTTAGTTGCTGCTGCTATTAAAAACCCTGCGCCAAATGATTATGAAGCACCGGAGCTATTTTGTTAGTATTATTATCATTTTTAGATAAAATTTTAAAATTATTTTCTTGATGATTTTTTATATTTGTATATTATTATAATTATAAAATATATTCAATAATTCTTCTTGTTTACGTGTAATATAACGACATGTTAATGAGATTGAACCAAATTCTTGGTCTGTGTCATTTGATAATAAAAAAATATAATTACTAATATTAGGAATAATATTTTTTTATTATGGTATTTATTAAAACGTTTCTATAGTTAAAAAATATAATAAGCAGGTTATACACACTTTTTAGGCGGGAAAGGATATTCAAAAATTAGAAGAGCTCCAGCGTATACATTTGGACAACAGACGCCCGTGTCTTTTAATAAGCCCGTTCTTATGGGAACAGCGCCAATGTTGGATACTTGTTGTATGGGACCTAAAGGTAAATTTTGTACCACATAATATAAATTTAAACCTAAAATATTAGTAAAATCTAATCTAAATGACACTTGTTATAGTTTATTAAATTTAAGTTATTTAATGTACAAAGGCCAATATAAAATCAAGCACGGTACGATTTCACCACGAAACGAGTCAAAAGAACTAGAAAAAAGTCCAGGCCCTGCAACTTATTTACCTCGTACTAAGACTAGCAATAAAAGGCCGCCAGCGTTCACGATTCGACCGGCGGCGCGTCCTGTATACCAGCCCAGTGATCAATGGACCCCTTCACCTAATATGTACTTGCCGTATATACCGGGGAAAAAGTGAGACATTTATAGAATTTTATAAGAAATATATTGAAATGGCATTTCAGATATTAAATTTTGTAAAAAAGCTTTTGTGACTGCATATCGGTAGCGAAATTAATCCCCGTTGTGTGTATAACGAATTTGCTTCAGATTCGAACCCACGTCCTTCAAAATCCAGTTATCACGTATTCTCTTCGTATTTATAGATATTGTATTTCCGTATCTTTGTACTTTCGTTGTATATTGTTTCAAACATTTAATTCCATTTCTATTGTTATGTCTATTAGTGTCATATATTTATACTATAATAAAATAGTAAACTTGTGTCTGTAAATTGAATATTTTTAAGAACAAAATTATGTAAGATAATGTAAAAATACCATTAGAATATGAATATATGTTTTTTTTATGTTTTTATCTGTATGTTTGTACAGGCACAGCCTCGGATGTACTGGACGGATTTGGATTAAACATTTTTGTTTTTGTTGTATGTTGTTGTGTTACTGTTAGGTCTGGGCTCTTAATTTGTTTTAAGCATTATTTTAAACAAAATAATACCTGATGTGGAATCATACTAGTCCAATACAAATATAAGAAGTAATGAAATTTAACGCCCAGGACCTACAACACCTGGTATAGAATCACAATAAAGTAGCTAAACTATAAAAAATAAGAAAGGAGCCTTAGTAAAAGCTAAATATATCTAAAACTAAACTTATTATATTAACATATATATTTTCAGAAACTATCCTGCATATAGCTTTGGTAATGTAGTTAAAGAATTAAGCTGTCCGCCGATGCCTTGCCCCGGGAGTTATGAGCCTAATTTTAAATATGTAGATAAAAATAAGCCGTCATATTCGTTTGGAGCGCCATGGAAAAAATTGAGACCTCCTAGAATTCCACCTCCTAACACTTACTGTGAAAAGAAAGTAAGTACTGAACTGTAGAAACTTTTGTGTTAAAATCTCAGGTTCTATAGTATTTCTATTAAAGTGATTAATTAAGTTCCATTATAAATACATGTATACACTCAGTTCGCCGAGGCATTCAAATTGTGATACGATGTTGTTAGTTAGTTGTCAGTTATATGCATATTTATTTATTATTTGTTTATTTTTAGTTGATGTACAACAAGCGAACTATACCGGCGCCATCGTTTGGTATTCGCCACACCCCCTACCTTGGCAAGCAGCAGGAATATCTTAAGCCAGCGAAGCTCAACCTAGTAATTTGATGATTAATTTTATTTTGGTAGATATTTTTATGATATTTTTATTAGACAACAAAGTTCGAAAACGTTGTAAAATCATGTTTATTTTATTGTCATAGTTATAAAATGTTTCTGCCTATCAAAATATGTCAGAATTATTACAGAAAATCTGTAAATATATAAATTGCATATAATATAGAGGCCATTGTGACTGTACACACGATGGTAGTGAACCTCTGAACGAAGGTGGATAGCGGAGAACGAAGTGCCTTGATTCTAGGTTCTCTAGTTTACCGAAATCATATAAGGCATGATGGTGAAACAAAAAATCATAGATATCTCATTCTGAAGCAGAACAGTGGAAATCGAACAGAAATCAAAAATAAAATGAGCGAGTCTATTTGTTAATTTCAGGCTAAAAATTATAAGCCTTAAATATGTTGTCTCATATCTATATAGTAAATATATAGAGGAGTCTTTCTATACATTAATTTTTTTTAAAATATGTCAAAACCAATGTAAACTGTAACTAACAGAATAAATTACCAGCTTTTGTGGTTATTTTTTATCTGTTTTATTTTTATATGTTCATAACACTAAATAGCTTTTGGTTTTTGTTTCATTGCAATCGCTTCTTTCTATTCTAAAATATACACATTTTATATATGAAACAAATAACATTTTGCAAACATTATAAACGGAGAGATATAAAGTAAGATTTACATGTATGCATATATGCATGTATAAATACATGTATTTCATATTAGAATAAGTTCAAGAACATCGAAGTTTGCAACAGATAACGTAAAAAATTTAAACAAACGAAACTCAATTTACTAATAAATTAATCGTGTAATTCCAGCGGATGAAGCTGCGTGCGAGTCGCTAGATATATTATGAATTAATAGATAGTCAAAAGTATAAACTAGATTAGTTCAGAAGTACTAGATTAGTACACGAATCTCATTTTGCAGCAACAGAGGAAAGGAACTTAGCACCTCGTTTATGACATATTTATATTTTTTATATATTAAAGCTTTTGTTATAAGCTAGCGTTAGTCAAGTTATCCAACATCAGCGAAGTTATAAATTACACTACAATTTCTATAATTTTAAAGTAAAATGAAAGGCTGAAGAAATGTTAATAGAAAAGACAATCTAAATCTTCTTTCAGCCACGAGGTCTTCAAGGCATAAATTCTAAAAGCTATAATGAATTGACAAAAGCTTTTACCATCACAAACAGTATACATGAACTGTGAAACTCAAATATAACTTCAAGACTGTAAATGGCTTTGGCTCTTGATTCCACATACATTTTCCATGATTAGGTTTACGTTCTCCATGATCGCCCTTACTGAAATATTCCTGTTTGAAGAAGTAAGACAAATATCGCTTTTGTATACGCTTATATTATAATGTCAGCTGTTTATTTCATAGCTTAAGTGTACAACAGGACGCTTTACAAACAAGCAGTTTATATTCTTTCTAAGTATGTATATATCTTACTTGCCATTATTATAAAATGTCTATATTGCACAAAAACAAACATTAAATAATAAACATTAATAAAATCATAAATATTTAAGGCAACCTCGTGAGTCTTCCACATAATCTTTGGATGTTGGATTGTTGGATTGTTGGATGTTTGGATATACATTATAAATATAATTACAACCAAACATACTATGTTAATGTAAATTTTAAGATTACTTTTATATGGAATATTTACTTTTACTTGAGTGTCGATGTTCTCAAGCTTGATTTGTGATTTAGGGGTCAAATATAATAATAAAGATAATGTTTTCATTATTTTTATAGTATCCATTACATTCTTTTCCGAAGTGAATGTTACTCAATCTCACAAAGCCTGTTAAATTGTTTTGGATAAAATTGGCATTCATTTTATATATTGCACAGTACATACAAAGCCTGACAATATCAATAACGCTATTACGTTATTGATATTACGAGTATATTCAATATTAAAATAAATTTTATCTTTTTAAGGTTCCATATGTCAAAAGGAAAAAACGGAACCCTTATTATGTTTGTCTGACTGTCAAGACCATTCTCTAACTTTTTCCACTGTTTTTCCCAGAAAAATCCATTGCAAACTTATACTGTAGTTAATTTCATATAAAATGAGTGAATACGACCACAATTTTAAATTTGTCGACTATTATTAGATGTGTTTTACTCAGTGGAATATCTACAATCACATAAGAGTTACAGATCTCTCGGTGTGCGTGTACTATTCGCACCGCAACGATATTTTTTGTCGGTAGTAAGCTCAGACTTATCTTAAGCGTGTCTATTATAATGATTTACGATTAAGAAACTAATTTACCGTTTCTTTTTACATATTGTCAAATACAACTTCGATATTATCTCCGTGACTACTGTAGCAAGTGAAATAAATTAACTATTCAGAAATATAATAAATCGTATTCGGCCTTTTGGAATCTGTACGTTGCATGACATATTATTGTGTACGTGTCTAATTATATTTCTTTCGGTTCAGAATACTGATATTACAAAAATTATTAAATTGAAGAAATAAGTATGAAATAGCGCTTATGTACAAATAAATGTAGAAATGACAGTTTACAAGTCTGTAAGAAATCAGAATGGAAAGGTACGTGACGTAAGAATGTAGTGTATAAAGAGAGGAAACTCATTATGACTACACGACGCTTTGTGAGAAAATTGTATCTGTTGCTAAAATAAAATAAATTGTTAATTTTCTCCCGTATTGTACCTTTTTCACAATCTCGATTGCTACATATATTTATATATCACACAATCAGGATTTGAGGGGCGTGTAATAGGATTACATAACACGTACTCCTGCTGCTGTTTTACTAATCTATTCAACAAAGTAATCTCAATGGGATGATCCACCTTATCAGCTTATGCTCCTGTTTAGAATATTTTCACAAAATCTTTACTGCATATGCGATCTTGTTTAAAGTCACATGCTCGACCTATATTATGTAATGCCTGCACTAATCTAGTGTTAGAACACTACGTTACACACTTTCCACTCGTACTCAAGACACTGTATCCTTTCATAACGAGGAAATAAATACCACCACCATATAATATATAATATTTATAAAATAATATTGCATAGATTTAATATCCAATTTTGTTTCACAAAATTCCGCTAGTATGTTCTCCCAATAGACTTGCTTTATGTGCTTTGCTTTAAATCCCGAATGCCTTATCATATTAGAATAGAGCAAATCGTGGATATGCTACAAAGAGAAAGTACGAGTAATTTTGCATTGAATATCTGTTAGCTATGTACTAATATAATAATGCTTCTGGCACGGGTTAATATATATTTTAATATTAGATGAATTGATGATATATATTAGAATGTTAGAACTTTTATACATTACATGTACATATATTCTCTCATTTACTATATACAATTAACTTTTATTCGTTTTACTTCTTAGCAATGACAATATCAATTTTTTATTTTAATTCGGGCTAATTGTGATGTTTACGCATAATATGGCATTCATGTGTACTTCAACATTTTTTCTGCTGAAAAATATATATGAATAATTATTTCAAGTTTTTTTTTACATACTAAATTTATATTTTCTAGTTACACAAGGAAGTAATTATATGAATAGAAAGTTTATTCATAGGCATAACCATTAAACAAAAGTTGTATTTATATTTAATATAATTTATTTAAATTATCTAAATTGCAATGCCGACAATATACAGTTATACAAATATTTCACATAATATTTCAATAACATAATTATGATGTACTAAATTGTATGTAAAACTAATTTTCTAGAAATAATATTGTTTCAGTTACGTGGGTAACGTGGATAACAAAATGAGCAATTATACACAGATCCAACATGTTTACATATTTGTATGCAAATATTTGAATATATTGTTAACGAATAGCGCTTGTTATACGAAAGTGTGTAATGCTTTAGAATGCTCTACGCATCTCCCACGTATAAGTATTAATGTGTATGCAGAATAGATTAGAAAAAAGTAATCTATTATCGATATATATTTTCGACGCTTTACTTTATTCGGCCGCCTTTGATAATCATTTCTTTACTTTTGTGTCTATAATCCGCGCTACGCAGATGTATGGCGTCTAAATACAATATAACGAAATTTAAAAAAGGTCAATATATTTTCTAACACAAATAAGACGTGAAACTAGTAGTAGTAGTGTTAAATTAGTATAATAATTCGTCTAAGTGGAATAAATCTCACAACTATTGAGTTGTGAGATTTATCCCCACTTTTTTCACTTTTATTTACAGTCCAGACGTTGTTCTGACAATTCTGCTCTGGCAGACTTGTGTGGCATCGTAGCTTGCGCTACGAAGTTAGGTATATTGAAATACAAGAATAATATATAAGACTAGCGACTCGGCTCGCGGCTTCTCCGCTAAATATAGAAGTGATTGTAACTATACAATTAGGGGAGATTCTATGGGCGGAGGTATCTTGATAACTATAAAACTACAAAAACCATAAAAATACACAAATATCGAGTGCATTCCGTTAAAAAATTCGATTGCCGATATTGTTTGAGTGTGTATTTCTTTTAAACAATATAGATAAAATAAGTGTCATTTGGATGTTTTGTTGGATTTTTACGACCATATTTCAGGTGAGGCTCTGTTATACCCTGATGATTATTTTCTTATATTTGGTGACTTCAATATACCTAGTGCTCAATGGTTGAGTAACTGTCATAATGCTCCGTCCTTACTTAGGAATTTCTCATCAGACGTTGTCAATGAGCTGGCTAATTTTCTCTCTTTTAATAACTTTAGTCAATATAATAAATTTAATAATGTTAATAATCGTATTTTAGATCTTGTAATAGCTAATATTCATTGCAAAGTTAGTTGTGTTTCTATTCCAATTGTATTGGAGGATGTATACCATCCAGCCTTTTAATTATTTGTTATAAAATTGAAAGTATAGTTATGAGTCGCATTTAGTTAAACTATATAGGGAAGCCGATTATTTAGCAATAAATCAAAGTCTTTCTCAAATTGATCGGAAATCTAACTTAAATGATGACAATGTTGATGTTTCTGTAGCAAATTTTTATGAAATTGTAAATATAGCCATAGAAATGCACGTTCTCACAAAAATCATAAAACTCAATACTAAATACCCAATCTAGTATAATCGGGCGTTAATAAAAATTATAAAAGAAAAGCTAAAATTTCGTGCTAATAAACAACATAAAGATTATATATAGTTAGGATTCTCCACCTACCCTCCACTGACGTGGATGACAACTTTATAAAACCAGACATATTAGTAGCGGACTGCTCATTATTCGGTTGGATTTTGAATAGTATGGTCGTGGTCATTGATTGTCAGTGATTTGTATTTATTTAATTAATTGTGATAAATGATGGTTAATTATGTATGTAAGTACGTTTTTCAGTTATATTAGTGATTTCTTTTTGTTAGTACAAATTTTAGTGTTTGTTATTGCTCAATGCAGTTACTGGTGATATTTTGTAAAAGTTTGACTACATAAATGTTGTAATTGCTGGATTGTTATTTTTTTAAGTAAACCTGCTTCTAAAGTAAAGTTAATTTTGCATGTCATAGGCTAGGTGCACGAAATAAGCCTTTTTTTGCAATACCAAAGTTTAATACAAAACATGCTTATAATTACTTTGTGTCACGTGCTTCCAAAAATTTTAATTACAAGTATTTTGATTTAGACATTTAATTTACCATATGCAAATGTCAAAAATTGTATTAAGAATCGTAACGTTGAGAGTAGTTAAGGTTATTGGGTTAGTCAATTTTTTTTATTATTATTTTGAGTGCATTATTTGTATTTTTAGATTGTGTTTGTACTAATATTATTATATTTCGTAGAATATATTATATTCATTATAAATAAGTAGTGTTTAAGAAGTTTACGAGTTTAATAATTTATGGAAAATTAATTAGTATTTATACTTCATTCACTTATTTACTGTACCCTTAAATATATATATATATATATATATATATATATATATATATATATATATATATATATATATATATATATATATATATATATATATATATATATATATATATATATATATATATATATATATATATTAAAAGTCCCACCAAGTCCATCCAGCCAGTTTTAGAGATTAGCCGGAACAAACAAACAGACAGACAGACGAAATTGTAACAAATGTTATATTTACCGTATATATATTCATATGAATGTAGTAAAAGCCGCGTATCTTAATATTACGAACAGACACTTCAATTTTGTTTATTAGTATAGATAGTAACAATTCAAGTGATGCAATTAAAAAGTTTAATCAAAGAAGTAAAAAATCTTTTTATTTAATTTTTTAAATATAAAATAATGAACTTACCGGCATTTGAACCTGTAGACCTTTTGGAAACCGTCCAAGCGCTCTGACCGCTAAGATACATAGTCGTGTGTAAATTCTTATTTGCTTGTTACAATTTATCTATGTTGTTAAGCATTTGTCTTCCCCTAGTATGGAGTAACTCTTTAAAAAAAGGTAATAAAATTTGTTGTTATTATTGAATCATGTTCTGACGTAACTATGTTGGTTGATGTAAATTCATATTTCAAAGAAAGTAATATTGGAAGTACATTCAACCAATTGAAAGATAGCAAGGGTAGTATGCGTAACTGAAGAATAAAATAATTCACACAATATACAAGTCACTACTGTTAGACAAGATGCCTACTGCGCGCAACAAAAGTCATCATTAAAATTTTCTTTACACTTTCTTTACTTTTCACGCTGTATCCCGCATACAGCAGGATATGCAAAGGGAACATGGTGTTAAGATACTCAATTTTCCCGACATTGTGGGATCACTTATCACACAATGTCGCGAAAATTGAGTGGAGGTTAACGACATGCGTTATTTTGTTGCCAGAGGGAAGAACACGCCCCGCCCCGCCCCACAAGTTGAAATCAACCTACAACCGCTACGTTTACAATACGCGCCTAAGCTTAGAGCCGCTGCGCCATGATGAATCATATTTCTTATCATAAAGGCTTGTTCCATATTAAATTTCAAGTGATTAATCTTTATAGACGTTAAGCTTTGTTTAGCGATCGACAAGGGTCAAATATATTTTGAACAATCATCGTCGATATTGAAGATGCACAATTAATCTCCCTTAATAAATCTCAAGCTTCTCAAAGTGTCGTCCATTATAACATGAGTCCAATAGCTGTGAAACTGTTATAGTCTATTATTAGATAAATATCAAATGCAAGCATCCTTCCATTTTTACAAATATTAACTCTAGGTTCCTTACAATAGTGAGGATATCCTAGAGTTAAGATTATTAGATATAAGATATAATAATACTCCCAGATGTAGCTTCAATGAAAATAAATTATGGAAAAAAAATAGTTTTAATTAAAAATGTTTATATAAGTCCAATACAGGTATGACGGAACCAACAAGTCGACAAACTTAAATTTGTGGTCGTTGCACTAGTATTGTATGAAATTACCTACACTATAAGTTTGTAATAGTTTTTTTTAAAGATATATCTATAAATGTTCAATTTTAGAATTTTTCCCTTTGTTTGTACTATAAGTTCTAAACTTATTGCCAAATTTCATAACTTTTGGTCAAAGGGAAGGGTTTGGATTACGCGGCGATTTTAATACAAAATGCAAAAAGAATCAGCATATACAATTATATCTTTTGATTGCGTTGCGTTGCGATTGTTTTGGCCTTTATAATTGATATTAATTTGAATTGTGATCCTATAAGGGTTTCGTTTTTTCTTTTGAGGTATGGAACCCTAAAAAGCGCATTAACGGTCCAGTACCATTATCATCTATACGTTAAAGTAATCCTAATACTATTTTTATATATTATAAAATAAATTTATTTCACTTCATAGCCATGTTATTGATTCAAATACAACTTTAAGTTATGAATACGCCACAATTCACCGTTAATGTGACAAATTGGACACACTCGTTCAAAGCTTTATATGTGGAATATTTCATATTTTATAGTCGGTGAACGCAATCACGCTATAATATTGTTTGTCATGGGCTCATAGGTTTGTTCTTGGAGAGCTCCGCAAGTTATTTGCATTTCTCATTTTCGCCCCTCATCTTACGTCTCTTGAGTGAAATTTTCACTCTACACCACACTTGAACTAGTGTGCTGTAGAGTTATATAATTTATACGAAATAAACTAAGTTTTAACATAATTTCTATTTTCCAAAAGTATATTCTAGAATATTCTCTAGATAACTATGAAGTATATATAAATGCGTTTTTATGAATAAACTTTGATCATTGGGGTAAAATTACATTGTTATTTCTTGTCCGTCTGTCTATCTGTCTGTCAGCAAGAACATTTATTCAAAATCATGTAGTGCTTAAGCAGAAGTTAATAACAAATATCCAGATTGGACCTTGGGGCACAGAAAAATCAAATTAAATAAAAAATCCCCATTGAAACTAGTTATTCTTCAAAATATCAACTCCAAACTAGTTATATTCAAAATATATGAGAATTAAAAATTGAACATTAATATGTTTTTTTTTTAATTTAATTTTGTATGAACATCAAGGCGTAATAATACCAGGCTGAGTATTTCTTATTGATCTAGAGATATGAAGTTTGGCAATAAGTTGGAACAACAATACAAATAAAGATAAATAATCAGAAAATTGATAATTTATAAGTATAACACAGAAAAAACCTATAACAAACTGATATATAGTTATCAAGTTTCCTCAGCGAAAACCCTACAATCATGACATTGGTACGGATCCCTCTGTGCGCGGTTGCTACTCGCACTTAGCCGATATTTTTTGTAAGAGTTCTTCAGTCAGTGACTGCTATTGACCAAAAGAATCGGACGGAATGACGAATTATAAAAAAAATATCATTACTATGATATAGAAAATATAACTGTATGTATAATAAAGAACCTTATATAATATAAAAAATATAGGAATTTATAGAAATATTAACATATTTTTATGCTCTCACGCCGCAAATGTAAAAGAAGCAAGTCTACAATTAGTCATATGAATTCTCTCTAGACCCCTCACAGAGCAATGCACCGCACGTGTAAACACTATACTTATGTACACACTTGTTTGTAAGGGTAGTTGACATGTGAGGGGAGATTTTTATGTTTGATTATAAGGAAGGATTATATACATATAAATAATAAATAACATGTTTATAATAAAGTTGAAATAAGTTCTACTTACATATGTTTAAAGTATATTCTTTAATCATTTATTTTAAAGTTTGTTATTATTTCCTTCAGGTTTTCAGTTTCAAAGAACCTAGTCTATTATACGAATTGTATTATTCACCGTTTAGTTAAAAAATATTTATAGTGACTTTATCATTTATAATTGGAGTAGTAGGCACTCATTTTGTAAAAAATAGTTTGTTTAGCTTTTTCAGAGATATTTTTTGTTCTTTGCTTAGTTTCTCCTTTCTATAAGTTCTATCTTATTGGCATATTTCATACCTCTAGGTCTACGGGAAGTACCTCATAAATTCGATTAAGCGGTGATTGTCATACAAAATGGAATAAACATAAAAACATTATTATTACTATTAATTATGCTCCATTTATTTCTTTCTTTTGATTGCGTTGACTTAGATATTTAATTTTTTCCATGCTCTAAGGGACCACCGATCTGGATATTTGATATAAATTTTAGCCCGATATCACCACGCTATTTTGATTTTGTATCAGTTAATTTCATACAAAATGAATGCTTACCGCATACGACCGCATAGTTAAGTTGGTTAATTTTTATAAGTTCTACTTTCCGATGACGTATAATCATGAAATTAATACGGGACTACAGCACTATAATGCTAAAAGAAAAAGTAGATATGGTACTTATTTATTTCTGTTTGTCACCTTTCTAGAGTTCCGTACCTTAAAAGAGAAAAACGGAACCCTTTTAGAATAATTTTGATGTCCGTCTTTTTTTCTGTCTGTCTGTCTATTTGTCAATAATATTTCCATTGAGGTATCAAGTTGAAATTAATATTAAATTAATATGCAGGTCTATGCTATATATATGTATGCTATAATATCCACCGCTTGCAGTACAGAAAAAATTAAAAAATTAAAACCAACCTAATATCGTACCTACTAGCCATTGTATTGAAACGAACCTGCAAATATTTTATTTCCTTTATAGTAACGAAAATTAGAAAACAATAAATTAAATTATTGTTGAATTAACAGACAAAAGTTTATAAAATTTACAAAAAAATAAGCACCAAGTTGGCACTGAATCCAACAATAAGGGATTTTGAATTCTAAAAAAGTATATAAGTATGAATCATTTTCTTTATTGTTTTCTATTTTTTAGATTTTACTGTTTGTTAAAAAATTATATTAAAATAATTTTATCAACTTACACATTTTGTTTAAACAAAATTTTACAACTGTAACATTTTAAATGAAACTGTACGAGCCCAAGGAACACATATAAAATTACATTTCAAATTGGTTTCCAATGTACGAAATTTAGATCTAATATATTTTCAATTTCCGAGGAAAATACTAAAAACATCAAACGTTTCGTGACGTGTGGACAAATGTTTAAATGTTGGCGGAAATCGAAAAGTGTTTCGAACCTACGTACGTTTGACAACGTGATTTTATTTGAAGAAATGCTGAAACTAATTTATATTTTTAAAAGTAACCTTTTGAATATTGTTTATATTTTTTTAAGAATTCTCTAAGTTCTGGTATTTTATTTGCCTAACAATTTAAGGTACTCTCATGGTAGTGTTGTCTCAATCTATGAATAAATCTATTTTACAACACGCTGTAAATATATTTAGTTTTATTATTTATTTCTATATTTCAAACAAGTTGCTACGCTTGCTTGGACTTTATGACCCTTGCTTTACACATTTACTGTACTTTATTTATTTTACTTTCATTTATAACTCATTGAAATTGAATGCTGCTGCGGCAGTGAGTAGTAACCTAGTGCCAAGACACTCCATCCGCTTTTCAACGAAATTCAAATATTACGTGCTAAGTTGTAATTTAACGACACGCTTCGTTTTACCGAAGCAGGGTAATAAAAATAATTCCTATAGAAATTTACTTCTTAGAGGAGAGCCACTGCGATATTCGTTCTCTATATTTTCATTTGCTCATTCTAACTGCCCACATAATGAACAACTTAGTTTAGCTGGGCTATCTTTAATATTTATATGTCAATGAAAAATACTTATACTTTAGTCCAGCTAAAGTACTAAGGTTACATTAAGGTTGTTCATCAGATAATCTTGGTAATGTAGGTAAGGTAAGATTCTTGTTATGGTCAACAACTTCTCCTAAGGCAGCATTTTATTATTTCTTATAGTTTCTCTAGACTACTTTGATTTAACATGAGTGTGTAAGTCATCAAAATCAATTAAAGCTTAGATCCTGCTAGGCAACAATAGCTAGATAACAAAAAAAGTAATTTAAATCCAGCGGTCATCCATGTCAGTGCGTCGTGATGTCTGTCTGTTTGTATGCTTGTGCATGCACAACGCAACAGACTACAATAATAAAAAAAATATAGATTAATTTTCTCTAACTATATATACATTACCCTAAACGATCATTCCAAAATTGTATTTAAAGTAGACACTTTTTTGTTGTTTTATTATATTAGAGATATTAATTAGATCACCGTAAATACGATATAAATTTAAATTTAATATTTATATATGTAATAAATTTTTGTAGTAAAGCGACATCTGGAGAGCAATAATTATTGAAAATGCAATAAGGAAATAATGACGCCGATAGTGAAAGAAGATAAATGCGTTTGGCATTTGACAAATATTTATAATATTATAGGTTTATAATTTGATTGAAATTTTACTATTAATTAAAAATAATATGAAGATAAAAAGAAAATAACATGAAAGAAATTCAAAGCCCATATAAAGTTTTAACTAATACGCATAGAATGCTGGACATTATAAAGAAGAAAAGCAATAAAATGTCTATTTATTTGAAAGCCAACAACGCTGGCAGTAATGAAATTCCTCGGAAAATATTAACGCATATTTTTCCGACAAAGAGGTAATGTATTATCGGGACAAACAACAGGCGACCATAGCCATACAGCTATTCAGTTTTCCTATATACGTATATATTTATTGTATACGATTAAAGCTTTCAAGCTTCATTTTAAACAAATTTAATTGAGTGTAGATTATAATCATATTAAGGTATTAAAAAAATACTGAAATGTATAAAAATGAAAAAAAATTACGTACCGGGACTCGAACCTGCGCCTCTTGGAACTATCAAAGCGCTCCAGAAAATTAGGTGTTTTTTCTCTTATTGTTCTCTCCTTAATGTGTGAATAATATTTAACATGATTTCAAAATATTTAATAAACAGAATTCTCTGTTGCGAAATGGTCATCCTTAGAAATAATCTTTGGACAATTTAAATTTGTATAATCTCGACAAAAAAAATTGTAATAAGGTATTTTTGTGTTTGAATAATACTTAACCCGAATATTGTAAATTTATAGATATATCAAAGAAAAAATCATTATCAATTTCTTTTTGTAATTAATTTCATACAAAATTAGTCCATTTGCCCGTAAATTTAAGATTATCAACTTTTATAAGTCGTACTTTCCGCTGCCATCAATCATGAAATTGTTACCGACTCCACAGTTCATGAGTACTGCTCACGTAATTTTATATACAATATTTTTTATACATATCATCGCGAAAGTTATATTTAATTATATACATATAACTTTAACAATTATATATATATATATATATATATATATATATATATATATATATATATATATATATATATATATATATATATATATATATATATATATATATATATATATATATATATATATATATATATATATATATATATATATATATATATATATAATTGTGTATACATTTAGTGTCATACATGTGTGAGCAGATTAAATTAGTTAGCAGTCACATTGAATGATGATTTGATTTGATAAATTACTTTTAGTATTATGATACATGATCAACTATTACAAAGTATTAAGTAGTATATTTTTATCAAACTGTAACTATGTAAGTTAAAGTTTGATAAAAATAAGGTGTTAAAATCGTCTGAAGTAGCGCTTGAGACACAATACACATGTAAACATGATGTTCACTCTCTTGGTTTTTGTGAGAATAACAAACACTCATTGTGGCATGACGCTGCTGAAACCACTCTACTTCACCCCGTCATTGTCTTGGTGAAAGTATTACTTGGGAAATAGTGATATAATTTTGTTGTGTTGTTTTTAATAGTTTTACATTCATTCTCTCACCATGACGAACCACCATCACGTTTGATATGTCACCAAAATGAAAGTAAATCAGTCTGCTGGATATGACCCTACCCACAACCATCGCGCTTACAATTAGATATCGTACCACGGTACCAAACTACAAAAATGTAATTTATGGGAGTGCTCATGAATACAATATGAATTAAACTAGAGTAGGATGTTATGTAAATAATTGCCTGAAATAATATTATTTTATATAAACAAATTTTTGTAGACAATCTTCGGTTGTTAAATAAAAAAAACTTTTAAGCCCATTCCATTTCCAGCATCATATTGATGGCTTTCTATGTTTTATTATATAACAGTAATATAGTGTACCCAAAGATCTGTTATATTGATATATATGAACATAATTTGGTATTATTGAAACTTTGAATTTTTTTCGTAATTTTTATGTAAAAGTTTGTATATATTTTATGTAAAAATTGCAAACATAATTTTGTACGTAGCTAAATAAGGCTGAAGTGATATACGACTCGACGACGTACTCGACATATTGTTACATCTCATTTGATAAATAAGAGATGATATTCTCCAACTTACAAAACTCATTTATAATATCCTTCGTCATTTGTCAAACTAAGTTGCGACAGTATTATAACATTTATCGTTAGATGTTTTTATCAAATTATATTTAGTACATGGAAAATATTATTTGAAAAATGATTATATATTATCTCTCTTAGTTCTACCATAAACTCAATTGGGCACAAAAATACTATCGTAGACTATGGGAAACTGTGGAAATTATTGATACAATTCTTATATTTACCAGTTCTTTATGCTGAGTCGCGGTTTACGGATCGTGCGTATCTTTTCTGGCTGGAGCGCTGCCAGACGTGATGCACGCCTCGTACCAACAATATTGTACTGTTTGTTTTCATTGAAACCGACGCTTAAAAAAACGAAGTATACAACTGAACCGCCGTTTTAATTGCTAGATTGAATAAAAATAGTACATTTTAATGCATCGTTTTCATCAAATCATCAATTTTAAAAGCAAATGTAAGGTAATCTGTTAGTAATAAATAAATAATCAACTGGAGCTAAACTATTTGAAAGCAATAAATAATTTATACAATCACAGTAAATTTTAAGGTGGAATTCAAAACGCTATATGATTTAAATAAAAAGGTAAGCTACCAGCACTAGTAGTGTCTCTATAATTTATGAATGCAATGTCTGCTCTCACTCGCCCACGTAGAAAAGACGTCGCGCCAAGAGTCACGACTCGTGTATACATCTTCAGTTCCCATTTGCTCTTGTTTTCTTTTCGATAAAGGCAAGACTAAGTTTAATTTTGGAAACGTGCCTAATGTAACACTAAAATTACTGCCTTGTACTGTTGCCGTAGATTTTGGTAATAGTTAGTTATAAATCAAATTTATGTTTTGATTTTATTTTGAAACATGACTGCACTTAGAATTTGCTATCGATTTTACAATATTGTCTCCTAACAAAGGTCCATAAATAGCCTATAGAATAAATAGCCTTCAATATATTCTATTTAATTTATAGGAAATATTACTGTTAGGATTTTCTATTACCTATTAATGAAATAGAACAGAATAGGGTATGTTTTTAATATTTGAATACGTATAATTATTTTATTTTTATTCACTCGTACTTTCATTTATAAACACCAAATTAGATTGACGTGCAATTTAAAATGAATGAATGAGAAGCTTTTATTATTTATACGAATAAATAAATATTATTAAGCATCCAATTCACTACTTGCTACGTTACTATTATTTAGTTAAATTTTTCCCACTTATCTTTTTGTCTAAATTCGTCTATAGTAAGTACCGCTTGAGAAACAGTGCACGTGTAAACACTAATGCAAGTGCTATGTACATACTTGTGATTTTTGAGAGTGACGAGCACTCATTGTACTCCTCCGACGCTAGCATTCTTTTTCTCCCTTTGTTGACTTCATGTAAAGTTATAGTCGTACTTATCTCAATTTATAGTGACATGTAAACAAAATATCTACCAATGTAACATACTATCTATTATATTATAACTACTAGCCATGCTACTAGCCACGAGTGGCCACTCGCGACTTCATCCACGTGGACTTTAATCTACATTTTTTTATTACTATTGTACTCCTATTAGTCATAACGTGATGTTATATAGCCTCAATAAATGGACTATGCAACAAAAAATAATTTTTCAATCAAATAACAAACTCTTCAGCTTTATTTTATTAGTATATATTGAAGGTAAACGTATTGAAAATGGTGTACACATTAATTATTAGTTTACATGGATATTTAAATATATTGAATTGACTTATAATATACTAGCGACACGCTCGCGGCTTTGCCGTCTAAGTAATATAAATTTCGTTCGTTTCAAAATGTACCATAGTATGTTGTAATATTATATCCTATAGTATTATATAAGATATAATAATCCGGGAATGATATATAATTTTATATCCTTCCCGGATTGTAAATAATATTTTCTTATCCCGCTGTACTTCTTTACTAGATTTAAAAGTATAAGTCAGGTGCGAATAGTATTCGCGCATCGAGGGTTCCAGACCAATTTCATGATTGTAGATTTCGCCAAGGAAAATACTACTTATAAAAATTTACATGAACTACAAATATAAGTTTTTAATGGTTCATTTCTGTGTTAAACTTATAAATTATCAATTTTGAGAGATTCCCCTTTATATATACTGTAAGTTTTCACTTCTAGTCAATTTTATTTAAGTCTAGGCCAATGAAATACAACTAATAAGACTCGACAAACTTAAATGTGGGGTCGCATGTGTTCATTTTGTATGAAATGAACTACAGTATATGTTTGCAAATGTTTTTTTTCTGGAATATATCAATAAATTTCTGACTTTTTCTTTTATACTGTAAGTACCTTTATGCCAAATTTAATAACTCCAGGTCAACAGGAAGTACCCTGTGGGTTTTTATTACGCGGCGACTTTAACGTGCTCAACGCACGCAAACGCTCATATATTTTGATTGGGTTGACATAGAAGTTTGATGTTTTCTGTGCTTGAAGAGGTTAACGACTTCGAAATTCGATATTAATTTCAGCTGGATTCTTCCATGTGATTTGGAAATCAGTGTAGTAGTTTCGGAGCCTGTCGCTGTCAAACAAATAAAGCAAATCTTTCCTCTATATAATATTAGTATTTATACTAATAATATGCATATCTATATTTATATATTCAATATCTTCCTTGGATTGTTTAGTTTTCAATACCTAGCCACCGAGATACCTACCATTATTGGAATATAAACGTATTAAGAGGCAGGTATCGTATTTTCATCTAATTTTAACTCCACATAGAATAGTTAAGACATCCACACGTAGTCTGAGTGGGAAACTTCGCTGAGTATTATGATACTGTAAGCCTTTTGTAAAACTAGCGAGTAGAGGTAAGCTCTGAAGTATTGTTAGAAATGGGTTATAACTTGAGTTAATATTGGCGGTTCCGTGAGTATAAAAATATTTATCTGAAACTATTCCAGATAATATAACTTTACTTATATAAAAATATCTTATTTTCCTTCATGGTGTAAGTTATATTTATTAATTATTACACATGGTTATGTGTTCCATTTCCATATATATACCTATGTATAAATTATTTAATATAATATATGATGTTCATTCAAATTCTTTTAGAATTCTTTTTAAACTTAATTTTTAGGCACGCGTACATTGAAATATTATATGTTTTCAGGCAAATTTACATCGCGTTTATTTTAAATAAAATTGATCTACAATTTTCAATGAATTTATGTTTCACATAATTTTCAAAAAAAATATTCTTCGCTCGTAAAATTGAATACGATGTTATTATTTGGATATTCTTCACAGAACATTTACGCTCTTCGATAGGATATACTAAAGGATATTACGTCAGCGTCATTACCTCCTACAGCTTTCACAACACTTCAGAGTTTTATTTTATTACATTTTAGGGACGTTAGTAGGAAATCTTTGCCAGGAAAATTTTTCCAACGTCTGTGGTTACTATATACAAATTAAACCGTTGTTATGAGTCAACTTCATTATATTTAATGTAGCGGCAGAAGTTTTCTACATTTATTAGCTTTAATATATTCCAAGGCTGTAGGACCATAGTCTGTACATAATAAGTGTAATGCCTTAATGCATTTGATTATATCACAAAAGGGTAGAGCTTTTTATTATGCATATTATTATATTGCAGACTTAAAGAGTTTCCAGAGTAAGTTTTACATTACACATCTACACAATTTAGAGACGTGCTGAGGTAAAAGAAATGTATGTAGATTGTTTGTTTCAAAAGGCAGAAGGAACGTAGTGCTAAGACGCTTCGTTCCCCATTTTTCGCTTAATTTTTAAAACATTACCTGTTGAATGGCGGAGTGCAACACCGTACAGTACCCTCTCAGAATCTGCCAAAGAATTAAAGTAATTTAAATGTAATGACTCCCCTGATGGGAGATCTAACCCACTGATAGCTTATAATCAGGCCTGAATACGTGAATTCATTATAGATTAAATAATTAATTATAATCTAGATAGTAGGTACATAGGACTGATCTAATATAAATATTGTTTTTACTTCACAAAAACAAACACTCAAATATGTACTAAATCCATCAAAATGACACCATGGAACATTACAATTGTCAGTGGCGAGTCGTATTCAATTACAGGTGCGCTTACACGGTGATGACAGCGAGGGCATGAGTTATGGCAGTTGCGGTAAGTTGTAGACGCTCCATACCACCGGTGACAGTTTCACAAGGATAAATTTTACGATACTGCTTTCGAGATGGCGTACAAAATGTATTAAAGCTTCAAAATTTATTTACTTATAGATATATAGGTATGAAAATAATCATCCTAAAGCTTGTCTTACGTTCTAAGTACATGGATATAAATTTACTTTCATTTATTAAAATTCATTATTAGATTTGCAACGCAATTCGGACAACCTAAGAATGAAGCACAAGAATGAAAAAAGGTTACAAATATAGAGAACTGTGTCAATATACTAAGTTTCTTCTATCATAGCAATAATATCATCAGAAGATTATAATAACTAATAGGGTACTAATATCATGATTTTAATGTCAACGAAAACTACAACTTAACAAACATATATTTGCACGCACATAGACATGGACATGTACAAAATGACATCCGGTAAAATATTAAAAAATGACACAGTGGCGCCTTTAAAAAGTTCTTCAACTTGATAGCTATTTCCAATTGACATAGTAAAATTGAAGATCTGTAACATCTGGCGAATGACCAAGCTAATCCAACTAAACTATCAGCAATGAGAAGATGGTTCCCTAGCAAACGTAGTTCAATATATATATATATATATATATATATATATATATATATATATATATATATATATATATATATATATATATCTTCTTCTTCTTCCTGGCATTAGTCCCGGCTTTTTGCCAGGGTCTGCCTTCCGACTAAGACCAATCGGTCCATATGAGTGGCGAAGTGGTTTTTTTTGTGGAGCGATTGCCATCTGACCTCCAAACCCATTACTGGGAGAAACCAGGAAAGGAAAGGGAATAAGAGGCAGAAAGACTTGGAATATAGGGGAGGGACACCACTTACATGGATTGGATCGGGTTATGAAAGTGGTGGCTCGAGGTCCCGGGGTCGCGTACCCGTATGCCGGAAACCAAATATCGGACAGATAATTGGCTAGACACCCTCTGAGATGATATATATATATATATATATATATATATATATATATATATATATATATATATATATATATATATATATATATATATATATATATATATATATATATATAATATTATTATTTTTATTTTACCGCTCCGATATGACACCGTCCGGTATGACACCTATAAATTTCCAATTTCCTAATTTTTCCCTTTGTTCGTACTAATAAATTCTCACTTCTTGCCAACATTTATAACTCTAGGCCAAGGGAAGTATCTGTTTCGATTACGCGGCGATTTTCATACAAATGCGACAAAAACATAGCATAAACATACGTAAACGCATGTATCTTTTGATTACGATGATTAAGAAGTTTGATTTTTTAAGATCTAAGGACTCTGGATCTGAATTTTTGGCATTAATTTCAGTTTGATATCTCCACCTAAGAAAATGGTAATTGAGAAAAGTAGTCTTGACACACGGACAGGTAGAGGGACAGATTGGTAACGACATTATGTTATAAGGGTTCCGCTTTGTCCTTTGAGGTAACTTAACCGTAAAAATTACTCTGTAACATAATTATCCTAAAGTTTAAAAGCTTTTATATTAAATTGCTTTATATTGGTCTTATATCTGTAAGTAAGATACGTGATAAAGTGAAATGCTAAAGTAAAATCAAACTGCAATAAATCTTCTGCTAATATTGAAAAGTGGTTCGCAAGACGGGCTGTAAAATATGCTTTAGGTACCACTCTATAGTAGAAGGAATATTTAAGTGGATTTCAATAAAGCTTCTAAGTCTTTTATTAAACAAGTACTGGAAGCTAGGAACTTGACGTTCATATAATTTATTTTTATAAAGAAGAAGTTGTTTTATTGATTATATTGTTAGAAATAAAAAAGGGACAGCCACTCTGTGATTATGATTTCTAAGAAACATTCTTCTAGACTTATACATACGATGTTTAACGTAAATAATATATTTTATATAAATATATATAAGTTTCCAGAAATGAATGAATTCGTTTCGTCTTCGTTTACGTGGACTAATGTTCCTTGCCATATTACTTCTTTCAACTGCTCACGGTCGTTGAAACTGAAACTTGAAGCAGATAAAAAAAAAAACTTATAATTAAGACGTAACATTGAGTGTATAGTAAGATATAGCGCGTCGTTGAACGCCATATCTTACCAAAGCGAGTAAATGCCACTGTGCCACGACACGCATTGGGTTTTAATTTTCTATTATTTTGTTTGTCAACAGCAGCTACCGATGGGCAAAGAAGTGTGGAGATAGTTTTGTTTTTTTGTTTATGTTTTGAGATAAATTGAAATATTTAATTTTTTGTTTGACATTTTTGTTCCTTAATTGTTTGTGAAGGACATAAGCGAATACATATAAAATAATTACAAAAGCGATAGGGATCCGTATGAAAACTTTAATAATTATAAAAAAACGGACGAGCTTTAGTGCCCGTGCTGCGTAAATTTGATTTTTTTAAATAATTGAATTGTTTCGTCTCGAGGCGCATATCTATATAACTACTATCTATTATAAAGCGTATTGTTTCATGAGTTACTGGTTCGAATTTTTTTTTATTGAACTGTCCATCCATTGCAGAATTATAATGTTTATTTATTAATATTAGAATTTTAAATAATATTACTTCGAATATTGTAGATTTTGTCGTTTGTTTTTGTTGTTTGTGTTAATTACTTATCTTTCAATTTAATTTGACCATTTTTTTAACGAATTATTCAAATAGTAGTTTGTTATAATGTGATTTTGTATAACATTTCGAAACATATGCAATTCAGTTTACTTAACCCGCGAAGCCGCGAGCGTGTCCCTAGTGTCTTATAAATTAACTGGACCATTGTGATTGAAAAGATCCTATCATGCTGATCACTTTTGCCAAGAAGGCATATTCTTGATAATTATTCATATTCTTTTGTTAATTAATGTAAAGATTCATATATTAACCTCAAATATATTTATACTTTAATTGTTAATAACAATTAAATTATAAATATATTTGAGGTTAATATAATGTTGGATACATTATATTGCAAAAATTAAGTCAGTCCATATTTTAGTGAAGAAATTATTTAGTACTTCTTTAGAAAATTAAAATACCTGCAATAATTATAATTTCAAAGTATTTTTTTAATAAGACTATCAAAAATATTACCGTCACTTATATACATAAATCTAAAAAAAATGTTAGAAGTATTCCTCTTCTATTCCTAGTTTGAAATATTGTATAAAATTTGTAAAAATAATAAGAAAACGTAACAATGCTCAAGTCAGTGGTGGGGAGTAAATCAGTAAGATCGTTCCGAGACGAGCCAGATAATGAGTCACGACGTGGCAAATTGCTGGCGCGGCGTACTCTGCGGCTCGGAGGAAATTAAAACTGTTTACTTTGACAAATCGATGCATATTTGCATGTAGGTTAATATTTTTATACAACCTCACTCAATTATACTTCAATTTGTAATATTAATGTACATTAATGGACATTTTTGATTGTCATGTTCAAATGTTTGCTTTTAGATAGTAATTGTTCCAGGTATTTCAATTTTCTAAAGCCATGTAATACATAAGTTTCTCCATAAAAATATGGACCGACTTACTATTTCGTCATAATGTTGGACTTTAGAATTCAATTTAATAAATTCAATGATTTCTATACTTTAATAAAACAGTAAAAAGTGTCTCTTTACATTCATAAAACAGTAAAAAAAAATTGCAGCGCTAGAAAAAGAAGTCGTATTTATGGTAATTACAAAACATTGTAAATGTATATATTTCTTAGAAATGTTTGAATGGAAATAAAATTTCACATGTTTTATATATAGCTCATACCGGAGCAACACAATTTATTATCTTGGTAAATAGCAATATGGCTTCAATATTTTTTTATTAATACATCTTCATGTGTAGCAATTGAATATAAATGTTGGTTTTTTTTATTCACCCTGAATTTTGAATAAAACACGTTTACAGTCAAAAGCTATGCCGCTGCGCCACGGTGAACTTGGTATGGCCGAGGTTATGAAGTCCCTGCTATATTATAAAGTAGTAAAAATGTGGTGCAACGAGACAGCGTCTGACTGTAAATGCGATTTCGTTGGTTGTGTAACAATTTCCATTCGAAAGAATAATTTATTTTCCTACTCTGGTAAGACGGTGCGTGGCGGTGCGTTGAGTTCAGCTACTCAACATATTTCGAATTCGGGTGGAAAGTGGGCGGCAGGATTAGCGTGAAATTAAAAAAAAAATTCCGCCAAGTTTGAGTCTTACTCGCACACCTACGGTTGCATACTAATTGCATTATTACAATGTCAATAGAAAATGTAATTTATAAAATTTTGACAAATTTAACATCTCTATTGTATGCACTCGTTTTATATGAAATGAACTACAGACATATGTATGTAATGTATTTTTTCTGTCATATACCTAAAATGTCCGATTTTCGGATTTGAAACTTTGTTTGTACTATAAGTTCCCACTTCTAGCCAGAATTCATAACTGTGGGTCAACGGGAAGTACCGTATCGTAACCGGTTTTGATTGCGCGGTCAATTTCATACAAATTCGGCACAAACGAAACATAAACACTTGTATCTTTTGATTGTGTTGATTTAGAAGCTTGATTTTTCTGTGCTTCAAGAAACTACTGACATGGATATTTGATATTCATTTCAGCTAGGGAGATAGGAGATACCTCCCTCCACATGATTTTAGAAAATTGTTTTGACTGACTACAAAAGTGATATAGTACAAAAACAAATACGATATACAATATTTATCGCAAATACAAAAAGGCAGTATAACATAAATAAAATGCCTAAAATATTTCAATTACCACCCCACTGTTAACATAATCCAATATCCGATTCAATTTACATGGAGGGCGATAAATTGTAAACAGAAAATGGTAGTTCAGAATATTCATGAGGTTTTCACAGCATTCTTAATACCTGCCGTTGCGTTGGTCAGGACAGTGATTTACAATAATATATTTTTTTTATTGATGAGCTTTCATTAAATCGTGGAACTGATGCATTCGATTCAGTATATTATCGAGCACGATTGAACGCTCATGTGGTTAGTATTTGTGGGTTGCAAATTTGTTTAATGGTTCTGCGATATTTAACAGTTATTATTAAAGTTTATTTTACTTTTATTTGATAACTGAATGGTATGGAATACTTATGTGTGTGTAAATTAAACAAGTTATATAAAAAACATATTTGAATTTATTAGATTAATATTACACTGTTATAAGCTCTTTCTTCATCATATAAGGTTTTACTGTTTCACTAACGTGATAAATTTTAATCAAATAAAACTAATATTGACTTAATTGAGATTCCGATCGTAGCTGGTTTCCGCCTAGTCCCTTCTGAAATTCTAACGATGTAGATACTTTACGCTATTTCAATAAAAGCTAGGGAGGGTACTTCAAATATAAAATTAAGTAACCGCACAAAATATATATGCATATATATTTTGCCAAATTATTTATTTCTAACTTACATAATTAGGTAAACAGTGGGACCCTAGTGCTAAGACCCTCCGTTGTCCACTTAATTTTGGGACCTTGCGTGTTGAGTGGCGGAACTCAACGCCGGGTTTTGCCTTGTTACGAGAGCAAGGAAATTAAATAAGTTATTCTTCCCGAGTGGGAATCGTCAAACGTCGTGCCACTCACTGCGCCATGACATCCTCTAATATTTGAATAAATAAAAGTGATGTAAAGAAATGAAATACACATAACATTCTTAATTTTAATCTTGATTAAAAGAATATATGTTTTGTAAAATGAAGGAGAATTTTTGGAAATTTTTTTCGCGCCTTTTCAAATTCTATACCATTTTCCACGATTATTACGTGATATATGAAATAAACATCATAGAAAAACTAGTTTAAGCTATGTCACGAGCCTCCACATTACTGACTCCACTAAAAAGATCATGTTATTCATAGGGACGTGTTATTTATCATACTAATATTACCATGAGAATGAAAGTCGGCCCATCCATCATTATCGCGAGCTTCCCTTTTACGCTTAAAGGCTAGAAACCCTACACTTAAGTATAAGGGCAATAAAGAATATACGTACAAGGGAAATTGTCGGGAAGTCTTTAGATGAGAACGGTATAATGTAATATACGCGTGGTTTATATTTGGAAAAGGTTTGGTTTTTATGATATTTTAAAATATTGATCAGCCACTTAAGACAAAAAAACCCTATACAAGTTTAATCATATAAAAAAATGTTTCTTCAAGTTTTTGTAAAATCATTATGCAGCATGTTCTTTCTACTTTGGTAATATATAGTTTGAATCATATCCAGTAGAAACGGCTTTAAATCGCTGGTGTAACTGGACATTTTACAGGGCGTCCTGGTTCTTGGTCCCCAGTGAGTTCAGACATCGGCATGTATAGCATCAATTAAAAATGCAGATTTCTAAAAGAAAAAAAAAGTAAAGCAGTGTACTAACTATCGTATGAATTATATGTTCACGTCTTTGAACAAATTTCATCCCCTTTTTCATAGTTACTGAACATACTGGTGCCCACCAGATAATTCTGGGGTGGGCGGGCATGCACATGCACGATTTTGTTCGAACCCATCGCACGTGGTGGTAAAGTGTTATAAAATGTGTTTATTTTATTCCACGTCTTGAAAGAAAAGGTAATTTATGTGAACATAAATACTAAACAGATAAACGTTATCGTTGAACTATTAAGTAAATATATTCTTATGGATATAGCAGCCTACGAGCGTGATCTGTGCTAATGGCAATGAATAAAAATTTACAACTTGCAAATGCTCTCCTATTCTGTTAAGCTTAATCTCAATTAAAACCCTATTATCGACTCGATTCGTGGGCGCCATGTGGTCCGAACTGCTTTCATAAATATAACATTTATAGTCGACGTGCAAATTTAATGTGATAAAAATATAATATGCTTTACGTTAACATTTTTACGTTACTAATTTTAAATAAGCGATCGTAAAATCATAATTTATGATGCTACTTGTATTTAGCATATTTTTTCTATAAAACTTGCGGAAGATGGGCAAAGGGAACCTATTATAGCTGGTAGTACCTCTACAATAGGTTCCCTACAACAGGTTTCCCTAGTAGTGATAAATGCATTAATATTATATTTATTATTATAGTGCAGTGGTGGATTCTCATGGTTGTTGAGCTTGTTACGTCTTTGCCACGCTGGCCTCTACAATTAGCTGTTGTTACAATCCAACATTTCGTAGAAATTGTACGATGAATCATTGGGTTTATCTTTGCGCTAATATCAGACCTCTATCTATAAGACGTAATGTCATATGCAAAAAATACAATTCTAACAAAATCATCATACACAAGTAATTTGGTTTTCTATAAGGAATAAGAATGAAATCGAACCGCAAATCAGCCGTCACAAAAAGCTTTAAACTCAAGCCTACTCAGCCAGAAAATTTTCCACTGGTGTAAAATCTTTTTTTCACATTACTTACTTTTTCCTCTACATATATACATACATAGCTTCACGCTTTATCCCTAGCGGGGTAGTCAGAGTGAACGGAGCGCTAAACGTTGCGGTTACTTTTTCCTCTAGAAAATACAAAATATTGAATACTAATACTTTCCTTTATAAAATAAATATTCAATTGTGTCAAAGGAAAATTGCTATCATGATCTTTAATTATCTCTCCAATTAAGTATTAAGTGGGCAATCTGTTCTCTTTTGTGTTACAGTTATTTATATTCAAAAAGATCTTTTTTGTCAGTAAAATAAATTGTTCTTATTAATTTGTAGGCTTACGTTCATAAATTATTTGACGTTGTTATGTTTTGTTAATTATTTTTTAAATATAACCAAGACGACTTTAAAGGTGGATATATAAATTTTTTGATTTCATTAATTTAAAATGTCATATTTTTTGTTTAAGTTAATAAAATAAAAAAAATGGTTAGATTTTTTATTTTACTTGATATAATATATCAAAATGTCAATGGAAAATGTCCATTACATCAAATGACTTTTGTTAAGGTGCCATTTTCGTATATCATGTAGTTTACCTGGACATAATCGTTTTTCATGAGATGTTCCAAATCTTGAATTTTCATTTTTCAAGTAAAAATGCTCATCAAGTTCAACAACTTTTACTAAAGAGCTATTTTCTGGTTTCTTATAGTTTACTTGTAACTTTTGTTATAGTTTACTTGTAACTTTTGTTTACTAAGCTCAATTTTTATATTATCTCAATTGAGTTATTTTTTTAATATTTTTATTCGGAGCTGGCTTAACACGCATAAAATATTAAATATTTCACTCATCGCAGTTGCTAGAAATTTTTGTATTAGAAACTATTATTTCTTATTTTTCTTTTAAATACCGGTCAAGTTATATTATACATATAAATATAATTAATTCAATAAAACCTACAAAATTATATTATTTAGACGTAATTACAAGTGTCTATTTTTTATTTTCCCTACGGAAACTGCATTAAACATCAGGATAAAATGTTGAATTAATTATATTTATATATATATATAATATAACTTGACCGGTATTTAAAAGAAAAATAAGAAATAATAGTTTCTAATACAAAAATTTCTAGCAACTGCGATGAGTGAAATATCTAATATTTTATGCGTGCCAGCTCCGATTAAAAATATTAAAAAAATGATAGCCTAGATACTGTGACCTAACAGAAATAATACAAAAAAGTTTCATCCAAATCCTTCCAGGCAATCCGATTTTAACAATCAAGGATTCATATTCTGTTAGTGTTTTTACATAGCACTGAATATTTTTTTGGAAAAATGTACAGATACTTTTTTTTACTTTTAGAGTTCCGTGTAAAAGTGAAAATGGAGCTCTTATATGATCACCTTGTTGTCTGTGTCTGTATCTCTCTCTCTCTCTCTCTGTTTGTTCAAAATCACGCAAATGAATCAAGCTGAAATTAATATCAAATACTAAATCGACAACCTCTTGAAACACAAAAAAATCTAACTTTTAAGTCAACACAATGAAAAGATATAGACGTTGACGCTTAATTTTTTTGCATTTTGTATGAAAATTGTCGCGTGATCAAAACCTATGGGGTACTTCCGGTTGCCCTAGACTTGTGAAAATTGGCAATAAGTTAGAGCTTATAGTACAAACAAAGACAAAAATTCCAAAGTTATAAATTTTTAGATATATCCCAGAAAACCATTACAAACTTATGTTGTAGTTCTTTTCATTTTGTATGAATGATGAGTGTTTACGACCACAAATTTAAGTTTGTGTAGTCGTTTATGCACGAGTAAATATTTTTTTATGTCTAAACAACATTATGAGTGTACAAGATTTTCCCTGATAAGTCGCTCTCGCAAACATCCCTACAACTTTCATTTACTTCTTACATAATTAACAGGTTAATTAATAAAATATTTGCTTGTTATAAATTTGAATACACTGTTCTTTTAACCTTTTCATATATTAAAGATACGTTACATACCAGTATCTTTTACAATCTACTATAAAAATGCCATACAAGTTCAGGAAAATCGAAGCCTACCTCGAAAAATAGCAGCTCTCTAAAATTTCCTTTGAATTGGGTGAATGCGTTAGTTTAAAATACATGCACGTGTTATGTGTTTGCCGAACGCCCGATTAAAGGCAATAGGCGTGGGTTAAACCTTGGCTTTTCGGCGTTTACAACGGCTGAGTCTGGCAGAGATGTATGTCAGCTGGAGCAGGAACGCATAAATTGAGCCTGTGTCCGCTTACTGCAGTGCGAGCTGTGACAGCACAATGTTCGCTTATCTTAATTGCTTTCCGAGATACGATCAGACTCAAATTTATCTGTGGCTTCGAAATAGCGCACTTTTTAGCAAACGCTTAGAAAAACTAAGCAAATATTTTAATGGAAGCTTAATAGGAAGTAGATTACGGATTTTAATTTTGGAAGTAAGATTGTACTAACACTATATCTGAATCTTAATAATGAAATATTTTTTTTGCGTATTGTAATTTTTTGTTATTTGTAAAGACAGCTCGTTTTACACTAATTACTTTACTCTTGTCTAAACCAGGCTGAAATAAACAAAATAACTATTATAAATAAAAATAACATATTACAAAATATGTTTTATAATAGCGCTATGCAGTACAACCACACTGGTTAATGTTTCATGTTAATGACGCACACTTAAAATATCGCACGTTTCGTTATACGCCTCGCAATTTTATAGCTAGCGTTAAAAATTCTTAGTCAACTTTACTCTAGTATATTTACTATGCAAAGTAGGTTAATTTTATTAAGTTCACTATAAAGCGCTATAAAGAAGAACTAGACAATTGCTATGTAGTCTTTTAAAGAAAACAGTTTGAAGCAAGAGGTATATATTAAAAATTATACAATCGAATGCTTGCATTGACATGTTTTTTATTAATAATAATATTCATTGTAGTTCTCTTACTATAGTACTATAAATGTATAAAAAATAAATATAATACTATAATTATAAAATAATAATTAAAGTCTATATTTACATTTTATTTTAGCTTTACACGGTATCCTGTTCATAGTAGGGTAGGGACCAAGTGCTCAGACACTCTGTTCTCTGCTTTCGGCCTTTCGAGGCATTGCGTGTTGAGTGGCGGAACTCAACGTCGCGCTTTGGCTTGTTGCCAGATTGACGAAAGTGAAAATAGTTCACTCTCCCCGAGTGTGAATCTAACCCACCAACCGTCGCGTTTACAGACAGACGCTGTGCCTCTGCGTCACGATGGTCCTTTATTCTTTAGTCTATAGTCCTATAGTCTATTTTAAGACTAATAATAATTAATATCTCTTTGTAATTTTCTTTGATAATGAGATTTATATTGCACCTCAAACTAGAACGTGGTCTTATTTGAAACTTTTAAAAAGTTCTAATTCTACTGTTTTATGCGCTTAATATTTTATGCCTATAAATTGTTACATTACAATATATTTAATAACTACTTTAAAGCGAAAATTATTTAGCATAGCATAATTTCAGGATAACATAGTATGTGCACTCCTTGTTACAGACGCTATGAATTTAAGCCTGTCTTAACTATTAATATTAAGTACATCTGCGATTTTGGTAAAATCATTAATATTTTTTTCATAATCATTTATATATATTGAGACGCAACTGTCAGTATATTAATATCCTTATTGCTTAAGTTATAGCTCGCATCTGCAAGACAAAAATTAAGACGCTGCATTACCCTTAAGTATAATACCACAGCTAAGTTCATTCCAATTGGCGAATTTATTAAAATGAGGTCCCCAATGTAATTTTGAGTGGTGATACCGGGAAGTACCGTAGGATCAACAGGACCCGCGGCTTCACTGTTCAAGAGTAACAATTTAAGTGTCGGGTTTTCGGAAGATTGTATATTTAGTTTTTTTACTATTCAATTTTAAGTTTAGCACTAGCTAAGCCAATGTACCATTTTCGTCAAATATAGTTTGTTGCCTTTTCATTTAAAAAAATAAAGAAGTATCATCAGCAAACAATACTATCTAATGCCTTCCTACTAAATAGTTCAATCATTTAAATATATATTATAAAAGAGGGAAGGACCAAGAATTGGTAATATTTACTGTAGGAATCCCATACTGATTAATGACCCAGTAGATTTCTTGTTATTCATATAAACCCTCTGATCCCTGGTAGCTGAATAAGAGGTCAGAAGATTGAGTGCACGTCATCTTATGCTGTATTGGAGTAGCTTAGCTCACTACACGTGGAGAATTTTTCAAATATACGTACAGTTTCTGCATCACAGCTTGTAATATAATTACGATTGGAATATTTTTATTTAAATTCATGGATTTATTATTTACTTAATTTTATCCACATGTTTTTAATTATATTTTTTTTCTTTGCATTTTTCGTAACATGTAAAGATTGTCGTGGAACATACTTTTTAAATAATTTCAAATAAGCTCTAACGTAATTATTAAACGACTTTCGAATTAATTATTAAACCTCAGAGAGGTTATATATTTGTTCACTATAAAGTTCATCTAACCATTGGCTACTTTATGAATTCTTACAAACGCCCAGCACAGCGACAAGAAACCCCCAGAACTAATTGTTTAGAATTAAATATAGCATTGAAGTTATTTTTAATAATATTGAAAAGTTCCCCACATAAAAGATTGGGTTTTATTTATTAATAATTATATTTTAAGTATTTAAATTATCTATCAGTCATACATATACACGCGATGTTTTGTCTCTGTTACTAAGTCTCTGTTTAATTTTTACCAAAGTTAAAATATTCATTATAGTTTATTATTTCTTGGTACAGTGTTTGTAAAAATATTGGTAATGCAAGTGGCTGTACAATAAGTAATTATAGTTGGCTAATGAAAATAAATTATGTAGCTTATATGAATGTATTAAATACCTGAATCTGATACTGTTATTTTGAAAATGTTTGCTAAAATTACCACCACTCTAAATATCTTAGATCCAGATAGTTTTACAAGTACTTGTTCTAAAATAGTTGAAAAATATTATTATAGCCCAATGGGAGGTCTGTACACACTTACAACAATAAAATGCTCAAGCTCAGCAGAGGCCATTTCAAGTTTTCTTAACAGAAAAGCTCACAATATTCTTATGTTCTTTAAATGTGTAAGATTTTTTCAAAATGATTAAAGAGTGGTCACGGACTTCTTCTCTCTCTGTTAAATATACTAGCATTTTTTTATTTATGGTAACAGGACAAAGTGTACTCCCAAAAAACCCTTTCTCTTTTTTCGCTGGGAAATACTTTACTGAGTAGGACACTTGTGTCCTACAGAGGAATGGTACTGTGGGACTCATCGAACCCGACACTACCCACTAAAACCCAGCGGAAACCCTCTCCACCTATATGAGATGCTGCAGGATCGCTTGCGCATGCCACTACAGCACCTCGGTAGAAGGCCCACCTAACGTGGGCCACTATCACCTTCGGGGAGCCCCAGTGTATCTTCCAGGGCGCCCGCAGCCTCGATGACTTGCGGGAAGATCTTCATGACCTTCCTGCAGTAGCTCCTCTAGGGTTAGGGAAGTTGGAGATGCGCGTACCGCCTTCTCCTACCTCCCGGTCTACGATGGCGGAGCAGATCTGCATCCACGCTAAGCTCGCGCGCACGCTCCGCGGCCTCCTTCTGTGCGATAACAGATTCACAGAAGGAGACTGCTACAGACCAGTTCCTCTCACTCTCCAGCATGGCTTCCATCATACTAGACAGTGAGAGATCCCTACCCACTACAGCCGTGCCGTACAAGGCGTGGCGTTGCGGAGCCCAAGCGGGGCATTCAGCCAGAGTGTGATGCGCCGAATCTACTCCCAAAAAAAAAAAAAACCCTGCTATATGCGGGATACAGCGTGAATCAAAAAAATCTTTGATAAAAAGAGTAGCACTTAAAATAAATAAACGGACAATATATATATATATATATATATATATATATATATATATATATATATATATATATATATATATATATATATATATATATATATATATCTTCTTCTTCTTCTTGGCATTAGTCCCGGCTTTTGCCAGGGTCTGCCTTCCGACTGAGCCTACTCCACTTTGCACGGTCTTTAACATCCTCAGTGGATAATTTATTGGCTCTCATGTCTTGTGTCACGACATCCAGCCATCGCTTCCTTGGGCGTCCGGGTGGTCTAACTCCAGGGACAGACATGTCAAGGCACTTCCTTCCGACATAGTTCTCAGATCGGCGCATAACATGGCCATACCATCTCAGGCGACGCTCTTGGAGCTTATCCACTACGTCACGGACCCCAAGACTACCTCGAATGAATGTGTTGCGTATGCGGTCGGACCGCGTCACGCCACACATCCATCTCAGCATCTTCATCTCCGTGACGTGAAGCTCCTGAGTGTGCCGAGATAATGTTGGCCAACATTCGCTGCCGTATATAAGAACAGGTCGGATAATGCTCTTGTATATCAGTCCCTTGAGCTTGGGCGGTATTCTGCTATCGCAGACCACACCAGTGACCTCCCGCCATTTGGCCCAGGCAGCGTTTATACGGGCATGGATGTCGTGGTCGATGCCTCCAGACTCATGCATAACGGGTCCAAGGTACCTGAACTTCTCCGACTTAACGGCTGGCTCAGGCCCGATATGTATGGTGCTCGAGTCCGGGTTCCCGCAAGCCATGTACTCGGTCTTCGACACATTCAGTTTGAGACCACCGTTCTCAAGCGCACCTTTCCAGGCGTTCACTTTACGCTCCAGCATCAGTCGGTTCTCATCGATGAGTACTATGTCATCGGCATACATCATCAGCCACGGAGTGTTCAGGATTGCGGTAGTTATAGGGGCATTAAGATTATGAGCCACACCATGAAGCTCTTCGAGCGCATGATCGGCCTCAGGCTCCGCCAAGAATGTACTGTCTCTGAATCTCAGTATGGGTTTCAACCCGGTGTGAACGCCTGGAAGGGTGCGCTTGAGAACGGTGGTCTCAAACTGAATGTGTCGAAGACCGAGTACATGGCTTGCGGGAACCCGGACTCGAGCACCATCCATATCGGGCCTGAGCCAGCCGTTAAGTCGGAGAAGTTCAGGTACCTTGGAGCCGTTATGCATGAGTCTGGAGGCATCGACCACGACATCCATGCCCGTATAAACGCTGCCTGGGCCAAATGGCGGGAGGTCACTGGTGTGGTCTGCGATAGCAGAATACCGCCCAAGCTCAAGGGACTGATATACAAGAGCATTATCCGACCTGTTCTTATATACGGCAGCGAATGTTGGCCAACATTATCTCGGCACACTCAGGAGCTTCACGTCACGGAGATGAAGATGCTGAGATGGATGTGTGGCGTGACGCGGTCCGACCGCATACGCAACACATTCATTCGAGGTAGTCTTGGGGTCCGTGACGTAGTGGATAAGCTCCAAGAGCGTCGCCTGAGATGGTATGGCCATGTTATGCGCCGATCTGAGAACTATGTCGGAAGGAAGTGCCTTGACATGTCTGTCCCTGGAGTTAGACCACCCGGACGCCCAAGGAAGCGATGGCTGGATGTCGTGACACAAGACATGAGAGCCAATAAATTATCCACTGAGGATGTTAAAGACCGTGCAAAGTGGAGTAGGCTCAGTCGGAAGGCACACCCTGGCAAAAGCCGGGACTAATGCCAAGAAGAAGAAGAAGATATATATATATATATATATATATATATATATATATATATATATATATATATATATATATATATATATATATATATATATATATATATATATATATATATATATATATATATATATATATATATATATATAATATATATATATATATGACCTAATGATGTGTATTCAAATTGTATGTCAAAATAAAATCCATATTGCATTCAAAATAAAAACAATAGAAACGATGTATTATAATATAAAACACTTTATAAATACAATAATAATTGTAATTGTAAAACTATAATTTAATAATAAACTGCGGTTCAAAATGACAGACGGTTTATAATTCATTATATGTATTCGAAACTTTATTACGTGATGATCCCACTATTACTATAATAAAATAAATAAAAATTTAAAAATTAAGTACTAAAACATGTACAACAACAACAAGTACAACAACAAACAACACACTAAAACATTAAAGAAATTAATTAATCTTTTTAGAAACAGTATTAGATATGGCGGTATAGATTATGATTTGAAAATGAATTTAAATCGAAGCTGAAAACTTGTAATAAGTTTGCCACGGTGGCAATGAATACTTATTATGCAAAATTTTGTAAGGTAGTAGAGCCCAGGCAAATATTCCGCTCGCCTCCTAAATAAAATATAAATAATACGAAATGTAAAAGACCTCGACGCTTTGAATATTTTCTACCCTTTCCATATTTACATTTGCTCCAATGCAGTTAATAATATACAATGCTGTTTGCAAAATGAGAAAACGTCGAGTATAAAATTATTTTTGTAATCCACTGCCACATTTCTTTATTGATAAACCAAATTGCTCAGTTGTAGATCTTTAGCTAAATTTTACATATAGGGTTTTTATTATTTTATTTTAATAAATTTACTATTATTGTATGCAATGATTACGTACTATAAGTTTCAAAAGCATTATGGGTTATTATTACGGAAGGGTTTTCGTTATATATAATTTTTTTAAATCGCAATCTAAAGCGTCATACTGTTTCTGAAGATTAATTTCTTTATTCATTATTTAGTAATAATATTTGAGGAAGTAAAAACAGTCCGAAATTTTGAACAGCAGTAATTGGTACGTGTGGGTTTGATTCCCAATAAGAGTAATTGTATTAAATTATTTTCCTTTTCCCGCTTTCATTGACAAAGTGGGGCGTTAAGTTCTGGCACTTACTCCGCAACATCACGAAAATTAGGCGGAAAGTGAAGAACGAAGTATTTTAACTCTATGACACTGCTTTTTTAATACTTTTAAACATAGATTGGAGTTATCATCAAATCCTAATAATTATACTACTTAATACTTAATCTAACAACGATTATCGTAAAATAGTAGTGTCTAATAAGAGTCATTTTTATTACATCTGCGTTTTGGTAGAGTATGTAAAGAAATTCTACTCTTACCATAAATAATGCTGTTTTAAAGAAGTTGTGTGCTATTTACAGTTTTAATAAAATGTCAAATCCACCGTTGTCACACTGTGAATAGACCTAGCTAAGAATGTCAGCTTCAAATGATGCCTGCATTCTGTAATAGCATACATACACAATGTAACTGTTAAAAAAATGACATTCAAATAGTACGGTTATATACAGTTCACACATTGGCCTATACTATAAATAGCAAGTGTATCGATCGTACAATGTAGCTCAAGTGTGCCATGACGCTACCTACTTTAGTGGAAATGAATAATCATTTATTTTTATATGGTTATATGGTTAGTAAACAAATGCGTTAATAAGAGGAATAACTAGATGAATCTAATAAAATGTGTATAAATGTAGGAAGCCGTCACCGCGATCTTTAACACATGTACACACTGATTCAGTGCCTTCGTCCACACAAGGGCTCTGAATATTCTGTACACAAGTTTGTTATAATTTGATTTATTTTCCAACTCCACTTCAAATTGCCTTAGTGTGCCTAATAGCCCCGACAAGTCTTAAGTAATAAGTCAGTTCATAGTGTTATTAAGTTAGCTTATAAAATACTCCAGAATAAAACATTGGAAACGTACAATTACTTACAATGACTTTTAATATTTATCAACCTTTATTTTCTATGTGTATGTATTACTTGATAATTTAAATCATTAACCCATTTAAATTATTATATCCCCTATCCCCAAGGTTGCCTGGAAGAGATTGCTCACTTAACAATGAGGCTGCTATTTTACTGTTTTACATAAAATTATGAACATTCTATGGATTATTCGGTGAAAAGATCATTTTACTTTCACAGTAACATTGTATGTATGTATCGTTACTAAAACCGCGTTCGCATTATGTAAATTACGAACCCTTAGCGCATCGGTAAGGTTATCGATAGCAGACAATAAAATTTTATTTATGATCTGTTTCAGCCACATGATGTTCATGAAGATATTGAATTGTATATAAGTACCTACTTATATCTAAAATAGATATCATTTACTTGTCTTAATACAGAAACAAAGATATTATACATAAAAGCGACGTAATTTCCTTTTTACCTAGTTCGAAAAAGGAGGAAGAGGTTCTATGTTTGACATTTATATTTTTTTTTATGTACGAGTATGTACCTCGGATTGCTCGGATGATAATATATATATATATATATATATATATATATATATATATATATATATATATATATATATATATATATATATATATATATATATATATATATATATATATATATATATATATATATATATATATATATATATATATATATATATATATATATATATTAAGAGAATGAGTGATGAAAAAGTGGTACAAAGATATATGAAGCAACAGGGAATGGTAAGAGAGGTAAGGGGTTGACCTTCGAAAACACAGTGTCGAAGATGCTGGATGCTGGATGCTGGATGAAGATCACGTAAAAAGCGTACAAAATTACATTATTTAGACGTAATTACATGTGTCTATTTTTTATTTTCCCTACAGAAACTGCATTATACATCAGAATAAAAACTATATATATATATATACCTCGGTTTTTCAGTTAATTAGTGACTAGCATTCTGTCTTTTGGAGGTAATATACGACAAAACTCCCTCTAAAACATTTAAAAATAATATGATATTTTAATTTACAATTTATAATATTATCAGATAATATAGGATTCTAATAGTAAATATTTGTTCATATCGGAGCCTGTCGCTCTCATTTAAGTAAATAATGAAGAGTATATCTGGGAAATATGTTAAGTAGAGATGGAAGATACGAAATGGATGTAGAAAGGCGTATTGCTGCCAGACGACGGAGTGAACGGTGCCTTAGCTGAATTGTTGAGAAACGTCAATTTGGCCGTACAAAATGTAGAAACGTGGGTATTGCAGAAGAAGAATGAAAGAAAGATGAATGCTGTGGAGATGCGATCTCTTCGAAGGATATGCGGAGTCAATCTAAATGACCGAAGAGAATGAGTGATGAAAAAGTGGTACAAAGATATATGAAGCAACAGTGAATGGTAAGAGAGGTAAGGGGTTGACCTTCGAAAACACAGTGTCGAAGATGCTGGATGCTGGATGCTGGATGCTGGATGAAGATCACGTAAAAAGCGTGACCCCCGGAGAGCATATATGAAGAGGTTAATGACAGTGGACGAAGCGAAAGAGGTGTACAGGGATCGCAGCGTTTCGCGCTCCATTCTTTCTGCCTACCCCACTAGGGATAAATGATTTATTGACTGATTTTTAGCATTGGCATCGTTAAAAAATATAGAGTCACACTCAGAGCGTATATTTGAATGGCGGTGTGCATAAAAGGTAAACAAAAGGTAGGAATTATTTGGAATACAAATTCCAATTGTGAGAAGTATATATGGTGCTAAATGATATGAGCAACTAAAAAACAGTAATTAAAAAATAAAATTGCAATTTTAATTTATATACTTTTTTCATGCAAAAAACAATGACATTGTATTTATGATTTTCAATAATAGATTGCGTAATTTGAAAGGAAAGTTTATACATATAATATATGTTTAATATAACAGAATAAATAAAAGTATATTGAAGATATGTGTATGATGTTGTAGAAAATTACGAAATTTACAGAATTCAGTTACGAATGGGTCGTAACCTAGTATTATATATTTGGATTGACACATAGCAGAGTCCGCCTTATTTAGGATTGAGCAAGAATAATAACAGTACTGAAATTAATTGAAAATAAAAAAAAATATATATATCTGAGAAGAACTATTTGTTAATTAATTATGATGCAATTTTGATAAATATCTAAAACTTTATCTAAGGTAAGCATACCTTCTCGTATAACAATTGCTCATTGTACATTAATTACATATTATAAATGGCAGCTTCCGGTGAGCAAATCTTAAATGTGAGATATAACGTGTTCAACGTGCATCCCACTCCCCCACGCTCTAGGCGGTCATTCGTGGTTCCGTCGCTTGATGTACCACGAACACGATGAGCAACACGAATATGTGTGTGTATTTATGTAATAATATTAATAATATTTATATGTGTATATTAAACTTATTAACTTAATTATTTAAATATACACATAATATTAATAATATTTATATGTGTATATTTTAAAATATTCATTATATATTTAATTCACGTTTTATTTTATATTTTAGTTTTCAATTCTTGTTAAAATTTTGGTTTTTGCACTGTCTATTCCCGCTGTTTGCATGAAAGTTACTCACTTCCACTGGTTGGCTGGAAGAGATTTCTTTCAGTAATATTATTTTACGTGCTTGTATTTTTTTCTGTGTGCAGTAAAGTTTTTAGAGGCTTTCGTGATATAGAAGCAGCATGTCTAACTTTAAAAGGGACAGTTGTGGGTTATGGCGGTACTTAGCGTCGTATGTTAGAGCAAAAACATGAAAATAATTTACAATCAGAACTCAAAGGCTATCTCACCGTGCTACGATTGCTTTAGGCGAGGTTAAATGTGTCATAAAACTTTATATTTAAGAAAGAATTTTCCAAAGTTCTTTGTTGTACACAGTTGTACATGGATCTTGTCAAAAATCCTTTAACAGAAAAGCAACAAAAGAAATATTTACAAATATTTTTTGAAAAAAATTGGATATTGATAAGTTTTGCGGCCCATAAATGCTAATTTGACCTTTTGGCTAGCAGTATAAAAAGTTAACCTACCTACCGTACCGTATCTAGATACATATAAAGATACTACTATACGCTACCCGTGGCTTCGCACAAGTAAGTTGTGTGATATGTATATATATACATGTGTGTGTATGTATATATGTAATTTTATGCATTTTGAGCTTATTTCAATTCATTTTGAAGTATTAAGTTTCCTATAATCATTATAGTCAGTCTCATAATATTTTTACTTCGAAGTTTAATGCCAACAAAAATGTTAAAACATAAATTTCAACTGAAAATTTTACGATTACGTACAATGTTTGTCGGTGGTTAAAATAAATTCTAAAGAATGGTTATCTTTGCATAAATCTACGATTGGGCCTCGTTGGCTTCAGGGCATAATACATATTGTTTAATAAATAATGAAAAATGGAGAAGATACAGTAAACATATTACAGATTCAATCCTTTTTTGATGAAAATAAAAAATAAATCAGTCAAGTCTTTTTAAATTAGATAAATTGTATATATTATTTACCTACTTGCACTACGGTTGCACTTGCAATATGGAGTGTCAGTTATTAATAGTTACACAGAGAATGAAAAAGAGCAAGATCTATAAAGCATATGTCAGGGACAGCGAAAAGGTTTTATGTCCAGATTAATCTGCCCCCAGAGTTCACCCCCATTAATTAGGCTGACCGCCACTGCCTTGGCGGTTTTTGCTGTGACAATTGACGTATGTGCAAGATCAAATATTTTTTACTTACTTTTATAATTACTAACTCAAATTATTCTCAAAATTGGGTTTCGTTAGATTATATTAACGTACATTACATATTAATATATCCAAAAAATATAAATAATGCTATATATATATTAAGTTATATATATATATATATATATATATATATATATATATATATATATATATATATATATATTATATATATATATATTAAGTTATAGACTACATAATTTATTAGTATTCTTTCTGTGTAATTCATAATAATGTTTGAATACGCAATTACTTTTACAATCTATTTTAATAGTATACTATTGATTGATAGTAATAAATTAGTAGGTTGGGAATGTTATATAATGTAGAAACTGCTTCATTTAGAATACATTGCGCTTTATTGATTTCGTTTGACTATTTATAGTATCTAGCGCGTACAACTAATACAGCCGCTAGTACTTTTTACATAAGTGAAACATATATATATATATATATATATATATATATATATATATATATATATATATATATATATATATATATATAATATATATATATATATATATATATATATATATATATATATATATATATATACTAATTATTATTATATAGGTATATCAATACCCTAACAATTTTAATCGTCAATAACTTCAGTTAGAGCATTTTATTAATAATTTAGTTTTCATTATGCAACGAAACGAGTTAATTTCCACAAGTATTATTGATTTAACTCGGAAAACGATAAATTTGAATAGCCCTTTTCACTCTAATGAGTAAGCTACTGGCCTGAAAGTGTCGACCAAAATTTCATTCCTCTAAATGAAGAGGAAAAGAAATTAAAAAAAGTTATTCGACGGCGACACATTAGAAGCAAAATTTCTTGAATCTCACTTACATTGCAAACTTATATAACCATCAATATAGTGCTGGATACTGTCTCGGCTCACATCCAATGCCAGCCTCCGTGGCTGATGATGTATGCCGATGACATAGTACTCATCGATGAGAACCGACTGATGCTGGAGCGTAAAGTGAACGCCTGGAAGGGTGCGCTTGAGAACGGTGGTCTCAAACTGAATGTGTCGAAGACCGAGTACATGGCTTGCGGGAACCCGGACTCGAGCACCATACATATCGGGCCTGAGCCAGCCGTTAAGTCGGAGAAGTTCAGGTACCTTGGAGCCGTTATGCATGAGTCTGGAGGCATCGACCACGACATCCATGCCCGTATAAACGCTGCCTGGGCCAAATGGCGGGAGGTCACTGGTGTAGTCTGCGATATCAGAATACCGCCCAAGCTCAAGGGACTAATATACAAGAGCATTATCCGACCTGTTCTTTTATACGGCAGCGAATGTTGGCCAACATTATCTCGGCACACTCAGGAGCTTCACGTCACGGACCCCAAGACTACCTCGAATGAATGTGTTGCGTTACGCGGTCCGACCGCATACGCAACACATTCATTCGAGGTAGTCTTGGGGTCCGTGACGTAGCGGATAAGCTCCAAGAGCGTCGCCTGAGATGGTATGGCCATGTTATGCGCCGATCTGAGAACTATGTCTGAAGGAAGTGCCTTGACTTGTCTATCTCTGGAGTTAGACCACCCGGACGCCCAAGGAAGCGATGGCTGGATGTCGTGACATAAGACATGAGAGCTAATAGATTGTCCACTGAGGATGTTAAAGACCGTGCAAAGTGGAGTAGGCTTAGTCGGAAGGCAGAACCTGGCAAAAGCCGGGACTAATGCCAAGAAGAAGAAGAAGATATATATATATATATATATATATATATATATATATATATATATATATATATATATATATATATATATATATATATATATATATATATATATATATATATATATATATATATATATATATATATATATATATGTTTAGTTTTCTTCAGTTATGCTATAGTCGGAGTACAATTCACTTTATTAATGTCACGGAGACAACATGAAGAGCACAATTATAGAATGCACGTAAAAAACAATATATATTAACATATATAAAGACGTCTTTCTTCGAAGAAAAGAGGCTGTCGTAATGCAGTGGTACAGTGTCAGACTTTAAGCGCAATGGTTGTGGATACGATTTCCACTCTGGAAGAATATACTATTTTTATTTTCTTCGTTCTGCTAATAAGACAAAGCACATTCGACGCACTCTAAAACAATGAGAAGAAAATTCTTCTTACAGGATCATAAAAGAAAAGAATATTAAAAAAGTATTTCATATTTCTTTCCTTATTTAGAAATATTGTGTCGTCATCGTGGTTTGTTAATTAATTTAAGGGTTTTATTTACAAAACCCTTAAATTAATTAACAAACCACGATGAAAAGTCTAGAATAGGAGATATTACTAGGCTACACTTGACTTTTAAATAAAAGAAGATATGTGCCACGTTTTAAATATTATTTTCCATATATTATATTTTATCCGAATACTTCAAATTACGTATTACATTATCAGAAATCAAATCAAAAGGCTTACTTACTACGATTTAAATTCGATAAAGAATGGGAAGTAGATCAATTTCATCAACCCAAAAATGCGGCATTGCGATTCAAACGTGGAATGAAGGGAAATTCGACAGAATGCAGTGAGCATTCTTTCTGTTCTTCCACGTGGACATGATTTGCATGGCAATAGATGAACAAATAAAGTTAAAAATTCCTTTGTGCCATCACCTATTTTTGTCTTTTAATATGATTTAAGGTTTTTTTTTCACAGTTATAATTATTGGTTGACTCAGTATCATGTTTTCGTCTATTATGTTCAGATTTTGTGTATAATACGTAGAAACATAATGGCTTATTTAGCTTTAATGTAACGGAGCGATATATATATATATATATATATATATATATATATATATATATATATATATATATATATATATATATATATATATATATATATAGATATATATATATATATATATATATATATATATATATATATATATATATATATATATATATATATATATATATATATATATATATATATATAGTATATATATATATATATATATATATATATATATATATATATATATATATATATATATATATTATATATATATATATATATATATATATATATATATATATATATATATATATATATATATATATATATATATATATATATATATATATATATATATTATATATATATATAATGTTGTTAAAATTAGAATAATACAAGTCCCTGTGTCCAAAAAATAAGAAAAAGTAAAAGAAAAACAAAAAAACTGTTTATTTTCAAAATAGGCAAACGTGCTTTCAAATATACCTATGTATAAAGCTTTATCTAAAATGTATGTAGTCGTGTATATTTTTCTTCTAACTGTTATAATATATTCATACTCGTTTTCAATTAACTTTACCATAATAACACTTTTGTTATTCTTTCATTCGGCGTCAATAGGCTTCGAAATGTGATATTACACAAATATGTATCCTTTGGCTCATATAATATTAATTAAAGCTTTTACCTGCTGCTTCGTATTTGTGGTTAAATGGAAATAACTAAATGTCGTTTCCAATCAAATATTATTCAGAACTCGATCTAGAAGTCCCCAATAATAGCGCGTTCTGCCCAACACATTTTTTGGTTTTATAATATTAGTGTAAATAAAATAATTCTATAAAATACTAAATTTGTATAATAATATACAAGAAAAATAGAAAGGTTCTTTATTATTCCGTCATGATATTTAGAATTATATAATTACCTACTGCTATGAGTACTGAAGGAAATTACTCATTTACCATTTAAAAGTTCAATTTGCTATTTTTGTCACGAAACCAGTTATGTCTTAGTACATAAAATAATCTGCTTTCTTTTTAAGCTTTTAAAATTTTGCGTTCCCAGTCCATTTGCAGGGAGCAAAAGTACAAAGATTATAAAAGATGTTTGTAGATATGTTTACATGAACATTGGGTTCGCTCGTGACATCATTTACGTGTAAAACGGCTGACTGTCGTTGTGGAATTTATTCATATCACGTATCTTCGACTTGGTATAGAGAAGGTATACGCGTAGTCGCTGAATGAAATCTGCTGATTGCATTGTTATCCTATTGTAATGTGTCAACTAATAAGTAGTTAAGAGTAATATCGTTGAACTGAAAAAGTATTATATATAAGGTTGTATAAACGATATTTTATTTACTACTTAATTGATTTTCGTTACAAGTTGCAATATACCTGATTTGAATGAAAGATACAATCTCGATGTGACTCATAGTTTCCAAGGAATTTGTGGATAAAAAAACAGACATATATATGTACATACACTTACGCAATTTATCACACGTGCTTAAATAGATAATCTTACTTAAGCATTATTCAAATTCAACAATTACGCATACATAGGATAAATCGAAAACATAAATTTTTATAAGTTGACTTATAAATAGAAAGATATAACTATTTACTTGTATTTAAATAAAAAAACATGATTTGCTTTCGAAGTGGAGACGCTTGCCTTTCAGTATGGCAAATAGATAAATTTTAATACTAGGATTTTGCTCACAAAATAGTAAAGGCAGATTTTCAAACACCATTATAGGATTTAAATTCAATAATTGGAAACGTAAATGTAATAAAAAATGTCTAGCTTAATAATTTCCTGACCATAGTGTTCAAAAATAGTAGATAAAATTATACACTTACTATATGTAAATATTAGATACATATAAACAAATAGACAAAAAGGTTATTGTAATCGTTACTTTTGCTAAGCTAAAATTAGATTTAGAAAAATTATAAAGGTTTCAGTAAACCTTTATAATTTTTCTAAATCTAATTTTACACAGGATTTGTATAGTATAATTTATTTCACACATACACTTCTGAACATAATATATATAGATTCTTTTGCTTAGAGTGAATAAGAATTATTAGAACAATGCCCGAAATAATTTATGGTTCGCCGGAAACGTTGAAAAATATTTGTGGAACGACTGCAGTTCAAAACATCGTGAATTCACTCGTTGAAACAATGGTCGCACGTAAGGAAAAATAAGTTATACGGTTCGCGCGAGCCGTAGAGCTGTCGGTGTGAGTTAGAGCCCGTTGGATGGAGACATGCGCCGTGCGTGGCCCTGAACGCTACTTCGGCACAGTGGCGGCCGGCGTCACTGCAAACACCCGCTTTGGGTGCGCTCGGTTACCACGATTACATATCAACTTACATAAGTTGATGATATCGCGAAAATAAACTGTTATTTTAAATAATATATAACATTGGTAAATAATTAAAAACTCGCTAGATGAAATAAAACGCGCGTACTTATTACGGTAGTTGTGAAGTGAGCAATCATAAGTGAGTGATAGATATCAGTGTTTGTTTTCTGACATTTGAGTGTGTATAAAATCAGGGAATTACGCAAATGATTTCAGGTATGTCATGTTTACTGAATTTAAATATAAGTATTGAATAGAAAATTATTATTTTTATGTCAATTCTTTTTATGTGTTTACTATTTGGAATAAATTCCAGAAATAAGAAACATATTTAACATGATAGAACTATCATTATTTGATAATTGTCCTGATAAACACACACATATTAACATAAATTATATTATTATATATTATACACATACTACAATATACTACAAAATATTTTATATAACGTTATATACATTTAAAAATAAATACTAGCATTCTCGTAATCTGACGTTATACTCGTAGTTACATTCACAAGAAGTTGACAGATTGACTTCAACAAAAACTAGTCGAGGCGCTCTTTGAAAGCACATATTCGCAACCCAGAATAATCTCATTCAATGTATAAGTATCTATTATAAAAATAAATTATCATCATACCTGGAGCCACGTTTCTGATTGTTACAAACAAATTTACTGCGCAACTTGGTCCATTAGTGCTTCAAGAACGTACGCTTTTAAACTCGCCCTTGGAAACTTGGATAATGGTTGCGGCAAAATGTTTTTAGATTAAAATTGATACTTTCCTGTCATAGAATTGTCATAAATTAATGATATTTTATTAAATGTGTACTGGAAAAACTTTCTGAAATTTTTCACTTACGATTAACTCGTAACATATTACTATGAAAGAGTAATTGACGATGTTGTGAAGTATTAATAAATTGTGTAGTATTGTAAGTATTAAAAAAATTAATAAAATGTGAAGTAATAATAAAATTAAAAAAATTTTAATTTCTTAATATTTATATTGTATACATATTATTGATACTTAATTACTATTATACTTATATTAATAGTACATAGTTCGTAATGATGAACATATGATTAACTAAAAATGAGCGGAGTTTATTTAAGTAAAATTTGAACGAGCAATAGTTGTTAGCACATGTGCATGTGTTTCTGGATTGTATTTAAAACAAAATATTTTTTTTAGTACATTTTTATTTCTTTTTAGAAAACTCATGATTGTGATGCTTTAGTATATTGTGTCAATAATTATATACGTATCTCTAAAATTTATGTGCCTGTAAAAGACCTTGTATTGGTAAATTATATTACTAGATCTTAAGATTAAGAAGAAGGAGATAAATCTTAAGATATTGATATTTCCTAAAAAATACTAGTAAAATCTAGGATTTACCAGTATCCACATTTTTACAGGTACATAAGTGTACCTGTACCTGATTTTAGTTCAGGAACCTCCCATGAGTATTGAATGTGTACATAAAATTTATTTTAATTTATGATATAATTGAACTTGTTAGCTTCATTATATATAAGGATATCGGGGCTGGTACTAACAAAATTTTGTTTTCAACAATAATCAGTATTTAGTTTTTTTTTTATTTATGACATGCCTTATGCGGTTATTCAGCTGTGATATTAATAGCAAAAGTCACTAGTGATTTGTGCTTTTAGAAATAGATCACTCAAATAACAAGTTATTATGTTTCGTATACTTCACGTTTGGCGGGAGAAAGCTTATTATTGAAATATTAAAAAAACATTAATTTTGTCCGTTAACATATGGATAACAGAAGCTAAAATATCATTCAGTAGATTTCTTGTCACGCAAAAACTACTGGACAGAGTCAGGGTCACATATTTTTATGTTTGTCGGAATTACCTAAAATATACATATATATATATATATATATATATATATATATATATATATATATAATATATATATATATATATATATATATATATATATATATATATATATATATATATATATTATATATATATATATATATATATATATATATATATAATATATATATATATATATATATATATATATATTGTTTGAATGGAGTTGGAATATAAATTTCCATTGTAAGAAGTTACTATTATGTTTGATTTATTAACTTGGTGATGTGATGAATTGGAAAAGAATTTGCTCACACTACACATGGTACATTACATATTATATATATTATGAATTAATTTTCGCAATCAGACATACATTAAAATATTACTTTAAATTTGTTATTTTCATTTTTATACATATATTTTTCTATAAATAGCCAAAATTATTAAAGTAAATATATATAGTAGTATATTAAATTATTAGTAGTATATTAAAGTAAATCCGGGAACATCGAAAATTTGTGATGTGATAAAACAGTTCAAAGCGAACGCAATTCACCTTACTGAACAAATAATCTTTGTCTCTATATATAACAAACGGAGAGAAAAGTCAATTCTGTACATTAGAGATTAAAAAAAAAATAATATATAAATCTATAATTGGATTTTAAAAAATCTAAATATAAAAATGAATCAGTATAATTCATATCGATAATAGAAGATCAAAAACCATTCAGCGGAATGTTGTCTGTCTGTCTGTCTGCTTATTTGGCCTCCATTCACGCTGATTAACTGACCAGAAATTAATGAATTGTGGTATAAAAAAACTTACAGACCTGCACAAAATGCAGGTCCTGAAATAATTATGAAAAAATGATACATTATTTTGATTACTGATAACTACTGAGAATAAGTTAGTTAGATTTGGCATGATAATAGCTTGAAGCCTGAAACAATGTATCGGATAATTTTAATGTAATGCGGATACCGTAGAAAAAATATAAAAACGGCAACAGTTAAATTACGTCGATTATTCGCAGGTAAAAATTGTGTCATTCCATTTTCACTTAGTAACAGTGGCAAATGATTTTATAATAGAAATTTTATAATATAAAAAGGTAACAAAATTAATTTGCACAGTCTGGATAGGTCATAATAATAATTACAAATCATTTGTTTATTATTATTATAGTGATATCTAGCGGTAAGTAGATAAGTTTGCCATTTTTGATAGAATGCCATCTATTAGTAGTTAGCTTACAATAATTTTCAAATGTTTAAAAATCTGTACAAATATATTTAGCAAGTTATTGACAAAAATATCGATATAATAAATAATAAAATCGATATGATGTATTAATATTTGTATGAAATATGAAAAAAATAATATTTAAGTACTAATCATTCTGTAACAAATGTTTCTTTATTTTATATAAATTTTTCCATTTTGTTAAAAATAAGATAATTTAAAATAAATAAAATAAAGTGCATTTTATAATATTCGTTCAACAGATGTTGTTCATATGAATTAAATTTCTGCATCACGCTAGAATGATATTTTATTGATATTTTGTACTTACGTACTATACGGAACGTAGATGAAATTATCTTGTGGATCATAATAAATAAATATTTATTTATTATGATTCACAAGTGATGATAATATTAAATGTCAAGAAAAAGGAGCAAAACAAAAAAGCATAATTAAAACTAAATACACCATCCTTTAAAGTGGATAAAAAAATATTAATATATAAAATTTTAATTCAGTAAGCGCTTGTTCAAAAAATTACTCAGCAAAACTTTCGTTTGTCTGTTTGCTTATTTGCTCATGAATGAAGTCAAAAATACTACTCCACAGAAATTAATGTATTTAGATATGGCAACATTTTGCGTACAAGAAATAAGAACTGATAAAGTCAAATTACTTTAATTCTTGATTGATATCTACGAAATACTATTTATGAATTTTGACAGCTTAAACTCTAAAACAACTTTAAGGACAGTTGTCGTCCTGGCGGTCAATGAAGCGTCAGCGAAATCAAAGAATTGTAATGTAAATATATATAGGTTTAAGTTTACTCGAGTGGGGTAAGCCGCGGGCGAGTTGCTAGTCAATAAATAGTCACGTCAGTGTTGTTCAGTCACGTGGTCGTATTTAAATATCATGTTTCATTTTTTTTTCTCATTATGCAGACTGAACTGACAATCAGGACAATGAAGATTCACACTGTACGGAACCCAAAAGCGAAAAAGATTTTTTAAAGACAAAAAGCTCATTTCATTTTCCCATACATTCAGGTCAAATATATTTTTACGAACAAACAATAAAATAATACACAATATCAACATGACCTCAAATTGGGTTCATATGTTATTAATCACAAAAGGCTATCATGGCGCAGTGGTCTGACTGTAAATAAGATGGTTGTGGTTCGGTTCACATTCAAAGGAGTGATTTATGTATTTACATTGACAGAAAGCGAAGAAGGAAATGTCTAGACACTAGTCTATCTTTGGTAACTCTATAAGTATATGTGACCAGGAAAGAAATTAAAAGAATAGCGGTATTTAGTACACAGAGGTTTAAATACTAAATATATATTTATGTGGTGTTGATAATACTCCGTACCTATAACGTCCTTTTGTGAAATTTATGTTCATGAAATCTTATGAACTTAAACTATAAATTAATATATAATATAATTTTCCACTTAACGCTTCATTGTAATGGGGACCGCATAAAATAGGGAACGCGCTGTTCTTATAATTTGTTAATTAAGTTATTATTTACTCAGTAGAAATAAATTGAATTATGATTTGAGCGGCCTCAAATCGTCACATTAAGTATCTAAAATATATATTCGTTATAGTTATATAATTTCTAATAATTTCTAATAGGTGGTCGTCGCACAGCGGCACAGCGTCTGGATGTAAACGACGGGTGTGGATTAGATTCACACCCCACATTGAGGGAAAGATTATTTTCATTTCCTTGTTCTATCTTTCTCTTTCGAGAGAATATGCGACGTAGAGTTTCAACACTCAACATGCAATTCAAAAAGTCTCAAATATTAGGTGGTAAGCTTAAATCGGAGGGATTTAACACTAGGTTCCCTCTGCCTATTATAATAATAATAATATGTTTTATTGTACATATTGTACAGCACATAAAGTAAAAAAATAAAAAAGAATATGAAAAGAAAAAAAAAGAATACAAATAAAATAATAATAAATAAAATAAAAAAAGAATACACAAAGATAAATAAAATGTAAATCAGGCGGCCTTATCGCTATAAGTGATTTCTGCCAGGCAACCTTAGAGTGTAGGATTAGTTAATGTTTAGGCGGTGTATTTGCTTTGTATACCAATATATATATAAATATATATACAATTATAAATAATATGAAGAACTATAATTTAATACATATACATATTTAACATATACATAATAAATAATATATAACATAATATATACATAAGATGAGAGCCAAGAAAGATTTGAAGAGATATGTAGTATCTTTTAAGACATTTAATGTGATTAAGGCTAACATTGATGGAAAGAGAATTCCCATTGCGCCGCCAAGACTTTATGGTGAAATAGGATGTGGAATCGAAAGGAATTTTGAGGACAAGGTTTTCATGGGATCGGAGACAGCGATTGTGATATACTTAAAAAGTCAAACCCGTATAGAGGAGTTAAAGTATTAAACAGCACGCAGTACAGGAAGTGTAAAATATGGGTATTCAGTAGAGCAAATATAAATAAACCTTATCCATAGATTTTGAAGTCTCTCAAGCCTATTTAAATGCTCGTCTCTAATGCCGAGATAGCAAGTATCAGCATAATCAAGAATTGGTAATAGTAGAGACTTTGGTAGTAGTCGGCACAATTTCAGTAGGTATATGAAGAAAGTTTTGTAGCCTGTAAAGAGAAGCGACAGCTCCAAAAAGCTTACAGCATATCGATCACTTGCGGATCCCATGATAAATGTTGATCAAATATAATACCCAAGGTTTTACTTTATTTGTATACAAAATTGCCGTCCCGGCAGGTGTTAAAAATGACATGGTTATTTATTTTTGACAATAATCTAGTACTACTTATAACTATAGATGTAGTTTTGACTGAGTTAATAGTGAGACCGTAAGACTTGCTCCAAGTAGTTATTCAATAAGGCCATTGCTTGGGATAAATTATGCAAAAATATTGTAACATGAATTTGAAAGGCATATAAATGAGACACACACAGAGACGAGATTTGATGGCAAATTATATTTATTAAAATTGAAAGTAGTAATGGTGACTACACGCCACTTTGTGGAACACCCGCATTTAGACCAATCAGAAGACGAGGCTTCCATGCGTATGCGTTGCCGGCGATCACACAATTAACTTTGAAGCCAGTCAACCACCTCAGGAGATACGTTAAGAGAAACAAGCATGGCAAGCAGGATATCGTAGTCTACTGTATTGAAAGCGTTTCTAAAATCCAACAACACAGTGACCATCGTGTCATGCATACCTTGTCTAATTTCGTCTGTTATTTTGACTAAGGCAGTTGTCGTACTGTGACCATAACGGAAACCGGCTTTAAATGGATTTAATATTTTTTAGATTAACTAGGAACATAGTTAATTGTTTATGAACAAGGTATTGGTATTTCATAGGCAGAGGAATATGTTAAAACAGTGTGAAGCTAAAAAGTCTAGTATTAAAAAATATCTGAATGCTATAGCGATAATTAATCTAGATGAAAGCTGATAACGAGCTCTTTCAAATAAAACCATACAAATTATTTTTTATGAATAGTAATAAATTAAAGATAATTATTTACTAATATATTCCCATGTTATTGAATACTAATTATAAAAAATGTATTTACCAGATCTCATCTAGGTTATCAATAATCACAGCTCAAAAAAACAGACCACAACTTTAAATTTATTAAAAGAAGCTTATTACATGATTAAAATTCTAAAGCTTTGCCATACTCAAATGCTCTGCGCTTTTGATCATTGAATTTAAACTTTAGAATACAGAATATTAAGCTATAACCACATATCTAGCTTCTAACTATAGAAATGCACATTCAGTAAATAATAAAAAATCCAACAAGTAAACTTTATTTAGTAAAAATAACTTTACATTTATAATGTTTACTGAAGAATGTAACGTATGAAGGAAATTCACACTTTATGGAAATCCATTTAAGTATTCCCGACTCACATAAGGAGAGAAGCAATATGAATTCACAAGGTAGTCACGAGGTATTTGCATAATATATAGGTCAAGTTAAAATCAGCAAGAGGAATGCGCCATTTCACCCGTCGCAAGCCACTTTCATTTTTTGTATGCAAGCGAGAGTGCCAAAAGTTTTGCGCAGTGCGTCGCTTCCCCTAACTGAATATGTATGGTGAACTTGCCAATTCAGATTCCGGTACGCAATACTTTACCATATCAAGGGATTATTGAATGTTTTTATACTATCGTGGCGTAGAAAGATGTGACAAAGTAGACGCCACGATTGCAGGTTCAAATCCCTTTACAATATATTATAAACAAGTTTATATCTAGCCTGTACAAGACAAGACAAGGATCCTGTGACCGATTCTTGGTGGGGGACATGAGGTAAAGTTAATAAATTGGTGGAATTAGAAAAAATAGTTATTTTGAACTGATAATACAATAATATGTTTCAATTATATACAGAAATATAATTCTTAGAAATTATCAAATAGAGAATTCTGTGTTAGCTGCCTTTGTTGTCTTGTCTGTCGCGTATAAACCATTTACGTATATTACGGATTATGGGCAAATTTGTGAAGAGATCGAAAATATTCATAAAAATAGCCAATCCACTACCATATATATTAAGTTACAATAATTTGTCGTTAAGTTATCGAATAAGTAAAATCTAAAAGAGATTACTTAAAGACATAAGCTTATTTAAAATATAAATAACGTATTTTATGATAAGAAATATTATTTTTATGATAATAATTTCTAAGCAGATCAAATAGAATAATAAATACTCGTGCAGATAAAGAAGATACCGAGATGTTTTTTAATAATATCTTGCTGTACAAAAGTTTTTGATTATGTTAAAGAAAATGCAGGAAATATTATTTCCTTGTTTACTTTTTCAGTTTTCTTCAGAGAAAAAAAAGACTTGAGACTGATTTAGATTTGCGTAGTATATAAAGTTTATTTTTATTTTTTATTTTTTACCTTTCATTGTCAATTGTCAATTACTTTCTGTGGTACTATGTGTGACCCATTCTCCTTAAGATGACATCAATATAAACCATTACATATAGCATTATAATATTAGTATATTAAAAAAGTATGTACATTTTTGTTTATATGTGTTCTATGTGTATATATAAGAATGTAGTATTATTGATGTATGTATATTTACACAACCCACGCATTATTGTAATTTAAGTTTTCCTAACTATGTAATTTAAGTTTTTGTTTTCTTTTTATTAAAATAAATAAATAAATTAGCTACTAGCATGTTTCAGAATATTATGTACATAAAAATCTTACCCCTGAATCACTGCCTGTCATTGAAAACATGACACATTTAAACAGATGACACACAAACAGACAACATTAACTCATTCAATTTATGTTGTTTGAAACATATACAATTTTGCTATTACAGAGTTATTTTAGTCCCTCACGTCGCTATGTCATTCAATTAAGACGTGGAGTATTTCTACCTATAGAAGTAAGTCGTATTGCAACACCACTTTGGTTTATAGTTTAGGCTACTATGTATATGTGAACAATTTATCAAGCTAAAGCTACGTAACGGTTAGTTGCCGTCTCTGTAACAGGCGGAACTGAAAGCTCTATTTGGATATAATAATTAAGCAATATGCTCAGTAGAATTGAAAAATAAATATTTTTTTTCCTTTTGAAACTTCGTTGCTCTTATAATACTAAACAGAATAAGTATTTTAATCTATACTAATACTAATACTTATGAGGATCGTCGTGGCGCAGTAACGGTCTGTGGGTTCGATTCTCACTTGAGAAGAATCAGTTATTTTCATCATCTTCGCTTTGGCTACAAGTCAAAGCGCGGCGTTGAATTCCGCCACTCAACATGCAATGCCTCAAAAAGCGGAAAGTGGGAAACAGAGTGTCTTAACACGAGGTTCCTTCTGCCTACGGTTCTCTCTGCCTACCCTGCTATGTGCAGGATACAGCGTGAAGCTAGAAAGAATAATACTTATTGGAAAAGATTCTTTGGGGAAATGCGCTAATCTTAACAACTGCTCATTCAAATCGAAATATTATTGATGTGTTATAATTTATTCATCTAGGATGTAATGAAGTATGTAAGCTATTTATTACATCACGTTAATCGTTTGTATGTAATCTACTATGGATTTACTTATATATATGTGAAACAGATAGTTACGAAGATTGTATAATTATATATTAAATATGATACCTACATATTCATACCATATGTTTAGTTATTTTACCACATAGGCAAAACCTCAGGTAAAAACTATACCAAAGTATATATAAAAATTCAATTTCAGTTAAATTTTAAATGTTTTACCATATTTATCTTTAAGCCCATATCCCATGGGAATAATAAATGGGTTAATCAAAGAAAATCTAATTATACACATTCAAGAATGTTGTAACGATGAATCTTCTTATAGTGACTCAATTTAAATCTAACTTCTTGTAGATTGGCAATACTTCATTTTCTTGAAACAAAAATGACACACCTCTTGTTGACAAAGGAGGTAGGATAAGCAGATACTCCACAGAAAAGTATGCATATCAATTCGATTCACCTCAACTGCACCATTATGCGTCAGTTTTATATAATTTATATATTATATCTATACCAGATAACACCACAAAAGCTATTGTCATATTTAGTATTCAATATTTATAAATTCAAGTTTGGACATTTATTTTATATTTTACCGTCACTGCGATAGCTGAACAATAAAATTGGTGCAAACTAAGAATAACATCAAAAAGGAAAAAACGTCATTGTTTAAATAACAATAGATAGAGAACAAATGCGTTCCACATGCACAATAAAGTAAAAAAAATATATCATGTGATCAAAACAAAACCTTATTACAGATTATTTATTTTTTTATTTTCTAATTTCTAAAAACGCAACTTTTGTGAAAATGTGGAGAAAGACAGGTGCAGCAACAAGTTTATATATTCATCAATATCATTTAGTTATATTCTTCATATGATGATGATTTCGATGATCATACAAAAAAAACACTCGGTAAAAATCAAAGAATAATTAAACAATATTTACAACAAACATCAAACAATATTTATTTTATCAATGTTTAAGGGTACTTTTTATAAAATAATATTGAAGAAACTTCTTAATGAGTTTGGACTTAACTGGTTGGAATGGACTCCCATCCCGCAGGGTACGCATAGTGAACAGTACGTGATCCGCTTTCCGCCCGAATCGGAGATATGACGGATCAAGTGGCGGAACCCAACTCCGCATTTCGTCTTACTAGAGCTGGGAGATGAAAACAATTCCCTAAGTGGAGATTACACACGGCCATTGTGTTTACTGTCAGTCGCCGTCCACTCACACACTGCGCCACGCGAGGCCTCGAGAAAACGTTATTAAGATGCGAATATATAACAAAATATTATTATAATAGAATAAGGTAGGTACTGGCAACCACAAGTTTAGCCGAGACACAATTACGAGGTGGTGCTTTCATTAGAGTTTATGAAGTTAGGATTTATGCCGGCGAAGTTATAAAGAGTTTGGCACCCAGTTCCTCGTATAAGATCTCATTACTCGATGTCTGTTGGAACTTTCGCAGCAACACGACAATGTTACAAAGGTTTTCATAATAAACAAACGTTGAAATTATTTAAATATCCATTAAGAACTTGTTATTAAGTGTAAATAATCTATCAGCATATATAATATAAAAATACTATACAACCCAAAATAATCAAACATTTAAAAATCGAATTAGCAATTTCAAATATTCACAGCATTAAGAAAAGAAAAACCATTAGAGAAAACCTTTCGGCAAATATAAACAAATACATTTTCGTCGTGAACATAAATCTCTCCCTTGAACTTTGTTTTCCTGCGACAGGGGGTCAGCCAGCCTATAAAAAAGGTTTACTTTTAGCACTCATCCCTGTTTCTCACCCAATAACGTTGTAGTAATATAATTTTTTTTTGCTTTTACATAAATATCTTTTTATTTTTATCTTCTTGCCTCGTGGCTTAACTTACCTTTAAAGCGGGGGATTATTACATAAATGTATTTTTTCTAAAAATATTTTTTGTTTAAAGTAAGATCGATTTTTTAACGTCTCTGCCTAAGCAAGGTAATCCGAGATAATATAAGAAGATATTATTCATATATATATATATATATATATATATAATATATATATATATAATATATATATATATCATATATATATATATATATATATATATATATATAGATATATATATATATATATATAGATATATATATATATATATATATATATATATGTATATATATATATATATATATATATATATATATATATATATATAATATATATTATATATATAATATATATATATATATATATCATATTATTTTCATCTTTACCATCTTTACCGATACCGTAAGTAAGTAAGAGAAATAGTATTACGGAAGCGGTGTTGCAGTATGTGTTTTTGCAAACATGCAATATGTTTTTTTATGCAAAGTTGCTTATATCCATATGGTAAAACGTCAGAGATGTGAAAATAGAAAATATAACTATAGTATATACATATACTCAGTACTACCGAAGCTGCTTATCTAAAGTCTTATAAATCTTAAGCGTTTCGATTCAAAAAATATTTAATATTTTGTGAACAACATATATTTTAAAAAACATTTCAACTGTGATAAACATCGAAACCTAGTTAATTATAGCGGAAAGATGTGAATTACGATCACAATATAGACGATAGTGATCCTCAAATAAAATTAAATAATTGATTGATTAAATGATTGATAAAATTAAATGATTAATTGGCCTGGCGCCCAGTGATGATCCACAGACGTCTTAGCGGTGTCTTCTCTTGTGGTAAGAAAGTTCTCATTACTTATCCATGCGTAATATGTCAAATGTCGTGTGATTCTTTGCAAGCGAAGTGATTGATCATTTATCAATTCTTCATGTGCGTAACCCACGTTACCCTTACAAATGACGTTAATTAACCCACCACGTTCCAGCATATAGCGGAATAGAGAGGTACACTCCGTTCCACTCTTTCTGAGAATGGGGGCATTGAGTGGTGGAACTCAAAGCTGTATTTTGTCTTCTCACCAGAGCGAGGAATGAAATAATTCGTATCTCGGAATGAGAATCGGAAACTCAAAATCGTCACGCTTACAGTCAGACGCTGTGCCACTGCGCCACAACGGCCAAGTAGCAAATTAAAATTAATTTCCCTAATATCTAGCTTGTATTATTTATAACACTTACTTAGTTAGAACTACTGTTGTTAGAAATATCAAATCCTTCCCGATTACAATAGATTTTTCACCAAGGCTCAGTTACCTTAGCCGTTTAAGCTTAGTCCGTTTTTATTTCATGTAGTTATAGTTTTTGTTCGGATCACATTCAAGACTGGCCTCCATGGCTGATGATGTATGCCTGTGACATAGCACTCATTGACAACAACCAACTGATGCTGAAGCTTGTAGTGAACGTCTGGAAGGCTTATGTACGCTTGAGATTAGTGGTCTTGAACTAAGTGTGACGTACATAGCTTTCAGGAACCCAGCACTATCAAGCACTATCCATATAGGTGGATCAGACGTTATGTCATAAAATTTCACCTTTGTACCTTGAATCCCTTATGCACGAATCTAGAGGCATCAGCCACGATGTCCAAGTGCATATTAGCGCTTCCTGGGCGAGATGGCCAAAATTACTAATATGATCTGACACCTCAGAACACCGCCCAAACTCAAGAGGTTGATATTAGCGATGGCTGGATGTCATATTGCAGGACATGAGAGCCAATGGACCGCTGAGGATATTTAAGATTGTTGGCTTAATTCATATATTATTTAGATTATTTGTTATTAAGCAATCAATAATCTAATTAGTAATTTTTATTTTTGTAGTGTCAGAGATTTGTAGTTTCAAAAATATAAAATAAAATAATCAAAATCAAAATATTCTTTATTGAATTAGGCCATTACAAGCACTTTTGAGTCGTCAATTTACATTGAAATCAGTAGTATCAGTCCTTCAGGAAGCTACCGCCGGCTCAGACGGTAAGTTCTGCTGAAAAGAGCCGGCGAAAATCTCAATAGTTAAATGAAATTTACAAATGATTTATAATAATAATAAGCTTTCTGAATTAGAATAATAAGCTTTCTGAAGGAGATTAAAATTGTTTATTCGCGTTTTTTATTCTGTAAAGTAACTACTTTAACTAATAAAAACAAGATTTATAATATTTATAAGATAAGTGTTTAATTAAAACTATAATATGATACAAATATTAATTAGCGCTACATAGCGAACTTTATGAATATTTATGAGCCTCGTCATCACGAGGGTGCACACCGGTATAAAAAGTGAAAAAATTTCATACGGTCTATCATTAGCATGTGACGATATCAATACATGCGTACTTGCATATCAACAAGTTTTTCATTAAACTTAAAAGTAACAATTATAGGCAAGAGTTAAAAAAAAATACACGTTCGTAAAACCCTCTGAAAAGGGAGAAAGCTTTTGCTATGATTGCTTTCGCGATTACAAACAATTCACAACAACCAATAAGAAAAACTCTTGCATTTGTGCTTTGCTGAACCTTTAGCATCGCTGCAATTTAAAAACAATTTTAAATGGATTTTGTGTTCGCCCGGTACACGTATATTGATTATTCGTACACATATGTGTATAGTTATGAAAAATATAATTATAATTTATGCTCCAAATTCTAACCTAATATATTATGCCTCTAATACTAACTTGTTCTAGGTTCCTAATACTAACACCAACGCTGCAATCATTTTCTTAAATCCATTTAACTTTTTAAGAAAGTTAAGCTAACCATTATTCATAGTAAATTTGAATTGTGACATCCACATGGGAGCCCATATCAACAAATCAATAGATTCAGCAATAGACCAATCTGATATCTGACATAGACACTAAAACTTATAATTCTTCAATCAAAATATACACTTTTGACAGCAAGACTTCAGACGGTTGAGTCAGAGCTGCCTATATTAAATACAGGAAGCCTAACTTCCAATCACTGTATAAGTTGAAACACCATTCCATCCGCTCCCTCTTGCACTGGAGTAGACGCAGATATGGGATTCAATAAATACAAATAATGAGCGGATCGCTTTACTTTCGGATTACATATCCAACACATGACCAACCTGATGCTAACAACGTAATAGAATGTAAAAAGTATATAAGAATTTCGAAGCAGCATGATGAAGAACGCATGGCTTAGGGGTCAGGGCGCTAGGACGGTTTCCATGAGGCGCGGCGCATTCAAATCTCGCTGCGTTAAAATTTTTATATGTTTTCTTCAAGTATTTCACAACAAAAAACGTTGCAAAACAGGAGAACTTTCGTTGCTTATATATAGTTTTATATATTCTTATTTGAGAAATTCATTATTTAACTTCTTAGCTTAAAAAAGGTTGACAGTTGTAAAAAAAAGTATAAAAGTCTGCTTTCTATGCATGCGCTCTGGTAATCGTGTAGTTCAAGCGGGTGAGTCTCGGGTGGTTCGCTAGTTATAGATTATTAGAAAGGTATATGGTATATCGTAACATACATATCTTTATAAAGGATAAAAAATGAAATACTTTTATTTATGAAAAAATATATTTTAATATTGAAGACTACATCGTAAGTTAAGCTGACTTACAATGGCAGTGTTAGACGTTTATATAAATAACCTAAAAATATATTCAGAAATTTTAAAAAGAAAAATTCTAAATACATTTTTACTGTTTAAAAAACGAAGCTTACTTTTATTTATGTTTGACTTTACGAGCTCTTTTTATCCATTATTTATGTTATCTATTCGACCATTACACTTTACACCCGCTGAAACTCCTTCGAAAACTTTACGGAAACGACTTTAAAGTCGGAACTGGGCTGGCGGAAATGCAATTATGCTTATAATATATTTATTTACTGTGCCGTTTTACATAATTCTGAATGCTAAAAAAATGTTGAGTCCGATGATGTCATTAATTATATTACTCCGTTTTATCCGTGATAAATGTAAACCATATTTTTTCTAGTATTTGAAATATAGTTTTGAGATTATACAGTTTAAAAAAAAATTGTAATCAGACGAAATCTTAGTCAGTTATGTGAGGAATTAATTATTGTAGTTTGAATTCAACTCATTTCATTTGAGTGAATTCTTTTGATCAAATTTGGGCTGAAAGAGGAGAGAGAATAAAGGTTATATACACTGTCAAACACATAACTCTCCTTTGCGCCTTTGCATAGTCAGGTAAAAATTAAGTGAACTGAACGTTTATTATTAGCACCTTTAATAGCATTTAGTATGCAGTGTTTAAATGCATTATATTCGATCACAAAAGTATATTAAGGGAATAATAAAATAAATACATAATATGTTTGTGTACCAACTAATTTCAGAAAATGTTATTTTTCTAGTTTACTATTCCATGTAATTTATTCGAGCTTGACCTATTTTCGTGCTAACATCGGACTAAAACATTTCTGTAACGGCACAAGCAAATTCCATGAAATCACTACACATTAAGCAAATTTCCACGTGAATTCGTATATTTGCACTTAGCGTTAGTGAAATAACGCAGAGCAAAAATGGCTCTTTTATGACCGATCCCTAAAAGGACACTAAATCTTATTGATATTGACAAATGATCTCCTTATTACAATATCGTCTCGTTACTTGAGCTCATCGTATTTTATATTTCGCATTTTGTGCCATTCGATATCAAATACTCCTTACATTCTTCATTTCATGGTTACAATAGCGATATACAATAAGGATAATACAAAACGCAAAGTACACTCCGCTCCGTATTTTCGTTTCATTTTCCTTAGGAAAGGTTCAAATTTAATCGCTCATTTCAATGTTTTATACAGTAGCCTGTAAAATATACTAAATTTTCATATTTTGCATTTTCTTATTATTACAAATGTCATCACTACTATGTTACGTATTTATAAAATGTTATTCGTAAGATTATTTTGTTAATTTATAATTAATTCGGTAAGGCTTGCTTTAATTTCTTTTAATTTAAAAGTTAGACCGTAATTAACGTATTATAAGTACTTAAAAAAAACGTTGTTCTAGAATCAATAATAAAAAAATAACGAATAATGGTTTTTAAATGATATACTTTGTAAAGTATACTGATTAGAGCTTTGGATTAGTTATGCGGGTCAATATATGTTTTTAATATTATAATAAGCTTTTTTTTGTTATTTAGTTTTATCTCTCAAATTTAATCTATTATTTGATTTACGATGGAGCTGAAATGAATGAATCACTCATGACATTTAAATAACCTTTTTTGTTTGTTTTTTACATTTACATTTTATCTCACGGCTTCCTGAAAATAGTATGGTATATTTTATTTATTTATTTCTATTTTGTTTATTCTTTACTGTACACACTATTTAAAAAATAAATATGCAGGCAGGCTTAGTGCTAAAAAGCATTTATTCCACCCAACCCGGTTATACGAGAAATAAATATGTAGATGTACTAAACATTAAAAAATAACAACAAAAGAAAAATGAATTTAACATTATATGAACATATACGAGTAATTTATAAAATGTATCATATACTATACTTTAACAAACTATTAATATATATATATATATATATATATATATATATATATATATATATATATATATATATATATATATATATATATATATATATATATATATATATATATATATATATATATATATATATATATATATATGTATGAGTCGTACATATGAATTAGTTACGTTGGAAGATACTAAACTACTCATCCAAAACAGTAAGAAAAATCTCATTTATTTGTTACAAATTATAAGATAAGGAAAATGTATCAAGTATTCGCAAAGTTTATACATCAGTTGGTTAAGTCATAGATCTTATCTCACGCGTGCAAATCTACGAATTGATCAACAACATCTCCTATAAATATTCTATTTTTTTAAAGATGGCTGGGTTGATTTGCATTATTTCTTGATATTTCTAAATTAATTTTAAACTAAACTATTGATAGCCAAAACTTCGAAATTGTCAAATATTACTTTAGTGATAAAAACACCAGACATTTTTTTATTATCTTAATATAATTTATTGTAGACATAATACAATTTTAAAAATATTTGCAATTCAATTTATACAAATAACCATTTTATAAAAATACATATTAACTGTCTATACAACAAACATTGTATTTTCTCATATTTAATTTAATTTTTTTTTTAATTAGGAGAGATGAATGTTAAATACGCGACAATATGTTCTCGAATTATTCTTTATATGTCCAAGATAAAAGTGCAGATTCATAATAAAATAATCACTCGATCTATAAATTTATCAAAGTCTAGTCACTAAGATAATTCACCGAATTTCCTACTTTTCCCGCAAACGCGGCTATCTTGAATTCTCTCCGGAAATGATGAGCAGAAACGACAAGTAAAAGGCATTAAATCTGTCTGAGGCGTTCGATTTGCATTGAGAAAATTGCATTTTCGACGCGGCAGCGACAAGGAGGCGCCGCCTGCAAATGTTTGCGAATGCTTCCAAAAGCTTTGCTTGGGAATTTTGTAGCGCTCTTTTAGGCTATGGAGCTAACGGAAATTTCATTATTGGGATATTTAATTATATTTTATTCATTTATTCTATTTAAAAAAGCTAAATTACAACAATGATATTGAGACTGTATTAAATAAGACTCGAATTGTAAGCAAGCTTAACTTTATATTGTGTTTAGTTGATTTTGTTTGTTTTTAAACTTTTGAGTGAAGATATTGTATTTCTATGGCATCATCAGCTGTCTCGGTATGTAAGAACGTTACATTGAAGGGTTTTTGGATCTACTTGTAAGTTAGATGAAAATTATTCTAATCATGCAATTATTGAATTTATAGAAAATTATTATTTTTTAAAATATTTAATTTGCCAATTTCACGTATAGTAGAGAAAATACGAATAAGTAAATTTAGAACTGATTTTTTAAATGAAAAGAATTCCGTTGAAAATCCGTTAGTGGACTGTATGTATATAGTAAAGTATACTATACGAAAAAATATAACTATGTTGATAGTTATAAAATAATTGCTATAATACAATTTTTTTTTATTTACAATATTGTGTAAGTATCGTCTACTTACTATTTGTATCCAATACATTTACCTTTTGAATAATGTTTTTGTTGAAATATTATTGAGTACATTATAATAATATTAATCAAAATCTTAACCTTAAGCATGAAGTTCAATTTATTTTTATTTTATTAGTATTATAAGGCTGGCCACATATCTTTTAATTTCTTGAAAACAAATTAGAAAGAAAATTTAAACAAATGACATAATCTTTATAAATTTTTTGTGAATAGCCAAATTTTAGTGATATTTCATAAATAATATAATAAGAAAAGAAGAAAAATTGTATAACGAAACCAAAAAAGGATGGCGTGCTGTTTTGGAGAAGTAGGGGAATATGCCGTTGCTCCTATTCTTATGTCACCGTGCAGCCCTAACCAATGTTGTTACGGTGCATCATGCATGCCATGTTTATCACTATGTGATAGAAAACAAATAGAGTGTCATGAGATAAGACCTGAAAGAAAATGTCCTAAGCCATCTGCACAGCCATGCAAATGCTGTTCTGATTGTTGTCGAGAAAGGTCACGGTCGCCAGATCACTCAAAATGTCATAACACACAAAAATACGAAGAATACTGTCCGGCATGTAAAAAATCAATGAATCCGGTGAAAACAAAGTATGTGATACCATGCTATCGATACGAAGACGGTCGAATTGTAAGTTTTGAATTATTACCTATTTCATGTTAGATATATTCATAAAGATATTTTGAAGTTTCTGAAACCAACATTTTTAAGTTATTGTTAAGTTTCAATTTCCTTTAATAATGTTGGTTTCAGGAACAATACGTCGCCACTCGTCATGGCAGACTTCCTAGAACAGTTTATAGTAGAAATGGCATACAAGACCAAATACATGGTTACCGAGGTGCAATACGATACGTATGTGCTGGTTTTAATAAAGACAGATATAGTGTTTTCACTGCTGTAGAACCTATACGCAGATTGTATCCAAAAATTACACAAGAAGTGCTACCCGTTAAAAAAATATTGAAAAAATAGTCAACGACCGCCTCATTCTATTTATTTAACTCAGAATATTGAATGATCTCCAGATGAAAATATTGCCATCCAGCGCATTGAAACGAAATGGACTTCAGGATCAGAATTTTCTGGAATGTGGTGCTATATCGTACATACGTAAAAGTTGGAAAGATGCTATTTGGAGCAACGCTCCATTTGCTATACCCATCAAGCCTATGAAGAAGCTTCCCGCTATTGTTTCAAAGAAACGATGACCCAGTTTAGCGCGCTAATTAATCAATTTTGTCTATAAAAGACATCTTATGGCAGTGAGTAATGAATGTACCAAAGGGTTGTCGTCATTGCTAAGGTTTATGAGAGAATAATATTAAACTAGATGATCAAAACCATCTAACGACCCAATTCTTTGGAGTATTGACAGACAAAACAAACAATATTACTATAAAGACTGTCATTTGCAGGTTGGCAAATTACCAGTTTCAGCATTTAAACGCAATGGGATGCAGGACCAAGAACATTCCAAGCTGTTAGGTGCAGCAAATTTCCTTAAACGCTGTCCTCGTGATGTATCTATTGAATGTGAAGTGAGACCTACCCCAATACGAATAAATGATCCTGCTAAAGTGCCACCATATGAAAACCACCCACTTAGTTCTTATTTATTGAAAAAAAAACCTATCGACGTAGCATTAGAGGATATAACAGATGATCAAAATTAATTTATCATAAAACACATATAAGACATAATGTTCGTACGTCGATAGTGATTATTAATATTTAGGTAATTGCAAAAATATTTTTAACATAATAATGTATAATACTGTTGTCCTAATATATACTTTTTAAGGCAATTCTCTCACAAAGTTATCAACATTATGCACATAATTTATCTTTTAAAGTTTCTAAAAAGAGTGCCAAATATATACCATTGATTGTAGGTATCATAAACAAACTATTACATTTTGAGATTTCCGTAAGTGATATTTTTGTTACAGGTCAATCAACCAACACCTTTGATGCGTCGAGCATGTGAAGTTGCTGTTGGGGTTAGGCCTAGGCGGAAACCATTTATCGCGTCATCTTATACTGCGGAACCAGAACAAGAAGTTCACCGATACGTATCACAAGATGAAAGGGTATTTTGTTAGTTTATTCATTAATATAGTCAAAATTAAAGATTTTGTTTATAATATTCACGACAGCATTGAATACCAGTAGAAATGATAGTATTTTCCGACAAATTAATATTCAACGAAGGGTATATCACGCTGGCACCTGAATCGATTCCCACGTAATATCCTTTGACAAAGTCAAAGTAAAAAACCGTATAAACGCTATCGGTGACGTTGAAGAGAATTTCAATTTCATTAAAAAATCACTTCAGACGTAAAAAAGAAACTAATATTAACTGAAAAATTAATTTCAATATCTTTCTTTCAGTTCTTTTATAAGCGTTTAATGACTTTCTTGGTTTTCCTGTCTGTAGTAATTCTTTTTGCTCTCGCTGTCTGTAGCTAGCGTTTAATATTATTATATTGAAGTCAAAATATTGAAAAATATTATGAATATAAATATTTTCGATGATATTCATAATAGGCAAATATTTTCTCACAAGCTATAATAATTATTCTAATCGGTACAGTATATTTATTATTAATGAGGATATCAAGTATTGGTACAATTAAAGAATACAGCTGCGGTAATATTACAATGTAATGCTACTATTTTATATTTGTATCAATCAAATGTGAATAAAATAATATTGTTTATTCTGAAAGTAAGTCTCGAGACTTTTGGTTTAGCTATTCACGTAGTTTTCTTGTAAATAGATACTTTCCGAGCTCGAATCTTAATTAAATTAAATTTAACAAAATTACATGTCATTATTGGTTGGTGAGGAGTCTGGTTGCTTAGTGTTTCTGACATCGATCGCTTGGCCTGTCAGGCCGCAAAGTTTATTCACCGAACACAGTGAGGGTTCGGACAGATTTATTTTTGGCTAAAGCTTAAAATACAACTTTTCCGTAGTTTACCCTTCATTTTAGTAGATATCGTATTAAAACTAACATGATTTGTTAAGCAAAATAGTTAAAATTTATAGGATATCTAATTATTTTTTGATTTCTTGTCGCTAGTTTTACTTTTTTACGTTTGAGTATTTATATTGATATAAATAGTCAACATGTAATATTTTTTTTGTAGGTACTATAAATAAAGAAAAAAGTTGTAACAAAGAGATAAGAATTTCGTCTGTTAGATTTTTAATTGCAAAGTTAATTAATTTACGTGATTCAAGTTGGAAAATTTTGCATTTTATGCAAAGAAATGTCATTTATTTGCTTTACTGAAACGCCACTTCGCGCTTAAAATCTGAATACCATTGACAAAGAATAAATACTTTTGATGTATAATTAAAGTTTATGCTCCACAATCTGTATTATGGGTTATGTGGCACTGTAACGTTGGTTTGATTGCAGATCTTGACAAATAGATACGTTTGTACATGTCGAGTCCTGGTGCTGTGGGTTCATGTCTAATTATACACGATAGTTGGAAATGTGATCTTCACTCATTGATTACATTTAAAATGATTTACATTTGCAGGGCATTAGGTTTCACTACTTATCAGGTTTCTGATAATTTACCGAAAGTGGAAAAAAAAGAATATCTTGACACTAGCTTCCCTACCCTGCTGTATGCGAAAAAAGCATGACGTTAAGTCCCATTACAATCTATAAAATATAGACATCACATGATATATATAAATTATTAGAAAAGAAATCCATTATTTACGCCATATAACTGTTGCAAGTTTCCTGTATGAACCTGATGCTTGTGACTTACAGTATTCTATACTATTCGAAAAATGATTATGCATAATATAGAATGTATCTCCGGTTTTACTTAAAAACTGCTCCAAAATATTTTTAATATTTATTACCAGTATATACTTGTAAAAATATAATGAATATGAATGAAATAAACGTTACAGACAGAAATTTAAATTAGACACAATCGAAGATAAATCTAGCTTGAAATACAATTAACGATAAAATACTTAACTTGTTAAATTATATTTAAGGCACACACAATCTTTAAAAAAATATATTATTCATTATTTTTTTTCAATAGGGTAATTATTGCTTCCATTTGGAGAAAAAGAAACATGATTTGTGTCCAGAGGCCTGTCATTCGTGTCACTCTTGCCCTCAATATGAGGACTGCATGCAAGACGATGTTCCCAGAAACTGTTACTACTATTGTTGCCCACCGTGATGTCTTTTTTTTAATTTTTTTATTTAATGTAACGAAATGTTGAATATAAATATATTATTTTGAAGTTTTTTTTATATGTTATTATTTCACTTTATATGAACGTTTTTTGTACAGTTAAATCTGGAAAATATAAAAATCATATGATTTAAAATTAACTGAGTAGCTTCAATAACAATTACAATGGAAACGGCAAAATCAAAAGGCACTTTTTTATTTATGTACATACAATACGTTGATTTCATTATTTTTAAGACGCTCTTGTGCACTAATTGTATTTTTAGAAAAAGATGTATATGTATGATGATACATCTGAGATAGAATAAAAAATTGCACATGTACGTATGTTAAAAATATTAGCGTCAGGAATCTGACGAGCTCTCCACGGTAAAAGTACAAACTCAACAAGGTGAACTATTAGGTTGATAGGCGTTTGGTTATATTGCAGGTAGCTTTCCCTTTAGTAAAAATTGCTTTGTGTATTTTATCAAATCAAAAAGTTTCAATATTGATTTTGCTGAAAATATAAAAAATGTGCGACACTTTTGAAGTTTTAAAATGAATTATTCTTGAAAGTAAATTATTTATTGGTACAACTAGCCCACTCTGTGTTTACACGGACGAAGCACATCATTTAATAAATTGAATGACTTTTGGTTGCATTTAATGGCGACGGTAGCGTTAGTATGTTTATAGTATTCTTAAGTAAAAGACCTTATACGCAATGAATAATCAAATGTTCACCATACATTCTCCTTTGTGTGTTCTCCAAGCAACTTAGCATTGGCGAAGTGAATTATGCTCAACTGGCACGCTCGAACCGCCATAGCTAAAGAGAAGGAGAATATATGTAATGAAAAAATGGACAAACCTAACTACAATGAATAGAATGATTTTGTGAAGCTATATTTTTTAAATAAACATTTCACTAAACAATAACTTACATCAAAAGTAGAGCGTAAATTTGCGTTAAAAAAATAACAAATTTAATTTGTTACAGACAGAATTTGGAAAAATATTACCACGTACAAAAACGATCGAGCGATTCTAGTACAAACAATCGAAAAATTAACATAACAGTATAAAAACTATAACTATAACTGCAATCTAAAATATTATTTTGCAATTATGGGAAATACAGTATGGTTATTACATACTTTGATGGCGAATAAGTAAGAGGTACAGGCAAATGAGAAAGCGACGCAGTTGGGCGGCGCGTGCGCTGTGACTCCGCTCACAACATGCGGCAAGCCGTAGCGGTGCTGATCACAGCCGCGTGCGCCGCTGTCTCCGCGCAAATTGCGTGGACACCTATCTTCTTCGATGGGAGTAGTAAGTATTAGTATCTATATTTGTAATCATCTATATATATATATTGGATTTTACTAGGCAGAGTTTTTGGAAATGCCAAACCTGAGATCATCGCCATCGTTGAAACCACTGATAAAGTGGTATTCAAAGTATCTCAAGTAGCAGACTAGGTAAAGATAATCTTATTCAAGATATTTCGTTTTAAATAGTGAACGGGAAAATATGAAAATTCATTCTCCCGAGTTGGGATCGAAGCCACAATATTCGCGTTTACACTCAGAGCGTCTCAACAAATTATTATTAAGACCAACAAAAACATGTTATTTTGATAAACCATGGTACTGGTAACCACAAGCTTACCGGGCTGCAATAAGATTGGTTGTTACCAGTCTGAGTCTAACTAACAATCTGATTCAGGTGATATCACCTTCAGTGACTTTTGAAATTATGACAACTAAATATGTATATATCTACAGATTTAAAGGTGCTTTCTAAACATATATATTTATTTTATAAAGGTCAAGTGGATCTATGGACACAGTCTTCATCAGGCTGCGCCTGTCCAAGTGGAGAAGGTGAAAAGTGTGCTTGCTGCGTACGCGATGGTGCTTGTCCTTGTGGCAATATAGCACCAACACGATGTGCACAATGCGGCCTAGAACAATACTGTTCAAACAGTACGTTTTATTTCATATTTTTTTATATTTAATGTTGTTTAAGATGAGCCAATATAATCTAGTAGCAAATTACTTATTTTCTCACTTTTACGTGCTAAATGTTAAGTGTTAATTGATCTACGGCTTAATTTCTTTATTAATTTTATATTCTTATCTTTATGATCTCTTCTTGATATTTTTTGCCAAAGTTGGATTTTATAATAATATACTTATTGGACTTATTGTACTGAACAATTTACATCAATTCACTTCTTGTTATACAGTGTGTAATATCACTATCGACTCAAGGATACTAAAGAACAAATCTGGCAAAACTTTTGGCCAAATCAAATCACCCTCTTTTGAGGGTCCGGGTGCCTGTTCGTACATCCTGCAACCGGACGCTGGACAACGAGTGGAAATACAACTCTATAGACTAGTGTCAGTTGGCAGATTCAATGGTACAAGGTAAATATCATAAACTTTACCACATTTTTTTTTATATTTCATATTATATTTATACCAATTATATTTTATTTCACACTATTGCCAAATTATTGTATATCTAAAAATCAAGATAGAAATTTGACCTTCCTTAATTATAATTAGCTTATATAATATTAAGCTTTAAATCAAAAGTTCAATATTTATTGTATATTGTATATCATAGAAGTAAATGATGACTACATAACTTGATATAATAAGCGAGCAAATACTATTTTCATAATAAAAGGGAAACCATCCACCGACGTTCTGATTCAAAAGCCATCGTTACGCCTCGTAACAATGCTACCACAGCCACGTATTCAGGCAATTGCTTTGTCAAGCACACCTGAGATTTGTAACTTAACAACAACATACACAGTACACACTTTGAATGTTATTATTCTTAATACTGAGGCAAGTTCTTTTAATAATAGTTTCGTATAGGTAAAAATTTATATTGTCAATATATGTATGTATATTATAATATGCACGTAAGAGATTTGTTATTATTATGTTTCAATTGAGGTTCAAATTTGTAGCTATTTTTATTAAATGATTGATCATTATATTAAAATATAGTAATTTTATTATTTGTATACGTTATTGTTCTTCAAAGTACAAAGCAGTTTATTGTTGTCTACATTTTTCATTTTTTAAACCTATATGTTGCGAATTATTATACAAAAAAAAATAGAAGAAATACAAAAAAAAAGAAATTACAACCAAAATATTATTACTATGGGAACTAGGTTTTTTACTATAAACTGGTATAATATACTTAATGTATATCCTTAATGTAGCTGTGTAGGTGGCTGGCTACAACTTAGCGATGCAGGCGCAGTGCCAGGCACTAGCCGCGCGGCGGAAACACGTCTGTGTGGCGCAAACGAACGATACACTCCTCCCGTCGTATTGTTCGCGGATCATGGAGCTTCAGTACTTGATTTTAGGTAATAGAATTTTTTTCTCTTATTGCTTTTATTCTTTTAATGACAATGCTTATGCAGCTACAGAGTGCTATGTTCAGAAACGAAAAACACGACGACAAATTATGATTAATGTTCTAATAATTTAAGTGTGTCCCTTAATTTTAAGCTGTAAATCAAACGATTTTATGTAAAATGTATGTAGAAACTTTGTAATTGGCCAAACGTCAGAAGAGCGGAGAGGGTTTTTATATCGACCATAAATAAATCCTTAAAATGGCCTTTTTAAAAATGTAAATAAACTGTATCATAATTACACGTTTTACACCTCGACCAAAATACCGTATAAACTGTTGCACAAACAAGTCATTAAAAGGAGACCAGAAGTAAGTTATATAATGGATGTTACTTAATAAGCAAAGCTAAATCTCTTTTTTTTTTGCGATCTGAGGTAATCCAGTTATTGTAACCTTAATGAGGTACTGCGTTCAAAGCTAACTGCAATTTTACCTGCAATAGTGTACTCTAAGTTGCCACCTCTCTTATATTAATGAGATTCTTAATTAGTCTCAAGATATTAGATTAACATACGACTCGAAATGTGTTGGCGCTGTTATTCATGCTTAGCTTTTATTTTCACTCCTACGACGAGCTATGTTTCGCTTGGTTTGTTTTTAGCCCACAGTTCCGGATTTTTTTATTATATATTTAAATAGATATTCGATTTATCCGGATATACCATATTTTACTACAAATATACTTTTAGTCAGTAAATGTAAAGACAATATTTGACATCACTTAACACGTTCAAAACCTTTTTTAGATAATGTTGATATATATAAGTCACATACGAGTAAGCTGTAGAACTAACGCTTGTCAATAGCAGCAAATACCAAAACCATAATGATTACATTTCCACAAGAATATTGATATTAAAACGACATAGCCGATCCCAAATTCGGTATCCTGCTATGCGGTTACATCAAATCGTACAATGTGTGGGATAGCTAGTTAATTGCATTTTCATTTATTAATCGAAGTGGGGAGCGTCGACGAGCCTAATGACGCTCATTGCACTGACATTGGAGATTGTTACTAAGTGACGTTTGATACATTGTTATTCAGATAGTTTGGTACGTGGATGTGACATGAGATTATTACCACGTACAGTTTTCGGGAAGGAGTGTTTAATATATCTTTTATACAGTACCAGCATAGCAGAGCAGAATAGACAAAGTGAGCCTAATATCAAGAAACTCAGTACACCGTTTTCCTAATGAATCCGGGACACTTGCATGTTGAGTGGCGTGTTGAATTGTTAAAGATAGAAATTTACAAAGCCATGTATAAATTGAATTGATTTTTTAAAAAAAAGAAACTCTTTCTTTCTTTGTAAAAATGTCCTTATTACTTTCAGCGAAGTTCTGTTACTAAACATTTTCCCTAAAACATCCAAACAAGGATCAGTACTATTGGATTTGGAATTGTGGTTTCCTTACAAAGGCGAAATTGTATTTGGGTCCTACGACGCTCGGCGCAACTGTCCTTGCGGGAATACTGATTGATTTGAACTATTGTTCGATCAGTTTCTAAAATTGTAGAGTATGAGAAAACAATAATTATGCTCCATATTTATTTTGAATCTTATAAAAAAATCTTTCACAGATAACAGAATATTAACCACAAATGTCCTTGTTAATATTCAATGTCAATTAAGTGATCTCGTAATTATACCTTTTAGAAAACATAAAAATTTTAACGTAGCGCGATCTTGTAATTAGCATTTTAAAACATAATATTTTATAGAACTTACCGCTCTTCCTTTTTCAAGTCTGTTCCTTGTTATTTAAATATAGCTTCCATATTTTTAGTAACTTTAGAAAGTCCGTAAAACTTTGATGATGCTTATAGCTCGAAGAGTAAACTTATGTTTCATTCACAGGATAACAGAAAAAACAGTGCGATCTCAGTTTCTCGCGTTCTTCAGCTTTACTTCTTTAAGTAATACACAAGGCATGGGCTTCCACCCGAGAGGGGGTTCTCGTATTCCACAAACAGGTAAGATTGCTGTATATAAGTTACGATCCACTTTACTTTATGAACTTGATAAGTTTTAACTTCCAACATATCTTCAAACTTATGGTATATTTTATATTATTATTTCAAATACAAATTTTATTTCTTAGATATTTAGAATTTAAAATTAATCGATAAAAATATAGCAAAGTTTATGTAAGTTGACTAGCTGTAGGTTCTATACCTGTATTTTAATTTTTTTTTTTTACATGAGTTAAACGCAGTATCGTAGTATGAACTGTATACTACGCCTCAATTTAAAGGTTTCTTTAATCTTATCTGTACGTGCTACACTACGTTTTTGATCCTTTTACTTTTTTTGTGACCTCTGATGTTGGGTCTACAATTATGTAATACTAGAATTATGCCTTAAATGTAAGATATAAGCCTGTTTTTTGGTCCTAAATAAAAAAAATAAAAAAGTGATTATGCAGTTATTCCTCCGACTTTAAAACACAGGTGCAGATCTTGAGGCAATCAATGATATATAGATATTTATTTTTATTTTATGCATCTCTCGCATTAAGAAAGTTATATAGGCACTATACGTAAGGTACTTTGCCTTCTTCGCGTTTTACCTATTTTATAGACATTATCTACTTTTAAGTCGTGATCGAATATCGTATTCTATGTAATTATAAGCACTGCATCAATTTTAATATGAAAATCCTTCTACCTTCCTTGGACTCTCAAAGATTTTAAGACAAATTCAGTTCAAATTGACAATATATAGTTGCAGCAATGTCAAATGTAAATTTTTCAAGTTACTTTAAAAATGAATATTATATATTGTTTATAATATTTTTACATAACAACAATAATATTAAAAAAATATCATTATAAATAAGTAGGTGGTGGTTTCTTTTGTAAACGTACAAACAGAGTTTTAAAAGGCTATTTATGCGTCCCCTTTACGAAGACGTTTAGATAAATAAAGGGATCCTCGTGCTCTAATACAAGTAGACATATTTCGATCTTTTACGTCAAAAGGTAAGAAAGAGCTTAAGGTTGTGTAAATTCAATTAGGGAAGAATTTGTGACAATATTCTTTTTAAATCACAGATACACAATGGATTTGACATTTTGAAAATAACATCTTTTTTACATTTTACATCTGATATCAATATTTTAAATATTTACGATAAAAAGTAAAAAATATAATATTTTTTTTTCATTCATGACATTCAGAGAGTGTCCCACATATCAGGGTAAAAGATTGAACCTATTGTTAGGAGAATCCATTCCCCGCTTTATAATTTTTCGAGACATTGCGTGGTAAGCGGAACTAAACGCCGCGCTTTGTTATCTTACCTTAAGAATCGAAACCACAACCGTCACGTTTATAGTCACACACTAAATCTTCTAATAGTTATTATATATTTTTGCTACATACTACATATTCATACCGATTCATATTATATATATATATATATATATATATATATATATATATATATATATATGTCTGCTTTATTAAGCGTTATGATGTCGTAAGGAAATCTTAAGGAAATTCTCATCAAAAACATCAAACATAGGCTATTACGTACGTAATATGTGTGTAAAATATCGATATCGAGTGTCGTCATATTGATATGACGCGACGTGCTTTTAACAAAATGCCATTTGTTATTTCTATAATGACATTCTTGGATACTGCAGTGATATTTTACCCTCGACGTGAGCACTGAACACTGAAATTGCACATGATGATGTGACAGTCTAGCTGGCGAATACGGAAAATTGTTTTCGCTAAGTTGAAAGCATGCATTTTTCCCACGTTCCATGTTCAAGCTCCTCTTAAGGTCTTTATACATTAGTTTACGTTCTACAATATGTATGTTTTGTTTCTCAGACGTACCTGTTTCTTATTTTTACTAAAACATAATTACATTATTTCTGAAGTACATAAGACTGTGTGCTAATTGTTCAAATTGTATGGAAACAATAGTAGTAATCTTTTTCTAATTTTACAAACAAATTGACGTTTAGTATTGTAGAGCATTTTTTTAAATAAATAAACTACATAAATAATATACTAATAAACTAATACAAGAGTATTAACGGTATTTATAACTGTTTTTTGTGGCTTTTATATTTGAGTATATTTAAACAGGTAATCTATTCAGATATATTGTCATTATTACCGAGATTTTCCTTAAGTAATTCACGAAAGCTTACGTTGGATACGTATTACTTGGCTACGCTGAACTTATTAGTTAGTGTCGGACTATTCATGACCCTATTTGAATACACCGCCCTTAGAATCTGTATCTCTGCATATAATTTACATGCATTATATATCAGTGTATATTATATATAAGAGTACAACTTCTTATATATATTATATATATAATATATATATTATATCCGTGTATATTAAATATAAGGATTTGGTAGTTTCTTTGATTTATCAAATACATGTTTTTTTACCTTCGGTTTGGCTTTAATTATGATAGTATTTTCAGCCTAAACAAAGTAAAATATAAAGTGTGTATGTACACTAATCAGATTATTTATTTATAGTCATGTTAATATTAATATATTACAATATTTTTGTTTACTTAGTTGAAAAAAATTTATGGTAAGACAAAAAATCAATAAGCTGTCATCCCGGCCTGATTTTACTCTGAAAATTTTATACGACTGTTTCGAACAATTCCCGTTTGTTGATATTACTCGAAGACAGCATATATAAGATAAAACTACAGCAATTTATATAAAAGCATTATCATATACTTTATATTACCACTAAGTATTAGATATTTTAAAGATATAAATTTATAGTAAAAATATTCGGTCGATCGGCACAGATTGAAATGAAAAAAATGAATAATACTGCCAAACCCTTATCAATGCCAAAATGATCACGATAGTGACTTATCACATATAATAGTATGTACATTTATAGACTATATTCTGTTAGTAACTTATTACGTAGATTAATATATACCTATAACTATTTATAGAAAAAAAACATTTAAAAGACATCATCGTTCAACTTGAAGAATTTATAGAAATTTGATTAATTTAATTAATAAAAAATATTAATAGGTATGGCTTATAAAATGAAAAATAGACCTGAGTATATACGAGTAGTATGTAAACAGACCACCGTCTAAATACTCGTATTGGCAAAAAAAAATCGAGAATATTATGAAGTCAATACAAAATGCATGTGTATGGCGATTTTATAAAATATGTTTATTAGCTTTTAAAGTATATTATTTATTATTAACTTTAATCAGGTTCAAATTTTTATACAGAAATTCCAGTTCTAACAATATTTATTTTCAATAGATTGTGACTGGCTCTATCAGGACGTGTCGTGTCGTGGAGCTGGCTCCTGTGTCCTCGCTAGTCCAGGATATCCAGGACTATATCCTCCACACAGACGCTGTCGATACCTGTTTGCTACTAACTCAGTACATACTCGTGTCAAGATTATATTCACTTCTATTTTATTACCTAAGGAGTAAGTAGACTAGATCTTTTTCTTTACTTTATTTGCTACTTTTATTTTGTATTTTCTTTTAAGTATCACTTAGAGTAGTATGGATTTCACTTCCGAATAGAGTGTGTACATACCACACAGTGCCAAGTTGGAACAAAAAATAAACAGACAAAACTGTTGAATTATAGACTTTTAATGAGTTACATTAACAGTATTTTTTTGTATATAACTTCTTTTTCGTTTGTGAATAACTTCAATTTTATAATTAAATTTATAAAAAAATAATTTTATAAAAAAATAAAGTACTTAAAATGTTAAAAAAATGAAATTACAAAATCATCTCTGAAAGCTAGTAGAAATTCAAAGTGTATTTTGTAGGTTGCGTGAGACTAAGACCGACTGTTGATATTTCATCCATAATTATATTCAGAATGTTAATGAATGACGAAGGCCTTGTTATTCTATTCTCTTTCTTGTTAACTCAGAAAGGTTCAAATTCAATGTCTGGCATTTACCTTGTGCTATTTCGTAAATCCAGTTTTCTTTAATGTATATATTTATATATATTATAATACGTTTGTATTTAAGATATACGTTAGTATACTATACGGATATATATATATATATATATATATATATATATATATATATATATATATATATATATATATATATATATATATATATATATATATATATATATTCCCGTTAGTAGGAACTAACGTTTCTAAATATGTCTTCATATGTATATAAGTAAGTCAAAAAGGATATGATAGAGGTGAGATTCGACCCCGTAGCCTTTAAATTTTTCGCTATGATGACCTCAATTATAAATATAATTTTTTTTAAACATACATATACTTTTATTTTTCTTACTTCTCTAAATGACAAATTTCAAAAAAACTTCGACTTCAAAGGTTTTCTCAGTAATATAAAGGAAGCATCGTTAAAAAGCCTCGAGAGGACCGTTCTATGTCAATTCCGGCGGAAGTATTTTTATCAGCCGCCCGCATGAAATCCATTCGTATGTTGAAAGGCCGCTGAACAATGTCTGTAAATAAAAGAACCTCTCCATATCTCTCTTTCGCCCTTATGAACACGCCTCACTAAAATTAATATATTATATGCACACAAAATTAACGTCGAAAATTTAATTTATTGTTTCATTAAAGCTCATTATAGTGTTGAAATAGTAAAATAAAAATGAAAAAGTTCATATTTTATATATTATCTCATATCTATTAATTTAGATTTTGTTCATTAGTTAAATTATATTTTAATTAACGAAATGTCATTGAATACTTCATTTTTATATATGTATGATATTTGCATCTTTGTGATACAATTTTTTGTAAAAATATCCATATTTCTATAGCTTTTAATTAATGTAAAATGTATGTACATATAAAAATGGTCGTACATTTTAATACTCAGATTATATTATGTGACAATTTTTCAATAGCAAACTGTGCTCTAGATATTTGTATGAAGATGCCTCACTCATAAACAAATATACTGCATTGACGCTCCATCTAGAGAAACTTAAGCTATCATTTTATACCACCAATTAGAAGAAATTATGATTCATATCGTATTCATTCTGTGTTAAAAGCAGGGACCTATTCATTGCATTTGAATTAGCATAGGGGTGTGGTTGGAGAGTACTCACGACAATTGGTAATTATCACCTCTTTGCAGCAATTGTACCACGGACTATTTAACGTTGCGGGCTGGCAGTTCGCCCTCTGCTCCGGTGCTTGCAACGCTCTGTTCCGAGAGAAGTGCCACATTGGAGCATCCCGGGCCAAATCTATTGTTGGAATTCAAGTAAGCCCGATTTAGCAGAATCCTATTGATGACTGTCCACTGTATCGTCAAAGCTTTGTAAGGCTAATTTCCACTGCACTTCGTATTAGTAAATTTAAATTACATACGGAAAAGCGACTTAACTAATTATATAATGTATTATATATTGATATACGTTTGGTATTTGATAATGAATTAAATATTAGTTATAAGAATCGGTAATATTCTCCAAATACAATTTAGTACATTAAGCATATTATACGTAGCTCTTTGATGTACACACTACTGACATACGATTATGCGTAGTTGTTATAATTGGTTTGTATCGGTTATGTCGATACCCTATTACGTATTCATCTCAATTGAAGTATAATAAATATTTAATATACAATATAAATACAATTATCCAGAAATAAATATACCATGTATGAAAATATATGGTCACTTAAAAATTAAAAAAAATCTTTAATATTGCGATTACATTTTTATTAAATAAATAAATAATAAATATTTTATTTAGCGTATCTAGACTTGGATATAAAAACGTGAATTTATAAACTAATTGTTACACCCACTAATTGTTTATGTCAGTTACAAATTGCTAAAGTACTTAACTTTCTTGTACTGAATACATACATACATACAAACATGTCTTAACTCTCAAGGTTTCATTACTAGCTTAAGCGAAGAAACTTTTGTAGTATAATATATTAGGGCAATTCTTGATATAAAATATCAAAATAAAATATCAAATAAGTTCAAAAATTTAAATTTACAAAATGGATAACAAAATTTAGTTAAATATTCGATGTACATAGATTTTGTATTTTAATGAGCTTTGTCGAAGTTTATAAAATGTAATATATAATTGAAATCAATCAATGGGTGAATGGTAGATAAATTTAAAATTTCAACGTGCTATAAATTATTTTCTTTTAATTTTGTTATTATTAGTCTTAAAATTCATAATTATATATTTATTTATATCATTTAATACATTTAGCCATAAAATTATATTATTAAATTGCAGTCTTTAGGTTGTAATAAGCCGGCATTATTTCAATTTAATCCCTTAAAATTACATTGTTTCTGTGGTATTACATACAATCTCTTTCCAACTCCAATACTCTGACCCAATTTGTAGCGAGGTTTAACCACTTGCACTGCAGAACTGCTACTATTTATTGCATGACGGAACTTTATTCGTACTTTCTTATTAAACTGTTTTAACTGGAGCCCGTTGTGGTTATTGTGGCTTGTAAGTTTCAATTGAAATATAATATAAATATAAAGTCTACTTAGCTTATGAGCTCAACGCGTTTATTTCAACTTTTAAATATGTTGCTATCTAGCTCTGGGCCATTAGTGCCACCGTACGATTATAATGGCTTCATTGCGAAATTGGAGTTCCTGGAAAAAATTGACACTAGTGGTCCACCACCTACAGTGGCTGCCTCACCACCACTAGCGGCATTAACACACTATACACACGACAAGAAACCAAGCTACTTATCAGGTTAGTATAGAATATATTCTCAAATTATTTTATATTCATATTTATTTGTGATATGGTGAAAAATTTTAAAAGCTCAAATAATATGCATGTGACGATAGCGTCGGTAAATCTGACACTCACGGGTGCTATATTGGTAGGTTTACATAAAACCTATCTGTTCTCCATATTCTATTTGGCAACCAGATGATTTGAAAGCAACGTTTTGTTTCACAAAAATATGAATAAAATGTTTTTTATACCTGTACGCCTAAATTTACTATCGAAAGATAAAAAAAACATTTATAATATTTAAGCATAACTGGATAAATATGATATAGATTTTAGAAGGATTATTTTTACAAATTATGTACAAATTTGTGTAGCTTACCTGAATATAATATACATACATATATCCATTTTATAATAAAAACAAGTATCTAATTCTTGTTGTGTTAAAAACCAAGTATCTATCTATTCAAGTAAAAATAAGGATATAATTCTCAAAATACATGCTTAAGTTTTTTCTATCGCTATTTAGTTTATATGTATACGTACTGATCATCTGCCGGAATTACTTTTATTTCTTAATAATTTTTTTATTTCTGCCGGAATTACGTTTATATCTATTTAATATTAATGAAGGCGAAAGGACTGCAGGAATGGAAGTTGATCCTGTATCAAATGAGATACTAAGCAACCATGGAGGGCATATTGGTTGCGGAGCCACTATACGAGGATACGGAGTTGGCGGAGTCCGCTCAGGTCACTTCGATACTAGAACAACCGCGTGGCGTTCTCAATGTGCTATACATTTGCTTGGAACACGTACAGATGTTGTACAAGTTTCACTTTTTAATTATAATTTAAGGTACATATGCTTGCATATATAATTTCATTGAATAAGTTAAGAAGCTCTTGAATTATACTATTTTAAGTACAGTTTGATTTACAAATAATTTTGTATTAGCTTAATTTATATTTATATAAGTGAGTAAAACAAATACAGCGTCTTTCATTATTGTTATCAGATTGCAAAGTTGTAGATCTCATATAGAGATTTTAGAAGGACTTCATGAATTTGGTGGAAGGGGCGAAAGAGCAGACAGATTTGAAAGAGGCGATAAAGCATTATTACGAGTTTGTGGCCAAACAATAAGAGAAGCAAGAGATCCTGCTGGAAGGTTTCATGTAAGACAAGCCATAACATCTAAGAGTTCCAATTTGACGATACTTATTAGAAGAGCAACATCGCAAAGTGTTGACGAAGAAGAGTTTGTTGACGGGGCATTTGTGTTTCATGATGGTAAGTAATAATAAATACGTGTAAGAAATATTTTTGTGTGGTAAGTATTAAATAATTAAAAATTATCTCATGAGAATATCCACGTGTAAGTTTATAGCTTAGATATGACGAATATATGGACTTCTTTATTATTTTTTAAATAGAACAACATGAAGGCACAGTGTCACCAGATGCAACTTGTGCTTCAACTCATTATGGACTAGAAGCCCCTGCGCATGGTGGAGTATCTGCACCATCACACCACCACATATTTTGGAATATTGAAGAACGACTAATATGCACACATCGGTTTATCCCAGCTTCAAACCAAAGCGTCACAATTGAAGTGAGAATTTATTATGTATATAAATAAATAAAACAAATTTATGTCCAGTAAAAACCAATGTCCATATATTATCCAAATATTTATATTCTATAGATAATAGAAATATATTTAAAACATCAAGTGACGCCTATATTCAGATAATACATTAATCGTCATTTCTTGTGTTACTTCATTTTACTATAAAAATACTTAAAATGTGACGATCTCATGAAAATCTAGCTGAATTAATATTAATATCCCATTCAGATTCAACGTCTAGAACGTATGTGGAGTGCCGAGCCTACAGGCAGTGTAGCAACTGGTACCGGGGGATGCCGCACTGCCTGCGGGGACGCAGGTTGTGAGTGTCGGTCAGCTACACCCCTACATTTTCATGACCATATTGCTCTTGTGGCGGGTGATGGGACCCATTTGTCTTGCTTGTGTGGCGATTTCCAGGTAAATGATATACATCATTTTAAACTTATTTATTTAATAATATAACTAATTTATATATATATATATATATATATATATATATATATATATATATATATATATATATATATATATATATATATATATATATATATATATATATATATATATATATATATATATATATATATATATATATATATATATATATATATATATATATATATATATATATAATAAATTGGATATAAAAGCTGTTAAGATATTACCGTCTACCACTTTAGTAATGGTAATTCTGATTATCTTTAATTATTTTATTTATTTTATCTTTATTTTAGGTGCAATTTTCTATTATATCATATAGCTTAAATTATATATACTCGTATTATAAAAAAGAAAGGGAGTTTAACATAAAGGGCAACCTGGTACAAATTACCAAGAATCGTATACATAATTACAAAGTGAAATGTTCTTTTGTTACTATGAAAAAAGGAAATTTCTATTCTCGAGGTGAGCGTCAAGAAGATTGGCGATAATTGCTTGACACAAAGAAAAATCGAAGCGATCTCTAAAGCAAATTACAGCCCGTTTTATGTGACCTATAAATTACCAATATTTTTCAACATTTATATTTTTTATTTAGCTGAATAATTTTTACACGATTTCCTCAATTTATTAGATGATATTATATGTGTATAAATATATCATATGACTGTGAATAAATATAGTCGTCACTGTGCTTAATTCAATATTAAATAGGTGTGAAAAGAACATTTTCTCTATGTGACTTGACCTTGCCGCTTGGTCGTAATTTAGGCCTTCATGATTAGAAGTCAGTAAGATTCTTCAATTAGGTATATATGGGTGCTAAAGTAAATACATTAATTTACAAAGTGTAAATTTAATTTACTCTTTAAATTCATTTCAGACAAAAAATTTGAGACATTTTCATCATATTTTACCACGTACTTAGGTGTCGGTTTGTTTTAGGAAATTACTTATTATATTTAATCACTTATAACATTTTACTGAGTTTTTCGATTTTGGTGCCGTACAAATTTGGCACAAATATTCCAATCCCGAGGTTAGGGAAATAGGGGATAATTTATTGCTTACTCATTGATTTAACGCTGAGTTGTATGTATAGAAAACGTTTCGTACCTCGTAGATGAATTCATATATTAAATTTACAAAGAAACATCAAAATGTGGAATGAATAGTCACAAAAAATAAAAAGTAAATTGACAAAAAAATAGGCAAATATTTCAATTAACGGCAAACAATGAATATTCGAAGATTATTAATAATAATTATATTTTTTTGTACGCAGCCATTATTAAGTAGGAAATTATTATTCTGCTACTGCAATATATTAATTGCAGAAATATAATTGTATCCCCAGAGACTGTTGACTTTTCATTAGTCTTTGCAGCAATACAAATTTCGTTGAAAAGGCGTAACAAATAAATTAATCGTGTTATTCGGGTCTTATGCCAACACGCCTACGGATGAACCAGCCTTTCCTTGACTGGCGTCCGGGTAACGGCGCGATCCGCATAATTAAGTAAGAGGGTTACCATTAAGTATGTAATAGCAATAAAGCCCGTACCAACCAACCGACCGTAAGGGCCTCTGTATAGAACCAAATTTACCGCTAAATAATTTACCATGTTCTACATATTATGCATATTACAAACGATGAGTAACATAAACCCGGGGTGGCAGATTCAATGGGTTCATGTCAGGTATAAACTGTTTTGTGCCTTATTTGTGTCACACTAAAACTGGCAGTCACCTGTGTAATGTTCGCATTATCATTGATTTCTTTAACACCATTTCCAAGAAGTGTTTCCGAATTTGAATAGCAATTAACTGATAACGAAGTTGTTCGACCTAATTGGAAAAGTTATTTGAAAATATAATTGTGATTTATATAGTGATATGAGAATTTGGGAATATGACACATGTGTGTGCGTGTGTGTTTGTGGTGTGTGTTTGAGTGTATTGCGTACACATCGAAATATTTAAGTGTAATTACACTTCAATAATACTAAATATTCATACGAATATTTAGTATTATATATTATATTATTATGACTTACATATTATTCGTAAAAATTATACAGTTTGTTACGAATAATATGTAAGTCATCTATCGAGTTGATCGTCTCGGTTATTAGACAACCGCTCCTGGTGACGGCCCACAATCTCTCCCTTGAAGATTCAATTACTTAGTTAGTGGCTGTATAAATATAAATGTATATAGCCCTACACAAATTTAACAGCAGATACCCTTGTTATTTTGCCGGAAAACGTAAAAAGATATTTTCTCATACAAATTGTAGCAAAAAACCTGTACCTACAAATTACGCTGTTCTGAAAGCCAATATTCTCTATTTCCCAAGGGAAAAGGTTAGGGTCTGTCCCTTACTCTTTATTATAAGTATGCAAAAAATCAACTTATTAAGTTACCGGAGCGCGTTATTGATTCCCGGAAACCTCTGGATTAGACTATGTAATTTTCGAAGTAAAATTGGATGAAAATGAAATATTTTAATAACATTATCGTAAATATATATATTTTATTACACCAGGCGGCTTGGTTACCTGTAGTAGTGCGAAGTTGGACGAGTCTTAGATTGGAGTACTCAGTGGCACACTATACGTACGCTAGTCGAGGATTTGATTATGCAGCCGCATATAGCTTTAACGACGACGCTATGTGCGGCCAGCGCACGTACACCACACACTCGGGTAAGAAAAGCTTAAGTAACTTATAACGTGTACATATTTTTACTACCAGATACTTTTACTAGAAACAAACTAGATATTTTTAATGTTATAACGTAAAATACTAATAATATTGGATTACCACCGATAATGCTCATCTAGTGAATGAAAACTAACAATTTAAATCCAAATTCGTCGCGCGTCGCGAACGTTTGTTACAACGCGTTGGATATTGTTCTCGGTGGCGTGGGGCGTGTCCGAGAAAATTACGTGGCACCGACCCAGTTTCACGCCGCTTGGGGTAACGTTGAAATGAAAAAACCTTGAACGAGATCGTAATGTCCCAATTACCCCGCTGGTATTGCGGTTCTGCGCACTCACTATTCTTTTTACCACTCATAAGCGTTTAGCTTTACGAGCTTTAAGATAATATTTTAGTTATGAATATTTTATCAGGAGAGATATCATCACGGAACGTGTCCGTCACTGGTAGCTTGAATGAATTTTTCTACCAGCAATGCACCTGGGTATTGGACTCGAATGTTGAAAGGCAATTGTACATAGATATTACGTCTGAGCAGGTATTTATGTTATTTATGTTTGTTCCTAAGTGTAATAAATGTCTATCTACTCATAAGTCATCTTTTCAGTAAATTCTTCTGAATATATTCTCAGTTGATAGTTTTTGTGATTTTTTTTACGAAACTTGAAATAAATTTAACCTTCAAAGTGATTTTAAAATTGCATTTCATTTATTCTGTAGGATAAGTCTTGCAGCTCTTGGAATATTACACTTCACGAATGGTCGGGCATGAACGCTCACAGCGACAGCCTGGCGGCGTCCGCTGGCGATTTACTTTACACCTTTTGCGCCAGACATAAGAATCACACCTTCATTCTACCTTGGCGTCTCAACACTGTTGTTATTAGGTAATATAATACTACTATTATTCTTTTCATCTTTGTCCTGTTAAATCGTTGAATCTCGTTATATCTCCTTTTATATATTTAATACGTGTATCTACATAAAATATAGGTTATTTTCTTATTTAATAACAAAACGAAATAGATACACAAAATATATATTAAGTCACAAAATACAAAATTAACAACAATATATAGTTTTGAAAGTACCTACACTCTATATTTGGTATAATATAAAGGAGTTGTAACTGAAATGCCGAATACCTTGTGAAATATATTAAGTATTAAGAGCTTTTAGCGAATATCTGCAAGAGGTAAGAAAACACTGTTAGAATGACATATTTAGTAAATTATTTATGAATGGCCCTTAGCCCTAATACGTCACCCGACCGGGGCAAATCCGTAAAAGCGCATGCTTTTGAGAAGGTAAATATTGCAAAGATCTTCCTTCTTTGTACATATTAGATGGATGTGAGTACCTGATGAGTTTCCAAATGACATTTCCTGTTCTAAACGTGGAATAGCGGTGTTATATAATTAATTAATTTTTAAAATAATTTTGTTATTATACCTAAAGTTTGTACATATTCCAAGAAGTCACTCTAGTAACTACTCGACTCTATGTTTAAAACATATGACGTACGTATTTCAATTATATATTAGCTAACATTTTTGTACCGTTTGGATACGTGAGACGATACAAAATAAAACAAAAGTAAAAAAATAAAATAGGGGCCAGACTTCACTTGGAACGAAATCATGAATAATTTAAAATGACAATTTAAAAATACATCCAAATTTTGCAGACTAGTAGCGCTGTCTCGTCAGCAGCCGTTATACACCATACGATGGCGGTCGCAAGTGGTTCGTGCGAACCGTCTCGTCCCACCGACACCTGCGCCCGCCGCCTCCAGCGCACACTTCACCTACCCCTTAATAACTCCACTTATTCTAAGTATATTTTTAAAAGTTTTTGTGATATAAAAGTGGCCATTACCGTGACTTTACTTGATAGTACGAGTATCATATATTAGAAGCATGGATGGAAAATTCTGGTAATAGTGAACTACTTTGTAAGTGATACTAACGTTTAGTGAAAACGTAGCGTCGATTTTGTGTATCTATAATGGTGCGTATATATAATATGTATATAGTTTGTATTATATATCTCAGACACTAAAATTGTCATAGAACTGTTTTATAAATTTGGGGGAATTATTTCTTATACATCGATAATACCGATTAAAATGTTTCAAAACGTCTTCAATGTATGCGATAGTCAACTTTTCTTAGCACAATAAGCTTTAATTGCCTACATCACGAAATATTCAGACATAAATAAAGGGCATAAACAATGATTTATTCTATATTTTTTATTAATATTCTTACTTACTGTATTTTTTTTTTAATTTATCTGCTTCTGTACAATATTATTTTAACCTGTTTATTGATACTTATAAATCCCACTTGTAAATTGTACTATAAATAACCACGTGTCAATTAGATATAGAAAATGGTAAATAAGTACACTAGTGTTAAGTAATTGTAATAGGTGCTCATATTACCTTTATCTTGTCATGTTAAATCACAAATATTGGTGAGAACACGCTTTGTTTTATTTATTTGTTGTGTGGTTGAAGTTTTATTAGGCTCGATTTTGATATTTATCATTAACTTCTACATTTGTGTGGTTTTAAGAGTCTGTTTAGGAAAAAATAAATATTATTTGGGTGTCATAAATTGAAAATAAATTTAAAAATATACTTCACTTTAATCGATTTATTCAGGGATTTAAGGAAATACCATATACAATATTAATATACCTACTTCGCAATTGTGAAGACAAAACTTTTGCACTTACAAGTAATCTTTAACAATATAAGTATATCCAATAAGATAAATACCGCGAAAAATTTATCGTAAAGTTTGTCTATAATCTTTCTAATTATAATAATTTAAATTTTTTGACCAGAGTGTAAAAATATTTTTCATTGCACCCGTTGTGGCACAGTGGGACTGTAAACGCGAAGGTTGTGGGTTTGATACCCATGCGAGGAAATGATTATATTTAAATTAATTTTATTTCCCCTCTGGCAGACTAACCATGGAGATTAGTTGCGCCATTTAAAATGTCTATATAGTGGGAAACGGAGTGTCTTATGCGGGAAGAACATAACCCACGTCTCTTTTGATATGGATTTTTTTGGCATTGCTTCTTTTTTTTAGTAATATAGAACACATAAATGAATGTCACTTAGTTTGTGTTAGAGTAAAGCTCTATAGGAAAATTAAATGTATGTTATGTACGATGTGAGTTAGTTGAATTCGTAATTAAACATCACTAAAACATGTTATGCCTACTAATTAGCTAATTATTATTTGATATTATGGTAAATTCAGTTCCACCAATATAAATAGCCATTAATTCACTGATAAATATGTGCTAATTTAACTCACTCAAATAAACTACAAAAATATCATTTTCAGTTTGAATAAAAAAAATCATCTCCGATGATTTGATGGAGTCAGTCGCACTCACACACAGTTGAGAGATATGAAAGATTGGATTCTTAGATTGTATAATATTAAAACGGTATGAAAGCTGTTTTATAATATTTCATTTATTAGCTAAGCATTGTTTTTGATTGACATTTTGTTCAATAATCTAAAAAAATATAAAGCATTAGTGTAGAAAAAAAAACCATCGACATCTAGTCGACCATAGTTATAACAAAGTATGGATCTCCAACATATGACCTTTTTTCATTTTTATTAGAATAAGTTAGGAATTCAGAATATAGATGCTTGGTGCTTAATATGTAAAGATTGTGTTGAGTGTGACACGACTAAACTGGTGAGAAACACTGTTTAACTTAGTCATAGTTTTATAAAATAATTTGTATTACTAAAGTAGATGTAAATAGCAATCACTTAGATGTATCGAACGAACCGCTAATATTAGACTTTGTTAAAATTACTCAGTGATGTTTGTTACACGGAAATAGAAAAACAAAAATTATATTGTGTTTTATTTGCAATTCAACTGGTCAAATACAATTTTCAGGTATTCAAAACATTGAAATAACAAAGTACGTAAATATGGTTGAAAATGGTTTATTAGTCGCTAACAAATACTTGTATTAAGTAAGAAGGTCACATTTTAGGCGTTTGGTTCGTCCAGTAAACGTAAAAAAATATGAATATATAAGATATTTTTGATAAATTATATATAAATCAAAATTTTCAAAACCAATTTATTAAACATAATACGTACTATAAGATGAAAAGAAACAAGAAAAATACTAATAGTGAATTATAAAAAAATATAAACTAAATTTTAACATAAACATAGAATTTGCATCCTTATAAATTACAGATAGTTCACGAATTAGCTAGCTTACACTTATTAACGTATATCGAAATATAAAATATACAAGTCGTAAAGATAACAGCATCAAGCCGTAAGTTCTACCGACCGTTCAAGTTTCATTTGAAACGTTCTTTTAGCTTTTAACTTCTATCCTTTGTGGATTCTAAGAACAGAATTTCTTTTACGATTGAAACAGAACTAAAAATAAAGTTTCATTTCTTAGCTTCTGCTTGCTGCTAATACTGTTATTTTGTATTTATTTTATCGTTGTAATGAAATTAACTGCATTTTACTTAAATCTTAAAGCAAGATGATTAGCTAATTTTTCTGGTAAAAATACTAAATGATGAATTGATTTTTTTTTTGTTTTCTACATAAATAAAATATCTAATTAAATAATTTATCGTAAATTGATAACCTTTGTGCCAAATTAGAAAACTGTTGCCGTGATGCTTTTTTACGACCTTTAAACTTAATGCTTAGACACTCGATTTTACATCCAATTTTCAATATTTTAGATATTAAATAGCGGAATTCAACGCCGCGCTTTGTCAAAGAGCGAAAATGAAAAAACTTCATCTCCGAGTTGGGATGGACACTACAATCGTCGTGTTTAAAATCAATGATAGCCTCAATATATCATTATAAAATATAGCATAAACTTGGACACATAAGTATTAAGTCAATAATTGATAGGATTAAACCCGACCTAGCAACTTTGATTCATTTAGACGTAATCCGCCACCCCTCCGCCCTTCACTATCTCATTAGCTGGCCAATTTGTTCAGGGATCACCCAGAGACTTTAATCTTACGGACTTGTAATTATCGATGCCTACTTTACTATACATATATTATCCAAATAGCCCGAAAATGGTAAATAGAGGTTTCAGTTAGAATTTTATGTATATACAATTAATAATTAATGTATATACATGATTGTATATACATATTAGGTACAAGTATATATTTGTACTGATTGTAATATGAATTTAAATAACTTCTCAACTGTTCAATGAAACAAATCGTCTTCTTTTAAAAATACATTTATAAGATATATTTAATTTTTATTATTTCAAGATTTTAATGAAAATCAAAACTATTTTAACCATAGCTATAAATTGCTGCTATATGACAAAAAAATCTGGTAAATAAATATAAACATTATATATAAATAACTTTTGTACGCAGAAACACATATAAAACAAACCCTTTCAAGAAGACCAATGTAGTAGAAATAATTTGTTTCCAAAACAAGCTGGTTCTGGATCCGCTCCGCTGTCAGAGCGTCGTGCGGCGGAGAGCAGACGGCGGACGACGCGACGCAGCCATTAATTAAAACTGTAATTTATCTCACTTAGACACCGTGTTACTCACCCTAACGATACTTGTTCCACTGTTGTTTCGCTTCTGTCGTGAGAAATCATAAACTTTCCGCAACTTTCCTTTCTTGCATATTTAAAGAGCGTATTTTTAAAAATATATTAAGTGCTACATCAAAATTAGTTTTTCAAGCTTATTACAAGCGTAATTTAACTTTAAGTTGTTCTGTTTCTGTTTAAATAAATACAATCTGTCATAGCGTACGTTATTTTCGGATTTCTGCTGTACAATTTTAAGTGTAGTACGTAGCCGAAAATCGCTAATTTCATATTATGTGTAGCCGAAATTGTTAATTAAATAAAGAAACCATACCGATAATTCAACGTCAAGTTACTTTGGACTGTGGAAGCGGTCATAATTAAGTTTTCAATGGAGCTGAAATGTGGTTTTAGTGCAAACAGCGGACGACAAACTTGCTGTCACTAGTCCGGAGCACTGCGCGAGTGACTACGCTCAAGTTGCGGTCTGCTTGATTTAATATGCTTCCTAATACTTCACGTGAAACAAATTGAATCCACACACAGAAGCATCGATTTTAAAGTTATATAATTTCGAAAGCAACTTGTTTAAATTAAGCCAGTATCGTAGGTGCAAGGTTCAGTCCGGTGTTTTTGTAAGATATAAAATAACGAATTAATTATCCAAACACACAAATGTCACTTTAATAATAATAAATGGAAAAAAACATGCATTTAAACGTTCATAGCTAGAATATACTATAGAAAATAGATCTTAACTAACATTCTGTCTGTATATATATATATATATATATATATATATATATATATATATATATATATATATATATATATATATATATATACATATATATATATATATATATATATATATATATATATATATATATAAATGCATACATATATTTTATAACAATTCATGATTACTAACTAAGTATCTACAACAAGAAACAATATAACTTAGAATGTAGTTAAAACGGAATTAATTAAAGGACAACCGTTATATTTTATTCAGTAGTCGAGCAGTTGGCCCGAATTTACTGTGGGTAGCGGTAACAATAACATTCAGTATATTGTTTCCACTAGGCGACATTTCTCGTTTAATGCCTTGAGACAACACTAAAACGCACCTGTGAGGTACCTACTGCTCACCAGCTATTGTTCGAGAAATACGCCATTAGAGTGTTTCCTCTCTGAGTGCCAGAGGGCACAACAACAAAGCTCTATCAGTGCACCTTGAATAGTGAGCGTGTGCAATATTTTTAAGGCAGTGCAATACGAAAATATCTTTAAGAATCTGAACACCTTTAACCCTAAAATATTTTATAATTTTCCTTTGTTATCCTAATTCCTGTATACTCAACGAGCGTCTATTCTATTTCAACATTGGATAATTGATAATTTTGACTTCCTGGTTCCGATAAAAAAATAATGCGCGGCATTGAGTACAGATTCAGGATTAAGCAGCATTATATTCCTTACTATAGTAAGATATTTCGGCGGCCTTACTCCATATCACCAAATTATTTTAATCTCAGTGAATCATTTGGAAAGTATTAAGATTTTAACAATGCTTGTAAATTTTAAAGCCTATAGAGACATACATTTTATAATTATCATTTTCGTATTGCCCGATAAAATATTACAATCGACTAAAAATGGCCTGCAACAAAATGCTCAAAGAAATGTCAACTACACTTTTGGGCAAACATTTTAAAATGAACACGAAGTTGTCATTATTTAAAATACGTTATGGCAGCTTTTATTCTGTTAAAATATTTTTTACCTATACCTAATGTATGCATAAATTGCATAGAATATTTTAACAATTTGTTTAAGCAAGTATTATTGAATATACATATCTAATTTTTCTTTCAAAAATGAGTTTAAATTTAATAAAGGAAATAATATAAATCTTATTATGACTCTTTAAAAATCATTATATATATATATATATATATATATATATATATATATATATATATATATATATATATATATATATATATATATATATATATATATATATGTATATATGATATTCACATGTTTATAATATAATTTAATAAAACGACAACTGTAACAAGCACAATGAGTTTTATAAACAATATATAAGTATAATTAATTGTCTTCCATTGTATCAATATATACAAATCATAGTAATGACTTTTCTTTTGACACATCAATTTGGGTGAGCGAAGCTATCCACATTTGAGTACAATCAACTTCAACGCGTCCTTTCTCCCCGTACTTAGTGAAGCGTTAGAGACGATAGCAGCTGAATGGAACGTTCACCTACAATAGATTTGATTGTGTTGCGTAAACTCAAAGCAAATAAACTTTTCAAGGAATCTTTTAGCTTTATGAAGCTTTATACCTACTTTCCATTAACGTATTAAAAATGTATATAACCAGAACGAATTACTTCGTAAGATTCGGTGGGTTCGGAACCTTTGTTGTTCTGCTATAAATATTTCATAGCAGCATACGAGGCCATCTAACCAAACAACGGGGATTGAATAAATACAGTAAACTTATATTATAGTATATTGGTAATATATAATTTTATTTTTTACAAAATTAAATATTACTTTGAAGTTTCTGCGTTTATTCTATGAAGTTCTTATGTATCTATCTCGAGTGACGTTTAGCTGACCCTGCCAATAAGTGAGGAAGTAGCTAAAAACATGGGTAATCTAAAGTTAGGACATTGAAAATAATTTGGTTTCCGCAAATAGAGTTCCTTTGTGAACGGAAGGAAGCAAGCCCCGCGAATGTTTGTCGAGGGCAAACAATGAGCTCGCAATTTGTGGGGACTGCGCTCTGTTGACGCGAATCAAAACTCAAAACATTATCAAATTTTGGCTAAGCTAGGAAAATCTAATTCATTTGTTTAAAGTGTAAAGTATTCATCAATCGAATTCACTTATAAAATAAACTCGTGTAGTTTTATTGTAATACAGTTTAAATTCAAATATGGAGCGTAATTTAACCTAAATATACATAGGTTTTACTTTAATGCCGTAGTTATTTAGTAATCGTTTATGATATAATATGTAATATACAAACATAGAGCTAAATATATAGATTTCTTTGCTCGTTTTTAAGAAAAAAAATTAGGCGATATTATTTCTCGGCTAAATTTGTATCGAATAAAAATAGTGGAACAGAATCCTTATAAATAAAATTTTGAAATTTAAAACCCAAAATATTAAAACTTAGGTTTTACGTGTCAGATATAGTAAAGAGGCTTACTTATTTAACTAGTATAGTACTAACTTTAAAGCGTAATATTGATAAAACACAATTTGAGGTAGTTTATTATTGCAACCATATAAACCTTGTTATATATACTATAACCACTCTAACGTAACGATCCTGCTAGCGGTAACTTGCTGAAAATTCATGACGCAATATTATGTCATAGTGTATATAAATACATAAGCTATGTCAATAAAAAGAAATAATGAAATAGTGTAAGTTGCAAACAAATTGATTGTACTTTATTAATACGTTTACCATAACTGTTCCTTCCATGTAATAATTTTTTTTTTATATTCTATATATACTCTTCATCTTCTTCTTCTTGTCCCGGCTTTTGCCAGGGTCTGTCTTCCGACTGAGCCTACTCCACTTTGCACGGTCTTTAACATCCTCAGTGGACAATTTATTGGCTCTCATGTCTTGTGTCACGACATCCAGCCATCGCTTCCTTGGGCGTCCGGGTGGTCTAACTCCAGGGACAGACATGTCAAGGCACTTCCTTCCGACATAGTTCTCCGATCGGCACATAACATGGCCATACCATCCCAGGCGACGCTCTTGGAGCTTATCCACTACGTCACGGACCACAAGACTACCTCGAATGAATGTGTTGCGTATGCGGTCGGACCGCGTAACGCCACACATCCATCACAGCATCTTCATCTCCGTGACGTGAAGCTCCTGAGTGTGCCGAGATAATGTTGCCCAACATTCGCTGCCGTATATAAGAACAGGTCGGATAATGCTTTTGTATATCAGTCCCTTGAGCTTGGGCGGTATTCTGCTATCGCAGACCATGACCTCCCGCCATTTGGCCTAGGCAGCGTTTATACGGGCATGGATGTCGTGGTCGATATTCTATATATAGAATATTCTATATAGATTCTATATATAGATTCTATATCTTAGGAGTAAAATATTTTAGGAGTGTTTTGTTGTTGTTTCATAATATTTAAAAAGTAAACTAAAGTCCAAGAATAATATTGCTTTCTTTATTATATATTACATGCAATATTACTTATTAACGAATTGAAATCTAATTAAGTTAATGTTATGTTAAATATATAATCATTTTACTTTATTAAGTAGAATATGTTTAAGTCTATACATATAATAATAATGTAATAATTGATGGCTGTCTGCACATGGAAGATATATTTAAAAAAAATATTGGGGACATTTATAAATGTAGGACGACGCAAAACAATGATTTTTAAAAATTTTGTATGTTTCTCTATTCGTTTGTTTACGCTTATCTCAGGAACGGCTAAACCGACTAAAACGCAGTTACAGCTAAAGTTAAAATTAGGAGTTTGTATTATTTCTATCAGTTTTTAAATATAAAAAAAAAAAATATTTAAAATGTACAATATATGCATATTATATTAGAGCTAATTCGAGAACATCAATCAAGCCGGTGAAGTCTGCAAATGGGTCGCTGGTATATAATTGCTATGATCGCTGCGAAAACCGCTTCTACGAATATCAGTCAGTGAACATCATGGTTAAAAGTTACGTGGTTGGTAGACTGTCATATAATTCGTTGTGTACAATTAGTTGAGAATATAATTTTGATTCGATTTATCATCTGGAAGCGCCTTTTCTAAAGATAACTAAAGATGAATCTTGGAAAGTAATAATTAAGCGGATACCGATATCAAATTAAAAATCAAAGTTAAATAAAAAAAACATACTGTACAGGCTGCGTGTATACTGTGGTTGAGGTAAGAAGTTTGCCGCCAACTAAATATTGTAATTCGATTGGCAATTAAGCGGCCATACGGTACTGTCGATTGCAGAGCTTCGTTACTTGGTTAAGCAATTACTACCTTGTTTAACATACTCTTTAACAAATACAGAATTTTCACAGAGTGCCTTGTGTGGTATGTGACACAGTATAATACGTCTTTGTTGTAAGATTTTTGTGTCTAAAATATATTCAAGGTGTGTCTAATTACTTTAAGAAATACATTTCTACTACAAAAGTAATACGCATGTATTGTTTTTGTATCTATGTAGTTTTTAATAATATATTCAATAAATTGGCCACATAGGACACCCCAAACCCGGATGGAGCATCTTATCTTAATAATTTAATAATCAAAACGAAAGGATATCGATGCCGAAACCAAAAGTTACAAAGCCACAATATTTACATCGGTTTATGTTTCATAAAAAATGTAGTGTGAAAAAGTTCTTGTACTAGTAAAAAAATATCGGTAAAGTTCGAGTAGTACCTGCACATCGAAGGTCCCGTACCTATTTCATGATTCCTGAAAAGATTAATGAATAATTGACTAAAAAATTTGCGGTCGTGTCCTCTCATTTTGTATTACTCGTAACTACAACTATAAGTTTGTATGATTTCTTTCTGCGTCAAACATATAAATTATCAATTTTGAGATTGTTCTACTTTGTTTTGAGACTTTATATAGGTATAATGTAAGTTCATAAGTTTAGTTTAGTTTTTGTTTTTGTTTGAACATTTGTCAATGAAGTATAACTAATAAGAGTTAACAAACCCTATTATGCACGCGTTTTGCATGAAATGAACTACAGTATAGGTTTATAATGGTTTTGTTCTAGAATATATCTGTACATTTCCAAATTTTTGGATATTTCCCCTTTTGGCCAAATTTCATAAGTCTAGGTCACCGGGAAGTTTCCTGTAGGATTTTATTACGGTGATTTTCATACAAAAAGCATAAACAGCTCATATCTTTTGATTGCTTGCGTAGAAATTCATTTTTTTCTGTGCTTTAAGATGTCCAAGAAATTTTGTAATAAATAGCGAAATCCATTAAGCGCTAAATGTTTTAATTTATTTTTTCTCTGAAATTCACCTATTCTATTAGATATATAGTATAATAAATATGGAAGCTAGCTAGTCATTGCTCGTAAATTTCTATGTCTCAACCTGTCGGACATAGTTTAGCCAATTATTATAGCAGTCTGTAGTTGTCAGGGGCTGCGTCGTATTAGTCAACTTTATACAATTTCCGCCGCAGGAAACCCAATTAGCAATATCATCCGGTCGCGCTGTAACGCGCTAAGCAATAATCTCGCTACAGTTAACATACTCTAAATTCATGTTAAATTTTGCAGTGCTTATTGAAATTTTACAAAACATTTGTAGAATTTTAAAATATTTATTATTCAAAAAGAATTATGCACTTAAAAAGGTATTCTAAAAGGATGTATTAGAAAATATTTACTATAAGGTATTGTTAAGTAAATATTTATATTATTATTATACTTAATACTTTAAGACCTTCGAAAGCACAGTAAAAGAGGTAAATGACAGAAGACGCGAGGAAAACGCGAAAGAGGTATGCAGGACCGCAGCGTTTGGCGCTCCGTTCTCTCTGGCCCCGTCAGTGATAAAGCGTAAAGAAAAAAATAATAAAAAAAGTTATTATGACAAGCAAACATAATATAACTAAGAAAAATAAAAAATATATATTTTCTGGCATTTCTGTTTTCTAAAAAGATCAAGTTACCTGCAACAATATTGCATAGTTAGAAGTCTGATCACTTGAAAAGTTGTTACGTTACAATAGAATATTAAAACGTTTCGAAATCTTTTAAATAAGAAAAAATAAATAGAAAGAAGACTTTCTTCTTTCTTTTTCTCTATTCGTTTTCTCTACTCGTTGTTGAGATATCCTACAACCATTGAATATGTATACACAGAATATTTATTAAAATCTAACTTATTTTAAGCAAGATTACGTTTCAAATCAAAATTTTTATTCACTACAAACTATATAAGGATCACAGAAATTTTATATGAAGTAGTCAAGTCGGTCTTTTGCTGTAAATATCATTAACTTTATATCATCGTCCCACGCTTCAACATGACTGCCCATTATGAGATAATTAAAGTGTTCCTTATCTGCTCTCGCTTGAAACTAGTTTCACCTTTTACTTTAAACGTGCTGTTTTGAAAATATTATCTACGGTTATCAGCAAAATTGTATGAAGTCTAGAATAAAATAGAACCTTTTTATATTTCATATTTTATATAATAAGGTGTTTTAATTATCAATGTGGCAATTAATGTCAATTAAATATTATAGTTACAGATGAATTAAATATATTTTGTATAGAAAATAAAAATGATTTTTATGATTGTAAATAATAATTTTGATTAATTATTTAAAATTTTAAATGAGAAATAATACAATAAATAATTAAATTAATCTTACTTTAAATTAGATAGAGTCAGTATATTAGGTTGTGGTCTTAAATATTAAGATTCTATGATGGAAGTCGTAATTTTTTATCTGTATTAAAATTATAAAACTATACAATATGCCAAATTGGGTATTTATTAAATTAATTTTATTATCTTTTGTTAGATTTAATTAGTAGTTATCTATTGAATTTAGTTTTACTTTGGCTGACACCGACTCCAAAAAGATCGAATTTTAAATAGTAAATAGGTCTCGTATATATGTGTGTATGTATATATGTGTGTATGTATATATGTGTGTATGTACATACGTATGTATTGTCAGTAATTTCATTTATAATATTCTTAAGTAATAATAATAGTAACTTCTACTTTTCTGTTCATGTTAAAGCTTGGTACAATTTTGAAGTCGGTTTAATTATTTGTTAAAAATTATCACACTCTCTACTTTTTAGATTTTTCTTTAAATTTGTTCTTGGCCACTGTTGAATGTAGGCTATAATATTTTCTAATAGGTACTATCGTGTACATATATATAGTTGTAAATATATTACTATAAAGTATATATTACTTTATATTATTAAAACAGAAATTTGCATAATATATAACTTGATCAGACCCCATCATTATATAGGTATATCACACTTATAAGGGACCTCTTAAGCTCTTAAACATGACCTCGTCGCATACAAAAAAGTACAATTAAAATCCATTCGTAGTTCGGGGAGTAATCATGTTAATATCAAAAAACACAATCGATTTATATAAAAACTTCCTTCATTTTGAAATCGGCTAAAAATTAAACATACTGATCATAGTTTTCATTTTAGTAGGCATTGCAAGTAACGTTTCTACATTTTTTATTTCGTCTGTTTATTAATCTTTGGTATGTTACATACAAGTTAATATGGGCAAGCAAGAATTTAGAGTTGAGGAATTGTACCTTCCTTCACACCTTGTGTCCCATAGTACAAAATTTGACTTCTTTACGTCCTTTTAATAGCTGAAGAATTTGTCTCATACCTCCAAATTGTTGAAAATTTGTGTCTCCTGTTGTCATCAGCTTGTTACTATCATCAGATAACAGATAACCAGCAGATATTTTCACCAGATATGTCACCTGTTGGTTTTATTACTCATTACCGACGCCCACGACCCCGTGTAACATCTAGTTGTTACAGGGCCAACGCACGCAGCCTTTAAGGTTGAGGTAATAAGTCTTATGAAATATCTATACACTGTGATTGGCCCGATTTTCCTAAGATTCTATTATCAGATCCTGACATGAGATTATCTCATGAGTAGCAACAAAAATTACTCAAATCGGTTCACAAATGACTAAGATATCAAGAGATATCATACTTTAAAAAAATGTATACATTTCGAACATAGACCTTGTTTTTTTTTGGAAATCGGTTAAAAATGTAACAAAAGTTAAAAAGCTGTTTAGAAAAAAAGCACTCCTATTATACTTTCCATTAAACACCGAACTAATACTAATAATAATAGTCTATAATAAGTAGTCTTTGCCTATCATGTATAAATTCCTTGCTTCCATATAAAGTTCCATTTTGAATGGTTACAAATGAAAATTATCCCATAAAGCCGCCTATTTTGCTATCTTACTTAACATACAAAATTCTGTAAGTAGTAATTGGTGTACAATAACAAGTATTTTACTTTTACTAATCTCACAACGAGGTTATTTGTAAAAACATTATTTCCAAGACTTAATAATAAGAATGATTAAATCTTAGAAATTATGTTTTGGTATTATGGTATAAGATATACCAGTAGCGCAAAAGGCAGCAAGTTATTTACCTTAAAACAAGTAAAAAACGTATAAATTACGTATATACGTTACCTTTAATACATAATTTACTCGTTAGAACAGATAGTGGATCACGTAGTGATAATTCACTTCATTCTAATGGATCTACAGAATCTAATTAAGCAACCAGATCGCGAAATAAAAATGACTGCATCCTGCATTGTATATAATGTTTTTCCCCAAGCCCCGACAGCATTTCGTTATTTAAAATTAGTCGGTTAATTAGCATATTATCATAAGTTATTGCTTTAATTTTAATATAAACTTTGTTCTACTTTAATCGTAATGCAAGCAGTTACAATAATATAATATAATAATTAACCTACTTTGCAATAACAGTCTACGTCATTCGAGTGAACCGCATTTTACGTTAGTGAGGATGCGGAAAGCCATCATTCCGAGTTTTAATTGTACGCGATGTCACTAGCAAATAAGGGTACATAAAATGCTTTTCGAATTTAAAATTGAAATATCAGAGAGGCTATATTGCAATGAGCGTGCTGACAATTGAAACGCTGATGTCTCTAGTATATTCGTGCAATAGCGTGACTGTTGTATGAACGCTCGGGACTGGGATGAGATCAGATTTACTCGTCACGACGCTGCATTTATAACCTACGCCCTTTTGACCCGGCCATTTTGTTTAATAATTCAAACGGGTACTAAAACTTCATAATATAACAGAAATTAGAATTTACTGTTCAATTTTATTGCGTAGTAAATGTTATAACTTTATTGTAGCCATAAATAAATTGGTTTACGCTACCGGTTAGTTTCAAATTAACGATATAATTATAACTTCCAAAGGGACATCCGCAATGTTTAGTTTCTATAAAAATACAAATTTAAGGTTAGAACATAAAAATAAAAATAAATAAATTATTTTATACTCATTACGGTTTTATCTTTAACAAGAGTAGTTTTGCCTTAATTTTGCCTTTTTTTATTGACTTAAGGTATCATTTAAAGATTCTCCTGCAAAATCTTTGAGTGATACCCAGTTCTAGAGGAGAAACCAGGTTATATGAGATTTCCACTCACTAAAACCCCTGCAGTTGCCGTCCTCAATACGATTGAAGGACCCGAGAAAATCGGTTGACCCGCATCTGTAGCCCTCCCCAGATGACCTGCTCCTTCACGAAGCTCTCTTTGGGAAATTGTCCCTTCTTACTCTCACAAACGGAGATGACTCTGACATCAATAGTCCGCGAAAAAATAAAGCTAATCTAAGCTCTGTGGAGTAGGATTGGTATGAATAATTTTACCTCTTTTAATGTTACTTAATTTTGTTAAATTATATATATATAACTATTCTTCTTCTGGCTGGTTTTAGTCACGGCCATGGGCTGCCTTTCAAGTAAGCCTATGCCACCTTGCTCGGATTGGCTCTCATATCACGCATCATATCACATCCAGCCATCGCTTTCTTGGGGCATCAGCCGGATCTAAGGTCTAAGAAAATGTCCAGAAAAATATCAAGGCACTCTTCCTACAAAGCTACTCAGGCACAGATACCAAGACTCCCTCGAATTAATGTGTACGTATATTTGTGCGTAAATCTACATACATATTATGATTTTATTGTTAATTTTAACTTAAATTTGTCGTCGTACCGTCATACCTTACGCCATTTTGTTTGAAATTAACTACAAATATAAGTATACTGATTTTTTCTGTGTTAAATTTATAAATTATCAATGATTTTATTCTTTTATCAAAAGAATACTTAAAGAAAACACGTACAAATATGAACACAGCGGGATTTGAACCCGCGCCTCATGGAAACCGACCAAGCGCTCTGACCACTAAACAATGCGTTCATCAGCTCTGGCCACTATAAACCATGCGTTCTTCGTCACGCTTCGTCGAAATTCTTAGCTTTTTAAACTTACGTAATAAGTTTTAGCATCTCTATAGGAAGATTTTTACAAATTTCCGTTACCCAAAGATTACTGCTAAGAATAATCATTTGGCAAGACCCTTAAACGCTATTTTTATTATTTTTAAAGTGTTTATCCACACGAAGGCAAAAAAAATCTAAAATAAAATTTTAACGCAGCGTAATTTAAACCCGCGCCTAATGAAAACCGTCAAAAAATCTATATAATTTAACATTACATATATTTTTTTACTTATAAATACAAACAATCATTCTTGAGACAATGTCAATCTTGAAATACATAGTAGTAAGTAATCAATTAGAAGCCACTTGAATCCCTAGTTCGTAGAAAATCAATTAAGCACCGTAATTACGTACGGTGTTCACTGCTTTGACAGCTTCAAATGAACGTCGAAGGTGCTACATTAAGCATCGCTCCTTCCCTAAGATGACTTTGTACTGGAATTAATTTATGTAACAGTACGTAAGTAATCAGTGACATATTATAATTGTTTATATCTTTTATAAATTATATAGTACAGTATTCTTGTTCTTACATAAAGCAACTAAGATATGTGAAATTAATTGTTAGTTGACAAAGGTGGGCTTATTTCTATAAGAAATCTCTTCGAGCCAACCAGTGTTATTGGGTGAATGTCAAGTAAACAGCAGTGTATTTATATAACAAAATTAAGAAACAAAAACGTTCATCAACCCCTAAACAACGTATAAATAATATATTAAAATGAAATGAGAATTTAGTGTTACAAATATTGAGACTATTGAGTCTATTAGTAAAATCTAAAGAATGACTACGAATTGAATCGTTTGTGAGAAAATCATACTAGTATATAAATATATGTTTATTTTGACATCAGATTAATTATCGTATAATATTTTTAGTGTTTCGTAACTCAAAAGGAAAAAACGAAACCCTTATTACCAACCTGTCTGTCAAGGCCATTTTTCTTAAGATCACGTAGAGGTATCAATCTGAAACTAATATTAAATAATAAATATTCATAAAAACTATATTCACTAGGAGTACCGAATAGACTAATTTTCTAAGTTAACTCAGTAAAAAATATTAGCATATATTATAGCTTCGATTATGCCACATTTGTATGAAGTTCGCCTCGTAATCAAAACGTGTAGGGTACGTCCCATCGACCTAGAATTATGAAACTGGTACGGAATCCTCGGTAAGCGAATTCTACTCGCACTTGACCAATTTTTTTTTCTTACTTATATACACAATTATGTCAAGTACATATATTTTTAATTGCTTCCGTCTCATAACAAGGCCGTGGGCAGTTGACTTTCGAAGTATAGGGTGAAATGTCCTCAGGCGTGCTTAAGAGGTCTCTACAAAAAAAATGTCGGTGAAGGCACTTGTATTGTATATATGTTATATACATAAATATTAATATTTTTTATAAATAAGTACAGCTAACTGTGGTAGATATTAATTTTTTGATTAATGTTATGTACGTGTACTTACATTATGGAAAAACGATCATTATATAATAATGAAGCCTGGTTATTTACTTATTTCGATTTCAGACAAATAAAGGCTATAATAACTATATATATATGTCTGTAAAATAACAATATTATTTTTATAATTTATTTGTATTATTTATAATAAAATATAATTGTTACAGAATTTGTGATGAAAATGTAACATTACTTTAACTACACTATTGTAGTAAAGGTATTGTAAGGATACCTGGTATTCATTTTTATAAATTTGAGCGTCGAAATATTTGCTACTTATTGCTCTGCTAAGCTGCAATGCTTTTATGAAAATTTTACTTTAGTCTTTTAAGTATTATTGTAATTAAGAAAAGTATTTTATTGACAATTCCCTAAAATTTCTTCAGCTATGAGAATAATTTTATATATTAGTATTATGAACTTTTTAATTAATTTTTATTATATTATACCCCTTTCAAAGTTGCCAAAATAATTTTCAAATACAATTTACAAGTCTTTTGCATTTTTAAAGAAAAACAGATCTCGAGCGACCTCCCCAACTAGGTCAATGCTATTATAGCCGCAATTATATTGTGACTCGGCCTATCTATAAAAGCAAAGGATTATTATTATTTGGATTGTTTTGAAATGTCTTCTGAAAATTAATTAACAAAATTAGTAAAGATACTGGTTAGTGAAGTTTGAAGGTGAACAATAATTTGTATTACTTAAGTGATTAAAAACGGACACCGCACCATTACTTGCAAAATGGACGTACCATTATTGTATTATATTACAGCGTAGATTATATACACATTGTATCTTCCTTTTCTAAGTAAGTAGCTGAAAGACGACGTACAGCCGAAACAACTGGACGTAGGTAACGGAATTCTGTATATAATAACATTTGAGTGACTGACAGAGAACGTGCAGACGTTATTTAAAATGTATAAAGGGGATCACTAAGAAAGAATATTTTATCAAAATTTCTACAGGAACATTGCGTGTTAAGATGCTGCGTTTCACGCCGCGCTATGTATTCTTATTAGAATGAGGAAATAAAGTGATTCATTCCTTCATGTGCCGCTGCACCATGGCGACCCCAAGAGGGCCTTAGAAACGTAAAATATATATATATATATATATATATACCTGGAATCAAACCCGCCTCTTGGTAATCGCCCAAGCTCTCTAGCCAATTAAGCCATACGTTCTTATCGAGTCTCTTATACGAGACTCTTATATTAAATTCTTGGTTGAACGATAAAAGGGTTGTCACAATTTAATTTTGATGTAAGCATCTCTTCCTTGGGAGATATTTCAAACAACCTACCCAAAGATTAATCAAATGAATATGGCAAGAGATAACTTTATTAATAAAACATTTTTACATTTTTTGAAATGTTATTCACATACTAAGAAGAGAACCATATTGGGGAACATAAATATCATATTTCGGGTACGACAACAATGCTGTATTATCATATCACTTTATTGTGTTGCTTTTATAACTAATGTTTGCAAATTTTGCCAAATCCATGTCATCTTCCGTCTGCAAAGCAATATAGGCCCGGCAATGCAACTGTGAATTTCGTTCCGTCGAGTCGCATCAAACGAAATATCTCTGGATTCGAAATATTCTATTTAAAAGTATACATTTCTACTTGTGGAGGCCGTCCTGGAACAGCAGCCAAGTGACTAAGCGCGGCGGTCGTCGGTTCAATTCCCACTCGGGGAAATGAAGTATTTATATTTTGATAAGACCAAACGTGTTGTTGAATTCCGCTATTAAACATACAATATGTAGCATTTACGTGGAATGTATGTATGTGTTATCGAGGGTCTTGATTGATTTGACCTTACAAATCTTTGTATACGATAAAAAATATCGGTTAAGTACGAGTAGTGCTCGCGCACCGAAGGTTCCGTACTTTTTTCATGATTTTAGATATTACGTTGAGGCAAATACTACTTAAATACTAATAAAAGAACTTTTCAGTGAGAGAATCTTTTCAGTGCTTCAAGAGGTTATTGACTTGGTTATTTGATATTAATTTCAGCTTAATTCTTCCACGTGATTTGGAGAAAATGATCTTGACAGACTGACAACAAAGTGATCCTATACATCCTATCATATTAACATTTTTAGAATCATAAAAGAAAATCCCTTAGATTTTCTTTTATGATTCTAAAAATGTTAAATTATCAGATAATTCTTAAAAATATTTTACACTCCAAACAATCGACTACAAGGAAAATCGCTGCCGAGATATTCCGCAGGCACGCATAAAATATTACTTAAATCAGAAGAGCTAAGTCCTATCACCCTTTCAGAATATGAGCTCGAGAGAATGTATCGTCATTTTGTTACCATTTAGTTGTCATTTAGTTTTATGATTTTGTGAATCGTTTACAAACATTGATGTTCTTTTCTTAAATATAAATAAGTAAGATATTATATATCAAAATAATGTACAGATTGTTTGCTTTTAATCCACTCCATATGGTCTTTCTCTATATAAGGGTGGTCTGATATTAAAATTGTATAAGTTGACTAACAAATGTCATTTAAGTTTAACCACAAAAGCCTACCATAAAATATTCAAAGCTATGATTATGCGATAAAAAATCTGTAATAAAATATATTTTTCATGAATTCCTATTACAAATAAGTGGATTTATTCGAACAAGACGAACTGTAAATACAATAAAGCTGCAAAATTCTCAAAATTCACTAGAGGTGCAATTACGTGTAGCTGTCCTTTGCATCCTGTATCCAATTCTGGCTTATTGGATTCGTGAACTCTGCACTATTGTTAGTCAATCCTATTGTGCAATTCTAGTAAGTAAACAAATTTAAGTTGTCTACAACACAAAGCTTGCAACTTTTTTTTTTCTTATGCTAATTAGCCACTTTACTAACGTAGTAACTTAATTAGCACAGCACTACTTTTAACGTTTGTGTGCATGTAAATAAATAAAAAATTATGAAATATATCAACAGCTGATATCAAAAATTATATAATTAAAATTATTAACTAAGAAGGGGAAGCTAGCCCTTTTGACATTTATGTCACAATGTACATAATCGTTTATAATTTCAATTGGAAAGCTTAACATTTTATAAAACAAAATTTTAATACCATATATCCAGAATTTTATGAATAAATAAATAACTTATTATTCCGGATATAATATATAATTTTTTTTCCAATTATGTTACCGTATATATTCCTTAATTTATCCAATAATGTGGTTACTTATAAAATTTTAAATTGACACGTTAAATTGTAATAGTAAATATTAATTTAAAAAACTGAATCTTCCATATATATAGTAATTTAGCAAAGGAGAAAGTTACTGGATTAATAATATTTTAATATAAAAGTCAGTTCAAATGCGCTGACCCGGAATAAAGAACACTGGAGTATGAATAATCGCTAAAGGACTACGAAATTAATATAAATATTTCATACTTTCAATTTAACTTCAGGCGTATTTAAAATGTATATTTATGTTTCAGAGCTTTTTAATTTTGACTGCCAAAATATTTTTTTTTTGCCTAAATATTCAAGAAGGAAAAAGTTCATAGAAAATGTTTTAACCCACAACCTGAAATAGTATGTGAAGTGCAAGATTTTCATAAGGATTACCGTGCTGAAATTCTCCAATGAGCAGCGATTAAAGTAATTTGACTTATTAGGTTTTTAATGTTGTTCACATTTTAAACGAAAACCTAACTTCCACTTCGTTTTACCTGTTGTAAGTTGTTAATTTTACTAAAACATCATAAAATAATCATATTTGTTATGAGCATATATCCAAATATCTTGTAACTAAAAAAGAATTTCTAATTAAATTAAATTTTATTAAATACTTTTTTAAGTAAATTAACCAAGTACAGTGTTCTAATTGATTTTTGGCAAGATTAACATAAAACGGATTATAAGGAAAGCAAAGACCATTGTGGTGTTTGCAAAATTTGCCAAGCTTGGATTAAGCAGACAACCATTGTAACGAGATTCTAATGACATGTCAAGAATTAAACTGAAATGGAATTTCAGAGAGATAATACCTAAATACCTACTTATCCCGGCAAACGAGGGTGCTCGGCCGTAACATCTCAACGGGCGGTACGCGTGAGTTGCTGACTTCCAATTACAGAGTTTTAATAAACTTTATTTATTTAGTTCTACAGACGCTCACTTTCCATCAAATTAGGTTATTACTTAGATTTTCATGTAATTTCACTTTATAGAGAAAATCATGAAATAATATTATATTAACAAATCTGTCTGTCTAACTAATTACACTTATTCGTGTACTTTTAATTCATAAATCAACAACATATCTCTGTCGGTTCGTAAATTTTTATGAAATTTCTATATCTTTATTTATTTTAGTTTAGAGATAATTAATAATAATAGTAATTAAAAATTAATAATAAAAATAGTAATAGTAAAAATAATAGTAATTAATAAGATAATAGATAGATAAAGATAATAAATCATTGTAAATTAAGACATTTGAAATTATAATAGATTATCAACTATTAATAAGTTTATAAAATGACTTACATAACAATTATAAAATGTTTTTTGATCTAATCTCCCTTCCATATATACATTAATCATACAATAATCTCTCAAATATACAAAATAATTCATTGGCAAATGTGTTTATTTGTAAGTATCGATTTATTATCGTAACAACCCTCGCTTACTTATTAATGGCTGCGATAGTATAGACAAACTACGTGCAACCACCTCAATACGTCTTTGTCTAGAAACACCTGCTGCATATATTTTATTATATCTATAATGGAATTCATCGGTGCAAGATTCCAGAAGAATGATAAGCTTATACCACATACACGTGACATATAAATAAAAGTGAAAACTGTATTTTCCAGCAGACAATTCCATCAAAATTCGTTCAGAATTTTTGCACGAATCTCGGCCAGGACACGCAAACTCTTTATTTTTTCGTACTATCACTAGTCTCGGTGATTTCAAATCAATTTTATAACAGAAAAATATTGGTTATACTCCAAAAATTTAAAAGTTTCTATATAAATGAAAATCTATATTACTTTGTTTTGAGAAAGCATGAAATTTTTGGTACAGACAAAACGTGTTCATCTGTACATTTAAAAGAATATTATATCTATAATAAATTAAATATTGGTTTCATATGTGAATATATTCTTACTTTATTGGTTTTTTCTAGTCTGATCGGAGTTACTCAACACTCATAGCGAGAGCTTCACTCTCGCTAAAATATATTTACGATATTTGTAGTTAAAGTAACGGTGTCAAAAAAATTCTTAAACATTAAAGTTTTCTAAACATTACCTACACCATATTAAATTATAACATTATTAGAATACTTTTGCCAACGTGCCTCCTTCCTTCCTTCCTCCTCTTGGAGGAATACATTATTTCTTATAGCTTAGCTGAGCAGTTGTGGTTCTTCATTAGATATTTCAATTTTTACTTCTATATTGCAATGAAAAATGCTTATCTCATCACTTTTGTTAAAGCAGAATTTCAATATTTCTTGTAGTTTAGATGCCGCTCTTCAAAATCTATTATATCCTTTATCCTGCCCAGATATATTACAATTTTAGCATTATCCTGAATACTTTTTTTTGTAAAAACATTTAATCTAACAGAAACACGTTTTTATTGTTTAGTAATTGTTATTTGTAAGCTCAATATATTGAAATTATTTAAATCTATTTTGTAGATTTTCAAGCAGCAGATCTCCACAAGGAGCGGCAAGTAGGAATACTGCTACGAATAATATACAAACATTACCTTTCCAGCGTGGACAAAAAAAATCTCCATATATTTAATGTAAGCGTAACCCTCGCCTTCCTAAGGGCTTACTAGTACTTAACGTGCAAAATGACTATTTGTATAAATATTTGAATGTCTTCCAGAACCCTCGCAATATCCCAACAAATTTAGATTTTGATATGATATGAAACAATCAAAGTGCCTGACGGTTGTAGGTTCGATTCCCATTTGAAGAGAATGCATTATTTTCAGTTTCCTCGTTTTGGAAGGATCACTTCCTTCTGCCTATATCTTGCTAAATGCAACATACAAAAAGAAACTAAAAAATAAAGAAACAATTGTGCCCACTTAATTATTATATGATTATTAGATAACAAACAGTTAATTAGACAAAAGAACACAAATAATATAAGAAAACTCTTTACAAACGGCTACGGCACAGCAGAATCCATTAACTGGTAATTGCTACTCGTGACTCCATAATTGAGATCGTTAATGGAAACAGATTAAATTATTTGTGCCCGAGCTTTATACGGAGATTAGGATAACTTCCTATTTCATTCTCTTATTTCTTTTGTAATTATTGTAAAAACATTTTGTTGTTTGAATTGTATATAAGCTTTTCTACTACACGACTACTATGCATGACATTGAATTTGATAATATAATCAATTATCTATCTTTACTATCTCGTCTATCCTGCATCTTGCATTTTATCGTTGTTTTCCTTATTAGAGGTACAACAGTGTACAATTAGTACTACATAATATATTACTTTTGGGACCATTGTGGTGGAAGAGCGTTTTAAAAGCGATGGTTGTGGGTTGAAGCTCCTCTTGGAGGAATACATGATAACATTTAGCCTTTCTGGTAAGACAAAATTGCGACAGTAAGTTCCGCCACGCAACATACAATGTCAACTTCATAAGAAACTGACAATCATATATCTTCAAAGTACACATAAATTAAAACATTAAAATTTGTAATTCTAGCATATTACTGACAGGTAAAATACCGCTATATTCAATTGAATATTGAATAAAGAACGCGTTTAAATAAATTTTCCAGTCTACGAAACCTTTTTATTTTCCATTTTCTCTCACAAATATCTGCGTCAATCTGAAACCGTAAAATCGCATCCATTGATTGATTCCATTTCAGAAATTGGATTCATTAGGATAAGATTTATATTTTGTAATTCTAAATTGAATATTGTTCATTTAGCATTACTAAATATAAATCTTTCATTACATAAAGTTTAATATCTAATTATTATTTCCATTTCGGTTCCTCGGAAAGCCGAGAACATATCTTGACAGTAATTTCTCCCTGTCGTTATGCTGAAATACTTGAATATATACCTATTCGATTAGTACAGTTGTGTTATTAACATAAATTTCGTCCGCATCTATTTTCTTTTTTTTGTGTGTCGAGTCCCCTGTGGTGTACATCGTCTGCTCAACAGCGTATCCTATACCAATAGCGATGTTTGTGCGTTCTATCGCAGAAAAATAATAACTATTAAATTAAATTTCCCCGTTCTCTAACAGTGTGGTACTGAGTTCTCACTCTTCTGTTTGGAATTTGGGCGGAAAGATGAGAACGGAGTGCCCTAAAACTAGGATATTTGTTCCTCCCATGTCCATATGTGGGATGAAACATGAAGTACTATATCTAACTATTATTCATGTTGCATAATATCTGGAATTGACACAGTAGCAACTAGCAACTTAAAAATTTACGAAATGAATATTTATATGTTCAATTAGTGTCTAAAATGGTTAACACATTGTCTTGTAATCAAATTTATTTAAATAAATATAGTATGTTTTCAATAATTTTATATTATTTATACCCATGTATACTAACTACCCTTATTTCCTTATGAGAATAAAAATATAATATATATAATAAATAAGACTGAAAATTATTTACCTTTATGGATGGTAGGTCGATATAACGTATAAAAAGCTATAAAGTAAATACAACTGGTTCTCAACTGGTTTATATATATATATATATATATATATATATATATATATATATATATATATATATATATATATATATATATATATATATATATATATATATATATATATATATATATATATATATATATATATATATATATATATATATATATATATATATATATATATATATATATATATATATATATATATATATATATATATATATATATATATGTATATATATATCGACTATCATCGAATAGATTGTGTTCCAATTAAATAAACTAAATACAATTTCACTTCATGCTAACGATAGGCACTTCGTTAATTTGATTAGTTTTCACCAAACCGCTCAAATCAATTTCTTTGATTAATAAATTATTAACTATCTTTCATTTTGGATATTAGAATTTAAGTTATTTATTTCCATTTTAGATATTTTAGATATAGTATTATAACTATCTCGACATTCAAACATTTTATTATACATTACCGACACTCTTAGGTAGGTAGGCTACTACGGATGACACAGTCAAGTCCCGTGCTCCCGGCTAGAGAACTACCAGCGGGTTAGTCTACTGGTGTAGATGGTGGTGGGCCAGATATCCGACAAATCGCGTAATTAAAAGCGTAGCAAATTCTGTAATCAGACAGGTATCCATCGAAGTAAAACACATAACATTATCATACATACATATATACTTAGATGTGTTGATCAAATCTATCTGTTTTTTAAATTTAATTTTTTGATTTGATTGCGTGTGCGAGTGCAATGAGATATGCTATGAAACTTTCTGCTCGAGATGGGAGCTTTAATTAAAGGCCTGGACACTGAGAACTGATCCTTCATCTAGATAGGCACTGACCACAGTAGGCTCTAGTACGCTTCAAATGACGAAAGGAATGAGACAAGGTCACATCAATGTAAAGTATGCAATGTTCTCCCCCATACTTTTTAATATATATGGAAAATATTCGGAAGACTACTGAATCCTGAGGAATCTCCAATATGCCAATGAGATCGTTCTTGTGGCAACATTTATGGAAAATATATGTGAGATTTTCCAAATACTTGACAGAAAATGAACTACGAAAGGCACCAATGCATTAATTCCGACATAACTACATATAAAAACTCGCTTGTCTACGAGTATAATATAACAACACATTACAATTGCGCATAAGTGACGACAGTTTGGAAAAAGTATTTGTAGTTGAAAATATAGGAGGCATAAGATCGCGTGGTCCTTTACCATTAAGATGTACATATCAAATAATGGAATCACCATCTTTTAAACTCTATATGTTTGTATGAGACGCGTTGGACAGATCCCTTGGTAGCTAGCGTCGGCTCCTCAGACATGAAAGATCGACTGCATAGAGAGATATGATTATCATGAAATAATTGTAAGATTTAGTTTTGATATTTTTATGTTAATACTCTATTGAAATAATCTATTGAAATATAAAGCCGCATAGTTACTTAGGGAATACCGATTCACTCGTAAACTGTTACATATAAAATCATGAAATAACAATATTTACATTCCACATAGCGAGTTTCAGTATCGGAGATATAAAACGAAAAAAGAATGTAACAGGTGTGGATTGGTTACTCTTATATAGTGTCACGAACATCGTATATGACATTACCTTCCTAATGGAAAACATATACACTTTATTTTTTACTACAATGTGGAGTTGTATATTGAAAAATTACCTTGTGGAGTGCTCAGAAAAATTGTACTTGTACTAAAGGTGTGGTATGCTTTATATATGTACATATATAATAGCGTTTATATATACAGAATACCGAAGTTGATTGCACCTATGAGTCATGGCCGATATTACAAATTGATACCTTTACGCACGCCGTCGCACATAACGCGGAAGGCGGCTTCTGAATAGTAATAGAGCTCATTCCTCGAACACTCGTTCCAATCTTCTATCACGCCTCAAAATAAACATTTTCTTGTATAAGTAACCAGTTTGGTTATATTGTAGGTCTACACTCTGGAAATATTTACGAGAGCATGTATATATGTATATAAGAAAGAAAAATAAGTAGGGACGTGAATATTAACTTACAAAGATTGAAAGTTATTGTTAAGAAATATATTATTAAATCTTTATTTTTGTAAATAACATTGAAATAATGCTTTCATTGAGTGTATTATTGTTGTGTAGTAAAATTAGTTACGAAATCAATTTGAAAAGTAAAAATTGCTATAGTTATGTACCTTTCTACCTGAACCCGTCACAGCAAATGATATTAATGATTTTATTTAATAGAACTTTTGCATAGTTATTCAGTTCATCTTTTATTTTTAGAATTAAAAGTTTATATCTAATAAAAAATTAAAACGATGTACCTTTGTTTCAGTAACTCGTGCAGTGCTTGTGACTCAAGGAAATCGTACTTCCAAAACTTTTGGAAAGTTACAATCGACTTTTAAAATAAGTTTTCAGTGTTATATAATATATTAACGAGACAGTAACATTTTAAAATATAACTTTTTGAAGCAATATTTTACTTTAAACAGTGTCAAACAGTTTAATTGTTTCTAGTCTATCTTAAAGTAAATATAATTATTAAATCATAATTTGGCGTAAATCATTTATCTAATTTGTCATAATTTTTTTTGTCATCAGAAGTTATGAGTCACCACTGATCAATCTCCTTCATGTGTTTTCCATACAACGTAACATTGGCGACGTATTTTGTGTTCAACTGACACGGTCGAAACGCCATTGTTAAACTATTGTACTTAACTATATTGATTTGCCAAAAATTAATTAATCATTATCAAATACCCCTCTTTTAATTAATTTAAGTATTATATAGAAATAATTATTGTATTCATCCATAGCTTTTAATTTAATCTCTAAACTCTAAAACCTCACGATTTTCTTTTAAATAATTTGTTAGAAATACAATGAGGCTTTACTATTATTTTTAAACATTCTTCCATCAATGTACAAACATATTAAGTCTCTACAACATAATTCGTAACATGATTTAGCTTTATTTCTGCAGACACCAGTTAATCTGTCATAAACAGTAGGTAAGTGACACAAAGAGGGCAGTGAGGCAAACAGACTGAGGCACCGGGTGTATGAGATACGTATATGTAAGGCTGCCTGGTTGTGGCAGTGTTCATCTTGAATTAACTTATAGACTTGACTATCTTTAGTTCTCCAAAGTAATAATTTTATACAACATATTATGAAATATGAATAAAACAGGAATAATACAGGAATTTTCCTCTGATCTTTTAAAAGTTCATAGACTAACTATGAGATACTTGTAAATTGTTTTACAGTTTTAAATTATTCATTCACTTACGTAAGACAAATATTTAAAATGTGTAAAATTTGAACAAATTATCATTAATCGGAAAAAAATTAGATAACTAGAAATTTGTCGGAACAGAAATAATAGAATTTCGACGTGGCTCGAAAATGTGTAAATTATTAAAGCGTTTTTACGCTTTTCCAGAGGTGTGGGTTCGAATCCACTTGAATTACATTTTATATGTTACATTTCTAAATATTTTACTTGCTTTAGTGTATAAATAACACACCAGACAATATTGAATAGAGTATAATCAATATTGTTTTCTTTATTATAATATGTAATGTGAAATAATCTCGTAATCAACTAATCTTTGTTCTCGATTAAAGTACATACACACATACATATATGTACATAAATATACATATACATAAACTCGTGGTGCATTAATATTTAACATGATTAATATAATTATTCAATTTAATATAAAAAAAATATTATTATTAAGTAGGTACTTTTCAGCAAGCAATAAATTATTTTACTTTGCTATGGAGCTTTACAAAGCCACTGAATCCAGTCACAAGTTAATTAGAAGAGAAATGTTATATACGAGTTACACGTGTGTCGTCTTATTGTTCGTTGTTCTTTGTGAAGTGTACACTGCTGCATAAATTAATGGACAACCGGTCTCTTATAGTTGAGACAAGATAATTCTAGTGTAATGCTGTCAGTTTTGTTTAGTATTTCCAATCCAATCCATTCAGTACTAATATTTGTGCCACATAAAATAGGACCACGTAAATTTGAAACAACGTCAGAAGAATTCAAAGTTCCCAAACATTGATTTCAATTTAGGATATATATATATATATATATATATATATATATATATATATATATATATATATATATATATATATATATATATATATATATATATATATATATATATATATATATATATATGTGTACATAATGATATCATTTTTTAAGTGATATATGAGAATACTTGTTATTTAAGAAAAGCATATTCGCTAGCTATAAATCAATCAGCATAAAATTATAATCGTGGAAAGGTTACATGTAATTTTTCGATTTGGACCGCACATCAATCATTTTCAATAAATCAACTCCACTCCAATAAGCCCCAGTATAAGTGTAAAAGTGAATATTTACACGGTCGGAACAGAGGAATTTTGAGTTTAAATGCTTACATTCTCATAATTAAAGGTTACGCGCTTGTTAATATAATGATCGCTCAGTAAAAGAAATATACTAAAATAAATAAAATGTCTTAAAAAATGTTTTTATATATATATATATATATATATATATATATATATATATATATATATATATATATATATATATATATATATATATATATATATATATATATATATGTGTATATATATTAAGGTACAGTAAACGTTTATATTTCAAAAAAAATATCGGTCGAGTCGAATAGTACTCCCGCATTGAGGTTTGAAATTGAAGTTGATAAGTAATTTCATGATTGCAGGTCGGCGGTAAGTACAACTCATAAAAATTGACAGACTTAAATTAGTGTAATTACATTTCATACGAACTACGTACTACAAAGATAACTTAGTAATGAACATTTTAATTTTTTTCTTTTATATTAAGCACTTATAGTATAAAACTATAAGTGCTCACTTATTGTCAAATTTCATAAGTGTATTGTTTATTTTAAGCATATACCATAGAATTGAGACGCATTGAGGCCGTCGTGACGCAAAGGTGTCAATGTCATAGTCAATGGCACGAAATTTGTGGGTTCGATTCCCGCTTGGACAATATATTTAAATTATTTACATTTATCCGCTCTGGTAGACAAAGTGCGGCGTTTCCGCAATACGCAAGGTATCGAAATTGAAGCAGGAAGTTGGAATGGTAAGTCTAAATACTCTGTTGTTTCTGCTTATAGGAAAAAGCCTTTATTTAAGCCATATCTTTATGTAATAATAGTAATATTTTCATTTCTTAGAGGTTTTATATATTATTCCGCTATCGAACATATAAGTTGAAAAAAGTGCAATGGTTTTATTATTAATCGTGAGTACGTGATGGTAAAACGAAACGTGACCGTCTATAACCCAATACAATGCGGTCAGTGAAAAAATATCCTAGTAAAATAATTTTATTTCCAGTAATAACAATTAGTATGCTGTGAGCACTTATAATTTACTGTACGAAATATATTTCCATTGTTTTATAAATAGATGAATATTTTAAGATATATTGTGCCGTAAACTCAACTACGAATATGCATTATTCTTATATTTATTATTCATGATTCTAAAATATATTTGTATGTAAATCAAAATTGTCATTTTATATGTCATATCTTAGCTTGGCGGAAGATACTCGTAAATAACTAGGTAAATGCCCTTGAAAAAACATGGTTTTATGAATTCACAAACAATTCAATTTTTGTATATAGAATAAGACCATAATAAAGACAATAAAATAATGGTAACTATGCCTGCATGTCATTTGAATTTAAAATATACTTTTAACCTCGTTAGGTGAGTTTCAATACAATACGATGGTGTCTTCTATCAATTCAAATCTGTTAAGGGCAGTTTATATAAAATTTTAAGTAGGACCAAGACAATCTTTACATAGACGATGGACGATTTTTGCTTAGATACATTTGTATCAGCATATACAATTTTTAGAGGTCCTCCAAATTTTAGAGCTCCTAAAGGGAATAACAGCCTTTTTACTTACAACTTTTTTTCCATCTGATTGTCTGTCCGTCTGTCCATCTGTCAAGATCATTTTCTCCAAATCACGTAGAGGAATCAGCTGAAATTAATATCAAGTATCCATATCCCGTTGAATTTGGCAATAAGTTAAGATTTGTAATACAAACAAAGTAAAAAATCCAAAATCTTGATTTTATAGTTTCGTGAACAAAAAGTAATAACAAAATTATATTTGAAGTTCATTTCATACAAGTTGAATGCTTTCAACCGCAAATTTAAACTTATAAACTTTTATAAATTATGTTTCGTTGACCAGACTTATGAAATTTGACAAGAAGTGCGAAGTTAAAGTATAAATAAAGAAAAATATCTGTAAATTGCTAATTTATAAGCTTGACACAGAAATAAACTATTACAAACTTATATCGGTAGTTCATTTCATATAAAATGAGTGGAAACTATCGCATATTTATGTTTGTCAATTTGTATATGTTGTACGTTTCGCTGACCTACAATCGTGAAATTGGTATGGAACCATTGGTGCGTAGGTACTACTCGCACTTGATCGATATCTTTTATTAATGTATAATAAAAATAAATAAATGGCTTCACGCTGTATTGTCGAGCGAGGAAATGAATTCAGACAGAAAGTAAAGGAAGGAGTGTCTTCATATTACAAAAAAAGAGATTTTATATTATTGGATTAAAAAATATTCAGTGCATACGAATATAAAATACAAATTTGAAAACAATTTTTTCTCATAAACATAACATTTTTGTATATATGAACTGAATGCACGTAAAACGCAGAAAAATGAACAGTGAGATGCCTCGTTGAACTACAAAGAGTTTGTCCTTGTGCCAAATCTCATTATAGCTGCCAATGCAGCGCAGCTAACAGAAACATTATTAATTCTGAATATCAATTCTGAAAAAGAAAAAAAGTATTTTTACAGTACAGGTATATTTTTGAATTGAAAATATGTAAGTTGATTTCAAAAAGTCTGCAATATGCATCGTGAATAACATCTGTAAAAATAGATGGCTACCAATTTGTGTAAAGTACGTAGTAGAATAGCTATAAGATTAATATTATCTACAAAAATAACAATGTAAAGTGGTTGTTTAAGTTCCGCCAATGAACACGCAATTTCCCCAGTGGAAAGTGACGGACAGAATGTGAAGATTCCTCTGAATAGAGAATTCTCTGCCTACCCTGTAATATGCGGAATAAAGCGTCAAGCCAGAAAAAAGAGAGAATAATTGCCAAGAAGAGAAAATGATACAAATAAGATTGACCATTAAGTCTAATACTGTGGGTGTAAAAAACATACTCAGATTTCCACTGACTCCAACAATAATGATTACTACCGTTATTATTATCTTGCAATTAGTAATTTAAGACTCTAAACGGATGTGATAAAATATTTTGGTCATTAAGGGGCACTGTTCCTATCGGAGCCATGACTTTTCTTTAACGTGCATATCAAACAAAGCAATGTGTAAATACTCATGACGTCACGTCTAAGTGGTTAGATCTCACGTCTGGCGTCCCTCAAGGCGGTGTGCTTTCTCCACTCCTTTTTTTTTGTATTTATTAATAATATATCTAGAGTCATTTCTTCTCCTTATCACTTGTATGCAAATAACTTGCAGTTATACCGCCATTGTACTTTAAATGACTAGTCTGAGGCTATTGCTGTAGTATACTGATCTAACCGCTATACTAGATGGGGCCGAATCTTTTGGACTCCTAGTAAACCCACGCAAATCTCAAACAATCATCATTGGCAATTATACGCTCAGAAGATATTATATTATAAGATGTTGCGACAAAGTTCTTGGCCTTACTATTGACAATAACATTTCTCCCTCCATTCTCTCAAGCATCCAACCAAACTGATATGTGAATGAAGAGCTACTTAATAAATTAGAGCGCACTTAAAACATCCTCATACATTTTGTTTACAGTCAGCGTAAGTATGACGTTTCCCAATATTGAGCTCAACTTAATTGGCTCCCAATCCGCCTTCGCCAGGATATGCACATCTTTTCGTTTATTTTTAAAATTATTAATTACCAGAATTTCCCTTGTTACCTTCGTTCTCGCTTTATTGTGCTTCCCACTCCTACACCCTGTGGTGGTCGTCGTCGTGGTCGTGTGTCATACCGACAATTGAGATACCTAAAAGCAACAAAAAATATCTCCATAATTCCTTTTCCGTGTATGTTACATACCTCTGGAAATATATCCAGAAAAGTCTATTCGTTCAATCTTTTAAATCTCAAGTGCAAATTACATATTCTTGTCTCGATAAATTCTTAATATGCAAATAAAAATTAGTTGTAATATTTCATCATAAAATTACTTATATTTATGTTTATTAAGTAAATTATGAATGTATTTATGTTTATAATTAATATTTATTTATGTATATATCTATACTTACTGTACTTTTATTTATTCTTCTTGCACTGTTTTATATCTCCCGCTGCTTTGTACTTATCCATTTCTACGGATGTCAACCCGTGAAGTGGAGGAGATCTCTTCCAGAGTCTTTTCATGCAGATATTTATTGCAACAAATAATATATATGCACTTCAACACAATGTGTGGGAGTCGATTCCAAGTCATCTTGAAATAAGACGAATTTTAGTGCAGTGCTAACTTATATGAAAAAAAAGTTATTTAAAAAAAAGTAATAATGTCAATGTACACTCAATACGTCCATATTTTTTTTATACATCTTGTCCATTTCTAGTAAATTTATATTTGTGTACTTTCTTTAAAATGTACACTAAGCAGAAAAACAAGAGATAAAAATTATATATTCAGAATAAATAATTGTTGTTGATAGCTGGAGAAAATAGATAAATATAAATAGCTATCATGGTAAAACTTGAAGTTAATGTCTTAACAATTAGCTCAATAAATACGTATGTTTTCATTTAAACACTCACTCTCGTATATGATTTTCAGTTCTCCATCTCCAAAGAAAATTTGGCATTGACAACTTTAGTACTAATCCTTACTGTACGTTATTAAAACAAAATGTCGACAGTGTGTCGTAAGATATCTTAATAAGCCATATTACCATAAGATATCTTATAAGCTATATTTATTAATTTCTTTCGATATTGCTTCTTTAATTTAGTTTAGTTAGTAGTAGCTTTGAAAATGCTTTGAAATAAAAAGCTACATGCTACAAAAATAATTAAACATAGCATCTCCCTCTCAACACTCAACAGATAAATAGCTTTAGTACCTTTAAAACTTTCAAAGTATTTTCACGTAAACAACACAATTAAAGGAGATTAAATGTTCTATATTTACGAGGCACTTCGGCAACGCAAGTTCATTTACAAACGAATACAATTATAAAACTTTAAATTACTTTTACAACATCAATTCTAAATATATAAAACGTATACATAATTTAACAAAGCTCTTATTAAAGTTCATTTACAAAATTAAGATAGGTAGGATATAAAACCTCTCCTCCATTGCTTTTTTATGAAAGCAAATATAACTATAATTGCTGGGCTTGCTTTGAGGTAATATACAGAATTCATTACTCTCATATTTTAACCAACAAATTAATATTTTTCAAAATAAATGAAAAAGTTAGTATAATATTTAACAAACAATGTGAACTCTACAATTCATAGCCAGACGAAACAATCTCGGTCAAGTGTGAAAGGTACTAATTCCATGAATTGAAACGGAAAGTAAAATTTATAAATATTTATAAAAAAAATAAGCGTAACACACGTTTCTAAAAATCCACAAACTAGTTAAGTTTTGAATTTTCAGTATTTTTTCTTTTATCACTATTATAAGCTATCACTTTTCCCAAATTTAATAATTCTAGGGTATCACTCATACATACTGTTTTGCTATGGTCTATGAATACGCGACGAATTTCCTATAATATACGGCAAAAATCATCCATAATCGACTGTCTCTTTGGATTAGGTTAATAAGAAGTTATATTTGTTCTGCGCTCCAAAGTATCGTAGATAAATATTTGATTTAATTGATAAATATTTACCTCCACACATTCTTAAGAAAAATGGTCTTGACAGACGGACAGACGGACGACAAAGTGATCCTGTAATGGTTCCATTTTTTTTTGTTGCATAGAACTCTAAAAATAATACAGACAACGTAAAATATTACCCATTGCATACATCCATCAAATATTACCCTACAAATAGAAACGTATAAATTTCTAACTTACATTTATGTTTAGATCATAAACGTTAAACATTCAGTGTAACAAAAGAGCGATAGATCCATCTCATGCATATTGAATACACCAGTGAGAGGCAACTGTTACGTAGTTTGTAAAAACCCAATAATGGCGGCTGAATTTTCAGTCTGACTAAAATAATACCTACCTACCTAGAATAACATGATTGTATTATTAAGCTTTTATATTAACATAGAACATGGATTTTTATTTTGAATAAAAATCATAATAAACAATGCATTATGAATGAAATGTATATAATTAAATCGTTTAATCATAAATTAATAATTTATTAGGTGTTATACTGGGTTCACTACATCGAAAATATATTTTTTTGACAAATTTTATATTGTTGAGTCTTCAATAGTCTATTCTTAGTCTTTAGTCTTTATTTATCTATAAAGATGATTTAATTTAAAGTAAATGTGAAAAAGGTAATTGTTTTTAAAATAATTATTAACTAAAAACTTTAATTGATTTCAAAATTATACCAAGGTATTTTACTTATTATACCATATGATTAAATAAAAACTAAAAAGTAGAAAATAATATTTAATTTTAGTTACTTTTAAAATAAAGTAAATAAAAACAATAAACATAATTACTGATTTATGTACGTATAAACCTATTTGGATTTAAAAATTCGTCATTATTGGAGCCCGTGTCAATCGGGATATTTTTTGAAGTGAAACTTCTTTGAAAAGTAAATATGCTTATATATACTAAATTAAGGATTCATTATTAACTAACACCTGAGAGTTCAAATATATATATATATATATATATATATATATATATATATATATATATATATATATATATATATATATATATATATATATATATATATATATATATATATATAAATATAAATGTTAAAAATATAAATATTAATATAAATGTTAAAAATATTTGAAACTCAACATACACTTATTATTAGTCGAATGTTTGTGTACCGGGCTTTTGATAGATACAGCGAGAATTCTTTTGTTTGTGATAAAAAGATCTGCAAGTAGAATTCGTACAAAAAGGTAATCAAAGCTGTGAAGAAAAGAAGCAAAAAGAGAGTTCACAGAAAAAGAACCTACCGTGTGAGAAATATTTACATGAAGGCATTGCATTATTCTGTTGATAACTGGTCTCAGCATTTAATATTCTATATTAAAACCGACGGGGATCATTTTGAATAGTAGTAAGTAGGTATTAAAATTCAGACGAAATTGTTATTCCGAAGTGGATTTGAGCTTTAAGCTTCTGTGGACTGTGTAAAAGTATAAGTTAAAATTTATATTATTCTGAACTTTCCCCGTTACTAAATTAATATTTATAAGCAATAATAAGATTAATGTTTATTTCTTTAAGGTTCCGTCAAAAGGAAAAGACGTAACCCTTATAGAATCACTTTATGTACCATCTGTCTGTCTGTCCGCCTGTCAAGGGCAAGTTTTTTGTCAAGCGTTTATACTTTGTGTTTATCCGTTTACCTAGAATCATGAAATTGGACGAGGAGGAAGGTCTAATAGTATAAATAAAATTATATTATTATAAATAATCTCAAAATTCGTAATGTCTTATATTATTATTTTATTCTTATTCATAATAAGTTTATCACAAAAAAACCATTACAAATATATATCTGCAGTGCATTACATACTAAATGAACGCAAATTGTTAGTCAATTTTTGTGAATTGGTCTTTCAGTTGACCGTGAAAATTCAGTTAAACACCCTTGTACCGAGTATTACTCGCAGTTTACCGATATTTTGATGAATATAATCAGAATTATAAAAATTCAATGATCAGGTCAATGTTGCGGGTGCTTGTCTAGAAGTTTCCAATTCACAGTTTTAAATCTTCAAAATAATATTATACAATACTTTTCACATGTTTCTTGTGAACTCTTTGTAAAGTAATTCGGCATATTATTTACTAGTACTATGCTTTCAAAAGATGCGATGAAAAACACTAATAGTACCAATGTTTTTTGTTTTTTTAGCTTCACTATTTATCACACATACACTGTTTAGTGGACAGAGAGAATTTAATGTGAAGGCAGTCGGTTCTCCGATTTTCGTCTGAAATTAAAATAATTTGCGTTAAGTGGCGAAATTCAACGCCACACTTTGCCTCGGCAAGAAGGGGAAATGCAAATAATTCATTCCCCGAATGGGACACATTTATCTCTAAACTGTTACTCATAAATAGCGAATCATCCAATGACTTGTATCTGATTATGATATACAAACTTTTTTAATTAATGTATTTCTTAAGGTAATTTATTGATATATGAAAGGACTATAAAGGAAATAATATATGAACTAACGTAGCAACTGTTGCAACTATACGCCATATCTCTTAATAGACAAAAAATAAGTAACGTCGTAGTAGTATGAATAACAATGTGCAGAAATAGGCCATTTGAAAAATAAATAAAGAAATTGTAAGTGGAATGGACCACAGAAAATAAATTCAAGTATATTTTATAATGATATAAACAACATATGTAGGAATAATTTTGAAGAATATTTACAAATTTGAACAAAACACAATTGGTATTCGAAATTCGTTTGAGTATATTCGTAGAAAAATTCTATCACATCCATATCTAACTCACGCAAAGTACACAATTGTAGCTCGCTGGAATATTAATATTTCATAAAAATATAGGGTGTGATTTTCAGATACTTACATGAAAGTTGTATGAAGCAATAATTAAATTGCTTTACTGAAGAATACTGTTTACTTAACGAAAAAATATTAAGTGCTTATTTCATATTTTTTGGGGTTGCGTAGCTCAAAAGGAACCCTTGTACGATCACAGACAGATAGTTGTCCTACTGTCAAGGCTATTTTTGTTAAGATCGTATAGGAGGTATCAAGCTAAATTTAATATCAAATAAGTCGTATTATCACATTAATGGATACCAGTGGCACCAGGTGAAACTGGGTGAAAAGTAACCCGTAATAAAAATAGGCATTCAGCTAATAAAAGTAGTAATTTTTAAAAATAATTTAAAAATATTTGTTAGTAAATAAATTTTAATATAAAAAGGAAAGCTGTAGCATGCCTGCATGACTCCACCACCACCGCTAGAACAAGGCGCTGTCGTTTAATTTGTACGTTACGTGTAGCGATGAGAATGCTTTAAAATTTTAGTAATTATAATAATCATTATGTATGAATAATCATTTGTAATATAATATTTGCAATTTATTATATAACCATTTCTAAAGATAACCCGTAAGGAATCTAGTTATATGGAAGCATCGCCACTGATACCTATTACAAATATACATAAATAAAACAAAAGTTGCTCCTATCTGTTTTATTTTCCTGACATCTATATTTTGTCATAGTAACCATACATACTTTCTTTTAGATTTATTCAATGAATCTCTATATTGAGTAATATGTGGATGAAAATCAGTAAATATTTTGGTTTTATGGTTAGCCCCATAAATCAGTTGCTGAAGGTGGTCATTACGACCAATTCTGATGAATAAAATATTTCTCTTCGTAGGTACCATAAAAAGATATTTATTATTGCTATAAAAAATATTACACTTATTGGTCTTATCTACGTTGGTTCAGCTACTAATATCTACATTATTATCTATTTTGAAACCGCAATAGATATATGATGCAAGAATAAGTGGTAATGAGTGGGGGAGATTCTATTGAACTTCGATAACACAATGTCGATGTTTCTACCAGTAGTAGAAGGTCACGTAAAAAGCACGAGGACCTTCCAGAGGTTATATTTTATATGGTTGATGTCAGTGAACAAGGTGAAAGATGTATGCGGGGGTCCTAGCGTTCTGCGCTTCATTCCCTCTGACTAACCTGCTAAAATGAAAATAAAGAAATGGCAAAAGCATTTTACACAATTGCTTTGTAGGCAGAAAGATAAGGCAACTGATAAGATTCTTCTCCACTTTACATCAGCACAATTTAATAAAACCCAAATTACAAATTCGCTGCACATTTTTTTACCCGATAAAACAAGTACATTTTATGAATGACGCTTCATTGTCGTCAAATTTGAATTATTTTGTAAACAAATCAAATTGATTCTTCATTCATTTTAGCTAACGATATTTATAAAGTATAAGAATAAAACTGAGAATTGAGTCCATCGTGGCGCAGTGCGACAGCGTTTAACTGTAAACGTGATGGTGGTGAGCTTATTCTCGAGTGGGGACTCAAGGATACACCTATCATTTTGAATCTTCCCACTCTAGCAAGACGTATGAATGTGTGTTGAAAGACGAGAAGTCTCTTGACACGAGGCTCTTTTTATCTACCCTGTTATATTCAGTACAAAGTGTTAAGCTAAAATAAAATTGGGAAAAATTTAACCATTCCGTACCGTTCCGTATATACTATCCCTAAACCAATGTAATATTCCACCCGCACACGTTCAAGAGAATCATAAGCAGAAATATAGAATAGAAAATTTCCGATCCAAATCTAGAAGCGAGATATTGTTGCGAATTCTGCAGTTGCATCACCAAGCCTATATTGCTTTCTTTGTAGGCTTTTGCTGGTAATAATAGATTTGGCAGCCAACAATGCTCCAAGACGAACTTAAATTGAAACAAATCAGGGCAAATGTAACACAAAATAATAAATCAGAAACAGAAATCTTTTTTTATTTAAATTATGTTATTATATAATTTCAGTTATGCGGTGGTGACGCAGCGGCACATCATCTGACTGTAAGTGCAGAAATTTTGGGTTCGATGCCCACAAGGAGGAACAGTTTATTTCATTTATCCGCTCTAGTAAGCAGACGAATATGAACATGTTATATTTTAAAAAATTGGCGGAAAGTGGAAAACGAAGTATCTTAATAATAGGGTTCTGTCTACTCTGCTATGTACGGTTCTAATTCAGGCTCTTTTTAAATACGTCATCTGTGTAAGGTATACTAGAACTTTACAATACCTGAATTAACAAATAATCTTAAAAAACTGAAATAAGCTAATAAACCTTCGTTACGCTGACTTGACATTTTCTTTAAAACGTTTTCTTTTTAACTTTTCGCATCCAAAAAAAAGTCTTGTCCAAGCGAAATTCATTTTAATTAAGTTTTCCACGAGAAGTAACGACTCCGGAAAACGCGACCTCCACCTTCCTACCAATCTTCATTAGTGTCATTATTTTCGTGTTAAATTGCAAGTTGTTACAAGTTTTTTTTTTTTCACTATACAACGTAAATGTTCTTTATTAAAAATATAAAGAACACATATTCTTGTATGAACCATAAATATTTAAAATATGGTTGACTGAAATTGATTTATTCGAACGAAACTCTGTCATAAATGTGCGGTGCATGGACGAAGTTGTGGAAACATAAATCTTCTGACAGTTCAGGGAAACTGAACGGACAACTTCCAATAAATTATACTCAACGCATAAGCAACAGTGCTTAAACATACGAGTATATGTACACTACATGACATCGAAACAAAGGCTTACTTTTTTAATTTGCTTAAATCATGACTTAAGTGGTTATCTTTACATCACGTTTCGTTTTGTTTAGTTATGAGTTCGAGTCTGGTATTTTAGTGCGCTAAGTTAAAATGTTGGATTACGTCTTTTATGTATAAAAATAAGTTATATGTATAGTAAAAATAAGTTACATGTGTAGCTTTTCAATCTATTAAACTGCCCGGGCATTGTACATAATGTTCATCGTCTGTGATCAAAGGTATTTGTGAGTAGTGAAAACTCAATAGTTATAGTACTAACATTAATAAATGTTTCATATACGAGAATTTCAAAGCAAATCATATTATATAGTGTACTTATTTACTCATAAAATACAATTACAAGTGTTTTAAGTGTTTACAAATTGCCTACATAATAATTTGGGGTCGGAGGGTGAAAGTATACAGCGAGGAAGAGAGTGAGGACAGTTTATAATTGAATTTCCGATGTCCGCGATAAATGTCAGCTGGAGACGAGGCAGATCGACCGTCGTGTAAAATTCCACAGCCTTAATGCTGAATTTGGCACTAACGAAATTCCTTTAATTAAGTATTTACGATGGAAAAATATTCTCATGAAACATTTGCCAATTAAACATTAATTAGGTATGTGAGATAATTTTCTAAATAAATCTTTTAAATAATCTTCAACATACTTTTTACTTTGTTCCGTAACTTCAATAGGCCGTAATAGTGTAATTGGACAACGGTAGGACAAGTTCAAGTATAAACATAATTGTGGCTTCTATATCCGTTACAGCGAATGAAGTATTTTCATTTCCTCCTCTGGTAAGTCAAAATGCGGCGTTAGTTTCCGCCATTCAACACATTATTTCGAGTACTAACTTGTATATATATATATATATATATATATATATATATATATATATATATATACATGGATGTTGTAATTTTATTGCTAGGTTATGTACAGGGACTAAAAATTAAAATTATACGATTTTGTAATCAACAAATAAAATATAAATTATTTTTAATTAAACGTCGCTGCAGTTCTAAATAAAATTCATTTATATATTTTTTTATTGTTTGCATTTGTTACAATTCCTAATTTTATTAATAAAAAATGATTTATAAAATTTCAATATATTGTATACTTCAAATTAAATTAAAGATTTAAGTAAAAAATTCTTATAAATATGAAATAAAACATAAAACGACTGCAGGTTGAAGTAACTTACAAATAGAAACTATATTCTCCAGATAGTTTACTCTATGGCGTTGCAGATGAGTGCCTATAACAGATTATTCGCTTTGCGCTATACGCATGAGATCAAAAAATGTATACTAAATATTATAAAGCTGAACAGTTTGCTGGTTTCGGATTGAAAATATATTTTTTGTTAGATAGTGAACTGTCTATTTTATTAAGGAATAGGTTTATTAAGGAAGACGCTACATGTACATACCGTTAATCAATTCAATAAAACCCTCTATACCTGCCGTCAGCAATTATTTCGAGTTCTAGTTATTTCCATTGAACCACGGGGTCGAAGCCGCCGACAAAAGATAGTATCAAATAAACCATCAATAAAAAAACGAAAATGTTTTACAATTGTTATATGTTATATGCTTAGTGAAACAGGAAACATTATAAAGATTTAATGTTATTACTTCAATAACGATGCAATATGCAATAGTTCATTACGATTATTGCGTTACCATATTTGCAATAACACCGATATTAATTTCATTTGCGTACTCCGTGCGCAATTAGAATATTAAAAATCTACATTCCTATATTGATTTGATATAATATTTAAATGCTTTATATAGATTGGTTGGTCTTTTTAAGGTTCCGAAAGGAAAAAATGGAACCCTTACAAGATCGATTTGTTGTCGGTTTGTCTGTCTGTCTGTCTGCCCGTTTATTAGGACGATTTTCTCAAAACTGCGCGGAGCTATAACGCTTAAATTTACACCAAATATGTAAGTCGGTAGTCACAGAAAGCATCATACTTCTAAGTGAACTCAATAAAAAGTTACAAACGCTTCGTTGCTTTGTTTTTGCCGCATTTGTATTTGTATTTGTATGAAAATCACCTCGTAATCGAAACCAATAGGGTACTTACCTTATCTAGAATTATGAAATTTGGCCACATCTTAGAATATAAAGTAACCATGCAAAGAATCTTAAAATTGGAAATTTATAGGTACATCCTAGAAAAAAAATAATTGCAACGTTTTTCATGTCTGTAGTTAATTTCATATATAATTAAGTTTAAGTTTGTCGGGTCTTAAAAGTTGTTCTAGACTTATGAAATTGGACAACAAGTGAGAACACTTAATTTCTTAATTTATAATTTTAACACCAAGGGAAAAAAATAAATAGCAATTTAAATTTGTCAATTTTTATAAGTTATATTTTCCTCAGCGGAAAATCGTGTAATCGGTATGGAACCCTCGGTGCATGGGTACTACTCGAATTTAACCGATAATTTTTTATGTTTGGTAAATTCCAAAAACAATCAAGTTTATTTGCGAAACTGTTTTATATAATACATACATTATTATTTCTTATCTAATTAAGTGCGTTGAATACATTGTGCACTGTACGGGGATTGTAATTGCATCCACTATATATCATTAAAATGGATAAATAAAGTTTTTAAAATACAGGGGCAGAGTGGTCGTCGCGTCGAGACGCTCACCTCTAAGACCTATTATCTCATTTATATATTACAAACAAAAGATAATTACAATTTTTTTAAATAAAAACGTCGACACGTTCATTTGCAAAACGATTAAAAATCCCTCTGGAAATTACGACAGTGGTATTCCAAGGTATTACAATTTTCATATAAGTTAGTAGAAGTAGTGGCTGTAAACAGCACATATAGTGAACATAATACATGCAGCTATCCTAAGATATCCTATATTTTAGGTGTTGTTCTTAGACATCCGAGTTTCACATTTGAATCGGGGATCAGGTTTGTTGATTATTTTACAATGTTGACGTCTCCATAGTCACTTAATTCTAAAATTTTGCAGTAAGCTCCTTTTTGATAACTGGTAAAATATAATTGACGTATCTTTTAAATATTGACATCGAAAATCATTTTGACAAAAAAATACAAAGTGAAAGTTTTGAAAAATAAAACATAAAGTGTAGGATATCCCAGGATGGGTGCATTTCCGCCCAGGGTATTATAGGACAAAATCAACTTGCAAGGGTCTCGTCTATATAATATTTACGGAAATACATCGCGATTACTAGTAACCCTGTATATTAGAACAAGAAGGTAACTTAGTTTTAAAATTAATATTTATCAAATTTAATTTATTACAATAAATACTAATAATAACAAGTGATCTCGGAAGTATTATTTCTAGTAGATAAGTTATACAACTGATAAACAATCCAACGATGTCATGAATACGTCTATTCAACGCTTATAGCTCACTCGCGGGATATTAATCTTCCAGTCCAAAGATCTTAAGGCAGCACTCTCTTGAGAGCCTAATATTTAAGACAATCGGTAACGTTTCCCAAAGTTACTATTTCATTTAAATTTCGTCAAGAAGGCTCGACGGAATATCTAATCAACTTCACAAAGTATTTGATTTAATTTATTTGTTTACTTCAAATTTATTTTCCTAATTGCATAACATCTGTGTGTATTATAAACCTTTCCGTTAATTACTTTTTGTATGACTGATATTTTTGCAAATAATTTAAATTAATATTGCGTTAATAATAGAAATAAATATACTTATGTATGTCTTGTATATTTTATAATTGGCGCAAGCAATGATTTAATAGAAAAATCTTAAATATACAGAACGCAAGTTAAAAAAACATATTAAAAATACTCAAACCACCGACCGACTTCAAGAATAACAAATTGTAAATAATAAACAGGTATTTCATTAGGTTAGTATGTTCTTATTTAATTTTTTTTTTCTAAAGTGATAAAAATATTATTTTCTACTTTTGAATATGTGTTTAATCTATTCATATAGCTTGGTATTATTTAGAAGTTGTTTTAATTTTAGTGTTAAAAATATTTGTCCATTATAACATACATATATATATATATATATATATATATATATATATATATATATATATATATATATATATATATATATATATATATATAACTAGAAGACTAAAAATTAAAATTATACGATTTTGTAATCAACAAATAAAATATAAATTATTTTTAATTAAACGTCGCTGCAGTTCTAAATAAAATTCAGTTATATATTTTTTTATTGTTTGCATTTGTTACAATTCCTAATTTTATTAATTAAAAAATTAATTATAAAATATCAATATATTGTATACTTCAAATTAAATTAAAGATTTAAGTAAAAAATTCTTATAAATATGAAATAAAACATAAAATGACTGCAGGTTGAAGTAACTTACAAATAGAAACTATATTCTCAAGATAGTTTACTCTATGGCGTTGCAGATGAGTGCCTATAACAGATTATTCGCTTTGCGCTATACGCATGAGATCAAAAAATGTATACTAAATATTATAAAGCTGAACAGTTTGCTGGTTTCGGATTGAAAATATATTTTTGTTAGATAGTGAACTGTCTATTTTATTAAGGAATAAGTTTATTAAGACGCTACATGTACATACCGTTAATCAATTCAATAAAACCCTCTATACCTGCCGTCAGCAATTATTTCGAGTTCTAGTTATTTTCATTGAACCACGGGGTCGAAGCCGCAGACAAAAGATAGTATCAAATAAACCATCAATAAAAAAACGAAAATGTTTTACAATTGTTATATGTTATTTGCTTAGTGAAACAGGAAACATTATAAAGATTTAATGTTATTACTCCAATAACGATGCAATATGCAATAGTTCATTACGATTATTGCGTTACCATATTTGCAATAACACCGATATTAATTTCATTTGCGTACTCCGTGCGCAATTAGAATATTAAAAATCTACATTCCTATATTGATTTGATATAATATTTAAATGCTTTATATAGATTGGTGTGTCTTTTTAAGGTTCCGAAAGGAAAAAATGGAACCCTTACAAGATCGATTTGTTGTCGATTTGTCTGTCTGTCTGTCTGCCCGTTTATTAGGACGATTTTCTCAAAACTGCGCGGAGCTATAACGCTTAAATTTACACCAAATATGTAAGTCGGTAGTCACAGAAAGCATCATACTTCTAAGTGAACTCAATAAAAAGTTACAAACGCTTCGTTTCTTTGTTTTTGCCGCATTTGTATTTGTATTTGTATGAATATCACCTCGTAATCGAAACCAATAGGGTACTTACCTTATCTAGAATTATGAAATTTGGCCACATCTTAGAATATAAAGTAACCATGCAAAGAATCTTAAAATTGGAAATTTATAGATACATCCTAGAAAAAAAATTATTGCAACGTTTTTCATGTCTGTAGTTAATTTCATATAAAATTAAGTTTAAGTTTGTCGGGTCTTAAAAGTTGTTCTAGACTTATGAAATTTGACAACAAGTGAGAACACTTAATTTCTTAATTTATAATTTTAACACCAAGGGAAAAAAATAAATAGCAATTTAAATTTGTCAATTTTTATAAGTTATATTTTCCTCAGCGGAAAATCGTGTAATCGGTATGGAACCCTCGGTGCATGAGTACTACTCGAATTTAACCGATAATTTTTTATGTTTGGTAAATTCCAAAAACAATCAAGTTTATTTGCGAAACTGTTTTATATAATACATACATTATTATTTCTTATCTAATTAAGTGCGTTGAATACATTGTGCACTGTACGGGGATTGTAATTGCATCCACTATATATCATTAAAATGGATAAATAAAGTTTTTAAAATACAGGGGCAGAGTGGTCGTCGCGTCGAGACGCTCACCTCTAAGACCTATTATCTCATTTATATATTACAAACAAAAGATATTTACAATTTTTTTAAATAAAAACGTCGACACGTTGATTTGCAAAACGATTAAAAATCCTTCTGGAAATTACGACAGTGGTATTCCAAGGTATTACAATTTTCATATAAGTTAGTAGAAGTAGTGGCTGTAAACAGCACATATAGTGAACATAATACATGCAGCTATCCTAAGATATCCTATATTTTACGTGTTGTTCTTAGACATCCGAGTTTCACATTTGAATCGGGGATCAGGTTTGTTGATTACTTTACAATGTTGACGTCTCCATAGTCACTTAATTCTAAAATTTTGCAGTAAGCTCCTTTTTGATAACTGGTAAAATACAATTGACGTATCTTTTAAATATTGACATCGAAAATCATTTTGACAAAAAAATACAAAGTGAAAGTTTTGAAAAATAAAACATAAAGTGTAGGATATCCCAGGATGGGTGCATTTCCGCCTAGGGTATTATAGGACAAAATCAACTTGCAAGGGTCTCGTCTATATAATATTTACGGAAATACATCGCGATTACTAGTAACCCTGTATATTAGAACAAGAAGGTAATTTAGTTTTAAAATTAATATTTATCAAATTTAATTTATTACAATAAATACTAATAATAACAAGTGATCTCGGAAGTATTATTTCAAGTAGATAAGTTATACAACTGATAAACAATCCAACGATGTCATGAATACATCTATTCAACGCTTATAGCTCACTCGCGGGATATTAATCTTCCAGTCTAAAGATCTTAAGGCAGCACTCTCTTGAGAGCCTAATATTTAAGACAATCGGTAACGTTTCCCAAAGTTACTATTTCATTTAAATTTCGTCAAGAGGGCTCGACGGAATATCTAATCAACTTCACAAAGTATTTGATTTAATTTATTTGTTTACTTCAAATTTATTTTCCTAATTGCATAACATCTGTGTGTATTATAAACCTTTCCGTTAATTACTTTTTGTATGACTGATATTTTTGCAAATAATTTAAATTAATATTGCGTTAATAATAGAAAAAAATATACTTATGTATGTCTTGTATATTTTATAATTGGTGCAAGCAATGATTTAATAGAAAAATCTTAAATATACAGAACACAAGTTAAAAAAAACATATTAATAATACTCAAACCACCGACCGACTTCAAGAATAACAAATTGTAAATAATAATCAGGTATTTCATTAGGTTAGTATGTTGTTATTTAATTTTTTTTTTTCTAAAGTGATAAAAATATTATTTTCTACTTTTGAATATGTGTTTAATCTATTCATATAGCTTGGTATTATTTAGAAGTTGTTTTAATTTTAGTGTTAAAAATATTTGTCCATTATAACATTCACTCAGATTGTTTTATTAAGAAATGAATGATCTTGTATATAAAAATGATTTCATAACTGCGTTTCATTCCTCGTGAGTTCATTACTGCTGAGGACTCTTGAGTTTTGAATTTAAGCCTCAAAGTCAAGAGTCACTGAGCTCGGCCTTGACCACGTTCGTTACAAAAACTTGACATCGTGTCTCTAGTATCAACCGGAAGGTGATAGCTGCGTAATTACGTGTCATGTATATAATGTACTTGTTTTGTTGAAAACGTATTCAACCTCAGGGATTTTCTCCTATAGTAGAGTATGCAGAGGGAACTTAGTATTAAGTCACTGTTCTCAATTTTCTCCTAATCTTCGACATTTTGCATGTTGGCAAAATTGAAAATAATTTAAATATAATAATTCCCACAAATGAGGATTGAATCCATAACCATCACGTTAACAATCAGGTTAAGACAGATTGCGCTTCGATGGCTTCTAAAATTGCTTAATTAACTTACTTCATTACTTAGTTGTCTCATATTACGCTGAAATGTCTCAGAGCTGCGAACCTTTCAACGTGTGCTTTATTTAAATTAACTGCACGAGGAAGTCGGCTAGACGCAGAAGCGCTTTTACTTACCTTCTACCTTAAGAGCACCCAAAGCGTACGTAATTACGACGCTTAATTGATTTCACAGGAACTCACTTTCAATGAGACTTCGATCTGATTACATTGAGTTCCAAGGGTCCATTATTATATTAGTTTAGAGGTACTACTCACTATCGGCGGTTCATTAAATTAAGGCATACACTGGGCGTCTTTATTCAACCTTCATAAATAGTTTAAACGTTACATCTATAACCATATACAGTAGAACACGCTTTATACAATTTTGCGCACAACACGCTATTTTACGTCAGTCTCTGGGACTTGAAACGTGTTTGTTAACGCTTAATACGAACGTCATCCCATTCAATATATAACACAACTCTATCTTAAAGAAATAGTATGATCCTGATAACCGCACATGATGCGAAACTGAACTGTAAGCATTGCAGCGACATAAGAAACATTTAAGCCTAAGCTTTCGAACTATATTCCGAAATGATGTATTGTTGTTTTATCTAAATGCGTTTCAGATTACTTTCACATATCTAAGTAATTTTGTGAGATGAGGTAAAGCCACCGAAAAACCAAGCTACATAAGTAAAGAGGCAGTAGGAACAGCTAAGCACTTGATGGTAGGGTTTAAGGTACTCTCAGATAGTGGGTCTTTTAGTAGCAAGATCACAGAGAAACCTAATAACTAATAACAATAACTATAGATTCATCTTCTGAATGGACTCTTATGATCCCTGAAGATATTGCTATTTCGTCATCCAGACCGGATATTTTCCTTTACTCTAGGAGCCTAAAGCTCGTTATTACGTATTATTAGCTTCGTTATTACTATTAGAACTTGCAGTGCATGTGAAAAGAATATCATTTAAAATCATGACTTCATACTTAACAAGAATATTGAATTTTTATATATATATATATATATATATATATATATATATATATATATATATATATATATATATATATATATATATATATATATATATATATATATATATATATATATATATATATATATATATATATATATATATATATATATATATATATATATATATATATATATATATATATATATATATATATATATATTAATTGTTTTGGAATATAAATCAGAACTGTGTAAAGTAGATGGTGATGTGAGAAACTGTAAAAATATTCTCATATATGGCATGTACATACGATTTATAAATTCACACTATATTCTAAACTATAAATAAACGATTTTAAAATTTTAGTCTGTCTGTCTTTTGTTTGTCCAGAACTGCTGAACCTATTTTGTAGGACTATCACTAAAAGATAGAGGAGGTTATGGGGCAATATATAGGCTACTTATGGTCCTGGAATCCTCGCAGGTTCAGAATTTACGCTTTTCATAGCACGTGAGTACGTACCGCCCAGATAAAATGTTGCATATAATAGAATAATTTTTATATATACACTTTTTGAAAGGCAATGTTTAAACAATTAACTGTTTCGCTCCCTCTAAGTCTCAACAATCTACAGCTTTAGGTTAGTATAAATATAAACGAGATCTAAAAATTAGTTTACCAAAGAAGTGTATTTATTGTACCGCACATGTGTACAATGTACATACTTTTTACGCTTGCACTTTACTTTTTATATAGTCCCTCAATTTCTTTTACATACCCATCTTATCTTCGGACTTATATTCAAAACATTATTTATGGGGATATATAATCTAGGCACTTGATAATAATTAAACCTTTGTGCAAATCTAATTCTGCACCAATTAGCAAACACACAGCATGATTCCTTCTTTTCAGTATCACAGGTCTTGGGTCAGGTAGGCTTGAGCCATATTTTAAACAGGCTATGTTATCACAAAATAATTGACAAAATAAACAATCATCTTACAGTCAGCACATCTGCTTCATCGTAATTTAGCTGTGCGAACATGCGAGATATACAATGACTTAGTACCAATTTTTGTGTCCTCTAACAGTATTACATGTGACTTAGCTCCTCCCAAGATAAAAGTTGACAAGAATTTATATAAAATTCGGCTGAAACCACTTTGTGAATTGACACGTAGGTCAATGAGCTTTCGAAACAATTTAACACGCATCAAAATTCAGGTACGTTATAGAAAAAGCATTTAAAAACAACGTTTGATACTTATTGTTTGTGTTTTCACGGTTACACAGCAAATTTGCCAACTACAAAGCTATATTTATTTCCGTGAAATCAGTGTTGTTTCAAATCCTTTCTGTTTCGAAACCCCTCGGTATTTCCTACTTAGTATGATTGAAAGGTAGATTGTAGATGTAGCTATTTCACAATTTTCATAAATTCAAATTTGTTACTTTTATTTTTAACTGCTACCGACTGAGGGCTGGAAATTTATAAAGAATACTGTTAAGATTATTTATTTATATAAAACTAACTTAACGTGTGATTTAAGGGGCGTAGTTATGGGAGTTATATAATGTCTAAACTTGGCAAAATCTGCAGAAACTGCGCCTTGCTGAGAATGCCGTGTAAATAATGATGTTGGAACACGAACTCAGCTATATGTAGAGCACTGTCGTAATGTAATATTAAATAGACCACACGCTCGCGGATGATAGCCGAGATGTGAAGGCCTAATTGACAAATTAACTAGATTGTTTCCTATTATAGAGTAATTATTAGAATATGTAGTTACAAAAGATGGCAACGCCTACCTTATGTAAATTACAAAAGGTAGACGAAGCCTTCTATGACATTAGGGTCAAATTAATTTTAAGATCTGTATCAGAAATATAAATAGAATTATTAAGGACATGTGTACTTGTCTTGTATTTACTACCAGCGACCCGCATGCGGCTTCGCCCATTAGAACTAAAGGAATATTTATCTCGTAAGATCAATGGCGTTTTTTTTTGAAAAATCACTGATATTCTTGGATTTACTTTAATATAAAATGCATATATTGGACATATAAACCTTTTTTTTAATAATATTGCCTTTGAAAAGTATAGATAAATTTTTTTCTATTATATGCAACTTTTTTTCTGGGTGGTACGTACTCGCGCGCAATAAAAGCGTAATTTTTTTTTTTTTTTGATTGACTAGGAAGGTATGAAATAAATGTGGAAAGGCATTTTGCTATACAATGCAGTGCTGGTACCGACGCTGTTATTTAGTAGTAAAATGTAGGTATTACAGAAGAAAAATTAATGAAATATAAATGCCTGTCTCCATAGCATCTACAATCTCTTTAGAAAATACGCAGAGTCAGTTTAACTAACTAAAATTACGACGAAGAGATACACAGAATAGCATATAAACTCGATAATGTCGCATTAAGAATAAAGAACATTCTTCATGTCGAGAATCTTCAGGTCATGTCGAGAGAACGAGTGACGATTTAGTGGTAAAAAAGATATATGATGCAACAGTCAGTGGCAAGAGACGTAATAGGAGACCTCAGTGGACCTTCGAAACACAGACTCAAAGATGAAGAAATGTCACGTAAAAAGCATGAGGACCCCCGTAGGGCATGTATTAAGAAGTTAATAACAGTGGAAGAAGCTAAAGCAGGTATATAGGGACCTGGCACTGCGTGCCCTCTGGTTTCCCTGCTAGGAATAAAGCGTGAAGCTATGTTTGTACTGTAATACTTATAACATTGAACGGTGTCCCCGTTCTCAACCTATAATCTTCAACCCTTGCCAAAACTTCTTTTGATAACGTTGTTATTTATTAATTTCATACAAATACGGCAAAAATCAAGCATAAATACACTTGGATCATCATCATCATATCAGCCGGGAGATGTCTACTGCTTCCCCCATTGAGCGCCATAAAGACCGATTCTTGGCCGCCTTCATCCATCGGATTCCGGCAATTTTCACAAGGTCTTCGGCTTACCTCGTGAGGGGCCTACCTACGTCTCCTGAATCGCGGTCGCCACTCCAGAACCTTTCTATCCCAACGGCCATCGGTTTTGCGAGCTCTGTCCTACAGCCCACAGCCACTTAAGTTTCGCTTGGATATTTGGCATTAATTTCAACTTAATACCTCTACGTGATCTTGAGAAAAATATTCTTAACATACGGACAAAAAAGTGATCCTATAAGAGTTCCTTCCTTTCCTTCTAAGGTACGGAACCCTAATAAAAATGTTAATATTTTATATTTAAGTAAAATTTTAATCAAATTATTTAAATTACATGATAATTTCTAATTAAAAACCCTTATTTCTGTATAATATCTGTTTCAACTCACCTTGACACTTGTTTCAACTTACCTTGGTATGAGGATGTTGAAACAAAGTGATTTGTGACGTTTAAATGGATTTTTCTCCACTGTATTCACATTTATGCTATCTTAACGTTACTCATCATCAGCAAGATTAAGAAATAAACTCGATAGTTTAATTTTCACGTCAATCGATATTGTCACTGAATCGTCAATCGATATTTCATATATGAAAAAATGTCAATCGTTTCATCTCCCCTCGCTCTCCCCTACCAAACACATGAATAAACACATTTACATAATATATACATGATTTCTGTTCACGTGGTTTGAAATAACATAATATGGGGCTTTGCAGAGAATTACTACAAGAACGATAACACAAAATTATAATATTTTGGCTTTCTTTATAACGTTTTAAAAAAAAAGACTGTTAACGAATGCTTCAAAATGAATTTTTGTAAGTGAAAGTAGCTTTTAAATACACATTCAATTTATACTTAATATAATTAATAATTTATATTTAACTTACATATACGAAGCCTAAATATATATAATATTATCATAGAAAGGTACTAAGCACACATACATTTAAATCCTGCATACTGTAAAGTTCACTGCCACTGGAAATAATCGTTAATGCACAGTCATACTATTGCAGAGGACAGACATCAGCTTTTCAATTGTCGACTCGCTCAGTGCAATTTGCCTTCTGTGATATTTCAACTTGAAAAGCATTTTATGAACCTCTATTTACTTGATGTCGCTTGTAATTAAAACTCGGGCTGAAAGTTCTCCGCGAACTAACAAATTGTGTAAAATACTTCAGTTTACCTTTGTTTTATTGAATATTGTACAAGTACATGTAATCATGCAGTGCTTGTTTCATGCAAAAGTTAACAACCACAAACGCTAATGATTTTTTTTTGTAGTTTTAATTGAATGAAAATATTTATATACTCGTATATATTTTTTGTACCAATAAAAACATTTTTATATTTGTATGTACAGATGAAAATATTTTTAGTTTCAATCAAATACATTGGCAGAAGCCTCTTTTGTTTTATATATTTAAAAAGAAAACCATATTGCACCATATATTTTTAATACAATGCTTTTTAATTTGCAAGTGTAATGCAGGATTAATTAACGTGTTCTAATAAAGCGTTGTCGTATGAATATTTACGTCTGAATAAATACCACGCGATTAGAACCGCTGGCAAATCCCTAAACCAAACAAAGCAGGGAAGTTAATAAATAACTTAAACGGGATGCTGGTAATTTTCCTACGAAATGAAATCACGGACTTCCAGTGTCCGGCTTTGTGAATGGCGATACAAAGAGATACGACACACAATACTATTTTATTACCAGCTACAAATCTTCATTATGCGCAGTATACCCAAGGCTTTCAAACGCCCCTGCACATAAGAGACGATATAGCAATTTTCTTTTTATTTACGGTTTCCAATAATATTAACGTTATGATGTACTGATTTTATGATGCTAACTTTACGTGCAGATATAACCTCATGATATACTTATTATAGACCCGTATTAAATAATGAAGACATAATTATTTATTTGTTTATGTGAATGTAATACTTATATGTCATATATTACCTATGTGATATGTCGTAGCATAGTCCAACCACAATGCTTATTATTAAGAAAATATGCGGCGGCCACTTAACATGATTGCAAGTGAAAATTTCAGAACGAAGTGTTTTGACACTAGGTTTTTTCTACGGCACGATAAAATTGATGAATAACGTAACATTTTGTTTTTCAACAAATAAATCGCTAAGTCTTTAAATTGATAAAAAAAATATTGTAACATGTAATAGGTGATTTATTTGGTGCCCTCTATACTACACTTTAAAAATAGCTGACGTTATATTTTTAGGCCAATACAATAAAAAATAGAAAACTACAAACCTAAAGCGAGTTTTGATTTCACTGCATAGGTAGATTAAAATCTTTAAATTTAAGCATAATTTTTTTTAACATATATATATATATATATTATATATATATATATATATATATATATATATATATATATATATATATATATATATATATATATATATATATATATATATATATATATATATATATATATATATATATATAGCTTAAGGTGTTCTTATACTTTAACAAGTAGTTATCGTCTTTTTGCTTAATATTAACTAACAATGAACAGTTAACTTCCATCTTTTAAATTTAACTAATTACAAGTAAAGAGTACAAAACAAATTCTATAAATTTGAACACGATCGTTAAATGTTGGGTGCTTAAGTAAAAGCTTGGTTTTACAGCATATTTAGTTTGCTATGCTTATTTTCTACCCGTTATAACGGCGACCGGATAATATTGCTAATTAGGTTTCCTGCGGTGGATCTAATATAAAGTTTCCAACAACATGGCATCATATTAAATGTATACGCTATTAAGTATTTCATTGATTGGGATGCTTAGATTTATTATTAAAGGAGATATTTTTCATTTGATACTACAATCTACTGTATTCTATCTACGATATTCTGCATTTAAACTACTATAGTAGAAATACGTAAGTAAATCATCATGCTTACTTAAGATTTAAGTATATGAAGATAAATAACTGAGTAGATATCCTTAGTAAATTTATTTTACTAAGGGTATCTACTCAACTATTTATCGACGCATTAAGTTGACATATTAATTTTGCACATTATTTTTTAAAAATGCGACTAGTAACTATGTAGCTTTGTAACTATACCATAAAATGTGACTTAATAACTAACTGTAACTTAATTTAGCTCATTTCTATTAATTGTATTGTATACATCTAAACAGTAATACGTAGCTTAAGTGATAATGAAACTCACAGGTACTTTTACTAGAGTAAAGCACTCGAAAACGTAGTTTTTTGTTATTTTTTTATTATATAGTATATTTATTATATTATTTCATATTGGTTTTTATAACTGTGGATATATGTATAATAATTTATTTACCCATAGCATAATAAATAATAATTTATCTAGCATGATAAAAACATCATCATCTTATTTGATCTTATTTTGATTTGCATCAACAAAGCCATGTTACCGCAAATTGCGGTCTCATTGTTTACCCGAAACATTTACAGTTCTCGCTTCCTTACAAAGAACTCCGCTGAGGTTAAACGTTAAATTGTTATTTTTCTCTCATTTCAATGAAATTTAATTAATTAATTATATGTAAAAAAAATCATATTATGAACATTCAAGAGAAGCCACCATACTTTTTCTACGAGATGGGCAAGAGATATTGGTTTTATTTGAAGTTGAACGCAACACTTACTAGGGGAGTTTCATCTAGCCCTCCAGAAACACTCCGTGAAAGTTAAAAGAACAGATAAAAAAAAACAAATTAAAAGAACATATAAAGGCAAGAATGACAAAATTCATTCAAAATATAGCATCATTTGCCAGTCAGTCCAAAAACTTGAACCAGTTCAGTATATTAAAATATTTATTCAATACAAATATTTATCCTAATTAAATATTTTTGATATTTTTACGTTCAAGCGTAAAAAGCTGTCTCAATAGTATATATACAATTTGAAAGTCTTTGAAAATATATTACCACTGCTTCAGTATCATTCCTCTTTTCTTGCTTTATAGCTATAACGGACATATCGGTCTATATAGGACAACAAAAAAATAAGACGGAAAATCCTAGTAGCTTGATATGATATCATAACTTTAAGTAAATCCAAACTGTAAAACCAGCTTAAGCTTCATATCTTCTAAGTTAGTTAAGTTATGGCAAGTTATAGAGATATTAAAAACTTAATTTACTAAGTTATACACAACATTCAGTAGAATTCGTTTTATAAAAATGTGCGGATTACATTCCAATAAGGGATTCTATTTAATGTAGCAAAGTACCTATTGACTTATGTAAATTGTAGAGAAAATACGCAATAATCTGTGTTTAATACTTCGTGAGCCTTTATCTACACGAAACAGGCGAAAGTATCTGTGGCGTCTCAGGGATGGATAAGAACAACATGCGGACCCTTCGAATGGTAGCCATTTATAACGACACTGGATTAAATACAATTCGGTTGAATGCCTAAAAGGTTATTCTCTGTATTAATGGAATTTAAGACAATGTCAAGAGACATTTATAATTGTTATTAAAGTAATAATGTGTTTTCCAGATAGATATTCTAGTTCAGTTTAATTCTTTGGTTATGATGTTTTAAACGTGCTAGTTGATTACACACCATATTTGAGTTACAAATCACCAAATATTTCACCTTCAACAATGACAGACTACAGTCATAGACTAACTGACAGATACTGGGCGTCTGGTTTTTCAATTAAATGCTCCTAAGATGTCCTACACGACTGTAGTGACACGAGGCCAGTGTCGAAATTTTATACTAGAAGAGCTTCATAGTACTTATAATTAATTTACAGCAGCAAATGTATTAGTTACATTTTAAATGATATTTTTGTACTTGACATTCAATTAACTTTCAATTCATAACATTTTTGAAGTTCTTCGATTTTCTTTTATACATATCGTCGTACTTTAATTTATAGTTTTTTAGCTCATGATTCACCTTCTTCAACAGATAAGATATTCATCGTCAAAAAAATTGGAGCCTTTATTTTAAACTGTTAGATAAGATATATACTGTTGCGGACTTTCACTTGGAACTTTTAAAGATAAACAACTTCTTAATATAATATTTTCACATATCCATAGCCGTTTACGGAGCCACACACGCATGGTCTCAAGCTAGCCATTTTCGAAACAAATGATTATAATGACCCATTGAAATCGTATGCAAACTACGGATATGTATGGTTTTTGATAATATTCGCCTATGTTTATCACCGATAATTTAGTATTTAATTTTTTTAATTTAATCTTATAGTAAAAGCTTTCATCAAATCAGTCCAGTACTTTCGAAACCTATTGAATTCAAACGAACAATCAAATCTTCCTCTTATTATATTATTATAGTAATAATAAGAGGGTCAATAGAATATATATACGTTTTATAAATGTTTTATTTTCCTTAATCTGAAACTACACTCTAAAACATATTAAAATATTTGATGTAGGTATTTCAAATTTTACAACAAGTTTAATTAAGTTTCTAATCTAAAGACTGATTGCTCGTGAAAGTTAGCGAAGTAATAGTAATTACTTATATAAACTTTGATTATTCCATAGATACAGTCATCGGAAAATATTTTTGTTTAAAAAAACACATGAACACAAATAACAAAAGTAGCAATCGTAAAAATATAAAATGAAAAATTAAACTGATGATCAACAAAAGTAAATTCATACAAAACGTATCATAACGCTTATATTGCTTCGCTTCTCATTTTGAAACCCGCTTGGGACTAACTAATCACAAATAGATATAACTAGTATAAGCCAATATCGACTCAATAACACAGGAAAAGTCTCAAGAGACCGCTGGTTTATTAACACGAGCGCTCATATCGTGCAAATATCCCAAAAGCAAATACAACATAAAAATTTAAAAATATTATTTGGATATACGAATGTTGAAATGGATTTGATTAATTAACAGAATGTATAAGAATAATTCATGATTGGACTTTTGCGCTTATTGGCTAGCGATATTTCATATGAAATAAAGTTGTAATTTTGTAATTAGTGTTGTAATTTTTTCTTTATTTACTTATATCTGTATATTTTGTGAAGGCGAATATATCATAGTAAATAAGTGACGATAATTTCAAATTTTTTATAACATTCAGCTGTATTTATACTCGTACTTGTAATATTGCTAACTTAATCAGCGGTTTCGCCTACGTTACCAACGGAAATAACTATCCTATGTGGCCAGATTGCTCGAAAAATATTTATTCAATTCATTCAGTGGTTCCTCAGAACAGCGTATTCAACCAAACAAACTCTTTAGCTTTATAATATTAGTATAGATAGATAAACGCATCACTATTCATCTGTCCACTGTGTGTCGTAATACAAACTCATATCTTTAGATGTACTCAACTGGTTTCAATGTTTTGTTTTTATTGTATAGCTTATTCGGCCTGGGTCTGACATAGGCTATAATATATTTAAAAATAATGATATAGCAGCATTATAGAGCAGCTAAATTATGAGTAGTAATGATATGACTTCTCAACATAGCACTTTCCATTGTAGTTAATATAAAAATTAAGATCTAGAAAATCTGATGAAGAATAATTTTACACATTAGTAAAAGTTGTTCATTATGGTAGTTTTTTATTTGTAGTATTATGGTAGTCTTTGTTCAATGGAACGGAACGTAAAAACCATTAAAACTTGAGGATTATGGTGCAGAGGCATTGGTCACAAAATACACGTAAATGAAGTGGCAGACGGCAACTAGTACTTAGATAGATCATTTTATATGTCTTCCTTTTAAAGTTATTAAAGCAAGATCCTGCCATAAATAAACCGAAAAAATTACCAAGTTCATTTCGTCTTTAATATCGTTAGAGTTGTGGCGTGCTGCGTCACTGTATTTTTACGTCCATTTTAGTGTTGCTACTTTATTGTTCTAGTAACAAACTACCTTAAGTCAAATGATTGTGATATTTGTTCAACATTATAAATAGACTTAATTTCTATAGTATAATATTATCTTTACCTCGTTTTTACCGTACACTCTCCTTTGTATGTTCTCCATCATCAACGTGACGTCGGCGAAGAAAATTGTGCTCCACTGGCACGCTCGAAACGTCATATACAAAGAGAAGAAGAAGGAGTCGACTTCATTCTGTCAGTAATTTTATTACTTTTTACCGTACAATCTGCTTTGTGTGTTCTCCATTCAACTTGACATTGGTGAAGTGAATTGCGCTCAACTAGCACGCTCGAAATGTCATAACTAAAGAGAAGAAGAAGACTTCCTTCTAGATACTTTGACCCTGGCAGAACGTTAATAATGACTTTGTATTTTCATTTCTAATTATTACAATTAATCAAGGTGCTATCGTGAGATAATGTGGAGGTTTATTCATTTGTTATTAATAAATATCCGTTGGAATCTTTCATTTGGGACACATAAAATGTTTTCTTTTAGTGCTTACAAGTCTCAACGAGTCAAAGTCAAATTAATATTTGTCACATAATAAAATTTAAATATAAATAAGTTAAAGAAACTACCCTATATATTAATCAAGGTAATAATTACTTTGTTACATGGAGATACTAATTTGCTTATCGCTTATTTATAGTGAAATATTATCAAACTCCATGGAATTTCTCCACTAGAATAACGTAATTCGATAAGGCATCTTAGCTATCTTATTAAACTGACTTACTAGTACTCCGCACATCTCCCCAGTCTAAGCTATAAATTTATGATACGTCGTAACTATTAAAGGTTTATATTTGTAGGATATATTCAATTAATTATTCATTTTAAATTCAATTACTTCAATGTCATAGGAACACAAGACTTCCATAAGGATATTAGGAAAATACGAATAAATAATTCAACTATACAAGGAAATTTTTTTACATGATATAATTTCTATTAAAAACCATTTGCTTCTACTACTTAGTGAGAACGGATAAAACTATCTTTACTTTAGGAGTAATTTCTTTATGTCTTTGTTTTTTTTTCTACGAAGTTTATATAGTATATCAGGATAAAAACCATCTTATATATTGTTGAAGGCTTCAAGCTATAATCATGCCAAATCTAACTCTTTTCAGTACTTATCTATAATCAAAGTAGCATCTTCTCTTTTTCATTTATTTAGCACTGCATGAAATACCAGGGTAAAACCATAAGTTACGCAATCGGGACTAAAGTTCATAAATTTTTGTCAAACAGTCTTGCGATTTTGCAGATTGCCATGCCGTGACGCCAAATAAGTAGACAGACAGATAGACCGACAAAAATTCTCCTGAGTCTTTTTTAGCTTTGATTAATTATCGATGTATTAGCCAACCCAAGTAATTTATTTTTAAACCTTTAATGTACAGATTTCTTTTTGCTATCCTTTTATTATATATATATGGATCTTGACAGACAGACAGATTGACAGGAGGACAACAAGGTGATCCTATAATGGTTCCGTTTTGCATTTCAAACACTGAATTCTAAAAAGGGTTGTAATACAAAGTGTACGTACTGTGTAGTGTGCGTGTGTGTAGTGAATAAATAATAAAAAGAAAAATACGTAATCTTAAGGTCGTTGTGAAGCAGCGGCACAGCATCCGACTGTTAACGCGATGTTTGTGGGTTTGATACCCGCTTGGGGGAATGAAGTATATTTATGTCTTTGCGCTTTGGTAACAAGATAAAGTGCGGCGTTGAATTCTGCAACTTAACACGCAACGCCTCGAACATTTTGCAAAAAGCAGAAATCGGAGTGTGTTTACACTTGGTTCTCTTTGTCTATCCTGCAATAAACTACCTAATCGATTTCTGGTAGGGATCTAATGGAACACATTAGATCGCATACTTGTGGGGATCAATACAAAGGAATACGGTCCATCCAATTTTTGTATCGATATAAAGGTTTTCGGTGTTCTGATCGTGGATCGATATATATACAGTGAGGATTAGAAAAGAAAGTCATACCAATTTATTCGGACAAATAGTCGAATAGTTTATATACATATTGGTCAACGAAAATAGTCGTTTGGGGAACACTGAGTGATATACGAGTATAGCTATAGTCGGCACTATTAAAAACGTCTGTAATTGCCGATTGTCTTTTCTCGTTGCAGTTAGCCAACCAGACTCCTCATCTAGACCAAAATCCAAAATCACACCAAAATTATTATTTTAATAAATGATTTTTTTTTTAATTTTCATTTAGGTACATGAAATGTGAAAAGATGTATTTTAGTACCGGTACTACATTATATTGACTAAGCTTAAATTCAATTAAAACTTAAATTTAATGCAGCTAGCTAAGCTACTAAGCACGTAATTATAATACATATTAATTTTAATAAACAAACCCACTGTTAGTTATAATTTGAAATTAGCGTCAAAATTTAACTGAAAATTAAGTAAATACTTTTGGTTAACTACCAAAGCGGTTTAATTTTGGTCATACATATATTGCGGTTGCATTCGCTTGTTCGGGTTCGCTTCTGTCGACAACAGTTATAATGTTATGGTAAGTTATTATTACCACATTGAAACTACGAAAAATAAATTTAAAGTTAAAATTTCATTTGTTTTAAATATGCATGTATTACGAAGTTATGGCATCTGTTAAAATTGATTCTTCTAAACGAAAAGCTTCAAGTTACTTTTAGATGACTAAATCTTCTGTATCCATGTAATAAAAAGTATATAACACTTATTTTTTATATTAAAATATTTAAAACTAATCCATGTTTTGTAATATGCTTCTTTCAAACGAGCCTAACTCACATATAGCGGAGTAGGCAGACAAAACTAAATACTACTCTCCGCTCCCCATTATCTACTAAAACTAATATAAAAATTTCCCTACCACAAAGACAAAAGAAATCAAATATTGAATATGTAGATAACTGATAATTAATCAATCTACATAAAATATATTCTACATTCAATGAGAATGACCAAGTAGTACTAACAGCCGGATACGATGACATTTTCTGAACAAGTCCGGAACCCGCTGTTTGCACTGGAACCACATTTCAGCTACATAGAAAACTTAATTATGACCGTCCCGTCCCTCGCTAACTCTAACTCGACACGACATTGTCGCTACAGCGTGTTCTTAATGTCATTAAGAGCCTATTAAACGGAGTGTTACTTAGTCCCGTAAGGCTAAATATGTGTATCGGAGCTTCAAATTTTACACAAGTTGGCTCTTGTTTGTTTTGAGACCCAAACAAATAATTTAGCCTAGCTTGGAGGCCGAGAAAGTTTAATTTAGGTATTAGAATTATTTAAGCTATCCAACGTTAAGCATAAGTAAATATTATTTATACTAGTAGAACAAACGGAATTTACTGATGCCGAGAATGACTAAAACAAGTAATGTACAAAATTATTTTTATATTCGACATCGACATTCCTCAATGTCATTTTCGATTAAAGTACTCGTAATATATTTTAAAACTGCTGCTAGGGAACTAGCTACAGAAATATTTTTAATATATCTTTTTAAAAGTATCTGCCTCGTTGTGATCGGTGGTTTCAATACCATTTAGATTTGAAAATGAGTTTTTATTTCCTTGCTCTGGCAAGATAATGTTTGATATTGAATTCGGCCATTTAATACGCAATATCGGAAAATCTTAACACTAGGTTCTCGTTGCTAACTCTGCTATATATGAGATAAAGTGTGAAGCTAATGATGTATGCTAAAAATAAAATATTCTATTGAAACCTCGAAATGAATTTAATAATTACTATTATAGAATTAAAATCATAATTAGCAATTATTTGACGACGAAATTATAATCTTAATAAATTATTCCTCATAAAGGTATCAAGTATATGCACGAAGTTGAGGGTTATTTGACAAAGCGCAAAGTAGACGCCAAACATATTAAAGTTCATACAAGTTGTCTACTCCCGATGTACATTTGAAGGATTTATTATTTCATCTCCCGCTGATATTTAAGCTTTACTGTTAAAAATTATCTGATTTATCAATTATTCATGTTTCCTTTAATAAAATTAATTTCATTTTTAAGTACAATTGTAACGATATTTAACAACAATAACTTTTACTTACTAAAAACGTATTTTTTTTAAATATCTAAATATTTCTACAGTGACACCGATTATAATGTTGCAACTACTTAAACGGAAAAGTGTACAATTTCAAAATTATGAAATACCATTCAAATTTGTGTAAAAAAATATGTACTTATTATTTTTAAAAAGGTTTGCTTACTTTTACTTAATATATGATTATGAACTAAAACATTAATAATTGATTGAATTTGAATTTTATTAGCTGCCTATTTTATTACAATTTTGACTGTCCTTTGACTACGGCACGAAATAAACAACACCACTATGCGAAACTTAAGGCTTACTTGTTAGATAGTTTATACACAAGCCATAGTTTACTAGAAGCGTGTTTTATTTGCAAGAAAAAATATAACTTTGCGATCATCTGACACAGTAATCTTTACAAGACGTGCTATGGCATATAAATGATGCTGATAATTTTAACATTGCCCTTACGTACAAGACAAAAGCAAATAAACTAAATCATATAGACATGATGTTTGTGTGCTATAAGATAGATGGATGCCTAATTAAAACTTTTTTTGTAAAATCAGGTCTTGCCTCATAAACAATAAATGCTAATAACATAACATAAACGTCAATGTGAAAAACATAAAGTTAGCCGTAGTATTCCTAAACGTTACTTGGTGGAAGGAAAGTGGAGAGTAATAATATTCTTATTTCAGAAAAAAAAATTACAATCTAATTTTTTTTTGGTGTTATAATACTATTAACACTGAATAGAACTTTTCTATTGTTGTTATTTTAGTAATATATCGAAGCAATATTTCATTATCAACTCAATTACCTATACACAAATAATAATGATAATTATTGTAAATTATTAATCAGAAAAAACATAAGTAAATAGTTTCACGCTATATCAGTAATCACTACCACAGGGACTTCAAAGAAGAACATGTAATCTGTAATTTCAATAATATAAGGGACTTGAATATAACAAAACGCTATTAGTTTTAACCCGTCCATATTCAAACCACCACTGTAATATATATTAAAATTTTAAAATAGATTCAGCAAAGTCCCAAACAAATCTAAATTCACAATGCTTCAATCCCTTCCATGATCCCTAAACAAATTAGCCGTCTAATGAGATAGTAGGTGGAGCGGGATGGCGGATTACGTCTAAATGAATCAAAGTTGTTCGGGACTGGTTAATGCTATTAATTATTTATTTAATATCACGACCATCTTGTAATATGGCATTGGAAAAGAATTACCTATATATACGCAGATAGTAAATCTCATCTTTTAATATACGTATATATACGCATATGTAGAGCGATGTAACGCCAATAGTGCGTAAATTTCAAAATAATATTCACGCACAAACGGCCGCACCCAGTGACTTCAATAACCGTTACTACATAGCTGAGTAAGTACTTCACACTCTCGATGATGTGTTAGGATTAACATATTGGACTAATTAAAATTTCGATTTTCTAATGGAAGGCGATAGTCGAAATTAGTTTATAAAAAATTACTGAATTAAATTAAATTTTGAACTTATGTATATACATTTAAATATTATCTATGCTAATAATATTATAAAGAGGAAAAAAACCGTTTGTTAGTTTGACGGCAATAGGCTCCGAAATTACTGGACCGATTTGAACAATACTTTTACCATGAGAATCCTTTGTTATTTGTGATGGACATAGGCGATAGATAGATATAGAATTTAACAAACACATTAAATATCTCTATGAAAACTTTAATTTTAAAGAGCATCCTTGCGTGCTCTTTATAGCATGTCAATGAAATTGATATTTTAGAAGACATTATCCCAGTTTTAAAATACTTTAAACTACTGGTGCATAGTGGTCGTGGCGGCGTGCGTCGCGAGGCGCGTATCTATATACGCGCCTCGCGACGCACGCCGCCACGACCACTATGCACCAGTAGTTTAAAGTATTTTTTTATAAAGAAGGACTAGTAACTCTACTTGAAATCTACGCGCTTTATAATATAAATAGTAGGTATTATAGAATACCTACTATTTATATTATAAAGCGCGTGGATTTCAAGTAGAGTTACTGGTTCAAATTATTTTTCAATATTGGATTGTCCATCGTTTATCAAGAATCACAATGTGTATTAGAATTACAATAAGAATTTTAAATAATATGCGTTTAAATGCATGCGTTTACCTACAAATAAAAATCAACAAAATATTACTAATGAATTTGGAATCTATCATTTTTTTACGATTGATTTTTGTGTTTTCTAATTTTCACGCCAATTTATCGTAAAATATTTTGTTTATATATAATATATTAAAATGGAGTGGGGGTGATTAAAATAATCGGATAAATTGTACGACATATAGTAGGTATTACAATTTTTAAAATTCTATACAATTTCAAATACAATTTTTAAAATTCTCCATACGCTTGGCATTAGTCAGATATTAGTGTACCGGAATATTGGTATTTACAATGACAGCTCCTCTGTTTGTGATGATATTACGGCGTGTTCGTACGAAAAAGACGATTAAAATAATAGGGATAATTAAAAAATTCAAAAATCCTGCCCGTAAGCAAAATATTTTATCTCGGGAGATGAAGATAGTACTAAGAATCATGTCTCGTATTTTAAAAGATGACTTAGGACTTCCACCCTATAAGAGATGCACTGGTCATTTTTTAAATGATATTTTAAAAAATAATAGAGTGGACCAATCAAAACAACTTCTTAAACGGTAAGGAAAGGGAGGTCTCAGAAAAAAATACGGATGAGAAAAGGTGATAGATTATTTAAAAAAAAAAATTGGTTAAATATTATTTTAAGAATTAGCAATGTTTAAATAATTAGGTCGGTGTGCTTACAAGGTAAAATAATATAATATATAGAATAATTTGGGATGTACATTCTAATTGTGAGATGTACCAAACGGGTTCTCGAATGGAGACCGCGTCTCGGCAAGCGTAGCGTTGGACGTCCTCCGGCTAGATGGACAGGTGATATAAAAAAGCCGGCTGGTAGTGACTGGATGGCAAAAACGAAAGTTCGTGCCTTTTGGCGTACCCTAGGAAAGTCCTACGCCCAGCAGTGGACTGATATAGGCTGATAATGATAATGATTCTAATTATGAGAAGTGGATATGGATGTTATTTATTTACATTGTTATATGAGAAAAAAGTCTTCTTACAGAAATATTGCATATATTTCTGTAAGTAGACTATTTAATTTATTTCAATTAAAAATCTATGTATTTAACATATATTTTTCATGCAAGAAACGAATACCTTGTATATAAGATTTTCAATAATAGATTTGAAACGAAAGCAATTAAAGTGTTACTTAAAAAAACTTGTGTAACTTAAGCGGCGAAGCCGCCAGTGGGTCGTACCGCTAGTCGTACCTACATATATACATTCACATTTATTCACATTATGTTTGCTCATTACTTTATCTACTTTTATAAATAATAACGCAAACAGAAATACTTTAAATAACAAAAAGGTTAATATAAATATTGCGGTGGGATGGAACAATAAACTGACGTACAGCAATATACAGTGGTCTGCCTGTAATAACTCTAATAAATATGTTATTTTCATCTCTTTTTTATACTCTTTCTTTTTATATTATTATATTGAGTATATTTATTTTTATTTCAACTTCACGATTTTTCCCTTTTAGCAGCGCAATGGCTGGGGGAGATTAGTTTCAATACACTTCTTGGTCCACTTTCCAATCGAACTCAAAATATCACATGTCTAGTGGTGAACTCATCGCCGCACTCTACAAATAGAAGGAGCGAGAAAGTGATAATAATTTACGTTCCCATAGTGACACTGATGTCCATTATCCATTGATCCTTTTCTGAGTATTACTATAAATTTATAAAAGTAATTAAAGTTATAAATAGACCCACCAATTTTAAATATATTAAAGGAAACTAATTATATTTTTCATTCTTTCGAATTATTTTTATTAAAATTTTACTAAAATTTTACTTCTTCTTTTTAGTTATGACGTTTCTATATAAACTACATTAAAATATTTCTATTAAATTAAAACTATACTTGAGTTGACTTTACGATTTGAATTTATAATATCCTCGTCATATATACTTATTTTATACCAGTTTTTACACTGCAGGTTATTTTTCATGCAAACAATACAATGCTAACTAAATACAAATATATAGCATCTACCATATGGTAGGTGAAAATTTACAACAGCTATAATTGAATTTTCAGAGCGTACCAGTATATTTTATGACCAGCACCATGTAAACAGTAAAGTTATTAGTCACCGTAGTAAGAGACAAAATAATATTATTTTGCAAATAAAGATGATTTTTGTACCATAAATAGATCATAAAAATATATATAACAAAAACAAAAAAAAACAATTTATCTGTGGATATACTGAATTCTTAACTATTATATTCGTCATATAACGATATATTCTCTAAATTTAATTTAACTTTACATAGAAGACAGGACAGAACCAAGTGTCAAGAAACTCTTTCTGCTTTTCACCTGAATTCGAGACAATTTGTGTTGAGTGTATATAATATAATTATTTAAAATTACTATATACATGCAGTTATAAGAAATAATCAATAATGGCATAATATTTATAATTATATAATTTATTGAACATTTCTAGATTCAGCTCAGACTTTTCAAAATAATAGAACAAACAAAATTTTCACATTTTGAACGTTAATTTTGTCGTAATAAATTTCGGTGAGGCGTGCTCATTGGGGGTGAAAGAGAGATATGTTGGAGTTCTTATATTTATATAGTCATTGTTCAGATTCTTTCAATATAAAAATAAATTTTGTGTGGAGGACGATAAAATTCTTTTGTAGAAGTTTTCATAGAATTGTTATGTAGAGAACGTTTTAGCGGAATATAATTTCTTGAAGCACAGAAAAATCAAAGTTGTTAGTTAACGCCATCAAAAGATATGAGCGTTTATGCTTAATTGTTTTGTAAGAAAATCGCCGCGTTATCAAATTTAAGTTTGTTCGACTCTTATGCGTTGTATTTCATTTACATAGAATTATAAAATTTTACGAAAAGTGAGAACTTACAGAACCTATAAAGTATATATAAACACAGACAGTAACCATTACAAACTTATATTTGTGCTTCATTTTAGTTTGTCAATTTTTATAAGTAGTATTTTCCTCAGCGGAATACCCACAGTCATAAAATAGGTACGGAACCCTACTACTCACACTTGATCGATATCTTTTTGTAACAACAAGCAGACACTTTAATTTTATTTATACGTATTGATGTATAGGTGCAGTCATAGAAAAAATATAAATCAAAAGGTCATTAAAAGTAAACTCTTATCTAAAAATATGAGCCGGATTTCAGAGTAAAAAAATATTAGAAATATCAGTTATTTCATATTGGGATTAAACATAGGGAAATAGCGTAATAGTCATGATATAGTAACGATATATATATATATATATATATATATATATATATATATATATATATATATATATATATATATATATATATATATATATATATATATATATATATATATATATATATATATATATATTATATATATATATATATATATATATATATATATATATATATATATATATATATAATACTCAGAAAAGGATCGGGTTATGAAAGTGGTGGCTCGAGGTCCCGGGGTCGCGTACCCGTATGCCAGAAACCAAATATCGGACAGATAATTGGCTAGACACCCTCTGATCAAAAATATATATATATATATATATAAATATATATATATATATATATATATATATATATATATATATATATATATATATATATATATATATATATATATATATATATATATTTTTTTTTTGATCAGAGGGTGTCTAGCCAATTATCTGTCCGATATTTGGTTTCCGGCATACGGGTACGCGACCCCGGGACCTCGAGCCACCACTTTCATAACCCGATCCAATCCATGTAAGTGGTGTCCCTCCCCTATATTCCAAGTCTTTCTGCCTCTTATTCCCTTTCCTTTCATGGTTTCTCCCAGTAATGGGTTTGGAGGTCAGATGGCAATCGCTCCACAAAAAACCACTTCGCCACTCATATGGACCGATTGGTCTTAGTCGGAAGGCAGACCCTGGCAAAAAGCCGGGACTAATGCCAGGAAGAAGAAGAAGATATATATATATATATATATATATATATATATATATATATATATATATATATATATATATATATATATATATATGTATATATAAGTTTTCGATATTTCAAATTCGTAAAGTAAGTAATTGAATTTTCAGGGGTGAGTCCCTAGTGGCGGGTGAATGACTTGCGGTGTGCTATATTATGTTTTATGATCACCGGGATGTAAGTAATATACCTACTCGCTTCAGTCACAATTTGTTTGTCAAAAGTAATGGATATTTATTTCTTAAAAATATTTTCTAGATATCATTTTCTTGATGAAAATATCAATTTCATTTGAACGTTTTATTTACTTTTCTTAGAGTATTTAAGTATCTAATTCAAACAAATATAAATAAGGGCGGAGCTTTTAAGTAAATAACCCTAAAAATAAAAGTATCTAAGCAAGTATTATAAGTCTATAGTAATATATAGATACTTATTGTGATATATTATTAGAATCAGTATTTGAGGACCGCCGAGATTCTAGAATCACAAATATGATAGTTAAATTTGTATTGTGTACTATATACTTTATGTACACTTTGTGATTTACTTGAAAATCGATTGTTTTTTATTTTATTTTTTTTATTTACCTTGCACTATATGTATTTTCATGTGCACTCTTGTAGTGGAAAAGATTTGTTGAGATTAACTCAAAAAATAAAGTGATATCTAAACCCGCGTTGTTTTCCATTTCCTCATATGATACTATCTTGCGGTAATTCCAATTCCAGATATATCTATGAATTCACCGTGCAGGTGCCAGGACCATCGCGTTGTAGGGAGAATACAAATCTCGGGTGGTGAGAGAAGACTTGCGGTGCAATTGTAGGTTTAAGGGAGCCCCTTTAAAATGCTCATTAAGGCCAACCTCAACTCTCTACCAAAGCAAATTCGAAACGTTCTACTAGTGACGCCTGCAAAGTACGTTCTAGAAATGAATCTATGATAGTTCTAGACAGGCAGACTATACTATATACACTATACTATAACACTACAATGTCAAAAAAGTTATGTCTATAGCCATAAAAACTTCTCTTTTTTATGAATTGAAAGTTAAAATTTCGAATTACATGCACTATCTTAGGAAACGATATTTCATATAAACTTTTTTTATATACAACTCTTAGGGAGTAAAATAAGAAATACAAGTTATATTATATTCTTATTTTTATATTTCTTATTTGCCATAATTTCTTTATTGTTGCCCATAACGCGTTACAAAGCCTACCTGTAAGATTTCAAGATTCTAGGTGTAGTGTTGATAAGAGTATTAATAATAGTCTACTCACGGTTAGCACTGAGTATATTCAACACCATTTTAAAGTGAATGTAACATAAACGTATGCACAGTAAAACACGATGATTAAATGCAATATATTTATAACCAGGTCAACCACAAACATATCATAGAAATAGAACACGAGAGTTTATATAATAAACAAAATAATAGCAAAAACGAAAAGAGCGCATCCAATGGCAAGCGTCGACTGTTAGTTAATATTATTGCTTCTACTCGGGTGTAGATGCAGACGCGAGAACACCGTCATGGCTCGGTCGATGGGTTTCGTTTATCAATAGACTACATACGAATACTTTTAATATAAAATATATAAATTCTATTTAATAATATTGAGTATATATCATCATCATCATCATCATGTATGTATATAAAGTTTGAATTATAAAAATGATAAATAAATAAATTAGTAGAATCTTGTTATATAAGATGAACCGGCTAATGAGCTTGCAACGCAATCATTGCAATAAGTTGAGTGACAAGAAGAAACTGAGTAGTCTGTCCAGCGCTACATAAAAATATTTCATTATTTTAAAAAAAATAACTTTAGAACTTTTCTATCAAGTTACAGCGACATTCAATAGTTTATGCCATCTATTAATAATATGATAAAATAACGGAGCCCAAATGATATTAGCAAGGACTCGTACTTATAACAAGCATAAACTTAAGTCAGGTATTATTACTCTTAACAGTTACTGCTTTGAAATTCAATATTTAGAATGTTTATTTTTTAGTCTAGTTACTACAATTCAATTTGTGTTTCTATTTTAATTGAACGAGTTTATAAATCATCATCTTGGCAACTGGAGTATGATCGACGATGGCTTGAAACTATATTCGTATTTTTATTAAAAATATTTTCGTTTTCCTGGTTTTATTAGACTAAGCGCAACGTTCGTTTTGCCGGTAAAGGATGGACGCAGTGTTCTACTGTACCTATATTATTTCTGTTTATTTTTTAAATGGCAAAAAATTGTATAAAAGATTTACAAATATAAAAGAAGATTTCATTTTCATTTCAAAGTATATAAACATCAGGATGCGTCAGTGTTATAATGTTCTTCTTTACTTTAATTAAAAACTGTTTAAGAAAAGGAAATGCTATTAATGAAGTCAAATGAGGTACAAAATATTTTGACTGTAATCACACATTAAAGCGGTAATCTATAAAGTAATATATTCTACAGAATTACATAAAATTTAATAAGGAAAACGCCTAGAATTTCAAAAGTACTTATATCTTTGTGGCGCACTCCACCTAAAGAGACGATGACGAGGGTCGTACCTTTGTCCAATTTGCTAACGTTATGAAAAAAATATTTAGCAATAAATACCTTTTGACAGGTCAATATCGTCTATTAATAATAATATATTCATACACACTGTTGATGTAATGAAAAATAAAACTAAGTAATATATGAAGAACTTATCGCGTGATTGTCATTTTTGAAAAAAAATATTGTACTCTGACAAAATTTGTCTAGTAATGTCTCCATTGGTATAAATGATACAGTTATCGAAGAAGAGCAGATTGTAAGGGAACGAGAATATTGGAATTCAAAATCATCTAAAATAACGGACTCAATATTCTTCCATTAAATGAACAGAGAGACAATTTGTTTACATTCCGTCGTCCATTGCTTCCGCATGTAACGCTCGTCCTTATTGAAAGGCGTAAATGAAATCGAAAATGGATATTTGAAAGTATTGAGTAATGATTTGAAACAAACATTATTATTTGTGTTTATTTGTTTATTGTTTATATTTAAGGTTGTGTTTGTTCGTTTATTTTTTTTTTGTTATATATTAATATTTATTGTGGTCTTACTTTCGCGAAAGAATACGTGTAAAACATTACTGTGATATGCAATCTAAACTTTAGTAATTGTTCATTACTATATTTTTATTTAATACTAGTAAATGGATGTAACTTCGTTGGCGTGGACTTTATGATCCTTGCCACTCTACGATCTATTATCCTTCCTTATTGAGATTCATGAGATCGTATTCTATACAGGTGTATAAGTAATACAGGTTAATATATATATATATATATATATATATATATATATATATATATATATATATATATATATATATATATATATATATATATATATATATATATATATATATATATATATATATATATATATATATAAAAATTTCAATAACAAATGTCAACAAGTTTTACATATTTTACGTGTCAATAGAAAATGCTTGTCATGTTCAATAATATTTTTGATATAAATATTTCATTAATTCTAATAGTCTAACTGGACTGTCATATTTCTGTATTAAGTGCACTAGTCTTGAAAATCTGTTATAGTCCAGACTTAACAGCGATACAAAAAATGTTTTGTTAAAATCCGTCCAGTACATCCGAAGATGTACATGCACAGAATGACAAACAGACAAAAAATATATTTAGATATATATATATATATATATATATATATATATATATATATATATATATATATATATATATATATATATATATATATATATATATATATATATATATATACATTTTTTTGTTTGTAAACATATTCTATTATATTTTTTTTAATATAGTATAGAAGAAAATATATATGAATACTTGATCAAAATAAGCTGTGAGATGTTTCTTCTAATTTTGTCCAAATTTGCTGTTCTTTGTAATTTAGGCTTTGACCCCATATTTCAACGTATAATCTCTAGTAATCCCGGAATAATTGATTCAAACTTCTACTAAAATTACTTATTGGAACGTGGTTCATATTTTCATGCATTAAACTGGTCAATTATTAAATCGCAGCTTGTTAACAATTTAATTATATTATCAGAAACTTATACGATGAATGTAAACAAATTCAGTTACCATAATATATAAATTAGCTTCACGCTGTATCCCGCACATAGCCGGGTAGGCAGAGGGAACCGTAGGAACCTAATGTTAAGACACTTCGTTCCCCGGCTTTTGCCTTTCAAGGCATTGCGTATTGAGTGGCGGAACTCAATGACGCGCTTTGCCTTGTTACCAGAGCGAGTTATCATAATATATAATTACCATAATAAATAAGCTATTTAATAATGAAATGGATTTTTTTGCCTCTAATACTTGAAACTTTATGATTATATAAATAAGTTAGTGTAATAATTTTATAAAAGGTACTTTTATTTTTCTTACATGGCAACTCTACTCGACCCGTCACTCTTTTATGACAACTTCCGGTGAAAGGATTGAGAGTGGTGGGGTTGAAACAGCGTTTTTGACTATTGCGTCAAGTGCTAGGTCAATGGTTTGATAACCATCAAGGTGATAAGTTGTCTAGTGGAAACTATGCTAGTTGGCCGATAAAAGTGTTAAAAGTGGAATAAAGTATTTACTGTGCTGTGAATTGGAGTTTTATTATGATATTAGTAAGAAGCGTTTGACTGTCGTGACGCGAAGGTTGTGGGTTCGATTCTCACTTGGGGGAATAAATTATTTTATGTTCTCGCAAACGTCCCGAAATGTGGGGAAAGGACTTCTTTAAACTTTAGGTTTCCTCGAATTATCCTGCTATATGGGAAAATAGCGTCATCATTTCAGCTAGTAGTACTACATCATCGACAATTGATGGTGGAAAAAAGCATAAAGCTATTTTATTAGTTTTTATCATTAATATTATTGAACTATTTCACAATTTACTCAGTACTTGTTAAATTGCAATTTTAAATTCATTTCGAAGAAGTATACATAATAAAAGCTCCACAAGTTCGAATGAAATGAGTTTCTATAACTAATGAATAAGAATCGATATCTTTTGTTGTTTAACGAACCGTAACGAATTCCACGGCTCTCATTTTTTATTTTTGTTGCAGTTATGCGTTTTCGATAGTACTGCATAAAGTTTATGCTACAATTTACTTCCGCTATTAAAGTGAAATATGTAGATGAATTAAATGAAAGCTGTAATTTTTTTATTGTGCTGTACGCTGTATGCTGTATATAGAAAGGTAGGTAGTGCCAAGACACTCCACCCTCCGCTTTCTGCCTAAATTAGAGATACTTAGTGGTGGAACTCGCCGCACTATGTCTGGACAAGCGGAATTTTAAGCCATTATTTCCATATATTTTGGAAACCATTTATTTCCCCATACCCCATATTATTATATCAATGTTGAAAATTTCTAATCTTAAGTCTATTCTATTTACATAAAACTTTTATATATATATATATATATATATATATATATATATATATATATATATATATATATATATATATATATATAGAATAAAAGCATAGAAAAGTCAATTCTGTACATTGAAGATTTTAAAAAACGATTGATTGGGTCGGTTAATATGTCGATAGTAGAAGCCAAAAATCCACTCAGCAGAATTCTTGTCTGTCTGTATGTCTGTTTTTCTGTATGTCTCTCTGTCTGTCTATTTGGCCTCCAATCACGGAAAAACTACTGGACAGAAATGAATGATTTTTTGTATAGTAATAGCTTACAGTCCCGACCCGCATAAATTTTAGTTTTTTCCCGGTATTCGATAAAATTAAATTACTAAAATAAGTGAAAAAAGTGAGTTAGATTTGGCATGCTAATAGTTCATAGCCTTAAACAATATATATAGAATAATTTTCATCCTGATGTGCAATGCAAACCTCGAACGAAAAATAAAAACAGAGACGGTTAAATTACGTCGACTTCTTGCAAGTAAAGGTAGTTTTATTCTAATCTCACTTAGAAGTGGCTAATGGTGAAAGTTTTTTTTATTTAAAATTTAAAATACAAAAACATTTGAAAATGATTTCCATAGTCTAGCTAGACGTCATAGTGATTGTTACAAATCATTTGATTTACAATTATTGACATTTAGCAATCGGAAGGTAAATTACTAGTATAGTTTATTAGTTTTTAATTTAGTATATATATATATATATATATATATATATATATATATATATATATATATATATATATATATATATATATATATATATATATATATATAATATATATATATGTATATATATATATATATATATATATATATATATATATATATATATATATATGTATATATATATATATATATATATATATATATATATATATCCCAGATAAAAACCATTAGATAATTTTTTTTCCTTTGTAGGTACTATAAGCTCTAACTTATTGCCAGATTTCATAACTCTAGGAAGACAAGAAGTACCGTGTAGGTTCTGATTACGCGACGATATTCATACAAAATGCAAAAAATTAAGCCTAAACGTTCATATCTTTTGATTGCGCTGACTTACAAATTTGATTTTTACTTAGCCTTAAGAGGTCATCGATTTGGATATTTGATATCAATTCCAGCTTGATTCTTCCACGTGATTTGGAGAATCTAGTAGTCTAATAGTCTTGTCAGACAAGCACACAGACAGACAGCCAGATTGACATACAGACAATAAAATATAAATAGTGTTAGCACGATTTTGAATTTCAAAGTCAATTGTGGGAAGTGGAAAAGCTAGAACACAATCTACTTACAGACTATATGTTAATTACAAATTCGTTTACATTGTAATATATACATGCAATAAACATATAGGTACACTAATCACAATTGTTAATAACTGACAAGAGTGATTACAAAAAGACGACGTGAAAATCAAAGAATTGCATTTTGATGTAGGTATAAAATTTTAAAACGAACGCGATCTAACTTAAGCGGGCGAAGCCGCGAGCGGGTCGCTAGTATATTATATAAAAATAGCTATAACCAAATAAAAATTATCTGTCATCCGTCTTTCTTCATCCATCATCCGTCATCTATCTTTATCTGATTGGAAAATTAGTCTACAGATGACAAATTACTAAATGATAAATGTGATTATTATGATAATACTAATATACTACAATATATTTTCTCATCACAGTGTTCTTGATATTGCTAAATAAATTATAAAAGTTACGTACACAACGCTTTTATGTTATATAGTAGAATGATAATGTACACAAATAAATTCGACGAAACGATGCCTGTTGAAATTCTATTTTTCATTTCAATGTAGATGCTTACAAAATATTGTATCATTGAAAAACTGTGTTCTTATCTAGTATGAACGAAAATAAACCTTTTAGGGTTCCACATTTGAAAATAAAAAATTGGAACTCATATAGGATCACTTTATTGTCCGTCTGTCTGTCAAGACCGCAGTATACAATTTCTTAGAGTATAGTTCTAAGACAACTCAATCAAAAGATACATGTGTTTATGTTTTATTTCCCCATATTTGTATGAAATTCGCTGCGTAATTAAATCTATCGAGTACTGTTCCCGCTGGTACAAATAAAGGAATTAAACCGGAAACAGCAACTTTATAGGTATACAACACTAAAAACCATTACAAACTTATGACTATAACAAATTTAAGCTTGTTAACTTTTTAAGTTGTACCTACTTCCTGTTGATCTATAATTATAAAATCTGTACGAAACCCTTGGTGTGTGATTTCAACGCGCACATGACCGATTTTTCTATACCGTATCCACTGAATCAAAATAAGCAGAAGCAGACAGGTGCCGCGATGACAAATGAAAGCTCTCTTACATCAATAACAGGTTTTCCTCATTCTGTATTGTATGTCCCTGTTATTTATTTATAATTCCATAACGTAATATACTGTAGATTTCTTTATGAAAATAGTGTAGAGCGAAATTATAAAGAAGAAACGATCTTTTATTCAACCTATGTACATGAACTCGTCGTGGCATTAGTGTTTCATAGCTCAAAAGGAAAAACGAAGCCCTTATAGGATTACGTTGTTGTCCGTCTGTTTGTCTATATATATATATATATATATATATATATATATATATATATATATATATATATATATATATATATATATATATATATTCTTTAATGCACACAGAAAAAAATACAAGTACGTAAAATATAATTATGTTGGCAATGGTGGGCTTATTTCTAAAAGAAGAAAGAAGAAATGTCTACCAGCCAACCAGTGGAAGTGGTTGCTTTCAAGCAAACAGCGGGAAGAGACAGTGCAAACACAAAAAAAAAAACATTTAAAATCTAAAATATAAAATAAAACGTGAATTTCAATACTAAATATATAATGAATATTTCAAAATATACACATAAATATTATTAATATAGGTACATCAAGCGATAGAACCACGAATGACCGTCTAGAGCGTGAGGGAGTGGATGCACTTGAAGTGAGAACGTAGATACGTATCGAAATTGTGGTAATTAAGGATCTTCAAAAGAAATAAAAGGATGTGCATATCACGACGAAGACGGATTGGGAGCCATTTGAGTTGAGCGCGATGATGAATTGAGAAACATGGTCATATTTACGTAGTCCATAAATAAAGCGTATGGCCAGATTTTGAAGTCACTTCAATTTGTTAAGCACCTCCTCGGTCCCATTCACATAGCAGATATCGGCGTAATCGAGAATGGGAAGGAGAAGACATTGTGCTAGCATAACTTTAGTTTTGTGAAGAAGGAAGTATTGGAGACGCTTAAAGCAATGGAAAAAGAAATGCATGTGCTTGTTAATTGCATTGATGTAAGGTATCCAAGACATGCTATTAGTCAATTATAAGACCCAAATTCCTAACTTCGTCACAGTAATAAATTGACACATCCATGTATCGTATTGCAGGCACAGAAACTCAGTTGACTTTGCATCTAAGTCGATATTTTCTTAACGTAGGAAATAACCACCTATCATCTCCGATGGATATGAGCCTACCCACTAATATTCAGCGGAAATCGTGAGACGCCGTCAGTCCGGCCTACCTTATTCTAGCGGTCCGAGTCTTACACGAGATGTCCTAACAACTTCGTAGAATCTACTTGTTGGCACTTCGAAGAGGGGCCAAGGTCAGAGAGCAGAGCAGAGACGTTGTAGAGGCAATTAACAACCAACTTACTAACCAACAGCATACTAAATATTCGAAATAAAGGGGTATTTTCATTCTTACACTAACGTAAGTGGAAAAACAATTATAAAATATATTTGTATTACTGTTTATTTGTTATGTCAGAAAAATCTTTCCATTTTTTTAGTTAGACTATTATACTACCGCTACTATATTGTATTCAACGTTAACTCTTGTTATCGATCTCTGGTAACTTACATTTAGATCAAAAGGACGATTAATTTACTAATTATTACTACTAATTACTAATTGATTTTATAATAACTAAAAAATATACTCTAAAAAGTTCCATAATATTACACCAATAAATAAATTCTTCCCTATAAACAATACACACAAAAAAATGTCACTGTAACTTTCATTAAAACATTTAAAATGCTATGGAAAATATTGGATTTGCACTATAAAAGCAAAGCACGATAGCGGACTACGCTTTGTAAGCCATTTTATTAAAGAGAAAGCGTCGGAGTGTCATGAATAGGTTCAATTATGTTCGCCTCTCTGAATCCATTTTGACAGTTAAAACTGAATTGAACTTAAACCGCGTAATCCTAAATCAATAAATCTCAATGCAAAATCAATTGATTGAAACTATTTTTGAACAAAATAACGTTTTAGTTTTCTAGTTTTTAGTTTCTTTGCTGAAATTTTTAAACGAAATTAAGAAACATCATAATATGTTCGTAGAGGCAATCGTGGCACAATGGGACCATCGGCCTAATGTGCTCATGAGTTTGTAACTAAAAGTTGCTTTGAGTGGGCAAAAAGTGTTATAAATTATTAGGTACAAATATCTACCAGTAACAATATATAAAACTCGATATATTCAACACGGGGGGAGGGGGGAGTGGGGACTATCTATCTGACTGTCAATATAAGCCGTTTTATTCTGGTAAAGCTTAATAGCGAGTAATTAAGTCAGGATTAAAACCTAAACTTCTTATCCTGGCAGATTAGGACGCTCATTCGTAACATCCCAACAACACATGTGAGTTGAGCCCCAATTACAAAGTTTAAACGAACTGCACCTAATATATTTTTGATCGATTTATTGTCACGAATTGGGAAGCAAAAATGAGCTTTATCAATAAATTAAATATAACTATTTTTATATTGACGAACGAACAAATATTTAAAAATAAAAAAAACATGTAGTTCATCGATTTAAAAATAGCATTTAAATTTTAACCTTGACATTATACACTAGGCACGGAGAACCTAGAGTTAAGAAAAACTGTGTTCTGCTTTCCGTGGGCATGCAGTTCGACACTGTCCCACTGCGAATAGATGACTTTTTACAATGACATTTAAGAGAAATAATAATTTTGTCACTATTGCTGTTTTATTGTCAATGGACGATGCATAAAATTTTAACACAAAAATATTATAAATCAGGGAAAATATATTATATATTTATGTCGTAGATATAAACGCAATATATGTATATAGAAAGAAAAATAGATTATTCGAATAGAAAGGGTAATATAAAGTTGGTGGCTTTACCATGTTCAAGCGTTCAGCAAACTGCGGCTGTTCCTCCCAACGAACTTTGATGTAAGCTTCAACTTCTTATTAGATCTCTAAAAGTGGTGTCTTTTATCTGATTTTTTATTAAATTTTTCCAATATTTGAAGTTAAACTGATAAAGAACTTTTGTGAGACAATTGAAAATAATTTCTAAGAAAAGTTATTGGTAAAACGGATCTTAGGGAATTATATAATTAGATATAAAAAATATCCGCTTTATATATAAATATAATCTTGTTTTTGTGTTTTTATACTTACTTATCCTCATAATAGTATAAAAATAAAATAAAATAATAATTTGAAATCTTTCTTTAACATAAAATAAGAACAAACAAAAAGAGCAATTAAAAATTGTTAGTACCTCTTGGCGGATCGGGATTATCGAGCCGTGGTTGAAATTGTCGAACTTTGAACTACTCTTCCATTAGATGGACAGTTTGTTTACCCACTAGCGAATAAGCTTTTAATCTCATCAAGCATTTAACTTTAAGTGCCACTGTTTATTGTTTATATGAAAAACGGCATTAAAACTATATGTCACTTTGCACTTTACAGTGTATCTGTAAAAATATGTTTCATAAATCACAATGTAAGCGTTTTTAGAACAGCAACCCACAAATAAGTTCCCGCTGCGCTACCGTTTATAGTGACATTTCGAAATTGGATTGCGATTAAAAATGTATGAGCCAAGCTAACGCTACTTCGAGGCGGGTCGCTAATCGATTTTTTATAAATGCCCATCGATTTATAAAATGTCAAATAATAATAATGGAACTAAAATATAGTTCCATAGAAAATGTTATCGCATATTGACTATCGTTTTTTGCATTCTGATGTTGAAAGTTCGATTTATCTGATATAATTTGAGTGCAGGCATTAATTATTTTGAATATACCTTTTATAATAAACTGATTTATTAATAATTTAGCAAGATCTATTTTAAGGTAAAAATTTTAATTTCGCTTTTCTTTGAATAAACAAATATACCGGTATATATCTCATATATAAAGCATACTTAGCCAAGTATAATTAATTGTTACATTTATTTAATTCTATGGATTAGAATAAAAAAATATGAATTTATCTCTGTATTAAGCTCGCTATAATAATATATTTGTCCACGTACATTCTTTGGAGGATTTTACGAGCGACCTCCTCACTATAACTTTTTACAGCCGGCCATCATCACGCGCCGCAGTATTTGCTAAGATATTGGAAACGGCGCCATTTATTAACAAGCAGAAAAAATGTTTATTATTATTGCTAACTAACTTTTGTTATTTTATACTTTATTTATTTGTTTTTGTTTTTTATTTATTTATAATTTAAAGATGAAATGTAGATGAACATAAGTTTTATGCCTATGATCCCGTTGCCAGATTTGTCATGTCAAAAGTCGCACTAAGGATGTTCTGAACGTTATCCATGATTGTTTTATATCCTTCATTAATTCACGTGCAAATCTACGTATCAGAACTGAATGTCAATATTATATAGTTAATATAAGCGCAGCTATTATGACACCGTATTATATATACATACCTGTCAGTAAGCAAACTAGAAAAACATAAGTAAGCATATTTGTATATTTTTAAAGTATCAATAAACACTGAGGATAGAAATATACGTATAGAAAATATATAACATTTTTTGAAAGCATCATGATTCGAACCCGCGCCACACAGAAACCGTCCAAGCACTTTGACCACTAAGCCAGGTTCTTCATCCAGCTTCGTTAAAACAAATTTATACGTTTTCAATAAATATAAATAAACATTACTAGTTATATTGTTTACAAAGTTTTAAATTTGTATACTAATATTTTGAATCATCAATATGTTTGCAAAATGTAATTATCAACAGGAAAGGGTAAGATAGTTAGTAGTGTTACCATGTTAGAGAGTTCAACAAACTGTGGTTCCTCATGGCAAACTTTGACGTTTACTCCGATCTTCCATTACACTTCGCCAGTAGAATTTTAATTTTAAATCTTTCCCATAACATTTACTTACTTACTATAAAATATTAGACAGTGAATACTACACAGTGATAAAAATGTTTATTTTAATTTATTCTTGTATCCTATAATAAAGAATATATTTTTAGAATATATCCTTTAATAAAGAAAACTTTAGGAAGAAACAATAATCTTCTACTCAACTTAGATCGAAGAGTAAACAAGATAATAAACCTAGTATTTAACACTTATGTGTGTATATTGAATCCAATGAATAACAAATACAATATTATCAAGAGAGTAAACACAAAATGTATTGATCAAGCCAACATTTGAACGTTTTCAATAAGTAATTGTAACTCTCACAAAGTAGGTCGTGATCGATATTCCGAGATTAAAATATCCGGTCTCGCTCTTCCAATTAGCTGGTATAGTTCCGATTAGAATGTCGGTCAGTCATTATCGTTAGGTATTCTAATTTTAATTTACCACAATCAAAGCGTAACTTGCAAATTGCAATGCTTGGGTAATTTTTTATAGTATAATCTACACATATTAAAAAAGTAAATGTATATATGTGATTTATACATAATAGTGTTTTTTCAAAGTATTTAACAAAGTAAGTAGAGTAATGAGGACAAATCCGCAAGCGTGTCGCTAGTATTTATTAATATTATAAATATCTCGCCGCGTTGAATTCGTATTTGTTCTAAGCCACCTCTAAAACTACTTAACGATTTTCATAAAATATAACAGGGGATTATCTTAAAACGTGACTATAATTTATGAATATATTTCAAAAACAAAGTTATACTATGAATAATAAAAAACTTATTTTCAAAAAAGTTTTCAAAACAAGTTACTAAAATTGTATATTATACATTAAGCTGCGCTTATCCAACAAAAATCATCACATGTAACATGTGATGATTTTTGTATATGTAACAGATAAAACCACAAATCATGTAGGGAATATTTAAAGTATAATTTTTTAATAATTCTATCTCTCTTTGGAATGACAAATAAAAATGGCATAGAAGTGTCTTTGTCGCTAAGAACAAAGCTTACAAAGGCATATGCACTGGTGTTTTAAAAGTAGAGCAATATATTTAATGGACCAGAAAGTTGTTCCGCGGTGTTTACACGTCGTTCCAGTGGGCATGTTTTCTTATGTCTTGTGCCAACTAGTGTTATATTTGAAACATGTAACGCAAATTATTCTTTATTTATCTTGTCATTTTATTTCTTTTTAAAAATGGTATGTTCAAACACTATAAATGTTTCTTATATTACTGTTTGGGGATAAGTATATATAGGTCTATTTTTAACTTAGTTTTCAACTGCAGAACATGCCTGAAGCTTAACATAATTTAGATATTATGGTTAAAGATGTAAATTTACTGCTACAAGTATATATTTGCAGCTCACGTGCTAAACGGAAATAACACAACAAACTTTGATCTAGTTTGCACTACGACACAAACGCGACGCAAACAAGTATTTGAAAATCTAAATTCGAAATGTGCAAACTAAATGTTGAGCTGTTTAAAGCTCTTACCATTATCGAAACAACAAAGTCAGTCACACACGAACTATTTACTTCAAACGTTTTACAGTAATAGCGTATGGTACTTTATACTCCTTATTTATTTTCAGTTTTGATTTATAATTTTTTTTAATTAATCAAAAAGACAATTTTAGCAAATAAAAGCCAAAACTCTTTGATGATCTCGTTACGGAAGTGCCCATTCCTCGAACTTTTGTAATATCTCAAAACTTTTTACCTCTACAAAAATATTTAAGTCGATCCAATAAATGGCAATTGAGTTAACAAGACAATATATATATATATATATATATATATATATATATATATATATATATATATATATATATATATATATATATATATATATATATATATATATATATATATATATATATATATATATATATATATATATATATATATATATATTATTATCTATGAACGTAAATTTGTGGCGAAGCGTAAACAAACACCAAGTCCTGAATGGTCAAAAAAAGTGATAAGAAAACGAAGTGCATGATTGAGACCATCGGTTGCCGTTCACACGTTTCACTGCGGCGCGGCGCTCCATCCTCTTGGCTCCAGTTAATATTCCGCCGGTGTATGAACAGCTCCAAAGGGAATACAAATTCTACACATTTCTAGACGCTTGGCAACCACCTCAAAAGTCGTCGAGTACTGATAATATGAAAGCAATAGAAACAAATCTTTAATAGTTTTGTTCACTTGTTTCGAATTTTTACTAAATTTTATACGTACATATGTAACTATTACCATTTAAGAGATGTAACCTTTATTAAAACAACTATTTTTAATTAAATGGGTTCTTGTTAAATATTTCAATAACTTCTGACGTAGATAACGTCCAACATATTTGACATATTAAATTTTATGCTCTAATTATAAATTAATAAAAGTCATAAACAAAATAAAGCGGGTCGCATAAATAATTAAGCAGTGACTGGTCCACTTACTACCCCTCACGAATAAATAACTTTTTTACCCCTCATAATGTTGCTGAAAAATTAATTTATAGACGGAGTTGGCGATAGAAGTTAAAAAGTAACGTTAATGGTAGTAAGTAATGTACACCGAGACCGTGATGTAATTTTTTTTAAAAATTAATATTAGTTTTTATGAGAACTTAGAATGTGTGTATTAAACTAAGGAACAGATGAAAGAAAGGCATAATTTATCCCAACCAAAGAAAATCAAAAGGAACGTAAATAAATGAGTAATGTAACTACAGTTACTTTTACAATGAAAACCTACGAATTAATGTATATTTGCTAACAATATCCATTAATAATATTGTAACATTTGTATATGTCCACGCAATAGACTGAATGTAGCAAATTAAGTATTTACGACTTAATTTTGTCATAGGACGAATCACAACAACCATTGTAATAATATTAGTTATTTGAGTATGTTTTTATGCCCATATGAGACGTCGTGGCGCAGAGGCAGCTCTGCCTGTAACGGCGACGGTTGTGGTTCGATTCCCATCGGGGAGATTGAAAATTTTTTTCGCTCTGCAAAGAAAAGGCGACGTTGAGTTCCGCCTCTCAATACGCAACCTTGAAATGTGGAAAGTGGGAACGGAGTGTCTTAATACTAAGTTCCATGAGCCTAAGTTACCCTCTGCCTAAGCTGCTATGTGTGAGATTCAGCGTGAAGATAAAAAAATTATATTCCAATATGATGGTGATGCAATGGCGCCTTAATAAAAGTTGTTCTGTGTGATGGATATTTTTCATTGATATTTTAAGATCTTTTTTTTTATAAATTAAAGTATAAACCCTAAGGAAAAGTATCCTTAATTTAATTAATTGGGAAATTCCAACTGCAATAAATCGTTATATGGAAAGGGTAGCAAGCGTCATACGTCCACGCTAACGAAAATGTGGGTAAAAATCTACTAGTTTTGAATTAAATTATTTATCTTTTGACTTTGACTTACTTTCGCAAAGTCTACTCTGAAATATTCTTCAAAAGGCTGCCTGCGGACTTAATAAAAAATGCTAACAAAATGAAAAAGTATGCTAACAAAATCGTTTCACGGTAGAATATTTTAAAACTAAGGAAACAGACTGAAAGAAAAGGCAATAAATTTTATCAACCAACCAAAAAGAAAATCAAAAGGAACGTAAAATAAACATGAGATAAATGTAAATACAGTTACTATTACAATGAAAACCTACGAAATTAATGTATATTTGCTATACAAATATATCCATTAATAATAATTTGTAACAATTTGTATATGTTCCACGTCAATTAAGACTGAATGTAGCTAATTAAATATTTACGACTTAAATTTTGTCATATGGACATGACATGTTCACAACAACATTTAATTACATAATTACGTTACTTCTCTGCACTGTTGTGTTGCTTGCAAATGACCCATCATTAAGCAACAATAAAGTACTTACTTTCATTAACTTATAATGAGGTTGAGCGGCACTTAATCTATATTCGCATGTACGCAATCAATGCTATTTATACATAAATAAAGAGTTAATTTTGTTAAACGCTCTAATCTCGGGTTCTCGGTAACTACTGGTTCCAATAGAAACATTATTTTTGCTTTGGATAGTTATTTATCGACAAATATTACTAAGTTCACTTCTTTTCAAATTTCATAAGTCTAGGTCAATGAAGTACACCTAATAAGAATTGACAAACTTAAATTTGTATGAAATGAAGTACAGTATAATTTGTGATAGTTTTATCTGGGATATATCAATAAATTTTAAATTTTTTGATTGTTCTCGTTGGTTATAATATAAATTCTAACTTATTGCCAAATTTCATAACTTTAGGACGAGAGGAAGTAAGTATCTTGTAGGTTTTTTTTTTATTACGCGGCGATTTTCATACAAAATGCAAAAAAAAATTAAGCATAAACGCTCATATCTTCTCGCTCTATCTAATGTTAATTTCAGCTTAATACTTTCACGAGATTTGGAGAAAATAGTTTTGACAGATGGTCAGACAGACAGACGGACAACAAAGATATCCTATAAGGGTTTCGTTATTTTTTGTGAGGTACAAAACCCTAAAATTATAGAAATATAATAATTATAATTTTATATGATATTAGCTTTTAAATAGCCAACTGGAATTTGGCGATCGCATTAAGCTTCGAAAGCCATGGTTTCTATTCAGCCATCACATTATGTTGCTTATACAGCAATATAGAGTGATATATATTTTAATATCAGGTTCAACATTTTATATGTTTCTCGAGGATTCACGAGATCATTTTATATGTCTACCTTTTAAAGTTATTAAATTTCTTTTAAGCATATACAGCTAATTAAATTATTTAAAGAACATGATATATAAATATAAAAATAAAACGAAATATTACGGTTTAAGAACCACATTCATATGCACGTTGATAAACTTACCAGTTTATTGCTGCATTACCAGCTCCGTGGTCTGCTGCTTTTTCGTTGAATTTAGAATCGAGGCGTGTGACTTTTATTTTGTTTTTAAACGGATCAATTGACTTTTACCAGTGTACATACATTTATGTATGTATTAATAGTAACATAAATTGTATATTTATAAATCTCTAGGTAATAGTGTATTTCTTAAAGTCTCTGAAGAATGTAGAACACTTTAGAAGTAAATTATAACTCTTGGCACCCACTCAATTTCCTTCTTTGAAATTTTAACATATTGAACTTATTAATGGATGCATTCAACATTGAGCATGAGCCAAGAAATTGTCGCTGGTAAAATCATTTTGAATATTTCCAAATTACTGCCTCAACAACTTTAATTATCGTAAAACTAAAGCTAATTTCTTTAAATGATAAAATTTTAATATTTTAAAATTTCATTGTGTATTTTATCATAACTTTCCATAACTATATACATTTAAAAAATTGTTCATCTATGGATGTTACGTCACGTCTTTCGTCTTTCCAAGTAGAAAATTTATCACCAAATCTACCAACTTAATAACCTTAAGTTATTTTAAGATATCTCCAGCGTTTTGCTCCAGCTTTTTTTTTTTTTTTTGTTTTTTTTTTTTGCGGGTAGATATCAGAGTGAATAGACACGTTTTTGTTTGCTCTGTATTATTTTTATAATAAAAAGTAATTAAGTGTACATATGTGCTAAATCTTACATTCTTGTGCTAAGTTGATTATAAACTAACTTTCTAACACACTTTCAACAAATAATAAACAATATAAAAATGGAAACACCAGTGAACCAACTTCGAAAGGGTATGGAAGAACTGTCATCTATGTTTTCCTCAAGAATGGGCGAGTTTGAGAAGAACCTCTCACAGTCTGGATCTACGCCAACTGTTAAAACCCTAACACAAGAATTTTATACTTTTAAGTCTCTTGTGTGGAAAACTCTTGGTCTACTAAAGTCACAGGTTGAACTTGTTGTGCTTGGTATGGACCGCCTGGAGACACTGTCTAGAAGAAAGGTTCTTCTAATTCATGGAGTTGAAGAAGACAAGGACGAGATAGTGCTTCAAAAGGTAACCGGCATATTAACCAACCAGATGAAGTTGTCAGATAAGTTGCCCACATCAATAGAATCTTGTCATAGATTGGGTGCTAAGAAGAACTCTTCCAGACCTATCCTCATCAGATTTTCTTCCGTGCAACTCCGTTCTAATGTTTGGAGGGCCAAAACGACGTTAAGGGGCACTAAAATAACTATTTCTGAATTTTTGACTAGATCGCGTCAAGAGGTTTTCATAGCGGCACGTAAACATTTTGGTATAAAAAAATGCTGGACAGCTGATGGCGTAATTATTATATTACTTCAGAATAAATCTAAAATTAAAATTTCGTCCATGCCAGAACTTAAACAATTAATACAGGAATGTTCTGCTATGAAATCTGTTGACCACTAAATTTATATTGTTTATACCATCTTAACTTGGTCGGTTAGCATATTATAAGATGATAGTTGCATATTTTACTGTTATGTTTTGTTTAACTTCTGTATAGTACGTTTACAATTCTTTTTGTTTTTACCTTTGCAATGTTTAAATTTGTACATAATTTTTTTTGTTTAACATATTAATCATGACAAAGTATGTTGACAATAATGTGTTTACGTTTGTCATTTATCGTACAGTTTATAATACTGTTAGCTTTTGTGTTTGGTTGTTTTACGTTCCGTTTTGCGTTTGTATTTTTTAACAGTATATGTTCAAAATTGTAAATTAATTTTATTAGTTTAATTTATCTTGTAATCAACATGCACGGGAATCTTATTTAATTATTTTTTTTAATATTAATACTTTTTATATATTATAAAGTTTATTTAAATTTTACATTCATTATATAGTTTGTTATTATTTTTTTTTATTATATTTTTTTTTATTTAGTAGTTTATTCATTATTTATTTGTGTATTATTTATGCATTGCTCTATATATTATGTATTTAAATGATGAATACTTTTCCTGCTCTTCCAGCGATTATAACTGTGCTACTAGTAATGATTCATCACTTTCAGATTCAGAGCCTCTTGAAGATAAACTGTCAAAATATTTATCAATCCGTCTAAATCTCTTTCCTTAGTGCATATCAACGCTCAGAGTGTACCAGCTCATTTTACTGATCTTCTCGCATCTTTTGGCTCCGGCGTAGTTGATTGTATACTCATATCCGAGACTTGGTTTAAGCCTTCTCTTTCATCTGTTAGCTACTCTATTCCAGGATACCAGCTATTTCGCAACGATCGCACTCTGCAAGGTGGTGGAGGTGTTTGTATATACCTTCGCAACAATATACCTGCCGGCATCATTAAATGTTCTCTTAATGATTCTTTAGGAACGCTTGAATATCTTTTTCTAGAATTAACGTTACATCGTAAAAAAATCCTTTTGGGGGTTTTGTATTCCCCGAATGACAAAATTAATTATTTTTCTACTTTGGAAAGTGTCCTGGAATATCTATCACCACATTATGAGCATGTCATCTGTATGGGCGATTTAAATACATGTCTGTTAAAGGATGTTGCTAGATCGGATTTGTTAAAAGCATTGTATGAGTCTTACAACTTGCATTTGCTTCCAATGACTTATCCCACCCATCATTATCCTACCTGCAGGCCTTCTCTCATTGATCTCATGGCTGTCTCTAATCCTAATCTTGTACTTTCTCATGGACAAATGACTGCGCCATTTTCTTTTCACGATTTAATATATCTTTCATATAAACTTTGCCCTCCTAAGGTTAGAGACAAAACATTTCTTCAGCGCAACTTTAAGCATATGGACTTGGAACGCTTGAGGGAGGATGTGAGTAACATCGACTGGTCATCCACATTGTCATCTAATAATATTGACAGTATGGTGGACTCTTTAACTTCTAAACTGATTTGCATTATGACAAACACGCTCCTGTAAGACCAGTTCGCATGAAGCATGCACCCGCTCCCTGGTTAACACCTGTTATTAGACGAACTATGTGTAAGCGTGACAGAGCCAAGGCTAAAAACAAAAAGGATCCTTGCCAAGATAACTTCGCTGCCTACAAAAAACTGCGTAACATTTGCAATAGAATGTGTAGGGATGCAAAACGTCGTTACATTCATAGCACTATCCAGAATCTCAGTCAAGCACAAGTTTGGAGATTCTTAGAGTCATTAGGGGTAGGTAATTTCAATAATACTCATTCCGTAAATATAAATCTCCATAAATTAAATTATTTTTTTACAACTCCACCTTTAAATATAAGCCCCCAAATTAAATCTGAAACTCTTAAGATTTTGTCACAAACTGTCCTACCAGACTCAACTCCCTTTTCTTTCAAAACTGTTTCTGAAGATGATGTCAGGAAGTGTATCAAATCTATTTCCTCTAAAGCCATTGGAAGTGACTATCTCAGTCTCGACATGATTCTACCCGTGTTGGAAAGCATTACACCAGTGGTCACCCACATAATAAATTTTTCACTGACAAGTAATGTTTTTCCGGCTCAGTGGAAGAATGCGTATGTCGTTCCCTTACCTAAAACTTCCAACCCCACTACCGTTGCTGAATATCGTCCTATATCTGTTCTTCCGCTCCTATCCAAAGTCCTTGAATCCTTCGTACACAATCAACTTCATGGTTTTCCTCTCCTCTAACAATCTCTTATGTCCTTATCAATCTGGCTTCCGTCCCTACCACAGTACAGTTACTGCGTTGCTGAATATCACTGAGGACATACGTTGTGCTATGGATAACACCAAGCTCACCGTGATGGTACTACTTGATTTCAGCAGCGCTTTTAATTCTGTTGATTTTGATATACTTCTGGGCACTCTTCGCGTAGCTAACATCTCTTCTCCAGTTATCAACTGGTTCTGTTCATATCTCTTCGGTCGTCGGCAGTGTGTAAAAGCTAACGGTGTCACATCATCATGGTTGGAACTCACTGCTGGCGTACCTCAAGGCGGCGTTCTCTCTCCACTTCTTTTTTCTATTTTTATTAATAACATATCAAAAGTCATTTCTTCTCCCTATCATTTGTATGCAGATGACCTGCAGTTATATAAACATTGTAATTTGAATGAATTACCTAAGGCCATCGAAACTCTAAACAAGGATCTTATTGCTATTCAGTTTTGGGCTGAATCATTTGGCTTACTAGTTAACCCTAAAAAATCGCAAACTCTTATTATTGGTAGTAATAAGATTAGAGGTAGAATCAGTTGGAACTCAACGCCGAAAATTTTGTATTCGGGAGTTGAAATTAAATACTGTAAAAACATAAAAAATTTAGGCCTTATTTTTGACAGTAATATGTCTTGGACTTCACACATTAATGATATTAGCAAACGCATGCATTTCTCTTTCCATTCTCTCAAGCGTCTCCAATATTTCCTCCCTCACAAAACCAAAATTATGCTTGCGCAATCTCTTCTCCTGCCAATTCTTGACTACGCCGACGTTTGCTATTTGGATGTGACCGAGGAGCTATTAAACAAGCTAGAGCGTCTTCAAAATCTCGCCATACGATTTATCTTTGGTTTGCGTAAGTTTGACCACGTTTCTCAATTTCGCGCTCAGCTTAATTGGCTTCCTATCCGCCTTCGCCGAGATATGCACATACTTACACTCCTTTTTAAAATTCTTAATTATGAAAATTTTCCTCTTTATCTCCGCTCTCGTTTTAACATACTTCCCACTCCCACACGCTCTAGGCGGTCGTGTGTCATACCGACACTAGACATACCTAAGAGTAATACTAAATACCTCCAGAAATCCTTCTCAGTGTATGCTGCAACCCTGTGGAACCAACTTCCTAAATCCATCCAAATAGTCCAACCATCATTTCCTTTAAATGTCAATTAAAAAAGCACTTACTCGCTAGTTTAAACGAGTAAATTTAAAGTTGATTTTCAGACAGTCATCAATGTGATAACCTTATTTTCAGCTCAGTTATGTATGTATGTATTATGTTTTTTTTATTTTATATATATATATATATATATATATATATATATATATATATATATATATATATATATGTATATGTGTGTGTGTATGTGTATATGTATGTGTATATATATATATATATATATATATATGTATGTATGTATGTATGTATATATGTATATATATGTGTATATGTGTGTGTATGTGTATATGTGTATATATATGTATGTATATATGTATATGTATGTGTATGTCTATGTATGTATATTTATATATGTATATGTATGTATGTTTGTATGGTGTATTTATATGTTTGTGAAAATTTATGTATTTGTAATAAGTAAGTATTTAGTATATATTATAGTTCCATATTTGTATATATCAAGTTTTATTTATGTGTGACATATAATTAATTATATATGTATTTCTAATTATAGAATAGAATAATTTGTACTATATTCTTACCCGCTGCTTAAAAACTCATCCACTACCATAGGTTGGCTGGAAGAGATCTCTTATAGGGATAAGTCCACCTTTATGTACTACTTTTTCTTTTTTTATGTTGTTACGCTTATGTGTTTTTTTTTTAGTACAATAAAGAATATATATATTATCGTTATAATTAGTCAGTAAGCAGGAAAACTCTATGGGATCAACATCGTTTAGATCTTAAAGCTAAGCTAACCAAAACACGAAGTATAAGTGTGTACCACTATTAATTAAAAACAATTATTTTTATCTGTAGACTTGAACTTGGGGTTATAAAATTTTTGGGGCGGCATGTTTGTAAACCGATTTTTGGTAACATACTCGTATAAAATTTCAAAAACAAACTCTTTAATGCAGCAAATCTCCATATTATGTTATAGGGCAGTTACTTACTGCCCTAACACCAGTAATTGGCTTGTACTCTCATATTTAATGAGTAACAAGAAAGCGACATTGTGCAAAATATAAATTCCGCAAATCATTATATAATATAATTTGAACAGTCAATGAAACAAAAAACAAACAAAACTGACAACTGTTAAAGTAAAGACGGCGATAACTTAACTGCCTGTATCTCGTTAATTTGTAAATTAACTTTATGTTAAATAGTACTTTATTTAGCTACTATAACAAAATAATGAATGAACTGCGTAAAATATATAATTTTTTGACATATTATTATTGGTGATTACACTAAATAGTATTTTATGACCTATAAAGAGACTTTGTATAATTGAATACCTCATTTAGCGAGCGTTCAGTGCTGTTAGAGTCAAGTAATTACTATCCTCGCCATATTCTGCACGGCCTAAAGCAATCTAGAAAAATAAATATAAATTAGCTAATATTAAAAGCTTAAGTTAAATTGTAAATAAAACATAATTAAAAAATATATTACCAAGGAATTGTGCTTTTTTATAACCGTCTTTGTTCTATAATTGCTACAATTTATGAACTAATAAATTTCCCGTAGCACGTAGCAGGTTGCTCAATAAATAAAAATACAGGTGATTAGAAATCCTCCATGCGTAAATTTGATTCTTACTTTATCAGTTTATTTGTAGAAATGAAATACTCTAAAACAATTATGATAGTCTTTACCATGTTTTTAGTTTTTATTTTTATTCTACATAATGTTCTTAAATTGGAACACATAGTTATTACCTAATAATTATTTTGTATAGTCACATCACTCCTAAGTTATGTAAATTTAAAAAAAGTACTATAACAAACTCTTTTGCAAGAAAAAATTTATTTAACAAGTCAGGACTGATCCAATAATATATATATATATATATATATATATATATATATATATATATATATATATATATATATATATATATATATATATATATATATATATATATATATATATATATATATATATATATATATATATATATATAATAATTTAAGATTCTTAAAGTTAAGGTAGCACGTCCCCTACAGCGTACGGCGTAACCGCGTTGGTCTTGAGGTAGTAAATCCCATCCTTCCTGTAATGAAACAATACTTTGATCTCAAATCTCCAACGATACTCACTATTTTTCCGCTCCATTGGTCTTGAACAATGGGCATATACATAATAATTGAACTAAATACACATTATAAGATCTTTAAGTTTCTTAATTTTTACACATTTTAAATGAAAAATATTTAACGAATTAATCGCGTTATTGAATTTGACTGAGTTTGGAAAACTGACGTTTCGAAAATTTTCCAGTAGTCAAGGTCAATGGTCTACACGTCCAATATACGCGATTAATCCTTGAAAACTAAAATCACACTGTCAAACTAAACAAGTATATACATATATATAGTATTTAAACAAGAGACAAATATTGAGGCAGTCCTGGAACAGCGGTTCGTGATCGATTGGTTCGATCCCCAATAGGAGGAATAAATTATTTCTATTTTCTCGCTATATGCCTGTCCTGCTATATGAGGTATAGACTATGAAGGTAAAAAAAGAAAAATTCAAACCATCGTGGCACATACATACATATATGTGTATTCCAAATGTGAAGTAACAATATTTTTTATTACTATACATTTGGTTAGAGCACTAATATTAATTAACGCTTAAAACATATTTTTTTATTTCTTTTTATCATGAATGACTATTATTTAATATATATAATATAAATTAATAAAATTTACCCATAATGTATATCAAAGCCGCCCATAATCAACTTTTCACCGGTACCTTTACACGATCCTTGGTAGTATAATTCGTCGTAATCTTTACAACGGACGGCAGTAAAGGGCACCGCAGATATAATGGACTCGGCGAAAAACATATGCGCTCTATTATGAGCGCAGAGACCTGTGAATAATTAGTTTTGTATAAATATTAACATGACTTAATTTTCTTAAACTAAAAAGACTATATCGATGTACATACTAAATGTTGAACATGTTGTATACTTTTGTCTATATTTATATGAAGAATCCTTGGTATAATTGAGTAAATTATTAATAATAATTAATAGCAATAATTATTAAGAGCAGTTCCTTGTATGATGTAATATGATGTAATATATCGTTTTCAGTAAGAAGGTTCTACTAGTATAATGATAATTTAATTAGATTTTTCGATATAAACATAATAATCTCGCTGTTCCATTAATTCCACATGATTTGCCACTGTCATATTGCATGCTTTGTTACGACAAATCCTTCCGGCTTCGTCGTAAAGCCAATTAAGTATCCGATAATTAACTGCCAATATAGCTTTATTAATATTTCTTTCTTTATTAGAATAGAACAAGAATAAAATTATGAGATAGAAATGAAAAAAATAAATGAACACTTTTTATTATTACATTAGGTAATATTTGACTAACACTGAATTATCAACAAAGGTCATTCGAAAATATATGGAAAAATCGATTAAACAGAAAATAAATTCTTAAAGTTATAATTGAAGTGGAACAAGTTTTACACAATAATAAATTACCTCTATAATCGATTCCGCACCCCGGCTGTCGGGTTCCGCCGTTCGGATAAAAGTCGATATGGCCCAATGGCGACGCGAAGCCGAGATAGCCCCCGCACGTGTGTATAACTTCGACGTGCCGCGCGTCGTGTTTGTCTAGACGTGCATCTTTATTACCCAATGTAAATAGAGGTAATGCTGGGTCTAGGCCTATAATTTGATTTGCATATATTAGTATAGTATACTAACTACTTACATTGTTGGACGTTCTATACGATATCCTAGTGATGTAGCACCGCTTTCGCCATTTTAAACTTACTTAATACTAGCTAGAAGAAATTAAAGCGTACTTTATCAAAACAAAATCGTACAGCTATGTAAATACTATTTTGTTCTTAATATATGTTGTACTTGAGGGTCTTATTCCGTGTGTATATGTATATAGGTACATTAATGTAATCAAAAATAGAACTAAAATCTTAAGCCTAAGCCGAAATAACAATCTAATTCCAACATACCATACATTATTATTGGCATAAACAAACAACGACTAGCAAGTTGGCTCAATCCCATTGGACAAACCTTGGTCTAATGTTGATCCGAGGTCATGTCAACTTAATCCTAAATTGTATGACAACGATAATATGTTCCTTGTCGTATTAGCTTAATTAGTGTGCTTGTTTTGAACACAAACCCTTAATTAAGCTGAAAAGATTACTATGAATATTTGCTTCGTAATATTTTTTGTTTTAGGCATCTCTTAAATCTCTCTTAGCGTTAAGGACGCCTATTGAACTGTTGCAAATATTAAAATAAATTCTCCGTATCTCTCGTATGCAAAAAAAAATGTTTGCGATATGTGATTTATTCATATTATGTAAAATTACTTTCTATATTTAACATATAACTTACTAACATCTATCTTATTTCTCATTATAACTCCCGAATTTAAGCTTTTACCTGTGGCTTTAATTGTTTGAGGCTTTATCAAACTTTATTGAAATCGTCTATCACTGTCATGATGCTATAGGTATTTGCTTCGTTTCGCAAAAGTCACCACTGATGAGTTTTTTTTTTATTACATTGTAAACTTTTCTAGCTTCTTCTCATATGTATTTCAATATTCATCTCCAGCGAAGTCGAACAAAAGCGAACGAACCGCTAAGTAATGACTGTGGTAGCGAGTGTTTCTTCTATACCGATTCCGCTACTCTTTTGAATATTTTTTTTTTCATTCATACACGTACTTCTTTCTTTATTTTTTTATGGAAATGTAAAATAAGGAATTTTAGAGTATATAGGTTACAACTGTTATTACATAATATATAATATGTCGTGATATTATAATTGGCATAGTAAAGACTATATACATTTTTTTATGTATTAAGAAACGGTGGCTGTTGAGAGTTGAGTTCACCATACTTTGTCTAAAACACATATCTTAGGTTAAGATTCACAACTACTTCTCATCAAATTCTGTTCAACTAATTAACTAACTAATTAACAAGGTACAATAACGGCTACTGTCATTGAATTTCGAGTATAATACGCAATAATAATCATCAGGCGTATTTAGAGAACAGTGGGGGAGGGTTGTCTGGTCTGGATCCGGCAGATTGAATAATTGTTTAAAAACAATGTTAGAAATAACATTCAAAAATAATAAATAAATAATAAAAATCTGAATACTCTTGACTTTGATTGAGCTAATGAATTTTTGTTTTTTTTTAGCTTTACACTGTATTCCTCATATTGCACTATAGGCAGGACCCTATTGTTACGGCACTCCATTTCCTGCTTTCTTTAAAAAAAATCGGGACATTGTGTGTTGAGTTGTGGAATTTAACGCAATGCTTTGTCCTATGAACAGAGCAAGAAAATGAAAATAATTAATTCCTCCGTGTGGGAATCGAACCAACGGTAAACAGAGGCTGCTGTGCCATGACCATTTCCCTTGTACCGCCCATGCAATTCATGTCTAGAATGCACTTACTCTACTTCGAAGGAGACTTTAGGCATTAATGCAAGATTTTGTCTATCCATGAAAATTAAATCTGTTATTCCAATAAAATTGTGAGGTTAAATATATCTAGTTCTTTAAAAATTCTCAAGCCTAGGGAAAACTACTTTACTATCTAAGCTGCATATATAACATAAAGCTAATAGAAACTAAAGTTGGATTCTAAATTAGTTATTCAAGTAGACTAGATTGTATAAGTTCTGTGGGATATGGAAGTCACATTTGGTTATAATATTCTTGCTTCTAATTGACATTATAATTTGCAAACTTGCTTAAAATTCATATTAACCTAGGTATTATAATTGTTTCCATACGCCGAGTTTCAATTATATTTTAGATGTTCGCCAATAAGCATGTTTTACATATTTCCGACGCGACTAAAATAATAATTATATAAAAAAAGATAACATTGAAAGTATTAAATCTAAAATTTGTATAATATTTTTCTAAAAAACAAACCTGTAATTGTATCAATGGGTCCTTTTTTTATATAAGCACCAGCTATTCCAACGACGTGAGCACCCAAGCTGTGCCCGATGAGGTGGACGTCATCCATAGATACACCTTCATTTATTAAGAAATTGAGGAACTCTGTCAAAACACGCCCCACCATTGCAACATTATAACTTGCCAGTATATAATTCACATTGGCCGCATTTCCCCAGTCCACCACGATTATATTTATGTCACTAACATTGAGATATGCTGCAATAGAAAATAAAATAAAAAATATATAATTACAACATAACAATTTTCCATGAGAATTGTATCAAAAGACATGTGCCATATAAAATGTGAATGTGCTCGTATTTGAACATATCGAGCTCAAATAATGGAACAAGTAATCATACTTATGTATAATACAGTAATGAAACCAGCAACTTGTGACCGCCGCACAATGTGAGCAATGACAGTTAAGTTAGGCAAATCAAAACGCAGTTATTTTCTTGTTTCATATTTTTTATCCGCCACTTCAAACAGTACGTTGTTGAAAGATATGCCATTCATTATCCATATATAGTTGCGGTTTGTAAAAACTTTGACCTGTTTTTGTTGGTATTGTTTCAAATATTACGGAACTCAAAATCATCATATATAAATATTGTACCAACAATTGCTATGCAATTATTATTGTATATTCTTTCATATTACCAATATAAAAAATTGCATGTATAAAAGTTTTATTAATAAATGCCAGCGTTTTCAATGTAAATTACAGTAAAATTTCATTTTATCTGTGAAATATAACGCTTAAAAGATCGTAATGACGAGAAGCAATTTACATTAAAGACATAAAAGCCGACCGACGGTGCAGCACTTTGCGATCTTCCGTCGTTTAGTTCAGTTTCCTGAAACAGCTCCGGTTTCAGCGGAGTGTGTATCGAGTTCGCATTGAGCAATCTGTTAGGTGCTTTATAAGTTACTACTTTGTACCTGCAAGTACATTCCGTACAAATGTATTTCATATTTAAAATTCTGTTACTTATACTCTTTAGCCTTCCTTAAATCTTCTCGACTTTGTTTCAATACAATACAATAACAATACAATAATTATTTATATCTAAAACATTACCAGTGATTTTTAGCTAAAAGCGATGTAAAGCGTATATTATCACAGAACAACGTTACATCGACAAAAATAACATCAATACTCATCGATTTGTTATTATTTTGATTCGAACTTTGAGTTAAGGAATAATTTAGTAATTAATTTAGTAAGCAATACCTTAATGTTAATATAATACTATTTAATATATATATATATATATATATATATATATATATATATATATATATATATATATATATATATATATATATATATATATATATATATATATATATATATATATATATATATATATATATATATATATATTCTCAGGAGTTACCTTACGGAACCTTATAGCTTGTCCCTAATATATAATACTTTTATTTTAAAAAAATAGTGGAATAATCTTATATGAAATACTTCTTCACTGTGATTTTATTTTACGTACAATCTATCCAGATAAAAATAAAACGTAAAAGTTTTAAGCATAAAAGATATTTTGATAAAGAATAAAAGTTCACCCAACTTTAGTTTCAATATGAAAACTAAATTACGAAGCTATGTTTAAAATAAACTATGCACCACACAACAATGTTTTAATGAAATTTAAAAAGTTTTATATTCCAGCAAATGGTTTGACTCCATTCAAAATTATATATGTTCTTCTATCTACAAATATAAATTATGTACACATAGAAATTGAGTAAATAGGTAGGTACTATAAAGGTATTGCTACATATACACGGTGCTACATATACATGGCAGCTATTGCTACATATACACGGTGTTAATCAGGTGAATATTCATATAGCAAAGTGAATTGCTTTCGCTTTTGAAAAATCATCGATCATATAAGTCTTATTTTCCGAATAAGTATGTCTATGAATATATTTTCAAGCGTAAATCCTGATCTCTACAATCTCCTCTACATTCCAGTAAAAAAACCCAAAAATTAGTTCAGCTGCTCCAGAGATAAGCCGAACTAACAGACAACCAGACAGACAACAAATTTTAAAACCGTTTGTTTGCGTTTTAAATTGTATCGTGTAAATATCAATATTCTCTTGAAAAACCCCAGTTATTTTGATTTCACAGAAAGATATTTCAATTTTATTTATATTATTGAAATAGAAATTTAAAAGCTTAATAATTTAGTGGTCATCATTTAAAACCGCTAATAAGCAAATTATAGTGTTTGAGTAGTACATGTTACAATAAATGTGGTTAGTGTAGTGGTCATTTATGTCATTACGAATCACTTGTAGTAGGCGTAATGTTATTTCGAAAATGGCTCAAATTAATTTAGTGTATCAATAATTATAATTACTTATCTATTTATAATATTATATATAAAGTTGTTAATGTTCCGTTAGAGTATGAAAAGTCATGATGCTTTTAAATTATCCTATAAAATAGCTTTTAAATGCTCGTAAACAAATATCAATATTGCCTTTAATCTTTTGTAAAATTTTTGTTTGATTTCAATATATACACATAAGCGATAATCAAAAATCGAATCCAAAAGTTTCAACTACGCCACAGTACACTACTAAGTCTAGAGAATATAACAGAATTTACCTTCTTTAATGGATTCCGGCATAGGTCCGTCTCCATGGTTGAGCCAACCATGCGCCAGAACTTTCACCTTGTTATTGAAGTTAAAGTTTGAATCTCGCAGATTGGACGAGTCGTTAGTTTTGAGAACTTGGTATTCGTAGGGGTTTCGTCTGCAATGGGCACCGTTAACATTTATTAGACTATAAAAGTTCAAATTTTACGTAAAAATGGAGCTTATCCTTTTCCAGTAAGCTTATGTATTTATTGTTCTAAGCTGTAAGCTTAGAACAATAAATACACAATTTAAAAAACCTAAATTATAGTACTGAATTATATAGCTCTGAACGACATTTCACCCACAAAAAGGAAAGAAAATTGTATATTATGTCGATTTCTTTAAAACGAACTTGTCATGTTTTATTTTTTTTTCAAAACAGAATACAATATAACCTGGTAAATAATCTAAACTGTACATCCTGCTCCGATACCCAGCCCCACAGCCGTGTTTCATTAACTGATGGTACTGGTGCATGAGTTTGAACGCTGGCTAACCACACTGGATCGTAAGGCGCCGGCGCGTCCCATTTCACTGCTATTACTACAAAAAAAATAATATCTTATGAAATGTGGAAATATTTACGCCTATATTTGTCAAACTATTGTAGGATGGCCTACGTACCGTCTCCTTCAGACAGTGGCAGTATTGTATTAATTATATACAAACAACAAAGTATAAATATTTCATTGTCGTTCGTCACTCATTTTATTTATATCTTGACTTAATTACATAGTATATCTACATGTATATTATTTTTCTTTGGGAAATACATTTACTTAAAAACAAAAAATATTTCAACTTAGAGATAATTTACAAAAAAATAAGTATTTTGAAGATATTTTTGTTCAATTCGCCAAATTTTTCTATGTTTTGTCTTGTAAGAGTAAGTAGTCTTCATAATAATTATAATATAAAGTTCATAAGAAGGCACACTACTATTGCAATTGTAATTGTAATAGTTTTCGAAATTACTGTGATAAAGTAACTTTCTATCTGCAAGTGGCAATGCTATGTATTAAGCAATAGTTCTGGGAATTTAAACAGCATATCCGGTATTATTATTAAACAATGCGCTTTCTCTGGTAATTGCTTTTAACGTGCCCGCATCAATCGCATATAGATAGAGGAAAATTACGTGAAATGTCTTAGACAATTTTACGAGTATAACACATATTATTTCTTATTTTTGAATCTAACTTATTTATTTTATCATATAAAAGAAATCATAAATGTCCCATCAATCAATAATAAATAATGATTCATACTTATTTATAGCAATACAGTTTTTAATAATGGCGTTCCGAGCGTACCAGTTGAGCATAAATGACTCCTATACTCTTAATATCAATTATGAAAAGGAAATAATAATGCAGTCTTAAAACTAAAAAAATATCGGTCAAGTGTGAATTAGACTTGCGCACCGAGGGTTCCGTACCAATATCTTGATTGTATGTCAGCGGATAGTACAAACAAGCAAACTGACATACAAATGTCTGGGCATACTATGCATTCATTTTGTGTGAAAGTAACTACAAGTCATCATGAGCTAAACGCTCATATCTCAATTATTGCATTTTATGTAATGTCGCTGCGTAAACAAAATCAACAGGGTACTCCCCGTTTAATTACTCGTTTTAATATAATAGACAATCACCATTCATTATATACAAGAAAAGTAATTAATAGCGTATAACAATAATAAATGAACTATATATATTATTTCATTCAATTAAAATAAAATAAATATTGTAGCATTTTAAATCTAAATTCATTGTTGTTACCCTTCGGGTAAAAGTCTACTCCAAAGAATTTCATTATTTTTCTGTCCTTTGTGATATTGGACCGGTTAGTTTCTGCCACTGTTACTATGTCATCTTGCCATCAGGTATATCTACCTCTAGCCTGAGTACCTAGTTGTTCCTTAGTTGCGTGTTTAACAACATGGTTCATGGTTCAACGTGCAAGTGTAAGAGGAAGTTTTAAAATATATATGTATTTAAAAGAAGATTCACCATAAAACTGTAATTCTTCACATTGAAAAAATTTGCAACGAAATATTATATCAAAAGTGAAAATTATTAAAGTTGTCATTCGGTTATCGGCTCTTGTTTGTCTACATCGCGAGAAGCCTGAAACAGCCTGTTAAATTTTAATAAAAACTTCACATGAAAAACGTTTAAAAGCTAGAGAAGGCGACAGGCCTTCGTCAAGAATATTATTGTTCCATTTAAACCAAATATAAATTTTAGTATTACTTCGTTGTTTTGCAAAGTAGAAATAGTCGCAATCTATTCATATTTGGTATATTAGGTATACTTTACGATATGAACAACTAATTTCTAAGTAAAATAAGTAAAGTAACTAAGTAAAATATTTACAAAGTTTGCGAATATTAACAAAAATTACTTGCCTTGTTATAGGAGGTTTTTGGAAAATTAATTTCTGCAAATACTTTTAAAACGAAATACATTATATTAAACATACACGCATCATCTGAATGCCTAATTTTGAACTTGTAGCTTCATTACAAATTAGTAACAGAGGCCCGTGTTGAATGTGTCAAAAATATAAATCATAAATCATGAATATTTATATTAGTTATTTGAAAATCTATTTTCATATAAACTTGACTTTCGCAAAGGTGACTGGTTACTACAAGAAAAGTGAAACTTCATAGTTTATGGACAGGCATCACTATCTTTGAATGTAAATTTTTAGATGCAAATCTTAACTTACCACTTTTGGTAGTAGCTTGCCAATATGTATCTACGAGTGGGTATATGTACACATGGTTGAATTATTATTAGCTGCATTTTTAGTATATATTCATTAAAAGAAAATATATGTAAATGCTTAAATAACGTATATGTAATATATATAAACATATACATATCTACACATAATATACTAGAACAATACCATAAAAGAAGTTCAGAGGGCTTGAAAATTTAATTTTAGGAGACTCTTAAAAATAGGTAATGATTTTGCCCTTCCGATCATTAGAGGTAAGGCATTCCGGAGTCTATACTCTGTTCCAGAGGCTGTTACTATGAAGGAATTGCTAAGAAAGGAAGAAGAATGTGAAATTTTAATAGTGAAATTTTTATCATAGCGCACAGTTCGGGTATGTGAATGCCCCAAGAATTTTTAGGTGAAATTTTAGGTATAGGAAAGCGATGCAGCAAACAATGCACAGTAAAGAAGACGGATAATATGAGTATTCCTGTGAAGACTTTAGAAATTCTTGAGTCTGGTAGATATTTTCACTAGTTTGTTATTTATTGTATTAACGGCCGCTGGTAGTTCAGATATTTTAGAATGACAATAAATTTGAAGCAGCATCTTATAACGTATGCGAGTGGATTCCACTCAACTCAAATAGATTATCTATTGACCAGGCGGTGTCATGTTGGCAAGGTAACTAACTGTAAAGTCATTCCTGGTGAAAGCTCCACGGCCCAACATCGTCTTGTTGTCATGGATTTTGTCGTTACCCCGATAAAGAAATTAGCCGAGACGCGTAAGTCTAAGATCAAGTGGTGGTTGCTGAATGGACCGATGCAGACCGACTTTCTGGCAGAGGTTAATAGTCAAAATTTATCAACTAACACCGAAACTGCTCAGGATGCTTGGGATCGAGCTCAGTCAGCAATCATTACGGCTGGTAAACATGTTCTTGGCGTTTCAAGGGGAGGACGTATTATGGACAGGGAGACATGGTGGTGGAATGACAAGGTACAAGAGGTGATTCATGATAAGAAGACTGCATTTAAGGAGTGGCAGCGTTCCAACTCTCCTGAAGACAGACTGGAGTACATAGCATTGAAACGTGCCAGCAAAAGAGCTGTAGCCAGAGCCCGCAGTGAAAGTTTATTACCTCTATATGATAAACTTGAAATACTGCTGAATACTCAGCACCCGGGTAGTTTTCCGTCTGAACCACCTCCTAACCTGCTGCTGCTCTTATTGCTCCGATAACCCTTGATGAAACTCGGAATGGTCTTCGACGCATGAAGAACGGCAAGGCGGTGAGACCTGACGATATTCCGATCGAAGCGTGGAAATCGAAAACAAAGGAAGGGGCAGTGTTCAAGATTGCGGTAGTTATAGGGGCATTAAGATTATGAGTCACACCATGAAGCTCTTTAAGCGCGTGATCGCCCTCAGGCTCCGCCGAGAGTATACTGTGTCTGAGTGTCAATATGGATTTCAGCCAGGATCAGGCACTACGGACGCCATTTTTGCGCTCAGAATTTTGATGGAGGCACACAGGGAAAAGAGGAGAGCTCTGCATGTGGCATTCTTAGACCTGCAGAAGGCCTTTGACTGTGTGCCACGTCAGTGTATCTGGTGGGCACTGCGATCCAAAGGGATCACTGAATCCTATGTTGCTATTATCAGAGACATGTACAACGAGTCTGTTTCTACAGTTAGGACCGCTGTTGGCGATACCAAACCCTTCCCAATTACAGTAGGGGTTCACCAAGGCTCAGCTCTTAGTCCACTTTTGTTTAATGTAGTGCTAGATACTGTCACGGCTCACATCCAGGACCAGCCTCCATGGCTGATGATGTATGTCGATGACATAGCACTCATTGACGAGAACCGACTGATGTTGGAGCGTAGAGTGAATGCATGGAAGAGTGCGCTTGAGAGCGGTGGTCTTAAACTGAATGTGTCAAAGACCGAGTACATGGTTTGCAGGAACCCAGACTCGAGCACCATCCGCATCGGGCCTGAGCCAGCCGTTAAGTCGGAGAAGTTGAGGTACCTTGGATTCATTATGCACGAGTCCGGAGGCATCGACTACGATGTCCACGCCCGGGTTAGCGCTGCTTGGGCCAAATGGCAGGAGGTCACTGGTGTGGTCTGCGATCGCAGAATACCGCCCAAACTCAAGGGGCTGATATACAAGAGCATGATCCGACCAGTTCTTTTATACGGCAGCGAATGTTGGCCAGCATTATCTCGGCACACTCAGGAGCTTTACGTAACGGAGATGAAGATGCTGAGGTGGATGTGTGGATTTACTCGGGCTGACCGCATACGCAACACATTCATTCGAGGTAGTCTTGGGGTCCGTGACGTAGCGGATAAGCTCCAAGAGCGTCGTCTGAGATGGTATGGCCACGTTTTGCGCCGGTCTAAGAACTACATCGGAAGAAAATGCCTTGATATGTCTGTCTGTCCTTGGAGTAAGACCCCCCGGACGCCCAAGGAAGCGATAGCTGGACGTCGTGACGCAGGACATGGACAGAGCCAATGGACTAACCACTGAGGATGCTCAAGACCGTGCAAAGTGGAGTAGATTAAGTAGGAAAGCAGATCCTGGCAATAAGCCGGGATAATGCTAAGTAGAAGAAGAAGAAGAAGAAGAATAAATTTGAAGTTCATCTGCGTAGACGTGGTGGAGAGACGTGATATGTTGGATAAACATTATTATTAATAAAAAGTGAAAATTAAAGAGGAGCCAACACGACATGCTACGGGACGCCAGCATTGACTGAGGACCAGTCTGAATACGAATCATGAATTCGAATTCGTTGACGGCGTCAATGCAAATAACTATGCAACCAGTCAATTACGTTAGGACATATGTTAAAAGAAAGTAATGTGGCAAGCATAATGTCAAAATTTATACCAAACGCGTTGCTAAAATCCAGCAACGCCAATATGTCGTCAGTTACTTTTGCAAATGATCTCGTCGTTCTATGACCAGAACGGATACCGAATTGCAAATGATTAAGTAGGTTATTTTAAGAAAGGAAATACGTAAGTTAACTTTGCACCAGGCCTGGACTTGGACTTCTAGGGCTTTGGATAAGAAGTGAAGAATGGATACCGGACGGTAGTCTCTATCACTACTAGAATTGTTATTCTTGAGTTAAGGAATTATTTGTGCTACCTTCCACGATAAAGGATTGTAGGTCAACTAAAAAATTACAATCATAAATTTTGCGGTCGTGTATAACCATTTTATATGAAATGAACAATATAAGTTTATAATGGTTTCTTTATGTAATAAATTTATAAATTTCTAATTTTTAGATTTTTTCCTTTATTTATACTGTACGTTCTCAATTTTTGTCTAAATTTCATAAGTCTAGATCAATGAAGTATACACTTATATGCATAATACATAATATATACATGCATATCAATTACAAGTTCATTGAGCATGATTTTAAAAATATACAAATTGTTGTATGAAATTAATTTTTAATTTTTTTTCTGGATTAAATTATTTCGTTTTCGTATTTCTTTCCTTTTTATTGCTTGTACTATAAGTTTAACTTATTGCCAAATTTTATAACTCGTTTTGATCGTTTTTTATAATATATAATTACCTATTAGTAGGTACACAATAGATACATAATATATCGATATTTAATTATATATTAAATCTTTTATCACATAAGTGACTACGCGTATTACTACTACAATTGTGATAGAATAAAGTGATAAAACAATTATAAAATTTAAAAAAAAATATTTTATTTGAACTGTTCACAAAAAAAAATTGAATATCATATGTAAACGTAAACCCAGTGGTAGTTTATAGGAAATATTTACATACCTGTGCAAATAAGAAATAACAAGCGAATCATTCCAGCTGCTTTCTTCAATCACAAACATTAATGTCACAAAAGGGGTAAAACGAAATTTCCTAGCATTAAGTAAAATTTTGTGAAACTTTAGACGAGTTGAATCACTCATTTTGAAGCTAAATCTAATTGGTGGACCGACATCGAGTACTCCAACATTTTCACTGACAGTCCGAAGCAAAGTTAGAATTTAAATTTTCATAGCGGTATATCACGTCAAGAAGCATTAGGATTCATAGAACGCAACAATGTCTCGACCATCGATCATATTAATCAAATGTTCCCATTAAGCATCCACCGTGAGTGAAGGTTTCTTAGGAAACGACACGGTAAAATGCTTTGCATCGAATTTCTTAATTTAACGTCTTCTGGTTTTAAAAATATAAAAACTAAATAAATATATCTCGAACAGATTAATTAAAATAAATACTTATAAACACAAGAATATTTAATGAGCACTCTGCCGAATTATAACAATATATCTAAATATTGTACATAAGTATGTACATGTATACTAGCTGTGTCCCCAACTTCGTCTGTGTGGGAAAGTAAATTTAAAGATTTCAATACAATTATGACAAATCATTATGGGACAAAGCCTGTAACTATTAGTAAGCCATCATAAATTTCAAGTTTATCAAAATATACGCATAGGTATTCGCTCTTCCACACGTGGTAGTGTCCTCGCGTGTCGATTCAAATCCTAATTATGTTTAATATTATTCTAATATTGGTAAAAGATTGGTGATACTTAACTTACGTTGGAGGTATAAAAATATACCTATACCTATATATATTATTTTTTTTTATTTATCATTATACAATTTATTATCATAAGTCTCTATTTATACTTATATTGATAACTAGTGTTATTTTTTATTATTTAAAAAAAAATTATAATGTTTTTTATTTATCAACTGATTGAAATAAAATAAACACCAAATGTTGGTATACCAAAATATAATAGTGAAAACTGCATTTAGATCGGTTCGTTCGAGCATGCGTTTGAATATTTTTTAATTTTTGTAAACAATGAAAGGAAATCTTTTTATTTGAAACTATTCACATTTACAATTTGTTGGTTAGGCGTACCGATATTATACTCAAATATTTTTATTATAAGCAATTGACGCCATATTGAATGAAATATAAAACAGAATCGGCTTAAACAACACGGAATTGTGTATTTTTAATTACCTATTGAAATTTTTTAAATACAATATTTTAAATCTAGATTTACACACATATACACAGAATGCAAGCATTACTCAGAATGCAAGCATTACTCAGAATGCAAGTATGGTATGTATGCTGTCAAACTTTCAATACAACTTAAACTATATGAGTAAATGTTACTTTTGCTTCTTCGGTTGACTTTGTGAACTGATCTTAATTTTACTTATAGATTGTCGTTTCAAATTGCTCTTGGTTACCAATTTTTTTTGTAATAGAAAATAAAATAATAGAAGCCTGAAAAAAGTAAAATTAAATATTTTAAAAGCTAATGCTTCTAAATTATTTTTATAGGCTGGTAATTGTGAATATTATGATCAAAATTATAATGAAAGTATTTTATTTCGTTTATTATTTTACAGTTTCAGTATTGAAATAACAAAATGGAATCTGTGGCTATGTAAAGGAGGCTAAGTTCATTTTTGTTGAAACTTAATTGAAATAATTCACAAAGTTTAAATCTAACCTATAAGTCTGATCATCAATTAATTTCATTAAAATTTTCCTCGAACGAATCGAACATTTTAATATCGATTATCGATCACCCGCTCTGGACTCGAGTTTCGTTTTTGTCAAAACAAGTTTGAAGTTTCTATGAGTACTAAAAAGTGATAATAATTTGGCGCGTAGCTCCTAAGCATTGACATTAAATACCAATTCGGTTCAATAAAAATAATACCGTACATCTCTTCTATAATTGATATAAAGCTTAATAAAATAATATGGCTGCAGTGGACAGTGCTAAAATACTGCAATTTTTAGAATTAGTTGGGCGTCTTAAGGTTTGGAAATTATGATATATAATTGTTTTTGTGAATTAAATATAATATAAAGAGATACTTAAATTGCTTATTCCTTTTATTAAACTACATACATACAGCATGAAAAACGAACCGGCTGGGTAATATGTGACATTAACAACTGCGAATCTATAGCGGGCCATATGTACCGCATGGGCATGATTACTTTTTTGCTAACTGATGAAACCAACCCAACAAAACTAGATCGTTTTCGATGCTTACAAATAGGTAACTGTTCTGTTTTATTACTATACCCGAGAAAAGATTATCTTTAAATTCCGTCCTTGAATATTTTAAATATCGTATATTATTTTCCCAGCTTTAGTCCACGATCTAGCAGAATGTATTGTGGGGGATTTAACACCACACTGTGGAGTCTCTCCGGAAGAGAAACATAGAAGAGAGGATGAAGCAATGAAAACAATTGCAGAGCTCACTGGCATTGCTGGTGATAGAATGTATGAGCTTTACAAGGTATGCCACTTACAAAATAAAAAAAATATTTGCTATATAATTAATATGTAGTTATGTGAAGAAAATTGTTCAAACTACATTTAATTTAATTTACATGTGTCTTTTGTTATAAAAACATGTAAATTTAGCAAACTAAATAATCTGATGCATATTAATCAATTGCAGGAATATGAAAATCAAAGTTCTCCTGAAGCCAAATTTGCTAAAGACTTAGACCGATATGATATGGTCCTCCAGGCATTCGAATATGAGAAACGTGAGAAAGCACCAAAAAAGTTAGAAGAGTTCTTCAGAGCCTGTTATGGTAAATTTGACCATCCATTTATTCAAGATTTAGCAAAAGAACTTTACAGACAACGTAAGGAATTTGAGGAAAAATCACTTCTTAACGGTACGTAAGCAGTAAATAAGTTTTATGGCAGTATACATACTGCCAAAACAGTAAATATGTTCTGTGGCAGAATACCTACTGCTACAAAACAATGTGGCAATATAAAGTGATTTTTATTCTTTAATATGCAAGAACCTGAAGATATGTGAGCTCAGCTCTGTATTTTTTTTATAACCATAAGAATAAACCAAATTTCATTAGTTACTATTGTTTGTAGAAAGAGTAATTTTTTTTTTGTTTTTTTTTTATTAATTATTTATTTTTACAATAACAATAATTATTGCCAAAAAAAAAGGAAAATTACTGTCTTAAAATAAGTTTTACTACTATTTATATATTTTTATTTTATTAAAGTTAATTTTTCATAAATGTGATTTAAAGTTTATTTAAAAATATGTTTATTTTATTTACTTGAATGCTAAGAGGTTGTTTTCATTTATTGTATGGTATATATATTTAAAAACCTTTTCATGGAGACAATATATTTTACATTATAAGTATTGTATCAAAAGCTATGTTATATACTTTTTAGAATTTATGCATTGGAAAATTTGTTAAAACAGACTTATAGATGTAACAGTATGTTACTTAATATGTTACAAAAATATTTGAATATTAAAATCTAATTTGTAGACTTTAATTTTTTTTATTGTGATAATTTTATTACTGAATATTCATCAGTATTGTGAGTAAAGATGGACAAGGTCTTGTCAAAGTTAGTAGTGCTTCATTAGATGATTTGTTGTTCAATAATTACCTACTTAGTTATCATTCATAACTAACATTATCCTTTAATAATTTTAAGAACAGCGTGCAACAGAAGTACATAAAACAAATTTTTAGTTTAAGAGAAAATGAATATATAATTTAGTTTTGTTATAATTTTATATTAAGAATATGTGTAACATGCTATTTCTTATAAGAATAAGAAAGCAATTCAAAGCATATACCATCACATTGTATAATAAAAACATTATATTACATTTAAATCTGTAATTAATACTTTTATTTTTTGTTTTATTTATGTTACAAAATGACATGGTTTGATGATAATTGTGGTATGTGGTAAGACAGAATGCAGCTTTGAATTTAGAAAACTGAAGCAATATTTCTGAATCATTGAAAAATTATGAAGTTGTCAATGTATCGTAGAATCTCTGCAAACCTCTGCTCTCGAATGTTGCAACTTACCATGTTTACCTATCATGTTTTTTTTTATATATTTAATACACCTTCCACGAACTTTTATTGTCATATAACTAAGATGCACACAAACAAGAAAAAGCCACTTTTTTTACATATTTAACAATTAGGTATTTGAGGGAATTTATTATTATTATTCAACAGAATAGATTATCCCATATTTACAATACTACATTACATGTTATAGTATTATTATATTTAACTATCTCATAAGTTAGCATCTTGTAAATTGTAAGTCAAAATCAATACACAGTCAAGGTTCTTAGTAACAGACAAGGTAGTAGGGGATTATATATTTCTATCATATTCACTTTAGATGCAAAGATTTTGTTAACATTTGATGTCTCAATTAAATATAAAAAGAACAATGGTCCTGAAAGTTACCTATTTATTGCTCACTTCAGTTATCAATTGAGTTTAGGAAGGAATTCGTTTTTCTACCTAATTAGTTCAAATTATCATTGGGATATCAATAATTTATAAATTATTCTCAAATTAATTAATAACTATAATATATCTCTAAGAAACCCTATCCCTGATAATGGAAAATAAAACATCGTTATGGCTATTTAATATACATATGTGTGGCCATATCGTCATCAAATCGGTAACAACAAAAACAACAAACAATGTCAAGTTATTTTTAAAGTTTATTCTTTTATAAAAATGGGTAATTGAATAGTATACATACAAATCTATTCAGTCAAATGAAGACTTCATAAATGCTAAGATATTTCAAATTACAATGGCTGACACCAACCACTATAATAATTCAGATCCAAAGAATCCAAGCTTACTTTACATAGTTTACATGAACATTTAACAACAAAGAAAACACTATGAATATTGGGAAATTTATTATTCATAAGGCAGATTTAACTTCTTAATCAGGAATACTTTACACTAATTAGTTATGCACAGTAAACCAACTGAAGTGTTAACTCATTGTTCATAAATATCAACCGTCAAAGATAGTATTTCAATTAATTAACAGCTTGTTTTTGATTCACTGTTTCTTGTTCTTCCTTTCTTCGTTGTTTCTCTCGCATTAATTCAGCATCCCTGAAATAGGTAAAATTAAATTTAAGTAATATTATCATTTCATTCACACCATGACAGCCCTAGGCCACCATAATATAAAAAATGAACTACCTTACCAGTTCCATGAACACTTATAAAACTAAATACTTCAGTAAGAAAAAAAGAAGTTTTATATTTGGAAATCAAACACTGTACCTATGTTTTCTTTCAGAGAGAGACATGCCTGTTTTTTCACTGGCATTCTTCTTTTTTTGCATTTCTTGCTGCTTTTTCTGATTTTTAGCTCGGGCTAAATCTCTCTGGTTTCCACCTAGAAGAAGATATAAATTCACATTACCTTCTAATCTTTGTTTTAAAATATTTTAGATCAAGGTCTAATATCATCATTTTACATTAGGATATTTACATTACATCACAACAAATAATGACAAACATTGGTAATTGGATATTCCATACATTTTTTTAATAATTTTATTCCATATATTTTATAAAAAAATTATTCATGATGTACCATCATACAATAAAGTGTACATTTAAATTTATAACTCATCATGACATGATCTAGAACATTCCTTGGAATGTGTCATGTTATTTGGCAAGAATATTAACAATAGACCATTTTTTATAGCTGTATCAATAAGATACAGAAGCTTAAATTAGTAGTATAGTATATTTAGATACCTTATTTATTATGTACTTACGGGTCATCGTGGTTGGAGTATAACAAACAACTAGGTAAATATATTAAATCAAATTTAAATACTGAATACAAAGTTACGGACGATACGCTGGTCCGGCCGAAACCTAGGACAACGCACCGCCCTCCTTTTTTCCAATATGAAAGTAAATTTGGAAGCAACTAAAAGATAAGATTAGCCTTTCTATACAATGCTTCAAACTTTACCAGCTGGCCATATTGCCATCGCCATAGACAATTCAACTTATTTAAACTAAAAGTACAATAGGTTAAAAAAGCTACATATTGAACCCATTCACGTAACGCTTTATTTTGTTTGTAATAAATAAATGATTATCAATAAACAAAATGAAAAAAATACTCTGATTTATTATGTTATTAAAATATAGTTAACGAAATAGTAACTTCAAAGCTGTAGTCACAACTTCGTTTTTGTGAACTTTATAAGATCGTAAAATCTCGTGTATTTTTCCGTTTGCGCTAAAATATCAAAAAATCTCCGCTGACATATAAATTTATAGTCTTTTATATTTTTTATTGATCTCGATGTAATTTATTTTATAACAATATATAACACTGGTTTAGTCTTACATCATGTTGCACCGTGAATAGTTTTTTAGAAATAAATTTATGTAAAGCCTATTTAGATATCTAGATATCTAGTAGTGTCCACTAGTCTACGGTAGATTGTACCTGTCAAAAATAAAAATGTCGGTCAATGCACAAGTGCATCTTAGCAAAAATGAAAATAATAAAAAAAGTGATAAAGCTTTAAAACCCTTGTTTCCCAAACAAGCAGAGTGTTCATATGTATCTTGTTATTGGTGAGTATAAGCATTAGCTTTTTTTTCATAATTTTATAATCACGACAGTTTGCTAATGGGTTATATTTTGCTTTGTTTCCTATTTTTACTGCACTGCAGTGAAGAGAACGTCTGGAAACTATGTCAAGATGTATCATCTCGGGTACCTGGAGAAGTGGAGAAATGCTACGTGGTTTTCATTTCAAATCCTTGCCGCACTGTCCCTTTATGGAAACAAAGGGCTGGGCGCGAGGAAGATCGTCTAGTAATTTGGGTGTGTTCTGCTAATATGTTAATGTTTCGTTAATATCTAGTCAATTTAATATCTAAGTAATTTGATAATGTCTTAACCAAATTTATTTTATGATGAACATTGAATTTATAAATATAAATATTGTGGATTTGTAAGTTTTATACAACGTCAAATATTACATAGATGTAGTTACCTTTTGTATTACGAAATTATTTTCGGTAAAAATATATATTTCGAACTTTTAATATATTCATATAGAAAGTTTTACCTTTAAAAGTGCTCATAACACAATTTTTTTCTCGCTGCTATTCTTAACTTTACATTATTTCTAATCCTTAAATATAATATTTTGATTATATTACTAATTCTATAATTTTATTTTTTCAGGACTATCATGTGATATTTCTTTATTCTATAGATTGTAAAACTTGCCTTGTATATGATCTGGACTCAGAACTTCCATTTCCAACATTCTTCCATAAATATGTAACAGAAACTTTTCGTACAGATCAAGTATTGAAATCTGATTTCCACAGGTAAACTTACATTTTATAGTGAATTATATGTTATGAAAATACAATTAAGTGAAATTAATTCATGTAACTCTTTATTTCTAGATTCTTCCGTGTAGTTCCAGCAAAGCAATTTTTGCAGCATTTTGCATCTGATAGACGTCATATGAAGAGGCCTGATGGCTCTTGGATCAAACCACCACCCCCTTATGCTGCTATTTGTACCACATGTGAGTATACAATTTAAATACAATAAACATTTAAAATTATTGTATTTAAATTTTAATGTGTCAGTATCTGTCAAGTATGAAACATGAAGTCCTTTGGCCATTAGACTAAAGCTGTAAAAGTACTTATAACAAATGTCAGTGTGTAATGAAACATTACTAATGAATATATCACATAAAATAAGATTATTAAAATCATTTTCTATATATAAGTTTTTAATGGAAATATCTGTGTGATAAACAATTATCAAATATCCCAAGTTGCATATAAAATGAATATATATATATATATATATATATATATATTTTTTTTTTTTTTTTTTGTAAAATTAAAAAAGATAATTCGATGTGATATTTAATCACTAGTGTTTAATTTATTAAATGTTTTTCAATAACTTGATATTTATTATTGGTAATACAAAATAAATAAGTCTTCCAATGTATTATAAACTATGAAAAAAATATATACTAAAAGATTTAATAAAACTTTTATCATTATTTAATTTCAGCATCAACTCACAACCTAGATGAGTATATCAATATGGATTCAGAGTTGGGTCCAGGACAAGTTTTTAATTTAATTGATTTTGTACAACGTTTTTATAAAATTGAAAAGTAGTCTGTTAATATGAGACTTAGATAGTAAAATAAAATATATATGTATGTTATTGCAATCTTGCTGATTTTTTAAGGTTTTTATATGTAGATTTTGATTGAATAGTCTATATTTTAAGTTCTTATAGAATTTATTTTTAAAATCTGGTGGATTTATATTATTTTATTTAAAATATTCACAGAACACATAAATAATACATTTTCTCTGTTCTATATTAGTACTACAATTACAATATTAATAGCACTGTTAGAACATCCACTTGTATAAAATACAATTTAGCACAAAAAAAAATTCAAACACTATCTTCTCTTATTTATATGATTTTTTCTGTACTATATTAATATACTTACACATTATTTCTAATAAACCGACAGTAAGGTTAACTTAGGATAATATTATATTATTTAATTGTAAATGAAATTACAAATATTTGACATTTTATTGGAACTGATGCTTAGTTAAAAATTTTATTATAAATATTCCATGAATATAAAAAAAATTATATTATATTTTTTCACTAAATAGGTTTTGCTGATTATAAAAATGTACAATTATAATTCCAAGTGATTACCAAAGTACAATGTTAATCATAAATTTCGTAAACTTTCACTCGAAACAATGTAACATTATGTATAAATATCTTATAATAATTTAGGCCAAATATATTTATATATATAATTTCTATACCTATATTTTAATTTACAAACATAATTTAAGAGAATAATATGTTGAACCGTGAAGGTAAAGTGGTGGATGGTTTGTAAATAAACAAACTTATATACAAAAAGTTTTGAAAGTTTATGAAATTAAAGAATATTTTTGCTTAAATTTATTGATACTATTGTTACAAGATCTCAATTTATATTAATGTTGATTACGGTTGCCATTTATTTATCTTGTGTTTGTGGAATGAAGCTTTAAGGTTAGGTAACCTGTTAGTGTGATTTTGAAGTTAATTCTAAGATATGTAGTGCTTGTTTAATATTAAATAACTGTTTTGATGTCTGATTAATTACATACATATTAGTATATTATATTGCTAAATAACGCCACAGATAAATTGATTTCACTTAATATGTATATACATTTGAAAACAATAGAAAATGTAACAGGTAACTGTACTAATAATGGTGAATTTCTTTCTCATATAGAAAATTTTAACATTACTGCAATACTATATAATTGACCTCACGAATACAGGTTTCAACACGCAAGTATCATTTAAAATTATTGACATGTTATGGTCCTATTACGGATATCTAATCAAATAAGAACACGCGACACGTGTTGGTCCCATGATTGGTAATTTTTTTTTTTTTGTAATTGTAATTTAATTTATAAATAATCACAATTTTTCTAGTGATTTCTGGAAGAAAAGGAAATAAAAACGGTATTTAAAGGGTTATCTTTAAATATTATTTTAAATAGGCTAATAGCCAGTAATAAGTAGGTGCTTGCTCATTTTCTGATTTTATCAAGTAGCGTGCACGAGAATTAAAACGCTAAGTCCGAACATGAACGTTGAACAATATTTTTTTTGTATATATGTAGGTACCGTATGTAAGGTATGTAATTACATTTGCTTTAATATTTTAACATAGAGAGATATAAAAAAATCAATGGCAGATGGAAATAGTATTCGTTTTGTCTGTGGCGATATATATAAGATTCATTTTTAATGTGTGATATATTTAGGTAATTTTATTATAGAGTATATGATCGCGAAGTAGCTTTTGTATGTTGTTAAATCTATTTAAAGTTTTTTATCAACTTTTATACACTCTTTTATCCTTCCCTAAGCACTCTAGTTGTGTAAGTATAATAATTATGCTATATTCGTCGCGTTTGTTATTATGGTTACGATATATACCTATATATAATATTTGTTACATGTTATTTATTTTGTAAGTTGTCCTTCCACATGTTCTCTTTTATGTTGTAAGGCCTGCTCTGAGACAATTTTATAACAAAGTTAGTAACTATTTCAAACTTTCTTCATATTGCACAGTAGAAAATTATGGTTAGACCTATATATAATGTTAATTATTTAGTTAACCTTATGACATTGCATAAGAGCTTTTATGCATTTCTAACTGAATATCTGAAATTCACAGAATTTAAATTTTATACATTTATAATACAGAAGCAGACATCTGGAATCTATTATTACCTCTTGTCATGCCTTTAACTTATAATTTAAGTTTTTAAATACTATTATAAAGTTTACTTAATTAAGTATAAAATATACGAAATAAGATACCGAAGCACCAAATACCTAATTATAATATATTTAATTTTATTATTGTAACTATATTATTAATATTAATGATTTATATATTAATTTAAATGTATATTTTTATCAGGGTTTTTATCTGTGTTCAAAAACTAGTCAATATTTAAGCGTTTCTTTGTTAATCAAATTATAATCCAAGTTTACTATTGAAGTGCTTTGTAGATTATAATATAGCTACGATCGCAGCTGTTTTAAATTCCGATTCTATTTATATAAGTGATTTTCTAGTCATCTGTCACTTTCTCTAATTACTAACTATATTAAGGATTTTTCATTCGAGGCGTAGCTAGAATCAAAATGGGACCAAACTGAGTAATTGAGAAAGGATGAACACGGCTATTAAACTATAATAACACGTGGGGGCTGTGTTTACGTCCCACTGGTTACGCCTTACTCTTTAACTATTACTATTTATTGTACTTATATTTACGAAACACATTTAAATCGATACCTTCCTTCGAAGCCTTTAAATTTTCTATTTATTGACTGACAGCCTATAAGGATTATAATTATATTGCTTGTGCTTTTATTGTAACAAGTTGTAACTTTTTTAATTCATGCTAGAATAAATATGTCACATGCAATGTTGCCTTTTATTTGATCCTTTTTTTATTTGTTTTTGTTAGATTAATTTCTTGATTAATAAGTATTGCTTAAATATTTATACAAGCTCATACTATTAGTTATTAAAAAAATAAATGCCCATTTTTCCTTTAAAGATTTTATGTTAAAATTACTTGATAAATGTAACTTGCGGAACAATGGTTTCAAAATGAAAAGATTGATATGACAGTTTATAATTTTATTGAGCTAAGTACAACTATGGTAATGGTAAGTATGCTAATGTATGTATTTTTTTTATTTATTTTGTTAATATTTCAGCACCATCTTCAGTTATCAATACTGTATGTTCAGCTTGTGCAGCTCTAGCACCATCCTCGGTAACGGCGGTCCAGCCATCATTCAATATCACTGTCATTTCATTACCATGAGATAGTACCGGTTCTATTGTAAATGTCATACCAGCTTTCATAAGTCCTGGGTACCGGTTTACTGAAATGGAAATATTTAAATAAGTAATTTGTATGCTTGAAAATGTGGCAATGTTGAAAATTCACATTGATACAAATTAAAGCTGTCCCTTTGCAATATGCAAGGGCAAACTGAAAATGTTATAAAAATAAAGTAAAAAATTAAGGTATTATCCCTATTGCTCGTTGAGGTTTCAAACATATTTTTTATATTAGTAATTAAAGGTGGTCTTGATTTATATTGAATAATGGTGCCATAGCCAAACTGATTTTATATAGTTGTCATAAAAGAAAGCATCAAGTATTTCAGTATAGTGATTTAAAATTATATTTACTTACATGTGTGAAATATATCAGGTGGTCCATGAAAGTATTTACCTATACCATGTCCAATAAAAGCTGGTAAAACAGTAAGTTTATGTCTTTTTGCTACTCTATATATTCTCAAGCCTATATCGCAAAATGGTACTCCAGGGCCACATATTTCTATAGCCTATAAAAAGATATTAACATAGTTTAATATTACAGGGTACTAACATCATTTTACTCACAAAGATAGAAGATTCAGATGTCAATAGTATGTTTCATTACCTGATTAAGGCATTCTTCAGTGACATTTACAAGTTGCAAGCCTTTGTCATCAACATCTCCTACTAAAAATGTTTTTGAACAATCTCCATGGTAGCCTTTGTAAAACACCTGAAATTATTTTTGAGCATGATATAATTTTTCTTCTTTTTTTATTATTAAATATCTCATTGTTATTATAAACTCATTATTTTACTATCAAATCATTCTTACCGTTATATCAACATTAACAATGTCTCCATTTTGCAAAGTTCTAAGATCTGGTATTCCATGAACAGCTACATTGTTTACAGATGTACACACACTCTTTGGAAATCCCTTATAAAGTAAAGGTGAAGGATATGCTTGTGCTTCTATGGTTAAGCTATGCACTAGTTCATCTATTTCATCTGTTGTCACACCTGGCTAAGATTTAGTATTTAAAGTTAGATAAATATTAAATAAAATATCTCATTTTTTTGCATATTTCAAGTAACTATATTTTTACCTGTACAAATGGACCAACTGCATTTAATATATTAGCTGCCAAGTTGCAGCTGCATTTCATTCCTTTAATTTGCTCATCATCTTTGATTTCCGGTTGTTTTCTTACATATAATGGTCTTCCTGACACATAGTCAGGTCTTTCTATATGTTTAGGGACTAATCGGCTTGGAGTAGTTTCAACTGGTAGTACCTTATCATAAACGCCGAAACGTTTTCTACAATAATTTTCGTATGAATACCATTCACTTGATAAGCAATAAGACAGTACATTTTTATTTACTTGAATTAGTACAGAAAATTACTTACAATAACTGATTTTGCACCCGAGGGTTTAAAACTTTAGGAATTCTCATCTCTTCTTTAAATTAATTATTAATTAAAAAATGTACTATTGAAATTGATAATTTAAATTGGTAGCATCCAAATTATCCAAACTTAGCTGATCATTCATTTGAAGTAGCAAAAGGTTAAAATAAGCTTACATATTCGTCCTCCAAAATCTCCCTATAGACCGAAAGACTTTTCGCGGAATTACCATTTTTAGTAAAAAATAAATATCATATTTTTATATCATTTTTAAAATAATAAAAAAATCTAATTGAAATTAAAAAAAATTATGTAAACTGTCTTGACATTCTATAAAGTTTTGACATTTGCTATTGTTTTATTTTTTTTTCAAAAAATAGTCGCCTTACATATAATTTTGGAAGTGAACAGAAACGAAATACAATAAAATGTTAACGAGTTTCTTTGCTTAAATGCTGTATAATAATATCATTTTTCTACATTGCTTAGGTTTAAATTAAATTTCACCTTTAATTAAATAAATTATAAATTATTGCACATCACCATAATCTATATTTTTTTTAATTTTGAACAGATAAAGTGTACAATTTTATTTTGTTTGAAAATAAACCAAGCATGCCTATATGTCAGGAAAAACAAATACAAATCGTAATTATTTTATCTGTCATTAAATTGTCTTAACTATTTGCCGGTCCATTCAAGCTAATACTGTTTGTTTGTACTTTGTGTTGACTATATAATTATTAAAGAATACCATTGACAAACATAAAAAAAATACAATAAATAATGTCTCAAAGTAAGTATTTATACAACTTAAAAATTAATGAGTAATATATCATTTAAATAACATCAATGTACAAATATACTATTTCAGATTCTGAAAAACCTTTACCATCTCAAGATGTTGCTGATCCTACGGGGCCGGCTGCCCGAAAAGGCGTTTTGATTTCTTTTAGAACTGGAAAAACTATGGAGATACCCGAAAAAGACATTGTTAGTAAATATAACCTGCAAGAAAATAACAGTACTCAAATATAACCCACATTATTATTAGGATTACTTACATTGTTTTTTTTTTCATTTTCAGTTGGGAAGGTGTAGATTTGTAGGAGAATTTGAAAAGCTTAATCGTATTGGAGAAGGTACCTATGGTATAGTATGTAAGTATTTCCTTACTTAGCTGTATACTTCTGTTTAATATACAAGAGATAACTCTGAAACTATTGTTGCAGATAGAGCAAAAGATAAATTAAATGGCAACATAGTAGCTTTAAAGAAAGTTAGGATGGATGTCGAAAAAGATGGATTGCCTTTGAGTGGTTTGAGGGAAATACAAGTATTAATGTCTTGTCGGAATGAAAATATTGTACAACTAAAAGAAGTGCTTGTAGGAAGGTCATTGGAAAGGTAAAAATATATTGGTATTTTGATATTTTTATTTTAGTCTTTGTATTGTTTTAAGTACATTATTTATGAATCATTAATCATTTTAGCATATTTCTCTCAATGGAATACTGCGAGCAAGATTTGGCATCTTTACTGGATAATATGTCTTCACCATTTACTGAATCCCAAGTGAAATGCCTAATGCTCCAAGTTTTAAAAGGGCTGAAGTACCTACATTCAAACTTCATAGTACATAGGGATCTAAAAGTGTCCAACTTGCTATTAACAGATAAAGGATGTGTTAAAATAGGTAATATTTTATATTGTAACATGACGCACATTAAAAGTTATTTACAGGCTGTTTGAATCCATAGTTTGTTACAGAAAGTTTAATCGGAGTTGCCCTAATACTTTACAAATTTATTGTAAATCATATTAAATACGCTTTTATGTGTTTTCAAAATTACATTTATTAATTTTATTTTTATTAAGTATTTAGAGAAAAGTAAATTATATAAAAAGAATCTGGTGCATTTCAAATTTACAGATTTGATGCTAGATACTACATTTGATTTGATTTAATTTTAGCTGACTTCGGATTAGCACGATGGCTGGGTGCACCAGCACGCAGTGCAACACCTAGGGTAGTCACATTATGGTACAGAGCACCTGAATTACTGCTGCAATCCCCAAAACAAACACCAGCACTAGATATGTGGGCCGCAGGATGCATACTTGGAGAACTATTGGCCAACAAACCCTTGCTCCCTGGCTGGACTGAAATAGAACAATTGGAACTTATTGTTGATTTACTTGGTGAGTGTAACTTGACCAATGAAATACACTCAGTGACAAACAACTTGCATATTGTGGTCATTCTATGATGCCTTTTGCCATAAATTTGTTTTTAACCTTGTTCTTATCATTTGATCACTTTGATAGGAACTGTTTCTGCTTTCATTGTTTTACCACCTTACAAACTTTGTATGGTACATTTTATTATATTTGATTTATTCCATTCAATGTCTGGTATGTCTTGACATGAGTCTTGACTCAGCATACTTTTGACTCTTCAGACACACATCTGTCTTCACATCCACATGCCTCTATAGAAAACCTTCTGAAAAAAATCCTAAAAGTTAATCATTAAGTTTTCATATCTTTCTTTCTATGACTTATTGTGCTTCATCTTAATCAGTGTTTTTATATGAGGTTTTTGTAGGTTACACTCTTTCTCATATTTTTATCCTTTTTAGTGGCATTATGATCCTGCCATTTTTTTGTTCTATGGCATTCGTCAATTTGTCATATCACAATTTATTATTCTTTTACTTGCTTATATTTACAAATAAACACTCTAAATATATATAATTTAAAACACATTGTCATTACGTTAACTCTACTTATTTTTAATCGGTCGGTTCCGCGCTACCCGCATCTAGTAGCTTCCGGCGACCTTGTTCAAATCGTCGGTCCACCTAGTAGGGGGGCCTGCCCACCGAGCGTCGTCCAGTTCGTGGCCGCCACTCAAGCAGCTTTCTGCCCCAACAGCCATCGGTTCTCTTCGCTATGTGTCCTACTCATTGCCACTTCAGCGAGAAATACCATACCATAGAGAAATACCAAGCATTGCTCTTTCCATTGCACGCTGTGTGACCTTGAGCTTTTTTATGAGACACAGTTAGCGGCCACGTCTCGCTGGTCATCACTGGCAACACACACTGGTCAAAGACTTATAACGGTAATTTGGATACGAAATTATTTTGTAGTTTCCCGAATGCTGCCCATCCGAGCTGGATTCGACGAGAGATCTCTTTCTCGAAGTTAGACTTACCTAGCTGGACTGCTTGTCCCAGGTATACGAAGTCGTCAACAACTTCAAGTGTAGTGTTCCCAATATTGACTGGAGCAGGTACAACATGAATGTTTAACATAATTTTATGTTTTTTCCATGTTAATCTTAAGACCTACTCTTTGGAAAACACTATTGAGATCTTCGAGCATTGTGTTCAGGTCTTCCATGGTCTCAGCTAGTAATACTATATTATCGGCAAAACGAAAGTGTGTAAGGTTCTCGCCGTTGATGTTTATGCCGTATCTGTTCCAATCCAGAAGCTTTAAAATATCCTTAAACGCGTCAGTGAACAGTTTCAGAGAAATACATCTTCCTGTCTCACACCGCGCTGTAGTTCGATAGTATTAGAGCTCTGGTTCTGTAATCGAACCGACATAGTGGCGTTTTCGTATAGATACCTTAACACTTCGATGTACCTGGCAGTAGTATACTTGGTATCTTTGGAGAGACTGGAGCACTGCCCAAGTCTCGATTGAATCAAAGGCTTTCTCATAGTCCACGAACGCCAAGCAAAGTGGCAAGTTATACTCTTCGTACTTCTGTATAATTTGCCGCAGCATACGAATGTGATCTATGGTGCTATACCCTTTTCGGAAACCGGCTTGTTTGACGACTTCCAACCTCTCGAAGGTTGGAAGTCGTCAAACCTGCTGGCGAGACGATTAGTGATGATTCTTGAAAACAACTTGTAAACATGGCCCAAAAATGAGATTGGTCTATAGTTCATTCAAAGAATTTTATCACCCTTTTTGAAAAACAGAACAACCTCACCTTCACTCCATGCTTTCGGCGTTTTCCCTTCAAAATGACGGAATTAAAGAGGTTTTGGAGGACTTTAAGTATCGGCCTGCCGCCCGCTCTCAGAAGAACATACTCTTAATATTTTATTATTTTATGAAAATTAAGTAACATTTAAATTATTTACAGGCACACCATCAGATGCAATTTGGCCTGAATTTAGTTCATTGCCAGCATTACAAAACTTTACGTTGAAGCAACAGCCCTACAATAATTTAAAACAAAAGTTCCCATGGCTCTCTGCAGCTGGCCTCCGTCTTCTGAACTTCTTGTTCATGTATGACCCTAACAAGAGAGCTACAGCTGAAGAATGTTTACAGAGCTCTTATTTCAAGGAGCAACCTTTGCGTAAGTTAATCATTGTAGTTCACTTGGAAAGGTTTGCTTGATTGCTTAAATTTAAAATAACTAACTTGACCAATCTGAATATTTAAAAATTAAAAGGAAGTTAGGTTAGGCTTTCTGTTGATTTGATTATAAAATTACCCTATATATGAATTGAAAAATAAGAGTGAAGACATTACAAGTATGACACAATGAGTTTTAAAAGAGTATTTACATAAAATATAATTATAAAATCTTTCAATGGTAGGACCTTGACTTTAAATATATTTTAACTGTAATTCATATTTTAATATTTCTTTCTAGCCTGTGATCCAAAATTGATGCCCAGCTTTCCTCAACATAGAAATATGAAAGGACAGCAAAAAAGCTCCCAATCAAATCAGTTAAACATTCCGCTATCTAACTTGAACACTGGAGCAAATGACCAGACCAATAACTTACCAGCCATTTCTGATCTGCTCGGTTCTTTGGTTAAAAAACGCAGATTGGAATAATTTTTACATATTGTATATTATTTTAGTGTTTATGACAAAATAAGTTTTAATTACTAGTACTTTTTATAGACTAAGTAGTCTTGAAAATAAGTGACAATATATTATAATGTGTAAAATTGGTGTGTTCATAGACTTTGTCAAGTTTATTCCTTAAATAAAAAATATGAAGACGATACTTTTTTTTTCATTTAAACCATTTTTATTTTTTTTATTTTGATTGGAACAGTGGAGAAAATTGCTGTAACAATAACAATAAACGTTCGAATTCTTACTATTCTTTTACTAAAATTAGCATGTAAGATTTCACATAAATTCTTATTAAAATATCTACTGCGTTTATTTTTAATGGACATCATTTTTATAAGAAAAAACCGATTACAATTTTTTTACTATTTGACTCATTTCCTTAATCTGTTGAAGCATCTTCGTCTCCTGACAGTCCCATTGCTTGTCGAAATTTTTGATACTTTTGTAAAGTTAATGTGTCATTGCTTTTGGCTTTTACTTTTTCCTTCTGAGAACAATTTTTAACATTTATATGCCTAGTATAAAAACAACAACGAAATATATACTATATAGATGTCTAATCTTATTGGCTCCAGACGTTCAAGATTCGCAATCACGAACTTTGTTTTTTCTTCACACTCTATACATTTTTTGTAGAGGGTAACATTACAATTTGTAGGGGTGGATGAATTATCATTTACAAACTTATCTACTTTATTTGAAATGTAGTGAAATTGATTTAAAAAAAATATGGCTCACTATTTCTTTCTCCTGTTTCTCTATGCTTCTTAAAATACGTGCACATTGAGAACAAAGTATAAGATCTTCCATGCGATTAATAGTTTTCTTCCGATGATGGTGTTTCAGTCTGGAAAATTTTGGCGCCAGTCATACAAATGAAAAAAGTAATGTTTTATTTTATATATATTAATATATGAATTTTGACTTTTTTAGGCAGATAAAAAACAATGTGAGTATTATGGGGAAACTCAAGCTCATCCAGTAAATTAAAAAAAACATTTACATGTACAGGTTGGCGTTGCCTCCTCTCTGGCTACAACCACTAGGGATAAAGCATGGAACTAAAAAAAAATAAAAGGCTAGAAAAGTCAAGTCAAGTCAAAAGTCAAAATCTTACATCTTTCCACAATAATCACATTGAAACTTTTCAGAACGATGCGTTATTATGTGCCATCCTAGTTCTTGATATGTGGGATACCGCTCGGAGCATCTGGGACATATGATCTTGCCTTGTGATCTACCACCATTGCTTTGGTGTTCGATTAGTTGTTGAGACGTTTGAAAGTTTTGATGGCAACTAGTACACCTGAAAATTGTAATAAAAATGAAGCTGAAAATGTTTTCTACCATTATTCTAGACATTGGACATTACAACAAAATGTTATTTTAATGTATAGGTATTGTAGATTTGTATAAGCTAATTAAAAACTAGAAGACAAAAGACTTACTTCTATTCAGTCATCTTTATATGACCTTTGGCTTAGAAAGAGATTCCTATTCCTATAGATTTGCGATAAATATAGAAATTAAAAACAAAAATATTAAAGGCCATAATATTTAAAAATATATATTATAGATTTATGATTTATCTCGCCTGTAGTAGGATAGTCAGACAACCCATAGTTAAGGCACTCCGTTTAATCACTCTGATTTAAACACAAAATATAAAATATTTTCGAGACGTAGATAAATATTTACTAATAATTTCAAAAGTCTGAAAATCTGGTAAAATTTCATTTTCAAACTGTTTAAGTTCATAATAGCTAGATAAAGTCACAAAATGTTTCATTAACTACAAAAGTATTTTTTTATGAACGCATTTTAGGGATGTCGACGTGACTATAAATAATATTGTTTTTTAAATAAAAATAATTTTCATTTTAAGCATTTCCCGTTTTGTTTCAGGGTAGAGTACCTACAGAACTAATTAAACGATGCTTTTTACTTTGCATATCTTTACGTTGGACATTTTCTTGTAGTATTTTGTTTAATATCCAACTCAAATCCACAAACATTATGTGTAGTGGGGGCTGCATCTTAATTTAAAAAGCGCTAAATAGTTTTAAGCGTTGTATTTTTAACAATTGGACAAAATAGCGCTAGAAAGTAATAACATGTAAACGCTCTATATCAGTTTCCTAATAATATTCACTTTACAGTAAATAAATAAATGTTTTAAACAGAACAAATAAATTATTGTACTAAATTATTTTCCTCACATATTTCGTTTCTATTTACATTTAAAATAACTAATCAATATTTGTATTTTAGTCAACATCCCAATTTAATTACGTAAAATTGGAAAAAATATAGCTACAAATACTTGTCTTACATAAAAATGTTGGGTTGTAGGTGATATGCCATGTGCTCTATAATTTTCTTCGGATAAAAGTAATGAAACTTTTTGTCGCAACACGTAACGTATCCTGGCACTCCATGCCTCTCTTTATAATGTTTCATAAGGGATTTGAAATTAAATCCTTGTCCCTGACAAATGCAACACTGCATTTTGTAGAACAGCGATATTTGTTTATCTAGCTCAGCACCATGTTTAGCAGGTCGTCCGTCTATTAGTACAATAGGGTCTAGTACTTCATTCGCATAGTTGTCAACTGGATTATTTTGAGCTTTCTTTACGTCCTTTGGTACTTTAGTGCCAGGACTTGTATTAAGAAGTGTTTTATCTAAACTTTCGGAAACAGCGAATTCTTCTAATGGCATTGCTTCTAAAAATTTCATGTGTGACGGTGATTTTTTCTTTTGATATGTTTTTAACAATTTCACGTCTCCTTGTTGAAGTTCGGATGAGGCAGGTGGTGTTGTCAACTTAGGTGTAAGATTCTGTTTATTGTTATCTGTGGACTTCGACTTATCCGCGGGTTCTGGTAAGGTACTGATAATAGGGTGTAGCTTGTTTTCATGTGCTTGAGCACGATTTTGTTTTTCTAGATTAGTTTTTGTGTTGTAAAAATCCAAAAACTTTTGTGTCTTTTCCACTTTAACAGAGTAAAGATGATGTGATCCTACTTGCTGTAGACAATCGTGGCATATTGCTTTTGGTAGGTTATCATCAGTACGTATCTGAAAACAGTTACATTTACAATATGAATGCACAAATTATAAAAAATCTATGAAATATTAAATAACTATTAAGACATGAGCGCAGCACTCACGGTAACATCAAATAATTTCTTTATTTTTCGTTTTAGTTCCGCGTTAAGTGGTTTAAGTTTAGAAACGTCGGTACACAAACATAGGCGGCAGGACAATTCACGAACAATAGTTTTTTCTAAGCTCGTGAAATCATTCATACTGTTGATTTAAATTGTAAACGATTTTAGAGAATTTTATCAAAATAAGTTACATGTATATTTATTGATTATATATCCATTTTTGCACTCCAAAATTTTTCATTAATATTTGACATGCTTAGCATGTCACGCGAACGCAAATTGTGGAAACGGCCAGCGAAATAATAAAGGTCCCAGCAGTATAGAAAATAAATATAATTTAATTTAAATAATTTAGTAGAATTTTCATGAAATATCCATTCAAAAGACAGGTTCATATTTTTATCTATCAAGGTTCTTTATTCTGTCGTTTGCTATTTACCAATTACAGATATAAAGTATAAATTTAGTCAATAAAATATGCAAAATAGTATTTTACCACATTGTTCAGTTCTCGTGTAGAAATCGATCAGAAAAGTACGGCAGGAATGGGTAAGTCTACATAGGTAGGTACCTAATTAAATCCATATACTAACATAAATGCGGTGAGCGCAACTAACGATACATTAGTTAATTTGTTCCTCTGTAAATAACACTTAAGTTATTGTTTAATCTAGAATATCTAATAATTACATTTATTATTTATATATTTCAATCAAAAATTTTATCTAATTTGCAGCGGAAAAGTGTCAGATTGTAAACACGATGGTTGTGGGAATGATTATTTATATGTGTTTAAAATTATTTTGAGTTCACAGCTCTGGCGTTGAGATCTGCGAACAAATTTGAAAAGTAGGGCTGTACTGGCTACTATTGAAACATATTAGGGCTTAAAATCCATAGTATCAGAATTATTGAAGCAAGCGAAGAGAAAAATATATTTAATAAAATATCGTGTATCTGTGTATTAATGTGTAAGATTACTTGAATGTAATTTATGAGTAACATGGAATTTAAAAAAAAAACACATATTTCTGCCGTCCCGATGCACAAAACAGTGCATTGGGCCACTTTAAACAAATGTAAATAATATAACATATTATAATAAATAAATTTGTTTTATTAATATCTAAAAGTTTATAACATTTTGCGACTTTTGAAATCGTAAATATTTTTTATGGACAAGCATGTAAAACATGCTTAATTGCCCTTAATTTTTATTTTAAAAGTATACATATAGTATAGATAGATCAAGTATTTACAGCATATTGTAAGAGTAAGAACTGTTTACAAGAATGTCGATCAATTAATATAGCACTAAGAAGTTCTTACCTGATATGTTACTTTGTTGAAGCAATTTGAAAAATGACAGATGAAATCAAAAAGCCATTGATATTTCTTAGTCTAACATGATGACAAAAGATTACCGATTTGTTATATATTATTCAGGCGAGGCTATATATTAGCGAGGATGTCACAGTTACATTGAAAAAGAACGTGCTCTGGTTATCTTGGCACGTCGATAGAATAAGCGATAAAGAATGGTAAAAAAGGTATATAATGCAAGAGTCAGTGGTAAGAGGGATAGAGTAAGACCTCGGTTTACCTAACATAGTGTCAAAGCTGCTAGAGGAAGGTGGCATCAAAAGCAGGAGTATATGGATATGCAAGGACGTTAATGATAGTCGACGAGGTAAAAGACGTATTTAGGGACCGTTACGTTTGGCGCTCCGTTCTCTTTGGATGTCTCGCTAAGGATAAACGTGCAGCTATATACGTATGTACAAACATTCCCATGAGTATGGATTGAGCCCATAACCACCATAAGCGTTCAGCCATATACTTGCTTACGGCAACATTATCCAAATATATAGTTAAATAAAATGAAAACTATCATATTTTGCTTCTATCGGCTATGATCATTATGTATAAAGATAGTATAAAATGTTTCGCCTATCAGAACGGCCGATATTCAAAGCTATCTATTATATTCTCTTTTCTCGGAGCTTAGTTGTGATATCGGCGTCGCCTGAAATTTTCTACTGGATGTAGTATTATGTATCTGGCTCAACTTATGAATATACCAATGCGGAAATTCCAGTATAATTGAAGAGCGAGATCAAACTTCAACTTGAATACTATTCTCTAAGAATATATACATTTTTCATCTAATCCGTTGAGAATTGTTTTAATTTGTTTAGAAGCGGAAATTTAATATAATATAATTAAAGTGTTCATATGTACATTGTACACATTTCCCCGATCGATGCTGAATATATTATTTTTTTTAGCCGTTAATTTCTCTAACATATAGTAGTTATATTAATCTATGGTAACTATATCAACATCATATAATAATATGTACTGGTACTAGTAGGTAATCCACCAGCGGCAATATTCGACTTCTTTTTTTAATTACTGAAATTAAGTATATTCGAAATAAAATTAAGTTGACTCTTCAACAACTTGAGGATCATACCTACATATATACTAAAGTATTTTCTACTATTATTTGCCATAATATCACTTTCATTAGCAATTTTGTTTGTAGAATTGAAAGATATATAGAGTGAATATTTTAAATAAAAAAAACCGCATTTATTAAGCTAACCTAGCTAAAATAAAATTAAAATAATATTTTATAATCAATACAATACAAAGTACATATTACTTTATTGCACACAAAAAATATATAAATGACATACGAACTAAAAAATACTGAAAAGTTCAACAAGGTGGCCTTATCGCTTTAAGCGATCTCTTCCAGGCAACCTTTTGTTGGAGTTGTATAAAGAGGTGGTGCGGTTCATTAAATAGGTCATATACATAAGTATACATGAAATAAAATAAATATATAAACATATAAATAATATATAAATAAATAAATTCAACTTATACACACATATACATATAAATCCTAATTAAATTTAAAATAAATAATAATACAAAGGCAAAATTACTAGTTTAAATAATGATCTTTAAGTGTTTTTTAAACATTCTAGACTTTTAGTACGTCTGATGTTAATAACTGGCAAGGAATTTAATTAGAGAAAAAGAAAGAAAAATTAAGAATTTCAAGCAATAGGTTACTATTTGGGCCTAAGCAACGTGAGTAGTTGTTGTGAAGAAACTTAAACGGTTTCTTTAAAAAAGGTGGAGTAGAAGTATCAAACAGCACGAAATAGAGAAGATGAAGTATATGAATATTCATGCGAAGATGAATAGGGAGCGACTTAAGTTTATATCGAAACTCAGAGAGTACACTGAATATGAAAGTGATGCAAAAATTTTGAAGCCACTCAAGTGTATCCTAGTAATAGCTTCAAGTTTATCTTTATTGTCAACATAATAAGCAATTGATAATAAGAGTAAGTTTTTTAGCTCAATTTGGTGGGCATTGGTAGGAAATTACACAGACTAAGCACTCGTTCTACTTTTTTCTCTCTCTTTCTACTAAAGAGATACTTTTGGTTCCCAAGACATGTGCGACAACAATGCCTAGCATTCTCACCGATTTGGTAAATGGAATTCAAGTCCCATTGGTTATTAAAGGGGCTATTTGTAATGTTATTATTTTACGCCAGTAATTTAGAACTGCCGATTACAATATCTTGACATTTTGAAGGATCAAGAAGAATCATTTATCGATAATAATTATTTTTATGATAGTATTTAACTTTTTAATTAATATTATAGTTGTTCTTTTTTTAATTAGTTCTACGTTTAAAACAAGTACACAATGCGTATTCACCAGCAATGGTTAAAGTGTTGATTATCAGATAAAAATATATTTACGTATAGTTGACTTCTAAAATAGAAATAAAATCATTTAATTCAGCAATAAATACACTAAAATTATTTATTTTATATTTTCAAGAAGTATAAATCTTCTTCTCTGCAAGACCTTACTGAGGCTGATATTAACGTAGGTCAGAGATTTGGGTGCTCAGGTGCAAGACGCATTTTTAATGATTGTTTTTACACGCAAGATTCTGAGATGTATTTTCGATGGGATATTATAAAATGATCGAACTCGGTACAATCACGAACTCTATCATATGTATAATGATTAGTTTAGGCACCTACGAAGGGCAGCACATGTGTGGAGAGAACACTAGTACGCAAATTATTGCTAAATAGTAAACCAGATGGGAGGGGAAATTGGACATAATAAATGACATGACAGTGTCAAAATGGATCTGAGTACTTTGTGGGTAGTGAAAGTTTGTGAAAAGACCTGCAAAGGCCTGCAATTAGGGACATTATGGCATTATTAGGGACCAGACAAGCCCCACCCGCAGCTGTATCGCCTTTGATTATGATGACCGATCTTTTTTTATAATTTTTTAATTTACTTTACTATAAAGTAATTTAAATATTATTTTTAACTTTTTATTTTTCGTTTTAGCTTGTACATGTGAGCAAGCAATGATGTTGATTCGAGTATTTACGATCCGTTGTTTTTGGATGTAATAGATAACTACTAAATACGCCGAACAAAAGCAAACAAAATACTCAAAGTAATAGTAATTTTATATTATTACTTATTTTTTAATTAATTAATTTAATTAATTATTTAATTAATTCTATAATACAAAATTAATAAAAGTATTAAGCATCAGCTTATCTGAATAATCCAACGGTACACAATTAATCTTCTTCACTAACTTCAATTAATCTTTTCTCTAACTCCTCGTTACTGAGTTGTGTCTCCCATCAGCATGCATGCTGCTAGTGTTGAGAAGATTTCCCTCTATTTCCTTAAGATTACATCCTCAAATGCTGACATGGTGCCAATGGGACCAGCGTGGAAATATGCTCTTTTGAATAAAAGATTTTTGACCTAGAAACCTCATACGTAAAAAATATATAGGCGTCGAAAATAGAACTTCGTCCTTTTTTGAAGTCAGTTAAAAGTTTCTAAAAACGTAGAACCGTGCAGAAAAGAAATTAAAGAAAAAATAGTAAAGCGACTGAATGGGTGTAGATTCTGAAGCACAAGCGTTTAATTGATTGCTTTACTAGTGTTAGACACATTTTTTTTTAATAAATTTTCCTTTTAAGCTAAATCGTTACTTATTTTGAAGTTGTTCTTGTATATCATACAATTGCTTACATTACTACGTACTTATGATGGTAATTGGTGAAAATTAAAATTTTTCTAATGACGTTTTTTTTAGGTTATATGAAGGTCTAAAGATAATGCCAGTCTCATTGTATTGTGAATATTTTTGACGAATGTGTTTAAACAAACGTTGAAAAGAAGAAAGAAGAGTAAGAAGGAAGAATAAAGTTAAAAGATAAACCATTTTTTTAATATTTTTATATAATAATATATAAATACTTTTTTAGAACTAAATATACTTTTCATGAGGGAGTAATGGTCCAGCAATCACTACGAATTACGGTCGGCTACACGATCTCATACTGGTCTGCATCTGGGTTCTAGAGCTAATCGGTAAGTGGGTTGTTGGTTCGCGCCGTCGAACATACGACAGCACTAATTGGCTTCTACTCACACCGCATTAGACTGCTTGCTGTTTGCGGCTCTTAATATACCAATTTCAGCTAAGCCACTTCACACGAAATTGGTAATTGTTAAGAGCTTTTAAGATAATAAGTTTTTTAATTGCTTGTAAATATTTTCCTAGGAATTTCTTTAAGCATTACTATTTATTGTAATTAAAATACATTTGTAGTGGGCCGTCGTGGCGCAGAGGCATAGCGTTTACCTGTAAGCGTGAAGGCTTTTGAGTTCGATTCCCACTTGGGGAGAATGAATTAATTTTATTTTCATCGCTGTACCAAAAACGCGGCGTTGAGACTTAACACACAATGCCTGGAAAGGCGGAAAGTGGGGAACGAGTGTCTTAACACTTGGTTCCTTCTGCTTACTCCGTTTGTGCGGGGTATAGCGTGAAGCTAAAAAAAGATGATTTTTTTAAGCGTTTTCCCACATAGTAGGGTAAGCAGAGGGAACCTATTGTTATAGCACCCTATTCCCCGTTTTGCGCCTAATTTTTGAGACATTGCTTATTTGATAGTGGAAGCTAACGCCTCGCTTAATATTACTGTTAGAGCCAGGATATAAAATTCATTCCCTCGAGTGGAAATCGAACCCACAAGGCGGATACAATCGGGCGCAGTCCTGCTGCACAAAATTTCTTTAGAATAGTTTTCTTAATTTAAGATATGAGAAACACAAGAGAACTCTTTCCGGTCTCCAGTTTTTGTTAATTTAGAAAGCGTTATGTTAGATGGTTGATGGATAGATGGCAGAACAACAATACCAGACCGTTAAAAAATATATATTTGTTTTTCTCTGAATTTGTATCGAATTAAGTTTCATCATGATTATATCAGGCACATGAAGATAAATGCTTTAATAAATATCTCTAACGTAACATTATAAGAAAGCTTAATTTATAGAAAAAAATAATAATTTACAGTAACTTATGCTTTTATATAAAAAAAATGTATTAGTATATAATACAAATTAAGATGTATTAAAACAACACGGTATCTCATTAGAAGCTTGCGTATAACTCGATCAATAATCCATTAGCGATTTTCAAAATAATATAGACCCATTTTATTATCCGTAAATCTTGTTAAAAACTCATATTGTATGGTATTGGCTTGTTTATTCTCTTAATTGATAAGTCGTTGTGCTATACTTTGCCCACTACAATTATTTGCTTTAATTTATATAAAAAGGATTTGCTTCTGGAAATTAATAATTTCAATTATTTCTTTAAAAATTTGTATATATATAATATAATAAATGTAGTTTAAATAATTATATGGTATGAACAAATTTTATCAATTATTATCAATATCTGAGCAAACGTGGAATTGAAACAGCACTAGTATTACTAGCTATTAAAATATATAAATCAATATATATGTATAGCAACTGACTGGTCGCAAAATCATAAGGAGTCATGATATTATGTGATCCTATATATCCATCCACTCATCGGTATAGGAAAACATAATTTCATCATACGTTTGAGTTGACATGTTCTCAATTTAAGATATTCCCTATACAATTAAAAAAGCACGCTTGACATACGTTCATGCTTTTTTAAATGAGGCGCGCGTAAGTAAGCAGGTATACTTCATTTACAAAATGTCAAAAATAATTTATATATATATATATATATATATATATATATATATATATATATATATATATATATATATATATATATATATATATATATATATATATATATATATATATATATATATATATATTTGTAATATACTTAAAAGTCAATATGTGTATTTTTGAAGATATAACTTATCCAATCTCTATAGATATAACTTATCAATGACTGCTCTAGATCTACCTGCATAGTCATAATTTCATGTCATCATTGCTCAGCTATTCAAGATACGGTACCGCAAGTACCGCGGTGTTCGTCAGTATAGCGTGAAGTGTAAATATTCCCACTGGGACCACCAACGACCCCTAAGACCATACAAACTGAGACTGTTCAAAAAGTCTTGCAACAGGATTCATCATGACAAGTTCTTGCTCATATTAATAAGCTTTTTTTCATTTGTATGTAAAGAAAACTAGCTGCTCTATTTTATCTTACGTGTACAGGGCGACAAAGCCTTACGAACTCTATTTCAATGTGCGATTCCGTCACAATAAGGCGTCGCTACTTAGCGCTTTTACCATTACGAGATATCTTAGCGTATCATATACTATGTATAAAATAATTATGTATATATTACCTACATAATATGTTGATGTGACTATCGTGACAAATTTGAAAATATAATTATAATGGGTGGCGGCAATATTTAAGGGTCCAAGTCCAATTCGAAAGAATGTTTAGATATTTTTGAAATATTTTTCTGATTTAGTTACTCGAACTGTTTAAAATATGAATAAAATTTATATAAAATTAATTGTAAATTGTAAAATTAATATAAACATATTACTTATTTCCCATTTGGGTCACAACGGTGTCATGAACATATGTAGGTATATATATGTGGGCAAATATTCGTGCTATAGTTTGAATTAAATATTATAATTAAATTAGCTTCACGCTTTATCCCGCACATGGCAGGGTAGAGGGCACCATAGAAACATAATGTTAAGACACTCCGTTCCCCGCTTTCCGCTTTCGAGGCATTGCGTGTTGAGTGGGGGAACACGACGCCGCGCTTTTTGCCTTGTTACTACAGCGAAGAAAATAAAACTCATTAATTCTCCCTGAGTGGGAGTCGAACCCACAAAACGCCGCGTTTACAGGCAGAGGCCATGCCTCTGCGCCACGACAGTCCTTATCATATTTGGTGAGAAAATAATAACAACCGAATAACGTATAATCTGATTTATTTCATTATGTATTTTACATAATTTCTATTATCCAGCATAAATATATATAGTCATATTAATATTAGTGCGTCAGATAAACAATATTATATTGATTTCTAAACATATTTTCTTATTAAAAATAGTGAACATGTGTATCATTGAAATAGTTGAATATAACTTAGAAATAAATCAGTTCAATTTATGTTTTGTTTCAAAGAAGTCGACGTGTAATGCCCTATAAGGCTGGTACGATGTTACCGTGCAGCAGTTCTAGGGTCGCTGCGCTGACAGCCGCGCGGCTCGCCCGCACGTCAACTATATACGCACCGTTAAGCATATTTTACAACCGCTATAAACAGTTTATTGCTAATATTTTTTTTTTTTGGGTAAACAAAAAAATCAATTATGATTGGCCAGTACTTATTTTGGAAGGTATAACTTAATGAATATATTGTTACGTGTTTTCTGTTTTTATGTATAACATAAAATAATATCTATTACAAAAATATAACTGGACTTGATATTTTTGTTATATATTTCTTTTTGAAGTGAAACTATTTAGACTTTTAATATTACGTGTAATTTGTGTCAAAAATGGGATACTCAATTACCGCGTATTTTTGGATGTTTGCGATATTCTGCAAAGGTAAGTTTTTTTTTATTTTTTTATAAATCAATTTATTAAGATAGATCATATTTTATATAATATTCAGTAGATAAAAGATAAATTATTTTTCAATGGATACAATAATAATTTGTAAAATTACCAAAAAAAAAATATCAATGATCATCACATAATTGAATTTTATTTTACATGGACATTAATTGAATTTTGAATGTGAAAATTATAAGATAGTATTGTATTTGTATTGTATTGTATTTGTGTTAATTAGATGCTATAATTTTAAACTTTCTTTCGCTTCACTTTTTAAATATCTGGTATATTTATCTATTGAAAATAAAATGGTACAGTGCGGCCGGACGTGCATGCTGAACTCTAAACATTTATATTTAACATTTATATATAAATTGTTTATATATTATTTTCTGTGAATAACATTGAAAATAACTAACAGAGTATAATGTAGTTGATAAAGAAATGAAAATAAATTTTTATACGACGAAGTTAAAAGTTATTTTATTAAAAGTTTAAGTTATTAAATTTATGTCTCTCGATATCAAAGTCATCTGTGAACCAATTTTAGTAATTCTTATTATGTTTGAAAGAGGATTCTCCTACGGTGATCCCATTGTGATCCCATCCCTTCACATTTAATAGGTGTTTTATATTAAAAAAATAACATATATTTGTACATGTTAAGTGGTTATCACCATTCACACTATGGAGATACAACTATTCAATAAATAGGCATTTTGAGAGAAATTCTTAAATATAAAAAGACGTAAAGTTCTCTAATTGTGTACCATTGGATTAGTCGCGTAAGGTGATACCTTCTATCAGAAGGTACAAATCATCTACTCCAAATTTTTACTTGCCCATATTTACTTGCGTACAAAAGATTCAGAAATAGACTAACTTGGAGTACCTATTGATATTAAAACTAAGGTCAATAAGTTTACTTTCTAACCATAATTTCGTTTGTCGAAGTTATGTTTTCTATATTTTGTATGCTTATTACTTGATTTCTCCCCCAACTACGAATGGATTATAAATATACTTTTTGTTTGGTAGGTCATGTTTTCGAGGTGGTCTCATAGAAATGTTATATATGGGATGTTAGGGTTTGATCAATTTATATGAAATTTAAATTTCTGTTTTATATAAGTTTGTGGATTCGATTCCCACTCGGGAAGAATGAATTATTTTCATTTTCGTTCTGCTAACATGGCAAAAGCGCGGCGTTGAAAGCGGGGAACGGAGTGTCTCAACACTAGATTATCTACGGTTCTCTCTGCCTACCCTGCTATATAGGGGTATACAGCGGGAAACTTAGGCATAAAAATTTTATTCAATTTTCTTTATTCTAAGGTAATTAAAATATATTTTTTTTTTCAGTTTATGTTTAAGCTTCTAATAACAAATTTAAAGTGTTGTGGTGAAGAATAGATACAATGTAATATTGACTGTATAATATACTTTTACTAACACTTTTGTTAATTTCCACTTTATATGTAAAGTCTAGGTCATATACTTGGTGAGTAATTAAAAAAAGAAGACGACGAGTCGCGAGACGATTTTAGAATGTATATATATATATATATATATATATATATATATATATATATATATATATATATATATATATATATATATATATATTAAATCGTTCTACCATTGCACACATTGTTATTCTATTCCGGATTTCTATCAAAATTCTTTATCCCCTTCTACCCTTGTCAAATAAGTGAACATTATTTTGTTTTTCACTTATTTCCTTAAATATAAAATAAATTAACAAACGTATTGTAATGTAAGTCACATATGTACTTTTTTTGTTATTTTTTCGCCTTTTTTATATTATTCGTATTATGCCTTCTTCTAACTATGCATTTGACACGCATAATACTCGTAATAAGTGCGTGTTGAACTCGCACATCGAGGGTTCCGTAACAATTCCATGAGTGTAGGTAGATCAACGGAAAGTATAACTTATAAAAATTGCCAAGCTTAAATTTTCAGACATATGCACTCCTTTTATATGAAATTAACTACAAATAAAGGTTTTTTTTTGGTTTTTAATGGTCTATTTTCCTATGATACATAAACATTTCAATTCACAATTATCAAGATTTTCCTTTATTTGTATAGTAAGTATTCACTTCTTGCCAAATTGCATAATTTGGTGCTGATTTTGCGGCGCATTTTATACAGTGCGGCAAAAACGAAGCACAGACGCTAATATACTTGATTGCTTTGACTTAGTTGTTTGAATTTTTTTTTTTCAAAGGACTGGTTGGATTGTAGGTATTAATTTTAGATTAATAACTCCACGCAATCTTAAGAAAAAAAATATTCATGACAGATGGACAGACAGACACAGACGGCCAACGGGATCCAATAAGGGTTCCCTTTTCTTTAAATGTACGTAATTCTAATAAATTAACCCTATTATAAAAAAACAAAATTAGAGTTAATAATAATAATTAATTTGATAATTATTATTGAAACAAAATATCCTTTTTTTATTTAAATAGAATGTATTCAAATTCATCTAGAAAATTTTTATAAACATCAAAAATGCAGCTATAAGCTCAATCACTTTGTCACTGAAATAGTTTTCTTCGTTGTTTTTGTTTAACAAGTCAAATAAAATTGCTCAAAATTGTTCATTTACTTGCCTATTGAGATGCATAACAATCTAATTGGACAACAATTTCGCAAGGCAACCATTCAGAAACACTACATTGAATTTATTAATGTAAGTATAAAGTTCTGTTATGAGTTCTACGAATAAGCTTGCTATAATATGTATATAAAGATCGTAAATAATAACTTTTACATATGTAATTTATTCACTTTATGAAAATCGTTTTCGAATATTGAACACGTTTATAAATTTTACAAATTTGCTTTTGTCATATAATCTATAATATAATGAAACAGTAATACCTGAATGTACCTACACGCACATCTTTGCAACACTGACCGGATTTGAATAAAATTATTTTATTATATGTCTATTAGGATTGGAAAGAACATAGCACATAATTGATTTTAAAAAGCGGAACTGTAATAGGCCAACTAAATTATAAGAAAAAAAGAAATGGCTTGATGAGCCTTTTTCAGTGATATACAAAAATCAAAACCTATATGTAAAAGCTAAGCTATGATATCTGATGCTGAACTCTGAAGAAATCCCAAACACATAAATCCCATGCAAATAAAGTTGCGGATACCAACTGTTGCCGTAAAAAGCTTGAACTGCTAGAGAAGTGGAAAATTACTTAATTCTTATTAGAATTTGTATTAAAAACACATTTATAGAGGAGGTAACATATGTCCTTTTCTTAAAAATACCAAATTCATTACAACTCTCTATGTCACTGGAAATTATAAGGTTTTACTAATACATTTTCCTTGAAATGATATAAGAGCCCACAACTTAGATTATTTTTTTTGTTGATATTTATAAGTAGATAAGTAAGTAACTTTTATAAAGTTTCAATATTTATCGTTTTCTTTTAACAGAAAGCATAAATCAAAAAGATAAATGTTAGACAAGAGCATAATTTTTCAACATATCTTTTCTTGTTCATTGTTATAGAGAAAGGACTTGTTTTTAAATTATACAACTTTTGCTTATAAATGCTTATATAGACTAAATATTAAAATATTAGTAAATGCCATTAACTTATCAAGATCTGTCGATCAAGGAATTTTAAGACAATATTGATTGTAAATGCAAATATTGGGAGCAAGTAAGAGTTGCGTATGTGTTATGTTGACCACATGTCCAAAGTAAGTCTGATCGCAGGTATAGTGTAATTATAGTATAACATCGGAACCGTTAATGTCATTTTTTGTTTTTTCTTTCTTGATAAAGAGAGTATATAGGGAACCTAGTGTTAAGGCACTCCATATCCCGCCTTGGCGGAACTCAACGCCGCGCTTTGTTTGGTTATCAGAATAAAGAAAATGAAAATAATTCATTCTAATCGAGTGGAAATCGAACCCAGAACTGTTGCAGTCGCAGTTTCCAGTTGCTGTGCCGCTGTGCCACGATGGCCTTTATATATTATACTTTATCATACGCATACACAAGTATTTGAAATTCTAATTTTTTTCATTTTTAAATAATGATTTACATAACTCTCAACTGAATATATTGAATGTGGATAAATCTTATCTGTGATTTAGAATAACGCAGGCTGATTGACAAAATATCATTATCATAAACGTTACTTTGTCTGCATATTAATTAGATTTGCGTTTTGGTGTAATTCATAACGGCGTGTTGATTTCATGGGACGTGCTTAAGTAGGACTGTCTTTTGCTTAGTCTAGCCATATTATATACTGTTACAATTAAAAATAAAGGAAACATTACTTTTGAATTTAGAATTTGTCATTTTTATACGATTGTTGTGTGTGTTTTCTTATTTTCGCGCCAGTATATTGTAAAATTACTTATGATGTTAAAATGGTGTGGGTTTATAAATACAACCGAATTGCTTTCATTGCATTACATAAATAGGTATGGAGAATAATACAATTCCTAAATGCCTCCATATGCTTGATATTAGTCAAATGTTTGTATACTGGCCTATTGATTGGTACGATGAAATCTACTCGGTTTGTGACAGAAACATATCTGGCCGTCTACATAGTGATCGTGCGAAAAAGGGTATCAAAGAGAATGGGAACGAATTGTTTGGTGGGGTGTTAACTATGCGGGAGTGACTGAGCCATATTTTTGTGAAAAAGGTATCAAAATATCGGCACAAGTGTACTAAGATACTATTCTTGAGAAGGTAATTAACAATACCATGTTCAATAACCAAGAATGGTTACTTTAGCAAGACTCGGTGCCTGGTCATAAAGCTCAATCCACCCAATCTCAGTTAGAAACGAACGTTCCGTACTTCATCAATATTATTCATCATATTTAAAAAAAATATATCACAATTAATTTGCTAGCTTGCCTTTCCATCTAACTATACGAAATCCAAAGAAAATGTCATAACATGTCATTATTTTAAAAATGTTTCTTTAATTTGTATAAAATATCAGCATTAATCTCAGAAATGTAAACATTATACTTGTGGACATTTGGCGTTCGCTTTAACAACTCTAAAAATTGCTACATTTTCCTAGATTGCAACTTTATTTGTTCTCATTGTAATTAGAAACGTTTTTGTATAAGGGTTATATTATTATAAATCTTCTTAATGTTTTTAGAAATCTGTATACATAATATGTATGCACATTTAACATTGGATATATTACTACCTTTTACAGGGGCTTTGCCCCCATTGTCATAGAAGTAACTTAGAGACACATTCTATACCGTTCTATCACCGAAAAGTAGATCACGCTAAAACAATTTACATGATCTAACATAGCGTAGACATAGCCTTCCTCAATAAATGGACAGGTTAGAAACTTTATATTACCTAGCCACTATGATTGGGTCCCGTTCCAGCCATCACACCAGAAGTCCACATACAGTCAGCTCATTCCGCAAGAATCTAAGAATCTAATTCCGCAAGATGCAACTAAGAAACCGTTGACGGTAGTTTTACATAGTAATTGTGAATAAGGACAGGCAGTGCCAGCTCAGTCTACCGGACACCAAAGATTGTAAAGTGTTTGTTCTAGACTAGTTCTATTCGACGCGTGTGTTTCTACTGTCACGTTTCTAAAAAAAATTACAATACGAAATATAGGCAATTAACTTGGTTAAAGAACTTAGTTTAAAATTGTATGTCTTGTAAGTTATATACATATAAATACGTAACTATTTTCAGCTTATTATTATTAAAAAAATTATTCAAATTCAAATTCAAATAATTTTATTCAAAATAAGAATACATAATTTATTTTTTGAACGTCAAAAATATTACCACCGGTTCACTAAAGTTAATGCCTCAGAGCTGAGAAGAACCGGCGCAAGAAACTTAGCGGGATTTTTTTTTATATAGTCATTTACAATTATGCAATTATGCATTGTTGACAATGATACTTTTGAAATAGACTGGAGCGAGCATTTCATTTTCAAGGCTATTAATTCATTACCTTTAATACACAAACGTCTTTTCACATTTTTTAAAATTGTAATGTAGAACATTCTCGGACGTTTTCTCGGACGCACGGATCCTATTGTAAAAGCGCACACACTGTCCCATGAAAGAATTGCGGACTCGACGCAATCGAGTTACATGTGCGGTTAGTTTCAACCTTATTTATAGTATTAATATTGTGTACATCGCCAATTTTAGTAAAATCATTACTTTTTTTACATACTTTTTTTACTTTATTTTTAAGGATGTAATATTAACTTCCTCTAAATTTGTCTTTTAAAGATTCTTTAGGACTTAAGTTTTAAATTGAGCGAATAGAAACATTATAGAACAGAGTATAGAAACATACTATGACATACTACATACATATATCCATATATCACCTCTAACAGTCTATTGTATAGAACTGTGTCTATAGAGAAATGTGACAGTCGCATTCTCTTTTTCTATACTTTGAAAAATTTTATTTGGATTTACAATTTACAATATTTCAAAAAGTATATAATTCGATGACAAAACAGCGCGTTGAGAATCTTTATAATTCAATATTTAAAATTTATGCAAACATTATTTTTTGCTTATAGAAATCGCTTAGTAGTCATTCCCCTGAGTTGGAATAGAACAATAACTATCGCATAATTTAACAAAAACAATAGTTAATTCAAACATCTTTGATCCAAAAATTAACATGTATGATGCTTTTTGATGTTCAATCACTTCACTTCTTAACTAATTGACTACAATCGTGCAAATGATTGTGCTAAGATATTGCTATTATTATTTTTTAATTTTGAAAATGATTTATCAAAATTTTCAAAAGATTATTTCACAGGTCACTTACATAATAAAAATATATTATAAAAACTAATATATATTAAAAAAATCTTACAAATCCAAGCTATTTTCTTATACATTTATTACATATGTATTACAACTTCATTAATCATTTTCAGCCAGATTTTAAATTAGTATTTTTATGTAACATTCACAATTTATAGTAGGTTTCTTCTAATCATTTCTCATAATTTAAAATTATGACAGTTGCCTATCAATATACAGGCTATAAAATAAGGTAAAAGTAAGTAAAATAATCTGTATTGTACACCAATAAAATAAAAACGATATGATTTGCTTTTAGTATAAAACTGTACAACTGGCGGCCTTATCTCTAAATGAGCGATCTCTTCCAGGCATCCTTTGAGTAGAGGAGAAGTTATACCGAAATGGGAAGGGGTTTAACAATGTGATAAATATATGGACATGATAATCATATATACATAGACATATATATATAATTACATATGTACATAATTCATACATACGTACATACATATTCTGTACGTATTATACGATATATATATTTTTGGTTTGTTGTTAGATAGAAGTCAATCGCAATCATACATAGTGTAATGTTGCCATAGCTGGTTTACTATATAAATTACAAAAATATGTTATAATTGATAGCATTTGTTTAAGCTCTCAATAATTTTATATAATATGAACTTTTAGTTTGCGTCGAATGGCCCTCATCCTACGAGAAAATAACTTCTTTACTGAAATATTTCTTAGAAGCGCGAACTTACTATTTTATACGTTTTTACGCTAAAAAGGGTTAACCTGAATATTTTTATGTAACGCCATTTTCATATGAACTACGTCATTAAAACAAATCTGTCAAAGCAAAAATAACTGGAATAAATGGGCATGCATGTTTTGTAATATATTAGTTTTAATTGCCACCTTCACAGCAACAAAAAATATTTTTTAGAAAATAAGGGAAAATTAGGACTTTACATATATATATATATATATATATATATATATATATATATATATATATATATATATATATATATATATATATATATATATATATACAAATATATATATGTATATATATACTAGTTGCAGAAATTTATTTTAAAGAAACAACGCCATGTGACAAACATAATATGGTATAATTAATTTTGCTTTGATGCGCAGGTCGTATAGAATAAAGACATCTTCATAAGACCATTGTTTTTTATGTCATCAGAAAGTAATCATCATATTGATCAACTTTTCTGAAAACGCGTTATATTAATACATCTATCTACACAATTTAATCGAGCAAATTTTGCGTGGAAAGTGTACAACGGACAGACAGACAAAAAATAGTATATAATATTGTACTCTTCTTATATATGTTTTGTTTGTTTTATCCCTAACGGGGTAACTAGTGAGAACGGAGCGCCAGACGCTACGCATACTTACGCATATTAAAAATGTTTCCGGAAATATATTTACTATTAAAAAAGTCATTCAAAGCGACAAAAAAGAATATTGAGTTTTACTATGTACTCAACTTTGCCTTCACACTAGGGTTTACGTTATCTCTGCTCCTCCGATCCGTGATACGAGGGAAACATAATGAAGTTGAAAATTATAATATGAAAAATTAACTATAAGAAACTGTGAGAATAATACATATTGAATTGAACAGTAGTAATGTGTTTTTTCTGTACTTTTATCTATCCAAGAGTATAAGTCCCTATAGCAGTAATATTACTAGTAAAAAATGTTATGTACTACATAGACAATATGTATATAATATGTTGTAAATTACGACGCAATTAATATATTAATATTAATTGCGTTGTTATTTGTTATAAATAATTAATTGTAATATTTTTATTCAGGGATCTGGTGCTGCGACGAAGAATATCATCTAATACGACACCTAATGGACAAATATGACGCGTCGGTGCGGCCTGTAGAGAACTCTTCTCACCCTCTCCTCGTGACCTTCGGCGTTTCGCTGCATCACATCATTGATGTTGTAAGTGCTCTCAAAGTTACATAATGAACTACCGTAGGTAGATTCATATTGGGAATTATAGATAAGAAATTTATTCAAATTCACACAAATTTTATAGTCTTTTCTAATACTTATGAAGTATACTATACTCGTAATATTTTACTAAATCATACATCAGAACTATCATACATTAATTAAATATCAGTTGATATTTGCTTTTCTTTGATTCGGCAAAAACGATTCATAATAATATTATAAGGATTCAAGAGAGGTAATTACCTTGTTCGTTTTGTAATCTATATCTATACTAATTGTAGTGTCTTACAGCATGCATATGAATATATACACAGTATACCGTATATATATTCAATTTTATTTTGGTTATATATACATTTTTTGCATGTTTTGTGTATGTTTGTTCCGGCTAATCTCTGAAACGGCTTGACCGATTTTATGGGGGCTTTTATTGACAGGTAGCTGATGTTATAGGGAGTAACTTAGGCTACATTTATTTTAGAAAACAAAATATTTTAGAGGAAATACGAGTATACTGAACATACACAATGTGATTTCGTATAACATATCGAAATGAAAGCCATTATTTTTACATAAGCGGCAAAACTACGAGCGGGTCACTACTTTTGAATAAAGTTGTAAATAAATAATATAGTAAATCCCGTTCTGATTAAACGTTGTATATACACGCAATACATTTATAATCTTTAGGTTCTTAAAGTCTCAGTATAAATTGAATACATATTTTACATACGTTACGTATATTACAGATATGAGTATGAACTCATATCTGTAATATACGTAACCAAACACATCAAAGATTTTTTGTTAAAACCATGGATATGGATGCGTGATTCGAACAAATATTTTATGTCTGGTCCTGACTGGAACTACCTGGGGCTACGTGTAAGGTATTACGAAGAAGATGTTCAAATCATTCCTGAATATGTGCAAGTACAAAAGATTCGATCGGATAATATTGTAGATGTAATGTTACAAATCTATCTCACAATGTGATATTGTAAATATAATAGAGGCGTAATTCGGAACGTAAGATATATCTTTCGAGAGACAAAAAGCATCTGCGTTATTTATAAAAAATTTTGAATTATTAAAGAAGTTCCCTTAGGATTTATTGGGAGGATATAATATTATACGGATAAAATATAACTAAAAACAATATATTTAAAAATTACAAAATATAATCTATGATTTTTAAAATTTTTGTCTCTGTTCGTCTGTTTGTTTGTCTGTTTATCTTATTGAACTGTAAGATGATCATATTAAGCATAGTTAACGAAACTGGTGGTTATCTTTACATATTAAACTATCCAATATTAAGTCAATTTGTACTGATTTTAAAGTTGACTGATAAGTATTCCTGTCAATCTCGTGTTGCTTACTGTTATACATAGAATCAATATTTAACGTTACTGAGTCAGGATTCCAATCATAACACGTTAATATTCTATAATACTAATCTACTACATACGTACCTGCGAAGATAACAATGGAAACAAAATGTGTAAAATAGATAAAAAAATATCACTACGAAGTCATATTGTGAACTAATTTAGTTGTTCACGAATTTGGATTCAATAATAAAATGCGGATATTACGCTTACCCTGCCTGTCTGCCATTGATTATTTCAGTAGGCTGTAAGAATATTATATTGATTAGAATACAAACAGCTAAACGACCATTCTATTTAAGTAACCTTTGAGCTTTTAAAAAAAATGTATAATACGACAAGTGTGACAAATCCAATGCCGGATTAACACTTACAAGTATCTATTATAATTAGCCTCAAATGTGCACAGTCAACAATTCTATGGAAAATTTCGTTTCTACTCCATTTCACTAATTCTAGACTATACAGCTCGTCGTTACACTTATTCTATTCCTATTATATCTTTCACAATTTAAGTAGTTAAAAGAAAAGTAGAGAAGCTATCGTAGCGCAGGTTGACAGCATCTGGCTACGATTCCAACTCAACACACACAAAGTTCTCTCTGTCTACTTTGCTATACCTATACGAGGTTAAGGGGTGAAGCTACGCAATCGCAATCAAATGTATCAGATTGATACTTTTCTTTTTTATCACACAAAACTTTCTAATACAATTTTGAGCACTGTATTTTTGTTATATAAAACATTTTTAAACATTTAAAAAATATATAAATGTACTGACTAAAGAAATAATACGTTAGTATATGTAATGCTACATATAATACAACTAAAACTATAAATTTTTTGTATGTATGTACGTAATCAATGTTTGGTGTCATGCAAGTATTTTCTGCACTAATTAAAAATATTTGTTGTTAAAATCAGATGTCGTCATTTATTATAAGTAATACAAGATTTTTGTCGTACCATTTTTACATTGAAAAATGAAAGTGATCAATCTTATTCACAGCTATGGAATACATTAAGTATTCGAGATTCTTGTTTCATGCTTAATTTATTTCGAAGCATCTCATCACTTTCAATTTGGATAAATAAGCAAGGAAATTATTATCCACTGAATTATCTTTTATACATATATATTTGTTATATTATAATGGAACATAACAAATATTTTCATGTTGTTTATTAAAATTTATACAATGTTATCTTAATTTACATATTTTGTAATATGAATATTAAAGCTTTCATTGTATTTTTGTGAACGAAAATATCCAATTTTTAGACAAAATTCTTTGATTTGTAGGGATATTATAAATTTCCTTTCCAAATGCTCTTCTTATAACAGTAAATCCTACCGGAAATCACATTTTCGACGCAAGCACTATGGAGTACCTACCTACAAAAATTGTCACACTGTCAAACGTAATATCTTGAAAAAATGGGCTGACAGTGCAGAACGGAGTGTCTTGACGCCTGAAGCTACTTTTTTTAAATCAATTTCACTTAATTGAATCAGTTTGAGTAATTTTCCAAACGCAACTTGCCAAAATGTTAGATTATTCGTAATGGAATTTTAATGAAGTTTTACACTGTCGTGAATACGGCATTAGGGTTACGAATTTTAATCGACACTTAAACTTTGCGTTGTACTTAATAAGCTTTTTTAACTTTACGAGTAGCATTTATGTGTATTATATCATTGTTTTTTTAAATTTGTATAATTGTACGTAAAAAAAGAACGCGTTTTATTATATTTTTTTATTAAATACTTACATATATATACATTTATTATTTAACCAAATTAAAAATGGGTGTATTTCACGTATATCATTCTGCTGTACCAATTGTTTAATCAATTTCACTTATTACAATATTGTAATTACATATTTGCTTTGTATGTAAAGGAGTTAATTGTAATAAAATATCTGTACCAGAAAATGAATATGAATCATTCGTTAAATAAGTCTTCCTCTTACCATTTAATGAGATCAAATTGAGAAAGTTTGAATACAATAGACGCTTTAAGTTAATAATAGAGGAATACACAATGTAACTTTTCAAAGCTTCCCTATGATTTCCATACTCACATATCGATTTTGTTTAACTATTAGCTACACAATTCATTTTTTCATATTTATTCAAGTTTTTTATAATAACTTGTTAAATTATTCAATTAGATATTTAATTTTTGCGATTTTGTCAAATTTTGCTAAATTTTAAATTTAATTTTTACCCGTATTAAACATTTTTAGAGACCAACTTGCAGTAGTCCGTCGTAGGTGACGTTTTTTATGATCTCTTATCATTGACATTTAACGTATAACAAACGACAAGGCAAGATTATTCTAATATTTTTTTTTCATTACAACTTATAGCTCGTTTATCAAATTACAATATTAACGTAAACAACTCATTTTTATTTATTTCTTTTAACGTATATATTTATAGAACGGTTATCGTTGGCTAATTGTCCCAAAACTTAGTTGATTGTGCGAAGCAACTCTAAACTGGTAATTAATTTCAATTTAGCCATACGAGTACTGTTGCGTAGCCCTCTCAGCCTGTGCGAGAGCAATTTTGTGAAATGCGAGTCATTTTAGGGGAATATTTCATCACGGTAGGAATTCTAGTTCGACACACTTAAATTAAAATTATCCTGCAAACGGAATCCTGCACACTTAAATTAAAATTATCCTTCACCCCCACAACTCCTCCGACGATTTATTATTAGGCAAAATGTACGTTAAAACATATTAATCAATGACATTAATATGAAATTTATGAATTTCTTGTACTAGAATTGATACTATGAAGATTGTTATCATAAATATATGTCATTTGTTTATTATATACATAGATACGATGTTTTTCTTTATAAATATTCTGATCTCATACTTTTTTAAACTATAATACAAGTAGTACAATAATTATAAGCATTATTTCTGGTTCTATTTAACGTTTATTTTTACTCAAATACGTATCAGATATACATATTATGTATGTTTACTTTGTAAGTGATACTTACTTCTGACAATTTATTTGTTGTCCACAAATCTTCCCCAGAACGCTGACTCGTTACGTCATTTATAATATTTCGTTTTGTTTATAAGAAAAGCTTTAGTATACAAATTTAGGTCTCGGTAATAGAACTTATATTTTACTACGCAGGAGGAAAAAGACCAGCTGCTCACGACAAATTGCTGGATTACGCAAATATGGACAGACCATCATCTCCGGTGGAACATCAGCGAATTTGATGGCATCAGTGTAATAAGAATACCTTATGAAAGAGTATGGAAGCCGGACATTATTTTGTATAACAAGTAAGTAGCATGTTTATATAAGGCATGTTTTCATTTTAAGATGCTTATTGTGAATAACAAAGATAATTTTGAACTTCACATTACTCTTTTATTAGTTTTCGTAACGCAGAATAAAATAATGAAAATAATATAGATCGGCTTGATTTTAGCGCGGACCCAAATTATCGTTCAGCAGTGATAAATACGAATGTGATTGTAAAAAATACAGGCGAGGTGACTTGGCTGAGTCACGGGATTTACGTATCAGTCTGCGATATTAATGTCGAACAATTTCCTTTCGACATCCAACTTTGTACAATGAAATGGGCTTCTTGGACCTACGACGGCTTTCAGGTAAGAGGCAATAAGTATTAATCATTATAAGTTCTTTGATTTTCGCGATTTTTACACATTTGTAAATGAGACACTTTGAACGAATTAATAGCGGTTGATTTAGATATTATTTTTGGAAACCCGACGTTTTAAACACTTTGCAGTTGGACGTATTCACGGTTCAAATTGTTTCGTTTAAAAAGTATTAATTACAATCAATAAATTATTATACATACACATATATATATATATATATATATATATATATATATATATATATATATATATATATATATATATATATATATATATATATATATATATATATATATATATATATATATATATATATATATATATATATATTCAATATCTATATAATTAGTTCATGCAAGGATGAATTCAGCGGTAAGGTCCTTAACCTTCTCTAAACATCTTCGTAAATTGAAGTAACTAAATAAATATTATAAGAAAAATTGGGAAAATATTTTGTGGGAAAGTCACAGCTTTATCACTTCTGCAGATCTAAAGCTTTGTTGACTCGAAGTATCAGTAAAAACTACGAGTTGATGCGATCGTACTTTAATAATTCTTATATATGTAGTGATAAATTTTTGAAATCAAATAACCATGAGTTATACAAATATATTAATTTTAAACTATAAATTTATTTGTATAACTCATGGTTATTTGATTTCAAAAAAATATTCACATATAGTTAAAAATATAGACTACCATAGAGGTCATATTTTAAACTGTTATGCTCGTTATTTTTTTCTAATGCTCATCGTCTGTAACGCATTCATCACTACTGAACAATACAAAGTTCTCGCTCAACCCTGTCTGTGTGGAAATGAAAAAGGTTATATGGCTGTTTTAATTTATGTCAATATGGATATTTATTTATTTATATATTATATAATATATCTATATTAATAAGCAGCAAATGTCAAATGTTTAATGTAAACGAGAGTTGGCTTGGATTTTAATTCCCGAAGAGTTACACTACTCACGTAATGTTTCAAAAATTGGGCGGGAAGTGGAGAGCGGTGTACAGTAATAAAATACATTTGTTACTATTGGAACTATGGTTATTAATTGAGGATTTTAAAAATTCACATACTTATATAGAATATTAATAATTTATCAAATATTAACATCAAAAATGAAAATATTTTATTCACAAAAATGAAGAGATTGCAAGTAATATTTTAGAAGAACAATAAAACTGAAATGATGATTAAAAGTTAGGTGGATGTCCGTAGAATTTTTAAGCACCGGAGGAAAAAATCGAGCTCACTGTCATTTAGTTAATAATAGACTCAAAGTACAGCGGATGAACTTTTCAGTTGAAAGACTATAAAATGATACTAAGCTTTTAGGCGATGCAATTTTTTATGGAAACTAACATTTCGGGAGTTACTTTTCACAATTCTATTGTTAAGCAAAGCAAATAGAAATTACGCAAAACTTAGGCATATATCTTATGATTCTTTGTTTAGGCTATCAAATATTTTTTTTAATTAATAAGAAAGTTGATTAAAAATCGTTCAAAATTACACTCATCCCGATAGTTAAATTTATAAATTAGTCGCTGCCAGTAACTTCAGTTGCTTGGATTCCATTTACCACCCGTTGTTATTGAAGCATGTACATAAAATTGTACTGCTTTTACTACGTGAAGGTTTTCCTTTACCTACACACTGAACAACACAGCGAAGGCACATTTTCGAAATGTGGCTTAGTCATAAAAACGAATATGTCATAGTGCAGGTGATTGTTTGTTTATCACACTTATGTAATAAGCAAAATAGGCTTAGGCAACCTAATGATAAACTATTTGCTAAGAAGCTTATTTCCCTTCAGATGATATATTGTCTCTTTTGATGTCTGTTACTATTTCTTTTTTCAGTTGTTTTCCAATCAAATATTGAAAGAATGTTCAACCGTTCAACCGGTAAGGAGGAGTAGGATGACAAATACACGTACTTAGTAAATTTAATGTAACTAATTCATTATACCCATGCTCATATCATTTTCAACATATTACATATAAAATTTTCTGCTTAACTGTAAAACAGGAAATTGAAAATGAAATTTTCATACAATCCTCTAAAGGTAGGATAGTCTTTATTCGTTAAATCGTCTTATCTTAGATACATTAGTGAAGATGGCAAACCTAAAGAAGCCTTTTTCTTATCTGCTTACTTAAATTATATAACGGGTGTAATATTATCAAATTGTATTAAATTGTAATTCAATTCTATTATTTGTTCGCTTATGACATAATATTCCTAGACGCTAATATACCTAATATGACAGTCATACTTCTTACAAAGGAAATAAGTCCCCTGTTCTAAATAGTATATTATATAATATAGATGTATATTGATTTTTAATTCAATGGATGTTCTTCAAAATTGATTATTAAAATGAAGAGTCAATTAACATGTAAAAATTTGATAAAACAGTTCAACCACACCAATATATATATATATATATATATATATATATATATATATATATATATATATATATATATATATATATATATATATATATATATATATATATATATATATATATATATATATATCAGTCAGGGTTATGCTTAAATGCTTTTATTTCCAAATTCTTTAAAAACAAAGCGCAATATTTAATTTACTTCATTTATACAGCTGGCAGAAAGTGTAAAACAGTCTTTGTCAAGACCATTGCCAAGACAAAGATAACCTGTTGTTAAGGTACACACACAAAGATATAAAATATATAGATCGTACAAATAAGAGACTGTTCACGCATATATGTAATAAATGTTCTTATTTTTTATTTTTGAAATTAATTTTGTGTTAAGACATTGAAGTTTCTTATAATAGCAAACCAGAAACCAGAAACGATCGCTAATAGGCTTAATTTTATAACATTTCATGGTGGAGAAATTCAACGCATTTTGGACATTACATATTAATTACATACACATTACACATACTTATTCATATAAAACTTATTTTATAATATACTAAAAAAATTGATGAGTGTATTTGTGTAGCATTTTGAAAGTTTCATTTAACTTTGTATTTATATAATTAATTTGCTATTTCCAAAAAAAATAAGCTTAAATTTTAAATATTATTATCCAAAATTTTTGAAATTGCATTATAAATTTGTAACATGAAAACAAATTGCAATCTCTGTAAAAAAAAAACTTTATCGTCTTAAAAGCTATCGATCTAAGCCGATTTAAACTCGCGCTTCACTGGCTATTTTTATTTCCTTTTTAATAACAATGCTAAAGTTCTTGTCGATCAGAAGCATGTTATGAAGAAAAATAATTTACAATATTACGTTACTTCTTATAAATTTATTTTTTTCTTAGTATATGTTTTCTATAATTAAATTAAAAATGAAAAATATTAGGTATTAGACAGGTTCGAATGTCTCACAATGCAAAGACAAACATTTACTGTTAAAAAAAGAAAACATATATCTGCCGAGTGTAATCTGAATCCGTAACCATTCGAATAGACCATTGAAATACAATGGCGTTCCCATATTTTATTTATTCTCCCACATTACCTACCCTGCTAGGATAGTCAAAGAGAATCTAGTGTCCAGACACTCTGTTCTCCACTCGGAGGAGAAATAAAAATAGTCACTGAGTTCAATGTCTTATTTTGTCTTATAAGAATAGGAAATTATAGTCATTCATTCCCCTTAGTGATGATTGAACCCACAGCCATCCCGTGAGACTAACTAACCTCTGACTGTCTCAAAGTGCCACATTAATGGTTTTTGTATTTAATTTGAACAATTTATTTTGAAAAATTTGTACATTTAATATTTTAAACATTTATAAATTCAAATTTTTATACATTAAAAGCCTTGAGCTAAGTGAAAAGGCTAATCAAAAAGTTAAAAAAAACCTGGATTCGTATGAAATACTCTGCACAAACATTCAAATATGCTTTATGTGCAGCTTAATGGGAAAAAAAGCATGTACTATATTAAAAATCGTTTGTTAAATCATATGTGAAATTGAATGAGGAAATCGAATTTAATATCGTTTATTTAAATTAAAAAAATATAATAAACAGCTTTAAAATCAATTTCATATATATTTGTAATGAAATCATATGTATGTTAAGTTATTCTATATTATATTATATGTATTTCTAACAGCTGGATCTAAAGAAACAGTTCGACGAAGGTGACACTACAAATTACCAGACGAATGGTGAATTCGATCTCGTAAGCTTCGAAGCGATTAGGCACAATCAGTACTATTCATGTTGTGTGGAGCCCTACCCTGATATAACTTATGTTATCAAACTGAGACGTCGCCCTATGTTCTATGTATTTAATTTAATTCTACCATGTCTGCTTATAAACGGAATCGGTAAGTACCTAACTTTTATCAAAATTGTACCGCTGTATATCATAAATGGTCAGAAAGCTTTTTTTGTGTTAATTTTTTTTGTATATATTAGGTAAATTATTAGTGAATGAGGTAAATAAGGTCTTTATCGAAAAACACATTTCTTATGACGAAAAAAAGTCAATACAAAATTATAGAATTTGGAACATTATAAGTCTTTATTTACTTTAATTTTTAATTTTAGCTATCGTTTAGTTATTTAAATTATTGCATGTGCTTAAATTTATATGAATACTAAATATATATATAATATTTTTTTTTATTTCGGTAACGTATATAAACAAAATGTATAGTAAAATTGTCTCTCTGTCCATAGTATTATTCTGACATATGGGTAAACAAAAGAAAAATAAAATATAATGTTTTTCTGTTGCTTGCCTGCACTTACTTCTAGCCATTATCATTTGCACAATTTTGCACGTGAATATAAACTATTCGAACGTGTTCGAAAAATACCTCTCATTAATATCAAGTTCAATGTGCGTGTGTTTTTATATACACATATTTGAATCATAAATTACAAAAATATGGTAACAAACGACAATTTAAACAGAATGTACAACTTAATAGAAAATAAAGTTCTTTCAAGAAACTAGCCAGTATTTATAGAAATGTATCCCTTGTCTTGGAACTCGACAGGTTGATGAAGTAATAACGGACGTATACGCTCGCAATGCAGTCGTCGGAGAACATTTTGTGAATAAGTGTAAATGTAACAGATACCATATTATTTTATTATATTTATTATTTATTTTAACAGAAAGCAATAGTATTATTATTTCATAATTTATTTATATAAATGTAAAAATATTTATACAACTAATAAATATTTATACAATTTTGTTAGTATTTCAAATAATTATAAGTAAGTAGCTTTTACCTACGGCTTCGCCGGTTTGGTTAAATGGAAATAAATAGTTGTGTATGACACTTTTTAAGTGTCCGAAGTAACTCTGACCACAGGTACATTGAAACGGGTCACGTGACCAAATTCAGCCTATAGCCTTATTCGATGTGTGGACTATTGAATATAAGTCAGCTTTCACGAATATTTTATTTTTTTATGCCAATCAAAGTGTGTAAATGTGATACTTAACAGAGGCAATCATAATAGGCAATGTAAAATTAATTTCATGTATTGTTTCTTGTTTCAGTTATTAAAAGAGAAACAAAAGTAAGGTTTCGTATATTTCGCACGAATTTTTTAATCACTGTATTGAAACCAATATTAAAGTATCAGTCAAGTGCAGGTAGATACCAATTTTATAATTGTAGGTTTTATGCTGAAAAGAATACAACTTATAAAAATTAACAAACTTAAATTTGCGGTCCTATGCATTCAATTTGTATGAAATAAACAGCACAAATAAGTCTGTAATGTGTTTTTTTTTTGTGATATACCTATAAATTTACAATTTTTTTGTGATATACCTATAAATTTACAAGATAAAGATTCAAAATCTTTATCTTAAGATTACGCGATTTGAAAAATTTTGTTTTAAGTGCGGCAAAAACGAAGTACACACGCTCGTACTTTTTGATTGCGTTGACTTAGAAGTTAATTTTTGCTGTGCTTCAAGTGATCATAGGACCTGAATATTTTAAGTAAGCCTCAGCTTGATATTTTTACGTGATTTTAAGAAAATTGTTTTAACAGACAGACAGACAGATATACCGACAATTCATAGTAGTAGGTACTATTACCATACTAGTTATATATAACAGTATACAGCTTAACAGTTGGTCTAAATGGCCTATTAGGAAATCTTTTGTCATTTAATAGTTAGTTCTAGGCTCATAATTAATGAGGTCGCAGTATTATTATATAAAGTGATAAGGAAATATAGTAATTTGTAACACTTTGTCTATGGAGCTCGGTGTGAAAAAATAAAAACAATATTTTCCAGACAACTTAGTGTCAAGACACTTAGTTCTCCGTTCTTAATATGAATCCAAGATGTTGCTTGTTTTATCTTATAAGAGACGTGAAGTGAAAAAAGTTCACACAACCGACGATCTACTGACGATCAAACGCAACCATCGCGTTTCATCAGCAGTCAGATGGTATTCCACTGCACCGCAATGACCTCAATAATAAACATTAGTCGTTATAAATATTTTGAATACAATAACTAATATTTAATAAAAGTGTAAAATATTGTTGCCATAAAATTTCTCAAAAGGCTTAGGCAAGCATAAATATTTGTTTTGTTGTACTCAATAGCACCTAATAAAGCAAATCGATTTCAAAATGAATACATTTCTCGGCGATATTTCCAACGATTTACTTCAGATGAGTTTGTAGAGGCTGCTTTTAATTACAGAGAGGAATTTAGTTATTTATTTTACAAATTAACTGAACGATTAAGATTTGACTAAGTCTGAAATTTAAGAATGTTGATTTTATTATTTAAATTATGATTTCTATACAAACTTTATACATAATCGTATTGTAAAAAATAAGTACATAAAAAAAAATTCAAGGTCTATTAGTTCGTTATGTATATATAAGTCTAAACGCATAGTGGGAAAGTGGGATATTGTGTTCGATTCCCACTCAGGTGACTGGATTCATTTCATTTCCCCGACCTGAAAAGACAAACTGCGACGTTGAGTTCCGCCATGCACTACATAATGTCTTCGGTTTGGTCGAAAAGTGGAAAACTAAGTTGATACTAGTGGGACAAAATATGAAGCTGAAAAAAAAATATTAATTATCTAAATTATTTACCTGTGTCGTAAAAATATATTGAAGATTCCGCTTCCTCACGTTAGTTCTTTTAGTTAAGGTGTGGCTTTAATTTTTTTAAGATGGTAAAAATAAGTCGAAACATTGAAAAATCTTATACAAATTTCTACATCAAAGTTTTCTCGTTTTTTCTATACGATAACGATTTATCTTTTCGTAGCGCTTCTGGTATTTTATGTGCCGTCAGAGTCTGGAGAAAAAGTCACTTTGGGAATAAGTGCTCTACTATCTATGACAGTATTCCTAATGACTATCAGAGATACCCTTCCACCTACCGAGAAGACGCCGTTAATTAGTAAGTTTTGTTTTTAAAATTACTATTAAATTTAAAATACTAATATTTTATTTGCGCATATATATATATCTGTATCTATATATATATATATATATATATATATATATATATATATATATATATATATATATATATATATATATATATATATATATATATATATATATATCTGTAATATTATAAAATATATACATATATAATATACATAATTATAAAAGATTGATTTTCTATAGAAATTATGTCTTCTATTATTCTTAATAAGATCTTAAATCAATGATGTTCTGCTTGTGATACGTACAGAAAAACCGTTGTTATAAAATATATTATTAAATAAATTCTTAAAATGAAAAAAGTATAATCTGTTTTTACTTGAAATATTTTTTCTATTTCAGGTCTCTATTACGGAGTAAGTACGTGTTTAGTGTCATTCTCGGCGTCCCTGTCGGTGGTAACTCTCAACATATCGTACAGGCAAGTTTGAAAACAGGAAATTGTACAAATTTTATTAAGGCATTCAATTTTATTGAGGCATCAATTGCATATGAATATTATTATAAATTAATTTTAAGTTAACAAAATAAACTTCAGGACTGTAGAACATAGCTGGCATTTTTTTATTTTATTTATTTACGCAATAAGTGGCGAATAGTAGCTATTAAAAAAATGATATTATCTAAAGAATATTATTTGTTATTCAGAGATATTTGTTTTTACTAAAATATGCTGAGAATAATAAATGATAATGAATGAAGCGTTCTTAAAAAACGCTAAAATCTATCATATAATTAATATTTTGCTCAAATTATACAAGTTCATATATGTATAATATAAACAATGCCTAAAGTTAATGAAACGTAACATTGACGGAATTTTAACCATCGAAATGAATCTTTTGATCAATTCACTGAACGTTTGATTGAATTATCACGATTGTCTGAGTAATTATGTCATATCAGTATATAGATGGAGACAATTTTGTCATGATTTTGGCAAGCGGATATTTCTTGTGGTTGCCAAGTTTCAATTAGTTTTAATAATAATAAATATAATAACTTTTAAGCTGGTATGTAGCGATAGCGATATTATCATATATTTAATATTTTGAATCTAAAAACGTCTAACATCGCCTATTATTTTGTTCGTAGAGGAGTGAGAGGGCAACCGGTGCCGGCACTGGTGCGAGAACTCGTTCTTCAACGTCTTGCAAGAATACTGTTCATCAACTTCGATACTGACACCCAGAAGGTATATATATAATTTATATATACGCTTTAAATGTTTAAAAATTATATTTATCTACACATACTTATTCATTATAGTACATGAACACGGATGTGCTTTAATAAGAGTTTATTTAACACTAAAAGAAAAATGAAATAATGTAAAATACTTTATAAGATATTTTTAATAAGGATATTTATATAACATTTTTAACATAAAATTACAGAATAAATTGGCTCTTATTATATGTTATATCAGTGAATATATACTCACCTATAAGATATCACCGGATTAGCGTTCCAAGGCTCTTATTTATTCCAGTTTGAAACTTGTCACGCAATCTCTCACATATCCCTAAGTACAAGTGGTAGGTAGATACATCTATTGAGACCGTTGCTCACGTGTTTGGGTGTTAATATTTGTACAACTAATGTAGTTATTTCACGTCATATAAGATTGTTTGCTTCGCTTGGGATTGCTATATTTAAAACTTTAATTAAATATACAAAATTTACGTTTAACTTTTTTCATAAGTATAAGCAAAAAAAAAGTAGTTGTTCATTGGAAACTTTAAGATCGCCTTTACTAATATGAATAATATGGATGAATGATTATTTTATTATGACGCTATAAATTTTTATTTATATACAATATTAAATTTTAGTCACGAAGTATATTCGGTCACGTAGATTGCGTAAAAGGTGGCAAAGTTCATTCAATTTATTCCATTGGGCAGTTAGTAACCTTATTCTGATCACTTTTTCGAGCATTTTGGTGTAGTGGTCCCTTAAAGTGTTTTATGTTAATGATGTAAGTAATTTCTGTTGATATATATATATATATATATATATATATATATATATATATATATATATATATATATATATATATATATATATATATATATATATGCTAATGCAAAAGATAAATATATAGCATTAAGTCACAAATTGCACGTTATAGTAGAAACTATGTATGCAATAATCGTTTTTCGTTATTTTGTATAATTTTTCTAATATAACTCTATAACTCTTCAAATCTTAAAATTATAATATTTACTGTAAGTACTCGTATAGTAGTAGTATTTCGTACTTCATACGCACGCGTGGAAGGGAAATTTTCGCTGTCACGTGCAGAGATTAACGTGACGAGAACTGTGACGTGAGACGTCCCTTGTAAATCGGGAAGCGTAGCGAGACTAGTTATGAGCCAAATTCCGAAGCGAATGATTCGATCAATAAAGTTTTGGCCGTCTTGGAAATGGTAAATTTGTATTAGAGGTCACGGGGGACTTAATTTTCGACCCAAGCGACGTTTGGCACCAGGAATATTTGTCTAAACAATCTCGGCGTAATCACTGGAAAGTTTTTCGTTCAACCGATGTAAATTGTTGAATTATTATCAATACTGCTTTACGCTCCATACAGCACTTAACAAGTTAGGGAGAGAGAACCTAGTGTACCCAAGACACTCAGTTGTCCACTTTCCGCCCGAATTCAAGACTGGTGGAACTTAACGCCGCGTTTTACCTTGTTGGATCGTCTATAAATCTATTTAAATATCTATTAAATCCCAAAACTGAATCCCATATAGTTGCTCTATAAGTAAATAAATTAAAAAAAAATTATATTATACTATTTGATATTTCAAAACAGGCATGTAAAGGTAGATCGGAATATTTCTTACTTTCCAAAGATTTACTAGTGTCATACTAACTGTTATTAAATTCTTTTAATTATTAAAGATCGACATAATTGAATGAAGCCACCCAGGTATTTTACGGCGAGAATTTAAAATATGGAAATGAGTTACCCAAGTTCAATTTGTCGCTCGAAAAATTATATATTCACTTTTAAACTTTTATATATTGATTAGGTAATCTATAACCCTGTTATAAAAACTCATCATATATATATATATATATATATATATATATATATATATATATATATATATATATATATATATATATATATATATATATATATATATATATATATATATAAATAAATAGATTATATTATCTAAGTTAGATAAGAAGTAACTTTGAAATACTGGTTTCTGAAAGCTAAATTAGTTATAAAGTTAAGCCTTACTGATTTTTCATTTGTTGTTTATGTTATTTATCTCGAGAGTAAAAACTTGTTCTATTCTTAAACTTTTAATAAAAGTAAGTTATATGACTTCACATGTTTTTTTTTATTTTCATAAAAATTAGCCCTTCACTTATTCTTATGATTGAAAAGATTTTCTTGCTTCTACTACATGAAAAAAAAATAGCCTCACGCTATTTCCTGCATATGAGCAGGGTAGACAGGGGGAACCTAGTGTTAATACACTCCGTTCCCCACTAAACTATAATATAGAAATATCTAGACCAATATCGGTAAAGTTTACAAATTGTTAACGTTAAAAGGAAATTCAATATTGGTAACTTGATAAGTTCTCGTTTAAGCAAGGGATGCAATGCAAAATAGGAAATTCGAGAAAATACTTATAAATTCTAATTTAATTGTACTATATTCTTACCCGCTGCTTAAAAACTCATCCACTACCATAGGTTGGCTGGAAGAGATCTCTTGTAGGGATAAGTCCACCTTTGTGTGCTACATTTTTTTTTTAATGTTGTTACTCATATGTTTTTTTTAGTACAATAAAGAATATTTCTATAAATACCAGCTCTTGAATGCGGTTAGGCATCGGAGCGCAAAGATTTAAAAACTTTCAGTAGGTACTGAAATATCAGAGGTCGATACGTTTTAGCTACACGAGGAAGAGTAATGAAACATCTTACAAACCAGATATATTGCTTTTAGAATTTTTAATAATAATCTTAAATCTCAAATAAATCATCAAAAACTTAAAAGCTTTTCGTTTTTTTTCCATACCATATGCATTTTATTTGAAATTCCAGAGAATACTTCAGAATTATTATATTAGAACAATTTTTTTCTTATCTTAATAATTTAAGTTCTATTTTTCTAAGTTATATCTCAGTAAAATAAAACGTAAAGACGTTATTTGTTAATTGTGCAGTACGCATATAATCTTTACCTTATATTTTCCTTTTATTATATTATTCTTAGTAGTTGACAACTTTAACAACATTACCATTTTTCTAAACGAAAACTGACACTATAAGCGAAGAATACACAATTTCAAAAACTCATTTTAATTTATAAATCGTTATAATGATGCATCTATAATAGTTGTGTGAAGTAGTCAATAATTCCGTAATATTAAAACAGTTATATATATCTAATATAATATCAAATCCATATTATATCACACTAGGGCGACACGAACACCGTGCCAGTGAGCACTGGCGTGCAAGTAAACCCTCGGACGGGCTCACGGCTCAAGGCTGAGGTACAATGTGACGGGCCCGCTTCTCCTGCTTCACCGCGTTTTACACGACACAATCATAACCACCTTAGTAAGTATGTCTTAAGTATATTCCACTGTTGTGCTAGAGTATACAAACTTTAATGGCGTTTAATAAAGATTTTTTAATTGATTATATAATAGTAAATCACTTTACCGTTTTGATTGTCCATACATTACATAAATATCTAGGATTTAATTTAACACATACACACACACACACTTTTCACACACACATACACACACACACGCGCACACACACATACTTCACAGGAACACATACATTAACTACTTAATGTTAAATTGCCAAATTAGGTCTAAACTAAATAACATTGTTAAATTTTAAATTTACTTAATATATATATATGTCTTGTTTTTTAATTATATTATTAGCTTCACATATAAATAACTATAATGTTTGTCTAATCACTTTACTGTGACACTGGAAGGTAGCCGGTGCTTATAGCACAGGGTAAACCTAATTTAAGCACCGGCAGTAATATTTTTGTGACTGTCTAGCTTATGTATTTAAATGAATAATAGTTTTGTAATCGCATGGCTTATGAATAAATAAATAAAAAAATAAATAAATAAAAATAATGAATAAACGCGACGTTTTGCGAGTTACATATATACAAAAATAGCTTCACGCTTTACACTTCGCAGGGTAGCCGGAGTGAACAGAGGGCCAAACGCTACAGCCCCTACAGCCCCTACATACCTCTTTCACATTAATTCCCTTTCCGTCGTCTGATGATCACCTTTTGCACGATCAAAGTCCACGTCTGTATCAGAAAATCCAAACACATCCACCGCCTATTTTAAAATTTAGAAGAAGGTTTCTTAAAAATCCTTAGTAGGTATTATTGGTATTTATAAAATGGGGTCTCTATACTAATTCAGATATCTAGCATTAAAATTTGCGGAAGGAAATTTTAGGAATTCGAATTATAATCAGTCAGTCAGTGAGGCAAGTCAAGGTTTTTAGATAGCAATAAATGTAATGTAAATTTTTTTAAAAAGTGAATTTACTATTGACGTCATATTTGCCAAACTTCGTTTATCTGTTATAATTTAATCCAAAGCTATGTGAGTTCAAAAAGACGACAAAGTATTCCGAGAAAAAGTAGGATGTGCTCTCATGCGCATCGATTGACTAGTCTTGGCGGGGCACTAGCTGGGGTCATTTAAGTAACCGGATTTAAATTTTTCGTTTCTTAAGAATTCCATAATTGGTACTAGGTCTAGGTCTATTGTTATATAGGTGTATTGTTTAACAGATTTTGGAAAGATAAGATGTTAACAAATAATGCTAACTAATGAGCTCAGCGTTCTGTGCAAAATAATACGTTGTAATATTGTGCTAATTCGTTAGATTTATATAATTAGCACTATTAGTGTAGATAGCACAATAAAAAATAAATACGTCACACATCTTAAATTAAACTATTTGAACAGTCTTTTAACAGCGTCGGCTAGCTACCGTCCCGCGACCACGGACTACTACAGAGTATTCAAAACGGTGGTTTGAAAAATGCACATACCCACACATTCACTCATATTTAATGCTATATTCCTACTTTTATTGTTAACTTGTTTTAATAATACAATAATATTTGCAAATCAATATTTTTTATTGAAATAATTATTGCTAACGCTAATAATATAAAACTTACGTTTTATTTTTTACAATTTTTACGACCGTTTATAATATGCGTTTGTGATAATGAAATTTTCAAACAATATCTAATTTGAGCAGTTTGCGAGACACGAGGGCTTTTATAATAACTTAATATAATAATAATGTTCAAAACTTTGCTGGATCCCCTTATCTGTTTTTTTATAATAGAAGTTTTATTATTTGTACTAAGCACATTTAAATGACTTTATGTATCAACAATTTTGTATAAAGTTATTAAAGAATAACTTTTATTACATATTTTTGAATATACTTTCTTATTTTACTTGATATCTGGTTATGAAAATAACACATATGTGTAACGGTGGACTTACATGTGATTTCTAATTTATAAGAAGAGTCAGAAAAGTGCAAAAGGTATTAAGTTTCTAATTATGAAATCAAAAATATGTAATGATTCTTTCGTTTATATCATTATGGGTACTTCTCAAGATAGTATTTTTAAGCCTAATTGGAAGATATAAGACGGTAGGGATATTTAAACAATATCCCTACCGTCTTATATCTTCCGATTTCCTCTGAGAGCGGATTCCAGAGTTTTACTGTTGTGAGAGTAAATGCAGTTACTAACACGAGTTAGCATAAACGAGTATAGAAAGAAATTAGTTTTTAAGACAAGAGTTTGTCCCATCTCTTCAAACTTCCTATAGCACATCTTATGTATTGTACAATTTTTACAACCTCTTCAGGCTACGGCCAAGTTACAACATTTTAGACGACCAGACAAATTTACCGTTTATTCTTATTACTTCCCAAATTCATTATATTTGTATTTGTTTTGTCTACCGCAGTGAAGAAATATATATAATTTGAATATAATACACTCAATTCAACATGAGAAGATAAATCCAAAAATTCAACAGAAAGTTTATCCCACTGCGCTACGGCCTACGACGGCCTAATTTACCCTGCCCACTTTCATACCTGCTTTGACAAGAGAGATCACGGTATTGAGATACGTGAGATAAGCGTACATTTATATTATTTTGAAAAAAAACATGTTCTAAATTACATAAATGTACGGCACGTGCACTATATTATCTGTGTGTTGCAGAAGTTTCCTTTTGATAGATTCTGCAGTCTGATAGGTACTATTATATTATGCTGTCAAAGTGAAGTATTAAGTGAATATAGTACCTTATATCTAGGTGCTGGTATGCATTTGGGAAGTGTCTAACCGTCTGTTCTGTCTGTCCGATCCGGTTGAGGATTCAATTATTAACTTATTTAAAAAACATCCTTTTTGGAAATGGGAACGGTGAATCTTGAAAATATCTGTGCTCTATGTGTCTATGAGCTAAATGTGTAGAAGCGTAAAGCTAAAGATACGTCATACAAAATGCACATACATATATAATATAACATCTACAAATCAGATCGCGCTACACAAGGCGCGGGGAGCGTGGGAAGTGCAGTGGGTGAAGCAATTACAGTATGCACAAGTGCGTGCGCGCGTTGTACATGCTGTGGTTGCACGTTGCGCGACGCCGCGGCTCGCCACGAGCAGCGTGTCGCGGCCAGTGAACGATTAGAGCGTGCTAACTTGGAATGGAAACAGGTGCTGTATAAAATACACTATTTTAACTCTAGCTAAGATATATTCTATAAATAAATTTGTTAAGTTTTTATTTGACATATTGATCAATTTAGTATAGGTATAAGGTAATGTAACTGAACTGTTCAAGTAAAAATATATCAGTTTTATTGCTCCAATGATACCAATTGTGTATTGTTTAAAACCTTATGATATAATATTGAAGAAAATAAACACATTTACTTAAATAATCTCCTACGTCTGGTCTGCGGAGGAAAAGTGGCGGAACGCGTCATGTGAAGAATAGAGTGACCTCTGAGGTTTTTATAATTACGGTGCGTTAAGTACAAAGTAAGGCAGTACCAAAATAAATATATGAGGAATTTATTATATTAAGTGCTTATTTATTAAAGTATATGGACGGTGAAATGACTTCAATGACAAAACAAAAGAGTTTAAGAACTATAAGTCATAACTTTTCTTATATATAAAAAAAGAACTGTACTTTTGACAATTAATGATACACAAAAAGTAGCGTAAATCACGGATTGCGGCTCTGCGACCATTCATAGAGAAAGTAATGCTCCATTAAAATAATATAATATTATATCGTTTTTATACAACGGTGCCCATTTATCTTATAATATTTATGTCTATTTCAGTTTGAAATATATTATTTATTAGTATATATTTTTATTCTTATTATTTTTTAATGCACTAACGGGCTTTGATTCTTACTCGGAAGAATATTTATATTTAAACATTTAAAAGATTTTGCATTACCATCAATAATAGTAGTCTCTACATTTAGCATAAAGTGTTTCAGAGAATTTCAATAGTAGGGTATCTATGTATATTTATCCCGAAAAAAACGAGAAGTTAAACACTTCTAATCTTACATTTGCCGCGTGATGCGCCTTATATTAAAAGTATATGTAAAAGATGAGCTTTCGGTTCACAACGACATTAAAATAAATGAAATACTATGTATATATATATATATATATATATATATATATATATATATATATATATATATATATATACATATATTCACCTTTTAAGTATTCAATGCGTGGAGGATTAACAGTCATGCAAAGTAAAGCTTTCGATGTTATCGAAAACCTGCTTTTAGAAAAATAATTCTTTCGCAATTGTTACTTCAAACATCAGAAGAAATCTTATGTTATTCGAACTTCAATGGAATAATAATTTGTTCAAAAGTATTTATAATATAAAAGTTTAGTCGAAGTTAGTATTAACTTTCAAAAGATTTTTTCTAGAGTTGCAATTTTTTTGAACTTATTCATAATATTCTCTGAACTATCTTCACGCGATGCTAATATAACAACTCTCTACTGAAACAACTCGGACTCGGACTCGGAGCTAACTCGGATTTTAGACATGACAATTATTTCTTGCGAATTGTATATAACAATAGTATTTTATACTTGTATATTTATATTTATCAGCACGTCAGGTATAAACAATTTTTCGTTTTCATTTGTACGCAGTTGAATATTGTTCGGAACAAATGGTATAAAAAACATCAGAAGACATTTCCTTCAATGTATCATTTATTCAATGTTAAAGCAGTAGTGTAAATAAATATATCTATATGTATTATAAACTAATCGTTTCTTCTTAAAACATAGGTGGCTGTTGTAGCGGACCGAGCTCTGCTAGCAGTGTTTGTTTTGGTTACCACCATATCCACAGCAGCTATCCTTCTTCCGCAACTCAACAATCTTCACGTTGGAAACACACCCTTAAAGCCTCCGACTTAAAGCTGTTTTTAATTAAGCAAAATTAGAGTCTGAATTCAAGGCCAACGAAATACCTTTTTTAGTTGCTATTTTTAAAGAGAGCTTAGAGACTAGTCGACATTAGAATGCTTCTCTTTTCCTTCAACAAATAAGTCGTTTATTAACAACGTAAAGTATATAAAAACTACACTCAAGTTAGATTTCTACTTTTTTTCTCTTTATAAGATAGAAACACCGGTTTCTTTGAAGTCTAGGTTATTATGTAAATTTAATTTATAGTTATGTTTGCTTTAAGTAGTGTAGATTGTAACTGGATGTAAACGAATTGTAAACGCCTAAAAAAATGTGCCAAATCTTTTCAATTTATAGAATTCCTGAAATATATTATTACAATAATTTAAATATATTAAATTACAAAATACTTTTTATAAATATTTCCTTATAGCTAAGTTTTCTTCAATGTTTTACTGGTTACATAAATAAATACTTCTTTTCTACAATTAAATTATAATCATGTACTGTAACTGTTTTAAAAAAATATTGTAATATAATTTAACCCCAAACGAGTTGACATAGCTTGCAAAAAAACATGCGCGGTAAATGGTGCCGTCAATGTCAACTTAATAAAGTATTGTTGGATGAAATTGTGCTTAGTATTTTCAGGCGAAAATCATAATGGTGCAAATTTTGAAGTAGAAATGATAAATTTAAGTGCATGTCAATTCTAAAAGTTATTAAATGCGATTTTAAATGTTACTTAACCAATAGTAGTATAGAAGATGTAAATATGTTAAAGACATAGTTTTAAATTGCAACAATTTCTAAGATACAGGTATATGATTCGAATTTAAAATAAACGTTATGCCTATTCCATAAACAATTCTAGTTTATATGCTTTTATTAAATTACATAGCTTAATATTTCTCTACTTACTTTAGTAAATTACCGAATTCGGGCGCTTTAATAGAACAGGCATTAGGCCTGTTCAACACGAACAATTTTACAGTAAATGTTACACGTATTCTTTAGATTATAAAACATAAAAATATGTATTATATAATAATAGATTATAATGATATTTAATGCTCAAAATTGTTGCCAAAGTTAAAGTAAATCTATAATAATTGTACATAAAATATAATCTGTGCTACTCTTAATACATCTGTCTCTGTGTTGTACAAAGTACCAATAAAGTTGTGCTACGGAATTATTTTTGTTTAATTTACCTTTGAAGAAGTTCATAGTTATATACCATAAATCGTATTATATCATAGTTTAGTAAAAATATGTATTTTTTTTTTGTAAATTAACCTTTTTATTACTGGTATAGTACATATTATGATTATCTGTATATTATGATATAAAAAATCCATGATGTCAGATTTGAACCTACAATAATTTTATTTACAATAACAAGTTCCAAATGTTGTGCGATGGTTCTATTTTATATAATAAACTTAGCTATCTACCTTGCCGTGGCTTCACTCGCTTGAACTACATGATTATTCATTTAATAAACTGAATCGCATTAATGTTCTACTATGTTATGATATGAATTGCTAAAAATGGTTTCTTAGTACTCACTTACGTCAAGAAAGGAAAAGAATGTTTTTATGCTTTATGCTTTTTGCTTTGAATGCTTATATATATATATATATATATATATATATATATATATATATATATATATATATATATATATATATATATATATATATATATATATATATATATATATATATATATATATATATATATATATTTCGATAATCGAAACAAACTTGGAATCAGTAGTTTTTGTGTTATATTATTATATAACTATTTATTATTCATATCATTTATAACATTCCTATAAGAAAGCTTTTATAACTTTGCTTGCTTGGGCATTTTATAAGCCTTTTGTACAAATTCTTAAGGCAAATAAATTAGTTACCAAAATTAAAAATAGAATATGTTATGTTTCTTCCTTGATGTTGTCCTAATATTAGATGGTGTATTCAACTTAATAGATATTTTTTTAAATTCGAACGAGTAGTTCCTGAGATTAGAAGGTTCAATCAAACAAACGCTTCAGCTTGATAATATTAGTATACAGTAACTATTAAATATATTTTGTACAAAATATATGATTTTTATTTATAAAAGCATTTAAACTATGGCTCTTCATTTATATGTGTAAACGAGTATACGGAGAATTCAAAATGCTAAAAAGTAAGTCTAATAAGAAACAAATTGTATGTGACAGGGACGGCACGGTGAAAGCAAATTAGAAGCACAAGAAAAGTCTTTTAAAGGTTTCGATTGTGATTTTTTTTTAAAAAGTAGATAAAGCAATAAGAGAGCTTTTTTCCTTTTATTAAATACTAGCGACCCGCTCTCGGCTTCGCCCGCATAAGTTAGGTAGATCGCGTTTCTTCTAAAATTTTAGTACCACGTCACAATGCAATTCTTCGATTTTCTCGTCGTCTTTTTTGAATCACTTTTGTCTATTAATAAAATTTAGTCTAAGCAGATTATGTTGTAGCTTTTCTATCATAGCGTAAAAATTACAATATCCATTTCCCACATTTGAAATTTATAATCCAAATCATACCAATACTATTTATTTTTTATTTAAAAGAAGTAAATTTAATATTTTTTTTATTTTTAAATACACCGCGTTCTCGCGTTTTTTATTCTAGCCCTGACAAATGTACTACTACTATCTTCTATTTCAAACATCGCCAATGTTTAAAATAAAATATTATTCTAAAAAAACGTTATTTGAACTTAAATAATGCTCATATTACAAAGAAATGAAGTTATTATTTATTCGACAAAATCTATTATATGTACTTTAGCTTCACTTGCTAGTAATCGAGGTAATTAAAATATGTCTATTTTTTTCTACGGAAACCTCATTAAATGCCATGACGACAACTGTTCTATGTGTTTATTTTGTGTCAAAATTTTGTCAAGCTGTCAAAATTTATTCATTCTTTAGTACCAGTAACCTTTTTCGTGTATTCTCCATACAACGTGAAATTGGCGAAGTGAATTGTGCTAAACTGGCACACTCGAAACGCCATTACCATAGAACAGAACAGTACCAATAATCAAAGAATTCGACTTTATCAGTAATTATTTTTTTTAAGAAAACTGTTGCAATGTTAAAATTCATCAATTATATTTTTAATTGGAGTGATTCGCGAATAAATAAACAAACATACGGACAAAAATGCACTGCGTAGTTTTTTAGCTTATATTTCAATAACTATAACGATAGCTTAACGCTACATAAATCGACCCATTAATACATTTTTAAAATCTTGACTTTTCTATACTTTCATACTACGTCAATTTCATCTATGGTCTGTAGATGTATGTAATATATCGACATTAATACAAAAAAATATCCCGCCAGGGTATACGGGACTATAAGCTATTACCATACAAAAATTTATTCATTTCTGTCCAGTAGTTTTTGCCTGATTGGTGGCCAAATAAACAGACAGATAGACAGAAAGACAGACAGACAAAAATTCTGCAGAGTGGAATTGTAGCTTCTATTATCGATATATTAACCAACTCAATCAATATTTTTTTAAATATTTTATGTACAGAATTGACTTTTCTATCATTTTATATAGATAAAAGTTTATATAAGGTATCTGTAGTACGCATGTACTGCGTAGGATGGGATTGGCATTAGCTGGGATTAGCAGGCAGCAGCTACACCTATTTTTGTCATTATAACGGTAATTGAACGATGAGTATAAAGAATCTTTTGATCGTTCGTTACACCTGCCTTAATTTGCTTATTATATATTTGCCTCATTCGCTTGTATTTATAGTTTAACTTTTTATTGATTATATCAGATTTAAGAAATATTTATTGTATATAATAATAAAAAAGCGCAAAAAATGTGTAGCGTTTAATATTTTTGGTAGATACAAATATGAATTATACTTCTTCTTTGTATACATTTGTATACATCACAAAAATAAAGGAACGAACAAAATTGCAACTTAAAACTGAAAATCTTAAGATTGAAAAATTAACGTAAATATGTTTTATCCACATAATATGCTTTAACTATCATAATTCGTTTTTGTCCAATAAATACTACATAAACCTGAGATTTATATATTCACATCGCAGAAACATCTGCACGACCGCTTCAGGCTTGTAGTTTCATCGACTATAGAATCAATGTATAAGCAAATATGCCATATACCATATGTAGTTATGCGGCAGCTTTACAGTGTGAACATCGTCTTTGAATAGAACCTACGCAAATGTAGCGAGTGTTAGTAGAAAATATAATTTCATATTTTGCTCTGCGTTTTAATTGCTCCATTTCCTTCTTAAGCAAGTGTTCCTGTAATTGTTTCTTTTCAGCGTCTATATGATCCGAGAAAAATTTACAAATATATTTCTTATTTAATATTCAAGGAGAGTATACTAAACGTTTACGAGAACATTTCTAACTGTTGCCTACTCGTAAAGCTGAAAAACCTACACACATTCATGAAGTACGACTACAAGTACGCTTAAGACGTCTTTTCTCTTACAAATCTCGACTTATCGAGTCTTAACCTTTAATTTAAGTAGTGAATTGAATTTGATGAAGGCAAATATATTTTGTAAAATTGAATTTGGCAGCCATTGAGCTACGGGAATTAGCTGAGGGCTATTGTGAATAATTTATACCTATAATTAGATTTTGATCAGAATTGGTTATTTCCATGTATTATTTATCTATATGTAATATTTTTTTTAAATGTTAGGTATTCCACATTAAACAGGAAAATATTTAGGTACGTTTAAATGATTTAAGCGTTTTGAGATCAGCTCCTCTAGGAATCATATGGATATTGGCACTATCAAGAGTAGTTTCCAAAACAAGTGAGTTTAAGCCCTGCGTTGTTAAAAATTTTATATATTTTAAATTAGGTATGTTATAAATTTCCGTGTACCGTTAACCGCATGGAAAATATTATATTAAGTTAGTCTGACTTTTTCCTTTGACACTTGGCGCCCTGCTTATTTTGTTACCGCCACGCTTACATTATAGTCACAATTTATAACTACTTCATGAAACTTCTACAAATACTATAAATATAACAACATTCATAATACTTGTACAACTTTTAACGACAAAAAATCTCATACAAGTATTTGTCACGTGCAATTGAAAGGTACTAACCGCTCTATTGAGCAAGCGGTAAAGTAAAGACATCGCGGGATGGGTTTTAAGCACAATGTTGCACTTCTTTTATTACCACAGAGACCATGTCCTGAGACTAAAAGGGTTCATTGCATTTTATAATTTTGTTCTCATGAGAAGATACACGAGCATCCTGTACATTCTGTGTACGCAACGTGATCTACTTACATTGAAACTATGGACAATCGTAGAAAAGTATAGGCGTTATACTAGTCAAATTTGATGACAAACTCGAACGGGTTTAACTTGGGTTACAAATAAATTGCTATAGATTACTCCAATACATTTTATATTTTATTAATGCATCTAACACCAATATTCAAGTAGGCACTTTGGCACCACTCATTTTAAGATATGTGTACTGTATATGCTGTAAGATCTTATCGCATGTCCTAATGGTGGTGATAAAAACTGTTTTTTTTTTTGCGTCTTTGGCATAATGCATAAAATCACTTTAACATTGTTAAATAACAATTTTATCCCTATATATAATATAAATATTAAGCTAAATATTCTTAAATTCGTCGGAAAATATGGTGAAACACGAACAAAAGAGAGTATATGATTGTTCTAGTCAACTATGCAATGTTGACCTTTCATGTTGAAGCCCCCGGTCAAAGTTCATGAAACGTAAGCATATTTATTAAAATAGCCAATAACATTTTCTTTAAGCGTAGGATTTCTTATTATTATATACGATTAATACTATTAATAAAGAACATGTATAAAACAACTATTTTTACGAATAAAAATATTAGAAACAATTATTTTTTTTAATTTTATTATTAAATAAGTGATATTTCATGGTTATTTTACTGTAAGTAGTTATTAAACTGCTATAAACATAACTAAGAAATATGTTAAGCATTATTTTGCTTTTATTACCTTAATTATCCCATATTTATATCCTTCACACATTGATATCTTCTATTAATTGCTTTATGTCAGGGATATTTATGAGTACGTCGACGATGCTTTATGAAATATCACGTCAGTTGCTCACGAGGCGAATATCCCTTTATCAAGAATATGTACCAAAAGATGGCCGTTTATAGTAACAAATCATTTATGGATAGCTAAAATAATATTACATTAAGATACCAGATACCGGTTCTGGTTTATCCTATTGGGAATATAATTTTTATATAAATAAAACATTTATGTCTCACTACACTATACTCCGTACCCCACTTTCTACCAGTTTTCGAGACATTATACCGTAGCTCAGAGAAATATTACATTGTCATTCCCTAAGCGCATGTGAAATCCTATATTCAAGCAAGTAAATAAAATATCTACAGAATATATTATACAGTATTGTAAAGTATTTTATATGTCGTTACCTTCATAAGATTGCAATGTTTGATAGGTTATTTATATTAAAAAATACTTCAGTCCTTTAATTATGACGCTTAAAACGCCTCTGGATCAGCACTTTCTATTGACATAAAACTACGCAGTTGGAACCCCGCCCACCTAAATATTAAACGATATAAATGAACCGGCGTTTTTTCTAAATAATAAGTTTAATGATAACCTTTAAAAATGCAAGGTCTAGAACGACTTAAAGTAAGCTCCATGACGTCGAAGGAAATTAGAAAGACTGGTTAATGCGACATACTATCTATAAAAAATTTATTATTCAAAATAATAACTTTAAAAAGTATACGAAGTACGTGTAAAAAATATCGGTCAGGTATGAGTAGTACTCACGCACCGAGGGTTCCGTGTCTATTTCATAATTGCAGGTATTCCGCTGAAGAAAATACTACTTATAAAACTTACAAACTTAAATTTGCGATTGTATCTACTTATTTTATATGAAATGAAATTCAAATATAAGTTTGTAATTATTTATTTCAGTGTTAAATAAATGTTAATTAATGAGAGCATCGTGACATTCAGGTTACATAAATTTTTCAAACTAGTTAGATTATTTTGTAGCAAACATAAATGATCATGATGCAAAATAATCACAAAATAATCTAACTAGTTTGAAAAATTGGTGTCAGCTAATTGACATGACACTGAATAGAAAAAAAAATACTAAATATGGCAACCAAATATAACTCTAAAATCTTTAAAAACAGTCTGACGAAAATTATTTTGCCTTGCACTCTCGTTAGGAAAATCACGAAATCACTAAAAACGTACAAAAGAAGGGAAATACTGGAGTCGCTTTTCGTATATAAGAGTATTAATAATGTAATGATTTATATTTATAGTTTTGAGATTAGCAATAATTTTGCTATTAAAATGTAATAGACTTGCTTAGACGTCGACCTCGGTCGCTCGGTACGAGCTACATCCCTGAACAAAACTCACATATGACGACTAAAGAGATTGTAATATTAGTTACTATTTAGTAATAGAGATTAAGAAAACATTGTAGAAACTATACCACTAACTGATCGAGAAAAGAAATAAAGATCCTGTAACTGTTCTGACTGTCCCGTGTTTGATTTCATCACAATAGTACCTATATATGATAATCCGTCATTGGTGTAATTTTTCTAATTTAAAATACTGATGAAGTCACGCAAACTATCTTATCTTTCCGGACGTCCATTTTTGGTAACAATTCTCTTATGTCTCGCTTTTGCAAAATACTAAACGGGCACAGCACTTTGGATCCATTCTGAGACTCCTTATCTAAGTATCGTAAAATCGCAACCGAACGTATATTTTTTTATTTTAATTTTTTTAAATTTATTTAATTATCTATTTTTTTTAGTTATTTTTGTGATTTCTTCATAAAGATTCATATATTAACAATTTATTGTATGTTAACGATGTTGTAAACTAAAATGTATTATACTTTCATATTTTTTTGTTATTTGTAGATTATCATTTGTGTAGATAGTTACATATTTATTTATCTAGCTCTAATGTGGCATGCGGTGTTCACCTTAAAAACGTAATGCATTAACTAAGTTATAAAGGTAAACTTAAGGAAACTTATTATTTTATTGTAATTACTAGTGAATCTAAATAAATAAATAAACAAATAAACTATAGCAACAGTGTACGTTATGCGATTTATATAAAATTACGATAATGTAGCCTAAGGTACTAAATGTTAATATTGAAAGTCAAAGTTCAAGTGCAATTTTCGTTTATTTAATGATAATCGTGTGCTTATATAGTTCAAGCAGAAAACAGGTCGCTAGTAGACAGACAATACAACTCTCTAAAGTAATGTAGCAGTCTTAATTTTTTTTCTGTTACAAACACACTTATATAATATTTTGTTTTTATTATATTGATGGTAAAATAGAAGTATTCTTAGTTGACATCCAATACGCAATATCTCTTAATATGTGGGATGTGGAGCGTACGACCACAAAATAAAAACCAATATTTAAAATAATTATTTTAATATTTACATATATATTTATTATGTACATATAGGTAGATAGTAAAAACGTATAATAATGTAATGTAAATATCCCGTATAAATCGGGATAGTAAAGTTGTTAAATAAATTTAATATAGAGTATTAATATATGTATGCAGAGCGTACAATAGATAAGAAAAAAGGGCATAGACAAATACAGTAAAAAAATTTAAACAGATTTTACACTTCCGGGGTCCTTGTTGGGTATCTACCTGGAATATAATCAGGATTGTTAGGATTGTATTCCCATATTAAATATTCTGGCTCGTTGAGATAAAGTGGCGGTATCTCGTCGCTCGGCTCTCTTTCTACTCCCACAAGCTTTTTATTTCTGTCTAATAATTCGTCAACTTTAGCTTGCGTTTCGTCTGAAATATCTGAAATTGGAAACAGGAAGCTTTTAAAATATGCTTATGAAATTTATATTACCAAATTCTATTCATAACAAAGTCTCAAGCGATACTTACGAGTGCGACGTAAATCGATTCTTAACACTTTTTTATTTTGATCTAAGGCGCGAATAAGAGTTTTCTCCGCTTCACCGGATAAGTTATTGGCAGCCATGTCTAATCTTGTAAGGCCACGGTTGAGACACAGCAAGCCTGCCATCTGAAAGAAGAAAGTTTCATTTACTGGATTTTTATAATATTTGATCACAAATGTACGTAAGTGATGACTTAAAAATAAAGAAAATTGTGACTGAAAAAATAAAGAAAAGAGAGCAAATGTAAAAATAATCATGAGATTTTCAATTTGTTTTCTTACAAAAAGATTTTATTGTATTGTAATACATTAAATATTGTAGTGCATTTTTAAGCATAATGAGCGGTTCTGAATTCAATGCTTATGCTAAATTCAGATGATGACTACATTTATTGAATTTTAAAAGTAACGTGCCACTTAAAATATATACCTCTTGTATTCTTATCATTCAGATAATTTACATCTTTTTTTGATTATAATATGCATCATACTACATACATTTTTCGTATGGTTACTGTTCGACAGTTAAAAAATCTTACAGCTTTAGTAATAAACAAATACATATATAGTAAGTGACCTTTTCAGCAGAAACACCGTGAAATCCGCAAGAATTCACTATTAATGTTTGAGGCTTGTCCTTGCAACGAACGAATGCAGCAGCAAAAATAGTAGCACACTCTATTGACATAGGATTCAAGCTGAAATCTTTAAACAAAAATTGCTATGCAAATAATCTGATATATCGTGGCAGGAAACTAAATAAAACCTAGGATGTAAAAGAATACCTATTAGTTCAATTGGTGCAGCGGGTTTCATTTGTAGCGCATACGCTATGCCCTGAACTCCAACTTCTTTAAACCTATTATTAGCTATTCTTACTCGTTTGACATTTTTATGAATTGAAATAAAGCCCCCTAGAGCTTTCATGCCATAGTCACCAATTTTGCAGTGGTTAAAATCTAACTCCTCAATGGATTCTTTTTTTACTAAATTTTGAAGTATCAGTTTAACTTTAGAACAATCTAAGTTACTTCTGTTAATTCTGAACGTTTTAAGATGTAGCAAGAATTCAAGACCTCTACATAATGATTCACAATCTGCTAATGAAAATTCAAAATATCTTGTCATATAGCCATCTTGAATGTTATTTATTCCAAAGATAAGTGATATTTCTTGAAGATTAAACAATCTTGCAAGGACTGGTTCCAGTGGTATATGATCGTATACTTTTGGTACGCTAAATATACATATATCTTCTATGGCATCTTCGTACGGGACAGGGGGGGTAGGTTGTCGAACCATTTGCAGTTGATTTAAACCCAGCTCGTAAATGTAAGGACTTACCTTTAAAATAAATATAATTCTATATTAATTATTAAAAAACTATAATTACAAAACACGTAGTAAAATTGAAATTGATTCTGGGATATAAATGTGAGTTTTATATACAGATGCATCATGGTTATACGAGTACTGTTTTTATTTAAAAGAAGAAGTTAATAGCATAAAAAAAACTGTGTGTTACTACTTTTTTAATTATAATAAAATAAAACTACGTACTAATTTAGCTAATTCCACGGCGTCACACTCTATAAATATATCAGGGTTAGCATTTTCCAAGTAATCTTGCAAACATGCTGACAAAAATTTTCCTTTCCAAAAAGTTACTCCCATTTCTTTGCGCGAAGGGAACTTTGTATAAAATGATCTCTTCCAATATTGTTCATCCTAAACACAAGCCACAAAACACAAAACTTTAAAAGACCGGTCAATATTTTATATATCAAACCATTAAAGAAAAATAAGAACCTTGATGTAAGGAACACTGAATTTTAGAGGGATATCAGCAGGGTACAAATCCATCAGCATATCTACATCTTTTTGTAAAATTCGTAGAAGAGGATTGATTCTATGAAATACTCTCGAAAGCGATAATGCAGCAAAATAAGTAAGAGGCGCTGGAGTCAACTCCGTGTCCCACTCGAAGTCTTCAGCCACAATCTTACGAGAAGCCTCGCCATTGGAATCGACCATAGTAGGCGCAGTTCTGTAAGCTTCCCTGGCATTTAACGATATTATGTATGGAATTTTCATGATTGTATTTTAAGTTTATCTATTTTAATTATTTGTAAATATACAATAGAAGTTTGAACAATGTTTATTTATTAGAATAATTTGATTGTAAATGACATTATATTTTAATCTAAAATATATATTTTTATTATGACATGTATATTTTTTCTTTTTTACCAAACCAAACTCATCATACATCTATCTATATATTATTAAAACAATAAAAAAACTTAAACAAAATGTTTGTACGAAAAAATTATGAAATGTTGCAATAACAAAAATGATTGAATGAATTGATTAGCACTATACAATGATATATAAAAGTCAAGGATCTGGCACACATGATTGTGGCTCTACACCCACAATAGAACATGTAAATTTTAAGAAACCAGAAAATAGGTCTTGATTAAAAGTTGTTGAGCGAGATGAGCATTTGTATTGAAATATGAAAGTCCAAGATCTGTAATATCTCATGATCATGTCCAGCTAAACAACATGAAATACGGTAATGACGCTTTAACAAAAGTCATTTAACGTGATGGACATTTTCCATTGACATTTTAATATATAATAACAATCTTAAACACCAATTGACTTAGAACCAAAATAGAGAAGCTAAACTAAAAATAAAAAAAAGAAATGTTTATTCAACGTAATCAGCATTTTTCGTTGTCATGAATCGCAATGAAAAAGGATTGCAGTCCGTAATGTGGCAAGGATCAGAAAATAAGTCCACGTCAGCGAAGTTGTATACTAGAATAAAATAATAGTTATAAAATTCACTTCATATTTTTGGTATTTAAAATATCAAAAATATATTTAAGCAAAATTTATTTTCCCTATCTCATCAATTTTTCCTGTTATTTTTACGAACATTATTTATTTTTAAATAAAAATAAAGAATTGCCCAGTGCGGGATGCCAAAAAATAATCAAATCTTTTTAATAATACTGCTAATCAGTAATATATCAGCAATGTCTATTAAATAATGACTGTTACTTGTCTATTGTGAAGAAAAATGCACAATTGTGAAATTTCCACGTGAATTGTATTCATATTATATTAAAAGTAGTTCTGTGATTTCTCGCGTGCGAGTGGGACGCGAAGCGTTAGCTTCGTATTTTTCCGTACAAATTCGGCTTAGATCGGATCAAAACAATGTGCACTCACTCTACCGGCCAGTGACTGTCGGTCTGAGTTGGAACTGTGATCATAATATTATTATTTATCAGAGGACGCGCGCCGCTAGCGTGCTACTAAGCTAAAAGCTATTTGAAATTTTAAATCAATATTTAAAGTGATTAAAAATTAAAAACAACGATGGATGCCGGTAACAAAGCTGCAAAAAATCAAACTGCATCTCAAATTGCAAACTATAACCCATGGAATTTATTATTTAGTACAAGACGCCGAACTGAAAGTGAAAACAGCGGGACTTCAACTTCTAGCAACGATCAAACAAGTGAGTTGGTTATTTCCATGTTTATATAACATAAGTATTATATATTTTGTCAATTTTCTCACATAAATATAAAATATAGATGTGGTTTATATCATACTTTTATCTTAATATTAATATTACCTTATAAAAGAACTAAAAATTTTAAACAGCTCGACTGTTGGTTATAGTACTTATATTTACAGTAATAATTTTTTATGAATTCAATATTCAATTTTATACTTTGATAATTTAGACTGCGACTAGATTACAAAAAATATATATTTTTAGTTTTAATTTGACTATAGAGGACCTTGTTATTTTAAATTGAAATGAAAATCGATTAAGTTAAACAGAATTCATTAATCTGAACGATTATAATGCCATTATTATTATGCAGTAACAGAAAGTTAGAATAGTGTGCGACATGGCCACTGTCACGTCGTGTCTACCAAACATGGCACACATATATCATTCTTATAAAAAATACGAAACATCCAACAATACACTTTATTACAATGAGAGAGATCTTAGTTTAAGTTAACCATTGTTTTCCGTAGAAGTTATATTCCATTGCTTTTAAGAATGTAGTGTTGTACTTAAATTTAAACCTCATAGTTACGATATATGGAGAAGTAGTTTTTTAATATAATTATATAATTTAGATATATTGAAGAATAAGAAAAACAAAAATTTTGTACTTCATTTTAGTTCTTTTTTAATCTTTACTCTTCGCCCACATAATAAATAAACTCATAGCGATGAACACCTTAATGTATACTTATACTTTATTAAGGATGTGACGCCTTTCAGGTACCCAGTTCGGATCTTTCCAGAGGCAGACGAGTAAAAATAACGAGGAATATTTGTGGATGATGTAAGATATATTTTTATACTGCTATTTATAATATGCGTTCATATTTGTCATTCAATAAATTAGTTGCACGTGCGTATTGTTCAACTAAACGTGAGTGAGAGTTTAATAATTTAAATATATATTTTCTAGCGTCTGACTGTAAACGCTACGTTGTAGACTCGATTCCCACTCGGTAAGAATGCATTATTTTCATTTTCCTTGTTCTAGAAACAAGACAACGAAAAGAAAAAATACATATACAGCGTGAAGATTAATAAAATTTTATATTTATTATTCGATAAATAAAATTTTATAAGAAGAAAATCATACGTTAAAAACGATATCCTTATTTATATGACTAATTAGATATATATACTTATATGACTAATTTAGATTTTTTCTCGACGAACCACTCTATTTTATGAGACATACAAATAATTAATAATAATTATTTTTAATTATTGTGTTTATTTTCATTTTATAAACCATTACTGTGTACACGTTTCACATGTCCGTTATTATTAAGCCTGGCAAAGGTTAATTATTGCGTCGGTGTCTCAAGTACAAAGTACAACATGTTGTCACGGCCAACCTGTGGATCGAACACTAGTTTAGCTTTAATAACATTCTGTATTAATATGAGTTTATTACGTAATGATCGGATTTTAATTACCATTGCTATTATGACAATAAAAAAACATGTTTAAAGATATTTCTTTTAATGTTGTTGAGTTTATATATATTAAAATAATATTGAGACCTTGGCAGCTCAGTGTGACAGGATTTGATTAAAATCGCGATAGTTGCGAGTTCCATCCTCCCTCGGGTATAAATTATTTCCATTTCCATTTTATTTCTTGCTCTGGTGGATAAAATGCGGCTTTGAGTTCCACTTGTTTTACCCTAGTTTACTTATACTACGTAAATCGTAAAGTAAAAAAAGATTGCTTATTGTTGTAAAATAAATGATTTTATCGTAAAATATTTCAATCAATCAATTTAAATTTAAAATATTCTTCATAAAGTAGAAAAAATCGGCGTATGAACACAAAGCTACCAAACCTTCCTAGCACTGGTTCTGAGAGCAATTCTGCTGAGAAAAGCCAGCAAGAACTTAATAGTTGCTCTTTTCAATATAAATATTACAAATTAATTTGAAACTAGACATACATGATATTCAAGCGATCTTATATCCACTCATTTATATGCTTTAAATTAATTAAATTTGGTTTTATAGTTACTTTAAATTTACATAGAAGAAAATGTAAAATATATAAATAAGTAACTATAACAATATCTATCATAATTTATTAAAAAAATAATCTTTAATCAACTATCATATTTTAGATAACGAAGTTATTTAAATCTTGTTTATTTCTAGGTAATAGTGGTAAACTTGTAACAATAATGATAAATCTTAAACTTTGTCCAACATTACGGGCGGGAACCTTCTGATATCATCACAACTCTTGGTGATTAATATTTAATATTTTTATAACTTTTTTGGTCACATATCCTTGCTAAAGGATGAAAATCGTGCCTACATATTACTAATACACATTACAATTCAAACACATTTACAATTTACAAATATAAATCTAGTGGCCATATAAATTGTAAATTTGATAATTTTAAACTACTATCAGTGTTACTTTATTTCAATATAGCATGTTAATTACAATTTTTCAATTCGTTAAATATTAATATATTTAATTAGATTGTATTGTGTAGTAAGGGCTATACGGCAAGTGTTTACATCTGCACTCAGATTATTGTTTCACTTGTTTTCAATATTCAGTTCAACATTGATAATTTACGAGCTGCTACTTAAATACATTGTATAAGAGTACTTGTAATTAACATTTATGAACATTTTATTTTGCCTAAATAAATAAAGATAATAAAAATATAACTTAATGTAAAAAAGTTACATTTAAAACTTTTTTGGATGCAACGCCTTATACGACAACAAAGTACCTGATAATATAGAAAAACATTATTTATTAATCGTAATTTTAATATAATTTATGTACCATATTTCTTAAATATGGCCCAAGGAATGATTTTAAGGCGGTCGATTGCAAAAGACGAGTTTATTAGCAATAATGGTAGAACAAGAAGGTCATCCACTACTGACGGAGTTACAGCCGCCGTAGTGGCGACTGTCTCACGTAAAGTTTACGGAATATATAAGTTGAAAAGAGATAGAAATAAAAGTGGTTGGCCCTCGCCTCGCTAATGTTGAAACCTTCGGTTGCGTGCGCCTGCGCAGCGCCGTTCGCCACCAAGCAGTACTCAGTTAATCTACACCTGAATAAACTATGTTATTGTGCTAGCGGAAAGTGACAGTGATACAGGAACACGTGTTATGTTCAGTGACACTTGAAGTAACATCCTCAAATTGCCATGGTTAGCATTTTTTTTTAAATTATCATTTAATTATTGCCACCTGTTAAAATATATTATTTATGCAACATATGCAATGTATGTACTATGTGTGTATTGCAAAATTACATATATAAACAAGCTACATATATAAACAAGCTAACATATAGGTATATATTATTCTCATTACTGTGGATGTAATATGTCAATGAAACCACTTGTGTTATCCAGGTGATTAACAAAAACGTTTATTGGTACAACTGACTCGCTCTTATCATTGTAAATAGAAGATATTTTAAAGTGTATCAATAAGTTAAAATAAATATTATGAAATTCAACACTATCTGTTACTATTATTACATTGATAACAATGTTTATTTTGAACTAAACTAAATAATATTCATAATCGCATTGTTATTCATATGGGCAAAGAATTAAATTTTTAAAATTCTACAGCATTACTTGACAAAAATTTCCAATAATTTGATATATATATATATATATATATATATATATATATATATATATATATATATATATATATATATATATATATATATATATACATATATATATACACATATATACACATATACATGTATATAAAACGCTTAATGTGAACCTCACGTTTCATTCAAAACATTTGTGTCATGCGTTTTCAAGGAGAAACGTCTTCATCCTTTTGTCTATATAGAGGAGACATGTGTTTGATGGCGGAAACCAAATTAGTAATAATCATTCATATAGATAGATAGATTTTGACAGCTTCCTTATTATTAATATTTCTTAAATATACTCACAACTAAATTTTCATAACATTTGCTTAGATTAATATTCAAACAACAATAACAATATAAATTAATGTAAAATTTCAACACTACATCAACAGTTCACGATTTGAACATTGAGTAACTGTGTCTGTCAGACCTTACGTTGTGATTTTATCTCGGTAAAACTGAAATAACAATATAATACATTTATATTAACAGTTGAACAATGTTTGGATTACTTAATAGTAAAAGTATAAGTCAGTAAATATAATTAGACTTAGTACTGTAGTACCTACTCTTTTCATAGAAATGGCAGTCACTCTTCTATACCTTTTTGTTAACCCTAGAGATATTGAGGCGTTAAAAATTCAAATGTCGGAAGGAGATGCTTGAAAATGCTTTAACATAACCAATCTAAGTAAGATAAAAGTTACACTATGGCATTGTAGCGGGTACTTTTTCTTTTTTACCATTGAATATTTAATGCACATTTAATTTTTTTTTATTATATATATATATATATATATATATATATATATATATATATATATATATATATATATATATATATATATATATATATATATATATATATATATATATTATGTTCTTATGTTTGACCATCATAATAAATTCTTGCAATGCTTAATCCATGAGAAATTTAATTATTCTGAGACTAATGAGTAATGCCAAGTCTTTGTTCCACGTGCAACATATCCATATAGTGTACACTGTAGAATGAGTGCGGTATAATACATTGTAACGGTGGCAAATTAAACAATAATTTAGTTTCAAGATGAAACAAGAAATGAGTTATTATATGTTTATTTTTTTATTTAAATTAATACTATACTAGAGATGCATTTCTATACAATTCTCTTTTTATCAGTAATTACTTTTCCACAACAAGTCCATGACAAATAAAATAGCTAATATTCAATACATTTAGGTACTATTTTGTTTGTAACATTATTTATTTTTTATCTATACCTATCTGTCAATCAATGTAAAAAAGCTCTTGCAACTCTATTTCAACCCACGTCTTGCCGTCCCATTTGCTCGAAAATTTACACGGATGGATTTGCGCGGATCTGATTGACAATACAATTATTTTCGTAGCAATACCCTGATACCCGATACTGTTCAGGAAATACCAAGATATTGAAATTATAATTTTAAGCCTCGTTTGTGATTTTTTTTAGTTTTATTAAACTGCGAGTATTTAGTCATTATAACTTAAATGCGATCACCCAAGATAGCAAGATTTTATAAATAAATATTTTTATTAAGTAAAATATTTGCACATTTATCTTTTGCACATAACTATTATTATATAATATCGTGTAATAATTAAATAAACATATGATATTAATAAACAATACAGTTACCTTATTTAAAAAGGTATAACAATGTAAACAATTTCTTTAATATTGTTTACAAATTACATTATTATAAATTTTAAACAAATTTCATACTTATTATACAAAAAAGATAGATTTTTTTATTATTTCTATACATTTCTTATGAATAATACTGACTTACATTACTGAATACATTCGGTAATGTATACGTACAAGTACTCATATTAATACTTGTACAAGTTATGTTTTGTACATTTCAATACTGATGACTATGACATATTTTCATTGTTTTATATAAAAACAAGTAAGTTAAAATAAAATTAGCTTACGTCATTATGGCACAGTGGGCACATAATGCGATGCCCAATTTCATTGCATCTATCACATACGCATTAGTTACAGGTTGAAATCGTTATATAAAGTCGATGTTGTATGCTAATATGCTATTGCTGAAGCAGTGGATGTATGAGTTATGATAAATACTTTTGATATCAACGACGATACATTTCAAAAGGTTACTTTGTGCATGCCTTTATAATATCATAGTAGTTTTTTTAATTGTCAGTATATATTTTTTTCTTATTACACTTTGTAAATTAAATTTAAAAAATATTAATGTAATGTATGTAAATTATTTGTTTAATATACTAATTACGTAATCGGTTCCTGCACGAGAAAACCAAATAAAAAATTACATTTATAAATGAATATAAATAACTTGATTAATTAAATATAAATGACTTGATTAAATAAATATAAATAACCTTGTTATTTGCAAGTAATTTACACAATAAAAAATTATATATTACGTCGTAGACTAGAAAGGTTAGGCAAAAGGCTAGTGCTAAGACATTCCGCTTTCCGCCTCAAGACAAAGCGTGTTGTGTGGTGGAACTTAACGCCGTTATTCTTATTATGTACTTATTACCACATGATACATAAGAATACAAAAATAGTTCATTTGCCCGTGTGGGAATCGAACACATTCGTCGCATTTACAGTCAGACGCTCACGACCCGATGGCACGAAAACCTGTATACGTTATTGAATAGTAGTACTATGTCCAAATTCCAGTAATTTTACATCTATAATACACAGGTTACAGAAACGTCCCTACTGTCTGGTTAAATGAATTGTGGCGTTAGCAAGTGGAAAAAGTAAAAAATAAATATATCGAAGTTTAATATGTATATTATGTTTATTTCAGATGGCGTTCGTAACTGCACGCACATTGATGGCAACTGCTTGAGCCTGGGTGTTAGTTTGTAATCAATATGAACTGTTGGGTACAACAACCGAAGAAAGAAATATTTTTATAATGGAACAGGTGGCCTTTCTCCCCGCTTGGTTCTTGATCGCCTGGCTGGGAACCTGCATACTATTTAGTCCTTTTGCAATATTCTTTGTATTATGTCTTCCACAGTTCCCCCTTCTAGTCGTAAGAAGGCTTTGCTACATACCATTTGAGTATATTTGACGAGGCCTCCTAAAATAATAATAATGATTAGGTTAGCCTGTAAATAGTGTAAAATATAGTTTAGTATATAGGAATAATTAACAGTAATAAATATTTATTTAAGTGACATACTTTGTTTTTGTTTTATAAGTGACCTAATCAATGTCGTATTGTGCAACGTCGATCGAATTAGTTAATTTAAAAAAAAAAGATGTAATTCAACGACCAGCTTTGGCCAAAGAAAGACATATATGTTGTTTATATTCCTTGTCTTTAAATATTGTTATATTGACACAATGAAATAAAACACTATAAGACTGATTTTTACCAATGCAATTTTACCAATTCAAACATGAAACAGAATAGATATATTAAATATATTAATACATATCATTTGACCTCTGGAAACTATATTGACCTAAAAGAACTTTGAAACTTAGATTGCAAAGTCTTATTTCAATAATTACTACAAATATCATTAAATAGATAACACGAAACGTAACAAGCATCTCACTAAGGGGACTCTTTTAAAATTATATGATTTTATTTATACATACAAAATTTGAGCGTAGTAAAATTTTCAATACTCATGGATTTAAGAGGAATTAAGTCTGAATCTCTATAATCTGCACATATTATAAAAAAGAGTCGCCTCTCGGCGATGTACGCATTGTACTTTTAGAATATAACACTACAGATGTAAAATTGATATTCACTCCTTGACGATCTCTGTCTAATTCAAGGGGAAGGTTTATATCTATAGTATAAGGTTAGGTTAATTATATAAAATAATACCAACGTGTGCCTGTATTAAAGTCTTTTAATCGACTTTTCTGCTTACTTTAACTTTAGATAACTCTAGATTATTATCTTATGTAATGTGTAAGGTCTGGAACATGTAAATAAAAATAATAATACACTATAAGAAACAATTAAATGCCGCCTGACATAAGACAATAGACATAGCTTAACTAATATATAATAAATAAGGAAATGTCTTAACAAAAAAAAACAGCATAGTGGCAATTTCAATTGGCAAATATTAAATAAATATTGAAAATTAAAATTGTGGTTATCGTGACGTATATGTGACAGGGTATGACTATCGCGGCTGCGATGCTTAGGAGTTAATGCTTAAAATAATATATTATTTTAATTGTGTTTGTATCGCCGCATCAGACAAAAGCCCGATGTTGAGTACTGTTCAGCAGGCAATATATTAAAGTTGGGTGGAAAGCGGAGGATAGAGTGCCTGGAGCGCATTTTTCTCTACTACTAGAAGTTTTAATGAGAACAGGTGGTAAATGGAAGTAGAATAGAGACGACTAGGGTCATGTTCCCGCATAGGAAACTGCGGGTAGCTACTAATGTATAATACAAGCATATTATATTAGAGTCAAGAGAAAAATGTCCAAGAGTTATAATATGATATCATAATGAAGTCAAGTTTAATAATGTCAAGGGAAAGAAAATAATCTTAGAATCTAGCACGCGATGATATTATATCAATATACTACGTATTTACTAAATTTCTTTAAAGATAGGTAAGGCTCATGCGATTTCGCTAAATCTATTATGGATAATATGACAAAACGATGAGATAATCATTATAGCTCATTAATTCGTGCGCACGTATTGGAATTTATTTTTTGAACCTTAAGCCAAGAAGGCATTAATTTCAACATAAAATAGACTTATAAAAGCTGCTTAAATGCTTTTATTTATGTTGGAAATATAATTCTCAGTATACTACTTACAAAGTACAATGAGTTAAAAGAGATTAATACAATTTCTTCATATATTAATCAATATTATTTGGATGTTTTAAAATATTTTAATATTAGAGCAATCTTGAGAAAAAGGAAATAATAAGAGATGTGTCGTGTCGGTCGACTATGACTTTGGCCGACTAGCCGACTAGTTACTAGTTATAAAAAAGCGAGCTAATCGATCAAGCCGATAATTTCTGAAATTTCTGATTGATTTACAAAGTTAACTTAAAGACTCGAGATACCTCAAAAATAGGGGCTTTAGAAACTTAATAAAAAAGTTACACCAAAAGGTGGTGAAAAAGAACCTTCCGGGTGGAAAATATTCATATTTAAGTTTTTGGATATACATACATATATACATTTGAAGATTTGGTATTTCCCCTCGCCTTATATACAATTCTATAAATCCTACAATCATTAATACAAACACATCATCAAAATGAAAGCATTGCAAGGACTTCACTTTGGCTTCATTATTTTATACACATAACTAATATATTTTTGGGATAGTAGATCTCGTCATCATTACGTTTAAATTCATGTTAGAATAATTGCAATCCCAAGAGTGATGACGACAACGAAAAAAATGTACCTAAATAGTCTCAGAGTACCTTCATCGTTAAAGACATGTTACACAAGACATTAGTATGTTATATATATTGGGATTTTTGGCAATGCTACCAAAAATTTACATTGAGATTAATAATAAAAATATTAGTCTTATTTAATTAAGACTTATCAATTATCATCAAATCTTTACTTACTAGCTCTTTTGATCTGCTAGACCCATTTAGAACACATTAAGATAAAATTTCAATAGTGTTAGAGACCAGTCTTTAATTAGGGTGCGTCGTTTTAAAACTAAAGGGATACGGAATTCTCCCATAGTTTTCGTTTTGTAGTTTGAAGCCTATTGCGTGCACCTTGTACTTATCATTCTCATATTGCAGAATACATACAACAAGGACGAGGTGTAACCGGAATGCGCTAGTCCTAGTCAAAACTTCAATATTTTTATGACACTTGCGTCTAACTTCAAAGAGGGTTTTGTTAAAATCATATAGGAGGAGGCCAATTCAGACGTAATGTTAGAAAATTGCTATAAATCCAAGCTTTGTTTGACATTACTTATAGGTTGATGATACCTTGAAGAAGATCCTGCAAAGACCTGTCAACTAGTACATCAAAGATGGATAATATATGTACCTGGACCTATGTCAAAATTTAGAGTTACTTAAACTTAAACTTAAAGTTACTTTCGAGTTCTTGAGGTACATCTGCTTCAAACTTCGACAGCCCTTGACCGAGTTGACCGTTAAATCTGAAGTATAAGTCTATGTCTTGATGCTTTTTAATATGAAGAATGTAAACAAACCTTGTATTCAATTCACTGGTTATGATATAATAAATACAATATAATAAGAGGAAATATATAAATATATCATAAAGAAAAAACAATAAAGGTATCACTGTATAATATGAATAAAAAGTTTTAAAAGATTGTACATGTACAGTTGCTTATATATTTTTAAACCTCAACATAGCAATTAGTGCTTTTAAAAAAACAAACAGGTAACTTGATTAGAAAGTAAATTTGAATCATAAGCTTCTATAAATATCAAGGTTAGTGTACTTCGTCAGAGGTATTACCTATAGTATTTATTAGGGTCTGTTGACATTTCTAGAAAAAAGGTACACGTGTATATTTTAAATATTCAGAGTAATTTCGTATTACTTACACGTGACAATACATTCTCATTTCTAATTAATTCCGCTCCATACTGGCCATAAGAAACTGAGACAAACATGAAAAAAAATCAAACGAGTTTCGTATCTACTAGGAAATAATAACGAACCTAATATGTGGAACTGGTTATATTTATTCAAGATATGTTACTATTTATTATAATTATATAAACAAAGGTAAGCTAAATTTACAAAGACATGTATGATACATTCAAATTGGAAATTAATTTGAATGTATTTTGCATTTCGTACATTTACATGTGAATGTTATAAAGTTATAAGTTAAAGAAGGACTCTGATATGGCTACCTTTTTTATAGCAAATTTGGAAAAAAATGTCATGGTTTTTGTATTTTATATTTTAGTTAACAGTTCACTTTTGCGACTCCTAAAATCCACAAACTCACTTTTTATTCGATATAGACAAAAAACTGGTAAGATATTTTTATTCTTTAATATACCAGCGTCCTCTGCAACGAAATTCGTAATGACATATAAAGAAGACTATTTATATTTTGTACTTACTACAACGTATCTTCAATCTCATCATGTAATGTAACATTATACTAAGAGATGGCGCTATTTTACATTTACTAGTGGGTCTTAAAGACATTATTGGAAAATGCATCAAAACCTTAAGTCGTAATTTATTCTTTATTGATTTCTAGTAGTGTATACTATTTACTTTAGACACTTTCAACCAATTTTAAATAATTTGTATGATGTAATAATAATAAGTTATAATAAAACGGCCCTGATTACCTCGGTATATTGAGGAATTTCGTTTATGTAAATGAAAATAATTAACGCATATTCAATGACATCAAATAACTTTAATTATTGGATTATTGCCAATTAAGAAATTTCGTGAGATAAAATATTACAAACAAAATATAAGCTTATCAGTCAAGTTAAGCGAAGCTTTAAGTTACATTTGCCTGCAAGGACACATAAAGTAATAAAATAACAAGAAGGGACGGTGACATAACTTACATTAAAAAAAGTGTGTGTGTGTCTTGTCTATATATTATCAGTAAAAATCAAAAGTAACATAAATTTAGGAGCTTATTATTTTTGTAAGCTCGTAAATTTAAAAGCATAATTGCAAATTTATAAGAATAAACTTTCTAAAGCATTTCTCTCATATGCCCAATTTTAACTTTTCTTAAAGAATGGCTTACAATTAATCAATATTAACAACAAGCGTTGTAGCGGGAATAGGTGACATAAAACATTTCCACGAACACAAAGACATATTCAAACAATCGCTTCCAGCCTCTGTCAGTTCATTGATGGCAAGCGGTGTGCGCACGCGCAACCACCACGCCGCCACTCTGCTACCACTCGCCGAGCAACATGGCAGCACTTCAAAGCTTACCTGTAAGTAACTGTTCAAAATTTAACTAGTGTATACAAAATGTTTTTGTACTCGTAATAATTCTTTTTTCTTATAAATTAATCTGTAATTGGAACGTTAAAATTGTAATTCTAGGACAAGCTATTTTGTATTCCTTGAAATATTATATTTTCAAAGAATTAATACATTATTTAATAAGGTAAATATATTTTATTTAACGTCATTTACAATCTAAGCAATCATGTAGTTAGCGACTTACTATCATTGTGCAACACGCTGGGAATATGTGCATTATGACAAAAGTACGCAAAATTTTGTTATTTAAAATATCACTGTGTATATGGTATAAGCTATTAATTAACTTAAGTAATTATTATTGCAAGTTACCAAGTTATTTAACTAAGATGTTTTAAAATAAGAAAATAAAGATAACAATAGTATAATATAATACTAATTGTTAATTACTTATTTATTTTGATTTAAAATGAAAATATGCATTTAATTTGATTTTTTTAACTAATATGATACTTATGGTATGGGAAATGAGTTTTATACACGAATAGCATAATTTTGCGAAAACACAATTCACGTACCACAAAGGTTGCGTACGTTTATTTAATTTTCTGTCATTGTTGAAATTTAGTAATGCGTAACGTCTAAGGTCAAAGTTTGCATTAGAGTAGTAGTATTAGCGCTAGTAATCTCAAATTAAAATATTAAAATATATAAGCGGTACTTACTGATCTTATAAATAATAAATCAACATAAATTATGTTTTCTTCACAGTTTAGCTTAATTTGGTGCGTCTGACTATTGTATATAACTTAACAAAATACGTACTTTGTTCATAAATACACATATTTATAACAAAATAAATTTAAAACTATTTTCCATTATAATATTTAATCCGTAGCGAACTTTCTCTAAAAAAACTTAAACTTACTTATATCGACAGATTTATACAGCTTAGCTACTTAGCTTTAGTTACCTATAAAGCTACTTTGAACAATTTCATCATCTAGACAGAGGAAAGGTGGGTCATCGAACTGTGTCTTTATTCAGAATGCACAATAATGCACTGGCTGTCTTTACAACATCTATCTTTCGCATGTATTTTAAAGAAATGCGGCTTTGAATTCACTTTACGTACGTATTTTTCGCAGTTACTACAAAAGCTACCTTTCTGTAGCATCAGGTATCATTGGTCAAACATTTCCATTATTTAACACATGTAGTTATAAAAAGCTTTTAGTTAATAGTCCATAATTCATAGGCTTATTTGACCTCAATGACTGCTCGCGTTTCATTTCTTAGACCTTGTGTGTAGGCGTGTCCGCGCGGTCGATATAGAGCGTGGACAGCCAAACAATGGCCCGAATGGGTATTATTGACTATCTATTCCAGAACTATTACTGCGAAATGCAATTAATCTTAATAAAAAACCAGCTATTATATTTTGCTTTTTTTATTACAAAAAAAAAATACTGGATTAAATGCTAAATTATTTTAATAAAAGCTTTTGTATTCACAAACAATTGAGTCTAGATGAATTCAACTATAAACATAAATTTGACCTAAAATTGTGGTTAGTACTAGATGAAGTTGGAATATATTAACTTAACCAATTACATTAGTTTTATTAGTTAACATATATTTAAAACGTATACATGAACAAATTACGTACTGAAAATATAGTCTTTACAATAAACTTAATATCTAATGAGCAAACCGTTTTTATTCCACTGCTCCGGTAAGCATTACTCCAGCGCTTTGTTCCACCATTCGATACGCACTTAACGTCCCTAACTCAATAAGCTTGAGCACACATGCACTCACGAATATAGTGACATTGTCTACTGGTGCTTACTTCCGGATTAAAACCGGATATTTTAATTGCACATTATTGGTCATTTAATATCTCCCAATCATTAAGGCACTTTTCTCCGTCATTTGTTCATGACATTTGGTTGTATTCATATTTTATTTAAAAGTATTGTACATGTCATATAATTATTTCTTTTATTTTATAACCGATTTATGCACTAAAGAAACAAATATATCCTGCTAGGTGTCTACATATTATCTAGGCGTATATATTACGTACATATGTACCTACATAGAACATTATGAATACTATAATTAAAACAATCTACACTTCTCACAACATTTTCTCAAATAATTTAAATTCATGTGTTCTCTGAGCAACACCCTAAGCGCCACTACTTATCAGTGGTTATATCATGTGAATTGTGATCAACAAAATGACGCACTTTTTATTGTTTTTATGGGTTAATACCACGAGAGAAAGGTGCTTGAAAACTATCGGTGATACGAACGGTAACAAGTGCAATACAATTATCACATATAGTATTAATACATCATATTCTGTATTATGATTGTGCAAACTATTGCGTTAGAGCTCGGCAATGACCTAAAGTTCTTAACGACTTTGAACCAAATTGTTAATATTAAAATTTTTTATATTCAATACTATTTATATTCTCAAATATACATTTAGATAGCTGCAGAATCTTTTTAATCACACATCAATTAATTATCAAAGACTCTGAATTTCTAATCTTAAGACAGAAAACTGTTTTATTATAAAAAAAATCGTTAAATATATAATATAATGTTAAATAAATAAGGGGACTTTAATGTGATGTTGAAATATGATATATGCACGTGTATTAAGAATGGACATGGCCATGCACCCGTTTTCCTATCCCTTCACTTAAAATTGGTACTTAGGTTAGTATTTATAAATTTATAATATACTTGCATTAGAATTTCGTAAGTTCGTATGATTTAGAAATAATATTATAATTTATATTTTTAATAAACAAGTAAAAGTCAAGTGTAAATATTTGATAGATCTAACATAAGCTTTGCTTTATTTTACTAATAACAATGAATGTAAAAGTGAACCATAAAATGGTAATTATTGTACTATTGACTATATATACATATAAAAAAATGTTAAAACTGTTTACAATAGTAAGAAAATTCTTTCTCGAAATCACCTTAATTTTCTTAATTCAGTTTCGGTCCATTTTAGTGTCAACTAAGAAGAACCAGATAAGGAAAACGAAGTTATTTTGGGAATCAAATTCAAATCTCTCGAATAAAATCCAACGCTCCCCGTGAAAATCCTTTAAATCTGGCCATACGGATTTATTTACGGCCGACTTACGTTTTTACGTCGTTACATACTTACGTTTTTCTTCTGCAGATTTCATTTTCTGGAGAAGGAGAAGCCCTTTAAATCTCAATTAAAAAACATCTACTTGAAAGTAGACACATAGACACATAGTTACTGCCAGTTTTATGAGCATTACAATCCCATTTAATGTTTTTTTTTAATATGTCATACATTAATATGTATGTATTTTATGTAGCATACATAATATTTAGTTAATAAAATATAGTACGGACACGGCTAAAGAAGATAAAGAAGAAGAGAATACCCAGAAGGAAACTCCGCTTTGCAACGTGGAATATTGGCTCTCTAACCGGACGATGCAGGGAACTAACAGATGTACTCATGAGGCGTCGGGTCCAGTGTGCTTATTGCAAAGGCAATAAGTCCCGTATCATCGGACAAGGTTACCAGCTCATATACACTGCGTCTCCTTCCGGCAAAACTGGTGTAGCAGTAGTTTTATTTGAAGGCCTACGGAATGATCTCCTCGAAGTTGACCGACGCAGCGACCACCTGATGCGGGTAAAGGTACTGGTTGAGGGGGCTATCGCCAACTTAATCAGTGCTTACGCTCCCCAGGCTGGTTGTTAAGGCAGTCCGTGCAGTTCAGGCTGGCAGCCAGGATCAGGCGGACGGACGGACGGACGCCATTTTTGCCCTCAGAATTTTGATGGAGGCACACAGGGAAAAGAGGAGAGCTCTGCATGTGGCATTCTTAGACCTGCAGAAGGCCTTTGACTGTATGCCACGTCAGTGTATCTGGTGGGCACTGCGATCCAAAGGGATCCCTGAATCCTATGTTGCTATTATCAGAGACATGTACAACGACTCTGTTTCTACAGTTAGGGCCGCTGTTGGCGATACCAAACCTTTCCCAATTACAGTAGGGGTTCACCAAGGCTCAGCTCTTAGTCCACTTTTGTTTAATGTAGTGCTAGATACTGTCACGGCTCACATCCAGGACCAGCCTCCATGACTGATGATGTATGCCGATGACTGTACTGCCGATGTACTCATTGACGAGAACCGACTGATGCTGGAGCGTAAAGTGAATGCCTGAAAGGATGCGCTTGAGAACGGTGGTCTTAAACTGAATGTGTCAAATACCGAGTACATGGCTTGCGGGAACCCAGACTCGAGCACCATCCACATCGGGCCTGAGCCAGCCGTGAAGTTGGAGAAGTTCAGGTACCTTGGATCCATTATGCACGAGTCTGGAAGCATCGACTACGATGTCCACGCCCGGGTTAGCGCTGCTTGAGCCAAATGGCGGGAGGTCACTGGTGTGGTCTGCGATCGCAGAATACCGCCCAAACTCAAGGGGCTGATATACAAGAGCATGATCCGACCAGTTCTTTTATACGGCAGCGAATGTTGGCCAACATTATCTCGGCACACTCAGGAACTTCACGTAACGGAGATGAAGATGCTGAAGTGGATGTGTGGCGTTACTCGGGCTGATCGCATACGCAACACATTCATTCGAGGTAGTCTTGGGGTCCGTGACGTAGCAGATAAACTCCAAGAGCGTCGTCTGAGATGGTATGGCCACGTTTAGCGCCGGCCTAAGAACTACGTCGGAAGAAAATGCCTTGATATGTCTGTCCATGGAGTAAGACTCCCTGGACGTCCAAGGAAGCGATGGCTGGACGTCGTGACGCAGGACATGAGAGCCAATGGACTAACCACTGAGGATGCTCAAGACCGTGCAAAGTGGAGTAGATTAAGTAGGAAAGCAGACTCTGGCAATAGGCCGGGACAATGCTAAGTAGAAGAAGTAGAAGAAGATAAAATATAGTATATATTTATTATTTAATTATATATAATTTTTGACCTATACACATTATGTTTCTTATTTAAGGTTCGTAACTCAAAAGGAAAAACGATAGTATTCTCGTTATAATTAAAAGTGTAAAGTTGATATGTATATGTTCCCTGTTACAAAAGGCGAGTGAACGTACAGGGCATAATATAATAGAGTAGTTAAAAGATTATAATATATTTTGTTTTAGATGACCTTTGATAAGTAATATAGTATTATAACCTTATTCATAATGGCCCATTGTTATAATAAAAAAAAATAATTAACGTTAAGAAGTAGCTACATCTAAAATATATTTTTCACCATATATGCCCAAAAATATTTTGTTAATCTTTAAGCACGTCTCATATTTCACAACTATACAGAATTAACGTGTTAATAAAACACACTATTCTCCACTCCCCAAAGTCACCATTAATGAGCCACGCGAGGCCTGGCAATTAAAAATATCAAATCCTTACTACAGAATTATTGCAAAGTGAAAAGCAAAAGGACAATATTTTAGATAAATTCCTAGGTACCGCAAATTACATTAAAAATTTCCAATTAGTAAGCTTTTTTAAATATTCTCTTTCTTTTTTGAGCAGTAGTTAGGAAATTGATACAACTTCACCCACGTCTCCCTCTAGTTTAAAATACGCGCCCCATATAAGTATATCTTATACCAGTAGTTAGGAAACACTCCCCGCTTTCTCTGAGTAGACTGAATAATTCATATTTCTTTTTCTTTCTTAGTATTTAAATTTATAGCGAGTGAGAAAAAATATATAAAACTTACTTAACTTAATAAAATTATTTTGTGCTATAAATATAATTGAAATGATAAATCATTTTGTAGCCTTTGTCAGTTTCAATTACTTAATAATATTGTTAAAAGAAACATAAACAAAAAGGTTTTCCAGTGTCGATCAATGTCCTATTAGCTTCGGGTCTGTGCCACAAAAAGCCCAATAAAACCTACTTGCATGACCAATTGAAGCAAGCAAATGTTCAGTATGCGTACTCATAGAGCAAGTAAACGTAGCATAAAAAACATTGTAAATATTTTACGTCTTGTTTAACTGCTTTATTGCTTATTTTAATCTAAATCCTATACGGTTAGCAGAGATTCAAATGAAAATTAACTGAATACCTTATCTATATATATACTATCTGTGCCCCAACTTCGACTGTGTGGAAAAGTAAATTTGAAGAATTCGGTAAAATTATGAGTTCACTGTTAACAAGCCATCTTAGATGTGAAGTTTGTCGAAACAGAAACGTCTATTTCATTTTCTTTCTTTTATATATACATAGATATAGAAGCCCTGGAGTAGGTCTATCTTGTTATGAGCCAACATCACGTAGATCATAATAAGGTGAATGCAAGTTTTGTACAATATCTGCTTATTCCTGAACTATATTTAACTCTTGCAGATGAGAGGATACGTCGTGCTCATTACGTAGGTAGCTTTGTTCTTAACGTAAGTTAGTTGCGGCCAGAAGGAGTATATCGAATCTAATACGATGCCTAAGTATTTAGTCTGGGATTTCCATTAAATTGGTCGGTCCTGTTGGTAAATAATCGAAACAGTTTACTGGGGAATACAACTACGGCTACGGCAGCGCGGCATTGCGGCGCTTTTGTACTCTTGTCCATTCTAAGCTGAACCTTATTTAATATGATGGGTCATATAGACCTAATGTCAACTTATATTGAAGATGTCAAAGTTAGAGAAACTGTAATTTTTATTATTTTTATTTATCAGCTGAAAAATAGACATTGGATCTCAAAGATGAGCCGTAAAGTAAGCTTTAAAGCTAGCTAATAATAAAACAATACCTGCCATTATTTCTTAAAAAACATTTGGGAAATCAGAACCTAGTACTATCTAATAATAATAGTAGTATATATAATACATATTTATTGTCTATTAAATGGCAGACACCTGTGATTATGTATAGCATTATAATGTTCAAGGCAAATACTAATTGCTCTCTTTACAAATGCCCCATAATGTTATACATAAACAAGTTTCCTTAACGTACAAAGTAAGTTAAGAAAAAAAAATGCAACACAGATATTTGCAGTCTTAGTCACACAACATAACATTTGCAACGAGATTATCAGACAGACAGATAATTTTTATGAAAATTATTTATTATCCTCATATTGGAATACTGTATATTAATATTTATAACATATTCCTTAATTATATAATTTATTAAATACATTTTACTTATAAATTTCAGTGGCTCTTTGTAATTTTTGCGGTAAATTTGGCTGTACCAGCTCCAGGAAGAATACCGAAGGTTTACAATGCTTTGATCACGTCTAATCAAAACTTGGAACCAAGCAAGGCTTTCCCCGTATACCAACCGGTATTGCATAATGCCTTTCCATTCCCATTACAAACTGTCGTCTATGGAGATTTACCCTTAACCAATGTGAGTTTCAAAATGTTTTTTATGTTTATTAATCTAATATAACGGTTTTGATAAGATATTTTTTTGTCATAATCCTAAATATTTACCTATGTAAGCGTGATATGAAGTTCCATGTCAATGTATTATCAGATATTATGCTGTCAAGTGTTTCACATAGAAAAACATTATAATATACACCAAATTTAATGGATTTCTGATTTAGCAGATCGTACACAAAAGTGATAAATGCACGTCATGCAACGCAAGTATCATATTGAATTGTAAAATAACGAAACTGTTTTGGGCAGGACGCTGACTGTATAACTTGAAATCGTTAGTTGAAATTATACAATAAGGCTCTTTCTTATTATTACATAATATATATTATTTTTTAGTCTTTATTTATATAAATCGTTTTCAATGGTCTATAATATGTTTTAAATAAACGAAATAGCTGCCTGGTAGTTACTTTGACAAGGAAAGTAATTTTTTTAAAGGTTAGCTAAATTTGAAAAAAGGTGCAACTAAATGATAAATACGCAAATATGACTATTTCAGGGTCTTGTCCCAGTTCCTGAGGTCCCTCCACAAGTTGTAAATGTAAAGCCAGAAGAGACTCCTTCATCTACTGCCGCAGTGCCATCAGAGGAGGCAGCCGCAGAAAAAAATTCACCTCCTGCTGAACCAAGTCCTGCACCAGAAAGTGTAGTGACACCATCACCACCACCAGTACCAAAAACTGAGTCACCAATACCTCTTAACGAATTTGGATTACCTCCGCAAATATTACCACTCGGTCGTATAAACCCTGGTTATCAGTACACTCAATTAGCTACATACCCTTACACATATCCGGGTCTAAGGTTTTACGATCCTTATGATCCCTTTGGATTTCATACATATGCAAATTGGCCGTTGTATCAACCACTTACGAATTTCATTGGACAAACATTGCCTATTAACGTTAAGGCAGAAGTTCCAGCACCAGCTGCCAAAGATAAGCCGTCTCAAGCACCACCTTCAGAACCAAGTGATCTTAATGTACTCAATTATTCAGCGAAAGACCCCGCTATACCTAACGTTCCACCCCCACCATTACCGCAAGGAGGACTCAAACTTGATAAAGAATAAGCATATAATTTTCTAAAGTTATCACTTGTTGTAAGCTGAAATTTTATAATATATAGGAACCCATAGTATCTAGGATTAACATGTATGTATAAATCAACTTAAATTAAATTTAAAAACAACTCATACATGCTTGCATCACTATAAAATTGATATAAAATAATTTAAGTGTCTCATGACTTGTTGTAATGTGATTAATAAATTTAAGTTAGGATTGATTAATTTTTTTATATTCCTGATGATATTTGTACTTATTAATTATTTATAATGTTTAATATTTTTATATAAGCTTATAATAAATATTGGGTTATATATTTCCTAAATTTATCTTTTTTTACGTATCTTTACTCCAAATATGAAACTATCTAAAATACTATTATAATACTTACTTACATTCCTTTTACTTACTTTATACTTATGCCTTTATGTATTGGTAATTAATATAGGTTTACATGTACTTACAAATCATCCAAATTCATTCTACAACTTCATTTTCATGCTTCACAATATATCTGCTATATTAGCAGAGCAGGCAAAGATAACTTACTGTTAGAACATTCCTTTCTCACTTTTTGTCTTCTTACAAGAGCGAGAAAACGAAAATAATTCAATAAAAATAATTCAGACACGTGTGAATCTAACCCAATACCATCGCGTTGTGCCGCTATGCAACGAACGCCTCAATAAGAAGATGTACACAAGATGTCTCTAGATATAAATAATTGTGCACAATGTATACTTTTTAAATTTGTTACGTGCTATTTCATAATTCTTGTTTATACAAACTAAAAGCTAAATTCTCGTACTATGATAAGAGTTAAGCTTTTGTATTTACCCACATGAGTACGCATACACTTTATTTGGATGAAGTAAAATCAGTGAATATGGCTTTAGTGATATGATATCGAAATTGTTTTCCTGTGTGGGATGGTGACAGTAATGTTAATAAACTGATACACTTGTTACACTAGAAACAGGGTGCACATCAGGTATTAAGATTATTATTTATGTTTTAACAGTTAGTAGAAGTCTAACTTTTAAAGATATTTTTCGTTGAGTGACACCGCCGTACCCAATACCGTTAGTGCATTTTGACTATGCTTGTTTATTATTCTCTCTTAAGCTTAACCAAAGTAAGCTTTTACCAAAACTATAAAACAATAGTATTGACAAAGCTTTAATAAAGTTATTTTTAAAATATTATTTATAATTCACTCAGTTTTTTAAATGTCTATGTAAATGTAAATTTTCATAGGTATGCATTGAATTTTTAGGGTCCCGTACCTAAAATGAAAAGATCCATATCGATGACTTCTTAAGGCACAGATAAAATGAATGTTAACTTAGACTTGCTTGATGCAATTGATTAAAAGATATGAGTGTTTATGTATATTTTTTGCATTTTATATGAAAATCGCCGCGTAATCAACCGCCGGGTACTTCCCGTTAACCTAAAGTTATGAAATTGGGCAATAAGTTAGAACTTATAGTACTAACCAAGGAAAAAATCTATTGGAAAATTGGAAATTTATACATATATCCCAGAAAGATATCGTTACAAACTTATACTGTAATTCATTTCAAATTTAAGTTTGTCGACTCTTATAAAATTTTATAAGAAGTGAGAGCTTACAGTATGTATAAAAGGGAATATCTCAAAATTGATAAAATAAGTAACACCGAAAGAAACCATTACAAAGTTATATTTGTAGTTTATTTCAAACAAAATGGGTGGATACGACCGCAAATTTAAGTTTATCAATTTTTTGTAAGTACTAAGTAGTATTTTCATTAGCGTAAAATCATGAAATTGGTGCATTTAGAAGTGAAGGGAAAACCCTCAGTGCGGAAGTATTGACCGACTATTTACGTACTTGTCCGATATATTTTTGTAATATTTATGTATGTACATTTTATTCATTACCTGGTGTCTGGTTTAAGGCAATTTAATCTGTAAAAAATAAAATAATTCATTGTTATTTTTTTACAATAAAAATTGCACTTTTAATTTATCCATGAAATTTCACAATATATTCCAGACGAAATAAGATAAAGTGTAGCTCTATAAATGTAGTAATCATACATAAAATATTAGTAATATGGGCCAAAAGTAAAGTACGAAGTTATAGATGATTTGATATAGTAAGTATAACATACATGTATACCATATTTTAATCAAATAAAAACTATATATCTTTTAAACAGATTTTGAACATACATGTATACCATATTTTAATCAAATAAAAACTATATATCTTTTAAACAGTTTTTGAACACCATGTATAGTTGACGTATACATACATGCATAAGCTATCTTATCCAAACCCTTGTAGTAAATCTCAGATAGCTTTTTGCAGGGCTGAATGCTAGTGGTTTTAATGTGCTGAATTAAGTCTCACGATTTTAAGCATAAATTTATATATCTCCATAATATCCTGACAGTCAGTATTTGCTATGTTCAATGTAATATTTTTTTTCTGCGTAGTCATCTCAATACGTTCTGGAATACAGGTACAGGTTATTTATATTTAATAAAAAAAATATTGTTTCATGAAGATCTGTTTAATAAGTATAGTTGCTTAAATCTTATTTTTATAGAACGATTTTGTGTTTTTACAGATTTGTCTTGAAGAAAATTCCCATTTTAATGTGACTCCAGAGTGGAATCAAAGCTTATCGGCGAACAATGTCACCTTCGATCAGAGTTGTAATAATAATGAAAATCAAATAACAAAAATATGTGCAGATTCTGAATCACAACCATGCGTACAAATTGTAAAATATTATAATTTATCAGCATGTCCACCGGGATTCGAAAAAATCTCTCAGAGCAATAATGATTATTGCTATCAAACTAAAGACGCAACGCAATGGGATTACCCATGTTTGAAAAGTGGCGGTGCTTCTATTATTACGGATCTAAGTAATGAAGATGTTAATTCGCTGTTAACTTCTTTAGGCAAAAGAAATATGTCCCGATTTTACTGGTTACCAGCTAAACGGGCTAAATTCTTAAGTCAAGTGCAGTGGTATATTCCAGGTCCTAAATGGGGACACTTCCTTCAAGAAAATAATAATATAAAGATCCAGACGTCTATTTTAAAGACGTGTTTGTTGCTAGATATTGAACAAAAAGTGTTGACTACAGAAAGTTGTACAGAAAAGCATCCTAGTTTATGTTTTTATATTAATGATATTAATTATCCAGCAAAATGTCCCGAGAGGTATTATTCTGTTCGTTATATGCCTGATGAAGGTGTTTGCCTCGGAATTGAATATTCTTCCACTAATTTAACTTACAGTGACTTTATTAATAAAAAAATATGTAAAACTCCGATGGGGGATGGAAATAACAATGATTTGACAAGATTTATTTTTAAAAAGATAGCAGAGTTAAATAATTTACCAGATGTTGAATGGTGTTGGTTTACATCTACCTACTATAATGGTGAAGAGAATGATTTCACTAATATATTGAAATTATTGTTTCCTGAAATGTATATGTCTATAAATAATATTGGAACACTAAGCATTACACAAGCCAATTCGTCAACGTTGCTGTCGTGTATGGCGTGTCAAACAGAAGTTATTTACGAAAAAACTGAATTAATGTTTGAGTACATTGAGCAAGATAATTTAATGTACCTCACTGTGTACTTTCCCTCTGGTCTTTGGAAATACAATCAAAATGATCGAGGAATACAGTGCTTTTCTGACGCTAAAGGTTCCGTAAGAGTAATTGACATAAATGAGTTGACATTATTTGAGGTACAACATAGCCAAAATTCTACCTCTGACCTTAGAACATCAGATGTGATAATATATGAAATACATTTAATAACTGACAGAGCAGCGCAGTATTGGTGTGAAGGGCATACTAAAGATTTTTCTTTAATAAAAACAAATAAAATAGTCGTCAATCCTCAAGGTCATGATGTTCACGTATTTTCTTTAGTTATTAAGGTTTACGTTTCAACAGAGGATATACAAAACATTTTAGAAACTGTTAAATTTGAGTTAAGTTTAAATATAACAGATATATTTCATGCAAATAAAGTACTCTTAATGGAATATCTTGAATATAGTTCAGATCACTTGATGGTTTTATTGCATATGGATATTGCTATAGAAAATATTCATATAGAGCCTGATAAAAATATCCAACATACTTATAACATTATATCTAAAATTGCTAAATCTGAGCTTCCTAAGTATAATTATATTCTTATTAATATTTCAAGTTCTATGTATTGTTTACCTACAACATCAATCGACAATCATCTGGAACTCAATTGGGAAATGACAGCGATTGGACATATAGTTGCGCCAAATCAATTTTGTTTACAAGAAAATGGACTGCCCGTAAGAAGAATGTGTGCTGGTTCCTACCTTTTAGGAAGTTACTGGGATGATGTAGTTGGAACATGTAATCAAAATTATAAACCAAGTCACACAACAACATTTTTGTATAACTTTGTTAAAGGTCAAGTACCTGATAGCAACACATCTCGTTTTCTTACAGACGGTCTGGGATTTGTATTGGCTGATACAAATATTATTATACCAGCAGACATCTATTATTTGTCTATGTCATTACAACATTTTTTAAACATAGCTCATGTTAATCAGACATCTATTGAAATGGGAAATATTGATCATATAGCGTGGGTCATGGATAGAGTCAGTGTTCTTGATTATAGGTACTTACGATTAGCCCAAACACTTAATTCAACTAATATTATTTTAGATTCTGTAAATCTCATTATAGAAATGTTAGTTCGAAAAAACCATCAGTATAAAGAAAATCTACGAAGTTTAAGAGATGACTATTCAATGGATTATCAAATTGCTATTCAACCCCAATTTATTATACAAATTTCTTACCCGTCGGTTAACAATATTAGTGGTTTAGCAATAATAAGAAATTCATCAAACAATATAAATTTTATGGATGTAAAGATAAAACCTTTATTTAAAAATACAACTTTAGAGGAAGTCTTATCTCTTGAAAACTTAGAAATTGCTACTTGGCTACCTGAAAATGTACTTGATTCCCTAAAGAGGATTGGAAACGAAAGTAAGATTGAAGAAAATATTTATGATGAAGATATGCATATAACAATGAACGTTTTCTATAACGATGCTATTTTTCAAGAGGTAGATTTAAATACATATAAAGTAAATAGTCGTATTATAGGTGTTTCAATACCAGGATTTAAATCAAATTTTGAAAATCCGATGCCTTTTGTGTACAAAGATTTAATTTCACCTCGCTATGAACAAATTTGTGGCTATTGGGATTTCCAAAAGAATTCAATAAGTACAGCTCCTGGATATTGGTCAAATAGCGGATGCTATCTAAAGGAGTCAAAGAATGACTTAGTTATATGTGAATGTTATCATCTGACACATTTTGGTCAATTATTAAATATGGGGCGGAACAGAAACTATAGTAAATCCTATGACATGACAAAACATAATAATTCGCTAAACATAATATCTCTTATTGGAAGTTTTCTTTCATTACTTGGCATAGCTGGCATATGGATTACTGCTTCAGTATTTCAAGCGTGGAGGAAAAAAGCAGGAACTAAAGTGTTATTACATTTATCAGCATCAATAGCGTTACCGCTAATATTTATGATAGTTTTTAATTTGGATAACAGTGTCATAAAAGAAAATAATGATATTTATATAATAACAGATAAATTGAAACCAGCATGTATTGCTTTAGGAGCTTTATTGCATTTTTCTGTACTAGCAAATTTCATGTGGATGTTAATTACTGCTGTTTTACAATTTATTCGATATGTAAGAGTTTTAGGTGTTTACCGGCCCTCCAGATTTATGATTAAATTTACTTTGATCGGCTGGGGTATTCCACTTATACCTGTTGCAATTGTTTTAATCTTAGATAAAGACAACTACATACCACATTTAATAAGTAAACAATCTAAATATTCAATCTGTTACCCTACCGGCTTCTACATGATTGTTAGCGTCATTGTACCGATTGCCATTATTCTTCTTATAAATGTTACTTTGTTTATTTTGGTCATTTGTGCCATTTCTAAAGGTCCTGATGGTAAACTGAGATCAGCAGATGTCGATCTTATCGGAGCACAATTACGCCTATCAGTTTTTCTTTTTTTCTTACTTGGCCTTACTTGGATTTTCGGAATATTTTCTTTTACAAATAACGTAACATGGTCATATTTATTCTGTCTTACGTCTACATTACAGGGATTTGTGCTCTTTGTTTATTTTATTATTTGTGATGCTCAAACAAGAAATTTATGGGTGACTTTAATGAAGCCACAGTTTCGTTTAAATTCTTCAAGAGAAAGCATAACTAGTATTAACAGTGACTAGATTATTGTTGGTATTTTTATATCTCCGATTACAAATTATTTTATAAGAAAATATAATTAACATTTTGATAAGTAAACACCAAATTCGAAATCAAAAATTATTTTTGAATTTGCATATTACGTTAATTTTACAAAAAATCTATTTTATTGTTAAGTATATAACCTCTTATTTAGTGCAACAATGAGGGGTACTTTGAAAAGCTAAGCGCTTATAATTAGGTAAAAATCATGAATGTTATTAGATCTAATCTTTTAATATGTAACTATATGTTTAATAACTAGGTGTATATTCAGAGATAAAGTCAAGTTAATCCTTTTCTCTTCAATGTCGTCAAAGACTTCGTCAATATATTGAACAGTAAATGAGCAGAAATTTTAGGTATTTGATAGAAATTTTATATCTTCTCAAGCTATATCCGATAAAATGTATTAATATACTTGTAGCAAGTAACGCACATGTTTGTAATATATATTTTTTAAGTTGAATCATTGTTACTTAAAATAATAAAAAAGTTTGCATATAATAATAAATTCTTTTATTTCACCTAAAATATGTTACATTTGACGAAGGAAGCAAAATTTTTTCATTCGAACAATGATGCACATTCTTTTCAATTTCCTCACTATCATAACATATTTACTAACAGATTCTTTAAGATCATTGTCTAATAGTAAGTGACTGTGATCAGACATTGATATGAATATTTGGAACATATTTTCTATAACTTGTACGTACATTCAATACTTAATTCATTTTTTAACATGTATATATATTTTTTAAAATTATGACATTCGATGCAAATATATCTTGAATTAAACCTATAACTAAATAAATAATGATTAAGTGCGAGTAGCACTCGCGCACCGAGGGTTCTGTACATATTTTATGTTTAAAAATTGAAAATAAAATGTTGGGGAAAATACTACTTATAAAAATTGACAAACTTCAATTTACGGTAGTAACCACAAGTTGTATGTGAAATAAACTACAAATATAAGTTTGTAGTAATTTCTTTCTGTGTTAAGCACAAAAATTATCAATTTTGATGTATTTCCTCACTTTAAGTTCTCACTTCATGTCAAATTTCATAAATCTAGGTAATGTGCTATATAATGCTAGGTTGTAATGAACTCCAACTAATAAAAATCGACAAACTGAAATTTGTGATCGTATGCACTTATTTTGTATGAAATGAACTGCGGTATAAGTTTGTAATGGCTTTTTTTTTGAGATGTATCGATAAATTTCCAATTTTCGTATTTTTCTTTGTTTGTACTGTAAGTTTTGACTTTCTGCCAAATTTTATAACTTTAGGTTATTAGGAAATACCCTGTAACGTACAGGGTACTTCCCTGTTAATTACACAACAATTTTCATAAAAAATGCAAAAAAGTTAAGCATTAACATAGAATTTTTTCTGTGCCTCGAGAGGTTATTCGCTTGGCTATATTTATTTCAGCTTGTATCCTCCACGTGCTTCCGAAAAAATGGGTTTGACAGACGAACAATAAAGTGACGCATTTCGTATCTTTTCTTAGAATTTAGAGTTTTTAATTAATTAATATTACTAAATAATAATTATCATGAATATTTCTATATATAATGAAAATATATTCTGCATTTCTCTCCGATTTTCATAAAGCTATTTGTCATATATTCGATATTACAAACATTTCTTTTGTTAGTTTCTATTCAGATAGTGTCAGGTATGTTACGGGATTTTGCTACATGTCACGACGACTTCGGCTTAAAACCTCCAGACGGTGTTCTAAAAGAACACACTTTCACATGGCTCGGTTTTGCTCAATATTCCCACGGTAAGTCAATTTATATAATAGAATTTTTTTTATTATTATTTAATTAACATTATATATCGGTAAATCACGGAAATAAAAATGACATTAACTGAAAATCTAGTTCTAATTATTTTAAAAATAATAAATTTTGCAATTATTACAAAATATATAGAAGAAAGTTTTTAGTTACTTGGGTTCAGATCTCACTCGGGAACAAAATGTATGTGGAATCATTTGATTAATTCATCATCATAATCATATTTGTTAAGCAAAGTGTGACGTTAGATTTGCAAATCAGCACGAAGATAGTCTGAACGACCTAAAAATGAATAACAAAGTGTCTTATTACAAAATTTTTCTCCCTTCTTAATATGTACGTGATGAGTAAACATTAAAAAAATAATATATTAATAACCAAATTTTGTTGAATATTATTTGAAAATTTCAGTAACAACGGGCCTACCACATCACAGCAAAGCACCACGCGTTGTATTAATTCACAAGCAGTTTGCTGTAGGGACCGCTACTGATATGCTACGCTTGCCCAAAAATTATAAATTGTAATTATTATTTTACGACAATAATATATTATTTAAATGTGAACACGTTTTTATATATTTGTTAATATAATATAAACCTACCATAAATGATTAAAAAATACATACATATATATGAGTAAAAAATATATTTTTAAAATTACATCTCCAGAGGAAAAATTATATTTGGAGACTATGAACGTGATGAAGAGGAATGTGGTCTTACCCGTTCCCAAATCAAAATGGGGGTGAAGTGCCCTCGAGCTTATATTGAAATGCCGCTTGTCGATATAACACCTCATCCAGAATATTCTAGGTATCTTATTTTTGTTTTCGTCTTAAAGTATTATCCCACAAAGGACGGACAGGCAGCATAATGCACGGCAAAATAATGAAGTTTCAAAACACTCTCGCTCTCCGCTTTCCACTCGATTTCGAGACGCGTATTGAGCAGCGGAACTGAACGACGCACTTTATTTTGCTAAAGCAGGGATAATTCATTGCCTCGAATGAGGATCAAATCCCAAACCATCGCGTTCACAATTAGACCCTGCCCCACTATGCCACGACTGTCCCGTATCGTTGAATATACTCAATGAAACGAAAATCATAATTTTCAACTTATAAATAATAATAATATACATAAAAAACCTTATTAACTTAATTTTGTATTATTGCTTGCAGATTCGGAGTGGGAAATAGTTTGGCGCTCATAAAACTTTTGCGCCCTGTTAAATCTAGTAAGACCTTATACATTGTCTATGGTAAAATTTTTGGTACACAAAAAGATATATTATATGTACGACTGACTGTGCATAATCGGTTCAAATACAAAATGCTTTCTCACTAAGTTGTGTACGTCTGTAATTAGTAATGATTTTCTTTTCATTTGTTTTATTATAGATACTTACACATGTATTTTAGGTTATATGATTCCGATTTGTTTACCTTCCTTGAGTGAACGTGATAAGAAACGAAGAAATAAATTTGTTTTCATGGTTGATTATTTAAGCTGTAAGTACTAATAAAATGATTCTAGTAACACAAATAATAGTAGTATAATAGTAGTAATTATACTACTATTATTTGTGTTACTAGAATATTGGATATTTTTCTTATCAGCTGTTCCAAGAGACTTTGATTCCGAGAAAATGGCCAAAAAATCTTTAAAACTGTTCACTCACAAGGAATGTAGGAAGCATCGAATGCTGTCGGTAAGTGCTACGTAGGAAATCCAAAATATTGATAAATGTAAATAATATTTAAATTAGCTGTTAAAAATTTCAAATAGGAATCTGAGATACGGTTGACAGTGTACAAAACTGTGGCTGAAACCCTGTAAAAAAATACTGATGATATTTTGTTTAAAATATTTAAAAAAACATCTACAAATATTTAGCTTTTTTATGAGATATGTCAACCAGGGATATGTACACAAGTTACGATGAACTATAAAGTATTAATACTAACTAACTATATCGTATAGCGTTTAGGGAGCGAGGGTGTTACCCATGTGCTTTGCAGTTCAGGATGTGGCATCCGATCTGGGGCACCGCTTATCAGCCATGCTAAAGAAGGAACATTTCAGCTGATGGGTATAGCAGTTGGGGGTGCACCTTGTATCCGACGCTCCATGCGTCGACGACTTAACAGGGAACCCCCATTATATATAGATGTATACCCATATGTCACGTGGATCATTAATTACATAACTGCATTTGTACTCCCACGACCTTATCCTGAAAACTTTATGCTGTTGGAAGGCGGTACAAGTATGTTATATAATCTTACCACCGTTGATCTACATAATTTTAAAACAAGATACCCACAAATATAATAAATATTAACTCTTTCGACGACTATCTCATTACATAGAATCGAAAATATCAAATTCAAATTCAAAATAGACGTTTAAAAGCTCTTTTGAAACGTCGAAAGAATATAAAGCTGACTATGCTAAAGCACAGTAAGCATAGTGATCTGTAATCAGTTATACTAGTGGTATTTTTATATTTCCTTTTTGCTTATTGCCCCTAGATAGCGGATTGCTTCAATTTAAATGTTTAATGTTATTTGCTTTTCTGTTTAAATATGTAAGTACGGCAACGAATGTATATTTATTTATCCATTTGTGTTATAACATTATATCTATCTATGTCTTTATGATAATAAATTCTCTAAATCTCTATATTTTAGAAATTCGAATCCTATTCGGGGTGATTCGGGGTTCGACCATAATTTAGTACCGAAATTGAAGAAAAAGTAGCAGAGTAGAGAACACCTTTAACACAAGGCCCTGTTATATGCTAGAAATGCATGTAGCTAATTATTTATCATACCTATTATTAAACAATTAACGTTAAACGACGCGCAGGCACATCGCCCTACACCTGCGATAAGTGGGCAAGGGCTACCGTGTCAAGTACGGGCACGGCTAACGACGTCAGTACCCAGACGGAACCTCCGCTTTGCAACATGGAATATTGGCTCTCTAACCGGACGATGCAGAGAACTCGCAGATGTACTCATGAGACGTCGGGTCCAGTGTGCTTTCATTCAGGAAACTCGCTGGAAGGGCAATAAGTCTCGTAACATCGGGCAGGGTTACCGCCTTATATACACTGGGTCACCTACGGGCAAAAACGGTGTAGCGGTAGCGCTTTCTGAAGAGCTTCAGAATGGGCTTCTTGAAGTTGACCGTCGCTGCGACCGCTTGATGCGGGTAAAGGTACTGATCGAGGGCGTAATCACAAACTTAATCAGTGCTTATGCTCCCCAGGCGGGTTGTAGCGCGGCTGAAAAGGAGACTTTCTGGGAGCAGTGTAAAGAGGTCCTACTCGCTATACCGTCTACCGAAGCAATCTTAGTTGGGGGGGACTTGAACGGTCACGTGGGTAGGGTCGCTGAGGTGTATGAACGTGTTCACGGGGGTTTTGGATATGGTCTTCGCAATGCAGAGGGAGAAAATATTCTAAGAACCTGCATTGCGTCTGATCTGGCCATCGTGAACACTTTCTTCCAGAAGAAACCTCAGCACCTTATAACGTATAAGAACGGGTCCCACTCAACTCAAATTGATTATTTGCTGACTAGACGGTGTCATACAGGCAGGGTGACCAACTGTAAGGTCATTCCCGGCGAAAGCCTGACGGCCCAACATCGCCTCCTTGTCATGGACTATAATGTTACCCCGAAAAAGAAAGTAGCCGAGAAACGCAAGCCTAGACTTAAGTGGTGGTTGTTGAATGGGCCGATGCAGACCGACTTCTTGGCGGAGGTGGAGAGTCAGAATCTACTGACTAACACCGAGACCGCTCAGACTGCATGGGATCGAGCTCATTCAGCAATCATTGCGGCGGGCAAGCGAGTTCTTGGTGTTACAAAGGGTGGGCGTGTCATCGACAGGGAGACATGGTGGTGGAATGACCAGGTGCAGGGGGTGATTCAGGAAAAGAAGGCTGCGTTTAAAGAGTGGCAGCATTCCAACTCTCCTGAAGACAGACTGGAGTACATTGCAGCGAAACGGGCCAGCAAAAGAGCTGTAGCCAGAGCCCGCAGAGAAAGTTTGTCGCCATTGTACGATAAACTTGAAACTGTGGAGGGGCAGAAGCTCATATACAAACTGGCTCGTGCTCGAGATAAAGCGACGCAGGATATTACAAAATGTCTTTACGTCAGAGATTCTCGGGGCACGTTGCTTTGTAGTCATGCCTCTGTGAAGGAGAGATGGAGAAGCTACTTTAAGGAGCTGCTGAACAATCAGCAGTCTTGTAGTCTTCCTCCTGAATTATCTCCTAACCTCGGACTTGTTGCTCCAATAACCCGTGACGAAACTCGTAATTGTCTTCGACGCATGAAGAACGGAAAAGCGGTAGGACCTGACGACATCCCAATCGAGGCGTGGAAATCGTTGGGCTCTCTTGGTGTGCTTATACTTACTGACCTGTTTAACTGTATCTTGAATACTGGAAAGATGCCACATCAGTGGCGGCAGAGCTTTATTATCCCTATTTACAAAGGAAGGGGCAGTGTTCAAGATTGCGGTAGTTATAGGGGCATTAAGATTATGAGCCACACCATGAAGCTCTTCGAGCGCATGATCGGCCTCAGGCTCCGCCAAGAATGTACTGTCTCTGAGTCTCAGTATGGGTTTCAACCAGGATCAGGCACTATGGATGCCATTTTTGCCCTCAGAACTTTGATGGAGGCTTACAGGGAAAAAAGGAGAGCTCTGCATGTGGCCTTTTTGGACCTGCAGAAGGCCTTTGACTGTGTGCCACGTCAGTGTATCTGGTGGGCATTGCGATCCAAGGGGATCCCTGAAGCCTATATTGAGGTTATCAGAGATATGTACAACGACTCCGCTTCAGTGGTTAGGACCGCTGTTGGCGACACCAAGCCCTTCCCGATTACAGTAGGGGTTCACCAGGGCTCAGCTCTTAGTCCGTTCTTATTCAATGTAGTGCTGGATACTGTCTCGGCTGACATCCAATGCCAGCCTCCGTGGCTGATGATGTATGCCGATGACATAGTACTCATCGATGAGAACCGACTGATGCTGGAGCGTAAAGTGAACGCCTGGAAGGGTGCGCTTGAAAACGCTGATCTCAAACTGAATGTGTCGAAGACCGAGTACATGGCTTGTGGGAGCCCGGACTCGAGCACCATCCATATCGGGCCTGAGCCAGCCGTTAAGTCGGAGAAGTTCAGGTACCTTGGAGCCGTTATGCATGAGTCTGGAGGCATCGACCACGACATCCATGCCCGTATAAACGCTGCCTGGGCCAAATGGCGGGAGGTCACTGGTGTGGTCTGCGATAGCAGAATACCGTCCAAGCTCAAGGGACTGATATACAAGAGCATTATCCGACCTGTTCTTATATACGGCAGCGAATGTTGGCCAACATTATCTCGGCACACTCAGGAGCTTCACGTCACGGAGATGAAGATGCTGAGATGGATGTGTGGCGTGACGCGGTCCGACCGCATACGCAACACATTCATTCGAGGTAGTCTTGGGGTCCGTGACGTAGTGGATAAGCTCCAAGAGCGTCGCCTGAGATGGTATGGCCATCTTATGCGCCGATCTGAGAACTATGTCGGAAGGAAGTGCCTTGACATGTCTGTCCCTGGAGTTAGACCACCCGGACGCCCAAGGAAGCGATGGCTGGATGTCGTGACACAAGACATGAGAGCCAATAAATTATCCACTGAGGATGTTAAAGACCGTGCAAAGTGGAGTAGGCTCAGTCGGAAGGTAGATCCTGGCAAAAGCCGGGACTAATGCCAAGAAGAAGAAGAAGACCTATTATTAAACAATAATATAAATAAATCAATATATATTCTTTGCATATAGGTATCATAAGATCCTATATTATGTTTTATTAATGGCTTTAACATACATATATCTCAGTCTCCTACAAATTTTATTTTTTGAGTTCATAATATATTAATATTTTTTTTAAAAATAACATATTTTTAGGTATGGGTATCAAAAATGAATATTTAAGAGCAAGACGGTCACAAAAAGCTGGGTGGCGAGCACGTACTTACGCAGTTGGTGATTACTGTTTTAAAAGTTTAAAAAAACAGAGAGCTACTGCATTTTTTTATTCAGAAAAATTTGAAGTTAATGCCAATCCGCCAGCTAAATTGAACATTATAATGAAGGTTAAATATCCAAACTAATTCATAGTAAATGACTTGAAATCATTTTTTACAAAATATATTTGAGTAGTATATTGTACTTGCAGATCTCGGCGGGAGTAGAGTGCACCATCGTGTGTGCACGAATGCTTCTTCCAAACCGATTGTCTATACCAACAATTAATGGCATCGGTGGATATAATATTACAGTTACATTGAGTACTCTATGGTTTCCATATACGTTTTATTTTTCCTTGGGACTAAATGGAAAAAACACAACTGCAAGAGATTTTAACAAATGGATTGTAGAAAGATCACCTGGTTTTTGGTGATTGTTATTTATATATAATAATATTTTTTTATATTAATTTATCGAAAACATGTAATGTATACATAAGTAAATATTGTCTTATATACCAATATATACATATATATTCTTGTTTTAAATCTGGTTTTATTCTGTACATAATGTCATATATACTCGTATATAATACATATTTCAAAGATGTTATTTTATTTTTACACAATTTTATTCCTAATGTATATTCGAAACAATACAATTGTATTATTACAAAACATTTACAGTGCTGCGAATTTAACGTTATAAAGAAATGTTTGTCTCTTTCAAAGGACAACCCACACACATTCATATACAGCCTATTCACCTGTCATAGGAATCATTTGTAAACCTTAAATTAATTATAAAATGGATCATGTTCCGTGCTTAAAGGCGTTGAGAGCGACCTATAATTTGATAATGTAATATATTTTAAAGTAACAAATGTAGAAAATAGCAACCTTCATCTGCATAATATAAGATTTTTGTCTACATTTGAAAGTAATAGCAGCGCCAATAAACATTCCTAACCTTAATGTCTACAAAAAATATTTTGGATTTCACATTCGTATATCGATTTGTTTTTAAATTCTTATTTTCTTTAAAAATCAAAATAATCTTTATTGAAATAGGCACTATAGGTAATATTACAAGCACCTTCGAATCATCAATTAACATAAGTGTCAGTATTCTCAGTCCTACTAAAAACTACCATCGGCTAGGAGGGCAGTTCTGCTGAGAACAGCTGGCTAGAAACTCAACAGTTACCCTTTTTTTAATGTAATTTTACAATATATTTACAACTGCGGTTAGCCTCCCGAATAAACATCAACAATGCTTAACTCCACACACTAATATCCGTATAATATTCTGGGATTTAATAATATACTTTCCCTAATAGTATGTTTTTAATCTTGACTAAATGGTTCGAAGGGTAAGTATTTGTGATATAATTTAATTATTTTTATTAAACGATTTATTTACCTTCTGAAGGCGAAAACTAGGTGTAATCATTATTTTTACTCCTTGTATTTATACCGTGCTTATCACTGTTATTTAGATAATTGTGAATAATTTTACGTACAAACAAAATATTATTGTAGATGTATTGTGACGTAACCGTAAAAATACCCGCTTTATTAAAAACCTCTCACAAAGAATATTCATGAGCAAGAATCCTCGAGCTCTCATGCTGTAAATAGCCCGCACTGCTCTTTTTGAATTATAAATATTGATTCTGCAGCATTTCCCAAAAGCAATATTCCATAGGACCAGATGCTATGAAAATAACTAAAATAAACGATTCAAGCATTTTTATCGATTGTAAGCTGTCTAACAGCGTAAGCAGCAGTGTCCTATGAAGTCTCGAATTCAGAGTTATTCCTAAAAATACTGCAGAGTCAGCGAAATTAGGAATTTCATTATTGAGACTTAAGCATCTATCTCCTAACATTGGGCATAGTAAATTCTATACATTTAGTTTTTTCGCGTTCAATACTAAATTATTAGCAGTAGAATTTGTTCTTTCATAGAATACAACAAATAAAATTGATATTCTATTTGTTGCTTAGTTAAATATAAAATAATATTTTTACTAACTTTATACGTGTGTAGCTAAATTATTGTAAAAATAAAACAAACAGGTCATGAATCATGAAAGAAATATTTTTATATATAAAACCAAGTATCATATTCGATCATACATACTTAAAAAATATTAAACTTAAATAAATATAAAAGCTATGCAGATTCTACTGATATTGTGTCTTCATCATTTAAACCTTTATTGGTATTGTCGCCCGAAGGAAACGATGCGCTTGATGGTATTTGTGGTTGTTGAGGGATCAACCCAGGTTGTTGATACTGTGGAAACTGTGGAAACGCAGGGATTTGTGGAAACTGTGGGAACGATGATCCCTGGGGAAATTGAGGAATTGATGGATTTTGCTGAGATCCCTGAGGAAATTGGGGAATTAACGGATTTTGCTGAGATCCCTGAGGAAATTGAGGAATTGATGGATTTTGCTGAGATCCCTGAGGAAATTGGGGAATTAACGGATTTTGCTGAGATCCCTGAGGAAATTGAGGAATTGATGGATTTTGCTGAGATCCCTGGGGATTTTGAGGGAATGATGGGTTTTGTTGAGGTAACTGAAAGAATGGTGGGAACAATGGAATATGTGGGCCTTGTGGCTTTTGAGGAAATTGTGGGATTTGCGGAGATCCTTGAGGTATCTGAGGAAATCCAGGCATGTTCTTTGTATCTAAAGAAGGTTGAGATGACTGGGATGAAGAAGACTGAGAACCTTGTTGATTAAGTGAATCTGCAGATTCAATCACTGCGGAGTCTTCATCACCCGCTGGCTGTTCCGCTGATTCAGATGGTATGTTTTGAAACGGTGGTTGATTTGGAACAGCAGGAAGATTGGGAGAAGCAGGAGCAAATGGAGAAATTGGTAGAGGGAAATATGAAGCACCTACTACTGGCTGAGCTGGATGATAACTTGGAATCGATATTTGGTAGTTGAATTGCGGCTGATATCCAAATGGCGTGGACGGAATCTGGTAATAAATAATAATAACATTCAATTGATTGATTCATCCTTTAATATATCTATAATATTAAACCTATTGGTATATTTTATTTATTATTTGATTATATATAATACAATAAAAATAAATTGATTACTATAGAGAATATTACATACCGCATTTATGTATTGACTTGTAGAATAGCCAAACCCTTTGACTTGTCCTGGTGTTATGGTTTTAACTTCGGACGCTACGATTGGTATCGCACCCGGCCATGCTACAATTTCACCAGCCGCAGCACTGGCGACCGCACACATAAAAAACACTAGCACCTACACATACATTTGATATTATTTATTTTATAAAATAATTTCAAAGGAGATATTTTCAAATATTTTTGAATTCGCAGTCGGGAAAATGCGTATGTTTTAAATAGAGTTCAAATCAGAGGATCTAGACAGAGAAAAAGCAGTGACTAGTAACGACATTTAAATCGCATTAAGAAATATTTTTATGAAAAATAATGCATTAAAATAAAAAAAAAATACTTAAATATGATATATAATAAACATAATGATAATATATAGTATGACGATTTTATATGTATTTTATAAATGTAATATTATAGTATTTAATTCGATTGCATACCTTCATGTCGGAGGCACTATACTTTAGAATACTGAGATGTATGTACTCGTTTTAATTCTTCGACCATTCTTTTATACCTGTTCGAGATCACCCACTTTAATCGTAGATAGAAAGATACTAGATATGAATACTGTTGAATTTGTATTCACATTGCAAACTTATACAACTGCTCTATAAGTATATTCGGTATAATAATAAAAACGTTAATGGGTTAATAATGGAATAAAATGTTTTCAATAAAATTTTTATTTTAAATAACAATAAATTATGTCATATTCTTCTTACTAAGCAAACGAAATAAAATTAATCCAATTACTTACAATATCCGTTTTATTTTTATTTCAATGAAGCAAATTTTATGTTTATTTATATTTAATTTTATTTGGACGATTCTTCTAGGGGATATGTTTTAAAAGTGTAAAAAAATAAATGTCTTACTTATTTTTAGTTCAACGGCCGCTGTTGACTTGTTAATCATCTAGCTACAACTATTTATACCAAGTACATACATATATTCTTTTAAAAAACTTATATCAAAAATTTTAGAACGTTTTGTGGATCCGAGTAGCTTGAGGAGTTCTACGGTACTAAATCGTAGTAACATATTATGTTTTTGGCTTGTCATCCAAAATCATTTATGATAAAGGACTTACGTTAGATACACACAATTTTGTTTTTTTTTATCTGTATTGTCATACCTACATATCATCATGCTCTTTAAGACATAAAGCTACGCTCAGTATCCTTTGTGCACACACAAAGTAAAAAATATATATTTTTTATTCTCAACACAGTATAAAGGGTCCTCTTGTGAATGCAACGAGAAGAATAAAACAAATATATCTATTTAACTTCTATATTTACTAGCTATGCCCGCAACGTTGTCTACATGGGAAAGTTAATTAGAAATTGTTACAATTATGATGTTATTATTAGTAAACCATTATAGACCTAAATTTTGGTAAAATATGGCTAACGGTTCATTGAGTATTTCTGTTACCAAAAATATTGCTCAAAGTGATTTTAACAAGTCTGCTTTCTTCTTCCCGCGGAAGGAATCCTATTCCCTACTACTATTCTCTACTTTTAGAACCTTCTTGCTTCATGTCATTTTTCTGGATGCGTGAGTGACTGCATTTTCTTTATGCCTCATTACTCTATTTTTTTTATTAAAATTTCAGCCAATACAATAAAATACTTATTTTTTCAAACGAAATACTTTAAGATGATATAACTTTTAAAAAAACATTTAATTGGGTTAAGTAGTTTCTTAGCTTAGCGTGCATAAATGCACAGACAGACAAAAACTTTAAAAATCATAGTTTATATATATATATATATATATATATATATATATATATATATATATATATATATATATATATATATATATATATATATATATACATATATATTATATACAGGCAACGATTACTAACATTTTTATTATATATAATTGTAGATATGTATAGATAATTGGATTGAAGGAAAGATGTTATCTTTTTTAACTGGAAATTTCTTTAGTTTCACCAACTGGTGGAAAGAAGAACTCCATAATTTTTTGTTTGTACAATGAAACCACCGCCTTAGGTACATTAGGGTGGAATGGATGTCCGCCACCAATATAAGAGGTGTCCCAAAAATTCTTAAACATTTGAAGGAACAAGCGGAGCTGTTTTATCTGTGGCACTTTTGCAGCTTGCGTAAACTTACCTTAAATTATAAAAATTATGTAGTAATTTCATTAACATTTTGCGTCATAAATAAGAAAAAATTATAAGTAAAAATAAATATAATTTATTACTTGCACCACTGCCTTGTCTTTTAACTCGAATCCTTGATGTGTTTGTCATTATGGTATTATTGAGTGTTTCATTTAATTCAACAAGATTTACTTTCATATGACTGGATACAAGTAGGATAGTTTTGTTTTCTTCCTATGCAAATAAAGAACATTTATGTTAACACCTACATATGTACATGTTACTTGATCATAGTATTCTCCATTTTGATCGAAGGACAAGTAAATAGATTGTTAAATATTCTTTAAAGAACAGTTAAATTAACCTAAGATTTCATCATCTCCCCTCTACAAAACTTACATACTATATAAATTGACATTAAAAGCAATTATAAAACAATAACAATTTCTCTTAAATTCAAATTTGTCTATCGAAATCGAAATAAAATATTCACAGTAATAATTGATTAATTATTATTATAATTTCTTAACTAAGAACTGTTAACAACTATTAAGTAACGGGAAAGGAATGTGATTTGCGCAACAAGCGCTTTAAATTAATATATTCAAGTGAAAATCAAACATGTTATGGAATAATATATATTTTTTTCTTTTATTTATTATATTATTACCACAGATTTTAATATATGTGTGTAGACACAGCAATAAAATTATTAAGTATAAGGGAGATTTTAAACGTATTTTTTACCCACTACGAAACCCATATCTATATATTTTCCCGAAGAATTATATTTACTTTTCTTATTTAACTTGTCACAATATCATCTTTCTAGTTATACGAGTTTCATATTCCCACTTTGAATTAAAGGTGCTTTGTTAACTCAGTACTTACCTTTTGTGCATTCGGAAGACTATTTACTATAATGAAGAACCAAAAACTAATGAATAATATGAAAAGCATTGTTGATTAAAGCTAAACTAGTCTTAAACTTTTATATAAATTTAACGGTATAATTGCTGTACTATAAGTAGTATTAAGATGACTTGATGCAGAGTGATTTAAGACTAAACACAAAGTATCGTGCTAGCTTTATTCAGTTTTGTTAAAATATAAATAAACAAATATCTTATAGTACTCTTGTTATTTTATTCACTATTGATAGATTGTGAAAAAAACACTAAACATAAACATACATTACTTTCATACACTCGAGATGCTGCTGTGTGATGTTTCATTGTACCTGGATACAATGGCCATAATTCATGATTATTTTAAAAATGTGGATTATAATGATAACCATGAGTGGTCTCCATCACTTGTAGAAGTATATAATATAGATACATTAATGCATTATATAGCGTTAATTAAATATCCTTGAATATTAAGACAGCCAAAAACAGTATGCACATAAAGATATAAATATGAATTTATAAGTGTAAATAAAATATCAAATATATATAATATCAAATATATCATGGTTACACAATCACATATTTCTTTAGCATTGTTATTGGAGGGTCATATTGCTTTGATATTATATTACGACTATACTGACAATGTCCTTTCAAATCAACCGTAACGATTGTCATCCTATCCTATATGTACGCAAGGCTGCTCTAGATCTCATTCGATAGAGATCACCGACTGACATTTGCTACCAGTTGACTTCGGGTAGCACCCGTGACATTTCTGAACTAAACTTGTTCAAATTATAGCTCTACAATTCTTTGTAAATGCAGTAATAGCTGCTTTTCTTTTATATATATATATATATATATATATATATATATATATATATATATATATATATATATATATATATATATATATATATATATATATATATATATATATATATATATATTTATTTATTTATTTATTATTATGTTTAGACTACGATAAGCAAGCTTGTAACTTTTAGTTACTTAAAAAAAGGTATCCTTTTCATATTTCTTTTTGTTTGTCTTTATTTTGTATACAGTAGAGTTTCACCTAAATGTGAATTATATTACGTGGGTTACAAAGTGGAACTTTACTTAATTAATATTACTTGTTTAACATGAAAAAATGTGTATATTATAAATAAAACAAAATATGCAACAATTTATAAAGGTTAATTTACATTGGCAGTTTTAGTTTACAATTAGTATTAATGGAAAAATCCATTCAAATATAGAAACTGTTTTGCAATTCAATTACACTAAGATATAAAACCTGATTCTTTTAATGCTGTTGGCCACAAGCAAATTTAATTAAAAAGTTTACGTAATTTTTGATAAGTCAATGTTTAGAGATGACATTTACTTGTACATAGAGTATGTAATATTATTGTATTTTTAAACAAGATTAGATAGTGACTAGTAAAATGATATATATTTATTATGACAATTACAAAATTGCACAAAATTTGTTCTTGTGATGAATGTGATATGTCAGGTATATTACAATTTAATTGAAGTATAGTTTACATATAATGACATGTGATCCAGTCGCTTTTGTGCCAATGCTTTCAAATGATTAATATGACCATAAGACAATAAAAAAAGTTTATTTTAAAAGTTTAAGTCCTTAAAGTTATGTACGTTAAAGTATATTAGTATAAATTTGTCATTAAAATGCAACATCCCGTTTACAAGGATTCAATGACCGAGGCCGACTCATCCATCCAGGCGCAAGAGGTCAAAAAACATAAAAAGAAATGTACGTATAGTAAGACATTTAAATATTTTTTTAAATTAATAATACGAGTAGTTTTTTGGACATTACTATTTATTTATTTATAATTTATTATACACAATTTGATATATAAACATAGAAAAGAAAATAAAAAGAAAACAAAACACAATGATGCACAAAAGTCGATCTTATCACTAATCAGCGTTTTTTTCCAGATAACCTTTACATACAATGTATATAAACATAATATTTTTTTTAATATAATAGTACAACTCAAAGCCACAGTGATAATCCAATCAAAGAAATGAAAATATTTTTATATGTAAACTGTCCCTTTAATGGCTTTGAACAATCGGATGTATGTACATGTAAACCTTTCAAAAGTGTACGATTGCATTAATTGCATTTTAAAGAAATCAATTATGATTGCATAGTATATATGAGTATGATGAAATGTATTATTGCTTAGAAATTTAGTAACCCTCTAGTTAATTCCGGGGCAGGTGATAGGTAGATTTAGAGTGACGTAGCGCGCCCCCGCGGTCACGCAACGCGACTTCAGCGCACTGTAAGCAGTCGGCCGGCGTCCGCCGCGAGGCACTGAGCTTGGGCGTATACGACAATTGCACTTTGTTTATTTACAATCTGTCACTATTAATTACCAAGAAAAGGACAACACATAGCACCGCATTCACGCACGTACGTTTCACAATCGTTTCATGAATAAATTTAGTCAAAGCATCACGCTATTCATACATGGTACACGCGTCCACACCAGCTGTTCGTATTTTGGCCTACATTCGTGACAGAACTAACGTCTTGTTCATCGATAACAATGTTGTCTAGATTTAACATTAACATAATACCATACAATACACATTACATACTATTACTTTTTACATGAGTTTATGCACGTAAACCACTTTTTTACAGTCTCCTTTCATACAGCTTTAATTTTTTATTGCTTTTACAGCTCAATTTCTAGTAAACATCAGCTTCACCAGCTTAATGCTAAATACATACAAGATAAGCTTATGAACGATAAATTATGATAAATCAATTAAAAATTTTCTTTATTAGTATACTATATGCTTTTATTTTTAATTAAGTTCCCATAAGTGCATACGGTCGACTAGTCTCAACGATACTTCAAATGTTATACAATACAAGCTATTATTTCTCTAGCATACCGCATGGCGGACGACGCGGCGGCCGATTGCCTCTTCGAGCGGCTACGCTTGCACCAGCAACGCGCGCCGGACTCTACAGAAGTAGCGCGCGGCATCACTGCACGCATCAACTCCCGTCTCACGTCACATGGTAAGGTTTGCTAAGACCTTTAATGGTAAAAATTTATTGTAAATACAACAAAGCATGCAGCAATATACAATACAGCAAAGCAATATACATTACAGCAATATAAAAACAACGTAATTTCTCTAATAACGAGACATTTAACCGTAGGAAAGAACACAAATTTTGATTATTATTAAAAGATTATTCTTTCTAACGTACTTAATTATGTTGCTAGTTACAGTAAAACGTTTTATAACTAATAAATTATATTATAATTTATTATTTTAATCATCTATACTAATATTACTATAAAAGCTGACTTATTTGTTCCGTTAAACACACCCGTCGCTGGAACTGCTGGTTCAAATTGATTTATCATTTATCATTCATCATTCATCATTTGATCATTTATCTAGAAAGACCATATAGGCTACGTTATATCACGTTTATAGTTTCTGTGTGACCGACAATACATGTCGGTCTACAATCAGACTCTTAGTTATTTTCATTTGACCACAGGGGCTTAATAACAGGCAATGACAAAGGCAATATAATAAAGTTTGAATAAGAAATTTGAATAAGTATATGCAGATTTTTACATTTTAACAAATATATAAAGATAGAAGCTTCAAGCTGAATTAATATAATCTTCTTAAGGCAAGTCTAGTGATTTAGAAATTTCAGTACCTTTCAATTAATATTTAGAATACTTGTAACATTCTAAATGTTAATTAATTAAAGCAATCAACTATAATTAAGTTGATCGTAATGCAAATGCAATGATTTATTATTGCTTTTATATTTATTTATAATTCCGCCTTCACAGTTAAGTTAGAAATTGTATGTCTTAAAATATGATAATGGATGCAATCTCTACTCTAACCTAATATATAAATGATTTTCATTCTGTTAATCTTTACTTTCACCATTTAAGACTTTGTGTCTAAAAATTGGCACAGAGTGAAGAAAAAACTGTTCGGCACAGAGAACCTACTGTTAAATTAGATACTCTCGGCTCATCCTGCTTTAAAACGCAAGAGATATTGAAAGAATACCTACCTAATTTTGATGTGATCACATATAAATGTTTGCTAAAACTCCAAACATACTCGAAATATATTCGGACAAGGTAATCTATTGTTATTCATCGCTGTTACTAGGCCACGATCAGTAAACTGGCTGTGTAAAAAATACCATACAATAATTTGCCGATTTGGAAAGGCATTAAGCAATGACATACGTTGAACAAATATTAACTGCAACTTTACTTGCATTTTCTTAATGTCGAAGTTAAAAAGATGCCACCGTAGTACAGTTGCAATTATGCGATTTTACGCTATACACGGGACTTCCCGCATTGCTCATCCTTCAGGGATTCCCACACTGAGAAATATTATATGTAGGTATAATACGTGTTTTATAATAAATGTTTTATCAATCATGTTACCCTTAAAATAATATAAACAATTAGATGAAAGTTAAGATATATAATATATAATATATTGTTGAGTAGATCCTGCTCGTCAAAGCGAGCGTCGTTATGGGAGCGTCATCATCCCATACCTTCTACCGACCGTCACAACACTGGGTCGTAAATAATAATTAATTCGGTGCGTGCTGGTTGGGGTCACTCAGTGTATCATCTTAGTGCTGAGTAGTTTCAGCTCCAAGTAGATTGGCTTTTAATTTGCTGTGAGCATTAAAATACATGGGGAGGGCAGCGGATGCGGTTCATCCGAATTCCCGTTGCCTTTCTGTCGTATTGAGGACTGAAAACTGGAGGGGTTTTAGTGGGTAAAAATCCCACATAACCCGGTTTGATACCCCAAGGACCAGGTATCTTTTGAAGATTTCCCCTACGAAATAAAAAAAAAAAAAAAAAAAGAAATAAAAAAATACAATATATTGTTAGTTTGTTTCTCCAACCCTACAAAGCAAGCATTTTAATAAAATGTATATGAGTTTAGAAAGCAATATTTGTAGACATTAGATGTTTTATTAATATTACATTACAATTTATAACTTTTCTTATATGGAAACAATTATTATAAAAAAGGATCAAAATTTCATTTAAAATAACTAAACATAATTCATATAATTCATTTATTATTAATACATGTTATTAACATACATTATATGTTTGTTCCACTACAATTCAAAACTTCTCTACATAATGACTGAAAAATCTCGAAATGCAAAAGTTAGTTTAATGAGAGCAATATAAATCACGTGACCTTGTCGTAGCGTCACTGATTTAAATACTAGCTCGGAAATCTATAAAAATGTTTGCCTTGCACTCGTCAGTACTAAATGCCTAAATTGCTTCGATATGAAATGAACACTCTCACTAATGATATCATGTAATACCGTTGGCTATCTACATAACATAACTTACATAATTTAATTAAAAGATAAATATATTGTTTAGCCAGAACTAGGAAATTCACGTCCAAGGCTAACGTTCTAGTGCTTTACAAAAATTATCATGGAAAATAAACATTACCTACACACACACACACACACACACACACACATACACACATATATATATATATATATATATATATATATATATATATATATATATATATATATATATATATATATATATATATATATATATATATATATATATATATATGTGTATAAGTATATTATATTTGTTTAAAACAGATGTGCAATTGCAAAATAAATCTAAGAAAAGCATGTAATTTGAATTGCTTTTTTATACGCTACGCTTGTGTGTATTCAAATGTTTCTTTGTGACGTAGGCTCTATAAATCTATTTTGCACTATCACCAACACAATACGAAACTCACAAAGTTTAGTTGGACATTGTATTGCGTAAAACTCAATAACACGTTATTAATACCAAATGCCGTCATTACCAATAGGCGCCAAATGTTTTGAATCAAATAACAAATTATTCTACTAATCCTAACAAATTACTACTTATTAAATTTTCAAAACTGTACATATGAAATTGCTCTTATCAACTTCACACAAATTAATTTGTGTTATTTTCCGAATATTTTAAGAGATGTTATTTATAAATGAAATATACATGAAACAAACGTGCCAACCACAAAAACTACTGGTCAGAATTAAAAAAAAATTCATGTTAGATAATCCAAAGTAAGTTTATCAAAGTAGGCTATAGATGATTAATTGTTTCGATTAAATCCACTGAATCTGGGGTCGGGGTTACGTTGAGCACTTGGAAGGTATCATGTGTCTTACACATCTCTAAGTTATTTCCATTTAACCAAGGAGACGAAGCCTCAGATATAAATTATACCTATGGCTCAGTAAACTCGTACTGTTAACTACGTACATTCTATGCGATGTAATTTGTCATTAATTTCTCTTTATACGTTCTGCCAGTGAGACGAGTGGTTGTGGCAAGAAAATATAAGACTTCGTACATTTTACAAGATTCACATTGGCATTTAATTATAGATCCGTAATCCAATAAGTACGATAAGCCAACCGGGAACATTAGCCATGTATACAGCTAGCATTAAACTCAACACATTACGATGGGTTAGGCTACATCTGCGTTGTCAAATGTAACTTATTAAATAATATATTTTATTTGTTTAAGTTTCTTGTTTATCTTTCTTCTTTCATTAAACACTGTTTGTTCTTATAGGAATTCTACATAAACATAATAATTTTGAGCATTTTGACAATTTAGAAATTACTGTTTATTATATATTAATGACTTTTTGTTATCGTTTCTTAGTTTCTTATTATTGACAGTGCATTTATAATTTACTGATTATGCGAATGAAATCCAATGTTTTCTTAATAAATTTTACCGCATAAAGTTGCACTTCTGATTACACTACGTTATTTGGCATTTCGCCCAACGTCACGTCGTCAATGTCTCTCACTATGAAGAAAAATCTCTGAAGAGTGTTAATAATTGAGGTATACTCATGAAAATATGAACTAATCGCTAATTTGCATCATTTTTAAAGAACTATATATATTTGCCAGTTTTCAATGTGTGGGACGAACATGATAGAAGCGCTCAAAATAATTAATTACCATAGCAATACAGAAAAAAATATATAAAACAGTAAAGTATTATTAACCTACCTACACAAAATGTTTTCAGGCTATTATTTTCGGTAATTTTTGTTTCCTGCGCAATGGATTAGGGAGCCATACCTTAAATCACTCCTTTCTCTGCTTTTCTCTCATTTAGAGACATGGAGTTGCAAACTGCGTATAAAATGTATGACCGTATTATAAAAATAGACACAATTTTACCGTAATGCTTGTGAATTTGAATTCACTCAAATTCAACTAAGCATTTCGCAAGATGTTCCAAAAACGTGTCGTTTGATATATTTTATTTGAAAATATCGTCACTAAATAGAGGCCATTAAGAAATATAAAAACTTTCGACAGACTTCTGTAATATGTCAACATAGGAGATAAGTATTAATTAATGATTTAATGAACAGATTACATCTCAATCTCTAAAGAGATTTCAGTGTCAATTATTTTCCGCCAGCAGCAAAACTACAGTTTTAGTTGATTATAATTTCTACAGAATAAATTTATTGAAACTTTAGCATTCAAACAAAGCGGAAACATATTTGAAATTGCAAGTGATACAGTAAGTGTAATAAATATGCTTTTTTACGATTATGGCAGTCGCGTGACTCCCTAGCTGTGTTTCTTTCTACGCCTGGGATAAGGTATTTACAATAACGTAATGTGGACATATTTATGTATTAATATTAACCATCCATACTGAAATTGTAAAACTTAACAGTTTTCTATTTGAGCTTCCGTTTTCCTGTCAATTTGTATTGGATATTCCATTTTTAAGGGAAGGTTAGAGGCTATATTATTACGTTAATCGTTTTAATGCAACCCCGAGTTACCTCGGACTCTTAGGATATATCATATGTCATTACACAAATCTTAGTTTTATATCATTGAAACCGCGAGCTACGCCTTAGGTAAATGGTCAATTTCATAACATTACTATTGTTTATATATTTTTTTACTCTAGTGATAGATTTCATGAAAAACTTAGAATATCATCATTTAACACAATAGCGTTGCCACGTGAAATATTACGAATTGCCTCAAATTCATAACAAAGTTAGAAAACCATTTCCATGAGTTTTCGCGTGATTATAAACAGTTAATAAGTTTGAATGGGCTTGGTATCACTCAGACTTATGGCCCTAGTATAGCTGAATGACTCTATTATCTTTTGTAAGCGATTCTTACGACGGATTACGTTGTGATTATTGTAAAAAAAATACGGGACGACTTGGTAACTGGTACGGTATAGATACCAGATTAGTAAGTCTAATAACTTTCATATTAATCTCATATAAAATTATTTGAAAGCATCAAGCAAGCATCATATACATGAATAGAGGTAATAACTTTTATTGTACAAGACGAAAATTTAATCGTATCTGTTATTAAACTATTCACCCATTTAGTTAATTTGAATAAATTTCTATTATATTTACGTTAAAAAATTATAAAATATATTTAAAGTGATGCTTTAAATAAATTAACTTAATGGTATATATAACCATAATTATAAAAATATTTAACCATAAATATTTTTATTCTATCGCCTATTTTGCAAGTTTTACAAAATAAGGCGAAGAAACTGAAGTATTAGGCTCCATTATTTTCATTATTTGAATTAAACAAAACAATTTGTATTTTAATAATATTTTAAAGTATGACTAACCGAATGTAGCAAAGCAACTGTGTCACTTACAAAAATTAACATATTTATTTATATATTGATAGAATAAAATAGGTAATAAACAGAATATCCAAATGTTTCCGAACTTAAATTTGTTTTAAACAAATTTATATAGCCACAATTTTTTATACTAAATGTTAACTAAGGAAGTGTCATTGCAGCTGTATAGCGTGTTGTATGGCCGTACAGACTGTAAAGTATTCAATCTCGCCCGTGCCCTCTCCAAGTGTTACCATTAATTTATAACTTATCGGAAATACCCCATTACTTACATTACAATAAGTACTGACTGTACCAGGGTGTTGCTAACCCAACTAATTCAATGACGTCATGTTATCTCTACTTATAAACTTACATAGATAATAAGCTTGTGTTATTTCTTATATTATTTCCTTTATACTAGTCAATTCAATAGTCAATATTTTATGAAGTTTCAAATCAAATTTATAGCAATAAGCGACCTGTTCGCGGCTTCATCCGCTTGATCGATGTTCTCGGATTTATTTTATATACCTATGCATGTATTGTATATATGACTGTTTTTTATTTTTTCCTTTCGTATCACTTTGTCTTAGAAACATAATGAAAAGTATATATTATATACTATGTACTGTGAGCGTTCAGGGTTATTTTTCGCTAGAGTGATCAGAATTTCTTTAATTTTAAGTTTAACAATTAAATAATATTAGAACATGCATGTTTTATTTAGCTCTTAACAGATCAATATACAGTATGTTTAGATATCGAAATAGTACACATTTACACGTATACATTTTCATAGATAAAATCTTAGTGTCTGTTTCTGATTTCAAAACAACTGTTTTTAAGTGTATATAGTTATTAAAATAATACTAAAATATAAATAAACTTTAATATTTTTGTCTGCTTATCTGTTTGTCCGAATTAATCTCCGGAACAGCTGAACTAAATTGTATGGAATATAGGGGAGGTTGTGGACGGCGGGATTTATACACGGAAAAAAGAGTGTTTCAATGATAATTTTTTATATATATATATATATATATATATATATATATATATATATATATATATATATATATATATATATATATATATATATATATATATATATATATATATATTATAATATTATATATTATTAAGTAATGTATAAGTATATAGGAAACCGACGATACTGATGATGTGATGGCAGTGATGCATGGGTTTCTTACTCCTTAATACGCACTGTCTCTAAAATCGTCGAAAACTTGAGAGTGAAGTAGGTGTAAACAAAATTTTCGTACCAATCTCAGGTGATGTTCGTAAAAATATTTGTTTCATTGAACAAACAATATATAATCTTGGCACTCATTCATCTTGTCAATCATTACAAGACTTAAAGTAAGGCAGGTAAAGCTAAAGATGTATTCAGGCTATAACATTAATTTCGCACATTTGTATTTATAATATTATAAAAAATAATATTAAAATTAAATTAAATAAGTATTATAATTAATAAAAAACAATAACTAAAAAAAATATTTTATTTTGTAGATTTTGTTATAGATTATAACAATTCAATATTTAAATGTAAAATAAACGTTAAATATATTAACGTAATTACTTATCCGGATGATAACTAATTAAACTAAAGTAAGCTAATCGCGCAATTCTTTTTAATCTGTCTTGACTTTTGCCACTCTATTAATATACATACTAAACATAAATCAAGAGTCTCCTTGACATTGGTTTAGACTTCAGATCGCAAACCTTGTGCTTTTTATAACCATGGTTATATAAAGAATTATTGAAACCACAATTTTAATGGGTTTTACCTTAAAATAAAAATATGGTAATTGACACAATCAAATAATTTATCTGAAAATAAAAATTTTACTTTTCTTAGTATAATTTGACACTATCGATAATTTTAAAAAATATACAACATATTTTACTGTGCTCGTTTAATTTAAAAATATTGTAACGCAAAATTTAACTTCCGGCTATAAAAATATACCTAACGTTGGTCGTTAAATAGAATTGCTTTAGATAAAATATATATTTAAATTTCGCATTTCTTTTAAAATTATTTTAATTCTATATGTTTATATGTTCTATTCAAATTTAAATACAAAATGTAAAATAATTACTTGCAATTATAAACATACACATTTTCATTTCTGTGCCAAATCAGTTCGGTAACCTCTGTACAAATGATCTTTGTCAATACATATTAAAAGACAACTGAGAGCTGCTAGCTTGATAAATAAAACGCTTATTATTATTTAACAAAATAGATATAACATAGATATATATAACAAAATAGATATAATGATCTGATACAATCTGATAGTACAAATGTCGACCATATCATTGTTGGCAACCGTTCCTGGACAATATTCTGATGGTGCTTTCCGGAATTCCGGCAGAAATGACCTGTAGTAATTCATCAAGCGCACATAATTTATTACAATTTTTGCTTGTATATAAATTAAACAGCTTCCTATTTTAAATGATAAATTAAATAACACAACAGTAACCTGGCAATCTACATTTTTCTTTATTAAAGATTAAAAACATTTTTGTACTAACATACAATTTCAATTAATTAATTACTATGTTTACGTCTAAATTATTCTCGACGGTATCTGGGTTATTTATTATATTAGGTACGTTAAGCGTATTTCAAAACAGGAGGATGCCAATTATGCTTTTGTTACCCTAACTTCATATGAAACAATGATATTAAAGAACAAAACTTTTGTTACAAACATTCATATTATAGAACATAAAACTTTTGTGCAAATGAAATTAAACGTTGATTTATAAATTATTTCAATTTATTCGTTTCGATAAACAAAACAACATAGCGATTTATGCTGTTGTTAAGCGTCGCTGGGGCCCCAGGTCGCAGCAGTGACGTCAGGACGCGTGCCGCGCTGGCCACATCGCCAGCACCAACGAGACGGCTTGTGATTGTCATCATTACTCCATTACCATGATCTTTCTTATACAATCATGTCTTAGTATAAACTCATAATTCTATTAGAAACTTTCAGCGTGATAGAACTCATAAATTTATAGGTTTTAAAAGTTTTTATCAAACAATAGTAAAAATTCCAAACAGCAATGTTGGCCATTTTTAATTAGAGTAGATCTTTAGAAAGCCTTTAGGACTTTTGTAGTTGTAGTTGTCTCTTTGTCTTTATTGTTTCTGGCAGCAAAAAATCAGTGAACATATTCATTTCTGTAACATTTTGTGGGCCGAAAAATTCTATATTAAGTGCGTTAACAATATATGTATATATTGCGTTGGACTACATAATCTGCATCGTCATAAGCTAGCTATATAATTAAAAAGACAGTGATATGATGACATATGACTTTTTTGAATTTGTTAGACAAAAAGTAATAAATAACTAATAACAATATAAAAATATTGGTTCAATTTGCGTCATGAGGCACTTATTTATTTACAAAGGTGCAGACTACAAAACTACTTTAAAGACCACTTGTAGGCCTTCATTGGTACTGGCTGTTGACACAACAAAGAATCTTGCGGAAGCCATATAGACTGGATACGCCCGAGGCCGTTATAAAATATTCCAGGCATATGTTTCACTTAAAAACAGATTTTTTTAAATTATATTTTATGTAAATTTCTTAATCGTATATATTTATTAAATTTCATATATAAATGTATATACAATATTGTTACAGATAAACATATACGGCAAAGCACTCTAGATAAAATATGGAACAAACAATTCGGTGCGATTCAAATGTTACTGACTATTCTAGAGGTGAGAATTATTTTATATTAAGAAATATAATTGATAATATTACTTAAATGAAACAATGCATTTTGTTATATAGAACTCAAGAGATACGGCAACCTTAACTTACATTACTTCCATATTACGGGAAGCTTTGTGTTTAAAACAAGGAAAAGGAAAAAAATGTTCAGGTATACATTGCATTTTCTATAAATTATATATAGTAAATAAGTAAGTTTTAAACACAAACGAATTTTTATATTCTATATAATTAGTAGCCATTGAACCAGTTGGGCTTAAGAAAAAAGAAAACAAAAAGACAGGCAAAGAGAATAAGGTTCCTGTCGCGAAAAAGGGTATGTCGCGGTGTGGCGCTTAAAAGATTGCTGTATAACACGCTTTATAAATGAAACTCTATGGGAGAGAATCTTTAATGTTGTTTATGTTTTGTAAAAAGTTTTAAAAGCACTGCATATAAAATGTTACTATTTATCGTACACATTTACGACACTAATAGTTTACTGCTAACAACGAAACCATGTCCTTCAATTTACATATGTCGCCTAGTGATATTTTAAAATATCGCATCCTAAACATACTGACATTGGTCTACTTAAAACAACACATATTGCATCATCACATTTGAATGATTGACTTATCAAATAGCTCTGATACGGAATACAGAGGAATGAATTGTATCTTACATATATTTAATACTCAGCGTGTACTAACTTACTGTTTATATATTACTATTCATACTCTTATTATTAAAAATAAAGAATATTTTTTTTTATTTTAGCAAACAATATCGCAAGACAACAATGTTCACAACACTTCATTTCACTGAATGGTACTCAGGTCGTAATCCGAACTCTGCTCGCTACTCATAGCAGAAGAGACAGCAGTGTAAGCACCGAACTCATGTTACAAGACTTAATCTGGATACTTGCAGCGCTTGCACCAAAAGGTACAAATCAAATTAAATCAGTTGTGGTGAAAATTTCTTATTATTGATTTATTCTCACCACGACGAAATGTAAAAAATATTTTCATCAATCATATAATTTATATATTAATGAAAAAAATATTTCAGATCCAAAATTTTCTATGAAACTTAGAATGTTAGGCTGCGTTAGAACAGTCCATCTAATTTTAAAAGGGCACTATACGGATAACAAGTTAATATTCCCTTTGCTAGTCATTATGAAGCAACTCGCAAAAAACGGTATGTACTTTACTAAATAATTTTCCTGGTTATAACTATCTTGAATGTGTATTTTAGTTCTGTCCAATGTTTTTGTTTTACAGCTGTTACAACGTCTATTTTGATACGAGACGGTGTAATCACAACGTATGAGAGAATATTAGTAAGTCTTGGCTTCATCCCCACCGCCAGGCTCCGGCTGTGTCTCGACGCTATCGATTACTTCAGCAAAAACAGTAAAGTTGACGTTATGTTATATTTGTTTTCTTGCATTGTCTGTTTAGCTGATTTTTAGCAATTGAATTTTTAAATTATTCTGTTTAATGACTTTTTAAATTTAACGTGTTATTATCCAAATAATTTCATTATTCACGTAGAAAATAAAATCACTGAAATATATGCACTATTTGTATGTCTGGTCACTAATATTTGCAAAAACTATATGAATAGGATTGACAGATTGATTAATTGATAAATAGTAAATCCAGTATTATTCTAAAACAATTATATTTAAGTTTCTCAATCTGAAACCCTAAAGAATTATATGTTCTTTATTTCACCTATGCATAACTCATGCAGAGGTATGCTGCATGCAGATCGTGAAGACAGGGCTCTGTAGCGTTCTTCTCAGGGTGTTTGACCGTTGGGATCGCTACGAAGGTCGCATGAGGCTCAAGATTTGCGCACACATCCTTCAAACTTTACAACACCTATGCAATATAAGTATGAGCACTTTTTATAAATTATATGTTCAGATAAATATTTTTAATTCTTGACAATTGGAATGTGGATGACCTTAAAATTAGATATATTTTCTATTAATAAGATAAAACGGTATTCTTTAACAAAACATATTTTTATTTCATTTAAAACATCAGCTGTTAAATAATTTTGAAACATTTTAGAGACTGGTCGCCGAGCTTTATGTACAAAAAAGCACGTACAAACTCTTCATAGATTTTGTTCACAATGTCCGGATGAGGTTGAATTTGACGGGCTCTTGGCACGCGTGTGCTCTGTCATTACCCTATGCTTGAAACATCAAGCTCTTCCAGTACCAGCATCTAGTCCTGCATCTTTTAACCTCAATCCAATATTAAAAAGTATGTTTACCTTTACTGTTTTATATTCTTTTTCTTTATTTTACCTCAAAATTATCTGACACATATATATATATATATATATATATATATATATATATATATATATATATATATATATATATATATATATATATATATATATATATATATATATATATATATATATATATATATATAATGTATTATATTCATTTTATTTCAATTTTAGACACGAACACAATATGGCCCTGCCATGAAGGACGATGATGCAAATTCGGATTCTAAAACAATAAATTCGGATATAGACGATGACGATGGACCTGATAGTGATATTGATGGCTCTGATCATTTCCAGGACGTTGAACTAGAGGAAAATGAAATGAAAACTGGTGAAGACGTAGGAAAAGCTCCCGTTAGGAGAGGAGACAGCTTACAGAGTACATTATGGTTTAACCCAAATGAGAGAGATATAGAAGACTTAAAGAAGTTTGTACTATTCATGAACCATTAATGTTTAGTTTTATACCGTATTGTGTTTAATATATTTTACATATTCTCCTTTATAATTGATGCCATAGTGTGTACCTAATGTACTACCAGTATTTGTTATCAATAGTACCTATTTTCTTCAAGAATTGCGTACAATATTCTTATTGCTTTAAAAAAACATATAAAGTTTCAATTTTATAACAAACAATAATTTATTTACAGATATTGTATTTATTTTAAAGAGTTTGGCTCATATAACAAGCAAATAAGACAAGTTAAGAGTAGGTCAAATTCCCGAGGATCAATTTTAGACGATGCATTTGGGCCTCTTAGTAGTCGAAACCAACCCTCACCTTCATCTCCCTCGCTGTCCACATTTCTGGGTAACACGGATTATGAAAACGTCTTAGGTTCACAAACATTTTCGTTTCTTCAAGGATTTCATAAAATACACGAAACTTCTTGTAAGTTTTCGCTGATTATTTAATTTTTTTATATTGAAAGTTAAGTTAAAAAAATAGGAAGTAAACAAATTATTAATAATAACGTAATCATATTACGTTACGTATTCATGTATACTTCTCTCTAAGCTTTTCTAAGCTTTCATTTAATATATAAATAGCTTTGATTTATTGTTATCTACTTATCCCGTTATCTATTTACAGTATAAACAAATAATATATTAAGTATACACTTCTTGCTTTTTTGTCTATGCTCAACTATAAGACAATAAGAACTTAAAATACATAAATATAACAATTCTCCAATCGCTGTGTCGATTAGTTAAAACCGCATTTAAATTTACGTTAACAGTAATACTTATTTCTACAAATAGATTTTGAACCTATAATTGTCACGTTACAAAGACGTTAGAAAGTTCCAGTAGCCTTACAATACAAAGTCACATCGAGACATTTTACTTGTGAAAAGTACTTTAATTTTGTTCTCAATTGTTCGTTTAACATGAAACAGTAACAAAATGAACCATAATATTTTTATTACAGCAACTATATCGTGCTCTTCGTTAAAAATCCACAAAGATATATCGAAATATATATCTTTCGCAACAGTTTACTCGACAATATCGTCTAGAGTCAAAAGTATAATACCGTTTGTCAAAGTAGCTTATCCTGACATGACAGGTGGTCAGGGCTCCATACAACCGGAACCTTTAAATAAAATGGAACGAACCGCTTGCAGGTAAATTTAACAAATATAGTGTTGTAGCTAACAAATATAGTGTTGTAGTCTTCTATCGGTGAAAATATAAAATTGCAAATTGATTAATATGTTATTAAGAAATATTCAAAATATAATTTTCTAATGTATTAAAAATTGTAACTATATTTTAATCTTGAACAGCTCCACTATAAGCATAAATTTAAGATACGTTTCACCATTTTAATACAAAATAAATATCAAGACTAATTAAATATTTCTTAATAATTTCACAGGACTAAATTATTGGCGTGTGTGGAACGTGCAATAAATCCAGAAGCTTATATGAATGAAATTATATATGACTTAGACGCTCTTTGCAGCACTGGAAGCGTAACAGACTCTTCAGCGCAAAAAAGGTATGTTTGTCTTAAAAAAATATTAAAAATTATAAATTAACGTTACAAACTCACATACGTTACGTACAATGTTTTTTTTTTAATAAAATAAGGATTAAAAGTTGACAATAATTACAAAGCTGCATTTAACAGTAGTCTGTCTATAACCTCAAGTTGTTTTTTTTTTATTTTAATGAAATAAAAAATATTTTCAGCCAAAGTAGTGACAGCGTGTTGCTAAACAACACTGATGAACAGGAAATCACAAAAATAAACACCTTCTCATCACGCTTAAACTTCGAGTCAAGATTTGAGTCGGGGAACCTTAGAAAAGTTATTCAGGTATGTTTTATTATTGTTTCTGCTTCGCATAACGCATCTCGCATGTAGTAGGGATAGGCATCCTAGTGCACACTCCTACACACTCGACACACAATTTTCGGGATATTACGATTGTCTGGTGCAACTCAACGTCGCGCCTTATCTTGTTAGAAGTAACTAATTACTTACTCGAATATGGATAGAATCCACAATCGTCGCGTTTACAGTCGTCCCAGTCCCATTGCTCATTAATATCCCAGACACTGTCCCATTGCGTACTACGACGACCTCTTTAATTATTCTGAAGAATAAAAATTTACCTAGTTTATTAAATAATATACAGTTATATTATTTATTTAGTTCTTTGAGAATAAATTTCCAGATATCATTATAGCACTTTTACCTCTTCGACCTCTTTAATTATTCTGAAGAATAAAAACTTACCTAGTTTATTAATATATTATTTATTAAATAATATTAGTTATTTAGTTCTTTGAGAATAAATTTCCACATATCATTTAGACAAAAATTTATAATTACTTTTCAGGTAGGCCCGAGAGAGTATGAATTAATTTTAATGCCTGACGTGAACTCCACGAAACGGCACCAGTGGTTCTACTTTGAAGTGCGCAACATGCAACAGGGTCGTCCATACATCTTTAATATTGTCAATTGTGAGAAATCCGATAGCCAGTTCAATTTCGGAATGAAGCCTGTTATGTATTCTGTGAAAGAAGCCGTTCTTGGAAGGCCCGGTAATTAAAAAAAAATCATTTCGTATTGTAGTCAGTAAAAAGCTGGCATCAACGTCTACTTTATAGATCGTCTTTTTTTTGAGAACACAAATATATATCTTATAGTGTTATTAAATAAACGTTATATTTAAATGTGCATGTGAGCTTTATTCATATTTTGAAAAATAAAATATAAACATATATATGTCTGCTTGCTTGCACCATAATATTGTATCTGACATCTGTACATGCATAATTTCAACAACATATTGTAGCAGTATGTAAATGGATTTGTAAAAGAGCAATTGTTAAAATACTCATAAATACTCATACTTGGTTTTGTTTTGCTAAGTTTATAACTCTTAATTGTGAATAACTGGTTATTCCTTGAGCTTTGAAACATTGTAACACTTTTCTACAAAAAACGTTAAACTACAAAAAGTCAAAAGTTGTAATAACTATGTGGTTAAATTTTTTAGTACCGTATATCACTAGGCAAAATATAATATGCACTTTTATATTCCAATTTAATACGTTGTCAATAAATTGACAAATAACAATTTTCTACTTGATAAAATTTTCTACTTATTGAAAAATTCTACTTTACTATATTTAGCATTTTATTTTCTTGTAGTATTATTCCGTATTGAAACATTTATATAAGAAGATTCCACAAAAGAATATATTCTAACAAAATAGTGAAGTTTTTATATTACTCATTTAATTCGAAAATATATTGATCAGAAACTTATAATTTCAGGTTGGGTCCGAACGGGATATGAAATTTGTTATTATCGCAACAGTTATCACTACGCAAATCAGAAAAGTAATAAATGCTATCTCACAGTCACCTTTAATATCGAATTTCCGCACACCAACGATGTCTGCTACATCGCGTACCATTTTCCTTTTACTTACTCCATGATGATGGTGAGATACATTATGTTCTTTGTAAAGCTGTACATTAGCGTTTAAAGTACAGTTCTTTATGTTCGAGAATTATGTGTACTGTTTCCAAGTTATCTTTTAATGATTATAACAGTTATTTCTCATTATTTACTTCTATTTACGGTTACAGCTCAGGCTTTATTACAAATTTTATAATATTTTTTATAACTTAATATTCCTCAATATTTTTTGTATGGTTATTTATGCCTATGTAATATTAATAGATAAAAATAAATAATTGAATAGACAAATGTATGCCTAATCTACTTTACTATTTAAATAATGTTAGTACTTTTTTTTGTAGACCAGGATATGGCAATGGAGCGCCCAACTACCTCCGAACACGTATTTTCGTGCAGAACCTCTTTGTTACTCCCTAAACAACAATGAAGTGCCGCTATTGACGATCTCCGCTGAAGATAGTCCGTCTAATCCAATAGTGGTAGGTTAAGTATATTCTTTTAGCTTAAATCTTTTATGTATCCCAAATATAGCAAGGCAAAGCAAGTAAAGTCTTAAGACACTTCGTTCCCTTTCTTTACACTTTCAGTACAATTTTTAAGAAATGGAGTGTTGAGTGGCGGAATCAATGCCACTTTTTTCCTGTTACCAAAACGAGGAAATGAGAATAATTTATTACCCTGAGTGGGAATCAAAACCACAACATCATCAAGACTTGCTTTACTATTAATTTTAAATGAATAATAATAATTAATTTTGTCTCAAGCTTAGAAGCTCTTATCATTAAATCTGTGTATTCTTGTAGACAAACACTGAGTGAATTTTAGAAAAAGCTAAAGTTTTACTATAATTATAAGAATTTAATATAATCCCAACGAAACAAGTATTTTTAATTTGTAACCTTGCTATAAGTGGAAGACTTATTTTATTTTTATTAGACTTTATTATTAGAAGAAATTAGAAATGAAAATGAATTTCCCAGGACCGAGATATAATATTCCTATCAGCGCGAGTCCATCCCGGCGAGAGCAACGCGTCGTGGGTGATGGACGGCACGTTGGCGTGTCTGCTCGCGGCCACCACTCTCGCCGCCGCTCTGCGAGCCAAGTACGTGTTCAAAATAGTGCCCATGCTCAACGTGGAAGGAGTTATAAATGGGTGGTAAGTAATATTACTTTGTTATGTATGAATATATAATTGGTTTTTTGTACGTGAAAGTTACAAATATCACTTTATTATTATGGTGGTGGTGATCAAATGAAATAATTTTATTTATTATTCACGTTTATTAACTTCACCACATCTACTCTTTAAATTTTCGACTCGATACTAACTTAAAATACTTATCTAGTTACGTCACATATACACTATCTTAAATCACTATACCGAATGATATGTCCAGAATTCAATTCAAAAATTTTCTTAATGATATCAATATATATTATGGTTATCGTGAAATTACCAGAGATCGGACAAAACGGTTACATTCATATTGCAAAGTCTATATATCATAGAAAATTCGTTGAAATATCCGAAGACGTAGGCAAGTCGTGTGATACGAGTCGCCAGCACCTTCACTAGTATAAATTATTGCCCAAATAATACTCAGAGAATCCCACCACTCATTTTTAAGTGTAACCTTAAACTAAAGTAAATAAATCTCATTTACATTAAAGAAATAAAAATAAACGAAGCGATATCACCCTCATAAACAAATACTAAGCTTTACACACAAATTGCTTTGAAATACCGAATAATACTTTTGGTAGTACATAAAACTAAATGTCACGGTATATAAAATGATCGTGATCGTCGAGTCGGACACTAATAGGCGGGGGGTGCCAACATGCCGCTGGCGTGGACGGAATGTTCGGTGGCGTCCGGCTCGGCGGTAGAGGGTGAGTCTTCGGCAGCGGGAGCATCGCGAGCCTCTTGGGATAAGTACGCTGCAGGGTCATCACCCGCCATGCCTTCATCAGCCTCGTAAGGTCCCTGAGTAGGTTCCACCTTTGGCTCCTGCTCTGGCTCTTTAGAGTGAGCGTCGGCCGCTCGTGAGTAGTGGGAGTCGATTTGAGGTGGTGACTTGAGCAGCGCACTTGTTTTAAGATGTGGTGATTGAAGACCATCAAGGGAAGACGGACGCATCTTTCCGATAAGATCATTGAGAGTGAAGTGCGTCGGTAGGTGCTCGGAGCGCGGGGGCGGTGGCGACGACGACGTGAGTGGGTGTGCAGTCGTCGTCGTCGTCATCGATAGCGGCTTCCTGATAAACCGGGAAAATATGGACTCTCACATTAGGAAATCGCCTCAGATTACTCATAATATTCACATATTACATTTATGTGATTAGTATTGAGTCTATGTTCAAATATGATGATTAAAGACATGTTATTTTACAGGAGATACCAAGCAAAGCCCCCTTCACCCACCCACCAAATATTATCATTAATTTTGAAAAAAGTTAGAATATCTTTAATTAGTAGTATTTTACTATGCCAATTTCGCTGGGTGTAGGGCTCTTGTTTGGTGGTTGGGCTGACGCAGAGACCTTATCCCACGGGAGAACCGAATACGCGCTTTTAAAATAGTAAAAACTTACAGATTTTTTGTTAGAAACACAAATACCAAAATATTTAGTGCTACAGATCTACTGTTATTACTAAAATGTCGTCACAAGGACATGTTTGTAATAAGTGATGAAATTTAAGCTGTGCATGTAAATGAAGAAATTTATTAGCGCGTGGCAAATCGGGGAGCGGGCCTCCGGAGACGGTTGGCATCTCACCTGGCATTACCCCTGCGCCGAGGAGACGGGGATTGATCCGTAGTTGTAGTAGTAGCAGCGCGTTTGTTCGCAGATAAAGTCTTTGATTTCTCCACAGTGCTGTGGCTCCCAGTGGAATGATGGTGCCTTTAACGCCACACAGCCATTTGTCATCACGTGTTCGGTTCTGGAAAACAGACTATTTTTTATGCAACGCAGGTCATTTACTTCACATATACTTAATAATTATATTTATTATTTGGTGTTAACTGTTGAAGAAAGAAAAAGTTAAATAAAATAATATGAACTATCCTATTTACGTACCCATGCCTAGCAGTACGTTGGGGAGCAGTGCTTCCTTGAGGCACGTCTAGGGGATCCATGCTATCATCAGCATGCTGGCTAGGAGCATCGAGTGTCATGCGACGCATGTAATTAAACGTCGCGTTGAAAGGCAACCCTGTGCTCATCCATAAGTACATGTCAGTACCAAGGTTATTTCCAGAAGTCCAGAAATCATATTTGTTGTAGCCTGTAAATATATATATTTATATGCAATAATTATACACATAGATGAATAGTATTTTCAAATATTCAGACTAGTTTACTTAAATATACCTGCCAAGTATTAACGTAAACTTCTATAGGTTCATTTAATATTGATATCTATTGAAATATAATATGCTTACAATTTATTATGATACAATCTTAAACTGTAATTAAGATTAATTTTAATTTAACAAACAACTATATACTACATGCAAATATTTATTGCAAAGATATAACTAACCTGCATTAGTCAAATAGGTTGTAATTGAATCCGCTTTTTCTTTTGTTTCAAAAGATGCCAATTGCAATCCTAGGGATCTAAATAAAAAAAAAGAAAATTTATTAATAGAGAACTAAATAAACGCTTTTTTATAAATGTAGAAGTACAAGTTTTGATAACTTCGTATTTTCAAGTAAGAAACCATTTATTATGTGTAAAACGAAATAATAACAAATATATTATTACGGGTAAGGCAAGTATATTATTATGTTTTCATATATTATTGAATACTGCATTGTTTCACTCAGCATACGCACGATGTTTGAACTAATAATATAAACATTTAAACATTTACTCAGTATATTGAACACGATGAAACCATCTTCACCTGGAAGTATGATATAAAGACCTAAGCATAAGTGCCGCGTGAACTTGCATAGCACCTCACGCGGAGCCAGTTTAGCAAGCAGCAATTTATCCGCAAAACACTCGTTTTGGCCTTGCTACGACGAGTCCACATTCCAGGGTTTAAAAACCTTAGTGAAGTCCTGTATTGGTCACATACCATATAAAGCCACATGTTTTTTTTATAGAAAGTACCTACTACTTCCTTTATAATGTATAATCAGTTCTTTTTAAGATTTTCTTAATTTTTTTAATGTTAATAAATACAAGAAATGAGACAAGAATATTTGCATTTTTGGTTGCTATTATAGTAGTAAAACATTTAGGATACTTTCACATAATTTATAAACACATTATTTACATACTTCTTTCATTGAAAAGAAAGAATGTATTGAATACAAAAGCATTCGACACACGTAAAAACTGCTCGCGCTGAATTAAAATGTAATATATTATACTCTAATTGAATTAATTAGACAGTGCTGCGAAACGATTGTTTTTCCTATTGTGTTTCCCATCTTGGAACACGTTGACATATTATAGCACCATAACGGTTTTATAGTTTTTTATTGCAATAAAAAATGATCAAATGTTATACAATTTTCGATTGCATTTTTATAACAATTTATGTTAATGTATGTATATTTCTCCTATGTTGTAAAGATAAGAGAAAACCAAACCGCAAACCGTTCCTTGCACGTTCTGTTAACCAATTCTATGCTTTCCACTAAATTTACTTTAGCTGAAGCTTCGCGCGACATGCAGTTTGCATTATTCACGGTCTACAGTCACACACGGAGCATGACATAAGTCAAGATTTGTACCTTCCTTACGCTTATCACACGCAAATACCTATCTACAAAACTTCATAATTTCGGGTGTATATTAAATTAATTTTTTAATACATATTCAGTAAAACTTGCTTATGACGATTTCTCAAGGACCGGCCATAAATGCGTCTCAAGCGGAACATGGAAAATTCCCTGTAGTATGCTTGAAGTTCTAAAAAAAAATTGCACAAAATTATAAGTATATTTTGGTTTGGTGCGTCTTTGTTTTGATTCAAAGAATCCTCTTAAATCTCTAACTCCTGAGTTTCTGAAGTGTTTGACAAAATCAGATTTGACTTATCTTCGTCTCCATCATCTTCACCACTTAGGGCCATTTTTTCTGTAGTTTCAATTTCTTAATAAGATTTTTGAGACTATCTGTGCAGTGTCACAGATTCTAGTCACGTTGTCAACCTGTCTTTTTCTGAAACTGCTTGACGCTGCAATGTTTTAAATCACAACACAGCACAGTCAAGGATGATTTGCTATATCTAAGGGTCTTAGGAACAGGAACGAATGTTCACACGTGAAGCACGCTGCCCTATTGAAAGGGAGGGATCTCAAATCGCAGAGATTACCGTAAATATAGGCGTTTTATGCGGAAAATCATATCATACATTGGTTACTACCATTGCTGCTGATTCTACTGTAACAGTATACTGATCTCAAGATATGCTCTTTACATATCAAAACTGCTGGTACTGCATGTATATAAATATATAGCCCCAACCGAAGGACATCGTGACCGAACATTGAGGCAAATAACCTTTTAGTAGCGTAAGCGTGCACATAGAAAAATCAGCATCGTACGTTACTCATGAAAACGGATTGTGTTTTTATAATATTATCTAATACTTGTATATTTCTACAGAACTCTTATTTTTTCAATAATTACAAACAAAACTCTTACATAGAACTTGTTTGGTAATAACAATCTTGTGAAACTGGAAAATATTTCATGAACTGAACCTTACTTACACACCTTTGTTGTTTATAATATTTTTGTAACCCGGGAACCGTGGGAGCGGTGGTATAATAAAACCTCACGTTCTTTGTCCTTATTTAATAGTGGGAATGGCTTGCGGAAGTAGCTCGCCAGAGTGCCAATATTGTTCTCAAGTTTTCCCAGAACCAATAACGGTAATGCTAATGTCCCTATATTTCCTGATCGTCTCGTAAGCCTTCAGAGCTCACTAGGGTTGCTTGTTTACGCCCAGTCCAACATTCTTATAGCAGAAAAACAGTTAAGATAAGGTTGATAAGCATTCCAAGTCACGACACCACTATTATATCCATGGAACGTGCCAGGAGAAATATGATACGATTATAGCAGAACTATGAGTGTGTCATTGTAAAGTATCTCGATGGTCGATTCGATTCACTATAATGTTAGCTTTGAAAAGTAACCTTACCTGCAATATTGATAAGCAAGGAAATAGTTGAGCTCGGGGCTGTAGGGATTCATTCTTGATATAAAGTACTGAACGCCATCGAGCTGTATCGTCGTTATCCTTTGAGCTGAAACAATATTTTATTGAAATTATTATATTTTATAAAACTTTAGTTTAGAAGAACTTTTACATTTCTTATGTTATTTTGATTCTGATTTTACGCAACAGGATAAACATAAATCATTAATTACACGTGGCTCAATATATATATTTTTCTCATATTAAGCAAAATATCCTATTTAACTAATTAAACGCCTACAATGTGAATAATTAGTTATATTTGAAAATAAAAATATTTATATACATTCATTTATGATAATTTTAAGTGTTTTTTCAACACAAATAGTAAAATACTAATAACCCATGTGAGTGCTGTGTTCACATGTGCTCTTGGACAGTATCCAAACTCAAACCAATTTAACTCCTACGGCTACGCTTTCACAGTAACATGTCGAAATTCGTAAATTTTGTACAGAATTGTCATAGATTATGTGAGATTTTAAACAATTCAACAAACATCTATTCTTTTATCTGTACAAACATATATTTGCTACAGGCACACTACATCATTTCATATTATACAATATAAAGCATGTATTATAAAATACTTTTAACAGTCATATAGAGTAATAAGCGCATTCTCACGAAGGTTTACGGTCATTACACCATTCAAAGTGCATTGTCATTCACTGTAGGCTCTTAACCATGCACTCGACTTATTTTAAATGCAATGTCGCCATTATTGTTGGTCTCATTGTCTCCTTACTTAAAACTCAACCATTATAGTTGGCAGACTATAATAAAGCGAATTTCTCGTATATAGCCACGACAAATGGTCTAAATAGGCACAGTAAAGAGTTTATTCTATGCTAGTACATTAAATTAAATGTAATAGTCATCTGCATTTGTCATTACAAAGTTTAATTTAATGAATAGATTTTATTTAAACTTACGGTAGCAATAAGTATGAACTTAATTAAATGTATCCTGTGCGAGGCCGATACGCAGACGAAATAGACGCGGAAGTTAATCTGCATCCGTCTCATTTGCATGCCGCTAGCTTGTATAATCATTAACCAGCGAATAGATAATACGTCACATGAATATCTTTCAATTTACATTTTAAATTCACGCATATGTTTATTATATATTTTGCGATAAAAGATAGCTGGTGTTATGAAATAAAAACGTAAACAAGTGTTATTTAATAATAAAAATTAATACACAAGTAAATAATAACACATATTAGTCTATAAGAAAATATCTACAGAGCTTATTTTATTTTTGCTGTAACTTAAAATATTAGTTACAAGTCCTATAGATAAATTTTAATATTTCATTAATATATCAACAAATGCTTATTTTAAGCTTAAAGTTACAGAAACATTGTTTAATACAATGTTGTAACAAAACTGTTGGTTATCTCGTCCGCCAAGTTTTACTCGTCTCTCTCTTCAGAATCCATGCATAATGCAACCTCATACATATACAACGTCGCGTGTTTCTCGCGTCACTCTTTTTACCTTCTCACGATAGTTACAAACTCCTGTGAAATCGAACTTCAGGCACATTTTAGTTATATTATATATAGTAAGTTTAATAATTAAATTTTTTATACTATTTTCCATACTTCTCGTGTGAAATCTCTGTAAAATTCTTGTCTTCTCGGTGAGGTTATGAATTAGTAACACAAACAATTAAAATTTACTTATTTATTCTGAATCGTTTATAATTATATTTTTTCAGACTAATCACTTTATTAAACATTTGTACCGATTTATTAATTAATTATATTATTATTGTCTCCAGCTCGGGTCTTACTGTACTTGCTTTTTTTATAATAAGACGAAATTAACTAAACGAATTTTAGTAGTTTTGGCAAATTAAAGAATGGATATAACATGATATTCATTTTAAGGCAATACCCTCGTTCGTTTATGATGATTAATGATATATGACTTAGATGGTGCTGGTTTTGACGTGTCCCGTACACGCGTGTGCAGTGTGACACTAGGACGCAGGTCACGTCTCCGAAAGGTCGCGTGGCGCATACTGATGCGACACTGCGTCCCCCGGACACGCACGCTCTGCACCTACCAGGATGCCACTATCACTAAAGTCGGTTTATGCGTCTATAAATTACTTCGGTACCTTTGTCTTTAATTATAAGTAAATTATCAGACGTTTATGTACATTGTGAAATAAAAAGCCTGTGTTATTTTTAATCAGAGCAATTATTATTTCTCAATTCTAATGTCTTTTGACTTGATTTCACTTAGTAACAAGACATAGCTGCCAGGTGAATGCACTCCCCTCCGCTTGGATATCCGCCCGCTCATCCAGCGGCGTGTACCGGACGCGCTACTAACGGACCTCTGCCCAAAACCATACACTTCGCGAATGACGCAGCGCACTATACCTACCTACTATGCGAAGTTACAGAAATAGTCCTATAAAAAAATAAATTTTAAGTACCATAGTCTCGGAATTCTCGAAATATCAATTATAAATTGATATGAAAAAGCGCTATAAGTTTTGTTAGCTTAACATTGTATATACATTAAAATAGAAATATAAATTTGATTAACATGCGCTGGAAACAGCACTATTACTTATAAAAAAAATATTCTTACAACCAAATAAATATTTATTTTGTAATTCCACATACTGTCTGAAGCTGTAGGGTTATAAATTATTCATGATCAAACCGTTTCATTTAAACAATGTACAAGTTTCCACGACATCGGATCCTAAGTTCCGGTGTTGGCCTATAAAACGACGACGTTCAAAATTCATGTAATACTCTTGATTGAATAGGAGGAAATTGTAGTTATTATACTGGGTACTTGGGATTCCGTCACAAGAATTTGTAAAAGAATACAAATGAGATTGTACCATGTTATTGTTTAAATATCGAAAACAAAACATCTCTTTGGATGAATTCTGAATAAATCAATACCTAATTTGTTGTTTAATCATTGGAATTTCTATCCGGTCAGAAATTTTTTTCTGTAATATTATTAGCTTTGTGCTTTTTTATACTTAGTATCCGTCTGCTGCTCCAGCTTTAAGTGCCACTAATTGATAATTGTCTTTAAAGAATTTCTCAACATACGTCTACTAACACAATAGAAGCTTATTTATTATAAAGATTTCTAACATTTACATAATTGAATGCAATTTGCTGGTAGGGAGTGTCTATAATAGGCAGTTACGCTACACGGCAGTCACATATGGTTAACATTAGCATCAGAATCGCGTCTACAAATAATTACCTTTAAATATCAAATATTTTATTTAGATACAGCTTTTATATTGTGTATAATTAATTATTCAAAGAACAATTTTCAATTGTAGAACTATTATTATAAAATTACGATATCTGTTATGTACGCGTCTATCTGTTATATACGCTTCTAATCTAAATCTAAAGAAATTATAACTCATTTCAAAAAATGTACTTTAATTATTTTTCTGCTTTGTAAAAAAAATGTATATTAAATATCTTATATAAAATATTTTACTTTTATAATGGCACTAAGCTAGTTGTGATTCAAAGGTACACGACCGATGCAAGAAACTTGAGCTCTAAAAATAGTACTCTTGGTTGTGGCCATACAGAACTACATTTATAACGATCGTGACTCTACGTAGAGTAATTTTCATTAAAAAAAAGTTGCCGTCATACATTAACCTATTTAAATGTAACAAGATTTAATATTTACAAATTGAAATGGTTTCTTTATAGCACAGATGTACATATAAATATAAAGATTTAATATAGACGGCGGTGCCAATGCGGTATATGTAAGCACTGCATCGTGATCGCGCCTCGCTGCAAGCGGCGCTTAAGCGTGTGTGTAACCCTGCATTGCATTACATGATTGCATAATGCAAACCAGTCGCTCTCGTATCGGTCGCAATAACTCGTCCTCACCGACTGAGTTACGTTACCGCCAAGTACAAGGGCAAGGTAGCCGCCATTTCACGGCCATAACGGAGATTGTTTTTACATGAAGTTTTTTCTAGCAATAAAACTATGTTGACTATTTTATTATTTATTTATAGGAGTTGAATTATTTTTGGAAAAATAATATATTGTTTCCATTTAAAAAAGCTCACTGTATTTTTATCATATTCATTGAGGGGTCGGTATTCAGTCTTTTAGCTTGTGAAGCTTACCATGTTAAATATTAAAATTTAAAATTAACAAAATTACGGTAGCCAAGCAACCGCAAATTGCCATTAAAAAAATGACTATTTAGAGCTCTATGAAATGTTTGATTGATCCCATCCGTGGGAAAATTGATCGAATTGCTTGCGGTCAGATAACGATCGAAACACAAAAAAGGGACCGAGTTAATGGGGTATGAACGTGCAGAAGACGAATTCAAGGACGCCTACGCTCGCGCCCTCGCCGCGCTCGCCCTCACGTTGGAATGCACCAGCTGTACTATTTTTAGTCATCAAAACCCGATGCCGACCCGAACTTGCCAAACAAGGCAAACAATTGTTCGCGGTCGCTAATGCCCTGCCGAGGCAACGATGCAATAACTATACATGCTTATCTTAAATAAGGTATATGAAAAGATTCCCTAAAAATATGACGAAATTTCATAGTTTCATAAACGGAAATATATACCTGTATATTATACAGATCAATTGTTTATGGTTTATACACGCGTGTACAGGAAAAAGAAATTCTTTATATAACTGCAAAAAACTTATAATGAAATAAAATATCTTTCTCCTAATAAAATCTGATATACCTCTTAAGAAAAAATGAGAGTCCCGAAATTTGATACAATCACCATCTGCCGTAGGCTAAAAAAATTTGACGAAAATAATAGAAAGATCACAATAAATAAAGTTTAAAACCGAAAGGCATCGTAACTTTGTACCTAATCTAATTTTATGTTTTCTTCAAGCTAAGCATTTGAGTTATCATTTTATAAATACAAATTTATGACTTTTAACATTTCTAAGCCGCTTACCATTCGAATGGAGATGCATTCTTATTACGCCACTGGTATGATGATAACTCATAAATAAAATATATTCTTTTTTTTTAATTTTATACTGTATGCCGCACATAGCACATGGCAGGGTAGGCAGAGGGAACCTAGTACTAAGACACTCCGCTCTTCACTTTCTGCTTTTCAAGAGATTCGGTGTAGAGTGAGTCAACTCCGCGCCTTTCTTACCAGGGAAAGAAAAACGAAAATAATTCTTTCTCCCCGCGTGAGCATCGAACCCACAACCGTCACGTTCACAGTCAGGCGTTATGCCGCTCGGCCCTAAATATTATCTTTAACTACTAAATGTAACTCTTTAAAGTAAAATAAAGGTAAGATTTTTTATTGTTAGCTAGAAGCTATTCTTGTTTATATAAAGACGATGTAAGTATGTAGAAATGTAAATGTCTTTAACAGCTCGCATTTGTATAAAAAGCTATTTTCTTGCATTACGCTATAGCTAACATTACAGCATTTTTGCATAATAGATGGACTCTGTAATTGCGCTATGAAGAAGAATACTTATATAGAAAATACAACTCTGCACGACGGACTTGACATAGTCGTACAAAGTGGACCCACACTACAATTAACGGCCTTAAAAAGCATTGCCTTAGGTGAAGTCATAAAAATATCACTACCGCATCATTTGCAAGACCGGTAGTAGAACTGCGGCCTATCGGAGACGTATACAGATGAAGTATAATTTTATTCCTAACAAACTGCAAAGTTACGTGGCTATCTTAAGAGACTATCTGTTGGCCATTGAACTCACACCTGTCGTAGTTCTTCCTCGACCCTCGCTATTTTTTCCCAACAAAACTTCCGTTCCACGGTTTTTGCTGTCATGTCGATAACCTGTCTAAGACCACGGATACGCCTCATTAACAAAATCACACACAGCAACGTTGATTTGTATAAATTGTTCGGTTCTCAAGGTTTAATAATAATATTGACGATGCTCTTTACTCCAATAAAACATTAATCGCGACTGTTGAGGACATTGACTCTTACAATTTTGTTGGAAGGCATGACGACCATTATCTTTGCATTTATACCATCATAAAAACTCAATAAGCGCACCTTTTTGTAGAAACATCCAAAGTAATTTAAAATATCGCACAACAAACCAAAGTGCTTTTTGCTAGTTACCAAGTTATTTTATGAGACTGTGGTGGCGCAAAAGCACATCGTTGGACTGTATCGGGAAGGTTGCGCATTCAATTCTTTCTTGGGGATATTAAATTATTCTCATTTTTTCGCTCTTGTAACAAGACAAAACGCGGCAATTGAATTCCGCGACTCAACACGCCATGTCTCGAGAATTCGGCGGAAAGTGGGGAACGGAGTGTCTTAACACTAAGTACTTCTGTAGCGGAATACAGCGTAAAACTATGTATTAATTTACTTTTAACTAATCGAGTTAAGCAATTTAGTTCATGAAATGTAAGGTTATTGTGGTTTATAAGTATTTGACTTTTTCTGTTGATTTCTTTAACTCATTGGCGGAAATGTAGTCGGATCGATTATATTTCTTATATTTTTATCTCATAATAGCTGGTTTTGAACTTGACTCTTGTTACGTTATGTCGTTAGCGCATGTCGATAATAAATGAATAAAATGACTAAAGTCACTTAATTATATGTGAATTGAAATAGTGTATAAAAAGATTTTCTATTCTCTCGTACAGTGCGTGGTTTTTAGAGAGAAGTTAATCAAATATAATATTGAATGGCTAATGGTATTTTCTTCAATAACCACCCCTTTAGAGTTAGTGCTTTTTACGTGCAAATTTACTTTACTCTATACTAATTTAACCAGACCATAAGGAAATCCAAATCCAACCCAATTAGTCAGAAATTACTTCTTTAAAAATACTTTCTATCCATTTAATTATTTATTATATAATAATACCTAGTTTTAAATAAAATTAAAGTAACTGCATCATGTTTAATCTGCTGATAACATTTTGCTACTATAAATGTTGTTCTTGTTATTAACGGTATTTTGCTATGTTGCTCGTAATGTTACAAAAAAACGAAACGTCGCGTCGCCTCGGTAAATTATCGGACTTGATTAAGTAATCTCTGATCGTTTACCTCTGTGTCAATATGTATTTGTTTTCTATTTTTATTATAGAATAAGTATGAAATAATTTTATTTTCATTCTATACAATGTTAATGAAAATGTTTAAACTTAATATTTTTGTTTCATAAGGGCAATTAGATTTCTTGATCCTGGTGTTGAAAAATTATGTATATTCTTTTTGTGGTTTTATTCGACGATATGTAAAAAATATTACACGAAATGCCCATTGAATAAGAGGTAAGTTTGTATGCTGCCTACCGCCATTGTACTGCAATCTAAACAGAACAATGAAGGTCGAGGACCCGCGGGTCACAACAGCAGCGTCAAGACTTTAGCCGTAAACTTGGAATGTCAAACAACCATTCCAGCTTTTATTACATCCTGATTACTATGATATTACCGTCTATCTTGAATATAGATGAAATAGCTACATTAAATTATTAAGTAAGGTTTTTTTATATTTAAAGATATAAATATAAGACATTTTCCAAAAAAATATATTTTATGGCCTAAACATGAAATATATGAAACACATTTCACGTTTAAGCGATATTATATATTTTTTGAAAAAAATCTTAAAAGTGATTGATAATGGCTTATAACGATTCAAATACTTTACCTTTATAGATATACCTATATATAAAAATACTTAATAATAATGCGTAATAATGTTCGCTAAATAAAAATAGCCCATAATCAACAAGTAGTCCTTGAGCCTATTAGCATCATTTACTACAATCGCATCCCAGGACTAGTAGAAAACTGACGTAGAGTCGAAAATATAATACAATTTTCATAATCATAATAAGTTAGTACTCTTTAATTCAAATTTGATGAAGTTCAGTAGAATTAAAATAGTCATTATTCATTTGAAAATTAGAACCCACAGAAGATTTTAAATATAATCATCTCAGTAAACGTACCTGCAACAGGGCCAAGGGTCGTTACGAAAAGCAGGAAAAAGCTGGCGAGCAAGAGCATGTTGATACGAGTCGGGTACGTTTCTTCTAACTATTGCGGGATCACTCGCTGGAGTGCGCACACGCAACACGGGACACTCGGGCACACTGAACGCGCGCTCTCCAGAACCCCCCCTTATAACAGCGACGCGTCCCGCGCACGTCTACGCGAACAATGGTAGCGATGCTTCGACGGTTACCTTCTGCACCATCACGTACATTACCCTCTAAGATAGAGTTCATCAATAATGTTACGAGGCGAGCTAGTAATGGTGATACAACGTGTTTCGGGCTCGCTCCGATAGTGACACGGCACGCGGTACAACGACGCGGACATCCGGCGATGGACGGACGCTCGGCGCCCGCGCAACCGCGCTTCACGACACAGGAGTTATCTCGGTAAATCGTACAGGACTATACTTGCATTTGGGTTCAATTTGTTCTTGTTGCGATCTTCGCAAATTCTTCGCTTTTACAAAGAGCTGTCGTAGCTTTTTCTCAGTTAATAGTGCAATGTTATTCATTTAAGCGTCACATTTTGTTATCGTTTTTGGATTTACTTCGATTGAATATAACAATTACCATCTTTTACTTTTCCATTATATTTTCAAGAATTTAAGGGGGATTGTTAACGCGTTGACTTAAAAACTCTTATAACATTATTATTTATTACTATATTTTTCAATCTTGGTAGTCATATAACCAAAACGTGTAGGTGTTATTCATATTGTTATTTGCTTACTTCACTCATCATTCATTTTCTGTCTAACATATGTAAGTAAACACATACGAGTCGAGTTGAGTGACAATAGTTTACGCTACTTAACAATTAGTAAAAAAAGCTGGAACACATTATATTTATGTTATATAACATATAGGTATATGTTTAATTTATTTGTCCATTAATTTTTTTTTCCTTAGGCTATGGAAAAGGGGAAAAGATCATGAAATAGTTATATAATATAGCTGGCCCTATTCTCATAATTTTACTTCTAGATAGATATAACATAAAATTTCAACTCGGTTGTTTTCAAGAATTATATGTTATGTAAATATTGTAGCTGTTTTGTTTTTAAGCCTGCGAAATCTACATGTTAGTTGTTTTACCTATAAAAGGTCATTATTTGTGAACTTTAGACAACCTATTCTTTATCCATTTAAGAGACGTTTATGTGCATCTTAGCTAATGAAACCCAACGCTGTACTTTCTCTGTAACCAGACGAGAGAAGAAAAAAATGTAAGCATGAAAGAAAGAATGAAATGTCTTACAATCTGCAAAACTTATCAGACAACTCATCGATGGTGGTTATCTTGCTTTCTCGCGGTGATCAGTTTAGCGGTGCATTTTTATGTTGATGGCTTCATTTGACTACCATGTCAGTTAATTATTCAGTTAGTCGGTATCAAATGTTTCTTATATTTTATGTACAAAAAATAAATTCAATACAATCTTAATGTTTTTATTTTTTCATTTTTTATCGATTTTCTGAAATTTATATAAATTTACAGCTATAGCAGATAAAACAATATTTATATACATATTGCTTGTCTAAGGACAGATATCCTGAACATTGGTCACGTTTACGCCCATTTTGAAATGATTTTATTTTAACAGAATGATATGTAAGAATTTTGCCAAGTAAACTTTAATGAATGAAACTGCTGATACGAAATAATGTAATAAAGTAAAATAGATTCCGTAATACGCTTTTATTATAATATACATGCATTCAAGTCTCAACTCAGTGGCACAGCGCCTGAGTGTAAGTTGAAGGGCAACAGGGACATGAATTATTTTCAGTTCCTCGCTCTTGTAACAAAGCAAAGCGTATTGTTGAGTTTTGCCACTCAATATGCAACGTCTGGTAACAGAAAGTTGGGAACGGAGTGTCCTTAACACATGCCCTTTAACATAACATATATAACAGAAGAAATACTATATAAAAAAAAAGTCCCGCTGAGTTAAAAAGTCGCGCCGATTCTTCTCAGGTCTGAGGCATTAACTTTAGTGAACCGGTGGTAATGTATTTGACGTTCAAAAAATTAATCATGTATTCTTACTTTGAATAAAATTATTTGAATTTGAATTTGATGGAAGAGTTCCTCTGCCTACCCTGTTATATGCATATGTAGGATACAGCGTACAAGAAACTATATATCATTGTATTCTGTTTATATAATAAAAACCATTTATTAATATACAATATCGATATTTGACATTGTAACTAAAATACTACTTACAATACGAATAAAGACAATGTAAAATATTAAATAGTTTATAAAAACACAATGTAGTCATTTCCGCACCTCCTTGATAGCATACAAAGTATTCTACTTAACATGGATCCCTAATCAGTGTAACAATATTACAATATAACTCTGTTAAGTATTATTTCTTTCTTGCTTTATACGTATACTTAAATATTATATCTAGACGTACAGTATATATACCATTGAAATTTAAAGAACAAATCATCTCATCAGCCATATCTGTTATCGTTGTTCATTAAATATTTCATAAGAAATCGGTGGTTATGACTTTTTACGCCGTCTCACATATACATCGTTTGATGTTATTCAACATTAATACACACAAATTTGCGTAATAAAACTCTCTGGCTACTTGTTATAAAGAATAAAGATTAAAAATTTTAATTTATTAAAGTTTACAACTTATTAATTTTGAATAAATTAAAATTCATAAGATATTTGTTTTGATTGTACTAGAAAACTAATGAATTCATTTTATGCAACAATTTGCAATATCGACTTAGTTTTACAATTTTCTAATCTATAAAATAACAAAAAATATATAACTGAGCATTACCAATATAGGCATAAAACCAATTGAATATTAGATTTATCTTCCAATAGAGGCTCGATGATTGTATAGAGTTAAAAGACACCGCCGCTGCGTCACCTCAAGCATGTGCCATTGAGAGCCACGTTAATTGATGCCACTCTCTTTGTCCACCGCGGCCACCGGGCGCACCGGACCCACTGTATATGAAACTTTTTTTTATTATGTAACAGTATATAACTTAACTAAATCAATATTTTTATTCTAAACGTATATAATTGATCGTCGTTTATTTTAAAATGATTTATTTCTATAAATCAATCGAATCTATAACTATTTTTGTTTGCACACTAAAACTCGGTATCAGTGTGCGTAATCTAATCATTATCACTCACAATGTATATTCGATACTATTGAACCATTCACAACAAGGTACTGCACTTAAAACCAACCAGAAGAAAGTTAAATTGCCTCAATGCCCCCGGGAAGGTTTTTAAATCTCTTTTTAATCGCATTCAACCGATGCCTATCGTATTGTTTTACATCGGATGAGTTACGTTTGCCAGCGATGCGATGCAACTCGATAAAATAAAATTAACAGTTTTATTTTCACAAAAAAATTATATTACTTTAATAGCTTAGCTACAAAAGAAAAAGATAGGCGAGTTTCGAACGATGTGTTTTTTTCGAGAGACGTTCCAGAGGTTCGGACAGTGCAGCGTTTAATTGAACGGGTGCATGACTCCGACATTTGAATACTACCTATAATAGGACCCCACGTATACCCTAAACAATACATTAGTGAGGCAACCTCGGCCCGCTATCGGCTGTCTATTATAGGAGACTATGTGCCTATTTGCTTTTTTATTTGCTTTTTCTAAGGGTAAACGCTTTTTTAATTAATGTTGTACACCGCATGTTTATTTGCAACTCAACAACTATCATTGCATTGTTTTAGTCAAATATGAGCTTTATTTGTATAGTTTCAATCGACTTAAAACAAAATAATATAATTAAAAGCTAAAAAAAGCTAAGTATAATAAACGACGCTGATAGCAATGTTTTGAATTATACCGATCGTTACTCGTACCTGGATCCTAAGGTTTTTGTTCGCAAATTCAGTGTTAAGAATCACGCCCGACCGGTATTTCGCGACAAAGGCACGCAAACAAATAAATGTTCTCTACGTTAACGTGTCGGTGTACAATGTACATTGATAAAAAATTAAATAAGACATTTTATCAACATTTTAATGGAAACATTATAATTTCCACAGAAAACTTAGTAAATAAACGAACTTTATAAATATTTAGGATGTCATAGGGAGGGGTATAATAAGTATTTTAATATACGCATAATATACAAAATTAACACAATTCTTATGCTACTCGTATTAAGACAATCAATATAAATATATTTTTTAATATGATAATTCCTACAAAGAGCAATCAAACTTCCAATGTTCATAGACTTCATTATCTCATCGGTCTAATATGCCATCAAGGAGTCATTGCTATAGTTTGACAATTTCCTTATTTACTAGTGGATGCTCACAATTTCATTAGCGTGGCGTCATGATCCTTGCCCCCCGATTTCCTTTTACAGATTTTTCTTATTCTTTATAATTATAATTTAGGTTATCGTTTGTTGTTCTTCATCATACACCCAGATCCTTGATTTTTATAAACAATTTTTATTAAGGCATCTTCTTATTTCTTATAGTTTAGCTGGACATTATGGCTAATCATAAGATGTTCAAGAATTTTCCTGAGTTTTCATGTGTCTATGAAGAATGCTCATCATGCTTTACAATTTTTACTTAAGAGCCATTGTCTGTCTGTCTTTCTTATCGTCTAGCTGATCTATTGTATTTCTACATCAAATTTTCCAGATCCTTGATTTTATATGACATTTGAAAGTGCTTTCCATGTTCGATCATTTATGTTATAGGCAGCATTTCTTATAATTAAGCTGGACTAGTTTAGTTCTGTATCAGGTATTCCAGCCGTCAAAATAAATAATAGCCTAGATCCTACCCAGACCCGACAGCTATTCAACAAAAAAAGGTTTATTCGAATTCGTCCAGTGGGTCCAAAGATCGAACAGGCAGACAGACAAAAATTTTAAAAATCATGCATTCTTAGTCTGTACTTGTTTTAAAATCTAATCTAATCAATGTACAGACAATATTTTTACTGTTTTATTGTAGTAAAGTAATACTATGTTTATTGCAGTAGCTAAGAAGTAAAATACCGCACAGCATAATTTTTAATAGCTTTTTTAACATAATTACTCCACGACCCTTTCAAATTCTACAAAAATTCTCGCTGAAAAATTGGTAATGAAATGATATAAAACAAGAATATTTTTTGTACAGGCTAAATTACTAAGCTAAATTGATTTGAAAGTAAATTAGTATAGGAAATTATTACGCATAATTACACTAGTAATATAAAGGAAGAACATGGTAGACTATCGTCGTCGATAAGCCCTGTGATATTGATTCGCCTCGCGCTCTCGTGACATAGGTGATTATGTGTTTAAGCAATTACTCCCAGCAGTCGCTGTATTTGATCGAGGTAGGATAGGTTCCCGTTATAATTGGCATAGGCTTGCTGGATCCGTCTGAGAGAGGTGTCAGAACTGAAAGCTGGTGCGCGATACGAAGGTACCGTTTCTCTTTCCCCCTATAATTTCCATTTAACCTATTTCGAATATTTGCAAATATATCAAAGTAGAATTTTACCTTTTTTTATATTATTAAGAAAAGCTTATCTCGCTTTTCCGTTATAACATTATAATTCAGCGGATAACGACCCGACTTAACATTACCAAGTTGCATCATTACTGCTGTTTCGCGTGGCTATAATTAAGAGAGGTCATTGGCGCTGTACAGTACGTTTAATATTTTACTTTTAAGTAATATTTCCACATTATGTTGTGTAGCATTTTTATTTTCTGCGTATATATCTTAAACACGTTTTTATCAGTAACTGAACTAAGTCTTAAAAGTGACAGAGTTTCACAGTCTATGTTTATGTAGAACAAATACAAATAATATTTTATCGAAATATAAAATACATACATATATTGATAAACTTGAAACAGCGCCATGGCTAAGGCGAAGTCGAAGTGTGAATTTGCTTCTCGGGAGTTCAAGGTTATGAACGTGATTTTGAAATATCGTAAATTCAATCTGAATAGCCCATCTGCAGACTCAATCGATGCTTTCTCACGAACACGAAGAATGTCAAAATGATCCTTAACTTCTACAAATTTAAGATCAACTCACCTTAACATTGCAACGTTTATTCAAAAAAAGCGTCTCCTTTTATGTTTATAATAAGTGTTTTGTTTGAACTCAATGTTTAGCATTCATTCTCTAGTCCTTTGTTATCAATGTTGGTTTGAAAACTCCAGTAAATATTGATTTTAGCTGGCTTGATTGCGATCTTACTAGGTTTTATTGCTTCATTTCAAAACAAGTCTAAAAAATATACCTATCTACATATGAAGTACAAACATCTACATCCTTATATATGTTGAAGACTTGACGTAAAAAGTGGAGATAAACAAAGTAAGACTTATTTTGTAACATATAAAATGATACATGTTGCGTTGCAACTTTCGCTCATAACCTCTGCGTTTGGTTCTGCATGAAAGCGTGCGTCTTTTAACTAGTTCCTTGCCTCCGACAAAACCTACAATTATCATTTTTAATTTGCAACGTTAAGTGATGTTTTATGTTATACTAGGAAACAAAATATGTAAATAAACTTGTATTTTTCATATCATTCTTGAAGCTCTATGAATATACAGCTAAATATACAGAATATGTAAAATAAACAGAGTTATGTAAGTATATTCAGAGTATAAATGTTTAATTTTAAGGTTTTAATGACAATTCTTATAGTAGGTATATTTATACGTTTAAAAATATAAAAGTTTATGTATTATATTTAATGCAGCTATATAATATATATTCAAGCTTGTTTTGCAAGACATCATACATAGATGTATTACATAAATAGCTACATCTTATTATATTGAACGTTCAGTCACGATATCGGATGAAATTACCAGCACCGCTCATGCTTAAATCGAACATGAGTAAGTATGACGATCAGACATTCACGCGACTGCAGTAGAAACTTATAATACATATTGCGGCATAAAAAAATTAAAAGGCTATAATGGCGCAGTGGAGAATTTTGACTGTGAACGAGGTAGTTGTGTGTTCGAGACCCAGACAAAGGTTTAAAAAAATTTATTTCTCCGAGCCAACGAAGAGGGCTTTGAGGTCTGCGAATATGCAACGTGTCAAATCGAGGAGAAAGGCCTCCCTGTTATTTGCGAGAGAAACATGAAGCTAAAAAAAATGCTTATAATCATGTATTCCGATTTTTACAACAGATTTATTAAGTAAAGAATTCAATTAAGGTATACTTGTATGGATTTTACGTTTTTAAATTTTGCAAAACAATATGCAAAGTGTCTATAGATCTTTATGAAATGAAATAATAATAATCAATAAAAACATTGTAAAACTTCAAGAATATACATGTTTGGTAGACAATAAAATTAAAATTTCTACGGCAATAAAAATATTAACCTAGTACCTAGTGCAGACAAGGTTTAAGTCGTGCGTGACTTCAGAGATAAATCCATAACATTTCACCTTGAATAATGTTCCAAGGATAGGGCCGCCATCAACGGCTCGCGATTTTAAATGAGTAGACCTTCTAAGAAACTCTAATTTAATATATTCTCACCAAATTTTATGTGTATGTGTATGTACCTAATATTAGCTTTATAATACAGATTCCATAATTTATTATCCTAATACAGAAGTAGACGTGTGTATAAACTTGCAATATATGAGTATCAAATTATATTATTAATATTTTCTTTAAATATTTTTGTCCATTCAACATTTATATAATTATTTCATTATTGTAAATGACAAATTTTGTCCCGGTAATTGATGTCCGTAAAAGGTTTAATGACATAAGAGTATGATTCTTAAGTACCATTCTCTATACAAAACGTGTTTATCGCATTGTTAAAGTAAGTAAGATACTACGCAATATGATGGCAGTTTTATTAAGCTAATTTTGTATTAAACAAGAACGTAATCATTTTAATATAAACAAGTTACGAAAAGGGATTAGAATTACCGAGCAAGTCGCAACATAATCAATCCCTTCATGATAGCTTTAATCGTTGTTTGGTTCTCCCAATTTATAGAGTATACCCTAGAAAGAAAATATTACCCCAGAAGAAAGAAAACGATCGCACTTTTCCAGATCAGATCGAGTGAACATTTATTGTAATTATTTTGTTTCTTTTAGTCGGCTTTATGCTTTATGCCGAATATAGCACGGTAGGCATAGGAAACTTAGTGTTAAGACACTCTGTTCCATGCTATCCGCCTAATTTTGGAAATATTGCGTTTTGAGTGGCGGTACTCTACTCCATGCTTTGTTTTCTTACCACAGCAAAGAAAGGAAAAATAATTGAACCCATAACCGTTACGTCTACAGTCAGACACTGTTCCACAACGGCCTCAATTTTATTTTATTCATAAAATGAAAACACTTGACATAAGATTTTAACATAGCACTTAAGTTATGTTTCCTATGTAACTTTACCACATCATTCATTTAGAACAATTATAGTATCTCTAGTTATGTTATCCCCAATTAATTACTGTATCTTTGATAATGCCGCTAAAGTTTTGCCTAAATTACAAATTTTTGATACATCTCCCTACTTATAATCTACTACCAAATATCAGTGAGCTTTTCATAATATGACAATGACTTTTGGTCTTCAGTTTATTTTAATAAACTTTGTACATAAACTCAAGTTACTATCAGCTATTTTATGAGGCGGCTTAGAAAATAACATGTCATGCAATAAATCACAAGAAGTCATTGGAAGAAACCTATGAAAAGGACGACGTACTAAAGAAAACCTTGACCTAAGATGCTCTGACTGTATTCAAATGTCCTTATTATTCCTTTCTCGAACGTCCATTAAGAGAGCTGCAACGTTGAGAATATCCCAGGACAAAACCTAAGCGACCATAAATAATAAGAGGCGAACGGAGTCAGCTAATGAATTACGATGCCTCAGAGTGCAAGCCTTTTTATACTAGAGGCGGAGATACAGCCCGCGGCTGTCACCATTGCGAGCCACATCGTTCTAAATCAATATATACTACGCAATATATAGAAATATTTTCGTAATTACATTAAATATTTTTGTACCAGAAAATCTTTTCTTAGAACTAGGATAATTTTATTCCATACAATAACGAAATACCAGTTAAATATGTATCAATAAGAAATTCTGTGTGATTGCATACAGCACTCTACTGTGTGAATTGAAAAATTACAATCCCTATTATTGCATCATACTAAGAGCGTAACGGAGTCAACGACACTTATTTCAAATCGTTGGCGTTTTTACTTCATTTGTGCGATTTTGCGTAACAATAACAAAGTCATTTCACTTAATGAAAAATATAACCCGCCGTGGAAGGGTTCCAAGAAAGGTCAAGCAGCCTCAAGGTCATCAGGCTCGCGCCATTATATTAAAGTACTGCGCCCTGCCCTCAAGCACCCGCTGACCACCTATTATCTGTTCATTCTTACCGCCTCTACTTTATGACTCACTGCATAACATCTATATTTACCCAAGTTTTCATATTTACGCCTTTAAATAAATTTAATTGATGTTTGAAAGTATTACTAAGTTTTTTTTATTTTTCACGTCTACACAAGATTATGCAGTAGTTCTTTTGATACAATCTGAATAAGAATTTCACGTTTCTCTCGCATTCAGCATGGAAGACTGATTGAACCTAACGTTGAGACATTCCATTCCTTCGTTCTATAATTTCCGCCCATTTTTGAGACATTGCGTGTTTAATGGCGGAGTCTTTGTCTTTCTCGACCAGAAAAATAAAGATTTCAATTAAAATTAGGAAATGTCCTAGAATGGAGTCGAATACCAGAACATCGGATATACAGTCAGACGTATGAAATCTTAACAAATTTGTTACATTATAAAATTTATTTCTTATAAATTCTTGTAATCTTAAAATTTAGAAAATAAAATATTTTTTCTGTATAATTTTATAGCAAAACATCACAAACAATAATAACACACTACGATTGCTTTACAAAATAGACAAGAAATATACGACTATTTGTGATATAAATAACCTATGGTATTAGCTCGTTCTTATAATGAAGTGATACGTGATATAAAGAGACTGCATTCCAGTGGTGTAGGGACAGTTGTTCGAGAAGTATCGTGTCATTGAACCGACCTGTAGCGAATTGCTCCGCTTCCGCAACAGACGGCAAATAAAATCAATTAGTGGAGACAACGCCGTTAGGTCGGCCGGACTACGCAAACATTATGGGAAAATGCGACGACAATCAACGAAGCACATCTACAGCACCAATGATAATAATTCCACAGAGTAATAGTAAACATGAGCCTCGAACGTAAACAGAAAGAACAATTCCTTTAGTCATTCGAAAGTTATTATAACTACCATTCCATGCCATAGTCAGCGGATGAGTCAGCGCTTCTATAAATAAAATCTAGGCACGTGTGATCATTCTATAGGATAGGTTGGTGTTTAATGAAGATGGCCACGTCATTTTATTGGCACCACGTCGGTGACACCGGATAAGTGTTGCGACTAGTCGATTGTCTCGCGACTATCGTAAATAACTCGCCCTGTGTCCGGTGTCGCCTAGGAATACAGAGTTGCCATCGCCGCCTGACATACGAATCTTAACAATCTGCGCTTACGCTCTATCGTAATCTCTAATCGTGGGCACTCTATTCTAACTTTATCTAGTGTTGTACAGCTGTAAGACAGAGACAAATACATTTTAAAACAAGCATAAAACGACGACTACCCGTTGTTTAGCACCTCCCTCTCATACTGCTCGCAGGAAACAGCCTCCGCGGTGAGCATACGGATGAGTATAACGTGTGGCCAAGAAGTTATTTTACCTTCGACAAATTGATATTTATCGCCTTTTAATTTCTTCTCACTAAATTCCCTTGTGATTTTATTCGAATATAAAAATAACAATTCATTGCTAATCCACTTATCACTATACTTGTATCTTGAGCTTAAAGAACTTGGGGCGATGACTTTTTTTAAATCTGGAACAATGGATATAATAATCACATGAATAGCTTGCACAAACATACTGTAGAAATTTTCTTTGATCTCTTTTATTAGGCAAACGCTATTCGAGGGGTGCATAGGGGCGGGTTGGGATCGTGCGGGGCCGAGGTACGGCTGAGGGCCGATAGCATCGGTGCGGCGCGTTCTATAAATAGCTGGCAGACGGACCCTTGAACCAGCCTCGGTCATCAGTACTTCTAAAAGAGATACAACTGTATATTCTTCACATACCAAAGTCAATCGCAATCATAGATCGCATTGATGTTTTTCCTTTTATTTCTATTTATCATTCTAGTATATCATTTTAAGAGTATGAAAGATGTTAAATGTTTTCAAATAATGATAAAACAGATTATAGACTACTAGGATGCAGTAAAGCAAGGGATAACCTAAGACGCTCGTTATATGGCAGCCCTACTACTGCTTGCTATTGTACCGCAACAATCGACTATAAAACACGGCGGACGGTGTGCAGTTTCTCGCTTGTTCGCTTTCATTTGCGGCCGACGCTTATTTTTTCCCTGATTAGAGTAAAAGATGCGCAACCGGTCCCCGACCGAAGGCCGCTGCGTGAGAAGGACGTGCGCCCCTTTACAAAGTCGAGAACCTGCAGACTGCGCTCGCGCCGCGTTACCGCCCGCTAATGATGTCCTTCGTTGAACCGATCCTAATTGGACGAAGCCTGAATGTTCCATCATCAGGAAAAAAGGGCCATGATATGCACCCACTGTTTGTTACGCCGCATTGTTATTCTATTGATAGATTCTGCAACGTTTTAATGCTCTTTTTAACATTACGATCTTATTATTTTTTGTAACATAAGTAATAGTAATAATTTATATAAAATGTAATGTAATGTAATATAATGAAATTATAACAAAAGTAATTTCATTTCATAAAATATTTTTACTAATACTTTTACTTTAAAAAAATTTAAATGTAATTTTATTATGTTTTTTCCATCCCCAGAGTATATCCATTTTCCACTTTTGACCATTATATACAAGTAAAAAATCTTCATTACAATTATATGTAACAAAGTAGAAGGTATGAAAAGTTGCATACTTGTCGGAATCCAATAATTAGTAAAATATGATTATGTCAGAGACACCTAGCTAGCAGAATTGCGCGTAACTAGAATTATTCTATAATAACGGGCGAGAACATAGGGGATTGTCGTAGATTGTACACTCACTGAATCTAGCTGTATATAATGACACAATTGAAGAAATTCTCTTTCTTAATCAACGTAGAAGTATCTAATGAATACTCAACGGTAAATACTTCCTGTCACAGAAGTTGCAATATAACATCTCATATAATAAACCAACACGCTAGTCTTAAATGAAATTATTTAGTTACATCTATAATTAATATTTACTGGAATATTTTCAATTAAATGTTTATTCAATTAAAATAAAAGCACTCATATGCTGAGTAACGTAGGATGTTATTTTAAAGCTTTCTCATTTAAATGTATATTCTCACAATTTAGACAATTGTAACTGGCAAGTTTTCAATTTCTATTAAGTTATATTTTGAACATGAATAGATTGTATCAATTGCATTAATTTCCAAAAAGTTTACGAATTTACTTTGACGTAAATTTTACTTTAGATGTAAATTAGTGTACATATTCATCATGTTAAAGATATTCATCAAGTGAATAAATTAAAACTACAGATTATACCTACGCTCAATACTTTAGAGCTCTTTCTTGTATTTATTGTTGTGTATTCATATATGCGTTGCAGCTTTACATTCCTACGTGGTCTGCCAATCATTTAATTTAATAGCTTGTCATTTCAAATTGCCCTCCAAGCTTTCTTCGTCGATCGCTAAACCTTATATGACCGTTGAATCAATTATCATTTCATAAAGCATTTATAACCGTGAGGTCGTGTCACGCATATATTGTGAATTATCTCTACACCTACCATATCTATATACAAGTTGGCACATTAATATATCGAACTGCTATCAACTCATCTGTTTCTTATTGAACGAGGCGGTGCAGAACATGTAGCGAAATGTATCTTTCGACTTTGTAACAATGTAAAATGAAAAGTATGGGTTAGGTAAAGACTTTGTTACAATAAAATTACGCTTAAATAAGTGGGTACTTGTGCTAATAATTGCTTACATCACGTTTTAGTGTGAAATTATTCACTGCTATACGTTGCTAGGACTATTTCTTTCATTACAGCTAGCACAAATATATTTTTGGAGCATACTTATATAAACAACCGTTTGAATAAAAATTAAATAAACCTTCAATGTCGTGTATTTTACATTCAATAACGAGCGTCATTTTTGTTCATTCATTGTTTACAATATTTTAATAATAATGATTTTAGTTTATTAACTTTAATTAATGATAAGATTATGTTATATATTCAACTATAATAAGCTGCAATATTCATTTATTTTTTATTTTACAAGTATAGCTTGATAGGGTGCAATCTTTGAAAGCTAAAGAATTTATTTAACTTTCAAGGTACATAATCCATTCGTAGCCTGATATTGAAATGACGATAGCTGTCTCGACCCAGCGTCTCATCACTTCAATGAACATGTCCACGCTACTTATCGTTGTCAAGGCCAGGCTTCCTGGTAATATTTATATAATACGGATAACGTCTATGTTGTTCCAGCTATCGCTGCGGCTTAACTAATGAAGATTTAAATCGACGCTGGTCCAAGCCGAGCCCCGTCTTACATCCTTCTATTTACCATAGCAAGGTAATTATGGCAAGAATTTTCGCTCATTAGTGATTAAAGTGAGACAATTCTATTTACGAGGCTAATTTTCTGCGAACAAAAATATGCTGAAAAAAAATAAAAGTACTTTTAAACGTAGTTAATTTGCAGTTTTTTAAACTAAATAGCCTTGTTATATTTTCTTTTAAATACTCTAAACGTTCATATGAATGTAAGATACTATGTATATTTGGTTTTATGTCTAGGGTTCCGTTTTTTCCTTTTGAGGTACGGTTCTATTCGTTACTTTGTTATTTGACTGTCTCTCTATCCGTCTTCCAAGATAATTTTTCTTAAGATCACGTGGAGGTATCACGCTAATATAATATCAAATATCCAGGTCTATAGTATATTAATTTATGCGGCATTTTGCGTGAAATTCGCAGCGCAAAACAACACCTATATGGTACTTTCTAATGACCTAGAATTATGTAATTTGACAAAGAGTTAGAACTTACAGTACAAATAAAGGAAAAAATCAAAAAAATGGTAATTTATAGGTATACCACAGAAAAAACCACTATAAACATTACGTAGTTATTTTTACGATCCGTACCAATTTTATCATTGTAGGTCAAGAATCATAAAATTAGTACGGAACCCTCGGCGTGCAAATGCCACTCGCACTTGATATTTTTTTTCGTACGACATAATTTAATATTATTTTATTTATATGCATACTGGTTGGTGTGTAAAGGGGTTAATAGAGTACTTGGTACGTGTTTGGAAGAAACCACCGTTAGTGTATTGCGACTATCATGGACATTCGCGCAAGAAGAACGTGTTCTTTTATGGATGCGCCGGCGCAGAGAGCTGGTGCAGCAACGACCGAGTCGTACAGGACGAGCCTGTGAAATACCTTGTAAGTTACATAAAACACGATCAATACAAGTTAATATTACGTAAGGACAGTTAATTAGTGTTTTTCTTCGATAAACTTCCTTCAATACCGTTAATGCATCGTTAGTGGGAAAATACCACAACTGCTTACTGTTCCAACTAATTAATACAGATACTCTTAAAAAGAAAACAAGATGCAGGGAAGAATTTAAGTATTTGTATATACAAAAAAGTAGCATATGATATTTCACATAGCACAGATCTATTGCCATATTTACTAGCTGGGTGCTTTTACTTAGACTTCTTAACAGTTATAGATGATGTATTTTTATGACAACAAGATGCTACCAGCGCTGATGCACCGTATATCTGCGGCGTTCGCCCTCGGTTCGTGCTCGTTCCGTGTGGAGCGAGAGCGCGAGAGCACCGCGCGGGTCACCGTGTGGCGCCACCTCGGTGTCACGCGCTCCTACACCATGGAAGCCTCCTTTTGCGGCTTCGATAGAGGACCTTTTAAGGTACCATTATATTCTAATCGTAATGTAGTAATAATAGTGGAAAACGGAACCATTATAAGATTGAATCACATTGAATCACATCACATCTTCACATTGAATTGTAGTGTTTTGAAATACTGGCCTAATTAAATTTTAATAATCAAGGTTATCTATGTATTAATGAAACATTTCTAATATTAACCAATTGAAACACATCAGACATCACATACGCAAGAACATGTATGTTGTGTTAAACCTAGCTGGTTAATGCTAGCTGTCCATCTTATTGTCATTCAAAAATATAAATTTAAACACTTGATTTTAAAACAGTATTTCATTTCAATTAAACTATAGAGCAACTACAAAGATGAAACTTGATTGTTATTTATAAAACGTCTTTCACTGGAAACATAAAAACTATCGAAACAGGAAAGTTTTATTAAAATATAGTTTATAATGTTGATTATAATTATCTTTAATATATATCATATTCAGAGCATTTATTTTCCAATTACAAAAGATGGCATATCTGAGATTAATGAATACGACGCTAAGTACCTGACACGTACACTCATACATCTGGGGTTGTCTAGGTCTTTGAGATCTACAGATAAGATGAGTAATATATTTTCAATTAAAAGATGCCAGGAAATTTACTCACACTTCACTATTTGTTATCATGTTGCCCGTAAAGGACTGATATAAAAATAGTACACTGACATCGCAAGCCTCGCAAAACAAAACAATTACGAAGGATGTTTCATGTCTTGTGTCTACTCATCTTTCGTTCAATTCGACGCATGACTTGTGACAAAAATGAAAAAAAAATATATACTTTTTAATAATATTTGTTAAACAAGTCTCAGTATATGAGTGTTAATGAGAATATGATATTTTTACCAACAAATAAAAAGTTGTTTGTACAGTTCCTACAGCGGCTATGACCACCTACGCAAGACGTCTTTCTATGTAATTTATTATGTCCAGGGTCTCCATCTGAATACCCAGCATTTGCAAAGCGTGGGCAGCGACTTTTGCGAAGCCCTCAACGGACTGAGTGATAACGCCACAAATGTAGACATTCAACTCACTAAGGATCTTAACGGGTAATTATTATAATTACTCCAATTGCAATGCAAATAATATTATTTTACTGGATGAATCTTTTACCTTATCCAGATAAGTGCCTAAATATACGAAGTACCTCGATGATATTAGTATGCATTGATATAATAAAATATAAGTGGAATAATAAACCATAAATAAACTCAGCATGCTCACTTTATTTTAAATTACTTATAAATACATCCATATTTTTTTAATAAAAATAGAGCCGTAATGCATGAGAAGAAATATGTATAGTAAAAATAAGCAAACACAGCATTATTAAATAATAGGGACAACCGACGCTATTAAAAATTTCTTGTCACGGATCTATCATTTACAACTATGTATCTACTGACGCTAAGTTGATAATATTTTTTATAATAGACTTGTTTTATTGAACTGAAATTATACCAGTCGCGTATAAACAATAATCACAACAAAAAAATAATCTTATTAGCCCGACTTAGTCTTATTGTGTTCTTTCTTGATTGGCAGAAATATCATAGAGGTTCGTTTGGTCTGTGCCGAAGAAAACAGGCAAGTTAATTAAACAGAATCATCATTACACGCATTGTATATTACAGTTTCTTTTTTTATTTTAAGTAAATTTTTATGTCGCTTTGTTCATACCACAATACTGAAAATATACATAACTTGATAATTACACTCGTAAATTTTCAGACGAAATTAACGCCAAGGTACCTAATTATAATTTACGCGTCACTTGAATTATTGCACTTTAAGCTAACCAACCTTAATAACCATCGATTTTCTGCAACACAAACAAGAATAACTCGCTCTCGTCTTTTCTCGTCCTTTTCTTTTTTGGCCGGCCAGTACAATGGAGCTAATGTGGATATATGTGAGCCTTAAGCTATGGACTTGAAGGCTCAACAAATTGGATAATTTCTCCCTAATCAATTACTTTTAAAGCTTGCTTTATGATCTGTTTATTAGACACAAGTTAATGGTTTACATAGAACGAAGCACTTTTACGATTACTAACATTATAACTATCTCGGATACATCGTTAAAAATTGTGTTTTCTTTCTGTCGTTAAAATCATTGTGCACGTTGAAAAATAACTTTACTAGTACAACAAAATAACACAAATTAAATGTTGCTTGTGCCAGCTATATGACGCTAGAAATGTTGATATAAAGGCTTATAAATTTTGTTTGTTTTTGTCAATAGTGAAATAGCAGTGGACAGCGAACCGGGATCTGGATCTGACAGTGTACTCAAAACAGACTCTGATGAAGATTTTGACTAGCTTTGGATTTAACCAGCCTATTGAAATTAAAAATATACTGCCCAAGTTTACAAGTGTACTCGACTGTTACAGCCTCGTTTATTAATAATATTGTAATTGAGGTACTTACTTTATGTAGGTGCATGCATGTTAAGAATAACTGATTGGTTCTTATCTTATGTAATGCACTTATGTTTATTTAATACAATTTGCTAGTTTGATATCAAATATTATTTTTTATTATTATATATTACATTATTGCTGTACAAGTGTACATACATTCACGTGTAACAAATTGAAATTATACGTTAAGTACTTACGTCTGTGATTTATAGATGTTTATTTATATAGTATTTTTTTTTTTTAAATTTTAAATTGATATTGTGAATTGTGATCTCAGTGAAAAATAAAACATAAAAGCTGTGTGATAATGATTTAATTTTACGACGACCTTATGACGATATTGAACTTTTTTTTTTGGAATGATGCATGTTGAATTTAAAAATGATGTAATTTGTACAAATATGAATGTTCTTACAAAAAAAAATTATACAATCTACGCGTTCACGCAGTAGGTACGTGTGAATTGTAATAGGCACAGTATTAAATACATTTTTACAAATAAAAAGATAAAAATTATAGTTAGATATTTTGTATAAGAAAATTATTTTTTTCATTTTTTTAGATAACTATTTATAAACATCGATTTTGAACACACTCTCTACAACTAATCTTAAACTAATGAAGTTAACGGTTAACACGAAACTATATATACATAATTTTACAAAATTTGTTTTTTTATACTGCTTGTCAATATTATCACAAGATCTATTGGATTTTAAGCTGTGAATACACTGCCTTAGCCCAGTTAAATTTAATTTGAATATGTTAAGAATTCGTATCCCTATAATCACCTAAGTTATACTTTAAAGATTTTGTTTTAGACAGGATGATTGATATCTGGCCTTGGAAAGTATTGAGAGCGAAATGAATGAACCGCGGGGCATATACCTCACTACACGTTGTGCGATTTTGCCAGTGTATTAGTTTGTAAAAAGCGTTAATTTATTATTAGCATCAAAAAAAATTAATATATGACCAACAGAATTTTAAAAAATATTACAAGAATAGCAAAGATAGGTATACAAATCTTATTAAACACAAGTTGAAATAAATTCGCTGTTAATAGTGTAGATACAGCTTAAATAATATGACGGCTGTAAATAATATAGTTGATGGATTGTTAACTAATCTTAGTTAATGCATCATCTGAACCTATTTCAATTTCAAGCCATACATCATATAAAAATATTTTTAGAACAACATATGAGAGCAAAGGTTATATTCATTTTATGACGTTATATAAATTGCCTTGTTATCCCTTTTCTACACTTTGTCTATGAAAATTCCAAAATTTCGTTCCTGATACATGTGTCGAAGAATTCTTCTTCTACTCCTTCTACTCCTGATTAAGGAATAAATTGATTAAAAAGGTATCATTAAAATAGCAACATTAAACCTTTCTTATTCTTATTATTCCACCTAGCTGCAGCTTTGCAGGGCCTTGCAGCCCAGTATCACTGCGACCATTGTGGATCTATTGTGATCTCCGCACACTACAGTTCACAGTCGAAATTGATTTCTGCAAAGAATTGCAGTATCATCTTTGCTGTGAGAGTCTTCACCTCTTCTGGGTACATTTGATGTTTCTCCAGGAATTTTTATTTACTTCTTCTTTATTTTATTTTATTTATTTTTTATTTACGACTTCTTTATTGGTTTGCGATTTAGGAAAAATATGTAATCTCCAAAATAATTATATTCTACGTCGAATATTGTATCAGTATTTGTACTTCTTGCCAATGTAAGTTACATTGTATTATTACTCTTGAATCCAAAACAATTACTAGTTAATTATTATTTTATAAATTAACATAATTGCCAATATAAAAAAAATAAGCAAGGTAGAAAGTTACTAGTTGAAAATCTTAAGTTTTTTTATATCTGTAAATAAAAACTATTTTATATTTTTTATCACATAAGTAGTTTAAGGATTTGACGACGATTGATATGCAACAATATGTCATCGCTAATAAGTTACTCAGTAGGTAGTCAATCGAACACCTTCCATGTCAGCCTGTCACTAAACATTTCGGCAAAGAAATAAATGTAACTACATTCGCAACTTACCATTCTATTTAAGTACAATTTAAATAAAAAAAAATTTGTTACCTTTTTATTTTATTATGAATTTCAATTATTTTTAACAATCATAAATCAGCTTAATATTGTCTTTATAAAAACAGCTTACTCAAAAATAAAATAGGTTATTAAAAAATAAGTACCACCTTTTTTAATTTTACAATTCTTGATGTATAGAAAAAATGCAAAATCAATACTTGTGTTAAGTTTATGTCATTATTTATGCATTTTGAACTCCCGAATTCATGGTTTAATGCACTTATTTTGTTATAAACTTTCAAATATCTTGGAATTATTAATTTCGTAGTGAACATTTAAATGTGATTGGACTTTTTCTAATTGGATGAATGAATTTGGAGTTCGAAATATTTTATTTATAGTCAATTACAAATGAATAATCTAATAATAGGAAAAAAATTATGTTAAGCTATATTAAGGTGGAATTTTTTTTATTACAATTAGTCATTACTTAGTGAATAAAATAAAAAAAATTAAATAAAATAAAAATTAAATATAAAAACCACAATTGCTTTGAACCTTCTTCACTATAAATATATGTTTCTGCTTGCTGTTCTTGATGTAATAAATTTGTTGCTTTATACAACTGAACACATAAATTAAGCTATGTTTATAATCTATATATGTATGTGTATATATTAAATGTATATACAATAGTCTATATGATCAATACATGAGTGAGAGACATATAGTAGGATATTTTAAATATTACACGTGAATATTCAAAATAATATTCATTCAGTGAAATGTGTAGATTTACTATACATTGTAAAAGTAATATGAAATACTTAATAGAATTATACTCTGAATATTACACTACAAATATTTAATTTGAATAAGACACAGAGGTATTTATAGCTATGTTTATTCAAAATTTTAACTTTTGCCCGTATTTCACATTGATTATTATTTATTATATATAAAAAATTTGTTCTATATTTCATGTCAGTTCATGAATCTGTTACAGAAAAAAATAACAGTTTAAAAGTAAATGATGTTGATTGAAGTGAGTACGGTAAAATTAAGTTACTGTTTAGTACTGTAAAAAGAATAATTTAAACTTTTCCTTATATTCTACTTCTGTAGATAACATTTAATTCTCCTTTAAAAATATATATTATTTAATTATTGTATTGAACAATCATTGACACCATTCAACACAACAACAGAGACAACAAGTGTAAAATATAATTCGGCCACAATTTTTTGTATCATTCACCTGAAACATACATACATAAATACTGAGTATGAAACACTATATTAATTCCAACTCAATCACATGTTCTCGTGGTGCACTACCGTGGGGGTGATGATCGGTGTGGGGGCGGGGTGTCGTGTCTTGATGTTCACTCATACGTGTCCAGTGTGGCGCACCACCGGGCGTGGGGGCGTGGGGGCGTGGGGCCGAGGGGGCGAGGGTCATTGTCCGGCGTGCGCGGGCGGCGCGGCGGCGGGGGGCGGGCGCGGGCGCGCGCCTTGCCGTCTCTGTCGCGCCAGGAACGAGTGTCCGGCGGAGAGGGAGGCGAAGCGCGCCTCGACGGCGTCGCGGTGGCAGCGCGCGCCCAGCTGGTACCACGCGGACGCGAGCAGGCGTTGTTCGGTGAGGCCGCGCCCGCCTTCTTCACTGCCGCTGCCGCTGCCACTGCCGCTCCATCTGGATGGTGGTGGTGGTGGTGGTCAGACATTACACGCTACTATATAATATCGTTAATAATTATTTATTTTATATAATTATTTATTTTAATTTTAAAGAAATACAATGGTCATTATTAACGACAGTATGTTACTAACAAAGAGAATAAAAATGTCTTCAGAAAAAGAAGATCTTTTTAGTTAAGCTCCTTACAAAAACTTACAAGAATTTTGATTATGATAATATATAATTTTGTTATTATGAAAAAAAGGCAGCTTAACAAACTACTATTTTACAATATAAATGGAATATAACAAACTTACTCGTGTCGATTATTATTTGTAGGCGCGGGTTCAGCTCGAGAGGCGTTGGTGGCAACGGCGCCGCGCGAGTAGCCCAGTGTAGTGTCTGACAGAGAAGGCTGGCCTAATAGGATAAATACGGTCATTATTCTCAATTAAGATCTTTTGTAGTTAGCAAAAATGTGTTATATATTTTACGTTTAATTATATCAAAAAGGATCTAGTCAAACGTTTTAACAAATTTATAAAAGGTAATAGTATGGGCACCCTAAATCGACCCTCGAATAACATATTATAATTAGCATACTAAAAACCAAGCAATCAAAACACACCAGTAGCCCTAGGATCCAACGATTTGATGACTTCTTTGGCCTTTTCCACACATTTCTTATACTTGTCTTCGGTAGCAAGTAGTTCAGCTTCCCGTGTAGCAAGCGCCTCCTGTAGCTTGCTGGCGCGCCGCCGTTCCTCACCTAATGCTGCTTGAAGCTCTTCTACTTGGAGTGCTACACATTTAAATTAATAATCTACATATAAATTAAATTGGAGTATATGTTTGTGATATAAAATTATATATTTCATTTAAACACATTTATTTAACTGACACAATGAAATGAACAACAAATTAGCATACATTTTCTCTGACTATCTTCTATGGCGGACGCAAGGCGTGGATGCGGCGCTTCCAGTGCCTCTAGTTGCATTATACGCGCGTTAGCTTCGCGGTTCAGCGCGCGAAGCTTCTCTAGCCGCGCTGCGTAATCCTCCAATAGGGCCTGGAAATGTGTTCATATTGTATGAGCTATGTGCATGCAGATCATGGAACTGCTACTGCTACTGCTTTTATTATTAGTAGCTATTACTACTATTTTTTAGACATTTTTTTCTAGATCTTCTGCTTAAAAATTTAATAAAAATTGATAAAGTAAAAGTGTTGGAAACGTATCAAAATCGCTTAGAACATTTCCATCTAAGTAGTTTGTTCCATCGGAGGCAGCTGTTAGACCAGATTTTATTATTTAAATAAGTTAACGGTAGCTTAGACTGCCCCTTTTTAGTAGAAAAATTAAACATAACTGCACCTTCGAAGTTACCCCGTACAAGTAAATACGCTTTATTTTCCATTAAAGCTTCAAAATCTAAATAAGGGCAAAACGCTACTTTAAAAAGATTACCGAGGCCGTATGGGATGACGAAAAATTCAGAGAATAGTGTGGACATCCTCTCAAATAGCAATGAAATATTTAAAAGAAAAGTGATTGCATGCCTTCATTCAATTCCGTATTTAGATCATTAAATTTTGATTTTTATTTTTCCAAAAATTGTAATAGATTTATAGAATTATTTATTAGCTATTTATAAGTTATTTATAAGTTAAGTTTTATTTTTAAGTTAGTTAAATTATATATTGTTTGTATTAAATAAGTAAAAAAAAGTGTACCGGTCCGGCAGATACTTTAAATTTAGTAATGATCGTGTTGGGTTCTATTGCTATAATTATGATTGTAAAAATAAAATATTAGAACGATGCTAATATATTTTTTTTGTAAAAAACTACAAAAGAAATTAAAAATGTTAAAATCCTTTGATTATTAAGCGCCGTTGAAGCGACAAACAAAAATACTTGACTTCAGTTGGCTGTTTTTCTAAATATCGGTTTCTAATAAAGTTTACATTAATTATTATATACCTGAACCGATGCCTGATCTTGCTGGGCGCCTTGGTTCTGCCGTAACAGTTTGTTCTCGTGCTCCAGTCGAATTAGACGCTCCTTCAAGTCGTTGGGTATCAGTTCTCGCGATACGTTATCTTCACTGGCGCCTGTTGAAATTATGTTTGTTTAATCATTCTGTGCAATTTGTATATTTACTTCACTTTAAAGACAAAAATTTACATGTCATAAAAGTAGCCGTTATTAGATATCGTGATTCCTGGCTGGCTGGCGCTAGTTACCTGCAGTGATGGTGGAGCAGCGCAGCTCGTCGAGCGCCTCGCGCAGCGTGTCGCGCTCGTGGCGCAGCGCGTCGCGCTCGCGCTGCAGCGACGCGGCGCCGCTGCTCAGCTTCTTGTTTTCTATCTCGAGCTTGTCCGCCTTCGTGATCTCCGCGTCCAGCTTCTCGTTGAGGTCCGTCACCTGCTCATTGTTACACGAAAACGGACATGTAAATACGAAAAAATCAGTAACACAAATCTATTCATATGATAGAAAGATATAAAAGAATAATAGAAATCACACACTAAGAATATGAGATTTTTCTATGCATCTTTCGAACGAAAAAAGCTATTTAAAAAAAAAAAATCAGACTGCATAAAAACTTAAAGAAATATAATCGATTATACACATTATGAAATCATCATATTTCACATAATAGCTTAACAATTAAATCTTCCCAAGGATCTCTGTAAATTTATAAAATAATGAATGTATAAAAAAATTTATAGAATGAATCCATTTAAATGTACCTGTTTCTTGTATATGTCGAGCTGCGCGCGCAGGCCGTGCACGCGCGTCGTCACCTGTTCATGCTCGATGGCGCGCTGCACGTGCTCCGTGTTGGCGCGCTCTAGCAGCTTGACCTGCCAATATAAATATATACTATTTATGTATTACGAGTGGACGCCCGCAACTTCACTGGTGTGGACTTCATAATCCTTGACACACTACGGACCCCTATTTTTTTTTGCTTATCTATTTTAGTTCTACATCATGAGTTCCAGATACTTGATATTATACATCAAAAATTCAATGGAAAATGGGCATCGCGTTGAATAACTGTTGTTAAGGCGCAATTCCCGTACTTCATGTAATTTTGGACATAATAGTTCTTCATGAGATGTTCCAGATATTGGATTTTTATATTTCAACGAAATAGCTTATCACGCTCAACAACTTTTACTAAAGACTTTTTCTGGTAGTTTAGATGTTCTACATCAGGTGTCCTGGAAGATCCTGGAAGAGCTTATCGCGTTCAATCATTTAGTTATGGCAGCATTTCATTATTACTTATAATTCAGCTGGTCTACTATAGTTCTACATCAGGTATATGCTAATTTTTAAAATCTATTATCGTCTAGGTCCTGCCCTGGTTTAACAGAGATGCAACAAAAGAAATTTCAGTTAAATCCGTCCACTAGATAGTGAGTGTACAAACAGGCAAACGGACAAACAAAAATTTTAATCATCACTTTTCGTAAAAATATTCAATGTACAGACACAATTTATTAAATGTTTTATTATAATATGGATTATGTGGATTTAATTAAGCGGTCTTAACGTATTTTGTTTAACATTGTAATCTGTGTTCAATTATGTTTTTTATGTATATATAATATGTAATTAAGTAATTTTTATGTATATATATTTACATGTTATATTTTAATGTGTAGGTATAGTGTTACCCGCCAAATAGTCCCTTATTATAAGCTTTACCAAATAATAGGTTCACAAGGTATCATTTATAGTGACTAGGCCGTCTTTACATTATGCTGTCTAAATTATTTATTTAAATTTAATTTATACTAATTATTTATCTTTTTGTTGCCTAATGTCTTACTAACATTGTCTCTAGAGAGTCATTCTAGAAGTTATTTAAATATTCAAAGCTAGAAGTAAAACATTACGAGAAAAAGTGCAAATGAGCAAGTCACGTCAGATTTGAGTGCTAATAATTTAATTATTTATACTAACTTAAAATATATATATATATATATATATATATATATATATATATATATATATATATATATATATATATATATATATATATATATATATATATATATATATATATATATATATATACATATATATAACTTACCTGTCTCCTCAAATCCACATGCTCCTCCATTCTCTTTTTGTAAGAGGCAACGGTAGCTTCCAACGCGGCCGCCTTCGCTGCAGTTTCTCTCAATGCATCTACTTCGTCTTTAAGCGCTATATTTTCTGCTGCTGCCATCTGAAAAAAATATAAAATATGAAACATGAAATGTATACTTCAATTACAAGTTTAGGATATATAACATAATATTATACATTGTTAAATTTCACTCTTTTTGCATTAGCAACGGTACGGAAAGATGCTAAGAAAAAGAAATTCTAACATGAATACTAATTGTAAATAAGAAACGTTTTGGTGGACTGCAACTTGAAAACATTTACAAACAATAAACTTAACATAACAAACCTGCAACTCCTCATTTTTCAGCTTACTAATCGCCAGTTCCCTTTCAAAAGCGTCAGCCCTAGCTTTCTGATCGTCACGTTGCAGCTCGATCTTATCCAGCTCGTCCTTCAACGCGTCGAGCTGTGCACGCATATGGCTGTAACGCAGAGTACCGGCGTGGGCGGGGCCTAGTGAAGTGCCGCCTTCGTCCAGCTCGCGAACGTCCTCGCCTTCCGCTTCTCGAGCTGCCGTTAGACGGCTTACCTCGCTAAGAAGCGTCATTTTCTCTTCTTGGAGGATTTTTACCTGTTATATTTTGTTGCTCGTTTAATTTTAATTAGTACGCAACGACTCTTTGATGACAATGACGACTACAAAAACGGTATTTTTAGATATGCTAACTCCACTGAAAGTGAATGCATACAAATTTAAAGGCGTTGTGACACGCTCTTTGCGTAAAAAAATCGTAACTGAATCGTAAATACATATTGATATGGAATAATATCTACATAGATTCGCATGCTCGTCACAAAAATTATAACAATCGTTTTAACTGAGAATATTTTTTAATTACGTCTTTTTTTAAATTATTTAACATGGACGTGAGCATTTCAATTTTGAACACATACAACACAATTATAAGACTTGTAATAGATATAATGTAATCAGTAAGTCAGAGTCAGGTAATAAGGTTTTTGATTTTCGTTATTTTTACACAATTTAAATGAGATTCTTTAACCGGTTTAATCGCGAATATACGATTGACCCGGCAAAGAAATTTCATTTAAAAATTTAGAGTCACACTCACAATAGATATACGGTAACAAGTAAAATAACATAGTAAAAGGCAAACATTTTAGCAAATAAATAATTCAAACATATACCTAAGGCAATTTAACATATATAGAACTTTTTATTAGAATTATTATTCTTCTGCAGAGAAAAATTTTATTATATTTTCTTTGCAGAAGAACTTATTGGTTACATATTTAAATATATGTTTATATTTATGAAATGAAACGCTATTTAGTATTAACGTTAACGAAAAGCATATTTTGTAATAAAATTTAATACCTAACTGATTACATATTTAACTAATGAGAAAATTTAAGTAAATAAATTATTATTATTATATCACACCATTATAAAGTATTGTAAGTATTATGGTATGGCAAGGAATGATAAAAGAAACCAAAACAATTTCACAGTTGTGTTTTCATATTCTATTAATTTGTTGGAATCATAAAAAATTAAAATCCTATATGGATTTAATAAGAAATAGTGGTAAATTTTCAGGCTATCATTATTTTTTTCGTTACGCATTGCGATTACAGAAATAACGCATCCGTAATATTATGTCCTTGAACTCTTCTGAAACTTAAACATTTTCTCAAATAATGTTGTGTAAATATAAGAAGCTAAACAATTTATAATATTTGAACAAATGCTTAAAAGTATAACTGACCTGAGTGTCAAGTTCGTGACATCTCTGCGCAAGCGCCTCTCTCATATCAGCATCAGTCTGGTCACCGGCAGCGTTTTCCGAAGGTATACTTCCCCGATTTGTGCCCAATGTTATATTTTCAAATTCCTTATATAAAAAAATATTTAATAAATCCCAGAATAATAACAAATAATATTACCACCCACTCTCATTCACAAAAACTAAAAACACTAGAAATGTTAATACATAAACAAAACTTTTTTCACAATAAAAAAAAGTAATTTACAATGTTCGTGTAACAATAACAACACTTCGACTGTAACTAACATTACGTGAAGCGTTGTACAATTCGTGATCCAAGGACATTAGTGTGCGTAACTAAACCATACATATTTCTTTGCCACTAACGAGCATACATCATCGAAAGTGCACTTGGGTAATAATATGTGCTAATTTATTTTTACAACATGTATTACGAGTATCTGCCCTGATTACAATTCCAATGGATTCGAGGAAATTGATTTAAGTACAAGATGATCGTCGGCTAAGTTTCACTCTCACCTGTATTGCTTGCATTATCGAACGTTGACACGATAGCTCCAGCTCCATGATTCGCGTGATGTACTCTTCCTTCTTAATACAGTTGACTGCACAGCCTGTTGATGGAATTTCTTAGATTTATTGCATTAGATATAAAACGTTATACAAACAATATGCATTTAAAATATTACATATGCATAGTGCAAAGTATAGCTGTATAGTACAAAAGTCGCACTACAGTTTTCCTTACATCTGCATAAAAAAATATATACTTCAATATTGGAGTACTTACTTATTTCCCTTAAAAATATTGACGAATAATTGCTATTAAAAACAACATTAGGAGAAAGTTAAGAGAAAGTTAAATAAATTTAAAGAAAAGCCATAAGTACTTACTGAGAACCAATTGCAGGAGCCTGCCCATATCAGATGGGTCTGCATGTTCAGCGATGTTAACAACATCCGGTCTAGAAAATCCAGTCAAACTTAGGTTTAAAATATCTTGATGGTAATCTGAAAAAAAAAGAGTTGTAAAGCACTACTCTACCTGTGTATTTTTTTAAAATTAAAGGCATTGTGTGATGGGGAAGTGAAGCTTAAACCATGCATTTTATTTAACAAGACCATATTTTATAATATCATCCATAGTACAGTTTATCAACAAGTACTAGGAGATCAATTACTTTTGTTGTTTAAATGGATGTCATAGGAACGTAATTCTATTATTTTTATAATGATGATAAATAATTGTTTATTATTCTTTTAATTGGCAACATTCGGAAATAGTGTTTAGCTTCTCGCCTTTATCAGGGTATGCAGAGAATAAAGTAAAGTGATCGCCATTTCGATCGAATTTAAGACACTGCCTATCTGTGGTGAAGCTCAACACCACACTTTGTATTATCAGAATCAAGAAATTACAACTGAAATAATCCTGCAGCAGGGCACAATATCAAAACTATCCCTTACAGTCAGACACTACCACTGTGATATTATTGCCTCAGAATAAATAAAATGTGGAAGGACTTCAACAACTCAACCATATATAGGTTAAATTTTAGTTAGTACTAACTGAAGTATTCTATATAATCTAATTATTCATATATACTATGCATTTATTTAATTTATGATTCAACAAAATTTAATTAACTTAATGTTCATAATTTGACATTATATAATAGCTAAATGACCAAAACTAAAATACCTACATAACACTTTCACAAAATTTCATTTATTCTTAGCAAAGATGATCAACCTAATTAATATTAATGAGATATATTCTAAGTCAATTAAAATGTAAAGTAAAGAAAATTCCTCATAGTTGAGTAATAAGTAAGCCTTAATACTGTTTTAGGACAATTGGCATGTTTTTGTTGTACTGCACATGGTTTGAATTTATGTAATTACACTCAGGAAATGTTAAATGATAGAGATGAGTGGAATTAAAACATTGGAATTTTATGCAAAACAGCCATTGTATAAAATAATTAATTTGTAACATTAATATTTAAAACAAGCTACTCTTGAGTTTTTAACCATCTGTTATCAGCAGAACTGCCTTCTAAGCCAGTGGTAGTAAAGAATATTTTAAATTTGAAATAAATCAATTGGTTAGAAAGTGTATGGCTTTATAATCTGCCATGCCAATGCCTATAAATCACAGATATGGGTGGCTTAATGTGTGAATATGCAGTAGAGTATGAGATTCATAGTTACACAGTTGACTAAAGTTAAGTATAAATAATGTTTTAATGTTATCATAATAACTGTTGATATGGATTATGGGGAATTATTGTTTGTTAATTTAAATAGATCAATCATGTTCAAGATTGTGGTCATTGTATATGGGTAAATACTAAATACATAAATACATGTCATATACATATAGCATAGCTCATATTTTAAAATGTATCTATACTATTGTTAAAATTTATTTTTGTTTAAGTGACTCAACATATAAAAATAATAATCTTTTTTGTTTAATTTACATCCTTCCTTATTTATACTTACATACATTATTGCACTTACCAACAACACCTTCTAAAATCTTTTTTAAATTGCTGACCTTCAATCGCCAGTTATGCCCAACATCTGTCTTTATTTTAGAATTCCAAGTTGTTGTGAAATGTTCAGGGGCAATTTGAGTAAGCGCCTCAGCTATTGCAACACCATCTGATAGCTCTGTGGATTAAACACTAACTACAGATACTTTCACTAAAACACATATAAATAGCAGACATACTATACAACAACAAATAAATATAATACATATATAATTAAATTTCATGGCTGTAATCTAAAACAATTATAAATAATCTATTATAATTATAAAGAAATATTTTAATAAAATCTTTTTTTTATACAGAAAGCTTCAGAAATGAATACTTCAGTAATTATTTTACTTGTTGAAATCATGAATGTGGCCTACAAAATTATATATAACATGCTAGGAGCTCTTGAAATCAACACAATTCTATTCAAATTTAGCGTACCTGAAGGACTTGCATGTTTGGCTGTAAGATTAAAGGTCTGCAACCATTTAACGAGATTGTCACATAGAACAGCGCTATTTGCTTCCATTTTGATCGAATGCGTAAACACACATTAAAATAAAAATATTTCTATTAAGCATTCATTTATTTCTAATTTTGTGAAGACATATTTCCTATTAAAAACTAAATAAATAAGTGTAAATACATATATATTTGTAAAATTCCTGAATACGGAGATCCGTAAAGTGACGTTTACTTATTTATTTATTTCTCTTTGACGACTCATTGACATATCACTTATCTAAGATATTAGATGTCTATGGTTATACAGATTGAAATAATTAATAGTATGTAAGCGAAATGTAAAGTCGAAATGTCACATAAGTTCATTAAGAGAATGAATTTGGATAAAGCCTAAATAGGTGAAGGCTACTAAAGGCTAAGGTCTTGTATATTTTAACAATTACCATTTTACTACAATATAACTTTTACTATTATAAGTCTACGAACATTAAAGACTTTATGTCTATGATTTGAAGTCGATCCGATGCTTTGTCATAAATCCACAGAATACATTTACACAAGATTGAAAATTTATTATTATTATTATTTATTAAATTTTTACTTAAATGTGAACAAAACAGCACTTTTTAGATAAGAATGAAATTAAAAGTGTTATAATTAATCATATTTTATTGAATACGTATATATAATTATATAGCTTCGTACACTAAATATTATGTTTCCCGCTTTCGCCATATCAATTTTAAATAATATCTTTTTAAAATCTGGTAACGGTAATTAAAACGATAATTTGCTCGCGCACAATTTGAATACTCGTATTCAACATTCAGGAGAATCGCCAAACTTTCTAATACTCTTACCACTTGCCAAAGATTGTGAATTCAAAACAATATCGGCTGGACAGAATAAGTACGATTCTATAAGTAGACATATTTATTGCGTAAAATCTAGATTTCAATCTCTATGCTGCTGTAAGTCAAGTTAGGGCAAGCAAGCTAGCAAGCTATTTCTGGCATGGGAGCATGGGATGGATTAGTCACAAACTTAGTCCAATAATTATATGTTCTATGTAAATATTGGACTAAATATATGCAGATGTATAAATCTCATTGTATCCCCGCTGATTATATCCAGCTTCAAGAGTTTTTTTGCTGCCACTGGACTTTACAAATGTCCTAAAAACGTCAAGATTGATAACATATCTCTAATAGCATTAATTGACAAAGGAAGTACTGCTAGCTATTTACTTACAATAACTTAGTTTAGTTACATTTAGATACAATAGAATTATGTAATAAAATAAATGTGTTAACGTATTATATATAAAATTGATTGCTATGAAAATCAGTTAGATTCGCATCTGATGATTCAGAATTTATGGAATTGGATGTCAAAAAACAGGTATTAGATACCTCACCATGGGAATCTAATGCTATAAAATCTATATTCTATAGATGAAGTGTGCAAATTCATATAGTTATTATATACGGTTTTATATGTGTATATACAGGATACAGGAAAACCGTGTGCACCTTCCGCCCAGAAAAAATTTTTTCTATTTCATTATTTGTGTAAGTAAAAATCAATTACAGAAAATATACTAGAGTATGTCTCTTATAAATATTATCAGTTCAATTAAGAATTGAATAAAATCTAAATATGTACCAAAAATAATGTTTACTTGCTATAACTTATAAATATTGTCAGTTCAATTAAGAATTGAATAAAATCTAAATATGTACCAAAAATAATGTTTTCTTGCTATAACTTGTATATATTATTTTTTGTTTAAAATTTTATTGAATAAATATACGTGCAAATTCACTAAGGACATTTGAAAATACTTTAAAAATTTTCAAGACGTGAATTACGTGTATTTATGCGTAATAACAAAGGCCCGCAAATTTCCCTTTTTTCTTATAGGTAATAAGTATATGCCATTTATCTAATTTGCTTATGTTTGAGTAATTATTTTCAATGACAAAGTATTTATTAACCATACAATGTGTTTGTAAGGTTAGTAAATACTTTGTCAATAAGGAAAAAAAGCAAAATGGTGCAAGCAAAAAACCTCCTCCCGCTGCGTTAAAATTTTTATGTTTTCTTTAAGTATTTTTTCTATCCTTTAATCCGATAATAATCCGATTGGATTAATACTTTAAAAATCACTAAACATATATCCAAACTACCTAAGCCTTGTAAAGAATACCATAAATTGTGTATGTTAGGGAAAAGAATCGACAAAAATGATTAAGTATATATGAATAATTAATGTTTTGTAATAGTAAACATGTAATGTCACCGGCGAGTGTCCGATGGTTGAAAAATGGTGTGAAGGTAGAAAAATAAGTAAATATTTTTACAAAGGGACTGAATATTAAAGATACGTAAAAAAATTACTCTGTTTTAGGGATCCGTATCTCAAAAGGAAAAAATGGAACCCGTATAGGATTACTTTGTTGATTGTCGGTCTGTCTGTCTGTCTGGTCAGATCGTCGAAATCTCAAAATTAAAAATTTATATGTTTAACACAGAAAGAAACCATTACAAACTTATATTTGTAGTTCGTGTCATACAAAAAGATACGACCGCAAATTTTCGTTTGTCAATTTTTATAAGTAATATTTTCCTCAGCAGAATACCTACAAACATGAAACACCTAGGGTTCGGTGAGTATTACTCGCACTTTACCGTTATTTTTGTGGTTTAAATAACTATAATATGTTATAGTGTAGTGCCGTCAAATTTATGATATTGTTTATTGGGTATACATGTTATGATAATTAAATATATTTTTGTCGTTTTGAATCGCTTAGTGTTCGAATATTAAAGTTACTACATTTTAATCTCATTTTTATGTAATAATAAATAGAAACAAATCAATTTACTGAAAAAAAAAACAAATTATTCAAATTTTAAATTATATTTAATAATAAAATAATCTAAGTACTATAATCATATGGCAAGTCACAGCCCATATATTTATCTGATGTGACAGCATATCTTATCACTTTATTCCACAGTGGATCCGAGGCTAAAAGATGTGGATTGCAAAATAGTAAAACTGCAACTTGTGCCCTAGTTAGGGCGACATTCATTCTTTTTGGGTTCCTTATAAATCCCAAAAAACGTCGTATATCTTCTTGTAACAGGGATTCATTAGATCTTACTGTAGATATTAAAATAACAGCTCGTTCTTGTCCTTGGAACTCCTCAACTGTTCCTATTTTGGGTAATTGTAGCCCCATAGACTCAAAAATTATGCGAATATATCTTACCTAAAAATATACAGAAAGTTTTAAAAATCAAATATTGTGTAAATCAATAATGTCTAAATTGATTTTTGAATAATTATTTAAATACAATTGTGAGTTTCTTAAATTTCAGTAATTGCTGAGTCAGTCAGTCAGTCAGTAGATTTAATGTACCGTATGGCATTAAATGGTATCTATATAAGAGGGTTTCCCAAAAAGTGCGTCGCGACATTGTCCCAGAGGTATTGTGCATTTTATTGTCGCGACGTAGACGGGGTGTTGGGCCATTCATTGGAGCTCCTCACCCGCATCCCCGTGTTTAATTAGTTCACCCTACCTGTTGTTTTGTTTAATAGCACACGCAGAGTTTGCCCTAATCCTCTTTTCACTTAGAAAGTGTTAATCTTTCAAAAAAATATTTTAGAAATAATGCTGAATGCTGAAGCTGAAATTTTTTAGCTTCAGTTTCATATGTCTTGCCTTAATTTTTCATATATTTATTTACAAATCGTTATTAATCAGTTCACGGAATACATCTACCTACCAAGTTTAAAGTTTGTAGTCTTATTAAGTAACTGTGACATGCGAATGGGCAGATAGACAGACATACGTGACCAATTTATAATGGTTCAGTGCTTTGTCACTCGGCTTCGGAACTAGAGTTCCATTAAGTATAATAAAAATTACATGAGACGAAAATGTATCCAATAATTTAAGTTACCTGTGCTATATATGGTGTTATTATACCAATTTCATTAGCTGTGATATCTTTCTTGTATAGTTTGCATACAGTTAGAGCCAGCATTGCAGCCTCTTGTGGATTATACCAAGATGGACTTTCTTCTGATCTTAAATTTTGGCCTTTAATGCCATAAACAAAAATTCCTCCAGTATTATTATCAGAATCAAAAATGTCGTTAGCAGCATTGATAAATTTGGAGGTCCATGGCATATCTTTATTTATATGCGCAACCAGTGTTCCGTCGTAAAACATCTGATTTGACAATTTTATTACCTCGTCGAGAGATCTATAGTTATCGTTTAATTTCGTTACTAGTCGGTTATCAAATCCAGTATTAAATGAGTCATAATCTTTGAGATATGGAGCCCTTTCTAAAAGTCGGCATAAGAAAGATTCATGCATACCGTATTCGCTGCAATATAAGGACATAACTATTGGACCTAATTGCATTGGGTCACCTGCAAGTATTATTTGACCATAATTTTTATCAATGAAGGTCAATGGCAACATTATTTCTGGTTCAGTTGCTTGACCTGCTTCGTCTACAATAACATGTGTAAAATGACCTTGAGGTAGATCTAAATATTTTAATGTTCCAAGACAATAGCAGGTACCAATTGTGACCCGATGCCTTCCTATATGAGATTTAGGGCAATTAAGTTGCATTTGGTTTTTAATACTATATTTTCTTTTCTGGCTATTTTCTATAGCTATGTCGAGGGTAGCGCAATATGAGCGTATATTTTCAGGAATGGTATCAGAATCGATTAGGTAGTTTGCAATTAACCTGACGATTGAACCAGAGAAGGTTCCTTTGTATTTGATTAATCTTTCTGTTACTAAGTTGGCTGCACTGTTAGATGGTGTGGCAACCAATATCCTGCTCTCTGGAAACAATGTCAGAATTTGCAAAATTGTTTCAATGACTGTGATAGTTTTTCCCGTCCCTGGTGGACCAAAAATAATATACGGCAATGGCCGACACTCTCCCTTAATTATATTTATTACTGCATTTTTCTGACATTTGTTTAAAGTTTCATTGAACCAACTTATTCTATTAATGCTTTCATATGGAATTTGAGGACATTTAACTTTAGCTCGAGATGGAAAGAGTATGTCAGGTCCAAGATTTGATATAGCTAAATTTATAGCATGATGTGATCTTCTGTATGTTGTCCTACTAAAGTGAAATTCCACTGATACATCATAACCACTATAGGATTCATGAAATTGTGGATTGAATTTTACCAAAATTAAATCACCTTTTATAGTATGTATAAAACCTTCATACTGTGAAGCACTTTCATTCCAAATATCCTTTACAATTACTTTGTCACCTTTTATCAAAGATGGTCTTTTTTCGGAAAGGTCATTTACCTCAATAGCTAAATATTCACCATATCTAATTAAATATGTTTTACTTTTGTCATGAACTCTCATATTAATATTTGCTTGAACTTCTTCCATGTATAAAAGAGTGTGCCATCTATCTGTATAGTTATTAATATTTAGTTCCTGTGCCAAAAATGGTAAATGGGTCTCAATTTTGTGTAATATTTTATTAAATTCATTAGTATATATCATTTGATCTGAATCTCCTAAAACAACTGCCCATATTTTTTCTGGAATAGGGAAAAGGCCAATTTTTACAGAAATAAATGCAGGTGATTTGATTGGCTTCACACCAGGGACAAATAACTCACTTCTATTTTTTAATTTCTTCATTGCTTCAATTTTTTCTGAATTATTCCAATTTTTGTATTTGTAGTTATCATTAGAACTATTTTCCAATGCTGTATCATCTACTATACTTATAGTTATAAATCTCTTAAGTTGAAAGCCTCTAAACAGTACCACAAAGCATTCTTTTGTATTTCCTAAAAACTTTGGTACACATGTTATTGTTAATTTAAATGTTTGTCCACTTTCTAAGTTCATTGGGTGATTAATGAATGGCTTTATGTTTAACTGGGAATCCCTTTTTTTACTTAACATAATCCATTTATTTAAAATATAAGTTTGATTACTTTTATTTGTTATATTTAGAGTAATTTTTCCTGTTTCTTTGAAATTAATTTTATCAAAGCACAGAGGATATGACATTTCTATACCTTTTTCTTTTTCTAAGTTGAGACTTGTAATTTCTTCATTAGGTAATTCATTTATAACTTTCTTTGGAGAACCATCATCAATAAGTAAAAGTTTTAAAGCCCTCCAATTGCATGCTCCTTGCGTACTTTCTATAGCTTCAACTAATACCTAAAATGAATAATTAACAATAGCTACTTGGTCACTTTCTTTCTAAAATTAAAAAACCTTAGAAATATTCATAATTTTATAGCAAAACTCAAGTTTCTTGCAGGTTCTGCCTACTATCCTTCATAAAGCAGTTGATAATTATAAAAAAATATTTTAAACAAAAAATTTAAACCAACCAACCAAAAAAAATTATACCAACCTATATGTACAAACTTAAATACAAACCGAAAAATAGAAAATAATATTTTAATTAATTTACAAAGTCAGTGGAAGTTTGAGTATTTTTTTTAGTTGTTAGTTGATTTGCTTGTTTGGTACATTAAGAAGTTGACAACTACAAAAATATCTGATCATAATACTATGCACAGGTACATATTATGTAAGTATCAGTAGGTTCTTTTTATTCTTCAGTAATTCAAATATTATACAAATACTGCAGTAAATTTAAATTTTTAATATGTTTTAAGTTTGTTGTTATTCACTGCTCAGCTTATTTGCTTGCTTACCACTCCAAATATTATAAGGGGTAAGACTCCTTATTACTTACAATTGAATATAAAACAGAAACCAAAATTCCATTATAACTTGATGAAACCAAAACACATCTAAAACATGACCTTTACCTTTGTAATTGGGGAAGTTATTGCATAATACAAATATATACAATCCAATTAAAGACATTAATTTTTCAAGTTGGTTAAAAATTAGTTATTAATCTTAATTTTTTTATTTTATTTGTTTATGAATCTTCTATACGTCCCTATAATATTTGAAGAATTATTTTTGTAACCTTTAATTTTTGAACAGTGGTACTGTCATCATAAGCACATTAATACCTTACAATGTTTTTTTTTTTAAATCCTGGGATTCCATCAACAGATCTTACCATGCTGACAATGGAACCATAATGGAAGAACACTCTTTAGGAAAAAGGATTAATCAAATTGGTTCAGAAATTGAGGAACACAAAAAAAATATATACATGTCAAACATAGAACCTTCTCCTGTTTTAAAGTTTAAAAAGTCTAATATACGATGATTTGTAACTTTTTGCTTACTCAGACAAGTTGCATAAAGACAGAAAAAGAGTACTTTAAATATATGAACTAGTTTACCTTTGAACCTACATCTGGTGTTAGACCATTTACAACAACATTACTGTTGTAATAAATTTGTCTGTCACAAATACCATCAGTCATAGAACACTCTGTGACAATTGCAGATTTAATTTTCATTCTTATATAATTAAAACTAATTACTTTTAATACCTGCAATAATTAAAAATATTTAACTTAATACATAGCAAGCTAGTTAGTTTCATGTAACAAAAAAAACTAATACATAATGATAATGATGAATACCTGAGTTGCAGAAATATCTGACAATTTATTACTATCTTGCTGGACTGAGCATTTCAATTCGAGCCAATCACCTCTAATAGGAATGAAGGATCCTTCGACATCATCTAAGTTAAATTTCAAATCACTTTCTGACATATAAACAAACCTCCCTTGTCTATTTTGAACTTGTCCTATTAAGACATGATCAATTATGTCGAAATTCTTTTCTTCACTTTTTATTTCTTCATCACCCCAAAATGGCCCTTGGTTCTCTAATATTCTAACAATTATAATAGTGTTATCAGTCCTTCTGTAGCCCAAGTAGATAATTACATCATTAACATTTAAATTTAAGTGACATCCCATAAGGTCATAATAAATTAAGCCATCAATCATTACAAAGTTATCACCACAGTCTGTTATAATACCTAAAATAAGGTTTTGATTAAAAAATTATAGAAACAATAATTATAAATTATAGTATAATTTAAATCAATTGTTAACCTGTTCTCTGAAAGCAAACTGTATTAGTTAATTCTCTTTCTGGAATTTCAGGTAAGATTTCTTCCTTTTCTTTTTCAGATTGCAACTCTAATGCTAACAATTCATCTGCTAGAAAATTTTCTTTCTCATCATCATTCAATTTATTTTTATTATTATTTAGTATATAATTCAAAAACTTTGATAAGTAGGAAAACATATTGCTAATATAAAAAATCTAAATCTCAAAACTTAAAATTCGTCAAAATTTACTGCATAAAACCCTTGTCATAATCAAATTTCCATTCTGTAGTCTTTAAATAATCAAGTTCCTTCCGCAGTGATTGAATTCGCTTCTGATGCATTTCTTTATGTGCATTTTTTAGTGTTTGTTCAAAGCCATGCTCCCCATTGTTAAGAGGTTGATCAAAATTCTGGATTCTTGACTGTGGTGTACTCTATAATTAAAATAAATACAGTTAGTTCAAATTATCAAAAGTTAAACTTCATCAAGTATCAAAATTAAAACCACCTGAGGTGTTTCTGGTTCAGACGGCGAATATCCAGATTGAGATATATTACTAGAAGAAGACATGCCCGACGATTTATAAAATAAAATGAATGTTTCTTTTAAAACATATTTAATAAAGTTTAGAGTTATTATTTAGAATACGTCTAGTCAAAAAGTTCGCTTCTGTAGAAAAATTATGAAAGCATTTACAAAACAAACTTTAAATTTCACAGATACACAGATTATATCAGTAGTTAGTACGACACTATAGAAAATAAGGTAAAAACTTTAGGATTGTATTTTCTAAACTGTGGGTGACGATTTACTCATGCTGAATGATTGTCATTCATTATAGAGATTTATTTAAATTCGAAATTTTTAGGCCATCTTTATATAAAATTTTCATAAACCTTACATAATAACATCAGTAATTATTAATTATTAAATAATAAATATTAGTTAATAGTCGTTGTTGTAGGACGACTATGCCAAACGTCATTGTAAAAATTGTAAATATTAAATCTCACTGTACATATTTAAATTAGTGATACGTTTCCACAGAATTTGCTTTATTTCTTTTCTTTACGTGAGCTATTCATATTATTCATTAGAGCGCATAAAGGATAACTGATAACATAACATTAATTTGTATTTATAAACTATTTTTATTTGACTAAGCACATTATCTAATAATATTTAAAACCACAATGTCAAGTACAAGAAAGCATTTGTACAAAACCAATAGTCATGACGAAGATGATTCTAATCCGCTTATGTCTCCATGCCTTCAAATAAGCCCTGATGTGAAACTGAAAGATGTTCCAACAACAGGAGAAGAATTTCTTTTGAAAGTAATGAAAGAAAGAGAAAACTATGCTATGGTTACAAAATGCAATAAAGATTTTTCTAAATTTGCTCGAAATCAGTCTTGCTTTATTGATGAGGTAAAAATTTCATATTTTGTTTGTTCATATAGTATGGTATATAACATATTCTATTATTATTTATTAGTTCATATAGTATGGTATATAACATATTCTTTTATTATTTATTAGTTCATATAGTATGGTATATAACATTTTCTATTATTATTTGTTTGTTCATACTAGCTTCCTCACCCTAAGGCACCAGATAACTTAAAACCTACAATAGAGTGGCAAAATATCCAAGTTGCTGATTTTTCTGAAGTAAGAATGTATGTTTCAAGATTGTCATCTAAAAAGTCTCTGTGGCCCAGTAAAGTTGATAAAATAAATATAGAACCTGGAAATGTATTGGCTTGGAAATTGTTGTTTGAAGAAACAAATCCCAAATTATCTAGTGTGTTAGGTTTGCATAGTGCAATGTTAGACAATGGATTAGAAGTTCTAATAGATATGTTAAAAAATGTAAAACCAGGACATACTATAAGTCGAAAAAAGGGTAAAAGATTTGTTATATTACTTAAAATTGAAAATATATAGTAATTAAATCTGTAAAGTTATAAATTTTATTGTAGGTCAGTGGATTTATGCCTTCCTTGCGTGTATAAGACAACCACTTGTATCTGATACAGTTAGCATATTAAGAAACTTAGCAAGAAAATGTGCAGAAATAAGGTAAAGCTTAAATTATAAACTTCCTTATTGTACAAGATAAAAGTATAAAATAATTATAATGTGAATCATCTGTTTATTATAAAAAAAAGGCTATTACTTTTCAGATCACATTTAAATCCAGATGATGATGGTTCAAAAATATCTGCAGCACCTTTGAATATATTTATATGCTTAGTGTCAAGATATTTCAGGCAATATGATCTAGCAGATTGAATAATCAATATTGATTGACGAAACACTGATATATATGATATACTTAGAATGTGTTCTATGAAACTTTGTTTTCTGTACAAATGCTCATTCTCATTATAATAATATTTTAAAAAGATATACATATAATGAAGGAATATTAATAATGAAATATACAGAATTATTAACAATAAATTGGAATTACAATATTGTTATATTTTTATTATGGCACTGACCAAACAAGTTTTTTTTTTTTTTATAATAATTGATGATAATCAACCTAAGTAGGTAACCAAAATTGGCTTGTAAGTAGTGTTAAAATTTTATAATATTTTTTCTGATGATCCACCCTCTATTATATTGTAGACCGCTGTGATCGCCGACACGTATTTCAATTCTTTTAAATTTTGATAAATTAAAATAAGCAAAAGATATTAAAAATATTGATATTTGTTTTGAAACAATTTTATTTCAAAAAATTTGCCAATCAATTTTTAAAGAGGTTACAAGACTATGGTTGTGGGCTCCAGCGACACTCGAGGGAATTAACTATTTTAATGACTCCGCTAGTAAAACAAGGTACTGCGCTGTTGACTTCCACCACTCAACATGTCTCGAATTCAGGGATGAAGAGGAGAACGGATTGTATTTACAAGGTTTTCTCGGCCTATCCTGATACTATACATTCTACCTTCAGTTTACCAAAGTAAATATTAAACTACTCTTTTGATTAATCTTTTCATTTTGCTTAGCAAATAGTAGTAGTAGTATTAGTAGCTATTATAATAAACCTTAAATATATAATCGTTAATACAAGAAAACTACAAGTATCTATAGATAGACACAGTATTATTTATTGCACATACGAAAAGAATACATAACAAAAATAGATAATGTATTTATCATGGCTAAAGTACATGCAAAGATAACCTGACCAATACTTTCATAAACATGTATATACTAGCTACCCGCTCCGGCTTCGCACGGGTGCAATGATGATACTACACACATCTAAATATGCTTCTGTAAATGTGTTTCCCCAGTGGAAATTGTCTTCCAAGAGCCCCATAGCCTTGAATGCTGATTGATTTTATAAGTATTGTAAATAATACCTTGTTCAGTTCTCAGGTGTGCAAAGGATATCGGGCCGGTTACAATGTGCAGTAACATCCTCAGATAAAAACATTCGCTGTTGTTGGGATGAACCACATAGGCTCTGCCAAGACAACTCCGGGGAAACCTCCGGTACAGTACCTAGTTTTTGCAGTTGAAAGGTTTTAAAACTCTGGTTCCATGTATAGCTGACTAACTTGGAACTCTGTCATAGATATGCCAGTGCTTTCGCGAAATCATTTTGGGCACACAACTTGAAGAATACTGTCAATGTTGTGTCTCGCGGGTTATTAACTACGTCTAATATACATCAAATATACTTTTTGTCCATCAAGATCTAAGCATACATATAAACAGCCAGCCTGAAGCGACTTTATTTTATACTGTATATTAAGACTTTATTTTATACTACGTTTTGCCTTGTTGCCAGAGCGAAGAAAATGAAATCAATCCATTCTCTTGGAGTCTTGCGAGGAATCGAACCCACAAACTGTCGCGTTTATGGGCAGACGTTGTGCCTCAGCACCACCAGTAAAAACTTACTATTAACATTTTTAATTCCACCTATCACGCCAAAAAGGGAAAAAAGAAATAGCCATTAATGAATAGTACCTACTTACACGCAGACGAAGTCGCGTGTTGCTGGTTGCTGTGTGGTAAATAAAAAAAAACTCATATGAATATAATATGCTTTAAATCTATTTAGCATAACAACAAAAAAAAACATAAAACATGTTTATTTTTTTAAAATTCTTTGTCATCAACATCAAAGTGAACTCCAAGTTGTTTTCGCACGGCATCCCTTAGCTTAACGAGAGATATACTCTCTTGATGAGACATACGTGGTGACTCTTTTAAACCTGTACAAATATATACTTATTTATTTGAAAATGTTTTTAATTTTTAAGTGTTTCGTATCTCAAAATAAAAACGAAACCCTTATAGGATCACTTTGTTGTCCTTCTGTCAAAATCATTTTGTCCAAATCACGTGAAAAAATCAAGCTGAACTAATATCCAAGTCGATGACATCTTAAAGCACAGGAAACATCCAACTTCAAATTCAACACAATCAAAAGAATTTTTGCATGAAAATCAAATACCAAATCTATCAAACACTTCCCGCCGTCCGTCGTCCATTGTAGAGTTAAGAAATTTGGCAATTAATTACAACTTATAATACAACCAAAGGTAAAAATACAAAAAAATATTTATAGATATATCCCAGACAATACCATTACAAACTTATGCTGTAGTTCATTTCATACAAAATTGTTTGTCGACTCTTATTAATTGTATTACATTGACTTATACTTATTAGAAATGTGACGGAAGTAAGAACTTACAGTAGTATAATATATAGAGTAAAATCTCAAATTTGATAATTTATAAGTATAACACAGAAAGAAACCATTACAAATCTATATTTGTCTGTCTATATTTCACTATATTATCTATATTTCACACAAAATGAGAGGATACGACTGCAAATTTAAGTTTGTCAATTTTTATAAGTAATTTTTTCCTCAGCGGAATACTTACAATCTTGAAATAGGTACGCAAGTATAACTTGCACTTGACCGATATTATTATTTATTGTACTTTTATTTAATACATGAACATGTATAAATTTGAAATAGATTATGCTGCTAAATGATAATTAAAATAAAGTTTATATACATAGACCCCAAACCCACAAAAGTGCCCTGAGAAGTCACTGAATAATAGTGATATGTAGGTATTGTTAACTATGTAATATAGACATGTAATCAATCATAGGTACTCATATTCAGATTAGTCATATATAATTGTAAGTACATAACTATACCTAAATATCTTTTAACTTGAATCGTAATTGATTTATCATTATTATGACATGTACCTACCTACTTAACACTTTAAATATTCAAAAAGATTAGGAGTAATTTATTTAATTGAATACCACGCCGAATATTAAGCATGCACTGGTAATAATAAGCATTACGGTTTAGTCTACACTTACCCTGCCGAATACAACGTGCAACTTCAATAGCCTGGTAAACTAATCCAGCACTGTTTTGGAAATTATAACTCAAATGAGATTTATGTAAAGGGAACTGCTCTATTTTACCATCGGCGTGTACCAAAGTATCCGAAAAGTGAAAAGGTTCCTCTATCTGAAATAAAATTTTTAGTTTTGTTTAATGTAAGGGTTTTATTTATAATTAATAATTTAATTAATAATTAATAATTTTTTGAGTCATTTTTATAATCTGGTTAATCCTATACCTAATATACCTATATATACCTATTACCTAGTAGCCTTAATATTGCTGCAGCGAACCCCTCATGAGCGAATCCGTCTCACATTTGGCCCCTTTGCTGAGGAACTCGAAAAAAAAAATTATCTGCTTCTTGACAATTTTTTTTTTATTAAAGAAAACAAAAAAATTAACTCTACCATGCATTCGCATTAAGCTTGCTTGTTAGCATCTCTTTAGGGAGTTTTTACAAAATTTCACGAGGCGCGGGTTCCAATTTCAAAATTTTTTATGTTTTCTTTAAGTATTTTTTATTCTTACTGGTATTTACACTTTAAAAATTATAAAAATATTTAATGATTTTATATAAATTTTATTTTTATAATTTTTTGATCTACTTATATTAAATTTTGTAGCTTGTAAAATATTTAACCTTAAATCAACTTACTGTAATTCTCCCAGAGTCTCCGTAGACAGTGGCTCTATTCCAAAGCTTTATTCTTGAATTGACATTAAGTACAGCTCGTCTATTACGAGAATATTCGAGGACAACAGTTTCGACAACATCCACTCCGTTGTCGTTTAATTCACCAACAGCGGTTACTTTAATCGGTTCTTCCTTAAAAACATATTGTGCAAACTGTAGAGTGTAAATTCCTATGTCCAAAATGGCACTTCCGCCTAACTCTTTTTTGCTAAAACGGTTAAATACAAGTATTAGGTTTATTATAAGCATAAGTATATAATATGTACAAATAATTCCATAGTAATACACACCAAAGTCTATCAACGTTTATAATTGGAACACCAAAGTTGACTTCAACATAACGTACTTCCCCTATTTCACCCGACAGAATCTTTTTTTCCAAAGCTACGTATGATGGTGCAAAACGGGACCACACAGCCTCCATGAAGAAAAGATTACTGCTTTTCGCTATTTTGAGCAAACTTTCTGTTTGCTTCAAGTTTAAGCATAACGGTTTTTCGCAAAGTACATGTTTGCCCGACTGAAGAAATAATTTGCTTATTTCATAGTGGTCCGGATTAAGAGCTCCTATGTACACCACATCTAAAATAATTATTATCTTATAGCAAATTTCTTACTTTTTGTATTACAAAAAAATAATTAACGAACCGATATCATTACTCCTCGCTAGATCAGCGTAAGTATCGAACACTTTTTTAATATAATGAACTTTGGCAAACTCTTCTGCCCTAGATCGGTCTCGAGCCGCCACTGCAGCTATCACCTGGTCTCCGATATCAGGATACGTGTTAAAAGCATTGACGAAATCATGGGAAATTTTCCCAGCCGAAACGATACCCCAACGAATGGTCATCTAAAAAAATTATACTTATAGGCCCGTATATACGTAGGAATAGCAGTGGATGGGTGGTCCGTGCCCATTCCTGTTATGTCTAGTGCCCGCCATAGAATTTTTGATAACTAACAAATAAACAAAATAAAAATATTAAAAATAACTTTTACACAAATCAGTTCACAGGTAATGTCAAGAAAGTTTGACTATATTATCCTTTTTTAGAGTTCCGTACTTCAAAAAAAGCGGACCCTCGCACTTACCTAATAAGTAGCTACTGTAACACATTTTTAAATAGTTAACAAAAGTTTATATGAAAAGAAATATTTGAGAATAGTGCCAAATGAAACTTAATTATTTATTAAAGTAAACTATAAGCACATATAAAATATTTTTGCAATAGTAATAACATATACATAGTATTAAATTAGAAAAAAAAAACGATTTTCTGTTGTTTTACTTATTTTTCAGAAAAATATCAAAAATTCTTAAAAAAAAACATTAGGTTGTTATATATTAGGTATTGTATCTGGTATATAAATTGTGTTTTGCATGCATCAGTATTTTTTATCATGGTCATTAATGTTTTATGTCATTATACAACTACAAAAATTAAATATTGTATATGATTAGTATGTTAATTGTAATATGTTTAGATTAAAACTAGAATCATTTATTATTATTCTAGATATATAACGATTAATAAATACATAATATACATATATACATACATAAATATTAAATACATACATAAATACACAATTTATATAATAAATATAAATACATTAATGATACATAAATATTTGACGAAGTATTACGACATTTTAATGTATTAATTTTAGATTGAGGCCTACCTTGTAAATTCCAATATAATAATAGAATATTTATTAATGCAACACAAGAAGCACTTGTAGTAAAAGCAAACCAATTAAATGAATTGAAAGCCACAGATCTCAAAATACACTATCGAACAAACAGATAAATATTATTGATTAGTACACTCATACAATTTGAAATAATTAAATAAGTCTTTCATGCGTTGAAATAAATATTGTCTATCTAATCTGCAGCACTTGAAAAGTGAACAAAGTTTATCATAATAAGTGACAATTAACAACCAGTTTTACGAAAGTATTAAATTAAAAGCGCCTTTTGCAACAGTATTATTTATAGTATTAAAATGTGTATTTGCTCCGCTAATTTTATTCTATAAAATTCCATTTGTTAAAGTATAACACGATAGTCAAGTAAAAATAAATGATGTGACCGCAAATTATTAAAAAAATATTAACTCGTAGAAATATACATAAACAGTGAAATTGGCGACATCAACATGCTACCGATCTTGATGCAATATAAAAATGGAGTCAGTCTTATGGAAACAAAACTAAATACATCAGAAGTGATTGTAACAGTGTGTGTGTATATGTTGTGTCTTTCGATGAAACAATATATTCTAGCTTTAACAGTAAAACAATCTTTTCTACCCACCAAAACATGCTAACAAATTTTCTATTATTACCAATTCTTGACTATACTCTCGGATTTATTAAAATTTTATATGCATGTATTGTATATGTAAGGTTTTTTTTAGTTTTTCCAAATGCACCAAAATGACGCCGGATAAAGGATATATTGAGACGCATCTATCAATGTATTGATTTCCTTAAATTTTTCTTTTAAGGATTCCTTAGGGCTTAAGTTATAGATTGAGCAAATAGCTTGCTTCTGCAAGACAAAAATTGAATGAATAGCGCCTCCATTACCCCTAACTATAATGCCATAGGATATAATACTATGTAAGTAGCTAAAGTAAACAAGGCGAGTCGTTTCTACATCAGTTAGTAATCTAATTTTTTTTATCGCAAAGGCTGCTGAGCTAAGTTCCTTTGTCAATCCATCAATATTAGGTCGCCACTGTAAGGGTCTCCGTAGAATCAATAGGATCTGCGGCTTCACCATTCAAGAGTACATTAGCTTTCACAAATTTCGTGTTGGGTGTTCGTAAAATTATACATTTGGTATTTACTATTCAATAGTAAGTTATACCAATACCAATATATTATTGGGATACCCTATACCAATGTATTATTGGGAGGGCACTGTTTACTAGTTTAATAGTTATTGTTGCCTTTTCATTTTAAAAATTAATGTAATACCATCAGCAAACCATACTATCTCATAGCTCCTTCCAACTAAATATGGTAAATGATTTATATATATTAAAAAGAGGAAAGGACTAAGACTAGACTCCAGTGAGACAACTGATTACTGTCATTCACATCGACTGAATTCTGAACCCTGTTAGCTAAATAAGATTAAATCCTATGCCATGATGGTTCAGCTTCATGACCAATGTAGATTACTGGATAACGCAATCAAATGCCTTGGACAGGCCACAGAACATGCCAAGAACTTCCACACGGAGATTTGTACATACTTACAACTAAGACACGTTCAAGCTCAACAATCTATTTCAATAGTGTGCCCAACTTAGGAGCTCATAATATTCTTACATTCTATAAATACCTATGTAAGATTTTTAATTATGATTAAAGAGACGCTACGAATTCCTATTTCTCTGTTAAGCATACTAGCTACTTGGTCATTATTGAAATTAAAAATAGCTTTAGAGCTTGGAAGGCAGTGCTCAGTAACACAAAGTACGTGAACACTATTACTATTCTAGAATGACTCTTTCTTTTTATTTCCTAGTACTTACTTTACTAAGCATACCTTGTATGTTTTGATGAACCAGGTTTGTATCACTATCATAACAAATTGTATTTATTTTTACATTATTACTTTGGATTCTAATTATTACATGATATATTGCCAGAGATGGCCTCTTTTGTCTTGCTATTTAATTTAAGTTAATTGGAACAGACTCTAAACAACAAGTAAAATTATACTACTCAAGAGATTAAATTAAATTAAATTTATTATTATTTAATGTCAGATAATTACTATTTATTAATCTATATTACTTAAATTATGCTGAATATAATTTTCCTAAAGCAACTTTTTTATGTAAGGAAATACACATTTTTTTATGTCAGTGTCAGTCAATTATTTTATTATACATTAATTTGGAGTGATACTCTGGCAACAATTTCTTATTTACATTTCTTATGATTTAAAATGTTACACTTATCCGCAGATGCTTATCTACGACAATCTAATAATACAACAGTAGGAAAGATTTCCCACTATGCCACAATGTCCATACATTAGGTATTTGTTTTTTAAATAATAAATTAAACAAAATTGTGTTGTTTAACGAACTATTTTAATGAATACAATTATAAAATAAATAAATATATAATTATCTGTATTATATTTTATTTGTATATTTATTTTACATAATATAGGTATAACATTTTATTTTCATATTTATAAAATTAAATAAAATTTAGTAAATATAAAAAAAATCGGTTACGTTGTAAAATATATGCAGGAAAATTAAACTAATAAATAAACTAAACAATGCAGTACATTTGTCCATATATATGACATGTGTCGCCAAAGAGCAAAATGAGGTAGTATCATTGTACCTGAATAAGAAAAGTTTACAAAATTCTAGAATATTCTTAGGTACATCTCACTTTACAAGATGTTCAAACATATATACACAACAAACATTGTAAATATTCAAATATAGATTATCATCATAAAGATATAAATCGTTGTAAAGATTCCAAGCTTATATATTTACAACAATAACTTCTTTCAGTGTATTTATAATTCAATATATTAAAATAAACGTCAATAAATTAAAAAAAAATATGCTATCACAATGATTAGGTGAATATAAAAACTACATTTTCCATGTCACATTTTTCTGTAGTATACAATAATATTAATAAATCTATTATATAATACAAATATGTTAATAATAAATCACTAGGAAATGCATTATTAGGATACTTGTAACAAATATATATTTAATAATAATAGTATTCGATGTGTTTATGTATTAATAATTATAATTATTCATTCATTGAAATGCCGCTGTCAACGCTTGGTCCAGGTCTTTGATAATATCCTCAGTGTCTTCGAGGCCTACTGACAGTCTGATGAGTGAATCGGTGATACCTAATTTTTTTCTCTGCTCAGTTGGCACAGATGCGTGTGTCATGAGTGATCTGAAAAGCATTAATAATATTTGAACAAATTGAGAACAATATCATGATTATTGTTTAATTTAAGTTTCACGTATCCCGTTAGTTAAGGGAGTTAGACGGACAGGACCTAGTGTAGAGACACTTCTTCACGTGCCAAACATATTAGAGTCATTGCGTGTTAGGTGGTACAATTCAACGTACGTACTAAGTAGTACCGGTTTAAATCTAAATTAAAGAAATAAGATTATTTAAATATAAAAATGTTTACGAATGTTGATATTCACCATTTGCCATTACAGTAATAATATAAAGCTGAACAAAGTTCGAATTAAAAAAAAAATTCTATTGAATAGTTCATTTATAGAGGAAGGCTATTTAACATCACGCTATGACTAATAATAGTAAGCAGCAATAGACAATGTTGTGAAAACGGGAAAATTTATATGTTTTAGAGCTTTCCTTGCGTGCGCCGAGTAAAGGATGAAAAAATAATCATCTATTACAAAATTGTTCCTTCTAAAAAAAGTCCGCGACAACATGAAATTAATCCTTATGCAAATGAATAAGTTATTTACCACAGACGCTTAGTTTTGAACAAAATCGAGGGTACATTTGTCTTAGTACATAGTGTTATACTAAGAAATACGTTAATCAAATTCCACCCCAGAGTTTAAAACGTTAACTAAGTTGTTATACATAGAAGGTTATTCGAAACCATATAAATAACTATTAGATCAATATCACTAAATACTTACGGCAGTTCCGCTAAACTCTCGTATCCCCCCAAACTCTCAGCGAGCGCGAATATTTTGAGAGCTGTAAAGAACTTTTTAGATTCTTTCAAACCCCCAGCATGTTTAAAACTGAACACACCAGAATGTCCAGTCATTTGTTTTACTGCTACATCGTGTTGAGGATGAGTTGGTAGACCTAAAATTAATATCAAAAACTTTTATATACATAAACATAGCTGCTATTAACTTAATTAGTAAAATAGTAATTAGTACTATCGGCCGAAATTATTATTTATGAAAACCTAAAAAAATAATTGTGCACCTATAAAAATGTATAATAGCTTTTCATTAACATTGCCCAAACAAAAATAGAAAAAGAAATGCTTATGTACATGTTTTTGTAGTTGTACCCCCGTAAAAAAAATACCGCCGATTGATCTAGAATTGCTATAGTAATTGCGTATGATTAAATTGAATAAGGAATATCGGAATTCGTAAATATTTTTGCGACAACAAATCAATACAACTTTTAAATAAATTTTAAATTATTACCACTACACAATGGGTAATACTAATATCATTAAAAATATTTAATGTCAAGAAAATGGAAGTGCGATTTGCCTGAATACATTAAATGTAAACATCAAGACAGCAAATGTTGCATGCATATATGCATGCAACATTTTCCTTAATATATAATATCGGTATACGAGTTAATATAGATTTTGCAGATCGCATGCAAGTATTAAAAGTTGGTAGCTTGGTACTCATGTACATTTAATTACACAAAAAGGAAGGACCGTGCGATGATTGATGGTTCGCATTATCGCCTAATTGGCAAAAACTATATACAACAACTTTGCGAGAACAACTTATCAGAAGCACGCAGAAATCATATTATTATTATTCACACGTTTGCGTAATCTTATGAAATATTACGTATACTTAGATTTAAATACGAAAATTCCAATCTCCATATATGTGCATAAACAGTTTTTTATACCTATTTATGTGCGTAAATCTATTTTCCCACAAAATAAGGATAAATTAATATTAAAATAATATACGTTATAAATACCTGGATGCATGACTTCTACAATTTTCGGATGTTCTTGAAGCCATTTAGCAACGACAAGGGCAGACTTCTTATGTTGTTCCATCCTTAAAGCTAATGTCTTTAAGCTTCTATTCACTAGATAGCAGTCTATCGGAGACGGTACCGCACCTAAGGCTAAAAAATAAAATAAATTTTATAAATAAAAAAATTCCCAGAAAGTGTACTTTGATGTTGTAAATCTTTCTTGATAGAACAACACTTATAAGCGTTTTATAGGCATTCGGATTGACTTAACAACGTCTTCCAAAACCCAATAGTTCGAAGGTTAGTATCACTTAGACTTAATCCCTTTCTATCTATCTCCCTTCAATATAAAGAATAGAATATTAATTATCTTTGATCTCTCATCGATTTTGTGTGACGATAAAGTAAAATATCTATAAAATATTTAGGCTTTTATAAGCGTATATAAACATATCTACTAAAGCCTTATTATTATTAATAAGTATTTAGTAGATATGTTTATATAGAAAAAAATTAAAGAATAGGACAAGTAATGTTTTTAGGGTTCCGTACAAAAGAAAAAAATGGAGCTCTTATAGGATCGATAGCTCTTATAGTCCGTCTGTCGGTCTGTCTGTCTGTCTATGCAAGTATGTATGTCTGTCTGTTTGTCTGTCAAGACCATTTTATCCAAATCACGTGGATGAATGAAGCTGAAATTGATATCAAATATCCAAGTCGATGACCTCTTGAGGACAGAATAAAAATCAAACTCCTTATGCTTAATTTTATGCATTTTGCATGAAAATCGTCGCGTGATTAATACCTACAGTGTATTTCCCGTCATCCTAGAGTTTATGAAATTTGGCAATAAGTTAGAGTTTATAGTAAAACCAAAGGAAAAAATCAAAAAAATTAAATTAATAGATATATTATCCCAGAATAAAACCATTACAAACTTATACTGTTGTTCATTTCATACAAATTAGTGCATACGACCGCAAACTTAAGTTTGTCGACTCTTATTAGTAGTATTTCATTGACCTAGACGTAGAAATTACAGTATATCTATAAAGGATAAAATTTCTCAAATTTAATAACTACAAGTTTAATGCAGAAATAAACCATTACAAACTTACATTTGAAGTTAATTTTATACAAAATGCTATGTGGATACGAATGCAGATTTAAGTTTGTCAATTTCTATAGGTAGTCTTTTCCTCAGCGGAATACCTAATTACAATCTTGAAATAGGCACGGAACCCTCGGTGCGCGAGGGACTCGCACTTGACCGATATTTTAATTTTTATCATAATATATTAATCATAACTGACTTTAGTATAAAATAATTATTATTGCACGATTTTTAAGAATTTACGAAACCTTTGACCTATGTCAATCATTTTACCAGATTTTTGAGCTCGAGTAAATTAAGTAATAAATCTACTTAGGTATATTCATGGAAAAGAAACCGGACCCAAATATAGGAATAAAGATTTTTTTTATTAGCATAGATAACACAATAATCTTTTTACATGGTGTATTAAGTGGTTTTTTTTGTCTAATAACTAAAATCCACTCATCCCGAGTGGGAATCGAACCCACAGGCGTTGCGTTTACAGTCAGACGCTGCGCCGACGACAGTTCTTAGTTTTTAAATAAATACAATAATCGAATTACTAGAACACATGATTAGTTATTATAATTTTCCTCTAACAACACTCAAGTAATAATTCCGTACTGAGCACTCGTCATGATATCGTCACAAGAACAAAGTTTTTCCTATGCAACACATGTATCGTCATCGCTGAAATAGCGTTCACCGTGACGTGACAGTTTCTAGGCTTACGCAACAATACACCATTTAGTACTCATACGTTATAATAATTTTTTTTAAAAAGTCATGCTGCTAAAAGAGTATCTGATTATATCGTCATTAGCGAGTTCACTGTTTTTTTATTTTTTATTTTTAGTTTAACTTCTTGGCTAGGAACATGATACAATGACTTGCATTTTTAGTAGACTAATATCTTAAAACTGTAACGGAAACGTATATAAATATTTAATTTCGAAATTAACGGACTTTTAAGTTTGTCTTTTCATGTACATGTATTCATGAATACGTGTCTGAATAGTGTATGCATATTAAAGTTAATATAAAGAGAGTATCGAAGAAACTTTATATCATTAGAAAAACATACAAAAAAAACTTGTATGTTTTCCGTGGTAAACCAAAAGTTTCAAATTTCTAATAGGGTGACGCAACTCAATATTCTTCATACGGTCAATTGGTATTTAGTGCGGTCCCAAAACATGTGATCAAATGTCATATTCATTAAGAACAGTGCCGTCTCTTGCTAACATCGTGGATCAAGAAATATATAGGTACCTAAGCGTTATACATATATATACTCAGATTACGAATTGTTACAATTTTAAAAATGCAGTTTCTTTTGTGGCGATATTAACATTTTTTTACGACGACATTTTTTCACGGTTAGTAAAAATCTAATAGTCGTACGACAATATTATGTAAATTACAATCTAACACATTATATTCTTTTGTGTTATATTTTCAAGTTTTTAATAGGAACAAAATGACACATGTTTGTAAGTAAATGAATTTTGTAAGTTGATATGTTGAACAAAATTTACATCATCGAACGTTGTTACATAAAAGAAAATTATTACAGAGGATCGAAGCATATCAGTGAAGGTCATTGTTTCAAAATAGGTATAAACCATTTACAAGTACAAGTTTCATTTGAATTTTTAATTTTATTAGAATTTACATTAACTACGACGAAGCGTTGGCCTCTCAACTTTTATGTAAGCATTAGTGTATATTTACTTATAATTAATTACTTTTGTTGTGGCTAATACAAATAGGAAAGGAAAGTAGAACTGGTGCGGATTGAAATTTTACAAGCAAGCAATGTACGAATGTATAAACGGTTATGGCATCGATGTTGTTATCTTTAAATAGTCATTATAAGTCTCTTCCATGTTCCACTTAAATTGCTCAAGTAGACCAATTAAAAAAAAATCTTTTTCTAACGAACCCAGAAATTACCTATGTTCTGAATTTTTTTTCTCTGACTGTATAAAGAAAAATAACAAATACATATGTCCAAAATTTCTGGACTCGAAACGAAAATATAGTCCTTCATATCAAACGAAATAAAGACGTTATTACAATTATACAAACCGACTCTTCAGTTTTATAACACGAGTATATAATATATAAATATGTATCAATAAAAACTTACCATTTTGTAAAAATCTTAGCCGTTGTTCAACAGCACTGTCGTTCAATATAGCAGCTCCCATTATGACATCTGAATGGCCATTCATATATTTAGTTAGAGAATACATAACTATATCAGCTCCAAAGTCAAGGGGTCTTTGTAAATAGCTTGTGACAAAAGTATTGTCCACCACAACTAAAATATCTTTGTTGTGACTTTTAGCTATTTTGGAAATTGCCGCTATATCTAACACTTTTAGAAGGGGGTTTGTGGGTGTTTCTATCCAGATCATCTAAAACAAAAGATTGTGTTTTATAATTTACGTTCGTCAGTCACAATTTGTTTTATACGTACGTAAGAAACGAAAAAAAATACCAAAATCTTTAGATTTTATTTTATATACGATTAATGATTTCATTAGAATCAAGGACGCATGTTGTAATATAGTGACAGTTCCTGTCTGGTTAACCATATATAGTTAATTTCTTAAAAATAAATTTACTTTATGATCAAGGAATAACTATAGTTAGTTTTTTAGTAGTTACTTTCGTTTTGGTGCGACGATCACGTATATATTTAAAATAATCGATTTTCAAATGTAAATATTTAAATATCGATAACCTAAACTATTTAACACCTTAAAAAATACAGATGAAATTCGCACGAAAGACGCACAACTATGGTAGTTGCGGATTCGTATACCGCTAAATTCTGATATTTTTCGCATATCATATTGATCTTTACATATATGAAAAAGGATGCTTAATATGTTAATACAGATTGTTGAAATTTTATAATTATTATGATACTTTCTATCTATTAGATACGTCCTAACTGGACGCTATTATTGATTGATTACTTATTATTGATTACTGTCGCTATTCTTGATTCTAGTCTTAATTAGATTAATTTAATATTATTATCGTATACAAATTAATTTTAAGATTTATTATCTATTTTCCTATCATTTTAGCTATTGTAAAATATAGTCTTATCATTTTACAAAACATATTTATAAAACAACGCTCTTACGATAAAGTTTGTTATGCTTAAATGGATTACTTAATGAAGATAAGAAAAATAAACTTTTTTGTAACATATATTGCGGTGGTACAATATCGTAAAAATTACCAATACCTACGATTTTATTTATTTCAAAAATTATTCATAAGCGGCAGAAAAATTATTATCACATAATATGTATTTGTATTTTTATTATTTATATCGACTTATATATTTATATTTATTATTAACTTTCGACTCCGCCACCTAGGTAACTCCGACCGCAGGTGCAGTGGGTTACATACACAGTAAATATATATAAATGGACTGCCTAACACTAAAAATATTTATCAATGCGAACCAGTTCCATTAATTCCCGAGATTAGCGCGTTCGACCAAATAAACGGTTTAGCGTTACGATATAAAGTATAGAGAACAGATTTAATCATTACATATGACGCAAATAGTTTAGTATGTAAATAGAGAAAGTTTCAATAACGATTGCACTCTCTAGTATTAATGTTTCACAATTATTGCTCATCCACTGATAATATTGAAAGTTTTGCCTACTTACGTTACGAAAATAGAACAGGATAAAACTTTTGTTGATATCCTCATGTTAAAGCATTGTCATGCAAAAACGTTGATGGATAATAATATTATGTTAATACATATATTTTTGTCTCGGTTGACTCACCTTTGTATTTTTTTGTATAGCTGCATTGAGCAATTCGGGCTTAGTGAAGTCCACAAATGTTGCTTCTATACCAAACCTTTCCGCTATTTGTCTGGAACAATACGTTTGTATTGCAATTGTGTTTAATTTAAAAAAAAAAATTATTGGTGCTGGCGTGTTGCAGTAGGTAAGTGATTCAGTGCATTTGTATATTAAAGTTTGATTGCATAGCAACAACTAATTATTATACGGGATTATATTTTACAGACATATATTTTTCTGGCATGATCAGATAAAATGCGCCGTTAAGCTACGACATCAACTGTTTTGATGATTTTGTAAGTGACACAAGGAGAAAATGTTACCTACTAGATTCTCTCTGTGTGTTTTATTAAAGAAAGATTTCAATAAATGCATTTCGTTTGATTTTTCACATTTTTCACATAATGCCATAGTAGACATAAGAATATTTTAAGATACATCCCATCCCAATAGATCTAATTTTTTGAGATATTTTGTACGAGTAAATATATTTATAATTTTAATTTTAAAGATATCTGAATATTGTAACATTACAATTAGCAGTTACTTTTTAACTTTTTTAAAACTATGTATATTATAAATTATGGCAACATGTATGTACACAATGTATAATTACTAGATTATATAAATAGATAAATTACCAATTTTTATAATAATCTTAATATTTAAAAAAATATGATTATATTTGCAGTAGTATAGTATATTTATATGTTAGTAGTAGTTACATAGTGTAGTATTAGTTGTACCAGTAAAATAAAATAATTCTAATTTAAAATAAAATACACATATCATTATAAAATATAACAAAAGACATATTCAATGTTCTAGAATATTAAATAGTTAAGAGTTTTCACAATTTTTTTTTTCATGAGAATTACAAAACCACTCACCTAAATAATCTATTAGTTCCACCATACACATCATCACAGGATATAATTTGATCACCATGGCTAAGAAGAGACATTATGGTAGTTGTTGCACCCAGGCCTGAGGCAAATGCAAGACCATATTTACCCCCATCTAAAGCAGCTAGACACTCTTCAAGTGTGTTTCTTGTTGGGTTACCAGATCGACCATATTCAAATTGCTAAAAATTCAAATTATCATTATAATACTAATAGCAGAGCACATGTATTATATTGAAAAAGTTGTGGTTATTCACTATGCATTTCTTTGATATGTAAATCAAGTGATATTAATTTACACAATGGTTTACAAGTAATTATATTCTAACATATTACAATATTATAACGCATATTTAAATACCCCATTTATAACTATTATTCATTTAAACTACATAAAAGTGAAAGCATTTAATACATTGGAATAAAATAAAAAAAAATTAAAAGTAATCTCACTTTTGGTTCTGCAGGAGCTGGTTGCTTGAATGTCGTTGCTGTAACAATAGGCACCACTACAGCTTTGGAATCCCATTGATCTGGGTCTTGACCTGCATGGATTGCTGCGGTGGCGTATCCCGGCTTTTGTTTTAAAAATCCTTGGTCACCCATCTTTATCCCTTAATAAAAAAAGTCATGAATATTTGTTCAGTTTGTTTTAAATCCTTGTAAATATGTTATAAATAATTTAAAAATAACAGTTACAGTTTGATACGCATTACACATAGCAAAAAAAACAAGTCGTTTTTAAAAAATTTGATTGTTTTAAAAATTATTGGAAGTTAAATGGAAATAAATTATAGTAAACTTGATTAGATATTCTAATTAAGTTCACTATAATTTGTTGATTAAATTCTCTAATAGCAAAGCTTTATTATACCAAAAAATTTAATTTATAATTGTTTATTAACTCACAATAAAATTAACAAAGAATAATTCCATACAATAAATACTTACTTTTTGAATTGAAACGCAGTAGATAAAAGTTTAAGTAATATTATATCTATAGATTTCCGGAAAACCGGCAAACTAACCTTAGTTATTCGCAATCACGTACAAACCACAAAGTTAACGTCTTAACGACTGTCAAAAGGAAACTGACTGAATCTGAAATTTCAAACGATTTTAAAGCACGTTCAACATTGGTTGTTAAGTCATTATATAAATTAATAGATACAAGTGATGCCAGTTAATTAATTTTTCATTAAGATTTTTTAAATTATAGTGTTAAACTAAGCAATTTAATAATTAATATACTTTTTAATATCTACATCAATTATTATGTGATTTAAAATGAAAGTCGAGGCCAAGATGTTATTCAATATAATCTGCTTTTTAAGAAAAAAGATAAAAATTAAGACTTTTAGAAAATAAAAACATAAAAGCTTATAAAATAGAAAACTGTAAGAAAAATATCAAAAAATGTAAAATGACAGAGAAAAATACAAATTGTTGTTTAATTAGATTAGATTAATTTAAATAGACAGTATTATTTGTCAAATTGACAAATGACAGCTATTAATGTGATACTGTCTATTTATTATTTACCCGCCAAAAAATTTGTAACTCAGCTAGAGAGTAACTTTTAGATATTGTGATTATTAAGTGATTGATTATAAGTGATTAAAACTGAAAGCTAAGCTTACAAGCAAAACACACAAATTGGTCTACCTTTTATTGATTATTGGTTAGATGTAGTTTAACTTTAAAAGAGAACAACATTTATGTATATGTAAAATCGTAATCTTAAGCCTAATAACCATTTGAAAAATTTCTAAATATTTGTTGCACCTATATAAACATGAAAATTGACAGTAAACCATTACGCTACGCGCATGCTGAAGGTCATACAGATGTATGCTATACAGAGGATGGAAGGTATATACGTTAAGCTTTGACCAATATAATTTTTTAAATATTTCTTTTTCAATGGGAGTACCTTGTCAAAAAATCATGATATTATACACTACACTCTTTCAATTTCAGGCACATCATAACGTGTGGTCATGATGGTGATGTAAGATTTTGGTTGGATATTGAAGATGACGATCCTAATTCCCACTGCGTCGGAGAAAGTGCACTCGCTGTTTGCTTCAAAGATAATAGGTTATATGTAGCTACTGACAATCATGCAATACAGGCATATACATTCCCCGCATTTGATAAAGATGGTATCATATCACGGTTTACAGCACCAGTGACTCAGATTATGTCTAGGCCTAAGATTGATGTGAGTATTATGATAAAATATTTAAAAGCATCTAGTTTTTGTGTATAGTTTGCTTAAAAGTGGAACTTGAACTGGTAAGTAATTATTTCAAATCTAAAGATATAATATATGTACTGAAATATTTTTAATATTCTATACTGGAGAGACACCTTTGCCCTACAATGAGACAGGATAGTATAATAATAATAATTTCTATGTAGGCTTTGGGGTGTACTTCAGAAAATATGGAAGCTAAAATATGTAGTTTAGAAGGAGGGGCCCCATTGTTTGTGATGTCCGAACATAAAGGACCTGTTCTAAGTATTGCAATTTGCCCGCTCATGAAATATGCAAGTACTGCCTCTGGTGATGGATTAATGAGGATATGGGATATAGACACACAAAAAGTAGTTAAAGAAATATCTTGCGTCCCTAAAATTAATACATTTTACTCAGCCAAAGTTTTGTGTAAGTTAATTTATATGTTCTTGTAATGATCATTTGTTTTGCTAATTAGTATATTCTTGATTATTTCTATATGTAATTTTAGGTAGGATGGATTTTGAGCCAACAGAAGGTAAATATCTTGCTTATCCAAACAACAGAGAAATTGTTATATTAGAATGTGAAAATTGGGCTCAAAGAATGACATTTACACATAGTTCAGTAAGTATAAAATGAGTGTAATACAAACAACTAAACTTTAACAACAAACTTAAATAGAATAATTGAAAAAAAGTAAAAGGTAATCTTGTATCTTGACTTTTCTTCTACATAATCATTTCAGATTAAATGTGCCATATCTCAGTGCATATTCTCACCATGTGGTCAGTACCTAGCTGGCAGCACTGTAGTTGGTCAAATAGCTGTATGGGAAGTAGGTACTGGATCATGCATAGGTATTGTTGATCATCCCACCTCACACAATGTGTCCGCTATGGTGTGGCATCCTAAAGGTCAGGCTGACTTTTATTTTCCATAACTATGATCAATTTATGTGAGATATTTTAAATTTGTGTTTATATAGTGAAGAATCACAAAGAAAGAAACTCCAAGACCTCTAAAAAAAGTTCCTTGATTTTTTCTGATACATAATATTTTTTATTACTACATATTATGAATTGTGAAATAAATTTCAATTAAAAAATTTGTCAAAATAATTGCTGTGCTAGAGACTTTTTTTATTTGTTTTAATGTTTGATTAGAAAATATTATATTACTTATTTATTAATATTAATTGATTTCAGATAATGGTGTTTTAGCATACTGTGATGTCGCTGGTCAATTAGGCATGTTACTCAATTGTTATGGAAAAGATAGTTCCGAAGTTGTTGAAGCTGAAACTGATGATATAGAAATGGTTGATAGAGATGGTAAGACATTGTTTACAAAAGTCCTTTTTTTTAAGAAAAATAGTATATAATAGTAACCTTGATTAAAATATTTTTTGAAATTAAATGAGTTTTGTTGTTATGTTACAGATAATGATGAAATATTAGATAATCTTATAGAGAACTATGAAAGTGATGACGAAAATGCTATCTCCTTGGCTAAAATAAAGAATGAGACACTTGGACTTGGTTTAGTTGATAGGGAAGATTCCAGACCTGAATCGCGAGCAGCTCCTGTTTCCACAAATGTGCCTCCACAGCCTCCTTTCCAGCCGTCATCTACACCTATTCATTTAGAGCACAGGTTAGTCATTTTCACATTCATATTTCATTCTTATTAGGTATGCCTTTCAGCCTTTTATAAGAGCAAATTTTTAACCTCTCTACACTATATGCTATCTCTAGCTATAAGTAAAATTCAGAATATAAAATAAAAAAAACGTAATATACACTAAAGCACATCCTTTTAGTTACTAAATTATATTATTACTAATGCAACTTAAGTATAGCTTATTTATTTTGAAACATAATACTACTTTTTCAAGGTACATGTGTTGGAATGATGTTGGTATAGTGCGATGTCATACAGCAGCTAATGGGGAATCTTCCATAGATGTAGAGTTTCATGATTCAAATCTCCATCATGCTATACATTTGAACAACTATCTCAATCATACAATGGCAAGCTTGTCGTCCACTGTATTGGCATTAGCTTGTGAAACACCAAGGTGATTATTTAGTGTAATATTATTAAATTAAAGATGATACCTAGCAGTAGAATTAATTTTTTTGTTTTTAAAAAAGGAAATTAGAAAATTTTAAATGTTTGGCAATTTGTTTAAATAAAATGTGATGAAAAGTAGAATTGCATAATGTATATTGGTCTGTCTGCTTACTGCAAAACATTTTCTTGGTTTAAGAAAAGATGTAAATAATGAATAATTATTTTTTCCAGTAAATTAGTATGCATATCATTAGTAGGCAGTAGCAAAGAATGGAGCATCGCCATGACGGATACTGAGGAAATATTATGTGTAGTGGCCACTAGTGGTCTCGTGGCTTGCGCTACTAATGCCCGGATACTGAGGCTATTTACACCTATGGGAACTCAGAGACAGGTATTTATAAAATATGATTTATAGTTAAATAAAATAAATTATGGTTAAAATATATCATAATAAGATTTTTATTAAATTATGAAGACCATGTGTACTGTAAATGCGATGGCTTGTGGCTTTGATTCCCACACGAGGAGTATGGATTATTGTCATTTCTTTACGCTAGTAACAAGGTATGCGTGTAACTTTCCCTGAACCTACAGTTCCTTCTGCCTGCTCTGATATGTGTGGAATATAGCCCGAGGCTAAAAAAAAATATTTAATAATTTTGTAAAACATATTTAATAAGATTATTATTCAGTATAATTGTTAAATAACTGGCTAGAGAAAAATTCATTGCTTAATTTTTGTAATTACTTGCATTACATTTATTTATTTTTACATTTATTTTTACTAGACATGTACCGACTAGTTGCCGACTATCCAGCCACTATTGTAGTCGGCGACTAGTTGGCGAATAGTCGACCAAGAGCGCCCGACTATCCTGCTTCATACTTTGTATGTCTCAAAAAATATATTAACATACACAGTTTGAAATAAAAAAAACAGCAACTTTTCCATTAAAAATTAGTTTCTAAAATGACTTGAAAAGAAAATATCGATCGATTTTTGCTCTCATCATCACTCATAGAATTTTTCAATTATTACATCTGGCCAAGGTCATAGTCGGCACATCTCTATTTTTTACCTTTTTCATTTACTTATTTGTAAATCTAGAGCTGGGTTATTTCACTCTCGACCTCTCCAGGGGGGAGAGGCAAACGGTTCCAGGGCGTAGCCCTTTGCCCGTTAGGTTCTACCTCCGCCCATTAATATTGGCGTGTCCTTGTGTTGGGCTTAAGCCCAGGCAATGTGTCCTTTCGAGGGACAGGGTTTTTGTGGGGAGTTCACTGGGAGACCCGTGTGCTACTTAGGGCGGTCAGCCCAGCCAAGTGTGGCTCCTGGTTGCCCAGGAGAGGCCCAGCTTAGGCGACCAGCGACCGTAGTAGCAGCTCAGGGATCGGGAGAGGAAAGAGGGAGGAGATCCTTGGGGAACCTGTGCGCGTCTGGCGGACGGGAATGCTATGGTGCGATGTTCCGGATGTGTAAGTGGTCCGAAACGTCAGCACGTTGGAAGGTGCGGGCAGCCAAATGGGAAATGTGGTCCTCTAGGCTCTCAATACAGAGGTCGCGCTGTATAGTGGCGTTCCTCACGTATCGAGGGGCCTGAGTGGCTCTTCGGAGGGCCACATTTTGCGTCACCTGTGTCACAACGTTGCGAAGGTTTTGGCTAGTCAGGGAGTACCATGCTGGGGCTGCGTACGAAAGGTGTGGCCTCACATACGTCTTGTACAGCCCCAGCTTAGTGCGGAGAGGAAGTCGGGATCGGAGGAGAGAACGCAGTAATGCCAGCGCAGCTCTCGCCGCGTTCCTGGCCTTGGATACCTGGGCACCCATCGAGAGTCGCCTATCGATGACGACACCCAGGTAGGTAGGCGATAACGTGCTACCCTGTGGGACCGCTGCTGCGATGGGGTGGGAAGGAGACAGGGCGTTATCCACTTTAACTCGGAAGGTCCTGCCGCGGAGGAATTCGGCCAGGATCCTTACGATGTGGAACGAAGTGCCCACCTTTTTATTTTTTTTTGACGCTGGGAGAAAATGACATTACGCATACCCTCCCCGCCGGGGGGCGGGAGAGGGGGTATGTGGGACTCCCCGGTACAGACGTTCCCGGTATACCCACTAAAAATACCCAGCGACACTCCAACCTCACCTAAGTGGAGAGGGCCTTTTTTTTTTTTTTTTTTTTTTTTTTGACGCTGGGAAAAAATGACATTACGCATACCCTCCCCGCCGGGGGCGGGAGAGGGGTATGTGGGACTCCCCGGTAAAGTCGTTCCCGGTATACCCACTAAAAATACCCAGCGACACTCCGACCTCACCTAAGTGGAGAGGGCCTGGGAGTCCATAGCGTCCAGGCCCTCGCCGGTGACTGCCCGCCCTACGGCAGGCCCTTCACACCCCTCCCACGTGGGAAGGGGTCTTTACAATGGCCGGAGTGCACGGCCATTGTGGTCCGACGAGTGGGGTGATCCTTGAGGTGACGGAGTGCCCACCTGGGTTAACTTGTACAGCAACCCAGTGTGCCACACCCTGTAAAACGCCCTGGACACGTCCAGGAAGACCGCCACTGGTTTCTCCTTCCTGTTCAGTGAGACTGCAACGAAGTGTAGAACTCGAGCCAACTGAAGGGTGGTCGAGTGTCCACTGCGGAATCCAAACAGCTCGGGGCGCGGTTGGAAATGCGCATGTATAAGAAGTAACAGTAGCTTCTCGAACAGTTTGGATGAGGCGTTCAGCAGGGTGATGGGGCGATACCCGTCAGCCTGGGGGAAATAGCCCAACCGCAGGATGGCGTTGAAGAGCCTGGTAAGTGATGCAATGGTTTTCGTGGGTAGATGGTGGAGCGCCAGATTGGGCACGCCGTCTATCCCCGGACCTTTACGAGGCTTTAGAGATGCGATTGCCTTCTTCACGCTCGACGGGGAGAAGAAAAGAAGGGGAGGAATCGGGTTGGGTGGGTTGCCGAGAAAGTTGATGACCGCTGTCTCCAGCCGCATGTGGAACCCCGGTCGCAGGCTGGGGTTAGGCGCAATCTGACTCTCAAGGTAGTCTGCCAGTATGTCGGCCCTACCTTGGGGATCATAGCGCAGCGTGCCATCTGGATGGTATAGGGGTCTGATGGGAGGAGGCTTCTTGTTAATCTGCCGACACAGATTAGACAGCAAGACGGAGTCCTCGCTGGCGGCCTGAATCCTCGCATCCCAGTTTCCTGCGGAGGCCGACGCGAGCGTTACGCGGATTCGCTCCACCAAGTCGTTGAGTTTCGCCTTGGTGGCTGGCTCGCGGGTCCTTTGCCACTCAATGCGCGTCTTCCTCTTCCGCGCAATGAGTTTGGCAATGTGCCGAGGAGTTGGGGGAAGTCGGTTTGGGCTGGCTGGTGCGGTGGCTTCACTGAGGGCGGTCTGAATCGTCGCCGTGATCGACGCTTCGAGTCTGTCGACACTAGGCGGATCAACCAGCGGTTCCTCATGTGGTGGCGTCAGCTGTGCGACGAGAGCTTCAAACCGAGGCCAGCAGATCAATCCCCTACGAGGGGGACGCGCTGCGATTGCTGGCGTTCCCGTACGGCAAGAGGACGGGGAGGTGGTCAGACTCATAGGCATCAGGTAGGGATTCCGGCTGTTCGAGGGACACCGAGCTAGCATCGACCCCTTTGTGCACGATCAGGTCGATCGTGGTCCCGAGGAAGTTGCTATTATGAGAGTAGTGGGTGGGTTCGTCAGACCCTTCCACTACATACCCATTCTGCCCTTGAACTAGGCTTTCCTACCGTGGTGCACGCATGTGGCTGCGCCACGCTTAGTGTTGGCGTTTGCAGTCCCCTGCCGCTATGGTGAGGTTTTTTTTTTTTTTTT